>OX439051.1:17883346-19231980 GCA_949317995.1 Acholoe squamosa
CTTGCCGACAAAGTGGAATTTGGAACTTTTTACGGATGTTTTGGAACAAAAACTGGTGGACACAATAGAATCTGGGCAATTTTGTGGATAATTTGTAACTAAACTCTGTGGACGGAATGGACTTTGGAACTGTTTGCGGACATTTTGGAACAAAACCTAGGGACACACTGGAATTTGGACATTTTTTGTGGATGAAGAGCTGGTGGATAGAATGGAATCTTACACTTTTGGTGGACATATTGGAACAAAAACTTGTGGACAAAATGGAATTTTTAACTTTTTGTGGATGTTTCAGAACAAAACCTGGTGGACACAATGGAATTTTGACATTTTTGCGGATATTTTTGAATAAGAGCTGGTAGACACAATGAAATTTTGACACTTTTAGTGGACATTTTGGAACAGGAGCTGGTGGACAAATTGGAATTTTGAACTTTTTGTGGATGTTTTGGAACAAAATCTTGTGGACAAAGTAGAATAAGTAAGTTTTGGTGGACATTTTGGAACAAAAGGTGGTGGACAAAATGGAATTAGGGATCTGACGGATACATCGGAATGGGTGGACATAATGGAACCCACCAAGTGTCTTTGGGCGTCATGTGACACATTTGTATAAGTAAACTGTTAGACTGCGCCAAGGGTTTCGCAGTATTTCTATATTTGGAAAACAGTAGAAGTAACTGTCAGTTCAAATCCACCCAGGTAGCAAGGATACATTGGGCCAACGTCAGATTATATTGTGACAATATCAGCTTACATTGGGCCAAATTATAGATTGCACAATGACTCGTTGAGGGCCCCATTACAGTGGTCTTTACTGCCCATTTACAATTTGGGCTGAGAGTGTATAAATTGCGTTTAAAGTTTACAGAGGGTCTCTCAAATACTCTGGTAGGCAACTTCAAGTTCAAGTTCGTACAATACAGTTTGTTTGAAACACATTCAAAATAAAGGTTGTACCAAAATTACATCTGTGTTGGTAAGATGTCAACAGTTGATGCCCTCGAGAACCATGTGGAAAAAGGAAAAATAGTTGAAACAGGGGTGGAGATCCTCAGGAGGGACCGTTTGGAAGGAAGAAGGAGGAGTAAACGAAACGGGGAGAGCCTCAGGAGGGCCGGCCCGGGAAGAACAGAAGAATCGGCAATCCATACGCCAGGGCTCGGCAAGGGGTAACCGCCGACCGGAAACCAGCTGCGGCAGTGGGTTTACCAGTCACCACCCAAGGATCTCCCGACGGTGGTGATGACAGCCATAAGCGGGGAGGCCTACTTCAAAAATGAACAAGAGTCCCGGGGAAGGGCACGGATAGCGGATGCCACAATCTCCGAGAGACTATTATCTACCGACAAGAGATTGACTAAGATGACCAAAATAATAGCAAAATTGGCGTCCGGAGAGGAGGAAAAAGGGGAAAGGAGGAGGAAAGCTCCTAACACCGCGTGTGGGAAGGAAGGGCACTTCAAGAGAAATTGTCCTGAGTGGAAGAACCGGCGAGAAGGTACTGAGAGATCCGGAGCAGGACCGGTGAGGGAGGCGGAAAACTAGAACCGGCCCTTGCCCATGGCCGCGCGGGGGTCGGAGAATGAGATAGCGGGGAGAAGAGAAAGAGGAGGTGGTGGTCTGCTGGTGGAGGCCTGCCTAGGGTCACGTCCTATCCAGTTATTGGTGGACACAGGAGCCTCTATGAATCTGGTTTCTGCAAGCTGGTGGAGGGAGAACGGAGAGGGGCACGAGCTGGAAGACACAGGAAAAACGGTATCCACGGTCGATGGGAGGGCCATGAAACTACAGGGTGAGGGCACCGCCCAGCTTAAGCTGGGCATGCGGGAAGTGGCCCTGAAGTTCGGAGTCGGAGACATTCCTAATGAGGTGATACTGGGTGCCACCTTCCTGAGACGACATGCCATTGTAGTAGACTTGGGGAGAGAATGGCTAGTATGGTCAGAAGGGGAGAGTGTCTGCCGGGTGGTAAGTGCCAGATTTGCCATGCTGGCAGCAGGAGAGGAGGTTGTCCTGGAAGGGCATCTCCAGGGTTCCTGGAAGAAGGGAGAGGATGGGCTGGTGGAGGGTCTCGCAGGGCATAAGGGAGAACCGAGATTTCTGGTAGCCAGGAGCCTGGTCCGGCCTCAGGAAGCTAGGACCTGGGTGCGAGTCCTTAATCCAGGGCAGGAAGTAGTGGCCATCTTTAAGGATATAACGCTGGGAGGAATCCAACCCCTCAGAGGAGAAGCGGGGGAGGAGGAGCAAGGAGGAGTGGAGAACAGTTGGCGAATGGTCGGAGAAGAGTGGATTGAGGACCTGATGACGGGAACGGAGCCAGGAAGGAGAGAGGAGCTAGTAGCTCTCTTGAAGAGGCGTCGGGAAGCATTTCAATTAACACCCGAAGACGGAGGACACACCCAAGTGGCCCAACATCGGATCGAGACGGGAGGGGTAGCTCCGATCAAGCAACCCCCCATTGCCTGGCACAGCATAGGAGAGAACTCATAGACCAGGAGGTGGACAAGATGCTGGAGGCAAACGTCATTGAAAAATCCCAGAGCCCCTGGGCCTCACCGGTGGTCCTTGTAAAGAAAAATGATGGCTCCACTAGATTCTGTGTGGACTATAGGAAACTGAATGCGGTAACTATTAAGGACACGTATCCCCTGCCTAGGGTGGAGGACTGCCTAGATACGATGGCCGGAGCTGCCTGGTTCTCCTCAGTCGATCTGGCGAGTGGGTATTGGCAGTTGGATATCAGGCCAGAGGATCGGGAGAATACAGCCTTCAGCACACACAAAGGCCTGTACCAATTCAAAAGAGAATCCCGTTTTGGCTGTGCAATGCCCCCGGCACGTTCAAAAGGGTTATGGAGGTGGTGATGCGGGGGCTACAGTGGCCGACCTGTCTTGTGTATTTGGATGACGTGGTGGTCTTCGCGCCAACCTTTCAGGAGCATCCCGAGAGACTGGAAGAGGTCTTGCAGCGGATAATCGGAGCGGGACTCCGGATTAAATCCAGCAAGTGCCAACTAGCTCGGAAGGAGGTTGAGTTACTGGGCCATGTCATAAGCAGGGAAGGAGTATCCACGGATCAGGGAAAGGTAGCGGCTGTAAGAGACTGGGGGATGCCGGAGACAGTTACGGATGTAAGGAGCTTCCTCGGCCTGGCCGGGTATTATCGAGGTTTCATCCAGGATTTTGCCACGGTAGCTAAGCCACTGAGCACGCTGGCCGGGAAGAGAAGAGCGTTTCGCTGGACGAGTGAGTGTGGTGTGAGACAGCATTCACACGACTCATGGAGTTATTGACGGGAGCTCCTATCCTGGCCTTCCCGGAACCAGAGGGCCGCCTAACGTTGGACACGGATGCCAGTGACTTCGGCCTCAGAGCAGTCCTGAGCCAGGAGCAGAGCGGGGTGACGCGAGTGCTGGCCTACGCCAGCCGTACACTATCGAAGGCGGAAAGGAACTACTGTGTCACTAGGAAGGAGTTACTAGCTATAGTCTTTGGTTTGAGGAAGTTCCCACACTATCTGGTTGGCCGGCCAATATTAGTACGAACGGTCCATGCATCCCTGAAATGGCTGCTTGGGTTCAAGGAACCGGAGGGGCAGCTAGCTTGTTGGATACAGATAATTGATACCTACAATATCAGGGTCGAGCATAGGCCGGGGAAGCAACATGGAAATGCAGATGGCCTGTCTAGGGACCCCTGCAAGCAGTGTGGGTGGGGAGAGCCCCTGGAGGAGGAACTGGCTACCTGTAGGGTCTTGACCAGTAGCCAAGAGGTGCGGCTGCAGGGGGAGCCTGCGTTGGCGACGAAGACGGAACCGAGAGACTGGGGATGGCTCCATGAGGAGGATGCGCTGCTCCGGGAGGTTCGCAATTGGGTTATCCTGGGGCGCCCCCCTCCTTGGACGAGGCCAGAGACTTCAGCTATGAGCAGCACGCTTGGAGGGCCCAGTTCGGTAGGCTGGAGCTGAGGAATGGTATCCTAGTGAGGAAATGGCAGGAAGTAACGGGGCAGGAGACGGGGCAGATAGCGGTGCCCAAGAGCAGTAGGAGGGAAGTCCTACATGAGGCTCATGGAGCTCCACTGGCGGGCCACCTGGGACGGACTCGGACCACTAGGAGGCTCCAGCAGGGGTTCTACTGGCAGGAGTTTCGCTGAGATGTGACCAGATGGTGTGCTCGATGTGAAGCTTGCATTCGGAGAAAAGGGGCCCCACCGCCACATCGGGCGAAGATGGGGCATGTCAGAGCAGGGCTGCCTCTGCAGAGGATAGCAATGGACGTCATGGGTCCACTACCTGTCACGGACAGAGGAAACAGGTACATTTTAGTGGCAGCCAATTACTTCAATGGACAGAGCCCTATGCCATCCCGGACCAGGAAGCTAGCACAGTGGCATGGGTATTTGTGAAAGAATTTGTGTGTCGACTGGGGCCTCCGGAGGAGCTGCATACGGATCAGGGACGTAACTTCCAAGCATCTTTGTTCTGAGAGGTGATGGCTCTACTGGAGATCCGCCAGACAAGAACCTGTGCTTTTAGACCCCAGAGTTATGGGATGGTAGAATGAGCCAACAGAACAATAGAGATGCTGCTGGCCACCACGGTGAGACAGGATCAGAGGGATTGGGATAGCTGGCTACCTTTTGTGATGGTGGCATACAGAGCGTCGGCCCATTCCACCATGGGCTGCTCCCCAAATCTCCTTATGATGGAAAGGGAGACCACTACTCCCTTGGCACTCCTTTATCTGGATAAACCCATGGAGAGGGACAGCCTGAACTACGTAGCCGACATGCAGAATAAGATGGCGGTAGCCTTTGAGTTAGCCAGGGCAGCTATAGGAAAGGCAGTCGAAAGACAGAGAAGGAACCATGATGGCCGGGTGGAGACAAAAGAGATCCCGATAGGGGCATGGGTGTACTATTTTCATCCTCTGAAGAAATTGGGGCAGTCGCCGAAACTGCAGAGCTACTGGACCGGACCTTGGAGGGTGGAGCGGCGGTATATGAAATCAAGAAAGGGCGTCTCTGGAAAATTGTGCATCACGACGCGCTAAAAAGAGTACCAGGGGAAGCAGAGAGTGTGGAGCGAGAAAACCAGAACGAGGCGGACGAGACAGACACAGCCATAGTGCGGAGGGTGATTGCTATGGAGTGGCCGGAGGAACCACCTTATAGGCCCATTGAGGATGAGTCTTTTGTATCTCAGGACTCGGGATTGCCCCTGCCTAAAGCCAAGGATTGGTCTAGACTGTCTTCTCCGGGTTCGGAAAGGGAATCGACTCAGAACGGAGAGCGAGATAGCGACAGGGAGTCGGCACGGTTAGGGAGAAACGCCCGCTGAGAGGAAAGGAGACAGGCAAGGTGACAGGACGAGGAGAGACAGGAGATTGTCAAAAAGTAGAGGGGGCAGTGGGCCGCTTTCTGGAGAATAGGGGACATGGTGATGCAGGCGCATGAGGATAATGAGATAAATGAGGCTAGGGAGGCGGAATTGAGGAGTCAAGCAGCTAGGGACCAAGATGGCAATGGGGCGGGAAGTGCCGGAGCGAGGGCCCTAGCAACGGCCCAGCGGGCAGGACCGCCGGTACCCAAGGAGGAAGAAAGCCAAGGAGACAGCGGGGACCAATCAGGAGGAGGGACGCCCGTTCCGGGAGGCATAAAAGAAGCCGTCCTGTGGGAGGTGCTGAAAACCATGGGTACAGGCGACGGAGACAGGCAAGTAATGGTGCGTCGGGCAGAAGAAATTGGCCGGAGGGAGATGGAGGGAGAGAAGCAGGAAGCTATTAGAAAGGTTCGACCAGACTCTACTAGCAAGAGGGAGGGCCGAAAACGGAGCCACTCATCGGCGGAGAGGAGACAGAGAACGGCACGCTCTCAGAGCCGGGAGAGGGACCACTCTAGAAATAAGAGACTGAGGGTGGGGGGCATGGAGCGTGGGGAAGGTAAACGCAAGGAAATGACGGGCTCACGCTCCGAGTCTGAGGGTTCCCACGCTTTGGTTAGAGCTGGGCTATATAACGGGAAACGAAGTTGCTCCGAGCATCAGTCACTGAACCGAGGACCGCAAAGTCACAACCATCCCAGAGAGCCTCAGAGACCCAGCAGCATACCTATGATAGATAAGGAGGACGTGCCTTTAGAAGCAGGGCCAGGGAGTTTGCCTGTGCACCGCTGTGATCTGTGCCAGGAATGTGGGGAGGGCCAATGGTGGTAACCGGGAGAGACACATGAAGAAGCATGACGACGAAGCGAAGGGATACTGCCCCGAGCCAGACTGCTGGCACCAAGTGAGAGAGGCGTACCTACCTGACCTCCGGAGTCATGCGGAAAGGAGACACCCTGACAAGCAGGGATGGGAGCCGGAGAAGGTGGTACTTCCCCGACCGCCTGCCAAGAGGCAGCTGAAGCCTAAGAAGTCGAAGACGAGGGGGTAGTCTGCTGCCCCTGAAACCCCTGCCACCAGCACCTGTCGAGAGACAGCTCCAGAGAAGGAGGAGCAGTCTGAAACGACACACACACCGGCTGCCAGGGTTGTCCCCCCTCAGGGCAGAGGTGGCTCCACAGTTACCAGCAGCAGCAGGTGGGCCTCGCCCGCCATCAGCTTGGGGAGTTTAGGCACAATCTCCGGAGATGAGACGGACTTTGCAGCAATTAACTTAGAAATGATACTGGGGTACCGTACCCCGGAGCAAGCAGCGAGACACAGCACTAGAAGTGCTCCGAAGAGGGGGCACCTTCCGCCTCTCCGGCGAGGGCTAGCAAGAGGATTAAGGCCAACAAGTCGATGAAGGAGGGAACTAGTGGGGAGGTCGGAGTCGTAGGGACGTCCAAGCTGCCATTTCCGCTGACCCCACGCCAGGATGAGAAATTGGATTGGATACTAAAAGAAATCCACAGGCAGTATGGCCTGGCAACGGAAACTCCGGAGGAGACACTGGTCCGACTGCAGGGGGCAGTCCCGGAGAGGTTGAGCATTATGGATTTGGAGAAGGAGTTTGAGGCGAGGTTTCCACCCCCACCCGGAGCCAAGCCACTAGATCTGTTGGCCCAGAATATGGACAAGGAGGAAGCCTACTCCGAGGGAAGTGTCAACGGAGAGGAGAAGGGGGAGCTCTTCAGGGTAGGGTTGGACCACTCCGGAACCAGCAGCTGGCCGAAGACTAGCACCCCCCTCAAGGCCGCTGGGCAGCTGGAGGAAGAAATATCGGCGGAGGAAGGGGATAGCGGAGACGCTGACGTGGAGTTACCAGGGGCGCTACAGGGCATCTCCGATGTGGCTATAACCTCGGGCAGTGGGGTGGACCAACTCCCGAAGACAGCGGACGTGTCAGCTCTCCTGGGCGACGATCCAATTATTATGGCCGAGTTCATGGAGCTAAAGAAGAAGGTGGACGTAAGGAAAGCGGACCAGGTGCGAAGAGAGCGAGTGGAAAGGATACGTGCGGAGAAGGAACGCCCGGAGAGGGAAAAGGTGGAGAAGGAGAGGCAAGAGAAGGAGAGAATGGAGAGAGAGTGCTTGAAGAAGGAGAGGGAGAAGAAGGAGAGAGTAGGAAAGGAGTGCCAGGAGGAGGGAGACCGGGGAGCAGAGACGGAGAAGGCCGAAAAGGAGAAGGAGCCGAGCACGTAGAAGGGACAGATGGCAGGGAGATTCTCAAAAGAACGTGGGCGGAGACAGGTTGTAACACCAGCCGCCTCACCGGTCAAAGAGGTCACCATGCAGCCACAGACGGTAACAGTCGGAGACACGGGACTTGTGGTGCAATCACCCCAGGGGGAGTTTGTCATGCAAGTAGCCATATTGGAATGAGAGGGAGAAGGAGCGGCGGCTACAGTGATGATCCCGGAGGGGATTCCGGCAGAGGTGGGGAAGGCAACGGATCCGGACGCTCCACTGGAGGATGTGGATGGTCGAAGGTACTGGTGATTACCAGAGGTGGTGCCAGTGGAAACAGGAACAGACCTACCGGCGGGGGGAGGGTCACCCTGTACCGGAGCACTGCGCCACCCAGTAACGCCGGACGGGAAGACTTTGGGGAGGGAGGCGCGACCCCATGGCAGACTTATGCCCTGGAGAACGGGCTACATTGGCCATCCTACTCTCCGCACCTATTTGGAGATGATCGGCGCCAAACCCAACTTGAGTCCAGACATGACTATCATCCCAGGAGGACGTCAAACGACGGACATTGTCTCCCTGCCTGGGAGAGAATTCGAACTGGTCCAGACATTCCAGACGAGGTACGGTCCAAGAGAGGTGGGACGTAACTTCTGCGTGAAGTGCGGGCGGCGGGTGGAGAAGGGCCATCAACCGACTACCAGTCGTCAGGAGGGTAAGTGTTAAAGGTCACCATCTCTGCAAGGGTCTTCAGAGGGGGGCTGCCGAGTATACGGAGCCCGGGGAAGAACGGTAGAAGATAGGAGAAGAAATCAGGGTCTGTGGTTTACGGCCCAGAGTCAAGTATGGGGGTGGACTGTTGCCTAGGACAGGGTTGTCAAAAAAACAGGGAACTCAACCGGAGTCCGTCTGTGGTACTTGCAGATGAGGAGCTTTGAGGGGGTGCCGGAAGAAGGAGAGGTGGGCGCCAGGGAGGACGCGACGGTCCTGAACGATGCGGGGGCATCGGAGCAGCCGGACGGAGCTGCTGGTGTAAAACGTCAGTGGTAAAACCGGAATTAATCAAGTACGGGAGCCTCACAAGGAGGTGCAGCCCATCCGAGCGATCAGAGCGCTTAGAGCAGTAGACTGTAACTGCTTGTATAGACGTTGGTGGTAAAGCCGGAATTAATCAAGTACAGGAGCCTCACGAGGAGGTGCAGCCCATCGGAGCGGTCAGAGCGCTCAGAGCAGTAGACGAGAGCTGCTTGTATAAATATTGGCGGTAAGGCCAGCGTTAATCAAGTACGGGAGCCTCACGAGGAGGTGCAGCCCATTGGAGCGGTCAAAGTCCTCAGAGCAGTGGACGAGAGCTGCTTGTATAGACGTTGGCGGTAAGGCCAGAGTTAATCAAGTACGGAAGCCTCACGAGGAGGTGCAACCCATCGGAGCGATCAGAGCACTCGGAGCAGTAGACTGGAACTGCTTATATAAATGTTGGCGGTAAGACTGGAGAGAATCAAGTGCGGGAGCCTCACGAGGAGGTGCAGCCCCTCGGAGTGATCAGACCGCTCAGAGACCAGGCCATAGAGTAAAGGAGACTCAAGACCGATGTGATATCAGTTTATTGAAATACTGTACATGTGTAAATAGTTAGGAGTGTAGGGCACAGTAGGGGACCCCTGCCAGGACATAAGTATTGTAAGTAAGGTTCCTGCTAGGAGGAACAGCTCTCTCTCCTATAGTTTAAAGTTAGCCAGGGAGAGTGTGGCGGCAAGGCCGAGGGAGGCGAGACGAGGCCGAAACCATCCTGAATGGGGGCGGTGAAGTCTCGTTCTCTCGGAGCCCGAGCCAGAGCGGAGTAGAGATAAGTGAGTTTCCGACGCTGGAGTGACCCCAGCGTCGGGGACAACAACTACTATATAAGGAAGCTGGAGTCAACGACAAGGGTTCTTCGGCACCAGGGTTTATTGAAGTCACGGGTAACAGCTTGGAAAAGGTTATCTCCGAGGACCAGAAAGCTCCGAGTAGATGGTGTGGCCCGAAGCCAGGTTCAATAAACAGTGTTAAACCATAGTTCGAGCCTTGTGGTGTTTGCTAATAGAGGTAGATCCGGAAAACGCTACAATATATATATATATATATATACATATATATATATATATATATATATATGGGTCATTCCAAGATTTACTGGACATGTGGTTCCTTGGGCATATAATAGCAAGGGAAATACCTCTACACCACCAATAATATTTTTATTCCTTAGTGGGGGGTAATAGCTAAGATTTCCATATGGTTTGAGTGGGTCCTGGAGGATGTTTCACCACATAGCTATATATATACACACATACGGCCATAAGATACGGCCCTTATGTGGAAAAAGAAAATATTATTTAAAAAAGTGTTTCAGATAGGTGGCCGTGTCCTGTCCGTATGTTATAATGGAATTTCTGTATCTTGAATTCCACATACGGATTTTTTTGTTGTCTTAAAGGTAAACATGTGCAAATTCCAGTCAAATTCCAGGAAACCCCCTGGGAATTCCCTATATGATGTCACACATGCGGGGTCATGTGATCTATGTGGAAATAATCTTTAAAAAAGTGCCGTATGTTGGTAGAAAGAGTGAAGGGGGGGGAGGGTAAGTGTATATAGGCACAAGTGGGAGTGCAAAGACATTCAGGAGGGTGTTGCTCCTATTATAAAAAGAGCTGTGAGTATGTGCCCTCTTTTCTAAACAAGTTGTGCACTGCTTCACCTAAGTACTTGCACTCACCACATTAGTCTGAAAAGTCACCTGGCTTGTTTAAAATAGAGAGAGCTGCACTACCAGGTACCTACTCATGTCACACGCTCTATAGTTTATTATACTGACTGACTTCTCCCAACTAGGTACCTACTCAAATCCCCCTTTTTCAGCACCGTACTTGATTGACCACTTGTGAGCAACAAAAGGGACAAGCTATAGCTACATGAAAAGAAAGGACTGGAAATGAGGGCATTTTTAGCCAGCTCTTCAGCCAAGTGTACACTCTCCTATAGGCAGAAATGGGGAGAGGCTCGTGAATGAGAAGTTCATGGGGGGGGGGTCTTCTTGACACCATGTAAATCATCCCAACCCCCCCCCCCTTTCATTCCCAATATACCTTGTATTTCTGACATGTGGGCATAAAATATCTCCACATAGCTGATTTTCCCCCATATACAACATACAGGGTACCCCCTTACCCCTCCACATTCAGAAGGATATATGTGGCCTCTATGTGGAATTTTCAATTTCCGTATCTTGAACAGAAACAGGTAAAAGTCCGTATCCACATGTGGAGGGCCGTATCCATGATTCTAGGATGTGGAAATTTGAACAGAAACAGATAAAGGGCCGTATGTGACATATGGGGGCCGTATATGACATATGGGGGCCGTATGTTATGTGGTGAAACACCCTCCTGGGGCATAATTTATCTTCTATGTGCATTCAAACATGAATTTTACACGATGAGGCGTGAGTGAATTTTTTTTCAAAGTGACTATCCAGACCCTCACAACAGAGCACAATTTGTCTTATTAT
The DNA here is from genome assembly GCA_949317995.1 of Acholoe squamosa. Taxonomy (NCBI): domain Eukaryota; kingdom Metazoa; phylum Annelida; class Polychaeta; order Phyllodocida; family Polynoidae; genus Acholoe; species Acholoe squamosa. The sequence goes on from OX439051.1 coordinate 17,894,514, forward strand.
ATACAATCAAGAGGTACCCCAGGGGGGTAACCTCCATAGAAATTTTTTTGATGTACTTCGAGAATTACCCAAGCAAGGTAGATAATAGTGATATCAATGCACACCAAATTCACTCACGCCTCATGGTCTTTTACCTCTAAACAGAAGTTAATTTCATTACTACATACAGTTTCTGTACTCTATACACACTTTTAGGCTGTAAGTATCATGTCTGAAAAAGAAGTACGATCATATACCACCTGGTTGGGCTGTATGGGGTGTCTCATCGCAAAGTGAGGCGTGAGTGAACCGCGAGGAAAAACAGCGCGGGAACAGGAAAATGACTTCCTGTTCTCCGGCGGAAGTGGCCCACATCTGGGTCTCAGCAAAATCAACTCAGAGGATCTCGCACGGAGCTTGAAGAAAAGTCCATGCAGAAATTCACTGCAAATTGTTCATCAACTACACATAAAAGTTAAGGAAATTCAATGGAATAGCCCCGAAATATTGTTAAAGATGTGTGTGGGTGTCCGTAGGTCGCTTTTTGTGTACCGAAACGATGTATTTTAGGTGCTAGGGGGTAAAATGTGCCACTGGGAGACACTTGGGATACGTCTTGGGCCATTTTGGATACATCAGGGCAAAATTTTTTCTTTTGCAGAAAAGTGAGGCGTGAGTGAAAGATAGTTTCCCTAGCCAGATTTTGCCTTCTTATGGTCCAATTCATGTATCCTTGGGTCTAGATTGATGATAATTCCTTAGAATAGAGTCCCCTTTGTGTGTAAGATGCATCTTTGGCCATGTTTGGGTGTTTTGAGATGACCCCGCCTTCAATACAGTTCTGTAAGGCGAAATTTTGCCCTCGTCGTGACCTTTAAGGCCCTCTGACAGCCAAATTTGGCATTTTTCCATGGTTTTCTGAGCTTATATTCCTTTTTCTACCATTATTTCTTCGTTTTAGTGTGTTAACCCTCCTCTGGGCTCAAAAACACAGCCATATCGACCACTTTTAATGGAAGTGTTCACTCACGCCTCACGCGTTCACTCACACCTCATGACAAGACAAGATGGCCACCCACTGGTCGTCATGTAGGTTTGAGGGAAACCTTTTGTTCTTAGTATGTTAGATATGTCCTACCTCTATTATATTAACCAGGTGAGTTCACCTTTGCACAAAGCCCACACTACTCTAATACTATATTTCTTGAATTCACTCACGCCTCATTTTCTGTATTTTGGCCAGGAATGGCACATCCATTGCACACAGCTCTATCATATTTCACCATGATTTGCCCCTATGGTACCCCAACTCACACAATTGTCAATGGTTAGATTCTGGATGATTTATTTTGACAGAATTTTTATGGTGGTTGAAATTCTATGTTTCTGATATATATATATATGCTGTCACAAAAAATTCCATAATATCCTAATTGGTTGTGATTTTTTTTTTTTTGGGGGGGGGGGATTATGGACCACCATTTTTAAGTACAGCTGAAATGGCCCTTCTCGTATAGATTGATGAAATGTGAGGCATGAGTGAACCATGTACATTTTCATGTTTTTTTTTTTATGGTTAAAGTTAAAGTGCTGATAGGCCAACCTATCATCTTGTGTGGTGTTCCTATCATTTCTATTCCACAATAGACATATGTGAGTTATCAAAAAAGAGTATTTGGTGTATGTTAAGATATTACTCTGTACCTCATGTCCAGCACATGTTTCCGAGAAGTGTAGAAATTTTGTGAATTTATATCTTCAAAGTCATGGTGGACACTGAAGATTGTCCTTATATATGTTTAAATGTCTCTAGATAGGTAGTACAACCTCTTAACTTATTGTCTGAGTGTATTTAATGGTATATGATGTTGTATTGCTGAGCTGTGGTCATTCTTGTCAAGATTGATGAGACGTGAGGCGTGAGTGAATTTCTTTGAATATATTAGTCTCAACGCAGGCGCTGAAGACACAGTACTGGTATTATATAGGAGGTTAACTGCCATTATATAGTACACATATTGGAGACAATGGAGAGCTATTATCATGATTGTATAAGTGTTTATTACTGAGCTAGGCTAAAATTAGGAAATTGGAGAAATAATTCCTAATTTTTCAGCATTTCCAAAATTTTCGCCGATGTGTAATTTCAAGAGTTTCCAACTCTTACTCTAATTTTTTGGTATACATAAAGATATATATTGTATCAGTTTGTACACAGAATTTGGTGCAGCTAGACTTATATTTAGTGGTTACAATCATGCTGCAACTGTTTCCAATCCCTCACACCTAATGTTTTTAGAAGGTTTTATCTGTGATAAAAACTGACATGTTAGGAGTTTGATCCTTGAATGAAACTTTTGAATAACCCAATATATAGGGTTCCCTGGTTTATGGCCCTGAAGACAAACAGCCCCCAGACATTTAGCCCCATGTCACATAGCCAAAAATAAAATAGCCGAAAAGACACTTGGCAGAAATGAGATATAGCCGAAACGACACATGGCCGAAAAGACATATAGCCGAAATAGTGTCATACCCTCCATACAACACCATACCACACTCATACCACACTCATACCACACCATACCACACCACATGACACCATACCACACAATACCACACCATACCACACCATACCACACAATACCACACCATACCACACCATACCACACAATACCACACCATACCACACAATACCACACCATACCACACAATACCACACCATACCACACAATACCACACCATACCATACCACACCATACCACACAATACCACACCATACCACACCATACCACACCATACCACACAATACCACACCATACCACACCATACCACACCATACCACACCATACCACACCATACCACACAATACCACACCATACCATACCATACCATACCACACCATACCACACAATACCACACCATACCACACCATACCACACAATACCACACCATACCACACCATACCACACCATACCACACAATACCACACAATACCACACAATACCACACAATACCACACAATACCACACAATACCACACCATACCACACAATACCACACCATACCATACCACACCATACCACACAATACCACACCATACCATACCACACCATACCACACCACACCATACCACACCATACCACACCATACCACACAATACCACACCATACCACACCATACCACACCATACCACACAATACCACACCATACCACACCATACCACACAATACCACACCATACCACACAATACCACACCATACCACACAATACCACACCATACCATACCACACCATACCACACAATACCACACCATACCACACAATACCAAACAATACCACACCATACAACACCGTACCGTGGTGTGGTACTGTGTCGTATTTTGATCTTATGGTAGAATATTTATGAAAAATTTCGGCCAAGTTGAATTTCGGCTAAATGACATTTCAGCCATCTGTCTTTTCGGCCACTTATTTTTCGGCCATATGACGTAGGGCTATAAGACTTAAGGCTATTTGTCTTATAGGCTATGTGCCTGGAAGTCAATATATAGGGCTATCAATAAAAAATAATATTATTAAGAAATACTGAGTTTGTTAATTCCAGACCCAGGCCCCCCCCCGTCCAGTAAATCTTGGAATGAGCCATATATATATATATATATATATATATATATATATATATATATATATATATATATATATATATGACATTGGAAATTTTCTTCGTAATCACATGGCAGATTTAGTATCATTACTTCCTTCAACCCCACTCACATTCAGAAAAGAGGTGGAGAATATGTCATAGTCTGTATATTATATCTGGTTCACTACCTATGACGTTTTTCACTGTATGATAAGAGTGCGTAGGTCACGGATGAGGGACGGACCCAAGTGTGAATTTCAATGTCTTCTTTACTCACTTTGCATTTGCTGCCGCAGCCAGCAGGATGACATATCAACCATCCATCCTCCTCCTCCTGGTATTCCTTCAAATAATAGCCCAGGCCTCGAGTGAGATTTGTTATAAATCAATATGCAGGTACACCCTGGAGGTCTCTAAGCAGTTTAGCCATGTCTACAATATTACTCCTTTCATCAGAACTTATCACGATGTGGACTTAGAGCCAGGAACTGATACTTTACGTGTCATTAACAACACATTTCGGGTTGGAGATGATGCCCCTATAGGTATGGCAGTACCCAACCCACTGGATGTTATCACTCTAGATGGTGTCAAACGTAAGGTGTATACCATCAATGGTCAGTTCCCAGGGCCAGTTCTAGAGTTTACAGAGGATGCACAGGTGAGAGATTTCATTTCTACACTGGTAAAAAAAGCATAACCATTCCTTTGTTCTTATGGCACTTTCTTCCTAAACACAACTGTTATGCAGTATTTTGTGTTGTGTGTTTATTCAGTCAGTTCTTTTGGTATTTTGTTTTTACGTAGTTTACAAACTATGACACTATAGGATTTGACATGTAGACAAAGGTTGTTAAGAGGCAACTATGTGTCTAGAAGTGTAGACATGTCTATCCGGTTTTAGATCTGAGAAAGGCTGTTTGAGCAGCTTAGCTTTTGAGCATTCAATTTCAAGACTTCACAAGGAACACTTGTACCTATGAATATATAAGTGCGACAAAATGTGCTCCATGATATATTTGAATTCTGTTTCATCCTAAAGCCTTGTGTCCACAGGGCGACAAAATTGGTAGGCGACAGAACTCCCGACGACAAAGGCACTTTGGTCATCCATTCCTGATGACAAAACGGCTTTTGTCATCCATTCCCCATGACAAAAACCAAACATGTTTGATATCATTATTGGAAATGGATGAAAGAAGTAGTTTTGTTGTCGGGAATTCTGTCGCCCAACAATTGTGTCGCCCTGTGGACACATGGCTTAACATGTCTTCAGACTATTACAAAGAGTCAATTTTCGCTATTGTCAAATTCATAGTATAGTGCAGTTAATCATGACCATGTGCTGTCTATCAAATGTTTCAAATAATAACAAAGGGTTACCAATATCTACTTTACCATTGTATCCCTCTGTTTTCAGTTGGTGAATTTTAAACAATGAACTCTAAATGAAAAGAACCAAAAAGAAATCACCAATATTTACATCAGCATACACTAGTCTATTTTCAGTTAGTGACCTTTAAGAGAAGAACTTTAAATGAATGAAACATACCACATTACCAAGAACCGTGTCATTTCTGACGTATGATATAGCAGTACAACCCAGGACTTGTAGAAGGAGAATTTCTTCAAAAGGAAGTTTTGTGTACCAGCCTAACATTACCACTGTCCCCTTTCATAGTTTATCTGCACATATCTTGTATTAGAAGAAAATTATGTTGTTTTAATGATAATCATCTCTCAATATTTCAGCTCAATACAAAAAGTGACAGTGTTAGGATGTGACATATTCTGGTTAAACACAGATTAAATAGGCTTGAGATCTGGCTTTGAAATGCTTAAGTTATTTGTGATCCGCGGTGGTGATAGGCTAACAGGTGAGGGATTCAGTTTTGAGCACCATACACATTGTGCCCAGCAAATTGTTGTTATTTGTCGCCATGATTGGTCATTAATGGTGACTCCTTTTTGAGTGATAACTCACTGCGTCATGTTTTGCCATTGTGTGTCAGTCTCACATGGCATGGCGATTTATCACAACAGTGGCCAACATGATCTCACTCACTGCGTGAGTATGTGCCACCCCTTGTCATCCTTCACAAAGCATGGTGACTTATCACAACCATCGCCAACATGGATCTAACTCACTACGTGAGTATGTGCCACTGCCTGTCAACTATCACTCAGAATGGCAGCTTATCACCTGCATTGCCACATGGCTCTCACTCACTGCGTGAGTTTGTGTCACTCCTAGATAATCTTCTCTCAAAATGGCGACTTTTCACCACCATTGCTGACATGGATGTCACTCACTGTGTGAGTGTGTGCCACTGTCATCAACTCTCACACAAAATGGCAACTTATCACCACCATTGCCAACATTGGTCTCACTCAATGGGTGAATTTGTGTCACTTTAAGTCAATGCTCTTTGAGGATTGCAGTATCTGTCACTCACTCTCACTCAGAATGGCAACTTATCACCACCATTGCCAAAGTTGTTGAGACAGCACCACTGTTCAACATGTAGCCTATCTAGGAAGTGTGGGCATGAAGTATATGTCCCATACATATCAAATGTGCTTTGTTTCACAATGATTATCATGGAATACTTCAGAGTTGAATCAAACAAGATTATATAGAGAAAATATCAATTGAATTTAGATAAAGGTATCTCTAAAATGACAGCAACTCTCCTTAAACACCTTTTCTTTGGTTACAGGAAAAATACATAGGGAAATATCTACATGAACACCTTGTCTGTGGTTAGAGGGAAGATACATATATGGCAATACCTTTTCTGGCAAAACATACTTTGATCTGGCAGATGTGACCTCACACCATCCATGGTGAACCTGCGCTATGACGTGGTGCGCGTTTCATCTAGCGAGGTGAGTGATCAACCGCCTTGCCATCCCTGGTGAGTGTGAGTCATCACGATCCTCGCCAATCATGGTGAACATGCTCTATGGCACGGTGTGCGTTTCATCTAGCGAGGTGAGTAATCACAATCCTCGCCATCCCTGGTGAACATGTGCTATGACGAGGTGCGTGTTTCATCTAGCGAGGTGAGTGATCACCCCCGTCGTCATCCCTGGTGAGTCTGAGTGATCACCATCCTTGCCATCTGAGTTGAGGCCATCTGATCACCACCATTGCTATTCCTGGTGATCTTGTGCTATAGGGACGTCCTGTTCCATCTAGCGACATGTGTGAGCCACTTCACACAGGTTGACGAGGAGTCACAACAATTTGCTAGGTGGATACGTCATACCCTCACATTGTGAATTAAGCTCAAAGGTATGAATGAACCATAGGTTATTCCCCTGGAAATCTGGTCTTATTCCTCAATTGGCTAGGAGGGTGTTTTTTTTGTGTTTTTAAATGACGATATAGAATTGCGATGTAAGGATGCCAATGTGACCTTGACAATTCAGAGATAGCCGCCAGTTGTACCACTAGTGGTCACACGTTTAGGATTATTTTTGCATCATAGACCACAAATGGTGAGGAGCATGATTTGAAAAGGAGTGGTCGTAGCATTTTTAGGAATTTACCTCCATGCCTTACTCTGGGGCTACAACTACTCTACCACGTCCTATATATTATGATAAAGACAAAGAAACCAACCTTTGCAGCAATCTCTAAGAATTATCATAATATCTGTTACAATAACATGCGCCTCATATGCTGAAACGGACACTGTGTTGTCTTCAGGGGTATTGAAATAAGCCCCTGATGACAGCATGCCTCTCCACTTATAGTCCAAGATAGCCAAATCGTCAGTTACATGGAAACAAGCCTGCAGGCAAACACTGGTCTTGCCTAGGGCCTAGTAACAACAAAAATGCTCTCAACTGAATGCAGGCTAGGTATCATTGCTTTAGTTGAGAAATGTTACCTGAGTTTCTAGAGTTTAGGGTCAGGTGAACACATTTTAGTGCAGACAAGGAAGTTGGTGAGTGTGTTGCTGTGTGTCCATAGTGCATCAAAATTTGTGACAACAAAACCGAGCGTTTTATCCCGATGATAAAACCACTTTTGTCATCCATTCTCAGCGACAAAACCACTTTTCACGTCCATTTCTGACAATATTATCTGACATGTTTGATTTTTGTTATTGGGAATGGACGACAAAGGTGGTTTTGTCGCCGAGAATAGACAACAAAAGTGGTTTTGTCACCTGAAATTTTGTCGCTCACCAATTCTGCTGCCCTGTGGCTTGTTTGATTTCATGTTGAATAAAAATTCAAATTTAGGTTTCCCTTTCTGGGAACAATGTATCCACAGGCTGCTTCACAATTTTTCATCTTCTGTATGTCCGAGATCTGTTTCTTTGTATAGCATTATTTCAGAGGATATTTTGAGTTTAACCCAGCAAATATATTTGCGATGGATATATGTGTTACTCATCAAATTGGCCAGGAGGGTGATTTATAAGAACTGACGATACATAATTGCAATTTTCTTGAGCATGTAAATGTCATCTCAACAATTTCATTTCAGTTGAAGGCTGCTATTTGTGCATTAACATTGATCAATTGGAATGACGCTTATACATACACAAAGTAGAAAATGAATGCCCCTGTGTGTACATGCAGCTGTCTGCTGGTGCAATGATTGCGGAATAGTGCCCATTTCACACCCAGATAACGTTTCTTACACCTCTGGGATCCTCAGTGATCCTATCACAGGGTTCACCTGGACAGGCGCAGTTTCCTACATGGGTGACCATTGAATAGTTTCAGGATAAAACAAAAACACAGAGCTACCCAACTATTATCTTCAGGTGGAGTCAAAATTTCCAAATCGCAGTTCATTTGAATCTCTTGTTCTCCAATTAATAGGGCTGGTCAGTACTGTTTTCAAAATAGAGATTGTGTTTGTGCCAAAGACCGCTAGTACCCCTGAGCTCTGCACATGAATATCATATATGATTCCCTCCTTCTCAAGGTTGAAAAAGAGTACAATTGAAGTATAGACATTGTGAGAGAGAAATATGGACATCACCATCTGAGGTAATAATCTTGAAATCAATCATTCAAAAGCAGTTCATGGTGAAAATGCTTTCCAGGTGCCAATTTTCCTGACATTATATGTAAAACTTAATATTCCAGGTTGAAACCTCTAATATCCTTTCTTTTGGGTTTTTCAGGTTGAAGTCACTGTGATTAACAACATACCTAATGAAGATTTCACCATCCACTGGCATGGCTTCCCGCAGGAACAAAATGCATGGTTCGATGGTGTACCACGGTTGACGCAATGCCCAATACTGCCTGGAGAATCCTTCACCTACAGACTCAGAGCCCCTCACCCTGGAACCTTCTGGTTTCATTCACATGAGGGCCTCCAGCGTCAGGATGGCCTGTCAGGTAAATACATGAGGAAATAGTTTCTCTTTTGTCTGAACCTTAAACAATCTCATTAATTCTATGAGAATTACTGAAATACTGTTCTAAACATTGTCATCTGTTTAACATTTTCTTATGGACCAGAAAATGCTTTTGAAGTGCTAACTCATGCATGGAAAGCTTATGGCTTCATGTTTAAAATGGATTATTTTTCTTCAGAGGTCCCTATTTCCTTGGCTGTCCACATTTGTGTCTTAATAAGTCTATGTCTGTTGGTTTCACTTCCCTTTTTGACACTAATTCATCTACAGACAGAAAGGGTTGTCAGACTTATATACTGGGTAAGATAAAGGTGCTCCTAAGTATGGCTGAATGTTGACTATTGACATTTATCACACAGAGATGTCTCCTGCAGAGGAAGTGTAGTACTCACTCAGGTGATAGATATATGTTGTCATTATCTAGGGTAAAACAGTAAATGTCAGATTTGAAGCATATAGACAGAATGTATTGTTTTATGTGTATCATTTCAGCGTTTCTGTACCAAAGCCTAAAAAAAGGTTGTGTTTCAGTTACCCGACCGACCCTAGAAAAACAGGGCAAAAAAAATGTCTTTTTTTTATTTTGAAGAATTTTGTCTAATTCTTTTCATATTCTAAAGAAATTTTCCATCAGTGTCCTGTACTCTTTTCGTATCCCTCCCTTCTCGCACAGTTGTCATTTTCCCGGTCCAATATTTTTTTAATGAAATCACAGAATTTGATACTCCATTGATATTTGCCCTAACATTTCCTATAGAAATGTAAAAAAATGAATATTTAAAAAAAAAATCCGACCTACCGACCCTACCTTGTCATGTCACTGAAAACAAACCTTTATTTTTTTTTGGCACAAATATCATTTTCAAGTCATTTACCTGAACCCTGATCATAAGGCAATCGTTTCCTCTGTTATTTGATTGAGTATGAATAAATATTATAATTGAATTGAAATTGAGGTAGTTCTAAAATCCGGTCAGCTAGGGCAGGAGGGTATTATGAATTAGAAACAAGTAACCACATATATATGCTACTATAGTGTTTCCTCTATCTCCCTTATTTAATTTTTGTAATTTTAAAACCTGAATTACAGGTTATGCCCGCCCTCTGCCCTTTTACAGCAGCAGTTCAACATTGATGCACAAAAGGAACATCTGACTATGGGGTAGTTTTTACAATTTATACATTCGCAAATTTTGAAGAAAAAACCTTTCGTGTATCACCCTAAATGATTATTGAGATTTAATTTTCATATCATCTGTAGGCATCATCATCATTCATCCAAGGTCTGGCCCTACTTTACCATACTTCTCAGTTATGGTTCAAGACTGGTACCATAAAGAGGGATGCGACTACTACTACTCAAATCCACTGGCTACGCCCCCTGTTCCTGCCTCTGGGGGAAACCTTTGGGCTCTACCACCATTTGAAAGAACATTGGTAAGGAGGTACTACCTTTGTGGTCTTGTAATTGCATTGGTTATTCCTATACAGCATAGAGTAATCTCCAACGTGTCGTAAAAAGGGGGCTTTATAAAAGACTGTGTTTAAACAGCATCACACGGTAGAAAAATAAACAAAAAATCATCCTTCTCCCAGCTAATTAATTTCTACGCTTTTGAAATCTGGTAGCAAAAATTATTGTTAATGTTTTGAAATGCCCTCCAGAATACCAAATGCAAACAGGCATCAAAGTTCTACTTTACCACTGTCGGGCATGTACACATCTCATCTGTCACTGAACAGACTAAATTTTTCAATGGAGGACAATTTTCAGTTGTGTTGCTTGACATCATTAGGAAACGCAAATGGTTACATGGATGGAAGAAAAGCAGGAAGTGGTATTAGATACCCTAATCCTATCTTTTCACCAATCTGTAAAGATTCTGAGGCATACTGATTATCTGACTAGATCCGCTGAGATATGTCAGTTACCATGGTCAAGGAGTCACCAAAGCAAATTCAGCATTACACTATAAGACTTTATTTTATTGATAGCCTTATATCTTGGCCTTATGAAAAGGTTCATTCAAGTCATTTACTCCCGGGGGGGGGTCAGTTTTTATCACACTCACCATAAAAAACATACTTTTCTGTTACACGACTGATCAAAATAATTTTTTTATATGTGTAACTCCTTCAATAAATGCAGTACAATAGTGTAATACAAGTGTAGGAAAAACTGGAACTAAGGCACAAAAAGTTTAGAAATTATGACAGTCATGTCACATTTTGCAGAGTTTAGCATTTTTCTAAAATTTCTAACACACAATCTCAACTTTGATCTCACTGGCTTAAAATTCATTGTATAAGCATGAAATCAATTTATTTTATCCTCAGTATGTACACTTGAATCACCATTTATCAAGTAAATTTGGTATGTGGTCACCTTGGCCTACTGTTTAAGATCAATAAATGTACAATATCTACCTATATTGGGTCCTTGGGGTGGTCAGAAAATTAAATTTCACCACATTTTTACCAAATCTCGAAACTGAGAGGATCGTAAGGTGAAAAATTATCAGCTGGGACCATCCAATTAGGCTTCAAACACTACCCACACCTGTCTACTATTATTTTAAATAACGTTAAGTTAGCTCAGGCACTTGAAAGTTAGTCAACAAATATGAATTAAGAAAAAGAAATGATAATGGTCAGTCACGTAACAAGCATTTATAGATAGATAAATCCCTTATAGAGCCACTTACACCTTTCCAATCATAAAACCCTTATATACACAGTTACTAGAGACCTTGGGATATTCTTCAAGTTCAGTAAATGTACAATATCTACCTATGTAGGGTTCTTAGGGGCGGAGAGAATATTAAATTTCACTTTTTTTTAACCAAATCTTGACACCAAGGTGACTGTAAGGTGAAAAATTATCAACTGGGACCAACCAATTAGGCTTCAAATACTAGACACACCTGTCTTCTATTACTTTAAATCAGTTAGACCAGGTACCTGCAAGTTAGTTAACAAATATCAATTAAGAAATAGAAATAATATCGGTCAGTCACGTAACACACACTTATACATAGATAAAGGCTTCATAAAAGTTCTTAAACCTTCATATGAGCAGGTAGAGACACTTTTTTTTTCAAATCAACACATTATCAATAGATACACACTGTATGATAGGTAAAATAGTCCCAGAATGATTTATATGGGTGAAACATACAGAAGTCCATATTAAGGGGGGTTGGAGGGTTGATTGAAAAATACTTGAATGTGTTGTGCACTCAAAGGGTGCATGGTACGCAAAAAAATCCTTTTACCAAAAAATCCCCTATATCAGTATATAGATCCCCTCTATGGATAAATATAAAAATGCAGATTAATTCTTTTTTAATATGCTTTACAGAGATTTAAAATTTTTATCAATCGCGCAAACAACGCTAAATATTTGAACATATGGGAATGGCTAGGGTAAAAAGAAATTGAAACATATCACCTTCAAACGACATGGAAATCTTAGATAGGACCCCCTCCAAGGAATGAATAAAATTATGGTGATCTTTTACTGCTTGGCTTGATGCTATAGGGCATGGAATGAGATGAAAATTTAAAAAACGCCTATTTTGGGCCATTTTTCAACTTAAGGCCACCATATCTAAAAAAAAATAGTGAACTGACATGCACAAATATGCCTTTCTCTCGAAGCCCTACATGTTTTCTTTCAAATGAAACCCAAAATAGGAAGAATGGTTATTTACTTTTTATTCTACAGCCCCCTGTATCCATAAAGACCCAAAAAACCCTAAAGTGACATGGTTCAGCGGATCCAGTCGTCTTCTCCCTGTGTTCTGGTTGTGTGGACTATTGTTAGGGTGTCATTTACTGTTACGCTTGAGTCAATTTTGTTGAAAACACTAATTGCTCTGGAGTATACTACTGAAGATGCTAGGAGCACTTGCCAAACATTATGACTACCTTAGTACCTCATTTAGAAGGCACCCCAGAGGCTGTTTAGGCCACTCACTTGGCCACTGTCAGATTTACTATTATTTCACAAACCCCTCCCCCATTAAGTTTTTTGTGAGGGTCCTACAAGGGTTTGTTTCACATATTAGAAGGTAGTCTCATATGTGAGGTATTAATGTACTAATGATTGTAATGGGACTACTGCTCTATATACCATATATTGTACAGTTACACTAGTTATATACTGATAGAGTGGTGCTCTACAATCATCATCTACCATTATTTTGAAAAGGATCTGTAAATCTGTAGATCATGGTACATAACATTCGAGACTCAGATAAACTCTACTGACATGTCCCATAGCTTCTCCCCAGATCCCTTACGGTACAGTATCAAAATGGCAGAATGACTTCTGTACAAACAAAAGGACAGAGAAACAAGTAGAGTGTCTGTAGAGAGGGTTTTAATACGTAAGAGCCCTAAGCTGCGTTATATAGTGTGCTGTGAAATAACCTCCTGATATAGTTATTTGACACTTAAAGTAAGATGCATGGTTGCGAAGGCTTTATTCTACTCTGCCTTATACATTATGGATCATATTTTGTGTCCTGTGGCAAACTGCAAAACATCAGAACTGTCAGCAGTAACAATTTTAATGATATAGTATACTTCCTATACCTTATAGGCACTGTCTGGGCCACCTTTTGTGAAAATGTACCAAAAAAAGAGTTGTGTAGCTGAGTCCGATCTGATTTGCAAGTCCACCTTAATGTTTTCCCTTTGCTTCACAGACTATTTTATATGTTTATTTCAAAAATACACTGACTGCAGTTTCCTAAAGTAGTTGTATATTCCTTGTATAAGCACGCAGGAAAATGTCTTGGAATAGCTAATCTTACTTCTCTTTGCAGGTTGATGGTTCAGGAATCTCAATAGTAGGTGATGTCAGTGGACTCATCAATGGTCGTGGGAGGTTCAAGAATGCAGAGAAATGGCCACTGACAAGGTTTACAGTTCAGAGGTTTAGAAAGTATCAGTTCCATTTTACTCATACAGGAGCAGAATCCCCTGTTCAGGTTTCTATTGACTCACACAAATTAGTTGTAGTGGGTGTGGATAGTACAGAAATCCATCGAATTACTGTAGATTCTGCCATAATCTACACTGGAGAGAGATTGATTGTTGAATTAGACGCAAATCAGCCAGTGGGGCGGTATTGGTTTCGATCAGTTTTGCCCAATGACTCGACTAGGGATGGATATATTAGAGAGACACTTGCCATATTAGAATATGAAGGGCTTAGTACAGATGATGAACCCACTACTGATGCTAAAATCTGTACAGCTTCTGACCGATGTACTGTATTCAATTGCCCTTTTAAATACTATCCACTATCATTCTACTCTGACTGCATCCACATGGCTGATGCTAAGAGATCATATGCAGCAGGCGAACATTATAGATATGGTCTCGATAAACTGGTACCAGATGAAGAATACTTTATCAACTTTCTCCTATTTAGAGCGGCCACCTTTAATGCAAAGGCTCATGTACACCCTACTGCCCCAGTTTATCAGAAAGACAGTCAGATTGTCCCTTGCGAGAATTGTCCAGATGACGATGTGTGCAGTTGCACTTTTATTATAGAAATGACTTACAACAAAGTCATCCAATTTGTTGTAACTAACATTCCTGTGGATGAGGTAAATGCACATCCTGTTCACTTCCATGGTCATGAGTTTGCTGTTGTGCGAATGGGCTTCCCTGATTATGAACATCTTGGAGATCTTGGTGTCACACCTGATATTGACTGCAGTAATGATATCTGTAAACAACCTAGGTGGGCTGGTGGTGCACAACCCACTCTCAATCTCCAGGACCCTCCTCTGAAAGATACTGTTATTGTAGCCGCTGGTGGGTACACTGTAGTGAGGTTCCGCAGTGATAACCCCGGTCCATGGCTTGTCCACTGTCACATGTCTCACCATGTTTTACAAGGACCAATGGTTTTACTAATGATGGAAGCTAGAGAGCGTTTCCCACCTATACCAGTTAGAATGCCAACCTGCACCCAAAACTTCAGTCTCACAGACTATGAATATGGAAAGTATGTGTCAAATGCAGAAAAGTCCATGATAACAGGGACAGGTTTCCAGAAGGTATCCCCAAATCTTAGGCCACCACCATTCAAAGAGCGTGATGATAATGGAGGTAAGATGTTCTACGTCTTGACTTTTGGACATTTTTGTACATGTTGAATATTTGTCAAATACAATTTACGCATCAATAGTAGGAGTTCAATATTTCTCAAACCCTACATATAGCTATTTAAATTGCAATGCCCTGCTCAAACTGCTTAAGCGAATATTTTAATGATATACAACTCAAATAATTCCTTACAGGTATTTCAATGTATTCTAATGTGTTCATAGCACCCACATAGTAATTCTTTTTTTATCAAATGAAGACTCTTCTGCTGTCCATAATATGCATCAAACAGATCCGTACACAAGAACTACCTGGTGGTGAAAGTTGCAACTTCCTCAAAATGTCTATTCTTCTATATTCACACTTTCAGACAAGGTGGTAATGAGTATTGGCGGGGTCATTGGCACAGTTTTCGCAGCATTTTTTGGTGGTGTTCTCATCACTGTGGTCATCATATTCATCTGCAGATGTTGTTGTCGCTGCCGTATGCCACTAGATCAGCATCATGGGCACCTTGGGAGGAAGGCTTTGGTGGTCCCAAGTACGCCTGCATACATTGGTGCAGGACCAATGGCAACATATGGAATATCTGTCAAACCTGTTTACAGGCTTGCCTACTAAAACATTTTGGTTCTTTTTGATATTTTGGTTCTTTTTGATTGATCGATTTATCAATTTTGTTTTAATTTTCTGAATTGATGAAATGTATTACATAAATCGTACATATTAGCCAGGATAGGGAAACCAGTATCAATATTTTCTCTATAAATTGTGGTTGCCTGATAGTGTTAATTAATAACCCTTTCACCCCTGGATTTCCCTTACTCTATGGGATTTGCGTGCAAATCCTGCTGTATCGTCTTGAAGGAGTGGAGACTTTATTTATTCAGGTGCTAATGTAGTTGATTACAGATAATTTACTCAAGAAAAAATGAAGCTCAATGATATTGACTCCTAATTATTCAGGTATCTTAGTATAGGACTAAAGAGGGGACAGGATATCCAATATGGATGCTCCAGATCCAGACATGAATATTCCTAATCGATAGTTACCCTATGGGAAATGGCTAATAAAAGGCTATTCAAAAATATTTACATTGATAGCAGATCCATTCCTGCAGGACATGACTCAGTAATACGCAAAGTTCGTTGCTACAAGTAGAGTAGGTTAATTTAGAGACATTCACATAACTTGAAGCTAGGAGAACAGCCATAAAGGTGGGATTGGTGATGCTTCAATACTACCAAGTGGTTGATACATCGCCCATTAGGAGGGTGTCCATGCTTCCTGCAGGATATGACTTGTGTTTTCATTTTATTCTACCTATGTACAATAACAAGAGCAATATTTGCCATCCTTCACCCACAGAGAGAGTCCAAAATGTGAAATACACATTCATTTCTGTATGGTCCAGCTCTAATCGATGTCATTTGTCAGAATATACTTCAAATAGCTTAGCAATCGTATTTGCATGGTATTCTTTTTTGCTTTTTTATCAACTTGGTTTTTGAATTTTGAGGTTCCATCCGGAAATAAACCTTTAAGAGCTGAAACCATGGAGGATGACTGGATAGGATGTGTTTCACCTTATGAATTTCGGTGCTGTAGAATTTTCATATGCTCTGTTATTGTAGCTAGAATTTATAAATAAAATATGGACAGAGATATCAATAAGCATATATAAAAAATATGGGCAATTGCGGTGACCATGTCTGCCACCAACAGTTGCCTGCAATTATGGAACATGATGGAAGTAGGGAGATCAAGAAACTAGATAGGATACTCCAAGCTCTAATCCAACTAGACAAAACAACAATTTTGTTTTACATTTGTATTTCAATAGTCACTAACTAGAACCTATAGCTAACTATGTCATTACACTTCTGCTTTCACGCTTAAGTATGTGTTCCCACAGGTCCGGAAGCATCGACAATAGTCCACACCATGGCAGGCACAATATTGACCATAGTCAGTCTTCAATATAAAGGAATTGTATGGGAATTGCAAATGGGTCCGTCCACCCAGGAACCATAGTTTCTTGGAGGCTGCTCCTATGGCCCAGTATACCTCATGTGGCCACTGCCCTTAAAGGACCAGAGTTGCCAGTGTATGCATGTACTATCCCCTAGAACGACATGATAATACACATAATGTATTTGGACCAAATAAAAGACATCCTAAACACAAAAATAACTGTATCTGCCTTTGTAATTCATTCATGGAATAAAGGGTCCCATGAAATTGTACATGTAATGCTGTTTGATTCAGCTCTTGTAGAAAATAACTACTTTAAAATTGTCTCTGCTGTTATCATTTCATGGGAAGACATACCTAACATCACCATATCTTGTTAGAAATAAGCTGCTGATAATTTTGCTGCTGACCAAATTAATGCGTCTGGTTCCTAACGGTGCCCTGATACTGGTTGGCGGACTGGTTTTGCGGGTTTTGGTAACAATTTAAATTAAATTTTTTGCACAAGTGCTCTGGACAGGGGATCATGAATTTTGACTGTGAGCAACCCTGACCTTGACCTTGGCGAGACTGATTGGTGAATTTCAACTGCTGAGGCAACTTCATGGCTTTTTCTAATTCTTGTTGCATTTTTTATATATGCTAATATTTTTCAATACCAAGATTCTCTGCTATGGATCGATGCTCTGCTGCTACGAAATTTCTCTGAGAGCGATAAATTTCATATGCTGCAGGTAGGACATGGCGGTTAACTAGGGGTTGTTGGCAAGCAATAAACTCTGAAGCACATTAAGCATACCATACATTAGTTCCCTGTAACTCATCTCGTCATAGGATTTATCTGTAGGAATGTGGTAATCAGGATGTAACCATATTTTTGACCTTTTCCTCTTAGTTGCTACATTAGCTGCATGTAAGGTGGTTAACAGGTCATTCTCCCCCTGATGTTTACCTGTCATAGTGTTGAACAGACTCTCCACATCCCCGTTCAGAATGCCAATGTTACCTAGACCTAGACCAGCAGAAGCTAGTCCTGTCTGCAGGGTGTGAAGAGACTGCTGCTGTTGCGAACCAACCTGAACATTGGTATTGACAGGCATTCGCTGTTTAAGTAGATCTAGTAGCTGTTGTTGAAGACCACCCTAGGCAGTGGTGTTGACTGGTACGTGTTTATAACCGCCCTGGGCAGCGGTGTTGACAGGTACAGTCATGTTGGGTGTGTAGATCCAAAAGCTGCTGCTGTAGACCACCCTGGTTAGTGGTGTTGACTGGTACATGTTGATTACCAACCTGGGTATTGGTGCTGGGAGGTCCCTGTTGCTGTTGCAGCTGTTGCTGTTTCCAGTCCAAGGTAGCCTGGGAGTAGGTGGATTGAGTTGCCCGTGTGCCTAGAGGTGCACCTACATTAATGTCATTGACACTGGACATGGCTGTTGGACCCACAGAACCACCACCAGCACTCACAATGTTCATGCGCACCGGCTGGTTTGTACCTTGTACCCCGTGGCCACTGCTCGGTACCACGCGGGTCCCAGGGAGGAAATCATTGTCCACATTTTGCAATTTAACATTATTTATACTTGCTGTGAGCTACTGAAGGCCTGTGGGGGCCTGTAAGAGGCCAATATTGTCTGAATTCATCGATGTAGAGGCCGTAGGACCGAGGACCGCAGGCCCATGCCACCATCTTGCTTGTTGTGGTGTTTGGGTGCGTTCGGGTCCCTCTGACGAACCTCAGTAGCATACTGTAAATTTATGGCATCTGTACCTTGCTGCATGGTACCTAGTGTACCTGATTCTCCCGGAACCAGCGAATATTTTTGTCGATCTTTACTTGGATCATTGTGATTAAATGCAGCCATCATACTGCTCCAAACCTTTTCCCCGTGGTCCATTTCCTTCAATGAATGATTGTTCTGTGCCTGGATTAATGCTAACTCCAATTCCAATTCCTTGTGCTTAGCTAACTGTTTAATCTCTCTTTCCCTAGCCCTTTTAGCCACAATTTGAGCCTTTAACTTCTCCACGAAGGCTTCATGACTCTTACCTTCTGTTTCTCCCTCGGTCCTGGAGTTTTGTTGACCGGTGGTCCGGTCATCCTGCCCAGGTGCCCTGGCGTCCTGCGTGGGGTGCTTGCTCCTTTAGAGCCCCTAACTGCTGCTGCGGGTCCCATTTGGGGTTAGGGTGCTTGCACGCGGGACACAATCAGGAGTTTCCGTGGTACTGCTCCTCGCAGGAGTCACAAATGACTCCCATAATGGAGAAAATTAACCAAAAAACAAACAAAGTTCTTGTCCTGCCTGCCATGCATGGCTGCTGCTTGCTGAACTGCTGTCTCCCCAGCTGTAGGGCAGGAGGAGAGCCCAGTGCTTAGGCGCCACCTTGTAGCAGACTAGAGTATGACCATGTCTGACAGAGCTAGAAGGCAAGGAAAAAGTATGACACAGTGGAGGCATCATGTGAGTGGCATGGGAACTAAGCAAACATGAAATGTACCAGAAATGACTTCACTGAGCTCATATTAGTGGTAATTGAAATATCTTTCTCACTCTCTAGGAATGGTGCTCCAATGTTCTCTACTGCACCCCCTCATACATTAGACATTGAAATAATTTTCACAAAATGTAGATGTAATGGATCTCAACTCAATTATTTTTATGAAATGCTCAAAGTTGACCTTTAGAACAGCCTATTATCAACTGAAACAGGATGGATTTCTCCATACTGATACATTGAAATGCAGCTAACCTGGACCCATTACATAGAGTGAAGTATATGTGATGTAAATGTATCATAGGATATTTGACACATGAGTTAATATAGCAGAATTGAAGTATTTCCACAGGCATACTGAGCTATACACACAAACATGAATGTTACAGATGCCACAAGATGGCGCTGAAGCACTAGTCACCCCCCCCCCTGGGCCAATAGATCACCTGGGTGATCTATTTTGACCAAATAGGTAATAAATCATAGTTATCAATAAAAGCACAATTTAAATTGGCCTTTTTCATAAATAAAATACCTAAAAATATGGTGATTTTTATCATAGATTTTGATCTAAAGGAATTTTCCATTTCCGTTTTCATTTTTGAGTTCCTAGTAAAAAATCCCCAGAAATAATCATAAAGAATATGTAAATCGCATGAGTATCTATATTTCATGTATATGAATTACAACAACATGGACTTTGTCCTTGTACTAAAAGGACACAATTGAGTAAGATCAAGGCATGAAGGAACCTTGGACACCCATAGGTAATAAACCAAACGTTACCCACAAATTTAGGTTAGTCACTTTAGATGAAGTCCTGCCCATCAAGAAAATAAATTGTGTTAATTTTTGCACCAAAGCTATTCTTACCCGTTGAAAATTACCAAATTTGAAGCTGTGGAATGATAGGATAGAAACAGCCCCCGCCTTTAACTACATAGGCCTATCACTAGACAGCCATCAGGAAATGAAAAAGCAGGTCTGCATTACTAAAAGAAAGGTTGAGCACAAATTGTTTATTTTCTGCAAAGCCAGACAGTATATGACTGAGTCAGTAAGCCTTAATGTTGTAAAAACAATGCTCTTGTCAATAATCAATTATTGAGACCTTTTTTTATGATGTAGCTGCAAACACCACCCTCGACATATTGCATCCACTAGTCAATAGTGCTCTAAGAATGGTGTATTGGAATGCTGATACCAAAAACCAACAAAAGCTGCACAAAAAGGGACAGATAAACTTACTGGTGGATAGAAGAGAGTCATATGCTGGAAACCATTTCTTAACAATGCTAACTAACACTGTTAAGAAATCCCCTCCTGGTCCACAGTTTTAACGCCTCATTAATTATGGCAAACAGGGACTTGAGACCTATTAGAACAAGAGCACATGGTGCCCGCTTAATGAAGACTATTAGAGTACATGATTCTGCATTCTTAAAAAGTCTTATGTTCAGGGATGTCACCATAATTATGGAACAACCTCAATGTAGCCACTAGATCGACATCCCATCACAGACTACCACATGAACTGAAGACAAGAAAATGCATGAATACACTTGAAATAGACAAAGTGTTGAAGGATAACATTCACACAAAACACTGTTTCCTAGGTGCTTTCTCTTGTGACACTATCCCCAAGCACCCTTTCAAGGACACTTGTTTTGTGAGTAACATGGATCCTCAACATTTACCAGGTCAACATTGGGTGGCGTTTTATGTGTCGAGGACAGGAGAGGTGTACTACTTTGATTCATTCAGTCTACCTCCGCTGAGCACAGAGTTGAAGCGTTCTGCTCTGTTCAAGTGGCAAAGAAACCGTGTTCAACTCCAAGACACTACTACTGACACCTGTGGACCTCATTGCATACATTTCCTGATTGAAGCATGTCGAACAAGAAACCCCAAGAAATGCGTCATACAAATGAGCAAAAACCCAAAACTGAGCGACCAGTCGGTGAGTCAGAGGCTCGCAATGATGATGATGTGAAGAATTCAGAAAAAGAGGAAACAGGGTGCTGCAAGTGTCTACAATTCATGCAGACAAAGGTCCTATATCTGGCCAAAATAGTGCAATGTATGATGGAGAGAGTCAGTGAATGTGACACTGACAAAGTAAGACTTTGCAGACTGTTCGGACGAAAGAAAAAATGATTGATTAAAAATGATAAAAAGATGCTTCAGGAAAATAAAAAAAAAATGAAAATGACTTATTTTGTTGTGTTTTATTCCATACATATCTTATTTAAAACTAGTCAACTCATCATCACTCGCAAAGAATTCAGGAGTAAAAGAAAATATAAAAAAAAAATTATATCTCATTTGCATAATTAGCCCCGCCCCTTTGTTTACAATCAAGGGGTCACGTGACTACACCACATGTTGTTGTTTACAAACAAGGGGTCACATGACTGCACTAATCCCCTAATTAGGTCATGTTACCATGGTTACCAGAATGCTGGCCTCTGATTGCCTGAATGGTGGTCGCTAGTCCCCTAAGTAGGTCACATCACCATGGTTACCGATCAGTAATCCTCTAAGTAGGTTACGTTGCCATGGTTACCAGAATGCTGGCCTCTGATTGGCTGAGAGGTGGTAGCTATTCCCCTAAGTAGGTCACATTGCCATGGGAATGGGTCACGTGACTAAATAGAGGCCTCTGATTGGCTGCATCCCAAGTGAGTAATATCCTGTAGTTAGCTATAGTCCTGTTCCGATTCATTATTATACTACTGTGATAATTAACTGAATTTACTAATACACAAATATTCAAAACTTAGTTTGTTGATAGTCAGTATACCTTCAATCTCCAGGTGGATGGTTCAAGAATAACAGTTATGAGATACGTGAGTGGACTGATAAATGGTCGAGGTAGGTTTATTGAAGATGAGCTATGGCCACTGTCAAGGTTTGAGGTTGTCAGTCCTGAAACATACCACTTACACATTGTTCATATTGGTGGACAATCAACTCTTCAAGTATCTGTGGACTCACATAAATTATACATTGTGGGTGTCGATGGGCGGGCTGTGAACTCTATTTCTGTCGATTTGGTTATCCTCTATACAGGGGAAAGAGTTGTCGCTGAACTAAAGGCAAATCAACCTAGTGGACGATACTGGATCCGCTCACGTCTAGCCAATGATGAAACTGTTACGGGATTCTTTAGAGGGACTCTTGCCATTTTAAAATATGAAGGGGTAGGTACAGACGATGAACCGACCACCAATCCAAAAATATGTATCCCGACTAATCGCTGTACTGTATTCAATTGTCCTTTCAAGTACTATCCACCGTCTTTCTACTCTGACTGTTTGCATATGGAATATGCACACACACGCTAGAAGAACGCCACAAATATGGCCTGAATCAACTACTACCTGATGAGGAACACTTTGTTAATATGCGTTTAAGCTGAGGATACAAATTTAATGGAAGAGAATTTATTCCCCCGACTGCAGCTGTGTACCAGAAGCATTGTTAAACTGTGAGCTGTGAGGATTGTCCTTAAGATGAAATCTGTGAATGCACAACCATTATAGATTTGCCCTACAACAAAGTCATCCAGTTTGTCACAGCACCTACTGGTGGTGTTAATGTCCATCAGATTCACTTCCACGGACATGACTTTGCGGTTGTCAATCAAGGCTTCCCTGACTATGAGTATCTTGGAGATCGAAACGTCACCCAGGAAATTGAATGTAAAAATGACCTTTGCACTAAACCAAAGTGGGCTAACGGTGTACTGCTGGTTTTGAACTTGGATAACCCTCCTCTGAAAGATACTGTTGTTGTAGCCGCTGGTGGGCACACTGTTGTGAGATTCCGCAGTGATAACCCCCGGTCCATGGCTCGTTCACTGTCATATGGCAAATCATATTGTGCAAGGAAATGTCGTTTTCCTGATGATGGAGGCACGAGAGCATTTCCTGCCTATACCAGTCAAAATGCTGACCTGCACTCTTAACTTTAGTGTCACGGACTATGAGTATGAGAAGTATAATTATGTATGCTGCACAGAGATCATTGGTGACTTGTAAGGGATTTGAGAAGGTGCCACCAGGCCACACCAACTCAACACATCCACCGAAACCACCTATGTACCCACGTCCACCTGTTCCTCCTCATGATAAAAATAAAGGTAAGACAACATGTCAAAACCATGCAATTATCATACTAATTATTAAATTATTTATAATATATATTTAAAAATGTCATGAATATTTCGAAGCCAATACATCAGTTATACGTTTGTAAACACTTGAGGCCACGGGACACATTAGGTACCATGAAATCTAGCATTCAAGCCACATACCCAGCTTTGGAGAAAAGCTTTCAGCCACACCTGGGGCGTGAAAATTCCAAATTTAGTACTATACTATATTGTTAAACCCCGCCACACTCTGAAGTCAGAAAGATTCTATACATCTGCATGTGTAGAATGATAGGCAATGGTAGGCTTGACATTGCCTTAGGCTACACATTCCAAGTGAACACTTAGGAACACCTCTCATTAGATACAGACTGCTTTTCATCCATGTTTTATATTATTGTATTATATGATCCATGTCTATTCTTCCACACTTGAAGGTAAGGTAACAATGACTGTCGGAGGGGTTGTCGGGACGGTGGTAGCTGCCTTCCTGGGTGGCTTTCTCACCAACATGATCATCGTGTTCATCTGCAGATGCTGCTGTCACTGCCGTACACCACTGGATCGCCAGCAAAAAACACACTGGAAAGAAGAACGTTGTGTTACCAAACCTTCCTGCATTGGACCAGTAGCAACATACAGAGCACCGATCAAACCCACACGTATTACTAGCCACTATATTATTAGCCATTATAATTTTTCTAGGGCGACTTGATGCCTCCAGTCAAATATTCACATTCCTTTAGTATCATGCAATGCATTTAAACACACTTCACTTCTATGAAATAAACATGACAATGGAACGCAGTATAACTGATAATTTTGAGAGAGTGGACATTTTTTTTTAAAAGGTTGAAGGTTTTTATTGTCAAGTCACTAATTAAAATGAGTGATGAAATCTGACAGAAGATGGCATCACCAGTACCAACACCTTTCCTGTAACCATACTGCTGCTTACTTAGAAGACTGCGCCTCTCAATTATGTCAGTTAAATGGATGTGCATTATTTGTTCCGCAATTTTGGACGGTACAGGTAAGAGGGTGATTGGTCTCCAGTTTTTTGTTAATTTTAGATTACCGGATTTAGGTATAGGACATACCCTCCCTATTTTCCAGCGATCAGGAAAAATAGCAGTATCGAATGACAATTGCATTAACCAAGTAAACTGATGTAACAGGAACTGTAGCGCTAGCTTGAGGATATCACTCCTAATACCTTCTATGCCTGATGTTTTATTCACATTTATTTCATTTACGAATAATTCCACAAGACCTGCATCCACTTCAATTTCACAACTATTTTCCATCACTGGCTCATGGTAAACCTGTCTAACAGGATGTCCTGAATCAATTATATTTTGTGTTAGTTCACCTCCAATATTCAAGAAATACTTATTTATATGGTCAACTGACTCCTGCTTTGACTTCATCATGTTGTCGTCACCTAGTATCTCTGGAGGTTCAATCTCCACACACGGCTTTAATAACCCATTAATTATTCGCCAAAACTTCTTAGGATTATCCTTCTCATCTTCCAAACTCTTTTTCACATGAGCGGCCTTGGCATATCGTACAGCTTTGTTAATCCTACATCTTAGCTTTCTTGCCTCATCCAAATAAACACTATCCCCAGTCCTAAGGTACATATCCACATTATCTTCCCGCTCGTGCACGAATGACAAGATGTCAGGTGTCATCCAGCTCTTTCTCCGGTTTACCACTTATTTCTCTACCCAGGGACAGGTTGTATCAAGATAACATATAATATGACTTTCAATAAATTCCCATGCAGCATCTGGATCATATAAATCATAAAAAACATCCCAATCAGCCTCACATAGCCAATCAAAAAATTGGTCAGTATTAAAATTTTTATACTGTCTTACCCAAACCTTCTGTTTTATGTATTCAATTTTATCATTAGTTTTCACAACAAAAACTGGAAGATGATCACTGACAAGGTAGTTGAATACACCTGAACATGTTTCTCCACTGAAGTTTGACAAAATATTATCCAAACAAGAGACAATTTTCTTGAACGGCCTTGTACATTGACGTATTAACATGTGATAACCATATTCTCTACACAAATCATGAAGTCTTTTAGTACCTTGTAATTTCTCTCTCAAAATATTTATGTTTAAGTCGCCCAGCAGCCACTGTTCGACATTTTCGTCATTTCTGACTTTCAAGAGTTTAAACAAATGTTCAAAAAAACCATCTAATGCACCTGACGGTGGTCGATACAAGGTAGCAACCTGCATAGTCTGTAAGTTCTTTACCTTAACATCAAGCACAAGACATTCTATGTCTTTATTAGAGATACATAAATCTAATCTAAGTTTAACATCCATGTCTATGTCATCTCGTATGTAGGCACACACCCCACCTCCCTTTTTACGTACCCTGTCTAAGCGATATAGTTTCATACCTTCCCATAATATTTGACTGTCATCATACTCTGGATGGAGCCATGTCTCACTCATAGTTACAATATCAGTACCGTTTAAATGATCAAAAATTTCATCTCTTTTTTTATACATGCTTCTAGTATTTAAATGTACCATTTTAAGTCCTCTCAATTCCAAGAAATCATTCACCCTAACAGTTGACATTACTCGTCGATAGAAATTATACACAATTATACAAACCTAGTTACAAGCAACTAGGGAAAAGACAATCCCCCCCCAAACGGAGTACCCAACTCAATGTTCCGTTGAGGGTTACAAGCAGAGAGAAAGAATGAGCTAAAGCAATAAATATAAATAAACTACACCCCGTAGAATACATAATTATGGCATAAGCCAGTTAAAAACAAAAGAATCCCACATAATTATTCATCTTTGAATGACAAATAGATCTACAAAAAAAAAAAAAAAAAAAAACTATAACAAGAGCAATTTGTGATAAATGTCTATAATTATAGCCACTAGAGGTAAGGTCATTACAACCCTTCCCCATACTAACTTATAAATTTCCCAGCCCCTTACCTTATCAGGTTATAGTTCCACAAAATTAATAACATTTATAGTTAAAAATTTAATAACGGTTAGTAACCGACACAAGAAACCCCTTATTCAATCACTTATATGTAATAATTGATAACCTTTAGTTAATATAATTCACATTCTCCAAATAGCTAAACTATATGTTGTTAGTACAAATCCTACCTAAATTGTTATTAGGATAACATTGTATGTAATTCCAAAATTCCAAAATCAGTACAGTACTCACCATGAACACTCCCGCAAGAACAAACACAGGTTGCTTATACGTGATCTTGACATCTTAAACTGCACACTGCTCGGACATAGTATCAAAGTATGCATCCACCACCAGCTATAACTAACTCCATCACCAGTTCAGTCATAATGTCTTGATTTCCTGTACACCTCTTAGTTAAAGGGCGGATAAACAGTTATCCAGGTGCCATGCAAATCTCTCTCTGTCTTCTAGATATAATGAAATACAGTTTGCTAATGTCAACTGAGCAGATTTGATCGGACCGATGATTGATTGAGCTGAAAACTCCAATAAGAAATCAGGAATATCCAAGGTGAGACTTAGATAAAACGAATACTCACCTATCATTATCTAACTGATGCTCTGGAGGGCATGCTCAAAAATTAGTATCATTAAGAAATGCCCTAAAGAAATGTCTCTACTAGCGTAGGTGAAGAATACCCGAAGTTTTTACTCAATTCAAACTGATATATTGAAGAGTTAGTGTTTACTATAACCCTGAAATACATATTATATTTTTACCATATTTAGGTCTTAGCTCAGGTAGCCCTAACGTGACAACTATTCAGTGCTGAAAGGTCGTAACTAGACTAACATTATAACCAAATATTTTTTTTTATGCTGTGTACAAAATGTTGTTGTGTCTAGACCAATGTGGGTCTGCTTAGGGCCTTTCTGCACTAGGCGATATTTAGCCAGAACAACCACCCTTACCGATCAGCATGGTGATGTGGGTATCTGTGAGTGTGTGAGTCGGGGTGGGGTACCTCCCCTGTACAGCTGTCGGTATCTTTCAAGTGGTATATCATGATAGATATGCACATACAAAACCCTGTCCGGCTATTTGTTTACTTCCTAATGGGCCATCCCAAGCCTATTAACGACCTCCATATGGAGTTATTGCTCCATGTAGGTGGCACGAGTTGCCTATACCTATATATGACATTGAGTGTGTGTTTGGGTTGTGAAATTGCGGGCATTCCTAAAATATACGATCACAGATAACTTGAATATCTTAAGGTATGGGAAGGAATTTACATTGTCTCACCTGAATGCACGTAGCCTAAATGCTAATATTGATTCATTGAGAATTTATATGAATGATAGAGATGATGCCATAATAGGTATATCAGAAAGTTGGCTTGAGGAGGGCATGGCTAGTGGTCTGGTTCATTTGAACGGCTACAACTTGGAGCGCTATGATAGAAATTGGGGAGACAAATCTTGTGGCGGTGTAGCGATATACATAAGAAATGATTTTTCATATTCTAATACTTTATATGCACACCTTAATATTAGCTCCAATGTCATTGAGATCCAATGGGTGGAACTCATACGTAAGGGGAAGAAAAATATTATAATTGCAAATGTATACCGTCCACCTGATGGTGAAAAGGCTGTGTTCATAGACACCATTCATTCCTTGATTGATAAAGCTAAGCTCAGGCGTAAGGACCTTGTAGTGATGGGTGACTTTAATATTGATTACCTGAAGCCTGCAATGGTATCCACAAAGTTAGTGAAAATTTGTATTAACATTCTCGGCCTAAATCAAATTATAAATGAATATACTCGCAGTACTGAAGATTCCAATACCTGTATTGACTGGATCATTACAAACACAACTAAGACGTATAGGGCTATTGTAAGGAAATGGAATATTAGTGATCATTACATGATAGGCATTGTATTTATTGATCACCATGCCTCAAGAGAAAAAATGGATTTGACTGGTAGAAGTTATAAAAGATATAATGCTGAACTCTTCAGGGCGTGTATGAGGGATGCTGATTGGGGCCCATATGATGAATGTAACTGTGTTAATGAATGTTGGAGTTTTATTTTGAATGTGCTACTGAAAAACTTGAATGACATGTGCCCTATAAAGACATTCTCTGTTAAAAAGGATAGAGCCCCATGGGTTGCTGATTATGTACTAGAGTTAATACGAGACAAGGATAACGCATTGAAAAAAGCTGTTAGAACAAAAAATGCTGATGATTGGTCTCTTGCTAGAAGACTGAGGAATGAATGTACTAAATACATCAAAAAGACGAAAGCTACCTATGTTAAGGCCTGTTTAGAAGCATTTAAAGATGATAGTAAAAAGTTCTGGAGGGAAATAAATGGTTTAATCAAAGGCGATGGAAACAGGATCCATTGTCACCTAAAAGATTTTGAGAATGATTGTATGGTTCCAGACGAATATGTACCAGATTTTGTCAAAAATTTCTTCTTAGAGATAGGTCCTACCCGAAATTTTGATGACAACTGGTTTTATGAGGGAATTGAGCCTGATAGTACTATCTCAGACATTGTTACTAATGAAGAGGAAGTTATAAAGTTAATCAAAGAGCTTGATATCAGCAAATCGTCATGTATTGATAATGTCTCTCCGAGGGTACTAAAGGATGCCTTACTATCTATACCAGACAAGGTTACTGATTTATTTAACATGTCACTTGAGACAGGGATTGTTCCATCTGCCTGGAAGATTGGTACCATTGTATCACTACAGAAAGAAGGAGATAAGGCAAATGTATCCAACCTGAGGCCAGTAACATTACTTCCGGTTATAGGTAAATTATTAGAAAAAATAGTAAATAATAGATTAATGAAGTATTTGGAGCTTAATGAAATTTTAGATGACAGACAAAATGGCATCAGGTCGGGACATTCCACAATAGGTACGGTGGTATACTTCACAGATGAAGTATATAAAGCCATTAATGAGGGTTTGTACACCATTTCTACTTTTGTGGACCTGAAGAAGGCTTTTGACACAGTAAATCACTCTATTTTATTAAATAAGTTGGACAGGATTGATGTCGGAGGCCTTCTTCAGCGATGGCTTAGGAATTATCTTAGTGGTAGAAAACAGAAATCCCTGGTAAATGGATCAATGTCAAGTCAAGGAGTGGTGAAGTGTGGAGTCCCACAGGGCTCTATACTGGGCCCTACCTTATTTTTAATATATGTGAATGACTTGGCGAAGGTTATAAAACATGGATCTGTTTATTTGTATGCTGATGATACTGTAGTCTCTGTGTGGGGAAAGGACCTAGACCAAATAACCATAGCATTACAACACGAGTTGTTGGCTTTGAAGGGCTGGTTTCATAGAAACCAACTCACGCTGAATGCCAAAAAAACGAATTATATGATTTTTGGTCTGAGGCCATGGTTAAAGAAAATTGTTAATCATAAACTTATGTTTGGTAATACGCAAATTGAAAGAGTCTTAAGTGTCAGATATCTAGGGGTATATCTGGACCCTGTACTTAATTTTACCAAACATGCTGAAGAGATGAGTCGTAAAATGTTACATAAGGTATTTTTGATGTCTAAGCTAAGACCCTTATTGGACAATGACTCATTATTGAAGGTGTGGTGGTCCCGCGTCATCTTCGAGGTACCTTCGTGGTCCTCGTGGGCGACGTCGAGAGCACCTCTATTACCCGACGCCTGGGGGCGCTGGAGTCCAGCGCCACGTCACCACTTGGTCACGTGGCCCTCGACTCCGGTGTATATAAGGCCGTTGTACGGCCTTCCTCAGGGTCAGTCCAGCCCCGACTGACCATTGTGAGCAATGGTCGGCGGCTGCCCGGCTACCATATTCTAATACTCCTCTGTGCTCCTGCACAGAGGGGGTTCATGTGGAATATTAACTCTAGACACTAGAAGGCCTAGTGTCGAACCTGCAATAGAGTTCAAACTCTGCCACCTGTAACTGTGATCGAGAACGGCTGATGCCTATGTGTTATTAGACAATAAAGTTTTAACTGGAACCTGAATAGTTGTTCTTCGTTGTTTATCGAAAGATTCAATATAACATCGAGGGGTAGAACGCTACACTGGTGCCGTGACCAGTTGTTAACTTTAGTCCGCATAGGTACTGCGAGCTTAAGTTTGACATGCAGGGTCACTTGGATGAAGATGATGACCCCAATCATCAACATCAAGTGACTACAGGCCCTTTAGTGGATAGGAATGATCCACTAATTGGTGGTGGTTTGAACCACTCGCTGATATTAGGTCCATCGTCTGACCCCTTGGGCCTGTATCAAAGGAGCCGGCTACTCAATTGGCGAGTATCGACTCAACTCTCTCCGGCGGCTGAGAACTTCTTGAGGACACAGAGTTTGTCCTATGTAGAAAAATCAGCCTCGCCCGTGGGAACTCCAATGGGCCTTGGCAGTTGGTCCTTCGAGGGTCCCTCGCCCGTGTCGATACAAGGAAGTATTGACAGTGGCAGGGGACTCAACGAGGAGTTGCTACAAGAGCAGCAACGCCAACTGCGCCAGGGTCGCCAACAGTTGGATGCTCTCGCGAGTAACACCATGAAAGCTCAGGAGAAGAGTACAGAAATAGAGCTGAAGTTGGAACAGCTTAGGCAGCAGGCGTTGGAGGCTTCGAACAAGACTCAGATCGCAAATAGAGAGCTTACTGATCTTCAAGAGAAGGTCAAGCAGCTCTCTAGCGAAAAGGAGTCCTTGCTTGCAACGAAGTCAGAGATCGAGCGTAGTCGGTTGACAGCAATGGATTGTCAATCGCTAAAAGCAAAGATCGATCGCCTTGCTACAAGCCGCCGAGAATGTGTCGAGAGAGCTCGAAACGATTTTCGGGATGCCCAGCATGAGCAGACGTCCCTTAAACATAAGTTGAAACTACAAGAAGTAGAAAAGACTATGTTGGAGGAACAACTGCAAGAGTTGTGGCATAAGTTGAACCAACAATCAGCCGAGCATACTGAAGAAGTAGCTGAGCACCTAACGGCTTATGAAAAGCAGGTGAAACAGCTACGTCAGGAACGGGAGTCGTTACTCTGTCAGATGCAAGCTGACGAGGATGCTCGAGCCAGGGACGAGGCAGAAATGCGTCGTCGCTGTGAGGAACGAATCGAACACGCAAACAAAATGGCGGAATATCAGGTCTTAATGGAACAAAAAGCGAGGCATGAGGCCGAGCTTAATTCCTTGAAGTCTGAATCCCTAGTAGCCCAGTCACTGAAAGATCAGAAGGATTCGGACACTTTGGGAGCCATACGTGGTGAAATCGATGAGCTCCGACGAGAGATATTGTCTCGCAGAAAGGCTGATGAAGCCAGGGTGAATAAAGAAGTTCGTGATGAACTCGCACTCGAAGAACGTCTGAAGGAGCAGACGGAATCGAAATTGCGTACCGCTAGACTTCGAGATAAGCAACAAGGTA
The DNA here is from genome assembly GCA_949317995.1 of Acholoe squamosa. Classification (NCBI taxonomy): domain Eukaryota; kingdom Metazoa; phylum Annelida; class Polychaeta; order Phyllodocida; family Polynoidae; genus Acholoe; species Acholoe squamosa. Next base: position 17,926,737 of record OX439051.1, read on the forward strand.
GTAAATGCAGCACTACTAGAGTTGCTACTCAAGGGGATCTAGTCGAAAACCCTGACTACAGAGAGTGGCTTGACCATGCCATGAAGGAGGCCAAGCAACTCTTTGCCATCAGCGAGCAACGAGATCTCTCGAAACCCGAACATGCCCGCCTGGAATTCCTAGTATCGGAATTGAGACAGGCGGAACGTTCGAAACAGCAAGCGGAGATAGATAGAATGGTGGGAGCAATCGACGACATCTCGAAAGTAGATTCGAGGTCGCGCCGGACCCAACCAGTTCCTTCAATGCCGCGCACCGATGGTCTAAGTGAAGTGATCGGGCAGTTCTCGACCCCTATCACGACCCAACAACATGTTGATCCACCCAAATATAGGGATATCAGGTTCGAAGCTTCACGCCTGAGTGACGCCGAGCCTGGTAACCCCTGGGGGATGAATCACAGTCGTGCAGACACGACTATGAGAAACATGGGGATGGACCATCAAATACCTAGAAGGGGCACAACATTCGCTCTTGATCAGGTCAGGAGATCAAGTAGAATGTTTGAAAATACCTCTATCGGGCATGAACCAGCCCGGACTAGGTCAGTCGAGTGCCCTCCATTTACATGGAAGGACGATTGGCTCCGTTGGTACCACGGATTCAATCACGTCCGTCGAGTAAATGTATGGACCTCGAGTATGGCATTAGCTCAACTCCTCATGTTACTCCAGAATGGCCCGGCAGCTGATACTGTGTGGCTATGGGAGGAGCATGGAGATGGGACTTTGGAGGGACTGGTCGACATGGTAACGGAAGCCATGACTTCTAGCCTTCAAGACCCCATTGTTACAATGGAGAAGAGACGCCAAGGCAAGAACGAAAGCATTAGAGCCTATGGCTTTGCTTTGAGACGTCTTGCCGGCGATGCCTATCCAGGTGTGGACTTCTCGGTTGAATGGCTCATAACCAAAGTCAACCAGTTGTTCATAGGAGGATTGTATGACGTTGATTTACAACAAGACGTTCTTCGGGAGTGGCGTACTTACATGTCCCTAAAGGATCTCATGGACTTGGCAGACGAGTTGTTGCGGAAACGACAACTCCTGCCGAAGTTGGTGAATCCTACCTCAACAAATGCATTGTCGGCGTTGGCCGACGCCGCTTTGGTTGAGGAAGGACAGGGCGAAGTCTCCTCATACTCGAAGCCCGGGGCGGGGAGTAAGACTAAGAAAGGTCAGAAATCCGCTGGTAAATCGAAAACACCAAACAAGGCCTCCAAACCCAAGGTACAGGAGCAGACCTTCTCGCTGAGTCAATTGAAGAATTTACTCAGGGTTATCGAGGGGGGGGATGTCCCTGGTACTAGCTCGGAGAAGCCGAGTACCCCTCCGTCCGACGCCAAGTGTTGGAACTGCAAGAAGCAGGGGCATTTCGCACGAACTTGCCCCGAGCCGATTAAAGGACTACCACCTGACGCGACGGAAAACTGAGGCGGGCGGCTCGACGTGGCAATCGAGCTGCCCGACCATCGAAAAGCCAAGGTATCAGCACCTCTGGCACTCCTGATCAAACGACAGTAGATTCGAGGGAACTAGGTAAGGTCCCGGTAGGGCCGTCCCAGCCCTTTACCACAGCGGCACCGGTTGATCACCGGTCGGGTTCCGAAGATGTCGGTGTAGAAAAAGCCTCAATGGCCAAGGAACAGGGCGCTGGCAGCCCGAACTCCGAGGTCGAGGGTTCGACTGGATCGAAAGTGAAAGTCGACGCCGGGAGAGAAGCCCTGATGCGGCAGCTGGCCAGAGTCTGCGCAACAGAGCTTCCCTCAGATGATCCCTGTCTCTCTTTTCTGAAGAGGAGGGGGATCGATCTGAGTACTGACGTAGGGTTGAGAATGCTAGCAGGAACCGCCCCCTTGTCGGGGAAACGATGGTACCTGTCTGCAGAGATTCGAGGGCGTTCTCTGGACTTCCTGATAGATACTGGTGCCAGCCACACCATTGTCTCTCGAGAACTCGCGAAAACGTTAGTGGTGCCGTCAGATAATCTCTACGAGGGAATAACGGCGTGCACTGCCTCTGGAGCCGAAATGCGGACCTATGGTCGATTGGTTCTACCTCTTAAGGTCGCATCGACCCACTATGTGTTTAGCCCAATAGTGGCCGATGTGGCTGACGATGGCATTCTGGGGCTCGACTTCGCGGCATTATACGGTATGATCCTGAACCCAAGGACGGGTCAATTGGTCATGACCGAGCCGGTAGAAGAGCACCATCAGTGTAAACTGAAGAGAGTGTCATCGATAGCCTCAGTAGCACAGACCACTAGGATACCTGCCAGACATCGGTGCGATGTCTTGGTAAAATCCGAAGGTCTGGAAAGAGACCGACAGGGCATAGTCGAACCCGACCTGAACACTCTGAGATGTTTTGGGTTGGTTGGTGAGGCTGCCCTTGTCAGCAATGTTCGTCGAACAGTGTTTCCCGTCTGTAATCCACTGAATCGAGACATTGTCCTGGAGAAAGGCCAGGTGGTCGGTACTATACAGTATGCTGACAGAAACGGTGAACTCTCGTCACCGGAGGTAGGATCCGTGATGATGCGTCTCGAGCAAGAAGCTGCAGACATCGAGACGGCAGAAATCGCGAGCACCCACACGGGGGAGCTCCCTACCTGGCTGTTAGACATGTATGGCGACACCCACCTGACCCAGCCAGAGGAAAGACTGAAGCTGTCCGCCTTACTACGTAAGCATGTGGATGTCTTTAAATCCCCAGATGAGCCGTTAGGGCGCACCGATCGATGTCTGCATAACATCGACACGGGTGACGCACAACCTATCCGAGTCCCTTATAGAAGGATTCCGCTCAGCAAGAAGGCTGCGGCGGATGAACAACTTAAGGAGATGTTGGATACGGGGGTGGTTAGGCCAAGTACTAGTCCCTGGTCCAGTCCCGTCCAGATGGTGACGAAGAAGGATGGGACCATGAGATTCTGCGTCGATTATCGATGTCTGAATGGAGTGACTAAGAAAAATGCTTACCCCCTCCCGCGCATCGACGAATCCTTGGATGCCCTAGGAGGAAACAAGTGGTTTAGTTGTCTCGATCTCCAATCTGGATATTGGCAGATCGGGATGAATCCCGACGACGTCGAGAAAACCGCTTTTTCCTACCAGAGGGGGCTCTACGAGTTCGATCGCATGGCGTTTGGTTTGTGTAACGCCCCCGCCACATTCGAGCGAATGATGGAGGAGATGTTGAGAGGTTTGCTAGGTAAAAGTTGCCTGGTTTACCTCGATGATATCATCGTCTTCGGCAAAACGACGGATGGAGCAATGGCGAATCTGGCAGAAGTCTTCAACAGGATTCGGGCATGGGGACTGAAGTTGAAACCTAAAAAATGTCAACTTTTTAGGACTTCAGTCGAGTACCTGGGCCGAATCGTGTCTGAACAGGGTATAGAAGCCAACCCTGGGAAAATTAGCGATGTAATGACTTGGGCTAGGCCCACTACAGTGAAGGAAATCCGATCCTTCATTGGTTTTTGTTCCTACTACCGAGAGTTCATCCCGGGGTTTGCAGAACTCGTGAGTCCTTTGCAGGACTTAGTGATCCAAAAACCTAAAGGTAGTAGAGGTCGTTACGAGGCATTCGCGTGGACGGAGAAAGCCGAACATGCTTTTGTCGAGTTAAAACGAAGTTTCAGGGAGACACCTGTTCTTCGATTCCCCACACCCGACGGTCGTTTTATCTTGGACACTGATGCTAGCAACACAGCGATCGGGGCTGTTCTATCCCAGGTGCAGGATGGAATGGAGGTCCCGATCTCATTTGCCAGCAACACTCTAAGTAAAACACAACGAAACTACTGCACTACCAAAAGGGAACTGTTGGCAGTTGTCGTGTACACCAGGAAGTTTAGGCACTACCTTTATGGTGGTAACTTCACTATCCGCACCGATCATTCGTCTTTGAAATGGCTCCTAAATTTCAAAGAGGCTGAGGGAATGATGGGTAGGTGGCTGGCCCACCTATCGGAGTTCGGTCTCGAAAACTCTAAGATCGAACATCGAAGTGGGGCCAAGCATCTAAACGCCGATGGCCTTAGTCGTATCCCTGTGCGGCTATGCCAGAGGTCGGATTGCACAGACTGCGGCAGTCATAATGCTGTTTTGGCAGCCGTCAGTGGTTTAGTAGACAGCCGGGTGGGTGTTGCATTTTGGTCTCTCGATGAACTCATTGATGCTCAGAAAGCGGACGCTGACATCAAACGAGTTGCTGAATGGCTAGTTAAGGGGGCTAAACCCACTAGGCCTGATGTATCGATCGAGAGCGCCGAGGTACGGAAATTAGTAGGGCAATGGCCTCTACTAACCTTCCGTGAAGGCTTGTTGTGTCGCTGGAAAGTCGAGGCGGGTCGAGCTAGGCGCACGATTCAAGTAGTTGTACCACGCCAACTGAGGGGTGAGGTACTCTCCTTTTGCCACGGACACCGAACAGCGGCACATTTTGGTCGTAAACGAACGCTCGAAAAGGTGAAAAGGAGATATTACTGGCCCGGGATGGGAAAGGACATAGGTCGTTGGGTTCGACACTGTCCTACCTGTTGCCTGGTAAAGCCCGGCGAGGGCATGGGTAAGTCTCCTCTGCACCAAGAGTTGTTCGGGGTGAGATTCGGGAGGATAGCTATGGATATCATCTCGGGATTTGCACCCACACCAAACAAGAATACTTGCATGTTAGTAATCCAAGATTACTTCACCAAGTATGTACGCGCTATTCCCCTACCAAATCACAAGGCAGAGACCTGTGCAGAGGCCTTCGTGGACGAATGGGTTTTGACCTTTGGAGTCCCGTTGCTTCTGCATTCCGACCAAGGTCGAGAATTCGAATCTCGACTCTTCTCTGAGATGTGTGAATATTTGACGATTGTAAAACAGAGAACCAATCCATACAGACCACAGAGTGATGGTCAGGTGGAAAGGTTCAATAGAACGTTGATTCAGAGTCTGACTATGTTGGTAGACAAACATATGGACGACTGGGATGAACAGGCTAAATATGTGGTGTCCGCATATAACAGCTCTGAGCACAGTTCTACTGGATGCAGTCCAAATATGATGGTATTCGGGGAAGAAATTCTCATGCCAGCGGATGTGATTTTCGGCTCAATCGAGAACCCACTCGAAGTCCCTTGTTCCGTCACCTTCGTGGAACAACTTCGTGACCGATTGAGGGAGAGTTATAGCATGGTAAGGGAAAACTTAGGTAAATCTGCGGAACGCCAGAAGGTCGGGTATGACTATGGGCTAAAGCAGAGAAGATACTCAGTTGGTGAACAGGTGGTGAGGTACCACACCCCCCAGGCAGCTATGAAGCTTGCCCCCAACTGGGATGGGCCGTTCGTTGTAGATTCTGTCCTCTCTGAGTCGACATTACTACTTCGATCATCCCGCGGACGGTTGCAAAAGAGCAATGTTGATAGAGTGCGCCGGTGGTTGGGCGTAGAACTATCACAAACTGTCGAGTTGTTGCAACCACAACTTGATGATGATTCACCTTCTCGTAGGGCTACGAAAAGGGCTAAGTCTGTTTCTGGACAGGTCGAAATAGAGGTCGAAAGGTCGCGGCCGGAAGTCCAGTCTAAAGAACAAACTAAGCAGGGTCATCGAAAACGACAGCAAAAAGCTCGAAAACTGAGCGAGGTGGAGGTGTTGGATGCCAGTAAACCATCAAAGCGGCGCCGTGGTCGACCGGCCCGTCGAGATAAGTCGAAAACATCTAAACAGCCTTTGAAGGGATGTCGGAAGCCCGACCCCCCCTCGAAGGTGCGAACGACTGAACAAACTTCACATCGAAACGTTTCGATTGAAGTGAAAGATCAGTCACTCCAGTCCGGACCTATGACTCGAGCGAGGCTTAAGCGCCAAGGCTCATCAAAGGAACGGTCAGCGAGTGTCGAGGTTGAAAGGAAACCCAGAGCAAACACTCTGGCTCCTGCATCCACACCGTCACAAGTAATGGGAGGCAGACGCCGACGGAAACGGGTTAATAGCCCGGTCGGCCCGGCCACATCAAAGGACGGCGGGCTAGGAGGGGGTGATAGTAACCCGCCCCGAGGCTCAACACTCGTTCCTGTAGTAAAGGTTAAAATCAGGAAAAGCCCTAGATTAAACCCTACTCAGTAATCGATGTTTCGCACAATACTAAGCAGCAGCTATACTAACCTGTGTTTTTAATGAGACTTTAAAATAACGGGTGCCGTTCTTGAGTAAATCTGTCTGTGGACGTGAAGCCGACGGTGAATAAAAAATTACACAACGAGAAGTCGTACGATTGCCTCTTAGTTTGAGACAAACTGACACTGGAAACATGGAAATTTGGAGCCTCTGATTTTATTGACTGTGAGGACGGGTTCCAAGCATAGGCTGGTGGATACTGCCCGAAGGGTAGATCCATATTGGAACCATTTTTTTTTAATCCCGGTAGTCTGATGAAGGAGGGGGTGCCCAGATTAATCCATGTTAATAGTGTTGGAACCCATAGACCGCATAGGAAATAACGGCATATGCAAACATTGCGACTGGAGAAGCAGAGCGTGACGGTGAGGGGAGAGTGAGTCGTTCTATTTTTTTGAGCAATACCTTATTTGGTCATGGCGTGATGCGCTGTGGACCAATAGGGTTCGCCCTCCTCGGTCACGTAGCCCCTTCCTCCAATCAGAGACGTGCGCCACAGGGATAAAAGGCCGCGTCGCCCACCACGGAGGTCACATCTGCGCCCTTCTCGTGAGAGTCGGACGCAGATAAGCTGGACTAAGCCTAGCTTATTCCAGCTGGTACGCTCCGTCTGGGGACTTCCTACCTGAGTGTAGGAGGTCTCCCCTGCCTAGTGTCGAGGGACACGACCTGTGTGAGCGCAGGTTCGTGTTCACTCGAGACTCCAGTCTTCGGTCCCTCGAGCCGCCTGAGTGCGGTTCGAGGTACATCGAAGACACCTTCGAGGCTTCGACCCGCCAGAGTGCGGATCGAAAAACCTCGAAGATCCTCTTCGACGTCTCGTCCCGTCTGAGAACGGTTCGAGACCCGGAGTCTTCTCTCCCTGGTGGAACCCGGCAGTTCAGGAAGAACCATGGGGTCCTCGTCCGACAAGCAGTCAGGGTACAGCTCTTCGGCGAGCCACAAGTCGCAGAAGAAGAAGAAGAAGAAGAAGTCCAAGAGGACCAGACCCGAGCAAGAGCTCGAGTCTACCTCGGCTAAGAGTGCAGCCCTTCTGAAGCAGATCGAGGATGCACAGAAAGCCTTGGCTGAGTCCCAGGAGCGGGAGAAGGAGCTCCGCCGGAAGGCGAAGGAGGCAGCTAAGCAGCAGAAGCGCGACTTGAAGGTCGCAGCTGCCGCCGCCTCGAGAGACTCTTCTCCCGATGAGATGGAGGTCGACGAGCCGTCGACGCCTGCTCCATCGAAAAGTGCTACCCCTTCAGGTTCTAAAGGCAAGAAGCCGACTGAATCGAAGGCATCCAAGGGTACCTTGAAGGATTTCAAGATCCCTAGGGTGCCCAAGAAGGAAAGTAGCAAAAAAGGAGTCCGCAGCCAAGAAGGCTCCAGCCCGGGAGAGGAGTAGCGAGTCTACTGCTCCACCGGAACCTGGAACCGAGCCGTCGGAGGTCGATGCCGGTGCCGTGGAGAGCACCGTATCCTCACCCCCAGACACGGCCAGGGCTGTCGACGAGTGGAAGCAACTGTCAGCGATCACTGCCAAACGACGTGCTGAGTACGTCGATGACAGGCCACTGACAAAGCTTCAGGACTACCGCAAGAATGGTCAAGTGGTACTCCCAAGTCTCGTCGGAAAGGATGGTAGTGACGACGAGGAATGGTATTCGGACGACAGTCATGCCATTGACTGGTATGTCTCGATGATCGAGAATATTACGAATGCCTCAGACTCGTCGGGGGTGTCGCTGCCCGAGCGACAGCGGATTGGGTTCGCATGGCGCATCTTCAATCCAGGGCAGCAGTGTGCTTTCGAGAACTGCACACGTAAGGGGTTTCCCCCTCGCGTATACGCGACTGACGGCAGGTATGCTCGACACTTGGTTGAAGAGCATCGAGCCATCCGTCTGCAGTTCGGTTGTGTTAAGGTGGAAAAGACCATTCCATGTTATCAGGACCCTGATGACCCGACCTCTCCTCCTTTCGTGACCTCACGAAGGGGCTTGATGGCGCGTCATCTCAAGTCGTACAAGCAGCCCCATAAGTACAACGCCGAGGGCGCTATCCAGCTAGTGGAGACACTGGTTGGAAAGTGCGAACGGAATGAGAAGACAGGCGCGCCGACTAGACACTGGATGCGGATGGCCCCCGCACCCCCGTCTACGAAGCGCCTGTATATCAGACCGGAGCTGATGCCCGCTTTCTACGGTGCCTACCCCGAGTTCAGGGTAGAGCAACGGAAGAAGCGGGAGGCCAGTCGTCCTCGGGACCCAGGACCTACAGCCTCTAAGAGTGGGAACAAGAGGCCCCACTCTACAGAAGCTGGAAAGTCTGCCGGTTCGACTGAACCTAAGAAGCCTAAGCCGCAGGCTGCTCCCTCGAAGCCCGAAAAGGCATCGAAAGCCGCCCCGGCCCCGGCTCCTAAAAAGTCGAAGACTGCTTCGACCGGTTCAGCCAAACCAAGCACCAGTGGTGCTAAAACTGGAGGCAAGACGGTGGAAACCCGGAGTGGTCGTGATCGACAACCCAAGGTGACCACCAACTCGTCTCCTGTCAAGCCCCCTACAGCGGCAGAGGGCAGCACCCCAGCTGCCACGCCGCGTGTCCACGTAGGAGGCGCGACATTGACCTCGGCAGCAGGAGCTAGCTTCTCCAACGTCGTGACAGGCGCCGACACCCCGACAGCAACCTTGCGTTGGGAGTTGGCACAGCCTGCATACGGCGATGGCGTCGAATGTGGGGTCCCGAAGACGTTCGTGGAACGTTGTAAGGGACTTCTACAGATGACAGGCAGCCCTGCTATCGACAAGTTCGGTGAGGCATTCCGTGAGGAAGCGAGTGCCTACTTGTTCGGCCTGTTTGATAGAACAAACATGGCCATCCGTAACGAGCTCCTTCCGGCTCTTAGGAACGAGGCACGCCAGACCGTTCAGATGGAGATGGACTCTCGTCTGACCGACGTCCGAACGCGTCTCAATAACTTTGAGGCACAGGCCCAATATGATATTACCAAGAGGGACAGTATCATAGAAGGCTGGGAGGAAATCGACCGCGAATTCTTTAGAGTCTTCGGGGTCCAACTCTCGGAATGGATGAGGGACAAACACCATGGCGTCCGAACCCTGAAGCCCATTCGAACCGAGCCCTCTCGCGAAGCGCAGAGGTACCTCGTCGAGGGTGGAGAGATTCCTGACGTCAGGACGCTGGCGGCTCAGACGAATCCTTTGAGAGAGTTGTCTCCAAAGATTGACAGTCTGAGCTCGGCTATGACGATGTTGGGCCGAGAGCAGGTGGTGCAGGACAAGCCTGACACCCCGGGTAGGTCTCTCGGTGCCTCCGTCTACCCGCCAGCAGCCCCGTCTTCCTCCTCGGTTCCCTTGATAACCCTCTCGGGAACCACCGAGCCTACGCCGCCACCGGTCCAGAGAATGGTGTCACCGAGGATCCATCCGGATCTTCAGGGCATCACTCCCCTGGCCCCGGCGAACGTAGCCGTCTGTCCGGACCCGTCGGCTTCCGCCCAAGCAGTAGAACCTGCCGAGGTGGAACAGTCGATGGATATAGACGGGGACGTCGATGTCGTCGATCATTCTCCAAAGCCTCCCCCTGACCAGGGAGACAAGGACGACCGTGAAGGTCAGGAGAGCGACGACGACGACGGAAGCGACTCAGCAGACTCGGCCGTTCTCCACTCAGATGCTGAGGGGGACTCCCGGGATGCACCCGAGACCTCTAACGAGGCTTGGAGTACGACAATGGACCGTGAGGCCCCATTGCCGGAGTCGCCGACGTTTTCGGGCCAGCTAGCCGCCAGCGCTCCACATGGAGAGGAGCGCACTGACGGAGAGCAGGCCGAAATCGACGCCGCTACAGGGTCCATCTCGGAGGATCAGTAGTATGAAACTACTGCGCCTCCTCGTCAGCCTGGATCGCTGACATCGAACAGAGTCTCGATGTCAGCACGGAACCCCCGGGAACTCGTTCCCGGACGACGGTGTACCCTCCACGAGTGGGGGTACCTTTCCTGTCCCCGGACCTCCCTGCGAAGCTGTGTGGATCCGACGCCACCCTGGTCTTAGGGCCCGGTGGTGCCACACATCCTGGGCCTCACGGTCGAAGGACCATCATAGTAGTATGGTACGCTATCGATGGGCTTCCTACGCTGGAAGGAGCTTCTCAACGAGACAGGGAGGAAACGACGCGACCCCGGTTGCCATACCCGGTCGTGCCTCCCTCGGATCGACCAGGAGCAGGTCGTGAAGCAGTGTTTCGACACTGGTCTCCTACGTTGGATGGAGCAACGCCTTATAATTTAACTGTGATAATAATTTTTTTTCTACAGTACAGTAGAAACTATATTTCTATATATTCCTCTACTGTTTCTGTCGACTATGTCGACGGATCCAGTAGTTCATATTATTATCTAATTGTTTAGACTGATCCGGGATCTCTGAATTTTCAGAGACCTCGTTTCAGTCTAGTGGGGGGTGGTGTGGTGGTCCCGCGTCATCTTCGAGGTACCTTCGTGGTCCTCGTGGGCGACGTCGAGAGCACCTCTATTACCCGACGCCTGGGGGCGCTGGAGTCCAGCGCCACGTCACCACTTGGTCACGTGGCCCTCGACTCCGGTGTATATAAGGCCGTTGTACGGCCTTCCTCAGGGTCAGTCCAGCCCCGACTGACCATTGTGAGCAATGGTCGGCGGCTGCCCGGCTACCATATTCTAATACTCCTCTGTGCTCCTGCACAGAGGGGGTTCATGTGGAATATTAACTCTAGACACTAGAAGGCCTAGTGTCGAACCTGCAATAGAGTTCAAACTCTGCCACCTGTAACTGTGATCGAGAACGGCTGATGCCTATGTGTTATTAGACAATAAAGTTTTAACTGGAACCTGAATAGTTGTTCTTCGTTGTTTATCAAAAGATTCGATATAACATCGAGGGGTAGAACGCTACAAAGGTATACAAATCCATGGTACTACCTTACGCAGACTATGGTGATATCTTATATGATGTGGCAGGTGTATATACTTTGGACAAACTACAGGTGACTCAGAATAAAGCATTGCGTACTGCATTGGATTTGGACAATAGATACCCTACTTATTTGACACATCAACAGGCTATGATATCCCCGTTGTCCTCTCGTAGAGAAATGCATTTGTTAATTTAAAGTATAAGCAGCAGACCAATGTTTCTCTCCTAAACACAAGAGAAGTTTTTACTAGAAACCATGATGCCACTGTTTTTCTCACTATTAAACCAATATATGAAACTAGCCGTAGAAGTGCATTATATAGAGGTGCTTTGGCATGGAATGCTCTTCCTGTGTCTAAGAGAAATATTACTACTTACGAGGGCTAAATCAAAAGATTGGACTTGGAAGAGCACTCTTTGCATAGTACACTTGATCAATTTCCCCGATACCCCTTACAGACTATTACTTATTGTTTATTGTTTATTGATTGTCTATTGCATAGGATATGTTTATAGACTGCTGTTTTAGGAGGGGTGCCCGTCCCCAGTTCACAACCCAAATGATATTACTGGTGTTATTGTGAAAAGAGGTTGTATATGCGTATATATACTGAGACACTGATACATGTTGAACTTGCTTTATTGTAAGAGGAGTATTGAGTTTACAGATACTAAGTTACAATAGGAATGATCACATATTGTTATCTATATATCACCTTAGAAACAGAGAGTTGTACTGGTTGCGAGGATCCTCATCAAGCTGAATTAGCTTTTTCTTTGTAACCAGGATAATATAAAAAATAAACGGGCTGGTGCTTTGCATCATTACCCATACTCAAAAAAATATATATAAGACACTAAGACTTTGCCTGTCTGTCCCGTCTGCCACGGTCCATCTGCAAAGGTCAAAATCTATACCAGTAGAAATCCCCTAAGTAGTAGGTGTTTCGGAACGTGTCATGTGAATATTGAGGCAGTCCTATCATGCATCATTTTTATGGTTATGACACACATGAAGAGTCTGCCTAACACAAATTTACGTTGTGAAGAGACGGTGCAGTGTCGCGTGCATAGAAGCATAGATATGACGGTGTTTGACAGAGGGGCAAGGGAAGCAAAATGGGGCATGCTTGGAGAAATTATGTGGCCCTCCATACTTGTGCACAGAGACGAATGTTGATGCCGCCGTGGTTCCCAAGGGTGCCGACACAGTCAGTCATCTAGGCCCAAACATTTCAAATGTTAGTCTCAGATGAAATCTCATCTGAAACCAAAGATTCATGTGGTCCAATATATATTAGATTCAGAAGAGATCTCATCTGAAACCAAGGATCAATGTGGGCCAATACACATGTAGAGGAAAAAGGGTTTATTGTCCATTTAGAAGTAGTTTTCGAAAGAGAGAAAAATAACGAAAAAGAGGAAAGAAAAAGGGGGGTTGGGGGCAGAGCCCCCGATTCTGACAGTTATATAGTGTTATAACAATACTGAAGTGCATGTGAGCATGGTCCCACCACTGCCCTAAGGAACCTCACCGGCGCGACTTCCGCTACTTCCGGCCAGGTTAGAAATTTAAATTTAGCACCAGATTTTGCAGGAGAAGTACCGTAAATTCCACCAAATGAGCCAAGGTTTGTACGTGTACCACACCAAGATGGATTGAGGAAGGTTTTTTCCCCAACTGTTTCAGCATCACAGGGGCAGTAGGGAGACAGAGGCCCCTAGGAACCCATTGTTGGTGTTCTTCTTTTTTCTTAATTTTGAGGATCCATTGATAAGAAAGAAAAAAAGGTTATGCCATTTTGAATTCTTTTGACTTTCCACAAACGCAGAAACGATTTATATGCAGGTATTTATGGTTTTGGTTTAAACTTTACAAAAATGTCCTTGACTGTAAGTCTGCTCATGTCACCATATTGCAGTGGAAGAAACTTGGGGAAGGCTTTAGGTTGGCCTAGACGATAGGATGATTCCCAATTCCCTTTCCCTCAGGAGGTCATTTCCTAAGACACTATGACTGCTCACCTTCAATTCGTAGTGGGAACCGTTAATTTAGCACTGTGACTACCTGACCAAATGCTATGCAATAACTGCATAAGTCCTGATCGTTCAGAACACTAAGTGTTTGGGTTACAAATTGTACTGGCTGTGTGCAGTAGTAGTGCCTTAAGAAATGGCCTCCAGCTCCATTTACACTATAAAAGAAATGTAGTTGTTACCAATAGTCCACTGTGCCTCTTTTGTGTAGGAAATGTATGGCCAAAGACGGCCGAAGGACCTAGTGGACTATTGGTAATATACAGGAAAGGCACGTGAGAACAGTGCGAACGTAGCAGGAACGCTGCAGGGAGAATTGTCCGATAGCTTAAGGGTGGACCTTTCAATTGGGTTTTCTACATTACATTTTCAACATTACCAACTAGTTGATCTAATGCTCACCAATGATTTGGCAGCGTACATTCAGGGGTAAGTTAATTCTTAGGTCAAATATGAGGGGTGGACGCCTTTAGACTATCTTACCCTACATGCTTAAACTGACAATTGCCATTTAACATCAGTGATAAAGCCAAGTTCCAATTGAATAAGCTGAGATGAATGTGCTGTTCATTAAAAAAAATGGAATGTCATAAGCTCGGAAGAAAGGCCCTTCCGCAGGGATTAAAGTGGGAAAATAGACAGGGTTGTTCAGGCACCATTTGAAATTGTTTAAATCAATACCAGAAATGCAATTCCCTGTAAATGTGATTTTGCTAGAATGTTAGGTAGAGTGCTGTACATATTCTATCCTCCATAACGTCTGAATACCTGTGACCAATGGTGTGCCAATATCTACGAATCTGACTTCTTTATTTGTGTTAACATCATGAACTCCTCCCCCCACCCTTCTCTAGTCTCTTGTCTCTTACTGTGAACTTACTTTCTGTCCACTTCTCTCTCTCTCTCTCTCTCTCTCTCTCTCTCTCTCTCTCTCTCTCTCTCCTCTCTTTCACACACACACACTCTGTCCTCTGCCACGCTACTCCTTTGCTCTCATGCTCTTTCTTACCTGTCTTCCTGTTTGTCTCTGACTCTCTCTCTCTCTCTCTCTCTCTCTCTCTCTCTCTCTCTCTCTCTCTTTGTGTATCTCTCTTGGGATCCACAGTAGAACCTAGAGAAAGAAAATTATGTAGAGACGATGTTGGTGCTGCCACCTGGAGGAGATCAATGTACCTATTTGGGACCATTACTCAAGTTGTTTGAGATGTTCACGCATGCCTTCTCATGCTCACACTGCCAATGGCATATTGCCAGGGGGGAGTCAACATCCACAGGAAAGTCTCAACACTATCAATTTCAACATTGATACTGGCATTGAAATTGCATAATGACCTCAAACCAATTCAGATCTCCAGGAATTTGCAGCTGAAGTATCTGAAGTGGTCCAAGGCTTTCAGATAATCCATAAATGATGAGATCCAAGCCAACTAAAGTTCTAGGAATCCATGAAATAAAACGTTTTCCTCATCCATGTGGCAATAAGCGAACTCCTCTTTTGATAGACATGGAATAGATATGCAGCATCATTCTCCTATTTGTCAGAATATTTATTTTCTTATATCATATATTCATAATAAATGATTGTCTGTTTCATTCAATAGAGTCTAAGGCATAACATAATGTACTATGTACATCTTTTTTCAAAGTGTATAAAACAAGTTGCAAAGTCAGTTCACAATATGTATGCTATCTTATGTTGTGCATGTTTTTAAACAGTTCAATGCGTTTGGCTTAATAGTGTTTTTATATGAAACATGATAATATTACTAAATCACACAGACCATAGCTGAATGCAATAAATGTGAATAATATAGGACCCTCCTGGATCCCTCCTGACAGCTGTCCCATACCCATTCTCCCATACATTTGACACCTCATGATAATATGACAGATCAAAATTACCAAAATTATATAGATACGCACACATGTACATGTACACATACAATGTTCAGTGCATATGTCATGGCACTGATCAATAATAAAATAACATGCTGTGGAATCACTTCAAACCAAACATAAAACTAGAACATAAAGCTTTATAGAGCTGCTCTAATAACATTGCTGTTTTTTCTCTCAATATCAATATCATACATTCCAAAGCTGCCATGTAATTGATCACGAAAAGTGGATATGTATTGATTCAAAATATTATTCCTATCATCTATGTATTCATATAATACTATTGTTATCATATATTCACACATGCGCTATATCATTATTCCACACACCCTGGAGTGTGGTTGTAGAACACATGTATGTATTACACTGTTACATATATCTGGGAAAACATGCAGAAAATGCCAGCATATTAAATTAATGTTATTGCTTACACAATTTCAAGTCGTGTAAACAGTATGAGACGAAACAGTAAAACACCTCACAAGACAAATCGCAAACAAATATGTATCAACTAATTACATGGGGTATGCGGAGTTGAAACTACATCCATTTTTTTGTCTAAAATTATTAACAGTCACATAATAAAGATTATTTCTACATGCTGGTAATTCTTCCTTGTTGTCTGGTTTCCTCATAAAGAATAAAGTGAAACAGGTCACAAACGAGAATGAGATTCATGATGATTTATGTTATTATAATGACTACCTATCCTTCTAGCAATCCCTAATAATGCTGGTTGAGGACTAGTGGCTATCGGTACACTAAGCGTTTTGTTCATTCTTAGGTATGAATATATTCAATGTTTTCAGCAAAGTCATTTCAGCTTTACCAATGTCGACCTTTCCAACTAAAGCTTCTGTGCAAAGGTCTTCCAATGTGCATTACGGAACTTTCTAAGACTAGAACCACCCCATCTCATTGATTCAACTGTTTGGGTTAAACTTAATTATATTATTTATAAGCTGTGTGTAATGATTATACAAATAGTATAGTTTGGCAATTGTCCATTGGGTGTAAACTAATCATACATTGACAGACTTTCTATGGCTCTTCCCTTGGTGATATCATTCCATGATGCTGGGATGTCTGGTAACTTCAGATTGGCTGCAGCAGCGGCCTCTTGTTGGAACCTAGTCAGGTACCACATCCAGTAATGAGACGAGTCCATGTCAGGACTCGGAGGGATTTGCCAAATAGGCAGGTACTTCTTATAATCTTTGTAAGGATGGAATGCCTGTATGTCCTTCTTATCGCATGTGTGAGTTACCGAGTTACATCGGAATCCAGAATTTGTCTGGACAGTATAGCTGCAGCTTTCAATATTCAATTTATCTGTCTGTACCCAGTGGCCATCATTTACACCTTGTGGTCGGTGCTGGATAGCCTGATGACAATCAGTTTCAGATGCATGATTTGGGTCTGATTTCATACAAGGTTCCTTACAGAATGGGCACATGGCCTTGCAACCCCAAATACTGTTCAGGACCTGTTCATGTGGTGGCCTGTTGGGCCACTTAACAGTCATCATGGTATGTTGCCTGAAGCACCTCAGTGTATTGCCTTCTATCTTGTCAAGACACTTCAGAAGCATTGTTTCTAGATTGATGACATCAAATCCTTTGCTTTTGGTAAAGGCTGAGACGTTTTTACCAGTAATGGTTATGATCATGGAAACCTCTCCAGAGAATCTTCTGACCCATTGCTGTGGTGAAGATATTTGATGACCATGCTTTCTCAACTTAACTAGGCTTTCCTTTATTGCAACGATGGTTTCATGAATGCATACCATTGCTCGCTGCATATACCAATATGACCCAGCACTTTCCTCAAAGATATACCTTGATATGTATTTTCGTAACCAATCCAAAGTGAATGATTTGCTGCTCTTTATATATGAATGGTAATCCTGAAAGTTTTCTCTTTCGGCCAAGTCAATCAGAACTGCTTTGATCAGCTTGGCCTTTGTTGTGAAGTGTGGCACTATTTCCTTCAATATAGCCAGTTCCAAATGCTTCATTACAGTTTTCTGTATTTCCTGTTCGATTTCATCTGAAATCAAATCTGCAACACATGTTTCATCCGCAACTTGTCTAACCACATTCATAAACATCTTCCATGTTGTTTTCTTGTAAGCTTCCAGCTGTGCTGTCACAGAGTAATGGTTGACATAATGGTCTTGCATGTTTTGAAAGATATTGTGTGAATAGCTAGCAACCATAG
Source organism: Acholoe squamosa (assembly GCA_949317995.1). NCBI lineage: Eukaryota > Metazoa > Annelida > Polychaeta > Phyllodocida > Polynoidae > Acholoe > Acholoe squamosa. Next base: position 17,944,065 of record OX439051.1, read on the forward strand.
CAACAAGTCTGATTTCAACATCAGTTGGTATGCTGAATGGGGCATCAGTGTTGTATCGTAGTTCATGGAGGTGCTTCCTCACACTCCTGAAAACAGTTTGTGCATAATGTATGTGGAAGTCACATGCCTTCTGGGACAAGGTTCTTAAATAGATCTCTACTTCCTGGAAAATGTGTTTGACCTCCCGCATAGCAGGCGCTGTAGGACTGTCTGCTTTGTAGCGGAAGCGTGACCATATTGACTGTTTTGTCTGATATGGACGTAGATCATGCATATCTCTGCAGGTTAAGCTACCTGCAAGTCCATTGTTAAATCTTCGCTGAAGAAGTGGATTCTTCCTGAGTTCATTCCTGACTATGGGCCCAGAATGAGGGAACTCTTCATAGAGAAGGTCCTCTAGTTGATGTACAATAGGGTTTTCCTTGGAATGTTCATCATGATGGATTTTATTTATCCATGCATTCCACATTTTATCAAATTCATAGTTTAGAATGTGGTCATCATGAGCAAGTTTCTCTTTTAATTTCTCTCCTAGTTGTCTTGCCTTTTGGAGGATTTCCTCCTTGTGCGTATCCTGTTCTCTATCCCTCAAGATAGTGACAGCTGTTGTTTCACTAATCTTGTCAATGTCTTTTTTAGTTGATACGAGAATGCAGTCTCCTGCATAATTCAGTGCAATCAGTTTTTCCTGTTTCCATGAGTGCATGATTTGGACTTGTGCATTTCCATCTATAAATGCTTTCAACTCTTGAACAACCTTTTCCTTTTGTCTGCAAACCATTGTCGTAGCCTCCTTTTTGACATTATAACACTGTGATGTGAGATCTTCCTGTGTGCCGTCCTTCTTCCACTGAATAGACTGAAGCCATTCTTTCATGGAAAGTTCAAGTTCCCATTTCAGCTCTGAATACTTCTGATCAAGATCTTTGTAGGCTTTGGTCACAATGCTGTTTCTGAAGCTGAAGACAAAATCATCTGCTAAGACACCATGCCACATGTCTGCTATGAAATCTTTCTGTTGTGAGAATTGGAGGATTCCCTTTCTGTCTTTAGCAAAGTCTTTGAGCAATGCAGCTCTTAGCGCCCTGACTCGCTCATGATATTCTGTGTTCACAGATGCCATTGGTGGGTTCCCATGCCAGAGATCAGGGAAGTACCAGACATCTGTCTGGTTATCGAATTGGATGACATCATTGAAATACAGCACATCAGAAATGTTTTCTAATTTTGCTGCTTCAAGCGTCATTCTGTCTAGAGCTTCCTGAAATTTCTGCTCCCCCTCTTTCATTTTCTCCTTTGCATCAACCGCAGGGACATTCTGATGAACAAAGATACAGGATCTCTGCTTTTGAATGTCATTATTCACCATTTTCATCCGGAGAAAGGCATGAGCAACAATCTGGAGAATGTCTTTAATTTCAGCGACATTCTCACCCTTCACATTTATCAGTGTTACAGTACCCAGACCAATGATAAATGTTGCCAATTCATTATCATGATCATATTTAGAATCACCAATTTCTTGAGCACGAAGCCCTTCAGTATCAAGGACTGCAACATAGCTAAATGGAAGTTCTTTGCTATATTTGACCTTCACAAGATGCACATAGACACCTCGTGTACATCTGCCTGCACTAACAGGGAACTGGAGGCCAAACATTGTGTTTAACAATGTAGACTTGCCAGAACTTTGTACGCCTAATACAGACAGAGTGAACAATTTCTCATTTCCTAGTTTCTTTTCTAGCTCAGTAAAGACTGCTTTCAGCCAGCTCAATGGAACTCCAGAGGCATCACCATCCATAATCTCTAATGAATGGCCTCGGAGGAGAAGGACTGCAGCAAGTTCTGGAAGATTCCCAAAGTATAGATTTGAAGCCTCATACATTTGTCCAACTTCTCGCATCATATGTTCTATTCCGAGGGTCACATCATCAATTTGTCTCTCTATTTTCTGTATCTCTTCTTCCAGTTCCTGTCTGCCTTGCACAGTCTGCATCTTCTTCAAGTCTTTTAGTTGTATCCTTTTCTGATGATACAACGCTTGCAATGGAGGTAGCTTCTCTCTGGAGGCATCATCAAGGTATATTTTAAGCCACTGAAGGTAGTAGTCAAGTGTGGGTGAATAGATGACTTCTTTGAGACCTTCAACAAAGCTTAACATGAATGGACTGGTGTTGCTGCAAAGTTTAATCTGCTGCAGCCTGTGATTATTCATCTGTTTTTCCTCAGTGCCAACCCTTTGAATGCCACCACCTGCAGCCTTTGTTCGTTTTTTGCATTTCAAAAGTCTGGACCATTCTTTCCAATGCTCACCCTGAAGAGGCAAGAGTTCTGTTCTTGATGCATTTCTCGGTTTTGCATAAATCACCTTTTGAGCAAGCTGTTTTCCCTCCAGGCAATATTTGCTATTTTCATCAATCTTGACCTTCTTACCTGACATTATTTGGCAAGCATCTTTCAGTATTTTACCATTCTCACCGATCAGATTTCTGTATATTGCCTCTCTTACTTCAGTTGTTATCTGTGAGGAATTCTTCTCTTTCTGTTGTGTATAAGTTGCAATTTTAGTGACATTTTCACTGGGTTGCCTGCCAATTCTGTCTCTGTAATATTCCAGACGGAGTTTCTGATCTTTCTTTGAGAGTTGGAATTTATTGCTAAGTATCATGATGATCTTTCTACAGTTGTGATGAACAACTGTCATTGTCTTGACAATATCATCATGATTCAGAGCTGTGATATCAATAGAAAGAATCACAACATTTGAGATTTGACTCAATATATCCACCTGTTTTTCATGTTCTGCCCCCTCCCCTCTCAAATTTAGAAATCCAGTTGGTTCTTTGAGTATGTCATTTTCCCGTCCACTAGGTAGGTAAAAGGATGCCTCAACTAAGCCGTCAGTAAATTGCCGTTGGCTGTCACCATTTGGGCTGTCTTTATTCAGGAATGTTTCCTGTGAAAAGTCACTAATTACATTATTTAACAACTGAGACTTTGAAAATCTTGGTCTTCCAAGGCGCACACATGCAACTGTGTGAATGCGATGGTCTACAACTGAAGTTTCAACTGCTCGATCTGATGTATCCCGCCATATGAGGGTTGTGGTGTGCAGAGCCCATAGGTTATAAGTCAGCTGTTTGGATTGCACATCTTGAAAGAGAAAAGGGATTGCAAGACGGCACTGATACATCTTCTGAATGAGAATTTGTCTAAGATTCAAATCACAACAGGCGAATATGGTCATAAATATGTCAGCCGGATGGATTTGATCTTCACTATCTGACAGAGATGACATACTAGCAAAGTCACTTTCCTCTCTGGAACCTCTTGCTGCATCAAGATCTTCATTAGGACTTTCAGAGTAAATATTGAATACTTCTTTGGTGATGCATCTCTGATCAAGCATTATCAGGTTCTGCAAGATGGTCCAAGCAACCTTTCCACTTTTAGTCTTTGATGCAGGCTCTGACTGTCCAATTAGCATAACATTCTGAAGTGTTATCTTTTCAGGATAAAATTCCTCAAGCTCAAGGTATTTCAAAAAGTCAATCTGTGTAGGACTAATTTTAACATTATCTGACCTACTGTCTTCCCCAGAGGGTTCTTCTGTGGAACTACCTCCAGTAATTCTTCCTGTGTCTAAGTGAATGGAATCTAGGTCTTCAATTCTCATTACATCTCTTGCAAGACTGGATTCATTCTCTGTGTGAGAAGGGGTCCCTCTGTTTGAGATAGAGAGGGAACCATTATTGTTATCAACTCTAGGTCTACTTGTATGTCCCTGGATGACATCTTGGTCCTCAGGTGTTTGTGAAACTCTTGGGTGACTGACCAGATCATGGGGGTGTGGCATGTTTTCATTATGCAAGATAACAATAGAATCATCATCCTGATCTGAACTCATTGTTCTTGCTTCCTGACTAGAGGAATACATAGGACCACCTCCTGATCTATTTTGAAAGGGATAATAGGTATTGTGTACCTGTGAAGTGGTTATTCTTTCTTTGGTAATCAAATGTGAGTCTTCAGCTACTGTCCGATTTTGAAGGCTGTTTTCATTTGTGTCACACAAAGGTGTTTGTGGATGTATTTGTAATTCAACTCTCCTGCTCTGAAGGGGGCTTGCATCCAACCTATGTGAGGTGTCTTCTTGCATCAGTTGGATCGAATTCAGACCTTCTCTTCTTCTTAGATTTTGGGACAAGCTGCATTCTGGTATATTTGCAGCTGTCAGTTCTTGGCGTTCAATTACCACTCTCTTCTGGGGAAATCTGGAATCAGGGTCTTCAGGAATATCTTGGTAAAAGTTCTCATTTGTCCGAGATTTGGGAAGTTTTGGTTCTTGATCGATAAAGTGCAAACCTGCTGTTATTCTTCCCCACCTTTCAAAGGGACTTTCACCAGGTCTATCTGTCATTAATTGTTGTTCTTGCCTTTCGATTCTTTGAGGGTTCTGACAGGTACTAGAATCTCTGTATCTAGAATCTCTATTTTGGTTAGTGCTATACCTTGTATTGTGTGAGGATGTGTCCTGTTCTTGATGGATAGAATCCGTTCTTCGCCCAATTTGACAGTGACCCCCATCCAGTTCATTTGCAGTTGTTTGCCACACTTCCATTGGTTTGTTCTGAACAGTTTTAGAATCCATTTCCTCAGGACTTCTGCGTTGATGAATGCGTCCATTCAGTGCTTGTGAGGGAGCTCTCAGTTCCTGAAGGCTAGAAGCCACGCTTTCCATTCTTCTATTTTCAAACTGGTTGTTATCCAGCCTATTTTCGGTAGTTTGCAGTTCTTGGTCTTTAACTCTTCTGTTTTGTAAGAAGGGATCATTTATGACCTGTGCTGGGAAAAGGGACCTTATTCCACCTGGAGTATAGTCTCTTTCCACATTTCTATACAATTTGAGTCTCTGTTGTTGGTATACAATATTTGTGTGTTCAGTTCCTCCTCTGTTTTCAGGGACACTTTCGTTTGTTCTACGTGTGAGGGATCTTTGTTGTGGATATGCATCTATTCCTCTATTCTGAAGAAGACTTGACATCGGTGTTCTTTGTTCTAGCTGGGCACTATTCAAACGTCCTGTTTCTCGTTCCATGCCCCTGTCGTGCAGTTCAGTTGTAATTGTTTGCTGCTCTTTGTCACTAGTTTTTGGTCTGTTATGAAGAGTTTTAGAACCCATTTCTTCAAGACTTCTCCAGTTCTGAAATTGGCTGTCATCCAATTCATTGTCAATTGTTTGCTGCTCATGGTCTCTAGTTTTGGGTCTATTATGAAGGAATTTAGACTTCATCTCTTCAGAGCTACTCCTGCCATGTTGATTGGTGTCACTTTGTCTATATGAGGGGGTAGTCTGTTCCTGATGGTTGGATTCTACACTGACTGAATAACAGCCAGTTTCAAAACTCGAGAACAGTTTTCTTTCAGGTGTTTGCTGTCCTGGGTCATCAATTCTTCTGCTCTGGAGTACACCATCATCTACTCCACAGGAGACCCTCTCCTGATCTTGGTGTACCGAATCCAGATTGTCTCCATGCCTATTGTCAGGAAGGCTGATATTAGGTTTATATGAAAGGCTTCTCTTTTCTTGGTGAACATAAGCCAATGCTCGAGTTCCTCCCCTTTCTTCCAAGTGAAAGGCATTTGCAGTTGTTTGCTGGTCTTGATGTTCATCATCTAGGCCTCCTTGTCTGTTTGCTGTCTGAAGTAGGTTGTCATACAGATTAGATGTCAGGGAAGTTTGGCCATGTTGAATACTTTCCCAGCCTTCTGGGGTTATTTCTGCTGAAGGGTGGATGATATTCTCTCCTGTTGAAGCACTCCCTTCTCCATGCCTACTTAAATCATTTTGATCAGAATTTCCTACTTCCCAATGAACACTATTCGCATTTTCCACCCTTCTTTTATATAGTATGTGTGTAGATATGTCACCTGTGTGTGACTGGGTAACTGACAAAGGTCTCCTTTCTGCTGCATGCACTCTTTGTGTTCTTGAGCATTTGCTACCCACATCCTCGATTCCTCCCCGACCATGTGGAGGATTCTCTTGTAATGATGGAACTTCAGATTCAATATGCCTGTCATGATCATGACAACCCTTATCTAATGATATTGAGTTTTGCCTAGTTTGACTTTGATCTTGAACACACTTTTGCACACTGGCCACCTGTCTCTCAACCCATGCATCAATAGGCTCAAGTGATACTGAGTAAACAGTTAACAAACTATCTGCTGTGGCGTCAGTCAAAATTCCAGGATTTCTGGCATCCTCTGATTTTCTGTATTCTGCCATGTTATATTAAAATGATAAATGAAATGCACAAATTAAAACTCATATCTAAAAAGAAATGGTGTAGATCCATTGAGAACGCTAGTGAGTTAAGGTAGTCTTGCAATCGCCCTTGTTAGTTTGGTGTAGAGAGCTTCCTTCACAGTCAATGTTATCTGTAATAGACAATGAAAACTATTTTGTTGATATCGTTGAAACAACATTCATTTTTTTACTAATGGTAAGAAAGTACCCCTAAAGTCGTATAAACATGGGTAACCAGTTCTGAATTGAGGACATGCTGTTACCTTTTCCTTAAGGCAATTCCTGGCACTACTCATCCTATGCTGCCTTCCTCTCGTCTCTCGGGTTTCTGTGAATAAAAGGGTGATTGATCGGTCAAATGCCTTACATGCTTAGACGTGTAATTACACTAAATGCAACACATATGCATTGGCAGGGGCGAAATCAACCCTTTAATGGCATGAGATTCATACAGCCATGGTTATTTTTTCAACAATAATGCCGATGAGTTACCAATAAATCACCAGCACTGCGCTGACTCATCATGTCAACCCACTGTTATTGAATCAACCCTCTGGGTGTGGCATGAGAAGATAGCACAAATGCAGAAAGGAAACTCTGTGTAAGCGGATTGCATGGAGATCACTCTCTATAGTAGGTCTTGTACATATATAAAAATGTTATTGTTAACTGGCTCAAAACGAATTTCACTTTTCTTTTTATCAAAGCACATTCAAATGTATACCTTCTTCCCTGTTGTTCCATTGTGAACTTTTCTGTTGGTTATATCTGGGTGTTTACATCGGCACCTAAAAGTAAAGGAATAGGACTGGTAAAGTACCAGTAGTTGATTTGCTGCAAGTTTATCTACCCATATCTATTCCAGCTTTTAGAATGGCAGATACCACTATGCTTTTCATTCTTCCTTAGAGACCTGGAGGTTATTTCAAAAGGCTCTCCCATCGCTATCTATGAGATGTTAGCGTAGCCACATCTCATACCATCTCATAAGACCTATATTACTACACTAAATTTTCTAGTGGTGTTAGGCCAGTCAGGAATAACAAGTACTATGCAGTCCTTCACTATTCCAGTTCCACTTCTAATACCACCTGATGTTGCCGCATCGCACTCCGCCCTGCGGGCGTCGTGTGATACGGCAACTGATCGGCATGTGCGATAACCCCCCCGACATTCCTCCAACTCGTGAACCTTTGCTTATTTCTCATTATTGCTGTTATTTGCACCTGCTGGTCTTCTAACTAGGACTGAATCCCCACACATCAAGCTGAACACTCACACCAGCGTAGTTTGCTACATATATGCTGTCCTGGGGAGACGACCCCAAGGTCTGTATTCAACCATCATGAAAATTAAATTGGGCTTAAGGCTGTTTTGCATTGTGACATTTAAAGGGCTAATGTAACAACACCAATAACAACCTCAGGTACTATGCCTTTACACATGGTACATCTCTAGTATCAGAAGCCCTCTCTCTATGTTTTGCTATACAGGTAACCACATTATTTCCCCATACAAAACACCATGTCTTACCTTCATACACTGAATCCTACCCTTGGAGGGAGTTCCTTGCTTCTTCAAAATACCAAAATTGTCTTTATCCTTCTCCAAGGTACTGGGAGCGACCACTAGCCCCACTGTACTATAGCGCTAATCTATTAAATGTAGGCAGTCCGATTATTTGGTCCACCCACTAGCATAGACTGCTTTACCTGGGTGTTGTAAGGCATGGGCCAATGCCAGCATGTGGATCTGCAGTCCTTTTAAAGACTATGGTTTACTTGGCAGAGGAACAAGGTATAACTCTCTGGTTATACTGCTATAACATTTCCTGCTCAGACTTGTCACATGTATTATGGATTAAACAGAAGGGAATTTTCCTATACGAAAATAGAGCTCTGGTGAATACTTAGTTCACGATTATGGGACGTATTGGCAATATTGGTTTTGGTTTTGAATGGTTTATACTTTAGTGAATTCATGTATTTCTCAAACAAAATAATCACATGTTAAAATGTAAAATGTTGTAGAAAGGTTACTGCATAGTTCTATTCTGAGGACACATTAGGATGCGCATGATTGTTATGTTAAACTATGTACATGTATATGGTAGCTAATAGCCAGTTATGATATCAATATCTCATATCATGGTACCTTCCATAATAGCCAAGGGTACCTTACATATATACCACGCACCCCCAATTCGAAACATAAACTGATAAACAAAGGTGACACTTGAAAGACAGTGGCATACATTGCAATCATCTACCCAGAGGGGAAGACAGTTATCCAAGGGGTGAATGGACGACAATATATGCCAGTGAGTGCATCTCACACTCTGGATTTTCATTTCATGTTATTTTGATTTAATAGTGCTAAAATTCATGCAGCTTACCATGGATATTTCATGTGACCAGAGGTGGCGATCTAGATAACTATATTATTCAACTGGGGGTGTGGCGATCAGCACTGTAACGCTATCTCTATGGGCTGTAATTATTCACATCAAACAAAAGGTGCATTATTTTGGGTTTGATTGCTAGCACTCGACTATTGCATAGTATGATACCCTCGCCGATAAGCCCTAATCTATAATGTACAATAGGGGTCGACCTCACATACAAGTGGTGCATAATACACGGGTATTAGAACAAATGTTTCCCTTCAATATTTTAGCTTTTTCTTAATCCCCCCCAATACGTCATGTTGTTTTTATCACATTAATAACCACTTTAGAGCCATAGTGAACAATTATGGTTAATCCTGTGTGATTTATATTCAGTGAAAATAAGAAGTACGCCAATATCATTGTAAAAATATTAATGATGTCTGTAACGAGCATTGTTGATTACTTCTTCAGCAGAGAATTATATACATGAGAGATCACTGGGACATTCAGCTCTCAGGTAGGAAAACCCCGGGGTCACTCAGTGCATCCTTACCGACAGAAGACCTCTGCACTGAATACTACATGAGTTCTGGGTGGATAAAATAGTTAGCTAATTTAGTAGAACTCTGTAAAAATCCATAACTGGTCCTGAGTAGGTACTTATTCATATGATATAAAATAAAACATGATTATTGCAGCGATGCCCATTCATTTTTGGGCTTGTTTGGATTGGGTCTGAACTGAACATTTATGGCCAGCATTCCAGATTTTTGTGGTCAATGCGCAGGTTTTTTTTTTATATGCCGTAAATCGAGGTTGCCCCTAAAGATATATGTGGGCTTTTTTGCTCAATACCTCCGAGGCACATTAGTTATGGCATGCCATGCTACATTAAAATATAGTGAAAAAGTATTTCCATGGCTGATACCTCAAATCGTGGACATAAGCAGGCAATGTCGTCACCTTCACTCTACCTCCCTCTGTTGTGATTCAGAGTAGACCTTCTAGCTGGGTCACCTCCTGTTGTGTAGGAACAGTACTACACATAGCTGGTCAGGTTTCAACTGGTCTCCTCAACTTATCAGAGTTCTTCTCTCGAAATGACAACCAAAAAGAGGCATTGAAAGGTTGCCAAGATTCTAAATCTCAAATAGCCTCCTTAAACACATATTACTCCAACGAAGCTGATAATAAGGGTTCTAGGAGATTCCCCCCCCCTTGGAAATTTACCCCCCCCCCGGAATTCTCCCCCCGGAAATTTCCCCCTGGAAATCCCCCACCCTGAGGTTTCCCCCCATCACTTCTATATAATACAGATACACTCAGAAATTAAGTTTTAATAAAAATTCTAACCCTTTTACTAACCCTAACCCTAACCCTATCCCTAACCCTAACCTTATCCCTAAACCTAACCCTATTACTAACCCTAACCCTAATCTCATTCCTAACCTTAACCATATCCCTAACCTTAACCCGATCCCTAATCTTATCCCTGACCATAATTATCCCTAACCCTATCCTTAACCCCATCCCTCACCCTAATCAAACCCTATCCCTTTGCGAATTGGGGGGGGAGGGGTAATTTCCTGGGGGTAATTTCCTAGGGGGGAATTTTCCAGGGGGGGAATTTCCGGGTGGGAGAATTCTGAGGGGAGTTTTCCAGGGGGGGGGTAATCTCCTGGCACCGATAAGGTTGGGGTATCATCATCCTCCAGCGTGGTCCTGCCACCTACAGTGAACGAGGGAAAACGGGTCTCCACTCTTCCTATAAACGGGTAAATTGCATTTTGGGCATCACAGTCTAGATACTAACTACTGATACATGTACATAGATGAATTCACTAACAGTGATACAAATTCTGTGATATTGGGCAAGGTTTGAGAAACCTCCGTGATATTTGCTTATTACTCAATTTACTCAAATGTAGGCAGTAATTTGAACTAGAGCACCAGCCTCTTAGATCCTTTACCCCTCCGGAGCTGGAGGCCATTTCTTAAGGCATTACAATCGCACACAGCCCCATGATTGCAAATGCCTATTTTATACCTATGGGACTTGGTGGGTGTAGTAGCTGTGGTATGTTATGAATAGAAAACCCAGAAGGAGCCTACCCATGCCTGGAGGTGTGAGTGTGCATGGTAAACACAATCATTTCATCTACCGTAGTGGCTGTATAAGCACCCGAGCGCTCATTGATGTCAACCCCACTCTAAGCCCGGCGCTTATACAAGATAGGCACTTATTTGTATACTTTCTTTTGTGTTTTTTTTTTTTTGCTTCAGATTAATTTCAATATATCTACCCCTACATCCCTGGCTCTTATCTGAGTCCCCGCCGCTTAAAAACAGGCCGTCACAGAATACATTAAGACCTTCATCTATTCCACACTGTATCATAATTATAGGTATAATGTCTATATCAAAGATATGCCATACTCACGATGTGTATTGTACAGTATTCATTCATATATAAAGTGTTCATAATTGAGTGAGGCATACTTAGAACTACTACGCAGGAGGTAATACTCAGTCCAAACAGCTAGTATGAATAGTCAATATTGGTATTGTATATCACAGGCAAGTAGTATCTTCATTACCAGTTGTAAAGATTATAAAGTGCCTCTCTTCACAGTTTAACAATGTCATGTGCAATATTAGGGGTGACCCGATCTATCCAGCAGGGCATTTCTAAAGGATATCTATAGCTATGGTTTTGAAATGCCCTCCTGAGAGGGACATGGTAGAAAACAGAAAATGTAACTGATAGTTCCACTGCTATCGGTCGGGCAAAATCTTGCTAATCCAACAATTCATAGTATTGTAAAAGTATAGAAAACATCAGTCAGATCAGCAAAAAGGTGTCCGACTAACATAAGTGGAATCATTTAATGGGAATCGATTTCATTATGAGCAGTTTTCCACCTGATACTCTCGGGTTCACTCCGCCAGAGGCCATGCAGGTTTATGGCTGTAAAGAGCTCCAATATAAACATGTTACTGGTCTCAAGCAGAGACATGACTATAGTATCAATGGGTCATTCCCTGTCCAGTACCATTTACAGGCTCCCTCTACTCTCACCATACACGTTGTATTTACCTTACCAACAGGCCAAAAGCCTATATCTACTCTTTGACTATGAAGCCAAGAGTAGAGCAAATAGGTTTCTCCTAAAGTGTTTGGTACCATGGTCCTGGTAGATCAAATATCAGGATTGACTGCACTGGTCCATACATGTTTCTGGGATTAAGTCAAAAATGTTTGCTATCGTCCATTGTAGAGTTGTCAAACTTTAAATTGTATCGGTAGTATTCTTGCTATGGTCATACGGCATTAGTGCAATATTTTAAAATGGTGCTACGCAAAAGGCATATGTGTATATGTCGTGTCAGATCTCTGCATGGAAATTTGCAATCCGAAAGGTAATAGTGCATAAAGGTATATTATTATGTACTCAATGATTTGGAGGGAAAAGTCATTTTCTACACTAGATAAAAATATTGTTAAACAGCAATATTGATAATGTTCACAGTTTACATCGATATTCACTGCTCGATTAGGGTTGAGACAACAGAATCACAAGAGACAAAGCAATTTGAAGAAAAGTTCTCAAATCTGTACACACATATTCATATTCTTTTTACTTCTCACAAATCGAAGCAGAAAGTCATTTCTTAACATACTACGACAGTATCCCCCAACTCATACCAAATTCCCACATGAATAGCATTAAAACCTTAAGTTGTAGGGCTATGTCTAGTCGTAGTGCGTTACAAGATCCTGGATCATACTTTTTAAATAGATGACTACATAATACATTGTGCTAGAAGTTGGTCCCACTACCCAGTGGTATATCACTCAATTCTGTTTATCATGAATGTAAATTCCCAAATATGCATAGAGGTAACCATCTACCCCCTGTCCCGTTTTATGGTAACGTTTCATGAAAACTTAGTGTATCCACAAATCCTTAAATCTGTGGTCAAAAGTCACAGAAACGGAGCTTTTGCCCCTGGGGGGCCCTGGAGGGGGTCTGAAATCAAACCTATGAGTACCTCAAAGATATTTTTTGTGGATAGTGTATGTGTGGTGGGGTAACTCCTCACAAAATATTATGAGTTAAATATAAAAACCGTTGCTATGGCAACACCCCAAAACTATATACCCTTGAAAGGGTGTCTTCCCGAATCATTCATGGGGGTATTTAGCCTTAAGGCCTCTATATGAGTAGCAATATATTATTAATCAACAGTTCTGACATTATTCTTATACTCCTGGGTCTAAAGGTCGTGTTCATAGAGTTTTAGCTCGATATTCTTTGATTTTGCTTTGCCAATGGGTCATTATCCTCAAGGGCTGATATTGGATTGTAAGTAAATTTCAGGGCAAAGAAAATTTATTATCTGCTATTCTTCATAAAAGGAAGGCAGAGTCAGGTGGGAACTATTAGTTATGAGGAATACAATTCCTAAGACATGTGCTTTCAAGTGGTATATAGCTTTAATGGGAGAAAAATCTGTGTAAACCTAAGAATTTCAATCGAACATGGCATGTTTCTCAAAAATGATTCGGGAAGACACTGATTCGGGAAGACAAAAATCCACTTCCCAGGTCTGCTATTGCATAGGGTATGCAATAAGCAAATATTCTACACATTGGATACTTAGGTGTGTGTTAGGGGAAAATTACTGACATATTTAGAACAGTTAAACATATCAACTTAACACAGGAGGGGCAAAAATCTTTTTTTTTTCAGACAAGAAAAGTGAACAGAGTTGCGATGAACCTTTACTAAAAAGTACATGCATTTTGTGATGATAGGTACACATCTGACATCAATAAACCTTGATTTCCGTAATCTACAGCTCAAAATAATCTAGATTTGCGAATTGCATGATAATACAATGATTATGTACATAGAAAATCATGTCCTGTACATGGCATATTTCTCAAAAATGATTCGGGAAGACACTGATTCGGGAAGACAAAAATCCAGTTCCCAGCTCTGCTATTACACAGGGTTTGCAATAAGCAAATATTTTACACATTGGATACTTAACCCTTTGCCTACCGATAGTGCAATAATGCACTACCGTTAATAGTGCAGGTAGTGCATTAATGCACTACCATGGGAAACGCCAATAGTGCATTAATGCACTATTTATCATTTTCTGTCTGAAAAGTTTTTCTTAGATTTGATGGTGAAAAAATGATGCTATGAAGTACAATTTTTAGCAAGACATAAGAAATATCATTGATAATCATATTCTAGGTGTTTATTTACTACAAAACTTTGCTTAAATTATGTACTGTGCTGCTAAAATGGATATGATGCATTATTCTCTAAAATGGCCGGCTGTGGGGGTGCATTGCATGTGCAGAGTATGGCTGTTATGTAATATGCACTGGCCTATACACCGGTAGGCAAAGGGTTAAGTGTGTGTCAGGGGAAAATTACTGTCATATTTAGAACAGTTAGATATATAAACTTTACACAGCAGGGGCAAAATCATTGTGTTTTTTTTTCAGACAAGAAAAGTGAACAGAATCGCAATAAACGTTTATTAAAAGTATGTGCATTTCATGATAATGAGCACACATCTGACATCAATAAACCTTGATTTCCGTAATCTACAGGTCAAACTAGTCTAGATCTGTGAATTTCACAATAATACAATGGGCATTTAAGTAGAAAATCAAGTCCTGAACATGGTATGTTACTCAAAAATGATTCGGGAAGACACTGATTCGGGAAGACAAAAATCCACTTCCAAGCTATGCTGTTGCACAGGGTGTGCAATAATCAAATACTCTACACATTGGATACTTAGGTGTGTGCCAGGGGAAAATTACTGCCATTTTTAGAACAGTTAAATATATCAACTTTACACAGGAGGGGCAAAATCATTGATTTTTTGGTCAGATAAGAAAAACAGGGTATTCCACGGAAGCCATTCATAGCATCCTCAGAATGAAGTTTACCAAGGAATTCTATTTTTTTTCTTTAACAGATATTAACCTTACCTCCCTCTATTTTCTAAATACAATATTGAACCCATATGCCCTACTGATTTATTTTAGGGGTGTTATTTTAGGCAAAATGATTCGGGAAGACACAGACCTTCACCAAACTTCAAATGCTCCCAGCATATAAAAGAAATATGTCCAGGAGAGGATTTTTTTGTTCCTGATACAATGTATAACCACAAAATATATGTTATATAAATGAAACTACACATATTTGGTAGTATATCCTGAAAATTTTCACTTTTGTGTAATTTTTTTATCATTTCCCCCCCCCAGTTTGGGTCAAATTTGGCCTATTTTGAGGCGCTGTAAAATGAAATATCAATTTCCCACCACATAAACCTATATGTAACACAAAGAGCTCATCAGGTCTGATAATATAAGCCCCAAAAAATAATGAAAAAATCAAAATCCTAACGATAAGGGCCAGCAGAAGTGCAAAAATAGCAAAGGCCAACTTTCTATGATTTTTGACCAAGTCTGTGCCAATAAAAGCTGACTATGGTAGGGCGAATCCAGGCACCAGTACCTGCACAAGTACACCCTTGGAACCGTTTCACAACCGGCGTAAATAAAACAAAATGTTGAGAACAAGCATAGACAACACTCGTGTTGTGATTGAATCTCAGAATCGCCTACCTTCAAGACATTTGACTCAATCAAAACATTGTCATTTGTAAACAGTCACCCGGAACACAAGAAGGAGAGATTGTTTTGAAAACAAATAGATTTATTTGGAGAACTATTTTATGACCTTTAGTATTTTGTAGAATGGAATATACGGTATAACACAGTATGAGATGATAATATTAATAAATTGAAAGTTGTACATAAAACACCTTGTTGGTTAAAAATACCTTATTAAAATAGTATTTTAATTGAATATATAATAGGTATGGGTGGGTGGGTTTAAACTGACCGGTGAGGTTGTAGGTCAGCAGGGAATGAGGTTGTACACACCAGGAGGCTGTTGCGAAAAGATTGAGTTGTTGCTTTCCAGGGTAGGTGCCTCACTTCCCACGTCGCTCCTCTACTTAACCACTCAGTATCACTTCCAACACTGTAGTCCAGAAGTAGTCACTTTCCCACAAATCAAACTGTGTTGCAAAAAGTGGTCACACCTGAGTTCTTCCCAGACTGCCCACACCTACATACTTATGTGACAGAGTGTAGGAAGCAACTTCCAGTTGAGGGGTTGTTAGTAACCACTTCTCGACCACTTCTCAACCACTTCTGTTGGGAAGTGCCATTTGGCAATGCAATAGAGAAGAGACTACCAAAGATGAGTGCCTTCCGTTTTTGGAAGTACAATTCCGACAGAAGTGACTTCCAAGGGTTTAGCAACAGCCACCTGGGGAGGTGTGTGGTGTAATAATTACAGGTGAGTGGGTGAGTGCCTAGGAGGCGCCACAAATGACTGGCCATGTATATACATGACTTCACCATTGAATATAAGCAAAAGGCTTTGAGAATTGATTCTAAAATCTTGATTACTGTGAGCTACCCTGACTTGTGAAACTCCCCCCAGACTTACACAAGTTGACACAATCTCACCCTGAGCTTGCCACATCAAAGATTTACCTGTCCACAGAGAGGTGGGTCTCAGGTGAGTTAACTGACCACAGACTGGTCTATAACACTAACAGGACTAGGACACTGGGGGCTGTGGTCAGTCCAGGAACCTGGGGTACTGACAGGATAGCTACATTTGTATCAAAGTCAAGAAAGAAGGAGCTCTAAAAGAGGACATCACGTCCATTGGTGAAGGTAAGAAGCTGTGTTTTGTTATATTTGTACAGTCACTGCCACTGTGACTCACAGGTTGGTTCCCTCTATATGGTCTGCAGACTTTTAGTATTGTTGGTAGAGCTCCTGAGGGTCTATGTGCTTAGCAGTGGAGCTTCTAGGTAGACTGAAATTAAAGTATAGATGCTATTTTGCATTTGTGTTATAATTTTTAATGCAGAGTGCTTATGCAATGCAAATTCATAATATTTGTTGAAGATGAGATGATCAATTGGAACATTCATATTGGTCGGTATATATATATATATATATATATATATATATATATATATATATATATATATATACATCAAGTTACCCTTACACTAACATTCCCCATATCCCATATGGCTAGTCACAGCCTTGGAACGGTCATTGAATATCTAAACCTGGTAAAATTCAAATTTCCAAGATCATCAAGTGAAATTTTGAATCATAATTACGTTCATAATTGATAAGCAATGAAATATACTAAATTTATTTTGATATGCCTCGTACATATATTTACCAAGTCAAAAAACACAAATTATGCCTCAACTGATAATTATTAGCCCAAAAATAATCCCTACATATTCATAGCCTATGTATTAATATGGAGCTGTCCGATTGGTAATTACCTAATAGATCATTGATATCGGTGGCCACGGGTCCTTCATGCTGTATAATACCCAGCGCAGCGGCTCGGGTATATACAGCATGTAGGACCCGTGGCCAACGATTTCAATGACCTATTAAGTTTATACCACTAATTTCTCCATTGTGTAATAATTTCTTACCTGATATCCAAAGAATAAAATCTGTAGAAGACATTTTGTAAGTGCCACCTATCCTCTGTGGTTCGCTATGTGAGAAGCCATTGTTATTGTTGTCCCTCGGCAGATGCCCAACTTTCCACCCACTTTTCATATTGAATCCAACCATGACATGTCAAGAAATTAAAAAGAATACATCCTTAGACATTCTAGATGATCCCTCCATGCCAAATGAGTCCATAATATTAACAATAAAGAAGAATCCATTGATTTTTCCATAGTAAGTGAGTCGCGGTCCGGCCATCCCGCCTCCTTGCTCGACGAAATGTGTCAGTGGGCCGTATGTAGGTCAGAGGATGAACAAGGAGGTGGGCGGGAATGGCCGGACCGCGACTCGCTTACGATGGAAAAATCATTGGATTCTTATTTATATTGAACAAAATGGAGAAAATTAGCAGGCATTCCTCATCTATGGATCGAATACTTGTTGGGATTTTAATATTATAACATGACAAGGTTAGAATCAAGACGAAAACTGAGTGTAAACATAGGACTAGGACCACAGGTTAGAATGTATTTACTTTCGCATTGGATTTCATCACCGTTCAGTGTGGCGCTATGGCTAACGTCCTCGCCAACCAGCACTGCAGCCTGGGTTCATTACTCCTACGAGTTGGGATGATTTTTCACATTGAAACAATGGCGAGACTGAATTTGTATGTCTCATCACTCTCCCAAAATAAGTCCAACTTGACCTCGAAAAAGTATATACCGAAAATTCTAAAAATGCACATGGGTGGTATATACTGCACGGCAGATATGCTCATATCAGCACTGTACGTACCAAAATCGTGGTATACCTATATACACTGCCCAAAGTGGCACCTGTGATATATCATTATGACACGTACAGATCTGCCAACAACTGCCTAAATGAACAATAGTCACTGACAATGCTATAACCACATGCCTTGTAATGGATATATGTATATACACATGCAATTCAAATGTTGGTTATGCTATAAAGAGGATACGCTGGGGAAGAAGATGTCAGTTGTTGAGTATGTAGGCCTAGGTTAATATCAATAAATGGTGTTTAAGGGTGTATCGTTCATTATTGTTAGAAGACTTCACAGAGAGAAGAACACTGATCACTTTGACACATACTGCACAGGTCACAATTTGTCTCCCACATGACAAGTATGAAGGCATGCCGAATGAGGTTGACACCCTCACATTTAGTTTTTCAACTCCACTTGACATATGTAATGAAGACATTTCACATATTCCTGATCCATGCACCTGAGTACCAGGTAATACTGTGAGACAATTATGTAATGGTCAAGAGCAGGCAATAGCTATATAGCAATGGGTCAATCAAGGCAGGTCTATAATAGAAGGCAGGGGATATCATAGTCCCACAGGCCTGTAACAACAAGGCACCTTTTCCTATCTACAGAACTTCTTGCCTGAGGACCTCTGTGCAGTCCATAAGACAAGGGCATGGAGGTGCATGGCAATGCCATATGGCTCCATGTACTGTAGATACTGAGATTATAGATTGTGGGTTAGCATACAATCTTTTGGAAATTTCACCAACCCACACATAAGGTGTATAACCTCTCCTGTTGAAGAATTCAGGATTGTGGGTGTCTATTTTGATATTCAATAACAAATGCAAATTTAACAATGATATAGAATTCACTACCATTCATTGATAGTATTTACAAACTTTATTCTTCATGAAAACAAAATGACACAGTTACATCAAATGCCTCAAGTGTTAGTAGTAACTCTTGGTAGTGATTAATCCTGGTACCAAAGTGATTATTTGCCCCACCTAGTGGAATATCCTAGAACAATTATGTATGTCAAACCAACACATGTCAAGTGCCTTCGACACGGCCGTGACCCTAGTCAACTCACAGATGACATGGCATTTCAAGGCATGTCAAATCATATGAGGATTACTGTCTGCTACAGTTGTCATGGTGACATATGTGCATACGTCCCAATGATGTGTGCTCTCTGTGTCAAATCAAGTTGACATGGGTATACATGTCACTTTGTCAGGAAGACTTTTTTTAGTGTTGGCATTGGAAAATGCAGAAACCAGAAACCTCAGCCCTCAAAATACATAGATCTATTTTTATATTTCAGATACAAATTTTATGTGTAAATGACTAGATCAAACAAGCACTTTCAATACTTCAACTTCATACAACATAGCACCAAAACATCTTCCCGAGAGGCTTATAGTCATTAAGTGGTCCAAACCGTGATTTTAAGCTGTTAATCTATCCCCTTAAGTGAGAGGATTTAACGGTTGGAGGCATTTCACCATGCCACTGTTAGTACAAAAATGTACCCCTGGGCATGTACTAGTATATTCACCTTCACAATAGAAGAACCTGAATGTCGAAAATTAATCTATAAGGATAAAGTAATCTAATGAAAAACAGACCAGCAATTAGGGCACATGTGCCAGCTACTTCTTTTCCTGCATTTCAATTTTGGAAGTCTAGAAACATTACTCTAGCTCACATTATGATTTTATGAATCGTATTGCAGTAACTATAAATACGCAAGGAAGAAAAGAGTGATGTTTCTTTCCGCATGTTAATCAGGCCAATAGTAGTGGTTCATCAGGTTTGTGAGAATGATATTGATAATTGTGATATTTTCAGTGGTCATTAAATTTTAGGGACACATTGACATACAAGCATGAAATACCATGCACAGTGTCAGACTGTGCACAGCTATTTACAGTAAATTGCTTTTATTTTTGGAAAACAGTAGATGCTGCTGTTAGTACAAATCTAATGACCTACAGTAGCTTTCCTCATGCGCAGTACAGGGCAAGCTACTGCCCATTCACAATCGGGCTGAGAGTGCACATTTCCATGGTGTAAAGTAGAAAGTAGAATAGTACAGGTTTGATGTGTTAGGCCCATTAAGCATTACCGCGAACTCCTGCATGAGCAAGTGTTAAAAGTAGCAGTAATATAAATCCCAGTCCAATAATAGTATATAGTATCATTAGGTCTCCAAAGGTCACCACCAGTTCAATTGTGCTAGCTATACTCTGATGTATTATACGTGTTTTCACATGTCCATTATTATGTTCATAAGTGTCTACTTTGTGGTTCGTACCTTTGCCAAACACCTTAGTCCTTTTAAGCTGACCATTGGGAGCAGCATGAGAGCAATGAAGAGAAGATTGTGGTGTGGGTTTCACAGGTGTAGCCCCTGTTTCACGAACTCGGAGTGCAAAGGGTTCATCAACTAGGAACAGTATAGAAATCCATTTGTTATTGTAATGCAGGCTCTAGTGTACTAAATGCATATATGTCATACCGGCCTTCAACCATGGGTTTTGTGGTATGCCAGTATATGGCATAATTTAGAGGTACATGTCTTGAGCTTTTGACATGGTTAGATTAACTTATTTTCTTCTCAATTTACTTTCTGTCCTTTGCTATGGGCTTCGCCCTCATACCAATAGTCCACTGGGCTTATTCGGCCGACTTTCGTGTAAAAACTGTGGGACCAATTTCGGCCGAAGAGGCCCAGTGGACTATTGGTCTGACTGAACTCATCAAGCCAACTCTTTGGAATTATTTTTCCATCTTCTATTTTCAAATTGGCCTAGCTTTATGAGTAATTGATTCAGCGAATCCGCAATGTTTGGCTCGTAGACCTTGTGATCACATTCAAAAAGTAAACGACTGAAGTGTATGTGTGGCCTTTTATTTTTTTTTATTGGATTTGAATCTCTATGATATACAATGGATTCTAGCATAAAAAATGTAACGCATACCATTTGCATTGAGCCTTGAGATTATTCAGCTTTGGTGGTAAAAGCCTTTTCGTGCAATATCCACAAATGTGTGTATTATATGTACTTGTACTGATTTGAACCCAATTATAGAGGCAAAGTACAAATGTATGCATCATTTTGTATGGAGATCAAAGTTTAAATGAAACAGAAGCCAAACTGTAATCTAGTCTGACAGAATATCTGATATCTGATATCTAGTTCTCCTAGGAACCTATTAAGAAAATACAGAGAATAGACACAATCAGGTCTACATCAATGTTAGTGGAGTGGACAAAGAGGAAAATGAATAGAAAGTCGAATGCCCTCTGATGGAGTGCATGTTTAATGTCAAGACCATCTTTGAGGTCGATTGCCATAGATGCTGATAAAGATCAGCCCCTTAGGACACTAGGTAAATCCAATTATCCCGAGATCTCACAGGTCATCTCTCACGTGACCTGGTCACGAGAATGAGCGAGATAATCTATTAAAAGCCCCTAGTATTACTCACTTAAAGAAAAGCTAATATTTTACTATTCAGTTCCTCACTTGATATGCCACAGTGAAAGAGATGATGGGATTTAGAACGGATCCTATTTGTACTAGATTATGGAGGTTATCTATTCACCTATGGGACCTTTTATCAAGGTTTTTTTACTTTGAAAAGCTGAATACCTGTGCAGATATTTAGAGTTTATAGAGTCCTGATATGGCACTTTAGTTTTTGAAAATTCATAGGTGACCTGCATCTAGGCATTAGAGGTTTATTCAAGTAAAGCAGAAAAGCTGACTTCTTTTGAGTGCCTTAAGAAGAAACTGATATAATACCTTTCTTTCCCTAACCTGTACCTTTTTGTTCGTTAAAAAAAAACCTTTTGAAATAGATAAAAAAAAAATTTAAAGGTTGGATCAACACGGGAAAAGGGGTGCGTGGGCGTACCTTTTACTGTGTTGATCTATTGTGAAAATATTTTGGAGTTACTTTTTTTTACGTTAAAGCGTTTTCACGCCAAGTGGGTTACCTGCATCGAAAAGGTTCATGTGACAAGTTAAAACTATTCTTATACAAAACACCTCTTAGATAATTCTATTTTTTTAAAAAAGGGGAAAGTGAAGATCTATCAATTCAGGTATGATTATGAATCAGTACCCTTGAGGTCTGTATACTTGACTGAGTTTTACCATAAGAGGGAGCATTCATGAAGGTAAACACGAGAAAGATCTCATATGAACATGTTCCTGTATAACATATCTCTACACACTTGAAGATGCAATATAGATCTATTTGAATGTTCACTATTTTCTAGCATTCCTTTGTAGCTATAAGTACTTAACGCTATCGATACCGATGAAGAAAACATACGATTCGATATCTACTTATCCATCAATCATATAAACGTGAATTCAGCCTATATCAGGTTCTTTAAAATATGCCAAAGGTGCATGGATCATGGTAGATGTTTTACCTCCTGATCCTACACATTGATTTATTCTAACATGGAATCGCATTGAACCATTGAAGGAACATGTCCTCATTGTGTTGTAAACAGAATTAGTATTCTCATCCCATTAAAGGTTTGTGCGATCATTTAGAGATAAAAGGGTGAAAGCTTTTGTTTCGCTATCATTTTAAATCAAAGAGTCTTTTACAATATCTGAGATCAAACTGGCCATTTAAGTAACATCATAGCATATAATCATGGTTATGGCAGGATGCACATCATTTTCAACATCACCATGTAATCAGCCTGCAGTTTATGGCGTAGAAAACTGTCTAATTGTCTACGAAGGGAATAACACCCTACGAGATTAATTCAAAACAGTACTTATTTACCATTGTTTTGAATTACCCTCCTGGCATGGAACATGAAATGGATATGAAGTACAAAATGAGGCCATAGAGTTTAATAACTTTAATTACAGAGAAGATTGGATGAAAGATCAAAGAGAGAACAGAGGAGAAAAATATATACTGACACAAGTCATTTGAATAAGTGCAAGGGGTCAGTGTAAATTTAAATTGGGAAAGCTGTGTAGTAGTTCATGATTATGGATGGGATGATGTACTGCCGTATATCTTTGTTGAAGCCTATGTCATTGAATAAGCCCATTTATCAAAATAAGAGGTAGTGACTGAAGTGCATTGAAAGATAGTAATGTCTTTGATGAGGGCTATTTAATGCTGGTCTTGTCTAAGCTCCAGAGTGCAATCTTTGTAGCAATTAATAAGCATTAGGGCGCTTCTACAGCCCAATACGGTAAGTAGAAGTGTAGCTGCATGGCAGGTGTAGCTTGGTAGAGGTTGTTAAGTGTTGACAAGTGGACTCCCCTTGTTTGTTCTACACATAGCACCACTTCACAAATCATGACTAACTTTGTTGACAAGCTCTTTTGGTTGAGCTGAATATTCAGCAATAATGCTAAAGACTATGCAGTTCTTGTTCCCCACTTTGCACGTGTACTTGTAGTAAATTACATTTACACTGCAAAAATGGTGTTTAGATCCTAAACACAATTCTAAACATATTCTTGCAACGTTTTTGTAATCACATTAATTTTCTAAACATGTTTAACCAAACAATGTGCTTAGCTCAAGTGTTTAGAAATGTAGGTGTTTAGGTTAAAACTTTGTGTTTAGATATATAAATTTTTGTGTTTATGAATTTTTATGTTTAGATGTTTAAATGATTTGATGGAGAGTTAAGGTTTGCAGACATGTATGCATTAAAAAACAGAGATTTTTTTTCTCATTTTCTGGGGGGGACATCGGCAGGTATTTACTTGTCAAAGTCTCCAAAGATGTCAGCAACAGCTATATATATGTGTACATATATTACACACTGCATCAGAATGAGAGACTTGAGAAAGTACAACAGCTTGGCAGGAAGGACATTGCCTTATCTATTCCAGAATAACATCAAATAGGTGTCAGTCATGGAGTTTATTGATTATTTTATGGTAATGATGGTGGCATGAGGTGAATCTAGTCAATTTTCTATTGCCCTTTCTATTCACATGACATTCTATGAAATGAAACCATGATAAACATGGGATTTGGGGACATTTGTCACAACAATTGATTATAACTGTGTGCAGATAGTCCAGTCAAGGGTAGTGCTGCTACCTGGTGTGGATTCAACATCCAAGTATATAAACATATTGATGTTTAAATCTAAACACCTATTATTCAACTGTTTCAACTCTAAACATCTAAACATGTTTAGCATAAATGTTTATGTAGTTAGAAAAAAAGTGTTCATTTCCTAAATGTGTAGTCGATGAGACACCTAACTGACCTATATGTTTAGGTTTTAAACATGTTTAGACCTAAACATGTTTAAAATCTAAACACCATTTTTGCAGTGTATGTTAGGGATAGGAACTGCTGTTTTTTCCTATCTCACTCTGTACAAAGGAAAGCAAATACATAAAGAGGTACATCCTGCAAGGAGACAGACAAGGACAGATATAGGTGGGAAAAAATTGTTCGATACCTAAAGTTAAAAAGAGAGAGGGGAGATAGACAAGAAAAAAGATATATGAAGAATAGACACAAAAATAAAGAGAGAGAGAGATCGCCAAGAGGATCTTGTGGAGAGAGGCAGAGAGGAAGCAGACAGGTTAGGGGAAGAGAAGTTTGGCAGACCACTGGTTATAAGAAATAGCATCATGTATTAAGATGATATGATGCATTTGTCTGGTAACTCAAAAACAATCTTCAAACATTGGCCTAACTCAGGAATTCTGATCAGGATGGGGTAGTAAATACCCGATAGGTATTTCTCATATGTCCTACACCACTGAAGCAGTAGAAGAATCTCTCCTTTAGAAAGAGATGTGACACAGACTAGTTAAGGGAATTGCATTTATATAAAACACATCTTTCACTATCCAAAGTATGTCCTCTCTCAGACAAAACGAAGGGGACAAAGGACTATTATCTTCATTTTATTATGCCCACCATTGATAGTCGGTGTTTAGTAATTCAGCGAGCAGAGTGATGCTTTGGTTACAGTCAGGAATTCATGTTTTTTGAGGTGAGGTGTACTCAGGTTCAGCATTGGTTGACATTCTATGCTTTATGCAAGTGAACGTGACAGCAATATCTGAAAAGGGGCCTGTTTCACCATTTTGGTGATAAAGCAAAAGCAGAACTTTAGGAGATCATAATTATTCAAAATTTAGATCATGTGACATCAGGGCCTAGGTATAGAAAATTACAAGGTGGCAAGTGCTGGTCTTGTATTTATAAGGGCCGGGGATAGAATGGAATTGAAATCTATAAGCACTGCACCCCTCAAACAGACCACTATAATATCTGCTTTTTCTGCATGCTGACTGCATTTTCAACAGGTATACGACTTGATATTATATTGGCCTCGCAAGAATGACTACTCCTGCATTGTAAGAAATAATTGTTGAATCTACAAGGTGTCCTTGTAAAAACTGAACAAGGAACCATCCTAATTACACAACAGAGGGCCAGTGTATAATCTCCAGGTGGAAGTGTGGTGGTACAAGCAATCTCTGTGAAAACACTGTGACAATAACGAAGGATCTCTGGCAACTTTGGGACACGAGATCCTTCATTATTTCGACAATATTTTTGTACAGAGTGAGGTCAACATCTTCAGCTGTTCCTACCTCCATAATATGCTGAGAAATGTACAAAGCTAGTAAAGCTGATGGTAGTTTTGGCCCAGCTCAGTATGTCAATAACCTCTCATAGGTTTGCACTATGGCATATAGATTGATGCAGTATGAACCTTTGGCTGCATAGAGCTGGATTATATGGGTTTATGAGTAGTGCTAAGTAGGTGATAACAGTAGTAAAGACATTTTATGGAGCAGGCAGGCATATAGGATAACCCAAGAACGACCCCACGGTGTATCTTTTCCTTGCCTGATTATTATATGTTTAGCCCACACTGCTATAGATGAGGTATGGCTAGTACTGTTTTGGCAAGGTCTAAAATAATCCGTCTAACACCTGATACCCTGGATAGTATTGCTATATAATCGTCAATGTATTTATAACATACTGTGGGAGGAACATTTTATTGATTATTATCGTGGCATTACTTAGTCATTCCTTCGGTGCTTATATGGTTGGATAATTTTGATTGTGCAATCCACTTTTGAATTTCGGATCAGATATTCTGTCTATCTAACCTACTAGCTTGGCAGCAAATTCTCTTTAACTTCACCAGGATGAGACAGTGTGATTACAGAGAACGTATATAGGTTAATGTGGCATCATCAACACTACCTCCGCACTATTCTACAAACTTAAAACACCCTACAGAAATTTAGAGTAAATCACTGAGCTCACTGCCCTATGCTTGGTTAGGCCTACACATTACATGTACCAGGACAATTAATAGCCATATGAAATTCCGGGTGCTATTTTTAGGGAATTCCTATCTTGCTAACAATGCTCCAGTCATCGAGCCCTATGAACCTCTGTCATTGTTTTTCTCGATAAAAGTCAGATCAAAGCCAAATTATACATTTAGATATTGTCTTCCTTCATCTTGGAGATATATTCCCAGGTAGCAGGGTTACATTGGGCCAATGTCAGCTTATATTGGGCTAATGGGCCATGCTTGTCCAAGCTTGGCTTATATTAGGCCAAGCATGGACAAGCATGGCCCAATCTCTGATTTGGATCATGTTTGATTATCTCAAACCTCTCTCTCTTTCTCTCCCTCTCCCTCTCTCCCTCTCTCTCTCTCTCTCTCTCTCTGTGGGGACAGGGGGAGGATGGGTCCTTTTGCTGCCTTGCCTCTCACACATTGTTTTATTATATTTTTTAATGATATGACTCACCTGGAAGGTGGGGTCGCCCCTTCCGACAATTTTCCCATGATATGGTAGCATAATTCCTGTTATAACTATACATAATTAAGGGGTGAAAGGTGAAAATGGGTCCTTATGTTGCCGACCTCCACAATGGGAATTTCGCCTCCCTTTTAAGTGCTTTTCTCAGGTATATCAAAGGTAAATATGATTAGTATTTATCACCCTTTAATTTCCTGCTGCTAACAGGAAATATTTTTTTTACGTTTTTCTACCCCCAAAATTTGAGTAATAATGATAACACATTGCCCTGACATTTTGAACCAAGTAAAACAGGAGCAGGCATTTTTCTTCACCCACTTCTGTTCGTAGTTTTCTTTTCAAAACTTCAGCATAGTAACTATGGGAACTTCCCGATATACCTTAGCGAAATCTAGGCATAGCAACATATTTAAGTGCCATTTTTAGGCGTTTTCCAGTGCCTCGGGTCCTTTTGCTGCCAGAAAATACAATTTCTCATTACATTTAACTGTCTCTTCCCTTGTCTCATCAGATAAAATGAAAATCAAAGTAAAATTCCTCAAAGTATCTTTTCTTCTTATTTTCATGTCTAAATTTGTTATACTTAGTTGCCTATGTGCAAATTTATGTGGGTCCCTATGTTGCATCTTTTTCCTAGTATGCTACATAGCCCACAATCTTTTAATGGCAGCTCCAACAATGCCACTCTATACCCCCAACGCCCCTGGAAGATGCTCTGGGTTGACGGCGTAGGACTATGGGTGTAGTACAGAGGTTGTGAAGGTCCAGGTCATATGGAGGTTGTGAACAAGTACCTGGGGTCGTGAATAAGTAGCTGGGGTCATAAACAAGTAACTGGGGTCATGAACAAGTAGCTGGGGTCGTGAACAAGTAACTGAGGTCGTGAACAAGTAACTGGGGTCATGAACAAGTAGCTGGGGTCGTGAACAAGTAGCTGAGGTCATGAACAAGTAGCCACATAAGGACCCATATATGGGAGGGAGGATCCACATAAGGACCCATATATGAGGGAGAGGATCCACATAAGGACCCATATAGGGAGGAAGGATCCCATAAGGACCCATGTATTGAGGGAGATCAACATAAGGACCCATATGTGGGAAGGGGAGGATCCACATAAGGACCAATGCATTCCTCATAAGGAGCCATATGGCTGTACCCCCTCTTGGCACCCTGTCAAAGGGCTCCTGACATTGGGCCCCCTGACGGTGTAGGACTATGGGTGTAGTACAGAGGTTGTGAAGGTCCAGGTCGTATGGGGGTTATGAACAAGTAGCTGGGGTTGTGAATAAGCAGCTGGGGTCATGAACAAGTAGCTGGGGTCGTGAACAAGTAGCTGGGTTTGTGAACAAGTAGCTGTAGTCAGGAACAAGTAACTGGGGTCATGAACAAGTAGCTTGGGTCGTAGACAAGTAGCTGGGGTCGTAGCTGGGGTGGTCCTGGACCCTTTCCCTATGTTCCTGGACCCTTTCCCAGTGTTCCTCAGCCCTTTCCTTATGTTACTGAGTTATTTCCCGTTGTTCCTGGGCCCTTTTCCAATGTTCCTCAGCCCTTTCCCTATGTTCCTGAACCCTTTCCCTATGGTCCTGAACCCTTTCGTTGTGGTTCTGGACCATTTCCCTGTGGTCCTAGACCCTTTCCCGTGGTCCTGGACCCGTTCCCTATGTTCCTGAACCCTTTCCCAGTGTTCCTGAACCATTTCCCTATGTTTCTGAACACTTTCCCTATGTTCCTGAACCCTTTTCCTGTGGTTCTGGACCCTTTCCCTATGGTACTGGACCCTTTTCCAAAGTTTCTGAGCACTTTCCCTATGTTCCTGAAGTATGTCCCCTTGTTCCTGGGCTCCTCACTGTGTTCCTGAAGCCTTTTTCCTATGTTCCTGAAGCCTTTCCCTGTGTTCCTGAACCCTTTCCCTATAGTCCTGAACCCTTTCCTTGTGGTCCTAGACCCTTTTCCGTGGTCCTGGAACCTTTCCCTATGTTCCTGGACCCTTTCCCAGTGTTCCTGAACCCTTTCCCTATGGTCCTAAACCCTTTCCCTGTGGTTCTGGACCCTTTCCCTGTGGGCCTGGACCCTTTCCCGTGGTCCTGGACCCTTTCCCTATGGTCCTGAATCCTTTCCCTGTGTTCCTGAAGCCTTTTTCCTATGTTCCTGAGGCCTTTCCCTGCGTTTCTGAACCATTTCCCATTGTTCCTTAGCCCTTTCCCTATATTTCTGATGTATTCCCCTTGTTGCTGGGCCCTTTCCCAGTGTTCCTGAACCCTTTCCCTATGGTCCTGAACCATTTCTCTATGTTCCTGGACCCTTTCTGAGTGTTCCTGAACCCTTTCCCTATGGTCCTGAACCCTTTACCAGTGTTCCTGAACCCATTCCCTGTGGCCCTGGACCCTTTCCCGTGGTTCTGGACCCTTTCCATATGGTCCTGGACCCTTTCCCAGTGTTCCTGAACCCTTTCCCTATGGTCCTGAACCCTTTTCCTGTGGTTCTGGACCCTTTCCCTGTGGTCCTCGACCCTTTTCCGTGGTCCTTGACCCTTTCCCTATGGTCCTGAATCCTTTCCCTGTGGTTCGGACCCTTTCCCAGTGTTTATGAACGCTTTCCCTATGGTACTGAACCATTTCCCTGTGGTTCTGGGCCCTTTCCCCATGGTCCTGAACCCTTTCCCTGTGGTCCTGGACCCTTTCCCTATGGTCCTGGACCCTTTCCCAGTGTTCCTGAACCCATTCCCTGTGGTCCTGAACCCTTTCTCTATGTTCCTGAGCCCTTTCCCTGTGATTCTGGACCCTCTCCTCATGGTCCTAGACCCTTTCGCTATGTTCCTGGACCCTTTCCAAGTGTTTCTGAACCCTTTTCCTATGGTCCTGAACCCTTTCCCTGGGGTTCTGGACCCTTACACTGTGGTCCTGGACCCTTTCTCGTGGTCCTGGACCCTTTCCCTATGTTTCTGGACCCTTTCCCAGTGTTCCTGAACCCTTTCCCTATGTTTCTGAACCCTTTCGCTGTGGTTCTGGACCCTTTCCCTGTGGTCCTGGACCCTTTTGCGTGGTCCTAAACCCTTTCCCTATGGTCCTGAACCCTTTCCCTACATTTCTGAACCCTTTCCCTGCTGTTCTGGACCATTTCCTAGTTGTCTTGGACCTTCCTGGACCCTTTCCCTACGTTCCTGAACCCTTTCCCTGTGGTTCTGGACCATTTCCCCATGGTCCTGGTCCCTTTTCCTATGGTCCTGAAGACTTTCCCTGTGGTCCTGGACCCTTTCCCTGTGGTCCTGAAGCCTTTCCCTGTGGTCCTAGACCCTTTCCCTATGGTCCTGGACCCTTTCCCAGTGTTCCTGAACGCTTTCCCTATGGTCCTGAACCCTTTCACTGTGGTTCTGGACCCTTTCCCTGAGGTCCTGGACCCTTTCCCTGTGGTCCTGAACCCTATCCCTGTGGTCCTGGACCCTTTCCCTAGGGTCCTAGACCCTTTCCCTGTGGTCCTGGACCCTCTCCCTGTGTTCCTAAAGCCTTTTTCCTATGTTCCTGAACCCTTTCCTTGCATTCCTGAACCCTTTCCCGTGGTCCTGGACCCTTTCCCTGTGTTCCTGGACCCTTTCCCATTGTTCCTGAGCCCTTTCTTACGTTTCTGAAGTATTTCCCCTTGTTTCTGGGCCCTTTCCCCGTGGTCCTGGACCCTTTCCCTGTGTTCCTGAAGCCTTTTTCCTATGTTCCTTAGGCCTTTCCCTGTGTTCCTGAACCATTTCCTATTGTTCCTGAGCCCTTTCCCTATATTTCTGAAGTATTCCCCTTGTTGCTAGGCCCTCTCCCAGTGTTCCTGAAACCTTTCCCTATGGTCCTGAACCATTCCTCTATGTTCCTGGACCCTTTCTGAGTGTTCCTAAACCCTTTCCCTATGGTCCTGAACCCTTTCCCAGTGTTCCTGAACACATTCCCTGTGGTCCTGGACCCTTTCCCGTGGTCCTGGACCCTTTCCCTATGGTCCTGGACCCTTTCCCAGTGTTCCTAAACCCTATCCCTATGGTCCTAAACCCTTTCCCTATGGTCCTGAATCCTTTCCCTGTGTTCCTGAAGCCTTTTTCCTATGTTCCTGAGGCCTTTCCCTGTGTTCCTGAACCATTTCCCATTGTTCCTGAGCCCTTTCCCTATATTTCTGAAGTATTACCCTTGTTGCTGGGCCCTTTCCAAGTGTTCCTGAACCCTTTCCTTATGGTCCTGAACCATTTCTCTATGTTCCTGAGCCCTTTCCCAGTGTTCCTGAACCCATTCCCTGTGGTCCTGGACCCTTTCCCGTGTTCCTGGACCCTTTCCCTATGGTCTTTGACCCTTTCTCAGTGTTCCTGAACCCTTTCCCTATGGTCCTGAACCCTTTCCCTGTGGTCCTCGACCCTTTCCCTGTGGTCCTCGACCCTTTTCCGTGGTCCTTGACCCTTTCCCTATGGTCCTGAATCCTTTCCCTGTGGTTCTCGACCCTTTCCCAGTGTTTATGAACCCTTTCCCTATGGTATTGAACCATTTCCCTGTGGTTCTGGGCCCTTTCCCCATGGTCCTGGACCCTTTTCCTGTGGTCCTGAACCCTTTCCCTGTGGTCCTGGACCCTTTCCCTATGGTCCTGGACCCGTTCCCAGTGTTCCTATACCCTTTCCCTGTGGTCCTGAACCCTTTCTCTATGTTCCTGAGCCCTTTCCCTGTGGTTCTGGACCCTCTCCCCATGGTCCTGGACCCTTTCGCTATGTTCCTGGACCCTTTCCCTGTGGTTCTAGACCCTTTCACTGTGGTCCTGGACCCTTTCTCGTGGTCCTGGACCATTTCCCTATGTTTCTGGTCCCTTTCCCAGTGTTCCTGAACCCTTTCCCTATGTTCCTGAATCCTTTCCCTGAGGTTCTGGACCCTTTCCCTGTGGTCCTAGACCCTTTTCCGTGGTCCTTAACCCTTTCCCTATGTTCCTGGACCCTTTCCCAGTGTTCCTCAGCCCTTTCCTTATGTTACTGAGTTATTTCCCGTTGTTCCTGGGCCCTTTTCCAATGTTCCTCAGCCCTTTCCCTATGTTCCTGAACCCTTTCCCTATGGTCCTGAACCCTTTCGTTGTGGTTCTGGACCATTTCCCTGTGGTCCTAGACCCTTTCCCGTGGTCCTGGACCCGTTCCCTATGTTCCTGAACCCTTTCCCAGTGTTCCTGAACCATTTCCCTATGTTTCTGAACACTTTCCCTATGTTCCTGAACCCTTTTCCTGTGGTTCTGGACCCTTTCCCTATGGTACTGGACCCTTTTCCAAAGTTTCTGAGCACTTTCCCTATGTTCCTGAAGTATGTCCCCTTGTTCCTGGGCTCCTCACTGTGTTCCTGAAGCCTTTTTCCTATGTTCCTGAAGCCTTTCCCTGTGTTCCTGAACCCTTTCCCTATAGTCCTGAACCCTTTCCTTGTGGTCCTAGACCCTTTTCCGTGGTCCTGGAACCTTTCCCTATGTTCCTGGACCCTTTCCCAGTGTTCCTGAACCCTTTCCCTATGGTCCTAAACCCTTTCCCTGTGGTTCTGGACCCTTTCCCTGTGGGCCTGGACCCTTTCCCGTGGTCCTGGACCCTTTCCCTATGGTCCTGAATCCTTTCCCTGTGTTCCTGAAGCCTTTTTCCTATGTTCCTGAGGCCTTTCCCTGCGTTTCTGAACCATTTCCCATTGTTCCTTAGCCCTTTCCCTATATTTCTGATGTATTCCCCTTGTTGCTGGGCCCTTTCCCAGTGTTCCTGAACCCTTTCCCTATGGTCCTGAACCATTTCTCTATGTTCCTGGACCCTTTCTGAGTGTTCCTGAACCCTTTCCCTATGGTCCTGAACCCTTTACCAGTGTTCCTGAACCCATTCCCTGTGGCCCTGGACCCTTTCCCGTGGTTCTGGACCCTTTCCATATGGTCCTGGACCCTTTCCCAGTGTTCCTGAACCCTTTCCCTATGGTCCTGAACCCTTTTCCTGTGGTTCTGGACCCTTTCCCTGTGGTCCTCGACCCTTTTCCGTGGTCCTTGACCCTTTCCCTATGGTCCTGAATCCTTTCCCTGTGGTTCGGACCCTTTCCCAGTGTTTATGAACGCTTTCCCTATGGTACTGAACCATTTCCCTGTGGTTCTGGGCCCTTTCCCCATGGTCCTGAACCCTTTCCCTGTGGTCCTGGACCCTTTCCCTATGGTCCTGGACCCTTTCCCAGTGTTCCTGAACCCATTCCCTGTGGTCCTGAACCCTTTCTCTATGTTCCTGAGCCCTTTCCCTGTGATTCTGGACCCTCTCCTCATGGTCCTAGACCCTTTCGCTATGTTCCTGGACCCTTTCCAAGTGTTTCTGAACCCTTTTCCTATGGTCCTGAACCCTTTCCCTGGGGTTCTGGACCCTTACACTGTGGTCCTGGACCCTTTCTCGTGGTCCTGGACCCTTTCCCTATGTTTCTGGACCCTTTCCCAGTGTTCCTGAACCCTTTCCCTATGTTTCTGAACCCTTTCGCTGTGGTTCTGGACCCTTTCCCTGTGGTCCTGGACCCTTTTGCGTGGTCCTAAACCCTTTCCCTATGGTCCTGAACCCTTTCCCTACATTTCTGAACCCTTTCCCTGCTGTTCTGGACCATTTCCTAGTTGTCTTGGACCTTCCTGGACCCTTTCCCTACGTTCCTGAACCCTTTCCCTGTGGTTCTGGACCATTTCCCCATGGTCCTGGTCCCTTTTCCTATGGTCCTGAAGACTTTCCCTGTGGTCCTGGACCCTTTCCCTGTGGTCCTGAAGCCTTTCCCTGTGGTCCTAGACCCTTTCCCTATGGTCCTGGACCCTTTCCCAGTGTTCCTGAACGCTTTCCCTATGGTCCTGAACCCTTTCACTGTGGTTCTGAACCCTTTCCCTGAGGTCCTGGACCCTTTCCCTGTGGTCCTGAACCCTATCCCTGTGGTCCTGGACCCTTTCCCTAGGGTCCTAGACCCTTTCCCTGTGGTCCTGGACCCTCTCCCTGTGTTCCTAAAGCCTTTTTCCTATGTTCCTGAACCCTTTCCTTGCATTCCTGAACCCTTTCCCGTGGTCCTGGACCCTTTCCCTGTGTTCCTGGACCCTTTCCCATTGTTCCTGAGCCCTTTCTTACGTTTCTGAAGTATTTCCCCTTGTTTCTGGGCCCTTTCCCCGTGGTCCTGGACCCTTTCCCTGTGTTCCTGAAGCCTTTTTCCTATGTTCCTTAGGCCTTTCCCTGTGTTCCTGAACCATTTCCTATTGTTCCTGAGCCCTTTCCCTATATTTCTGAAGTATTCCCCTTGTTGCTAGGCCCTCTCCCAGTGTTCCTGAAACCTTTCCCTATGGTCCTGAACCATTCCTCTATGTTCCTGGACCCTTTCTGAGTGTTCCTAAACCCTTTCCCTATGGTCCTGAACCCTTTCCCAGTGTTCCTGAACACATTCCCTGTGGTCCTGGACCCTTTCCCGTGGTCCTGGACCCTTTCCCTATGGTCCTGGACCCTTTCCCAGTGTTCCTAAACCCTATCCCTATGGTCCTAAACCCTTTCCCTATGGTCCTGAATCCTTTCCCTGTGTTCCTGAAGCCTTTTTCCTATGTTCCTGAGGCCTTTCCCTGTGTTCCTGAACCATTTCCCATTGTTCCTGAGCCCTTTCCCTATATTTCTGAAGTATTACCCTTGTTGCTGGGCCCTTTCCAAGTGTTCCTGAACCCTTTCCTTATGGTCCTGAACCATTTCTCTATGTTCCTGAGCCCTTTCCCAGTGTTCCTGAACCCATTCCCTGTGGTCCTGGACCCTTTCCCGTGTTCCTGGACCCTTTCCCTATGGTCTTTGACCCTTTCTCAGTGTTCCTGAACCCTTTCCCTATGGTCCTGAACCCTTTCCCTGTGGTCCTCGACCCTTTCCCTGTGGTCCTCGACCCTTTTCCGTGGTCCTTGACCCTTTCCCTATGGTCCTGAATCCTTTCCCTGTGGTTCTCGACCCTTTCCCAGTGTTTATGAACCCTTTCCCTATGGTATTGAACCATTTCCCTGTGGTTCTGGGCCCTTTCCCCATGGTCCTGGACCCTTTTCCTGTGGTCCTGAACCCTTTCCCTGTGGTCCTGGACCCTTTCCCTATGGTCCTGGACCCGTTCCCAGTGTTCCTATACCCTTTCCCTGTGGTCCTGAACCCTTTCTCTATGTTCCTGAGCCCTTTCCCTGTGGTTCTGGACCCTCTCCCCATGGTCCTGGACCCTTTCGCTATGTTCCTGGACCCTTTCCCTGTGGTTCTAGACCCTTTCACTGTGGTCCTGGACCCTTTCTCGTGGTCCTGGACCATTTCCCTATGTTTCTGGTCCCTTTCCCAGTGTTCCTGAACCCTTTCCCTATGTTCCTGAATCCTTTCCCTGAGGTTCTGGACCCTTTCCCTGTGGTCCTAGACCCTTTTCCGTGGTCCTTAACCCTTTCCCTATGTTCCTGGACCCTTTCCCAGTGTTCCTCAGCCCTTTCCTTATGTTACTGAGTTATTTCCCGTTGTTCCTGGGCCCTTTTCCAATGTTCCTCAGCCCTTTCCCTATGTTCCTGAACCCTTTCCCTATGGTCCTGAACCCTTTCGTTGTGGTTCTGGACCATTTCCCTGTGGTCCTAGACCCTTTCCCGTGGTCCTGGACCCGTTCCCTATGTTCCTGAACCCTTTCCCAGTGTTCCTGAACCATTTCCCTATGTTTCTGAACACTTTCCCTATGTTCCTGAACCCTTTTCCTGTGGTTCTGGACCCTTTCCCTATGGTACTGGACCCTTTTCCAAAGTTTCTGAGCACTTTCCCTATGTTCCTGAAGTATGTCCCCTTGTTCCTGGGCTCCTCACTGTGTTCCTGAAGCCTTTTTCCTATGTTCCTGAAGCCTTTCCCTGTGTTCCTGAACCCTTTCCCTATAGTCCTGAACCCTTTCCTTGTGGTCCTAGACCCTTTTCCGTGGTCCTGGAACCTTTCCCTATGTTCCTGGACCCTTTCCCAGTGTTCCTGAACCCTTTCCCTATGGTCCTAAACCCTTTCCCTGTGGTTCTGGACCCTTTCCCTGTGGGCCTGGACCCTTTCCCGTGGTCCTGGACCCTTTCCCTATGGTCCTGAATCCTTTCCCTGTGTTCCTGAAGCCTTTTTCCTATGTTCCTGAGGCCTTTCCCTGCGTTTCTGAACCATTTCCCATTGTTCCTTAGCCCTTTCCCTATATTTCTGATGTATTCCCCTTGTTGCTGGGCCCTTTCCCAGTGTTCCTGAACCCTTTCCCTATGGTCCTGAACCATTTCTCTATGTTCCTGGACCCTTTCTGAGTGTTCCTGAACCCTTTCCCTATGGTCCTGAACCCTTTACCAGTGTTCCTGAACCCATTCCCTGTGGCCCTGGACCCTTTCCCGTGGTTCTGGACCCTTTCCATATGGTCCTGGACCCTTTCCCAGTGTTCCTGAACCCTTTCCCTATGGTCCTGAACCCTTTTCCTGTGGTTCTGGACCCTTTCCCTGTGGTCCTCGACCCTTTTCCGTGGTCCTTGACCCTTTCCCTATGGTCCTGAATCCTTTCCCTGTGGTTCGGACCCTTTCCCAGTGTTTATGAACGCTTTCCCTATGGTACTGAACCATTTCCCTGTGGTTCTGGGCCCTTTCCCCATGGTCCTGAACCCTTTCCCTGTGGTCCTGGACCCTTTCCCTATGGTCCTGGACCCTTTCCCAGTGTTCCTGAACCCATTCCCTGTGGTCCTGAACCCTTTCTCTATGTTCCTGAGCCCTTTCCCTGTGATTCTGGACCCTCTCCTCATGGTCCTAGACCCTTTCGCTATGTTCCTGGACCCTTTCCAAGTGTTTCTGAACCCTTTTCCTATGGTCCTGAACCCTTTCCCTGGGGTTCTGGACCCTTACACTGTGGTCCTGGACCCTTTCTCGTGGTCCTGGACCCTTTCCCTATGTTTCTGGACCCTTTCCCAGTGTTCCTGAACCCTTTCCCTATGTTTCTGAACCCTTTCGCTGTGGTTCTGGACCCTTTCCCTGTGGTCCTGGACCCTTTTGCGTGGTCCTAAACCCTTTCCCTATGGTCCTGAACCCTTTCCCTACATTTCTGAACCCTTTCCCTGCTGTTCTGGACCATTTCCTAGTTGTCTTGGACCTTCCTGGACCCTTTCCCTACGTTCCTGAACCCTTTCCCTGTGGTTCTGGACCATTTCCCCATGGTCCTGGTCCCTTTTCCTATGGTCCTGAAGACTTTCCCTGTGGTCCTGGACCCTTTCCCTGTGGTCCTGAAGCCTTTCCCTGTGGTCCTAGACCCTTTCCCTATGGTCCTGGACCCTTTCCCAGTGTTCCTGAACGCTTTCCCTATGGTCCTGAACCCTTTCACTGTGGTTCTGGACCCTTTCCCTGAGGTCCTGGACCCTTTCCCTGTGGTCCTGAACCCTATCCCTGTGGTCCTGGACCCTTTCCCTAGGGTCCTAGACCCTTTCCCTGTGGTCCTGGACCCTCTCCCTGTGTTCCTAAAGCCTTTTTCCTATGTTCCTGAACCCTTTCCTTGCATTCCTGAACCCTTTCCCGTGGTCCTGGACCCTTTCCCTGTGTTCCTGGACCCTTTCCCATTGTTCCTGAGCCCTTTCTTACGTTTCTGAAGTATTTCCCCTTGTTTCTGGGCCCTTTCCCCGTGGTCCTGGACCCTTTCCCTGTGTTCCTGAAGCCTTTTTCCTATGTTCCTTAGGCCTTTCCCTGTGTTCCTGAACCATTTCCTATTGTTCCTGAGCCCTTTCCCTATATTTCTGAAGTATTCCCCTTGTTGCTAGGCCCTCTCCCAGTGTTCCTGAAACCTTTCCCTATGGTCCTGAACCATTCCTCTATGTTCCTGGACCCTTTCTGAGTGTTCCTAAACCCTTTCCCTATGGTCCTGAACCCTTTCCCAGTATTCCTGAACACATTCCCTGTGGTCCTGGACCCTTTCCCGTGGTCCTGGACCCTTTCCCTATGGTCCTGGACCCTTTCCCAGTGTTCCTAAACCCTATCCCTATGGTCCTAAACCCTTTCCCTATGGTCCTGAATCCTTTCCCTGTGTTCCTGAAGCCTTTTTCCTATGTTCCTGAGGCCTTTCCCTGTGTTCCTGAACCATTTCCCATTGTTCCTGAGCCCTTTCCCTATATTTCTGAAGTATTACCCTTGTTGCTGGGCCCTTTCCAAGTGTTCCTGAACCCTTTCCTTATGGTCCTGAACCATTTCTCTATGTTCCTGAGCCCTTTCCCAGTGTTCCTGAACCCATTCCCTGTGGTCCTGGACCCTTTCCCGTGTTCCTGGACCCTTTCCCTATGGTCTTTGACCCTTTCTCAGTGTTCCTGAACCCTTTCCCTATGGTCCTGAACCCTTTCCCTGTGGTCCTCGACCCTTTCCCTGTGGTCCTCGACCCTTTTCCGTGGTCCTTGACCCTTTCCCTATGGTCCTGAATCCTTTCCCTGTGGTTCTCGACCCTTTCCCAGTGTTTATGAACCCTTTCCCTATGGTATTGAACCATTTCCCTGTGGTTCTGGGCCCTTTCCCCATGGTCCTGGACCCTTTTCCTGTGGTCCTGAACCCTTTCCCTGTGGTCCTGGACCCTTTCCCTATGGTCCTGGACCCGTTCCCAGTGTTCCTATACCCTTTCCCTGTGGTCCTGAACCCTTTCTCTATGTTCCTGAGCCCTTTCCCTGTGGTTCTGGACCCTCTCCCCATGGTCCTGGACCCTTTCGCTATGTTCCTGGACCCTTTCCCTGTGGTTCTAGACCCTTTCACTGTGGTCCTGGACCCTTTCTCGTGGTCCTGGACCATTTCCCTATGTTTCTGGTCCCTTTCCCAGTGTTCCTGAACCCTTTCCCTATGTTCCTGAATCCTTTCCCTGAGGTTCTGGACCCTTTCCCTGTGGTCCTAGACCCTTTTCCGTGGTCCTTAACCCTTTCCCTATGTTTCTGGACCCTTTCTCTACATTCCTGAACCATTTCCCTGCTGTTCTGGACCATTTCCCCATGGTCCTGCACCCTTTCCCTATGTTCCTGGACCCTTTCCCAGTGTTCCTGAACCCTTTCCCTATGTTCCTGAAACCTTTCCCTGTGGTTCTGGACCCTTTCCCTGTGGTCCTGGACCCTTCCCGTGGTCCTGGACCCTTTCCCTATGTTCCTGGACCCTTTCCCTATGTTCCTGAACCCTTTCCCTGTGGTTCTGGACCATTTCCCAATGGTCCTGGACCCTTTTCCTATGGTCCTGAACCCTTTCCCTGTGGTCCTGGACCCTTTCCCTGTGGTCCTGGACCCTTTACCTGTGGTCCTAAAGCCTTTCCCTGAGGTCCTGGACCCTTTCCCCTGGTCCTGGACCCTTTCCCTATGTTCCTGGACTCTTTCCCAGTGTTCCTGAACCCTTTCCCTATGTTTCTGAACCCTTTCCCTATGTTCCTGAACCCTTTCCCTGCTGTTCTGGACCCTTTACCCATGGTCCTGGACCCTTTCCCTATGTTCCTGAACCCTTTAAAACCCTCCCCCACCCCTCCCTATATGTTCTGAAAAAACCTCTCTCAACTACCAAAACCTCCCTACCTGCGGTGACCCGGCAGCCAAAGGACCCAGTTTTGAGAGAGAAAATCTGCATCAACACAAGGACCCATCTCGGCAGCATAAGGACCCATTTCGGCAACATAAGGACCCAGGGTCCTTATGTTGTCAACATAGGGACCCACTCCGTCAACATAAGGACCCACGTGGGTCCTTTGGTCCCCGTAAAGTGGGTCCTTATGTGTAACACATGCCCCTCTCTCTCTCTCTCTCTCTCTCTCTCTCTCTGTCTCTCTCTCTTCCTTATGCGGGGCCTTAAATTCACCCTGACAAGAACAACAGGAAAACTGGTCGAACCATAAACTATCATTTCAAAAGCATGGCCTCCTTTCTGTCCCATCCCTGGATGTATCCTCAGGAGATCAGGACCATATGATACCCACGATTCATTCCAGTTCATTCAGCTGGATTTAATGCTACTCAAGTTGTAAGAGAAGACAGATAAGTTATCCATTCTAAGTAGGTACATCCTTTATAATCCACCAGAGGGCAGTCCACATGGGGTTCTACTAACACTTACATATGACTGCTGCGTCTCTTTGACCTCATTTGGGGTCATAGGAAATCCCTTGTCAACCACTTTGAACTATGGTGTCACTTGGTGTGTTCCCATGGGGGGGGGGTAGAGGTCACTAAGGGATGGGATTCATAGAATTGAAGTATTACACTATGCCTAGAAATGGGGTTGAGTAATTTATGTATGCATTTGGTTTATGTAAACTTGAGTATTAGCTTACTTAGGTCCTAATGTATGTTGTATTGTGAAGAACCCTGGATATCGTCAGTGTCAACCATTGGAATTAGAAATCATTTAGAAATATTCTAAATAATATAGATGTCTGTAAAGATTTAACACAGTTGTGTGATCCTTTTAAACACCAAAGTGAATCCACGCAATGATTTTTTGCACCATATACAACATGTTGCAGAAGTCTAACCAAATAGAACTCATGTTGACATTAAATAAAGCATACTATGTGACAATATCCACAGTATTTTTAGCTTTTACCATGTAGACTCTATAGCTTTTGGTAGCTAGCTGCTAAATCATTTGCCTTGGTCGTAAGTGTGGGGATCCTGTAAGAAAAGGCATTGGTTACCCCAGGGCGTGAAGTCTATTGATAAAATGACATCGTAAAGTATAGAATAGCCATGTTCTATTACTCACTTGAAGCCCTTTGACAAAGACCCAATGTTCCCTCGAAGGCCACACTAACCTACCGTGAAACCTGTATTTTCATCAATAGGGGATTTTAGGGAGGGTATTGGGTGGATGGGGTATGGTTTGCTGTCTGAAGGGGCGATTTAGTACATCAGCAACAAATTGCGCCATCTAGCGGGTTTCAGGTATTCGAACTGGATGCCAATTGACACCTTTTCAATACAAAAGGATGATGTTAGTGCAGGTAACGGTTGCCTTCTGTATGGGTTGAATTGAGACAAATCACATAATATCAAGGTCAACTCCATGATTGACTGCTCTGTCATTTTATGGTCAGAATCAGAGTTTGACTTCAGAGTCCTTCGCCGACCATGAACTTGAAGCTTAGGGGTTAAGGGAACTAGATTTATGGTATATAGTACGACTTATTTGATTTCTCAGTTGGGTAATTTAATTTCCTAATGTAGTAATGCTTATACGCGTTGATGGGAAAATTATTTATATGAAACTGATATAATTCCAAGTCATTTGGAGAAACTGATGGTAGTTTTTGATTTATCGAATAGTGCAATATACCTTTAAACCACTACTACACAGAGTTACTAGACATGTATCAAGATGCCAAAATGTCATAATACAATACCAATACATTACAAGATGACAGTGGAGACCCTTAGAGGGCTGAACCAGGCACCTATTCATAGATACCACAAGGGCTATTTAGGAAATTGAGCAATTAAAATGCTGAGTGTGAGTGGGTAGGGGAAGTCCCTACACACTAATGCCATTAGGACCCTTATGTCGCTCCAAAGAATATCATCATGTGGTTACTGCCATTTTAAATGTCGTCTGTCTTTTGACTGAACATCACTCTCCAAGCAGAATCTTCTTTGACCTTGAACATAACAAACCGGTGAGTCAGACTCCAGTCTGGAGGTTCAATCCCGAGTTCTGAGGTGATAGGTGAGCAATTTTTGTAAGTAGGCCTTATGAATTGGTAGTCTTTTATTACATGTTTCTTTTTTCCTGTTCCATTCCTCGGCTATATATTGGTCTTTTCTAACTTATGAACTGTATCCCCCTGCCCTGGCCAGGAGGATATTTCTTAACATGATACGACTGAACACCGCCAGTATGACACAAAGACAGTACTTATGCCTTTACTTGAACAGAGCAGTCATATCAACGGCTTTTACCTTACAGGATGAAGAGAATTCATGCACTTAACTTCCTTCAAAACAGCTATAGATGATTATCACAAAGTTCTTGGAACCTAGGATCGGATGGTGCCTGGTTGGAAGGAAAGTGAGGTACCTATGTGGTTGTGTGGTACTTGAGGCAGGTAGAGTAACAGAACACAGACTACCTGTTGTGATACCTGAGGATACATCAGATCCCCCCTCCCCACCTGCAGGGTTCTTACCACACAAAGCCCATATCTCAGACATGTCAGAATTTTTGACTGCTCCTTCCATCACTGGACTTAAGCCATACATTCCAAGTATGTAAGCCTGCTATTCCTAACCAAAATAGCCTTTCCTTATTTGGTGAATAGACCTGCAAATCTAGGTTCAAACCTAGAACTTCTGTGGTCTGCCTTGGAGGCGTAGGGGCATCCTGATTAAAGAAACAGGTACCGCAACCTGAGGTTTACCTGACACCCTGCAATTTATATATTATCACCAATTATTCAAATATCAACCCCTCCTCCTTCTTTCAATCTTTCTGCTGTTCTCCCCTATGTCTAATGTTTCTGTAGATCACAGGTGCAGGGATTAAAATGTTATATTCTCATGATAATCTAATATAAAAAAATGTCATATGGGGTTACTGGAGGAATGGTTTGTGTCATTGATGACTGTCCACATGTACAGGGCAACAACTGTCAGGGTCTGGACAGTATCAGGGGTGTTTTATTCTCAAATATTCAGGTCGAATTGCCCTGCAGTGATCCCCATGTACAAGGGTTCCTAAATTACACTTAAGTATAGGCATGTGGCGTTTATATTAAGAGTAAGTGTTTAATTCTGTACCTGAAATCCTGGATTTATGATCATCCAGGGGCTTAATACTACCTCACTCTGTGGTGAAATTAGAAATTTAGCATTGGGTACACACACAGTGCTCATACTAGACCGAACCATATCGACAACGTCATACTACCATTTTACAGTAATTTAATACCTAATCTACACCTGGTGCATACTCAGATGCCCATCACTTAGCTTCAATGTCAAAGTCGCTTCTATTCTTCATTGGTTATAATGACCAATCTATTTTAAGGATCACCGCCTATGTTTAATTCTATATTAGGGAGTGATCATTTTTTTAAGAAGGGGGGGCTGGTGGGTTTGCTCGCAGAAGCGCGAAAAAGATTCTGGCCCCACCATCTCGAGGGGTCAAAATTATTTTGACCCCCCAAAAAAAAGCGCGGGTGAACGTGCCATTTTAACCTATAGTAATGTGCTGGCTTTTTCACTGAAAACAGGTGGAATTATTCTGAACCCCTGGTCAAGGGGTTGAAAAAATTCTGACCCCCTGGTCAAGGGGTCGAAAAAATTCTGACCCCCCTCAAACCCACCAGCCCCCCTGTTGTTAAAAAAGATCACTCCCTTAGTTCTAACTTGGAACTAAAAAATTTCCAGTACCCGCTAATGCTGAAATAGACTTTTCTTTGTGAGCATCAGTTCTGAAAGAAACAGACCATACCGATAGACACAAATATCCTTTATGTGAAAACCAGTACATTAAGTCTGCATTTAGGTACAGGTTACTCTAATTCAAAGAGCATATTATATCCTTATACTATGGTATCCCTGTGTATTAGCGTTATTTACTACTAAGTAATTGGCACGTCTACTCATGGTATAAATCTATCAGATGTATTTACTATTACACACATGGAGTTGTTGTATAGTGTCTCAGTGCCCAGATTGGATTGTGCTCGCACAGACATATAATGTGTACCTTCCACAGCCCTCCTAGGGTCAGATCACCCCAGTTAATCCTTTAAGGGTTACTTAATCCATTCAGGTTGATGTTCCTTGTTCCTTATAGCTGCTGGCAATTCTGCGTACCAGCATTGCATTGCAGCATCATGCCGTCACTTTGAGAGCTGGTTCAACTTCCATCGATCAGGCGATTTTTTGCTAACCTGATCGATTTTTTCTTCACTTTTGCAATTTTATAGATTGTCAGATTAGTGAAAATTAGCCTAACCGACAGCAGTGGAAGCAATGCTTTAGGAGTTTATCAAACATACATTTTCTCATCTACCCAAAAAAAAATGCATTAAGGCATGGTGCCAAACAAAGGGTATGTTGCTTTAGTGAAACATCAAGTGGTTATTCTTAAAGGGTTAGTCTGAGATATACACAGAGACCAGGTAGGTCTTTCCAGCCAACAAGGGGGTAAAAACATCTGCCAAAAAGGCCTGACGCAAGCTATTCTGACACAGAGGGTGTAGTGTTAGCACGTAGGTTGTTGTATGACAGTGTTCTGTTAGTAGTGTGAATAGAGTAGGATTATAGTTTATTTTATTACCAAATTACAGCTTGTGACACATGACAGGAATCACCAATAGATGGCAATGTGTGGGAGAAACATTGACAAAGTGACAAAAACGAAATTCCCGTTTTCCATAACCCAGAGAGTCCATTTCGTGTTATTCAAAGAGATTGGATGATGAAGCAGTTGTATCTAAGATCTTCATCTAACATTTATCATTTATGAGGTAGAAAAATAAATATATATGTTCTCAGATTAAATGTAAGTGAAGACTAACACTTACATGTAAGTGAAGAAATCCACCTAAGCCATGCTTATTATATAGGTATTATATGTAGTTCATTGTTAGAGAGGTATAATGCCAATAATAATTACCATCTACGCTTATCGCATTCGCCTGTGTAAGCACCAGGTCTTTGAGTATGTGCCTGTCATGGATAAGCACTGGTGGAACAGAGGTATAGAAATAAAACAATGTTTCAAGTTATGAACAGCTACCGGTCTTGTATTATATCATGCAAGGTTAGTGTCTGGTTGAAATTTCTAATTACCCCAAACACTTGTAAACAGTAACTTATACAGGTCATACGGTACATCTAGTAGCATCTAAATATACAGGCTCTAATGTCTGGATGGGGTCAGGTTGGGGACATGGCAAACTAAGTATACCAAAATACCTGCAAATTGTTGTCCATTAAGGTGCTCAGACAGGTCCATAAGTACCCCTATAAGTACACTATGGTCATTAGAAACCTCTAATAACCTACTTGGATGCAGAGACTGAGCTTTAATAACAGGGAAT
The DNA here is from genome assembly GCA_949317995.1 of Acholoe squamosa. Lineage (NCBI taxonomy): Eukaryota > Metazoa > Annelida > Polychaeta > Phyllodocida > Polynoidae > Acholoe > Acholoe squamosa. The sequence continues at coordinate 17,989,006 of OX439051.1, forward strand.
AGTTCATTCTTTCCCATATAAGCTATAGCTGTATAATGGTCATTTGGGAATGGCATATTAGGGAAAAGCATTATTAGCTGTATTGAATATAAGGTGGCTTTGCAGAATGGAAATGCGTGTATATATATTTCCCCTATAAGTCTAATGACGATACCAAATCGACCTGACGATATCACTATTGCCTGGCTTGATTGAAATTTACTAGAACTTTCAACCATAGCAAATGCAGAGGTCGAGAGTGTACGGGATATTGGAAGTTTGATTTACTTAAAATGCCATAATTTTCATTGTACTCTACCTGAATATCAATGTATCCCGGTCACGTGTACAGGTGATTCATCATGAAAATCAGTGGCGATTCTAATAGCTTTATAAACATGTATTTGTACACATCCCTTGAGGTTATACAGCCCCCACTCACACAGATTCAGACACAGAGTCCGCACAACATCATTATAATAAGTGGTGCATGTGGCTGTTTAGGCCCCTGGGGTAATTGGAAGTATAGAGGAAGGGCCTGTGATTAATTAAAACTTTAAACCTTTCAAAGTTGTTACTGCCATGGACAGCCAGATATGTTATAATAGACAGGGTCCTATACGTGATTTCAACCGGTACATACAGTAGGTATATAGTGTTAAGGGATGCTGCATGTTTAATTTAAATTCAAATATAGCGACTTCAATTTAGTCATTCCATTCCCATGGATCATATTACAATGAAATTACCGAGTAGCCAACTGGACTATAATCACGACAGATATCAAAATTGAATATGAAACTTCTCCCAACATTCGTACATACCGTGCCGTGTGAACAGGCACTGCAATTTCAACTTTAACTCCCTCATTATTGTAAAAACGAAATATCTGATACTGCTATATAATCAACCAAAGCTACTGGGACATAAGGAGATGGGGATATGAATATTACATATATTATTTGAATAAATACATTGACAACCGAATGTTTAGGGAGAAGTAGATAAAATAAGGACGAATACCTTACTAACATAAATAACACTTGAGTCACATGATAGCTGATTCGTTGTTAGGATTGCCTCCTGTCGATGTGTTTTATTTTTACCATGTCGTGGCATCCTTCTGTCCCATCAGAACTGTGGTTCTCTCACTGTTTGATAAATATCCAAAGCTTGAAAACGCATGGAAATGCATGAATAAACCACAACCATAGACATGCTTAGCCTTATGGGGGCATCGATGAAAACAGTCAAATGGAATATATTATTTAAATCACACCACATTTTCTAATTGAATGCATAACAAAGTTCCTAGTACGGCCCTCCAACTCTGACCACCACACAACCTTCTATTATTCATAACAGTTCATCGTTTGACCTACAGAGGGCTCTGTGCCTATTAGCCACGCATGCGCAGTTGGTGAGCCATGACAGGTGGTCAGTAGCTGAGGTAGGTTTTGGGGAGTGACCATTTTTTTCTTTTTAAATATCCAGGGTAGCCTTCATGCTGCGGACGTGCAACAATATCTGGCCCCGCCCCTCTTAAGAGTTAAAAGTTTCTTTTTGTGATCCCCCCCCCACCCCTTCAGACACTCACTTTAAGTAGAGCCGTTTTATATGCACAGAAGGGTCATTTCCTCTTCCTTTTGTTCTATTTTTGTGGAAATAGTCTTATTCTACCCCATTTGAAGAATATACAAGGATATCCCTGTTAACAGGTTGAAAATCCCCCCTGTTAATACGTTGGAAATACCCCGCCCCCTTCTCCATTTCAAACCCAACAATTGCTAAATAATGACCACACCTTTAGTTCTGCAGTCAGTCACCAGGTGGTGAGTCAAAGACCTGGAGGGAGTGATGTGGCCCAGACCCAGAGACTGCCAACCTAATAGTAGTAGAGTCAGTAGGGGTCTCTGGATGTTGGATCTCTCCTTTTGGCAAAAGGCTTACATACCTGTAGTGGCCTACCACGGATTGCTACACAGTGGGGATTGTCTATAAATTCCCACATGTAGGCACATGCATTGAAGAGGATTATATCATTATATAAACAGGCTTGTAAATAATATTATGCTGGACTGTGCAGCCATATGAACAGTTGTATATATGGGATGGAGTGTGACTCTATTTAGATTAGCATACTTGATATAGTAATTACGAACTGGCGACCACAGGAATTTACCGCAAAGGAACCTATGCAGAGAAATTATAGGCAGGTATGTAATCATAGGTATATATGTGATGATTTTATGCTATATTAGTGTAAGCAAAAATTGATAAGCATTTGCTATAAATCATCGGGTTATTGGTATTCTCTTCAGGGATGTAATACTATAGGTGCAGATGTAAGATAAATTAATTTGGGCATTATATTCTATTCTTCTTCTTCTTATGTTTGGGGGTGGGGCGGGGTATAGGTAGCCGTTATCAGTATAGAAGAAGGGTCTGCTCGTTATAATGTCGTTAAGGTATTCCATGCACTGTTCCCCTAATAGATGGGGAAAATGAACATTGAATGGAAATCTGAAAGGAATGGAAAACGAAGGTATATTATATTCCAAAGATCAATATCTTGTATACCCTACTTTAGAAGAAAAGACCATCCTATTTTCATGGCTATTTCATTTGTCAGGTTTTATATTGAATTAAAATAATGTGGCATACATATGGTCAAATGCACTGAAATGGGGTCAAAATAGGTGATTTAGTGCAAAAAATCATAATTGCTCGGAATGTTTTAAAATTTGGTGTGTACACTCCTTATGTATTTGGGGCCCTAACCTGAAAAATGGGAACACTATTATAAAAAATTGCCAATTTCAGCTTGTTTTCAATTTTATAGCATTGAATCCTATGGGATTTAGGCATAAAAACGCAAATTTTTAGGGGGATTATTATTCCACATTCTAATGACCAGAGTGATGTTTGATCCATGATTCATGATGCTGGGCATTTTCTCTTTGTACTAGCAGTCCATCCTAGCCGCATTATTGTCATATTCTGGAAATAAAGGGCATAATAGACTTTGTGGCACGTATGGTTCCATGTGGCACGTATGGTTCTGGAGACTTTTGAGGCATGAAAAGTCATGATAGACTATGAAGAAGTGATCCAACCTCATCAGAACTTGGGCTACTTAGTGCTGATATAAGTAGCTTTCAAGGAGACAAGTATTTTTCATCATATCTGAGAGGTTAATTCACAATTAAGCCAAACATGTGGCACGTATGGTTCCTTTAAAACTACCCCACATCTATTTCGATTTACACAGATGGAATTACCAGCCTACATATTCAAAGTTATGTTTTTTCTTCTGTACTACCTTATTATAAACACATGAGGTATTCTTAACATCTATTTAAATTTGGTATATGTAATATCAGTTATGCCCTAGTGTACATTGAAAAATGAGGCACGTATGGTTCCACTGTACCTACACCACAAGGCTCTTAGCAATAACTTCAAGCAGATAAGGGAAATGATTCTTACAGTGATTATACATAATTTCCGTTATTGTGGGCTAATGGAAAAATCAAAATATCATTGATTTCCAACGTGTTTTCTTTTTACTTTGTCTCATGACATTGAGTGCACTATGAAAAAACGTTCAAAATACCCCTTAAAAGGCCCATATCTCGCAGTCTGCTGCTTTAAATATTAATTATACATGGGCAAAACTATGGTTTGCAAGCAAGATCCTTACCTGACTCACCTAATGAAAATGAAAATTATCTAAAACCCTCACCTTTTAGTCACATTAACCCCCTTCCCATGGATAAAAATGGGTTTGCCCCCATTTCGGTGCAATTGACCATATACTGATATAGTGTCCCATCTGGTATCATAAGGTCAGGCAGCAGCCTTTCTGATGCATTGTGTGACGTCATAATTAAGGCCTAAGTATCAATAGCCCTAAACATTTCTATTGTGCGTTTAGAGTCTGGCTATTATGATTTGGCTAATTTACGGGTATGATGTATATCAAATGTTTCCTCATACATATACATGAAGTTCCTACTCAAGGATCTAAGTATTGAACAGTATGATGTCCCATGTACCGTAATGATATTCGCCATTTTCTTACTATAATTCTCTATTTTCTAAAATTTAGTTACCTTTATTCATACCCTGTGGTTGTCCATCTCTTTACTCCAAATCCCCAATCTTTTAGATACTGCATATTGTTTACAACTAGTGCTACCTTTTAGAGGCTAGAAAGCACGGTCTAGACAAAAAAATGTAACCTCAGGGGCTCATATTGTGACGTCATAGATTTCTGGGCTGGCCAGTTGCCATGAATAGGCCATTTATTTTAGTGAACAAGTATGAAATTGTCAAATTAGGCCACCATTTGGATTGTCTTTGCTGTGGAGTGATTGTTAGCTGAAAGGTATATTTTATTCGATCTATAGGCAAATAAAATTAAATAGTTCCTGTAAAGTACTATCCATAATGAAAAGGCATAAGAGAGATGCATCTAATGAATAACAAGTCTGATACTCCTGACAGAGTATTAGACAACTGTACAGGCTTTGGCAATGAAAGTGTCGCTACACAATAGGTGATAAAATCATTTTACAGTTAGGTTGAGTCACGTGTTAACAAGTGCACGAAACATAATATATATATATATATATATATATATATATATATATATATATATATATATATATATAAAATCTTTTTTCATGTGGTTTACTCTGCTTGTTTACTCAGCAGGTATTACTGTTCTATTACCCTTCATTTCTCCACAGTTACATCTCTCTAGTCAGCAGTAAAGACTTTCATGATTAGTATTTGTTTCGTTCACAGAGAGATGAAATGGAGTCAAAACAATAGGAATAGAATCAAGATAAGAGTCAAGAGGCATTGTGCTGTAAAATGACTCTTGTTGCATAAGCGTCTAAGGTGATTGACTAGACACTATATGATTATCTAGTAGCATAAAATGACTAATTTGTCACATATGTCCAACTTATGGAGAATCGACCATTCACTGAGAGCTTTGTAGGTCCTTAACCTGAGGATATCAAAATGGAGGATCTCTATCATCATTCTGAGGGCCCAAAGTCGCAGAAATGAGGACTCTGAGTAGCATATAGTCCCCCGCCCAACCCTGGTGTTCCAGGTTTGAAATATTACTATTATTAGTAGTCTAGACCACAGTGTGGGGGTATATGACCAACTAGGGTTCAACTAGACTGACTTAAAGACGTCAGCACTGACCAGTTAGAGGCCTCCATGAGTTTTCAGTGTTCCATCATTGTAATGAGTTAGTTGAAGGGGTTACATATGCCCTACATTTTGAAGCCTTGGAACTGTAACAGTTCCAAGGCATGGAGGGCATAGGTTGGGGCATGTTCTCCCATGGTGGACAGATTCACACAGACAAACACAAGTTCACACCACATTTTGCTGGATCTATCTGGAATGAGATAAAATGAGGCTCAACATGACGTAGGATGGGCATGGGAGTGGTGATCACCTTGGCAACATGCTACACATTCCTGACACTTTACCACTGTGTTCTGGTCAAAATCCCTTGTTTTGAGGATGTATTGAGTCAGGAGTTTAATACATGCTTACTGTAAATTGTAATACATTTCATAGCTTACTAAAAAAAATTCCCAACCCTAACTTCACCTCAACCTCCTTTAAAATATAAGGGTTGTATCTTGCACAAGGACATTAGGCTAAAATTATTCCCTTTTGTACATCTACATTTACAATCAAACAGTTATGGTACTAAATGTTATAACCAAATCTTGGTTCATAGAATTCTTAGGAAGGGTCTTACAGTGTAACTTTGCACAGTGAGTTGTGCATACCGAGCAGTAGTACATGTGCATATTCTCGATTTGATATGATAGGGAGCTGGTTTGTTAATAATTATCACTATCAGAGAAGAGGATTTAGAGCTAAATCCCCACATCCGCTGATTCCATAACAATCTGAGAAATCTGTGTGATATATCATGATCATAATTTTATTGACAGATCATCCACAGGCCTATAACACTGACCCAATACCACCCAATGACCATTCATGAAATAGCGCTGATGCGGATATTTCATATATGTGTCATAAACAACAGTAATCATCTAATTTCAGTCAGCAGGATTGTTATACTATGAAGTAGTCTGGCACATGAGACCATGCAGTGATATATGGAAAGGAAGGTGGGGTGGGGAGGGTGCCAAAATCATATATCAAGGAGGTTATTTGGATATGCGATGTTTATTAGCTCCCCCCCCCCCAATAATCATTACAGATATCTGGAAGGGATTGCACGGTTTGTATCACCTAACTTATCATGGGAGATTTAGAGATCCATGTAACCATGAAATGTCCTTTCCAATGTATGATAATCAAGATAAATGGCATTTTGAACACGCCCAGCCATCATTCTGCCTTTGCTCTCAACCAAACTAGACCTTTTCAAGTAGACATTACAGAAATCCTATTCCCCTTGCACGTAGCTATCTGCAGTATATGAATCTATCTGTTCTGAATAAAAGCTGTATTCTTCATAATTCTATACACCATCGGTAATCAATGAATACACATCTTGTGATCTTTTATTCAGCCTGGTGTCATCAATAGCATTCCATAAGGAGAATCACCTTCCCCTTAATCCTTTATTGTCGAATGATATCTCTATTGGTTGTGTCTTTTTGCTGTTGTCATGAATATGATGCAGACACATACTGGAGCATCATGCCGACCCTTTGGCAGAATCAAAAATTCATAGGCATTGCACGATCGATGAAAGTATAGCACTGGTTAGCTACTATAAAGATGCATTCTTCATAATGACGAAAAGACCATCCAGCCTTAAAGAGCTAAAGACTCTCAAATGAACATAATCAATCTCCCCTGTCACTGCTGACATTTAGATCTGCTGCTATGGTGACAGACCACGTTTCTCTCAGTTTGAATAAGACGTTAGCTCCGCACTGAATGAGTCAAAGTCAAAGTAGTGGTTGTCAGATGATTACATCTTCAAGCCATTTTGCAGTGGCTGACAAGTATGAATTTGGGTGGGCTCCAAGTGAGAAGTCTTTAGAAAAGTGGTTAAGGAGGCATATGTTACGGTGACTGTTATTGATGGGTAGGTAGTGAGATGACTTTTGATTTATTGATAAACTTTCTCAATGAGAGTGATTCAATGAAGTGTCACCTTATACCCTTACCTACATTTTAATAATAGTGATAGGAATTAGGTCTTATAGCTGATAGATTTGTAAGATGCCTTTAATGATTAATGATAGGTTATCTGAAATAGTGCAGAGGGATAGTATTTAAAACACATTGCTTATATGAGGTAAAGAGGTCCACACATGCATGAACCTACGTGAGTTCTACAGAATATTATGTGGTACCATTCTGATCTGTCTTCACCTTTCGTTATCTGTGCATGTTGCTAAAATACCTCATCTAGCCAGGTGTTGTCTTTTTCTATCATACAGATGATATGTTTTAGCAGCCCTGACAGAATCTTACAACATAATATGATTAAAGATGGGACCTGTCCATTAGTAATGGGCAGCAATGGAATAGAAACGATAACTTTGGTTGATATGCCGTGGTATTGGTATGCTATAATGAATACACTTATATAGACAACTGAAATAAAATATGCACTAAATAGAACACATCGTTTTTTGTTTCTTTTTTTTTTGTAAAAAAGAATGCTATAACTGTGTCATGCCAGGGGTGGAATAAATACACATAAATCATACAATATGCCATTCCTATATTGACACTATTGGTATGTAAATAAGGGTACCACTTCTCCAGTATTTCCCCAAACACCAGAATTGTGTTTCTATTTAGACAGGTAGCCCTTGTAACTCCCTTAAATCCCCAACACCAACACACATACACAAGTACCATTGACACAGTATGAGGCAATAGGTGTAGGAGGGATGAGGAGACCTAGAATGGATCTGTATTGGAATCACCCAGGTATTTAAGGTGTTGGGGTCCACTGAGGGGGGAGGGCATAAGGGGGAGCTCAGGTGGTGGTGTGAGTGTGTACAGAGCAAAAGCTGCATTCATAAGACATGAGCACATTATAGATGCATTGCATGTGGAATCTAAAGGATGGATAGGCAACAGAGATAATGTTGTGTGGAGGGAGGAAAAGTAGGAGGAGAGAGAGGTGTTTCATACTTCTTTTTATATTCAAAAGGTATCTTGTCCCACCAACACCATCAGCAATGTATAACACAAACTATAATACAGTACGTGTGCATGGGAAGCATTCTAATTTGAAGGAAATGTTATAGTTGCATCTAGTGCCCGGTTTTCAGCAACTTGGTACTACAGTGTCCTTAAAAAGAGAAATCCTAGTATATAAGACACACCCCTTACTCTGCCTTTCCTGCTTTATACAAATAATCATATTGAGATTTAGACTTACAATTTAGTTTCTTACCCACTTTCTACTCAATCCTTCCTTCAAAACTGAACCTGAAACATGGATTCGCTTTGTTGGCCTCAGATGTAAGTGTTTTCTAAGGACCGGCTAGCTGGTATACCAATGTCATAATAGGATTTGGATCTACTGCAAATATGGCAGATCACTTAGAGTGTAAGTGGCATGAAGGGAGGCAATAATGGTTCTTTTATATCATCCTAGCAAATATCAAAGATTGGTCTATTTAGGGGAGGGATGATTGGGCCTGTCCATGTGTCAATACCATTGCAGAGCCTGTCCTCTATATATATATATATATATATATATATATATATATATATATATATATATATATATATATAGCTTCATCTAGGTTCTATAAAATCTTTGCAGGCAATCCTCTAATAGAAGCAGCAAATAAACTTATACGACTTACTGTTGTGTTCCTGAATTATTGTCATTTACAGCAGAACTGGCCTCCAGCACATAAATATACCATCAGGATCGTGTTTCAATAGTTTCCACGACTGGACACCCTCAAATCGTAGTGGGAGGTGTAAGAAATGACTCCATACCAGTGACTACATAGTGAGCTCCAGTAGAGGCCTCAAAATAGCAGCTGCTATTTATTCAACTACTGGCTCAATACACACCACTATGAAGTCATAGCACCCAGTCCTAGGGGCCACTATTGGCTACATAGTGACCAGTCATACCTCCTTCATGGTCTAGTATGCACTCCTCTGTTCAAATGAGCATAGGGTTGCAGTAACTACCGTAATGTCTCATATAGAAGCCGGGCCTTGAATAGCAGCCTCCCTTGAATAGGGGCCAGGGTAGGAGGGCTGTCAAATCAATAGGAGTCAGGCCTTGAATAGGGGCCTGGTGGGGCCAGTTTTAGGTGGTCTTAGGAAGACAATCAAGACCCCCAGCCCAAATGATGTATAATTGTTCTAGATAGTTCCCTTTCAAATCACATATGATAGATCTATATCTAATGACCTAATTGTATCTAAAACAATGTACGCTCTGTTATTCTTTCTTGATAGTAGGGCTGAGGTGTCAGCTAGGTGTAATATCCTTTGTAATATTATTAGAAAGCCATGGTGGGTGAGGGTTGGGTATGACAGACATAATGTAATACTCAATCCTTAGGTGAAACACCACACTTTTCAAAATGATATTTTATTCTTTAGAAAAAAAAATGCCATCCCAGCGCCAAAGGCGCTGGCCACAGGGTTATAGGTAGTAGTGTAAAGAGCCCAGATTGGGTACATTTGAGCAAAGGAGTGCAGAGGGCAGCAGCTAAGGCTACCCACTAAATATTCACAGGGAGGGCTGTCATACAGGATCCCTTATTGAGTCACTGCTGTGGTGGCTATTTAGCCAGCAGGCAGTATGATCACCCAGTAATGTAGCCAGCTATTTAGTCACCAAGGCCAAAATCCTAAGATCACCTGCTAAGATTTGACCCATCTCCAGTCGTAGCTGGCTGAACCTGTCGTGGAAACTATTGAAACACCATCCAGAATAGATTTGATAGCAGCTTACTTCATAGATCTCCTTTTTCTATTGCAGGGGCAAAATGGAGTCTGATTCACCTAATAAGATGTCGTTTGATGAGGCCTTCAAGTGGATTAAGTCACAAAAGGTGAGTACAGTTATTTATTGATCTGGACATGCAATATATCCTAGTCTTATTATGTCATATGTGTGACTCAATAATTCAAAGACAGTATGTTTCTGTGTAAAATTCATGATGACGTGGAGATCATTGTTCATGAACTCAGCAGTAATAATTTGATAATGATAAATGTAGGTCTACCGGTATTTAAGGCCTGGCACTAAAACGCTACGATACGGTATTCGAGTGAGATGATTGGTGGGAAACAGGGATGATTTGAAATCATCAATGTATGATTACTGGGGAACGTGTCCAAAATATGGCTTATTTATGTCGCACTTAGTACATGTATGTATGTAGTAGAGGGAATATTGGAGGGAGATATGACCTCTACCGGCTTTTCCTCTGTGTGGCTATTCAATCCTTAAACATGTCGATCACTGTAGGTGAATGTCAAAGAATGACCAGGAACCCCTTTACCCTCCCCCACCCCACTAACTGCTCGCACTGTTCCTGATAATTTAATATCTCTAGCACAGAGATTTCCCCCAAGATTTAATTAACCTGATGTACTCCTATTAATTATGATGGTTGTTTGGCTGAGGACAAAGTGCCAGTTCAAATTTAAACTCGTTTATTCACTCAAGTGTGGATTTGAAAGATAGCACAGAAACAATTACTTTGTTTAGATAGGCCTACCTGTATGGTTCCTTTCCTCCTGAAGATTAATTTTCCCCGGCACCTTACCTTAGAGGGGTTAATTACCCAGAGGCAATAATAAGTGGTATGCTCTAATAACCATCATGTATGCATTTGTTACACTACAGTGTTGGAAAAAGTTCAGAAATATTTTCACTGAACCTAAAGCTAATTCAATGCATAGACTATCTCTCTGTGATCAATGTAACCCAGGAGGGTGTTGCTCCTATGGTAAAAGGAAGAGCTGCCTAAAAATGCCCTTTTTTCCAGTCCTTTCTTTTCATGTAGCTATAACTTGTCCCTTTTGTTGCTCACAAGTGGTCATTCAAGTATGGTGCTAAAAAAGGGGGATTTGAGTAGGTACCTAGTTAGGAGAAGTCAGTCAGTATAATAAACTATAGAACATGTGACATGAGTAGGTACCTTGTACTGCAGCTCTCTCTATTTTAAACAAGGCAGGTGAATTTTCAGACTAATGTGGTGAGTGCAAGTTGAATGGTGAAGCAGTGCATGACTTGTTTAGAAAAGAGGGCACATACTCACAGCTGTTTTTACAATAGGAGCAACACCCTCCTGGCTGCATATGTGACAGTATCTGCGAAAAGGGCCCTTAGTGCAGGCTGTTTTCCACCCGTGGTTTCTCCCATGGCCGTAAAGTATCGAGCCTCAGCAAGGGACATTCTGTAATTTTGCAATCATACTAATAATATTTCTGCTAACAGTGTAGGTGAAATTAGGGTAATTGCTAGTGCAATTTAAGTAAGGTAAAGCCGTTGTACATACCCTATGTCTGTCTACCTGGGATTTAGCTCAAGGAGTGGGTGTATACCCTTCCGATAGTTTAAGATAAATTCTAACTTGGATTTACTGGGTTTCCATCAGTCTTGGGGATCTATCTCTAGATTTGCTCCATGTGAATGATATGGAGACCATTGAGGAAGGCAATGAAGAGGTAGGTCGATTTGTAAAGTAAATGTTAATACAATTGATAGACTTTGAATCTTTCCTTTTTATAAAAGGGCCACAAAAGTCTCATTTAGACCAAGAAAATATGCTATTTTCAGCTATAGATAGAGGACCTTTGTGTGGGTTAACATCAATCATACCACAGTTAGTTCAGAAAGTGACAAAATATACATTTTGCAGCATTTCTATATGTATACTATTTTGAAACAACTCTGATGCTGGAGTTGTCCCCAGGGCCAGGCGAGGTCACTGAGTGCACTACAACGCCATCTGGTAGGTTGGTGAGGAACTGACCCTGGATACATCACGTCCACACTTAGAAAATTATACATAATCTCCATACAGAGGGTCGGTACACTCCTCTGTGTCCCAACCTCACCTCAATCCGAAATCCGAATATTGTACAATATTTTCAAACCAAAGAGTATGTACCATTTTTGTTGATGTTTTCGAAAGAAAATGGAATATGTAATTTTAACAGTAAATCCACCCCTGTATCATAGTCTATATCCATCAGCCCAATACATGTACAAGAAAAGAAAAATATGTTCAACAGTCGATACTCTTTGTTGCGGATGCACATTTGATAGATGCCTTTCCTCATGAGATGTACTGCTTAAAAGAACAGCATATGCCCTTTTTTATGTTAGATATCCACAGTTAACTGCACGTGAAAGTAGACAGTTAAATAGAGCTATGAAATACCTGACAACAAAGTGAGCGGGACGATACAAGGTCATTTGACCTTTCAGGTCACAGGTCAGCCTATACATGACCTCTCGTAGGCGGTGCAAGGAACCGCGTGGGTTTGTTTAGAAATACCACAGGAATGTTAAGAATCCTTGTTTGGAAAGTGTTTGAAGCTGACAAAATGGCACCTCAAAGTCTCGTCTAGATTCAAACGTGATCTCACGGGAGGTCACACCTGTGACTTTGCACACTTGACCCTTGGCTTTTCACCTCATGGCGTATGCGATGTATCGATGGATGGCATAATAAAAGTTTGTTCTATTGAAGCCAATTTTTTAGGACAAAAATTGTCCCTCCTTCCTTACGTCGGCTCAACTTGATTTTTCCATTGCTTGTCTTTTTTTTTATTGTTTTGTTTGTGTTCTTTTTCACTGCATATATATCTATTGTTGTTTTCCCTCTTCAGGTTGACTTCAGTATTACCGTAATCTCCCGCGTATAAGACGCGTCCTCTAGGCCAAACAAAATGCTGGGGAGTCTTATAGCTTTCTCTCAAGTTGGGGGTGCGTCTTATACGAGGGGTACTTTTACTATAGAAATGTACTCATCTTACAAATATCAGCATTAAAATGTGCGTCTTATATGCGAAAATGCATGTGCTGAGTTTGGGGTGCGTCTTCTACGCGCAACGCGTCTTCTACGCGGGAGATTACGGTATTTGCTGAGAATCGGTTTTGATGGGGAGAAGATATAAAGGAGGGGGGGAGAAAAAGCTCAATTACCAATCTGTCTCACTTCAAAATACCAGTTTAGTAGAAAAACAGATGTAACAAATATATGAAGAATGGATGAATTAAAGTTAGAATTTATTTACTATACTTAGAAATTACTATTATTATCCACACTTCCCCAAGTATTAGTAATGACAGTGTTACTGTATAAGTAGCTGTAACCTGTGAATATAAACACATTTACCCGCAAACCTATAGAATTAACTCTTGACTTCCTGCTCTAAAGGTAGTGTTTAGAGTGATTTGTTGCCTAATTTGTAGTCTCAAATATACGTTTTAAAAGGGAGAGTGTCTCGTTTTATTGAAAGTATGAGGTAGGCTATTTGATTATCTTGCTATTATTTAAAGATGGTTGAAGAGCAATGTGCACATTCTGAAATCTAAAGGAAAAATGAAATACTGAGCTTGACCCATGACTACTGGACCTAGAGCAAAGAAAAGCAGGTACGCCCTGGCATTTCAACTTAATTATAGAAAAAAAAATTGTTGTATGACTTGAGACGATTTAGCCGTCTCCTTGTTGAAGCAGCAGGTATTGAGATGCTCAGGGTGGGTTTTACGTTTAGATTTGCAATAAATCTGTGAATCATTAATAATTCAATGTGATGGGGCATCAAAACTATTCCTTTCTATTTGGTATTGTACATGCCACCTAATGTGAAAGATGATATATACTAACAGTATTGCGCTGGGGGATCTTTGCATAATGCGTCATCTCATCTAGCTATAGAGTGGAAAGTGTGCCTAAGATCTAGGTTTTCATTCAAATTTGGGAAGGCTTACACAATATACCTTTTACACACTTTAAGTCTGCTTGTGTCTTTAATCCCTGGGTCTGATAACCTAGAAAATTCCGATAGGTTGACATAAATAATCTTCCATAGACCACCATCTAAGATAAATGAATATTAGGTCAGTTGACATTTTAATGGGCAGTGAGCTAAGTCTTATTAATCTTATTGACGCCTGTGACAGGTATATCTCTAATGTTTGGGGATTGACTTGAGATCCTGGGCTGAGATAGTGTCAATCCTCACATGTATTTAAAAGATCTAATGTCATCTGAAGTGGCCTTTTCAAATACCTCACACATAGATAGTGCGGTTCAGACCATAGTATGTCCGGCACATTTTGAACCCTAGCTTTTGGAAGATAGCAGAGAAACTCATGGAATAATCTGGTAAGAGATAATGACAGATACAAAGTGATCCAACCCGGGGGTCTATAATTGTAAGTAACTATTGGGGTGAGGGCTGTAGGTGGTCGGTATTCAGATATTCTGTACAACTTTTAACGCATTCAGTGATACCTAACACATTGAAAGCCTATACATGTTGACCGTGTTCTTACTGACTGCATTGTCTGTTCTGAAACTATCATGTGACATAATCATCAGATCTATAGAGGTAGCAATATATCGTCGCCTCAGTGCAACAAGGTTGTATCTGCATATTTCAAGTTTTGCAGGAGAGGTAAAAGAAGTGTTCTAGTAACTATAGTACACAGTTGACACAACCTTATTGCAAAGGAGCTGTAGACACATAGATAGAACTTCAGTATTTTCATAGAAGGTAGATATGGGTCAATAGATGTTAAAATCAATTTTGTCAAAATGTCAGTTACAACCTTGTTGCACTGAGGCGACGATATATACTTTCATATCATATCTAGGTATTATCTTAGACGTGGCTTACACTATTGATGGTACATGTTATCACACACCTCATATTCCACCAGGTCACCTTCTTATATTAGGTCAATACGGAGGTGTATACCTGATAGTATCTCCACATCATTTTATTAAAAGAGAAACAAAAAAGGGGAAAGGAATAATAAAGCTACTGTAATAAGATATATATTTTTATTGATCGTATGATACAGCATTGCAGATTACCAGTCAATTTTTTATTGGTTACTTTCACAATATGTATTATTGTGTACTTGAGAAATCGTACAATACATGTACAAGTTATTTGTAATTGGGATCGAATATGGCCTCAACAACTGAAATGACATGAGATACAATAGGGGCCAGTTTATTGTTTGAATAGAAATTATAGAATGTAGCAGAGGGCTCTTGCAATACATGTATAACTGCAGGAATTTGAAGAAGAAAATTCTCCACCTCAAATGAAATGAGGTGGAGTAAGACCATATGGACCCCCACCCACCCACAGTCTACTTGTAGAATAGCATCACATGTGTATCTAGATCTATATAAGGATTAGTTTCAGTGTGACTGAGGTGTAGGCAAACCGTATGTACAGACATTGTCTATTTGCCTGAAATAAGCTTCTGTAAGTGTTATGCCAAGATGCCCTACATGTTGTGTACGTCAGAAATGACTCCTCATTCCTTTGTTTGAAATAAATTGCTTTGCACTTGAGAAATTCTCATTACATTCCAATGTTATGAGTACTAAGTAGGCCATCATGATAGTGAAAAGCTCTAAATACCTAATTTGAAATTATAATACTGTACGTATTTAGCTTTCATTTTGATTGTTGGCGATTATTGAGTTGTCATCTTTTACTTTAGTTTATTGTCAGTATACATACGGCTGGTGTTACTTTGATTATGGCTACAATTTAAATGATACTCATTCTACATACTTAACCATTTATAATTATGTATAGAAATGTTAATTAATCTTGCGTTTCGATCATTTTCAGCGGGATCTGGTACAATTAGATTACTCCCGCAACTTGACGCATGCCAAGGAACTTAAGGAAAGCCATGAAACTGTACAACAGGAGATAGAAGACTTTGCTGCTGTTGTTGAGAGGAGTTCGATCGAAGCTGTAAGTATGATGAGATTATATTCAAATACATTATATCTAAAATAACGAGCGACAAAAGAAATGCTATGATATCTATGCAATGTTGGGCCAGTGATGGGTGAATGTTTGGATAGTATGTAACCAGTGACATACTATGAGTAAAATCCCCTAAGTTTTCAAAGAAATTCTATGTGCATGATATTTGGAGTTGGGTGTGAATGATTTGTGCAGAATGTTAATGGAGAGTGATACAAAAATGTACACCTACGTAGAGTCAGTTTCACTACCCCTAACCCATGTGCACATGTGTAGATCGTTCCCAGTTTTACGATATCCTACCTCTTGCCAGCCCTCCATAAAACGCACTCATAAAGGGAGACAGGCGCCAGTTAGAGTTCCAAATGCTAAATACAACCTCTCTAGCTCTAATGGAGTCAGAACTCAAAGTGCAAGTTATATGTTGTAGTAAACTAAGTTGACGAAGGCAGTACTGTAAAGGAGATATAGAGCCCTAATGGCAACTCCCCATGCAATGTCTCCATTGTTCTATACAACTTTCTTACATGAAGAACTATTGCTGTTGATAACACTGATAAGCGGGAATCGAAAACTGATAGGATACTTCGATTGGTTGAATTGAGGGAAAGCCCCTATGTGTAGATTGTATTTTCACAATTGTTGGCCCTGTCAACTAGAGCCAGACCATTTGGGATCAAAATACAAGTGGATTGTATTTTGCCTCACCTATCTAAGTTAAAATCTGTCTAACAGTTTGTGAACATCGACCACTTCCTTGAGCATTTCCTTGCTGCTAACTTCCTTTCACTGTCCCACCCTTTTATATCTAAACAGCGTTCCAGTAGCAAAGCAGAGAGTATAAAAACTAATCGGATGACTATGTGCCCTTGTTACCTCAATGAAATGTTAGTGGTGTATTTATACTGGGCACTGACATTAATCATTTCCAGCATTTTGTATATAGGGGTAATCTCTTCCACCAAAAGTCAGTGGAGAAGGGGATACTTTGAGAAGTTGCGAACGCAGATCTATGTATTACCCAAGTCCTGAATTACCATACACCCACCGTAAATGGTCGCTTGGGGCGCAGTTATGATATTGGGAGGGTATGGAGTAGAGACCGGCTGGGGAGGGGATGAACTCCCTGACAGCTGACCGCAGGGAGTGGCCTGCTCCTGGGTAGCCAGGGACTGTACTCAATGTAGGTCAATCTGTCTACATAAATGTACATATCTCCTATACTTCTATTTATTGAAAACCCTAATAAATTCAACCAGGGACAGAGAGTTGTATGTGAGTCATGCTGAAAAGGTTTCATCCACAAATACAAATAAGTTCATAGTTTAAAAAAACTACTTCCTGTCCAGCTAGTGTTATAAGTATAGGCCTCCTGTAAAGTGTACCCTCCTTAGGGAGTGATCATTTTTTAACAACGGGGGGGGCTGGTGGGTTTGAGGGGGGGGTCAGAATTTTTTCAACCCCTTGACCAGGGGGGATCAGAAGTTTTTCAATCCCTCTGATGGGGGGGTCAAAATAATTTCACCTGTTTTCAGTGGAAAACCATGCGCGTTACTATAGGCTAAAAGGGGACGTTCGCGCACGATTTTTGTCCCTTATGGGGGGGTCAAAAAAAATTTTACCCCCTCAAGAGGGGGTAAAATTTTTTTCAGGCGTCCGCGCGCAAACCCACCAGCCCCCCCCCCATGTTGTTAAAAAATGATCACTCCCTTAGCCTAAGGGTTAGGGTCTTCAAGAGTGCAGAGGCTGGGATTCCCTTCTCTGATGCTGCAACTGTAAAAAAGGGAGCAAGTGTGCACGTGGTGCATCTGCTCTCCATGACCCCAATCCAGGGTACGGTGTCAGGCTTTATTTTTTTCTCCTTTCACAGAAGGTACAACTATATTTATGTTGTTTTATCCTATTTGCCCTTATCCACAGGAATGTTATCATGTTGATGAGATAACCTGATAGCCTGTTATTGGGGTGAGACCTCTGACCTCAGATATTACCATATCGGCTACTGTTTCACTATCTAACCATCCCTGTCATTCTTTTGGTTGCCAACTTCCTAACTTATCATGCCAGAGGATTCAGGAATTGGGACTTTAGGTACAAATATAATTTCGGCGCCATACAGATTCAGAGTTCAATTTACATTCTTGGTCTAGCACTTAATTTGTAGACCTGTCTCCAGTCGACTTGGTGAATGCCCTCTGTCATGAGAGGAGTCCAACGTAATAGGACTAGTCTGGTTAGCGTGGGAAGTCGGCTATTTATGGTGTCCACCCACTCCGGTCAGCTCCCCCCACCTCCCCCACCCCCATCCCCTCCTGCTGTGGTCAGTGTCCGGGTGCATCTGAGGCACACCCTGAGTCCCTCCTACATACACTCAGTATACACACACTCCAGATCAATAATGATGTGCCTGCTTTCTTGCTGAAAAAAGGTAAAATCTTTGTGTATGCCTTTCAAACTCATGCCCCCCCCAATTGTTAAAAAATGATCACTTCTTTTGATATGATAAATATGTATAGGGCATAGCAACAATGGGAATCAATAGAGAAAAAAAAGTAAACTTACCCTCCTTTGCAGGTGCAATGTGCAGAGAATATTGAGCAGCTATCCTTGTCAGCAGTAAGGGAGTGATCATTTTTTAACAACAGGGGGGGGGGCTGGTGGGTTTGAGGGGGGGGTCAGAATTTTTTCAACCCCTTGACCAGGGGTGTCAGAATTTTTTCAATACCTCTGATGGGGGGGGGGTCAAAATAATTTCACCTGTTTTCAGTGGAAAACCCTGCGTGTTACTATAGGCTTAAAGGGGTTCGTTCGCGCACAATTTTTGTCCCTTATGGGGGGGTTGAAAAAATATTACCCCCTCGAGAAGGGGGGGGGTCGAAATTTTTTTTCGCGCGTCCGCGCGGAAACCCACCAGCCCTCCCCTGTTGTTAAAAAATGATCACTCCCTAAGAATCAGCCAGGCTTTGTAGTATGGGAGTTTAGTTAAAGGATTCTTGTCCAGCACTAAATCCATCTCCTCTGCTATGATACACAGATCAATGAGTGGCTTTTTTGTCAGATTAGATGGGGCTACACCACGTTTCCTAAGGTATTCTTGAAGTTCTTTCACAGAACAACCTTTCCATAATATCCTCTTGTCATTCATCTTCAAAGGAGTTTGGGATTTTGAGAGAATCACCAAAATAATGATTAGTTACTATATGTTACCCTGCTGCTTCCTATAGTGAGTGTATGTAGGAGAGGCTCAAGATGTGTGTCAGATGCACCTGGGGGCATGGGATGCACCCCTCCAGATGGCTGCTGGAGGTGGCAGGAGGGGAGGGGTCCCAGGTGGTGTCAATTAGCGCCCCGTATATAGTAACCCGGACTAGTACTATTAAGACAAATGCTAATCACAGCCTAGTGGCTGTACTTAGCTGCTGCAGCTGTGGACTGACTGTGTACAGTGCATCTGGAGGCCATTTCTTAAGGCACTACGACTGCACACAGTCACTATGGTTTGAAACCCCACAACTTAGTGTCAGCAATCGTAGGTAGTGCCCTATGACTGCTCTGTATGGTCAGCACTTATGTAGTAATTACATAGCATTTGGTAGGGCAGTCGTAGTGTGTTGGTAGGGTCCTAACTACGACTTGAATGTGAGCAGTCGTAGTGTGTTAAGAAATGGCCTCCTGGCATAGTTTAGCAGTTGTACTTTCCACTATACTTAATAGAGGGTCTAGTGTACTTTATATATAGCTAGGGGTCTTGCCAGGTTGTGGTAGATTCAGTGTACCAATCAAAGATTTTATATTTATTAAACAATATAATCTATAAGACAATTAATTATTTGAATTGTTTAAAAATTTGCGAACGGGCAACAGGGACCCGTTCCTCCAAGTCCTGCCTTCATTTACTCGCTCACTCATATACTAATTAATGGACTTGCTGCCTGACTCACCCCTCATTCCTTTCTTTCTTCATTCATTCATTTTTTCATTCACTTATTCACCAATGAATAACAGATTTGCTGACTGGCAGACTCACTCCCTCCCTCCTTCTTCCAATCTCCAAATACATTCACTTTTTCACTTTAATACTGAATAACGATATTGGTACTGCCTGATGGTCTCACACACTCCCTTATTCATTCATTCATTCATTCACTCGCTTGCTTGCTCCCTTGTCTTCTTGCTTGTTAAACTGGTTTGTATCATTAGCCTTACTGCATCCTGGGCTACATTTAGGCGTCTCTCACAGAAGATCGGCAATTAGCATAATTTTGAAACACATCCTCTAGGCATTCAGCCCCTCGGAAGCTTACCTTTGACCCCCCTGAATACCCCCATCTGTCAGTATGATCTCAGCATTACTCAGAAGGATATGGATATTCTTGCCCTCCTAACCACCTAGGGTGTAGAAGGTAAAAAAAAGTCAATATCTTTATGTTTCTGTTGAATGATATATAAATCATAACGCCAAATGAGTAAGACTAACCTTACTAAAGTAGCAATAATGCTGAAATATATAACTTTAAGATATTAATATATTTTAGTAAATCATTCAGATTCATTTAGATCAATCTTGATCGTATTAGATCTTACTGAATAATTATCATTGATCTGAATCTTGAAGGCAATGCCTGCCCTACCTGTGGTGAAATGCCCCATCAGCAAGGGGCCTGCCTAAGGGCAGAAAATAACTTTAGATTGACTGTGCACTAGACTTACACCGCAAACATACCTTGGTAACAAGTAAACAACCCCAGTGTGACTCAGCCAACCCCTGCAGCCAGGTACATCCCATGCCCCCACCCGACCAAGGACCCCTCATCCCTCACCCCCACCCCCACCCCATCAGTACCATGAACATTGACCCCAGCCTCCAGGCCCCTGACCCCTGGCAGCTGGTACACTGTCTGTCACTACCAGTTAGTTTTAGTCATTAGACGTTTTATATGGCAGTTTTTCTTTTTGTTTTGTTCTTATAATTTTTCTCTGAACAATTTACTGTTTATTTCATCTCACTTTGGGTTTGTAATCATTTTGAGCGTACAGCTTCTGTTAGGTTGTGGGGTGTGAATGGGAATAGAGATGGCAGGCTGATGCATGGGGATTAGGTTGAAGCATCGATATTCCTATGGCCTCCTAGACATGTCTGTAAAGAGCCATAAAGGTCCAAAATGGGCTATAACAAAATCGACCTGTTTGAATCTAAAAGCCAAATTGGATGCTCTACAAAACGAACATACTTTTTTCATTGGTTTTCTCTTTTTTGTGTCATTGGCATGGTTCTGCATATTTACGTTTCATTTTTACTGTTATACCCAGGGAGCCAAAGGCCCATTTTGGGGGTCCGAGGAGCAGGGTCTGCTGTGATAGGTTGGTGTGGCTTTTCAATAAGTAAGACCTATAACTAGTTGATTCCACCTGGCCAACCTTTCTGGAAATCCACATGGAAAAAATGGT
Organism: Acholoe squamosa; assembly: GCA_949317995.1. Taxonomy (NCBI): domain Eukaryota; kingdom Metazoa; phylum Annelida; class Polychaeta; order Phyllodocida; family Polynoidae; genus Acholoe; species Acholoe squamosa. The sequence goes on from OX439051.1 coordinate 18,010,441, forward strand.
GGCCATTTTGATTTTCGGAATACCAACACATAAAATGACTAAGAAAATTGATATCTCTGCTCCTAATTAATATAGAGACACAATTTTATATTTGATATATGTTTCCAAGGTTCAGGAATTCAATGGGATCATTAACAGTAATGTAGGGCAGCTATTCTGAATATTGGATGAGGTCAGTGCTAAAATTTGGATCTGATCGGTATCATTTTGTATGTGAGAATTATTGCTTCTTATCAACATAGAGACACAGATTTAGATTCAAAGGTCCAGGAGATCAATGGGATCATTTGCCATGCTGTAGGGACAGCCATGTTGAATATGTAATGAGATCAAAGCTAGATTTACTAACTAACTGCTATTACTTTGTAAGAAAAATGTCACATCAACCTTAGCTACAGAAATCTTGATTCACACTAGCTACAAATAGCTTAAAGAATAAAACGGAACAGCCTGTGAACTCATTAAGGGGTCTCATATAATTATGAAGGGGTAAAGAGACCTGGTCAAATATTTCAATTTATACTGAATATTTATGTCCTTAAAGAATACTAATTTCTCTAACATGAATAGCAGGTGTGGAAATAATTATCTAATTGACAGACAAAGCTAAAATCGACTGTTTGTGATAAAAAGGAAAACTTAGAAAATAGGTTTCTTTTTTTACCCAACTGTCAATATTTTGAAATCTGCCTGCTCCATCAATATACACCCATCCCCTCTTGTCTGGTAACTGGTCATTTTATAGAGCTGCTCCAACTACCACCACAACCCTAATGACTACTACCAGTCTAAACTTCAAACAGGACCTTCTGTAGGGCAATAAAGATAAGCACCTGTGTGGTTGGGGTATAACACAAATGCTGAGATGGCTCAGTAAGATTTCAGGTCTCGGGTATACTAATGAAACCCATCCCTTTAATCCTTGATTGACTGTAGTAACTGTATGCATGAAATTCTCATTTCTCAAAGTTCTACATACTTACAGACCTCCCAGAAGAATAAGTCACTCTGGGAGAATCCACAGCTAGTTGTACTCTTTTATTGTAACATGCAAGTACCATAACTGCTTGAGAGCAGCAGGATGGTGGATGAACTCCACCCTGGCCCCTGGAAATACCCGGACTTACAATTTACCAACCACTTAGCTTAGAGCTTCGACCTGAGCAGGGATAGGTGGGATGTCACAGACATCTGCCATCAGCCCTAATGTCTACTGTTTTGAAAATGTTCTGACATAATGGACTGTAAAAGGTGATTGCAAGAGCTTTTGTCAGAGTAACTAAGGGACTTCAAGAAATTGTTCAAGGTAACGAGGTTGGACTGTGTAGGAATGGGAGTATAAATACCATAGTGATATTTGCTCTGAAATTCTCATTCAAATGGCAGATGCAAATAGAGGGATTTTGTAGTGTGTAATTAATTTTGAACTTTTTTCTACCATGTAATAGTATTGACTTATCTTACACTCATTGAGATCTAAGGAAATTGAAAAATAGGCACTTGGATGTTACACACACATACCTATTTGACAGAAAGTTTATATAAGATATACTGCCCCTGCCACTGCCCCAGCCCTGTCTTCCAAGTTGGGACCACACCATACCTCTCACCTAAAGCTGACTAGCCCTTGCTCAGGCCAGGTATCTATAGACTTGTGATGTTACCTGGCACCAAAGGCACCCCGAGTATAACCTATAACACAACTGGGCATAGGTCTAGCCAACTATAGAACATGTATCTCATTTTATGAATGCTTGTAAACATATCTGCATTGCTGTGGGTCATGGGAAAAATATTTTTATTCATTCCATGCAAATGGTTTATCATAGATTCAGATTCTACTCTAACATCAATTAGTAGTACCAAAGGTAGTTGCACAATACAGAATCTCTCCTAATTCATTACCTATTGAGACCAGGTCAAGGGTTTCCGTTTACGATAATAGGAAGTAGTAGAAATGGCAGCTGTCTACAGACAAAGTCAGGGTATGTGTAGGCCCCAGTAAGCTTACAAAAATAAGCACCTTGTGCTTTCCATTCTAGAATAAGTGATATACTTCATCCTACTATTTTGGAACCATGTTATGAGAAACTTAGTGATCAGGTATCTATGTCCCTTAATGATACCACTAATTGGCTCAATAACTCTATATCACTGCCTGATCAGTTCAAGCCTATTGACTGACTCAAGCAATGCATAGTGTGAGTCAAGATTTCTGTAGCTAGGGTAAATGCAACAATTTCTTCTCACAAGCAAATACTAGTTAGGGTAGAGTGACCTTGAATCGTTCATGTACATTGAGTCGGCCACTTTGCATGTATATATAAGTGTAAATTGAAATTATCAATGGCCACCTATGAGGATTTTAAACTATTTGCATTGTTGCAAGAGGGGGTGATGCAGCAGCTGACATCTTACCATCTCTGGCACTTCAGGCATATCACCTTCCACAAGCTGTCAATAACAGCTTGTTTGTGATGATATCCATGCAAATAGAGATAGGTTTCTCATGGTATGCAAGCCACGTATATTGAAGTACAACTGGTAAATGAGGATTTATTTGCAATAATGTCCTAATAGTCAAAGAAAGGACTTAACCTTAACTAAATACAGTAGAAGTATTTCATTTACACTCAGTCAACTACTAGTAAAGTGGAAATCTGCCCTTTCTTTGCATCAAGTACACAACAGACACTATCCTACATAGTATTTAACTCATCATATGATGTGGCCGACTCAAGGTACTGGTGGCTGACGTATTTTACTATAGAGCCTGACAGACATGAGTATGAGGGCTGCAACCTTATTTGCTGGAAAGACTAACACTTAAGGATGATTTTCATAACCATTTTCTGGTGCCACCTACAAGTTAGCGTACTCTGGCAGAGATCCTAGAAAAAGTATGAGGCTTTAAAAAGGTCCAGGTGGACGACTCATGGTCACTTTACCCTAGTGCCTAGATTGCTCATTAGATATTCAACTCTATAGACTGACACAGGTCTGCCCCATCGTATCTTGGGCCAGAGAGAGTACTCCTGGAGATGCTGGGGTATGCGGGAACATGGTCTACCACACTTACCAATACACATCCACCTTCAATCAGATTCTTATCAAATCAAAGAGGGCCATAAAACAGAATCAAATCATTAATGGGAATAACCATGTAGTGGACCAATCACAGGCTGTGCTTCTGACCTTGAGCTTAACCCCAACATGGCCCTTTGCCTGCTGTAGTACAAGTATGGGAGTTGCAGCATGTTGCCAGCTAACTGCCCCTATAGCATTGCCAATGGAAAATATGGTGGCCATTTTGATTTCCGGAATACCAACACATAAAATGACTAAGAAAATTATAGACTGGACCTAAAAGACTTATATTTTGAATTTGAAATTGTGTCTCTATGTTGACAAGAAGCAGTGATTTCAATACTTTCTCATACACAATATGATACCGGTTAGAGCCAACTTTAAGGCCTGACCTTATCCAATATTCAAAATGGCTGCCCCTACATTACTGGCAATGATCCCATTGGGTTCCTGAGCCTTGAAAACATATATTTTGAATCTAGAATCGTGTCTCTATGTTGATAAAGAGAGCAGAGATATTGAATCTTTCTCACAAAATGATACTGATTAGAGTCAAATGTTAGATCTAACCTAATTAAATATTCAAAATGGCTGCCTCTACATCACTTTTCTTGATTCCATTGGATTCCTGAGCATTGAAAACATATATTTTGAATCTAAAATTGCACCTCTATGTTGATTAGCTCTAGGCAGAGATATAAATTTTCTTAGTTATTGTATGCATTGGTATGCCGAAAATCAAAATGGCCACCATATTTTCCATGTGGATTTCCAGAAAGGTTGGCCAGGTGGAATCAACTAGTTATGGGTCCTACTTATTGATAAAAAAACACCAACCTTTTACAGCAGACCCTACACCCCTGACCCCCCTTGGCTCCCTGGATATTGGTGTTGTTGCCTGTGTATCGCATTTTATTTGGGGCCGGGAGATCATGTGGGGAAAAATTACTATTGAGGCTTTAACACTTCCTTAAGCATGCTAAGAGAAAGGGAAGTCTCACAAGACACATACCTTGACCTTCAATAATTCTTTTTTGGCTTATCTGCATCAATATAGTATCTCTATCTATGGGTTGACAAGATATCGATTGCAGGTCATCGATAACACTGTTGAAGTTTATTTTCGGCATGTTCAGTTTACAAACATTGATTGTATGCCTGCTGATAACAAGGTGCACAATGGGCACATCTCTACCATGTGACAAAATGATATTGATAGCAAGATTACTTAGTGGTATCAGCGTATCAAAAAACACCCATGAGTGATCTATACAATTTGTGAACTGATGGACATCATAGATATGTCACTTCCACATGGTCATATTATATACAAATTTTGTAATACATGTATTCTTGTAATGAGGAATAATGGTCATGTTACCATGAACATCATTTCACAAACTACATTGGAGACAGATATTCGATTAGAAAAGCTGCCCAGCAAATTGTCGTGATTCCTCGTCAACCTGTGTGAAGTGGCTCACACATGTCGCTAGATGGAACACGACGTCGTTATAGCACAAGATCACCAGGAATAGCAATGGTGGTGATCACATGGCCTCACCTCAGATGGCGAGGATGGTGATCACTCAGACTCACCAGGGATGGCGACGCAGGTGATCACTCACCTCGCTAGATGAAACACGCACCTCGTCATAGTGCATGTTCACCAGGGATGGCGACATGAGTGATCACTCATCCTCCCCAGGGATGGCGACATGAGTGATCACTCATCCTCACCAGGGATGGCGACATGAGTGATCACTCACTTCGCTAGATGAGACGCACACCACGTCATAACGCACGTTCACCACAGATGTCAAGGATCGTGATCACTCACACTCACGGGGGATGGTCACTCAGGTGATCATTCATCTCGCTAGATGAAACGCACACCATGCCATAATGCACGTTCACCACGGTTGGCGAGGATCGTGATGACTCACACTCATCAGGGATGGCAAGGCGGTTGATAACTCACCTCGCTAGATGAAATGCGCACCACGTCATAGCGTAGGTTCACCATGGATGGCGAGAGTGGTGATCACTCAGACTCACCAGTGATGGCGATGCTGGTGATCACTCATCTTGTTAGATGAAAAGCTCATGATCATCGACATTGGTAATCATGCAGCCTCACATCTGCTAGATCAATGTATGTTTTGCCAGAGAAGGTATTGCCATATGTATCTTCCCTCTAACCACAGACAAGGTGTTCATGTAGATACTTCCTTATGTATTTTTCCTGTAACCAGAGAAAAGGTGTTTATGGATAGTTGCTTTTATTTTAGAGATACCTCTATCTAAATCCAATTGATATTTTCTCTATATAATCTTGTTTGATTCAACCCTGAAGTATTACATGGAAATCAGTGTGCAACAAAGCACATTTGATAAGTATGGGACTTATACTTCATGCCCACACTTCCTAGATAGGCTACATGTTGAACAGTGGTGCTGTCTCAACAACTTTGGCAATGGTGGTGATTAGTTGCCATTCTGAGTGAGAGTGAGTGACAGATGATGCAATCCTCAGAGAGCATTGACTTGGAGTGACACAAATTCACGTATTGAGTGAGACAAAGGCTGGCAATGGTGGTGATAAGTTGCCAATCTGAGTGAGAGTGAGTGACAGATGATGCAATCCTCAGAGAGCATTGACATGGAGTGACACAAGTTCACGTATTGAGTGAGACCAATGTTGGCAATGGTAGTGATAAGTTGCCATTTTGTGTGAGAGTTGATGCCAGTGGCACGGGAGTGGTACATAATCACACAGTGAGTCAGATCCATGTTGGCAATGCTTGTGATAAGCCGCCATTCTGAGTGAGAGTTGACAGGCAGTGGCACATATTGACGGAGTGAGTGAGATCTATGTTGGCGATGGTGGTGATAACCTGCCATTCTGATTGAGAGCTGACCGGGAGTGGTACATAATCACACAGTGAGTCAGATCCATGTTGGCGATGCTTGTGATAAGCCGCCATTCTGAGTGAGAGTTGACAGGCAGTGGCACATACTCACGCAGTGAGTTAGATCCATGTTGGCGATGGTGGTGATAAGTCACCATGCTTTGTGAGGGATGACAAGGGGTGGCACATACTCACGCAGTGAGTGAGATCATGTTGGTGACTGTTGTGATAAATTGCCATGCCATGTGAGACTGACACACAGTGGCGAAAGATGACGCAGTGAGTTATCACTCAAAAAGGAGTCACCATTGATGACCAATCATGGCGACAGATAACGACAATTTGCTGGGTGAGTAGTGATAGTGGATAGTGATTAATGATATCAGAAATAATGGTGCTGAAGGAATCAACAGCACTCATTTTTTCAAATATCAAAATAGAAAAGAAAAAGATTAACCATGCTGTAAAAGATGGCAATGGCCAAGTAAGAGTTAGAGTTATATATACTTGATCAATATGATGACTATGAATTTAACTTCTGACAAAACCACATGGTTCACTCATCAATTATTGTGGTTCTGTGTGTGTTCTTTTTTCTTGTCTTGAAACTTATTGGTTCGTTTATTGAATCACACTCACCATTGAATATACTGTAATAAGACTATGAATAACTGAAGGACATGGGGAAGATAATGATACCCTGTTCTTCAAGTAGGCCTAGGAAACCTGAAATATTAATGCATGTTGTTCTCAGGCTGTCCTAGATACTGCACTGCAGTATCCCAAATCCTGTAAAGCACGTCTCTCTTCTGTCCTACATACTCAACAGTCCTTGTCCACCCACTATCTGTGCCTGACCTCATGAGGGGAGTCAAGATAGGCCATGAGGAAATTCAGATAGATTATTTTAGATAGCAATAGGACGAATATGGACGACAATAAAATGACAGAATCTTTGTTTTCAATACGGTGGTGGGTTATGAGTTTGTCCATACCCTTTCTATCATATCTTCTCTTTTTACCTTTTATCTTTTTCTTTTTTGAGTATCACATTTCATGAAGAAGGGAGAGCAACACAAGAAAATGCTCAGATGGGAGAGAGGATGTACTATTATTAATTGTCTAGTATCCGATCATAGATCTTTTCTTCTTCTTCTTCTTCTTCTTCTTCTTCTTCTTCTTCTTCTTCTTCTTCTTCTTCTTCTTCTTCTTCTTCTTCTTCTTCTTCTTCTTCTTCTTCTTCTTCTTCTTCTTCTTCTTCTTCTTCTTCTTCTTCTTCTTCTTCTTCTTCTTCTTCTTCTTCTTCTTCTTCTTCTTCTTCTTCTTCTTCTTCTTCTTCTTCTTCTTCTTCTTCTTCTTCTTCTTCTTCTTCTTCTTCTTCTTCTTCTTCTTCTTCTTCTTCTTCTTCTTCTTCTTCTTCTTCTTCTTCTTCTTCTTCTTCTTCTTCTTCTTCTTCTTCTTCTTCTTCTTCTTCTTCTTCTTCTTCTTCTTCTTCTTCTTCTTCTTCTTCTTCTTCTTCTTCTTCTTCTTCTTCTTCTTCTTCTTCTTCTTTTTTTATTCCACTGTTATAATTACTTACCAGTTTGGCTCATCACCATAATGACTGTCTTCCATTTCCCACCTTTATTTTTCTCCCCTTCTCCCTGTCTAAATATACGCACACTTTCTCCTTCTACTTCTCCTCTCCCCCTCTCCATCACTCCCTCTATCTGTCTGTCTCTGTCTCTCTGTCTGTCTGCGTGTCTGTCAGCCTGTCGGGCTGCATGTCTGTGTGTCTGTCAGCCTGTCGGGTTGTCCGTCTGGCTGTATTTCTGTCTCTATCTCTGTCCCTCTTGTTCACATGCTATTGACCTTAGAATCGTCCCCGCCCCCCTCCCTGTGGCAGCATGAAGTAACCCGTGTTGTAGTGCTGTGTGTGCCATAGACAGTAGGTCAGTGACAGATGACATTGATTGGGATGTGTGGGACTATCCATGGACTAGTACTGCACACACATCAGGACACAACTGTGTCAGGTGTCAGATGGCTGGGGGAGGATGATTATGATAGGCAATTTAGGGGAAAAACTGATTCATGGATTTATAATTGTAAAGGATTAATAATAGTTAAAACAAATTATGTTAGTATGAAAGAATGGAAGATGTGAGAAATATGTCTTGTGTTTACAATCTTTTATTTTATCTTTACAATTCTCAGTTTACTCTCTTCATTTGGTTTTATTTATATCAAGGTATAGCCCTTTCATGGATAATCCTACCCTCTTGCACCCTCATCAATAGTATCATGATAGATGATAGTAGACAGTACCATTCTCAATCATAACATAATTTAAATGCAATACCTCAACCAGTACAGTACTATAATTAGTACATACTCAGTCCTAAACAAGATAATAGAGACAGAGTATAGAGGTTGCATTTGGTAATGCTATCTGCCTGTTCCCATTCCTGCCTTGTGTCCATTAAAACACAGAGTGCATGATACAGAATACCTATGTATTGTAACCTCCCTGGGTAACCTCTACCTGTATACAAGTGTTCACCAAGAGCACAGAGATAGACTATGGTATGTAGACCGTCTGGGAGTGTAAGCCCCATCCCAGGCCTCTACCTACCTGTCTACTGTCCTCTCCTCACCCTACAACAGTCACCACAGTCATCTGCACATCACCACCCACCTGACTACTACCTGTCCCACCTACCTTCACCTGCACCTCACACCTGCTGGAAGAACTGTCCGCAAGCAGCCCTGGAGGGGCCTTAAGTACTGTGACAGTGCCTGGAAGGCCAGGCTGGACTATTGCCTCCTGTGTCTAAGCATAATCATTAAGGCTACTCCCATATGGGGCCTACCATGGAGCCATATTTAGGCAGCAGTCATTGTGTGTAGAGATACATGTGTTAATGAAGTAGTAGCCCATTGAAGAGTGGCAAAGTAGAGTGGAGTGGAGGAAGGTGGGGGTGGAACATCTGTGTACAGCATAGGCCTCTATGATACACCCACCCATCCCTTACTTACCATAATACATATAATGCCCATACCTGGCTACCCCTCACACACCCCAACACCCACTAGCAGCACCTGCAGTTGGCAACTGCCAAAGGTGAGAAGTGGGAGGGACAGTTAAAGAGGGTGTGTGTACCTGTACATGGACCTCTAGGGCCTACCTGACACAGAGGATACACCAAATAACACCTGGAGGCCAGTTGGATCCTTACAGGTGTCTGGGCATGGTGTGCTGGATCCCACATTGGTATAGTGACGTGTGGAGCCCACCTTTTTTGTATGTCAGGAATTTTGTAACCAAGGAGAGGTGTTGGCCTCATACAGTGGAGGGGACACTGGAGAGAATTAACTGACCTACAGGAGTTGGGTTATTATTAATACATGTGGATTATTCCTGCCTGTGTTAGTGTTTAATTTCGATGCAGGAGTAATGTAAATACTATACTGTTCCAGGAGGAACCACATTCACATGCCTGCTCATGTGCTTGGGCACTCACATGTATTTGCAGGGACATGTAGAGGGAAGTTTATAATGAATTCATAAACTAAGCTTCCTATAGATATATATGCCACATGTTTAGCAGTGTGTATTTATAAGAGGCTTCTATCTATAAGCCATATCAGACTGAAAGAATATATATAAATAGCAAATTAAGACCTGAATCTGACCCCATAATGCCACCCTCCTAGTGTTTGCTAGGTTAGGTTTGAATGGGAATTGGACCTGCTCTAGTGGATAGAGTGACTGACTGTCTAAAGAAGTCCACAGAGGCCTTAGGATCTATTTGACATCTATGGGTATGCTTGTCACTGCATACCTTTGCCTTATCTCTAGGTGATAAGGTTACAACACCTGAACTAACACCCAGGCGGACCCTCCTTATAGTCATTCCTCTCCTGTGTAAATGTTTACCTGGCTACTACTGCTATTACTAACTGTGACGTCCTATTAGAGCACTGGATATCAAATACTTTCTCCTCCTACCTCTTATAAGGAGATTGATATGTAGGATATAACTGATATTTTATTGAGTATTTATTAACATCTTTCGCAGAAAACCGTGGAGGACAAAGTTGAAATGGAGACCAGTTACAGTGCACTCAAGGTAAGCCATGTTTCTTTGGATTATTAACAAACTTACTTTAACATTGTGTGAATGGAACCAGTGAAGTCTACTCAGAAATCAATCAAAATCTAAAATTCAGTTAGAGGAATTTCGGCTATTTAATGATTATTTCTTGTGTATTGATATATAGAGGGAAGCTTATAATGATATTCGGTCACCACCGTGTATAACTCAGTGTCACTGGTAAAATTTACATTACGACGCTATTTTCGTCATGATTGATCACATGAAAAAACTGACTCTACTCCCCAAGAAGGAGAACAACAGCACACAGAAATTCCCATTGACTTTTGCTGCACATAATATACTGTTTGATGGATAGACTATGGCATGTTTGGGTGTGAGATCTATTCCAGATGGAAGTAAGATATCAATGACGATGGATATCCTACTACATAATTATTCAATCATAATTATAAAGAAATTCAAGCCGTCTTGAAATGTGAAAGGTCTTCGGTTAAGGCTTAATTCTGATCACATACACAGGGGACGGGTTACAAAGCCCAGTCAGCTAACGTTAGCTCTAAAATATTTGTTCTGGGTCAGTCCTTGAGGGGGTCCTAGACAGCTAAGGTAGTATTTGGAAGGATCGCCAATAGGCCCTGTTTCACATCTTTGAGAATGTAATGGAATACTTCCAATAACATACCATACAGCCTCACTGTGGGGTGTTTCAGAAGCAGGTAATGTTTACAACCGGTCATAAGGAGATATGATAGCAGTTTTAGTAGTGATTGTAGGCTTATACCTTACTGTGTCTATAACTATATGACTGACAAGAGATGATAATGGTTGCAGTTGTAAGTTTAGAATCTAACAGTTTTAGAAACAGATATTTAATGTTCATTATCATGTCCGGCTTCTGAAACACCCCACTGTAGTGCCAGAAGGACTACCTGCAAAAAGAGTGATCTAAATATCTAGAACCTGTACTATAATAGCAGAACAAAAAAGAGTTAATGGTGCACTTTAGTACAAAGGATGTTTGCAACGTCCCCCTGAAGCTAAGGTTTTGTGGGCTGAGTATGCTTCAAGAGGATCGAGAGAGTATTCCCAAAGGATGAGAGTGTCCATCCCAAATATGGTGCCTCAGGTGTGTAGAGTAGCTATTTTTGGGTTTAGTGTGTGTTTTCTGAGTTGTCTGCACGTGTACCCTTTATGGGCAACTGTGTCGAGGAAATGAAAGCATGAGATCAGAGAATCTAGATAACATTATGTTTATCATGATCTTATCTTATGTGCACAGTTCGGCTATCAATATTAAACTTAAATGTTGTGATTGTTGAAGGGGTTTAATATATTTATAGGGGAAAACTGATGTATTTTCTATAAGTCGTTTTAGGAAATTGAGTACAAATTTGAAAAGAAAATTAAAATTTAAGATTGTGAATGTTGCAGTTGAGGATTTGAGTAGTTTGGCGAAAAATGGATTGAAAAGAAGAAGACTTAAGATATGAATGTCAAAATGTGTAAAGTATACTTTTGGGATTTGTGTGAAAGAGGGGTAAGAGTAAGTGCCTAGGTCAAACATGTTTGTTCCGAACAGCTTACCCTCCAGAACATAAAAGCCATTAAATCCCTAACCAATTATTTAACTTTAGAACCCCCCCCCCCAAGGAGAATTACATTTGGATGTCTCACCCCACATCCTATACACCTAATTCACTGTCTAGGGATATCTATATCCAATGAGATATATATTTAGGGGTGTCACACTCGATATGCTCTGTTTGTTCCCAATAAACAATTTAAGACACATAAAGGTTCTTAGATTGATGTTTTAGAGGTTGTTCAAAAGGGGGAAATGCTGATGGGGCTAACCCTAAGTGCTTTATCACGTAAGATCTAAGCAGGACAGAGGGTGGCTGGTTGGCGGGGTTGGTGTCCTTTAAGTAGTAGATTAGGTATATAACCGTACCAATGAAAGAAGGTAATAAATGGTTATTCAGAAAAGAGTGGGTTGACCTAAAATCCTATCGAGGTTGTATAGTAAGCTATAAAGGTTTAAGTTAAAAATAGATCAGGTATCTAGAATGTCATTGACTTTGATTATTTTATTCGTCCTAATTACATAGCCGACTTTGTACCAGCCCTATAAACCTTTGGATATGAAATTCCTATTGTAGCTTGATAAAATGCCTTTACCATTATTTCTGATTGTAGCAGTTTTATTCCTGAGGGTAGGGAGAATGTTCAGGCCTGCACAGATATTGAGGTGGGACTCCATGACTTCATAACCAAAATATCAAAAATCAAACATAGGAGGCATGCTGGTGTATTTTACTCTAGAACATTGCATTATCTTTTCGTCTTATTTTTATAATCAGACATGTCAGGACCTAGATGGATAATTCTATTTTGAATAGCATCGCATTATTATGAATATGGTGGATGAAAATTAAAACACACAGGATGATACACATACTGTCATAAATGAAGAAAAGTTAAATGTGATGAGATAATGATTATAATGGTGCACTCTACAGCACATGTAAATTCTATATAGTACACACAGTTTTTATACCATATACTACACTGCTATACATTATTCATATTTGCAAAGTGATTTGCAATACAGTGATACCGAGTCGTCTGTCAGTTAGAAAAATCATACCTTTGTAATTTAGATTATACCTTTAATAGAGATATCAGTCCATAAAAGAGACAATATATTTTTTCTTCTGGACTAAAAGTGATGAAGCTCTCCATCCAAATATATAAATCTGGAATCGAGGATGAGCTGGGGTAATATGGTGAATATAAACTTGTATTGAGGGTAAATCTATCAGCAAACGTTCAGCTGAATTAAGAACTCTTATAGATCCAAATCCCTCTTCTTCTCACCATACATTAATATAAATACATGTGTGCCTTTTGTAATCCTGAACACCTGACATCCGCATACCTCCTCACACCTAAGGGGGTTCTACAGGTGACCTATGATGTCACAATTTTGACCTAACGTCACATAGGTCAGCCACCTCTCCAGGTCTTACAGTATTACACAGGGGGTGCATTCAACACTGTGAGAAAAGGTGACTCAGGGATTAGGGGCCTAAATAATGGCTCTTTACGATGAATAGCATTGTTGGTTTTGGGATTAGGAACTGGAGAGAAACCGCTTAATCCACCACCTTGTACCTTCCAGTTTAGGACAGATCCTATGGGGGGGGGGTGAAACGGATTTCTCTGACCTATTTTCGACCAGGAGGAATTTTGCTAGTGCATTTTTAAAATGCTAAATATGTCTCTTTTTTACATTGTATATCACAAATAATATTTACTATATGTAACAAGGTACCCTTTATGCTATACAACGTTTGTTTTCTAAGAGATATATTTTATTATTTCTGTTAGACTTTTGTATAGAGGTCCCATAGGCTGCGGAGAATGAGGAGGGTATTTCTTCTTGGGAGGGCATGAAGGGAGGTCACATCCGTGGGAAATTGTATACGTAGATTGGAATGGTGAATATCTGAGAGAAAGAAGAATCCAGACAAAGAATGCCCCCCAGCTAAAGTGTACCTGCACCCAATGACATGCAGTGTGAAAGGTCAAGAAAAGTAAAATATAAAATGAATAAAACTTATACAAATGAAGGTCTATAGGTCACTTATGATGAGGTATGAGTGTGGGAAATTATTGAGGTGAATTTAGTCAGTGGAGTCTTCTTTCAATGGAACCTGGTATAGGGGTAAACATAATGGTCTTATTGCTATAAAATGGTTCCAATCAACCCCGAATTAAATATGCTAGCAGGTATGTTTCATTCCTTTGTCCCTGCTCTACATATCTGTGCTATCAGAGATGTATACCGTAATGGTCCGTTTAAGCGCCGGGGTCTCAAATAAGCGCCAGTCTTGAATAAGCGCTGGGGGTACAGGGGTATTGAAATCAATCTTAACCACTAAAACAGTATATTCAAATAAGCGCCTGTCTCATATAAGCACCTGGGGTAAAGTGGGATTGAAATCTATAAGCGCCCAGGCGCTTATACGGGCCACTATAGTACATACACATCCACCATTTCACATCTATATAAGTATTGTATTTGCCATTAATTCATGTGATGAGAATACAGTGTATTACCTCCAGTTCCCTTCATGTGCACACAAGGCTGATGCTTATTGTAGACATTGGACTTTATGGGCATGTACAACATAGATTCATGTAGAAAACGCATGTCATATATATATGCTGATGAGAGCAAATGTGTTTACCCTCCAACATCCAACAGTTGTGTGAATCGACCCATATTAGATCTTTATCAAAGATGTCATGCTTCCCTGATAAATTGTACCGGAATTCTGACCTAGTTACAAAGGTATGCATAAAGTTGTGTATATTACATGACTTCAAATGTATAGACAGAAAAGGAAACAATATCCAAACTGTTATGATGATAGCTGAGCTAATGCCTCAGCTTACCTTCTATAGACCGGTATAGGTCTGTGATGCTAATGTACTGTCCACCTCACCATTGATTAACTCTGCCTCCCTCCTCAGGCAAGCATAGGAGATGTGGGGGCGCTTTGGGTAGATTATGTTAATCCCTTAATCGGATCCTGGGATCATCCACATCATCAACTGTGCAAGCCAATATGGCCTCTGTATGGGAAAGCTGGATCAAATTTGAAAATGCAGGTTTTAGATCAATCACCCATATAGTTCAGGTTTGTCTGTTAAGATGTGAAATACCCAATGGTCCTGCAGTCAAGCATACTCAATACAAAACATACCATATCAACTAACTCAGACAGACACGCTTCTCCCATCGTCTCACGACCTCAAAACCAAGTCACATCCCAGGGATGTCCTCCCTATCACATTCCACACATTCTTTTACCTCTTAGGGAGGCAAAATACTACTGTCATCCAATACACTGCTACAGAGAGTCAGGTAAACTCTGCTCCTATACTGTATAAATGAATGTTATCATTCAAGAATGGCAATATATTTATCCTTTGAAAGTGGCTATGAACATTGCTGAATACATAAGAGTATGAGCAAACACATAGAGTATTATATTATTAATTACTTTATTATATTATTATTAGAACAACATACTTATGGGCCCCAGGAGTATAGCGATGGTTGTCAGTTTCAACAGATAGTTTTATGTACATTGTGGAACCTCATTAATTAGACAAAAAGGGGTGTGAAGGGCGGACATTTCCCATCTAGATAGGTGATCTCAGAGATTAAAGCGAATTCATGTAGAGCATGGCAGAATATTGTCATTGGTTTACCACACTGCCCTAGCCCTATAGGCATAGCTGTGGATTTGGCCTCTTCTCTTGTGCCAATCATGACTGGACTTACTGAAGGTCCGAGTAACCATGCCCCCCTGGGAAACCGCCGTTCGGGGCGCTCTACACTGGAGTAGGGTGGACCTCAAACACAGACCGGCTGCCTGGTCATTAACCTCCGTGGGGGTGACGGGAGGCAAGGGCCTGGTTGTGGGTACACTGGGCCCCTTGTGTTCATCGGCAGACACTGCTGCGCTTCGCTCCGCTGAGTGTTCTCCTAGGTTAAGACGCCCAGCGAGAACCGACGGGCGCCAGTCTAGGTTGTGGGTAGCCCCGGGATGGACTCTATGTAGGTCAATGTGTGAAAACATGTGTAAATATTTCCTATACTTCATTTTACTAGAAATTTAAATAAATCCACCCAGGTAAGGAGTGGGGTACTTGGAGTGTGCTTATAATATTTCAGCCAGGAATTCAAAGAAATACAACTTTGAAGTAAGTATTTCCTGTACAGCTAGTGTTATAAGTATAGGCAGTCTGACCAATGGCACCCACCCTAGGGTCTCAGAGAGCGACCCTGGAGGTGGTCAGCGACGAAAACGACTGTCTGAGCGTAACTCGGACCTTCTGCCACCTCATTTTGTACTCCTGTGTTGTAGAAAAATCAAAATAAAGGGACAAAACAATCTAAGAGGACTAAGCGCCAACATGTGTTCTGAAAGATCGATCCTTACGGGTTTGGCTACATTTTGACAGATGAAAATGATTGAAATATGTCTCATTCCTTTGGCTAGTTTTACATCAAAGAAGTGTCTTTTGGACAAGTTTGGATCAGCGACTACTTTAGCATTTTGACCATGGGCTTTGCCATAAAGTGAGAATCACATGTTATAAGGAAATGCAAAATTTCTGGCCAAACTCGTGGGAAAAGACACCGAGCAAGAAAACCACCACAAACAGACAAGAAGATCCTAGAGGTCTGACCCCTTGATGCCCCGGATGTTGTGGTTGGTTGTGACGTCAGCATAGACCTGATGCCTCTGTAGCACAACTATTGACATGTACATTTTATTGGTGACATAATTGTGATAAATTCAAAGAAAATTAAGCAGAACTTAATGAATATATGAAAAAGAGACAGGTAAAAGATAATCCAAGCATGACATCCCTCTGATATGATATTGACACCTATGAGGCCTTATCGCACTGTGGTGGAGTAATATTAAGGGAATCAACTGAACTGCAACTAAATCAAATAGTTTATAATGATCATGCTAGGTCATGGAGCAAGTCTATTGATGCTGAACTGCTGAACCCTGGAGGAGGACGTCATGCACGTCGTTAAACACCTTCCTGGAAGTCCCTGAGTCACTCACTCACCCAGCATATATCCTCAATATGTTACATCGTGTATAGCTGATGTAGTTGGTCTGCTAGGAGAGTGTGAGTTACTCAGGCATGCTCGTTAATCACCCCCCCCTCTGATTTATACCCATGTACAAAGGGCAAACATAGGGCGCTTTAATGGAGACACTCTTTATGCATTGTTAGAATATGATAGTTTGAACTGACCTATGACAAGACAGAATTTAGAGTTGTCTATATGGTGTAGAACACTGGGCAATAAAAGTACCATGTTCTATTTTTTTTTCTTGTGGTACCTGTGGATAGACCCACTCTATCCACCTACAACATTTGCAACCCTAACCGGATAACACACACTGTCAACCAGCATCACACCCCACCAGGAACCAGCTACCCCAGGGTTGCTTGCAGCTTGTTCCTCTTGCCACACTACATTGACAAGGATGAAGCACCTACAGTGCTTTTGTGGTCGCTGGTACTACTCTTGAAGCACACACCCTGCTCCGTCCGTAACAAAGTATCATGTTCTAAGTCAGATAGAAACTTTTATAGGCTTCCTACAGGCTACAGACCCCCTCCTGCGTCGGGTGTCAATATTCTGTAGAAACCCCATGAAAGTTTCTATCCTATACATAAAGACACTCTGTATGCATTTCATGCGACCTTTCATGTTAACCTCTTAATGACTTTGTTCGATATCTACGACGTTCAGCCTTACTCATCATGAGTCCGAGGTTTTGGGCTCGAGATAGAATCTGGAGAATAGGGGTCACTACATGGCTCATGCACAAATTGAGACTGCACAATGTTGACACATTGGCAAATCATTTACGTTGATTTTTCGAAAAATACCCAATAAAATCAAAACGATTAGGCGTCCGTAAGTAGCACGGGGTCCAGGACGGGTCTACTTGAGTTATTTGTGCTACGGTTCTGCGTTCAAATCCGCTACTGCCATTCAAAATAATAGTGCACTGAGAAAGCCCCTCCACCCCCCGCCCTAATCATAACCTTTAACAGGCATACGTGTCTAGAGTCACATGACCGTTAATAGACAATAGAATAATGGACCACCCCCCCCCATTAAGCCTGATGTGCAGCATCCTCACTGTCATATTTTAGGATGTTCTGACCTCAGAAGCATTCCTAGAATGTACTGCATGTGTGTTCCTTAAGGATGTCACAGTAGCACGTGTTACTGGAGGATGAAGCTAGTATACGACCATCGTGAACCCGGCAACCCTTCTAGGGAATTGTCTATTTACATATTTGTAATATGTAAGTGAATGCATGGTTTCTGAGAATAATAGGATTCCAGTGTGAAGATATGCACACGATTTGTCTGTATCCTAATATATATCGTTTTATTTGCAATTTATAGACCTTATAGTAGCCGTAGCCACATTGTTTCCGCTGTAGTTTCCCAGCAAGGAGGCAAAACGGGATATAAACATTTTTAAAACATGCTAGTTTCTTAACTGTACCAATCCATGGGAAAATAGACTTAAACTTCAAAGCCCCCACATAGCTCTATATATTGCACTTATGTCAACCTGGTGCGGCGCCCCTGATGCATGAATGCGATCCTCGTGAGTTAAGCACCAAAGTTGCATTCGTGGATCATGTTGGCCCTAGTACTATTATAGTACAGGGCCGATACATTGACCAAGGGATGACATGACGCACCAATATACCACTGTTGGTAAATAGACTCTTAACCACTGCATTGCTACCCCGTACTGATCAGTTTTGACAACATGATTGAGATTTATGAGTAGCTCGTGCTCTGTAATGACGGCTATAGCCGGGGCTATAGCTGAGTTGCTCACTGCGTAACAGTGGGTGATTTCATGATAAAGATAAATTGCTACAATAATACATTCTGCTCATCATGTAGACTATTCTAATCTTAGTACAGGTGGGACTACAGGATTATCATTACACACTACTGACTGTGATGGTGGTGACTAACGGGAACTACCGTCTGTGTACACTAATATGAAAGTTCACTGAGTCAACCACTCAGTCGCACCCACGCTCCTGTGTGGGATCCCCTGTATCCCCCTCCAACAGGCATAGCTTCCCCCACACCACCCCATCTTCTTAATTTCTCCAAAATTCAACCACCTCTCCACCCACCCACCCACTCCCTTAATCCATCCACCCTATCCATGCTTACCCCCTCCCCCTCCCACCCACCCACTCACTTAGATGTGTATACCATCCTATGGGAGTGTGAAATAGACTCCAGTCCAGCTCAGGCCTCCATGTGATGCACATCACCTGCCCGTCCAGTGTCCCATGAAAGGCCTTAAGAACTGCTCCAGTGGGTTGTAGACTACCAAGCAGCACACACGCGACCTGAGAAACTGCTAGGTGAGGTTAGTACACAAGGTGACCTAGGTTAAAAAAAACTAGGCTTAATTAATACACTGGATGACAAGAAGGAAACTTAAATAAGAAGAATTCATAAATCTTTAGAAGGATCAAGACCTACAAGGCTTCGAAATTTCTAGGAAGAGAACAGTTGACACCCTGGAATTTTGCCTTAATAACAAGGGAAACTAAAGTTTCGATGCTAAGAAGGAGAGACAAGGAGAACTTCAAGTCACCACAGGGAAATTAAAAGATCAGCATCAGAGTCCTTTGAGCAAGAACAAAGTGACTTTCACCTAAGTTATCTTATTTGAATCTGCTGATTTTACTTCGAGTGGCATTTCTGACATTATCAATTTGAGTCAGCAGAGTGCTTTCATACTGCAGCAGAGATAACCCTAACCACCCTGCTGACCTTTTACATATAGGAGCCTGTGTTATTATTGTTTGTTATCAGCTCTTGTCACCGTTTCTGTGGGACCGTTATCTCCACAGTACATGGCTGTTATCTATCATTCATACCTTGAGTCTACTTGGCGGTCACCTGTGTAGCTTGCCTTTGATGTTACCATCAAATAAGGATATCTTGCACTATTATCTTAGATATCAGCTGATCTAAAGCAAATGGCAAATTTCCAAAATCTCTCTTTGAATATTGGTGGAAGCTAGGCTGCTTTGCGCCAATTTATTCTGAGCCTTTCTTTATTAATATCAATCAAGACTGCTGCAAAATTTGATATCACAAAACGTTTTCTGCCGCTATCTACAAAGTAAAACAGACTGCTGTGAGTGAGATAACGATTAAAGCACACCTCGCCTGGAGTGGACTTAGGTGTCAGCCCAGGATTAACACCTGCCACCGAGATTTTGATAATCAAGGGCATTAACCCCTTAATCCCTCCCCATAGACATAAGCACCATAAGTGGATTAGTTACCTGGAATAGTGGCCACACAAGAGTCAGGATGGGGCCTAGGAGCATTGATGACCTGCAGGTAAGGGTTTGATTATTAATGAATAATGGTTCGATTATTTAGGTTTGAAGTTGCTGCTACTCCCTGCATCCTGGTGTTATATAACGTCTTAGATTACATGAGATTAATATCTTTGAGCTACATTGATGCGTATACTTAATGGTACCTTTGAGGGAAATAGAACCATTGGATTTATATTTGCGACCTGTACTGGCAAAAGGGACCTTATCCCCCTTGAAATAAAGTTCCTTTTCGCAGATCCTGTCACAACTATCTCTGTGACTGTATGGCGAATTGTCTGTAAAATGCAGAATCTGTAGAAAGCCCACTCCAATGTCTAAAGGCCCCTTGGTGATTATGCTGTCATCAGTCTCCCTAAAGATACACAGATCTAGATTTACACTGACACCAACACTAACAGCCTCTTTTGAGCAATGACATCAGCAGCTTTACATCCCAGCAGGCAATCTATATACATGTATGTAGAGACATGCACCTATATATAATTCTAGACCTATCAACACTAAAGTTTTGCTGACCAGACTTCTAACTATTTTATTGAAGTCTGCTCAACTTTGAACTCTGACCCCAAGAACTGATGTCTGACCTCTGACGGAAGTCTTTGGGCCTTGAGGTGAGTCATTGAGATGAGGGTTTCAATGAGACAGAGTGATCAATAGTGTCAGTTGTTTTTGCCATTAGGGTAGGGGTCAATTAGCCCTGTTTACTTCATAAGGTTTGATTGGTCTCAGCTTTGTAATTAACCTTGAGGCCAGTAGGAGGTGCAGGATATTTACTGATAGGCTAAGTCATATTGACTAGATATAGAATATTGGCAGAGGGATTGTTTTATAAATGGGCTCTGAATTTAATCGATTCATAAGTGTTTCTCCCTTCTTCATCTCTTTCCTTTTTTCTTTTCTTTTCTTTGCTTTCTTTTTTACAAACAGTTACAGCTTTTTGCCATTTATAGTTAGTTAATATTTTTTACCCAGACCCCAGACCTCCTAAAGCCTTAGGCCTAAGGCATTACCTACACCCATTACAATCTCCAAACTGCATATAGAAACCATATATATGGGAGTCTAACATGGCCTAAATCTATACCGGATGTTAAAACTGGAGGGATTAGCATACCTGTTCTTAAAAAAGCCAGGGAAAGTGTGATGAGAGTTTATTTGTATAGGTATGCATGAATTGGTGAGAGTAAGTAAACTTTACACATTCCTATTCTATGATGTGACATTCTGTGAATGGTAAACACCATATAGGACTGTGTGGGACTGGTTCTAAATGAATGTGGGGGTGGGGTGAAAGGCATCAGCTATAATCTGCTAATGTTGTGTAACTGGTAAACCACAGTCACCCACACTTCTGACTTACCCTCTTAGATATACTCTGTGCCAAGGCTCTTTTCGATGGTGGGAAAAGGTAGTACAGGTCTACTGCTAAATTTGATTGTTTGTTTTTGTGGGTAGTTTATAGGGCAAACCAGACTCCCACAAGATGAAATGATTTCACCAGAAGGTTAATAAAAATGAATATTGTCCAATATAGCAATTGTTTTATATATCATATGAAGGTGACAGCATTTGTGGTTGACTTTCAGGTATTTATGGATTATTTACGTTGTATTTTGTGTTGCTATTACATGTTTAATTATACCCCTCACGTATATATACAATGAAATATACTATATCATTAGTACCATTGTGAACAACCGCCCCGGCGCTTATAGACTTGGAGGGATGGTTACCCCTGGCCCTTATACAAAACAGGCACTTATTCGAGATCTAGTTTTAGTGCTTAAGGGATATTTCGATACCCGCCTACCCCCCACACTTATACAAGACCGGCGCTCATTCAAATGGCGGGGCTTAGACACGGCGATGTATCACTAAATCTAGAAGAACCAGTGTGCTAGATACTACAATAAGCAAAGTACAATAAATCTAGAAACAGAGGATAGACCTTTAGTTGAAAGTTGAGAAGTTGATGTAGAGTTAGAGATGGATCATTTAGGTGTCACTGTGATTTATTATTGATGTCTATCTCTATAAGGTAACACTGTGTCTATCTCTGTAAGGTATCCGTGTCGGTATGCCATGTTTTAACCCTTAGTCACCAACCATCCATCATATTTTAGGGATCCCTACTGGGAGATCGATGAACACTTATGGAGATGATACATGTATGCAAAATTACCATGATTAGTGTCGATTCCCAGAGGATAGTATCCCTTGATATGGGCATATAAATCTCTAATTCTTTAGTCAGGTAATGCAATGATCTGGATGAAAAGAATAATATCATCAGACCAAACTTGGGACAGAACCTTATAGGATTTTCTTTTATCTTGGTCTAGTCCTCTATGCATGTAGATCGTGTGTATATATGCATAGTCAAAGAAGCTGATGGTAATTAGACCACAATACGTTGTTAATTAAAGCTTAATTAAACAGGTTAATGAGCAAATGCAATGCCTGTGTGCAGTCTACCATCAACTAACCCCTATCCCTATCCCCCAACTACCCCCACCCACTCCCTATGACTACACCCTATTCCCTCTTATCCCTGTGTTTATCTTTTCATTACTCCGCCCAATTTGGCTATCTAAGTATGACTGCATGTCCTGTACACAAGATGACTCTGCTCTGTATATTTGTGTCCTCTATACATGCATGGCTCCAATTTCCAGCAATTGCATCTGGATGTGGCCTTGATAGCGTGATGTGAGAAGGGTTCTTGTGTGACTTTCACATCAGATGGCGTCCTAGTAGATATGCAAGATGGTTTGCCTGCAGTTCAAAACCCACAATAGAGAGTAAAAGCAAATTCTAAAGCTGAAACCCATACCCCTTTTTTGTTTTCCTACTTTTTTCCCCTTTTCCTTCTTTTTTGGGGGTGGGTTAATCAGTGACATTTTAGTATATCATTTAATATCTTTTATTTTTAACGCTAACATAATTGTAGAGATACATGCTTGATGTCATACATTCCTACATGCACCGGGATGAAACAGAAACAATTATGTTGTACATCATCCTGCATTTTAAGGGGACGTTCAACAATTATGTCACTATTATTTAGGCATTTTTCAGGACCCTCCCACCCCTTTGCCACTGTTTTTGTATGGAACATATAGAGGAACCCAAAGACCCCCCCCCACCCCCTTAGCAGTGACGTAATTGTTGAACATTCCCTAACCCATGCTATCAACATGTCATGTGACAATAAGATCAAGTAGAAACACGGCAGTACACGACGTCAATCTAGAATTTTTTTTTTATCTTGGTAGTTCGGTTAATTTGACCACAATGATTATGTTATTATCAGGAAAAGTACAGGAAAATACCTAAAACGGATGTGGTATCAGGGGTCCGTATGAATATATAGTCTACCACTGGGTTAGCTTGTAACCGGTAGGCTGTGGTTAGAGGGGACAGACAGGATAGTAACAAGCAGTGACATTTCACAAATTATAGCTACAAAGTGCATTTACTCACCTACTCTCATTCACCCACTCACACATACGACCATGCACCCCTTCAAATCTGTAATGGTCATGACAACAAGATTCCAATCATCTTCTCTGACAGGTTATACATTTAACGGAATCTGAAAAATGATTTTCTGGTGGGAGTTTAAATATGGCAGGGCCCATCCTGTTGTTGTTGATGTTATGTATAAAATAACTAATTGGGAAACTTTGTGTTTTGGAAACACTGCTTAAATGTACATGTATCCTAGTACTATAGATATAATAACGCATGATGAGTAGAGGTTATTATCTGGAACCTCAGATATTTAATGTTATACAAACAAAGTAATGTCACACTTTACATGGTACAGAATCTCAGCAGTTCAAAATATTTACACTGCCATGTAATCTCTATCTATATCCATTGTCTATAAGTTAGGTTTACCAGTACTATGTGAATGTAGCTCTGACCTAATGGTGGAGAGGGTACTACTTATGGCTACTGTTGGTTATTTGTGGTTGCCATAGTAACTGGGTCACAGCTGGACATGTGTGTGGCCTATAGACATGATAATTCATTAACAACATGTCACAGAACAGGTAAATCATGGTATAATGCTGACAGATATGTCATATTGAACATCATACTTGTATAGCTATTTTGTACATGTTGATGGAAGAGCCTATACAACATAGCTCCTTTTTGTCTTGAAATTCTGGGGAAACTGTTGAAATATTTTTGGAACTGTAAATAACTCTATGTACTATTCTACGTAATAAAAGTGTACATATCTAGTATCGGTCAAGTGTGTGCCCCACAAAGGACTGCGATCAGAACATATGAGAGGTTTCAAAATATTCAATTCAATCATCATATGCTAAAGGCAAAAGCTGATCGAGTCTTATGAATTGCACAGTGCTAAGCATCACTCATTTTGGGTCTAGTCACTCTCAGATCACATGCTGTCTTCACATAGATGTACTCAGATTTTCTCTCCCAGCAGAGCTTCCTGTATTATATACTGGAAACACTGCTGAGAGAGTGAATCTGAGTGACTCAGCAGTTTTTGGGCTGACTCAGACACTTAGAGCAGCTGTAGTAAATGCATTAATACCTAAAATAAAAACAATGACAACGAGCAAACAAATGGTGATTATAAGAAAGACAGGTATGCATATGCATCAGGAAGGGGGTTTCCCTTAAAATTGTAAGCCCTAATGTACAATTCACAGATTCTAAACCTAAAAAATGATTCCATCTCCAGCCCCATGCCCTTTTTCTGCTCCTACCTTCAAACTTTGTTGTATTCCACCGTAATCTCATTGCCTTAGCTCTTGGAAACATCCAGGGGTCCAGCTACTTTTTCTCACATACATGTGCATTGTTCTCATTATGGATGTGTCTGTATATTTTTATTGGATATTCCAACTCAGAACACCCTTTCCATACACCTATCCCTCAAGTACATTATGGGAAACAGAAGTAGACACACCAGGTACAAGGGAACGAGGTGTTTGGGTAATGACATTTAGCTCACTTTTTCACATCTCCTAATGTTATTTTTACTGCCAAGGTTATAGTTCACATATTGCACCATGTAGGGATACATGGGTGTGATAGCTGCACAGCTGTTAAAATAATCTAAAATGCCTGTCTTAGATATGTATAATTCAAGACATTCAACATGTACGTCTCTATAGTCTGATGCTTATATACGTACAATTGACAACGCCCTTTGACTGACCTTTTAAAAAAACCCTTGTCATTCTGCTTGTTCATTGCTAAGTGATAGATTTATCTGCATTTGTTCGTATATCATGTGTTGCTCCCTTATTACATTACGTCATTACTGTGTCTATAGTGGGAGTCAGTGACATAAAGCTTAGAAAAGTTAGATTTCCTGAAAAAAAAAGTCTCGGTGAAATACACTCTAGAAAATGTAAATGTCTTAAAGTTGCCTGATATCTGTCGATATGTTCATAGACATGTCATTATTTTCAGAGATTCCTTGTGCCACTGTACTGTCACCTGGGGCTACACTGGCCCCCCTGTTATTTAATAATGGTGGTTCACTGTTCAGTTTTGCAAGGATCCCTGGTAGATTTAACAGTTACTTTTAACAGTGTATGATGCCAAACACGGATTTGAATTAGCAACAGTGTCATAATCACCAGAGGTACGTGGGTATACGATTAGTATGGCTTAATCATTAAAAGGTAGACCTTGAATGCGCACCTGTCTTGTAAAAGGTATTCAATATAAAGGTCAAAAATGGGATCGATGTCCTTGAAATGGCTGCCTGCTGTGCCTTGCTACAATCAAAGCAGTAAATGACAAGCTTATACATTTCTGTTGAGAGGCTATATAATAGGTATTATACTATTAAAGGAGAATTCTGTGCCAGGGCCCTGGACCAGTGAGTCAATAGGGGAATTATGCAGTTTTTATGTATAGACCTACCCGCATTGCTGGTAAAGGACTACTATATATAATAACAGGCACCATGCTGTTATTGTAGGCAGGGAGCCAAGATGTACCCTGTATTTGCTGTAAATAAGATTGTGAAAAGCACCTTTAGTTATTAGCTTTCATGATATAGGTACTTATATGGACAGCTTTCCTATTGTGAGCAACTCGTTATATTTTTTATTATCATTGGTATACATTATATGATATAATGTCAGAAACCAAGTACTCAAGTGATAGATTTTCTTAAAATTTGAATCGGGTGATGTATGGCACATGGGCTTGTTTCAATAGTAAATGTAACAAGTAACATACATGTGCAGGATCAGGTAAAGGAAACAAGGGGACTGAAATGTTTTTACTATTAAGAGTCAGCAGATTTAGTTATCCTCTATTCTCCCACAGTGTGCCAATATAAATACCATATACATTGTACACATAATATTCGGATCGTTGGAGTGGAAGAACCTTTTATTTAGGCTTGATATTGCTAGAAATGTTATGTCTCTATTTATTCAAGGTGGCAGGAGCTTATTATCTGATCCTGTGGTTCTCAAATTGTATTAGGCAGCATTAGGTGTTAATGCAACTCATAATATTAAGCTGCAAAATGTGCTACCTACTCTGTCCATACTTTATCCACTAGACCTTATAAATGTCTCAAGCAGATAATGTTATTTCTTTTTTGCAACCTCCGAACATAGCATTTCCATTGACATGATATTACAAATGTGCTATATCTTATTCATTTTCCCAACTGGGAAAAACACGGTGTTATTTTCTTTTTCTTTTGAAGTAGCTAGGTTCTCCTTTTGTTGTTCCAATATATGTGATTCTACTTAGAGTGGAAGCCAGGCTTAGAAATGGATCCTGTTTAAGGCGTGAAGGGAATGCATAAAAATAGGTATTTCAAACAAAATAAAGAAAGAACATTCCAAAGTCACTGAAACTGCTGGTAGTATTTGAGAAGTTTGTACAAGGTGTTGACCTCAGAGGTCTCAGAGGTCAGGCTTATTATGGGATGTGAGGTCAGGGATATTATGGGCTGGCGGGGAAGTTGAATACCCTCCCTGTCACCCAGCAGAGATAGCTTGGCTTTCAATCCCCAAGCACAATGCATCCTTTGTACCTTTGATCCTTTTGGTTTCCTCCATGGTTGATGCAATTGTATCCTATCTCAATGTGCCAATATAGAATGGAAAGTGCACGTTAACCAAGGTAATTTGTCTACTCCATTGCAGTTTCTGAATCAACTTGTTGCCATCATGTATAATTTATTTTACTCCATTGGGTACGTGTCGAACAAACATAATCAAAATATCTTGAACTTAAAGTCAAAAGTTGAATACTATAAATTCCCCATTTTGCCCTGCTTAATGGGGATCCCACTCACCTTTCAGCACCGGTTGTACAACCAACCCATTCAGAGACAATTTACTGTAGCTTTCAATGGCTAATTCAATTTGACCGAAATGACAGGCTTTGACAGAAAGGTCTATATCCCTTGCAACTGTAAAGATGTATTTATGTCACGTGACCTAAGGTGTCATCTTGATCCTTGAAAGAGGTCAGCAGGTACATACATTCCCAGAATGCAATAGCCAGAGACGAACAGACAAACAGGGTGGTATCTGTGTGTACATACCAAGCACCAGCGGAACTCACTACCGACCAAAATGTGTGACGGTATTGCATGTGATGGCGAATAAAGGACTTTTTCTTATCCTTGCTGATTTGGGAGTAGCCTCACGTGTGAGCATTGTAGGGGGTGTTGAGCACCGGATTGAGCACGTTCATGTGTAGGTTCTGTGGTGCTAACGTATTGAGTATGTGATGACGTGTGGAGAGGGCGGCCTTTGTCAGCACCCTGTAGAACTTGTGTCATAAATCATACACATAACTAACTGGACCCTGGAGGGTGATTCTCCTCTCCTTCACATCCACGTTTTACTTTTGGACGTGCGAAAAGAAAGTCTTTCAGGAAGTCAATGGAAAAGTGGAAAGCATGCATGAAGACTGCAAGTACATTGTAGTCCGGGGGCCTTGAATTTTGGATTTTAGTTTTAAGGCAGGGCAAGGTGTAAGAGGCGAGAAAGGAAGAATGAAATTAGGAAGAAAGAGGAGTAAATCAGAAATCCAGAGACGAGAAAGTGAGGATAGTATGAGGGAAAAAAGAGGAAATTAGAGATCCCATCAAGAGAACGACCAATGGTACCTTCAAGGGTCTATGTGTCTGATTAAATCCCAATTCCCCTAGGACAACTTATAGGACAGTTGCAAGGAACCAAAACAAAAGGATGCTCTATTTGTCAGAAAGAATTGTGTCTTTGGGTTCAATTAATATGCCAATCAATTCGTAAAGAACTCATATGCAGTCGCTTAACGTTTCAGAGCATTGATTCATACATGATATTAGCGTATGTGATGTGAATGTCCATAAATTTGGTATAGTTCGAGACTAGATTAAAAATATTTGATAAAGCATATCTTGAGGGTCGAGTGAAATGGTCATGCACAAAAGGATTGGATCCATAAAGATAATGTCCTTATATCGAATTTCTCTGTGACATTCTTTTCATTGTGAATATGATATCATCAGTGAGATTCTAGTAATCAATTCCATCAAGAGGATCCAAAATTCAATCAACCTTTTCTTTGGAAATAATGATTTATAACTGTTTCTTTAATACTGTGTTCACGAATGTCTTAGCTTTTCTATGGGAGATGGCATATTTTAAACGATACTAGGATTGTCAGAACATACCTTCCAAATAACCAAAGAACTAGAAAAACAAGTAATATATAGGTTAAATCATGGTCCATAACACATGGGAATATACTTTCCCAGATGACCTACCACTTGCTCTGCTATACCTAACCACTTGAGAGACATAAAAGACGATCATCCATTCATCAACCAGCATTCATCAGCTCCATTCCGGCTGCAGCTTGAACAATTCACTTTTACCTGCAACCAAAATGGCTGCCAGCTAGGTTAGCCCCACTTGGCTGCCGCTAGGGCATGCTACTTCCGCTAGAGTGGCCATGAGGCATCTTGGGAAGGGCGCCAACGGAGGTGTGTGTGGTAGAACACAACACCCGTTATAACCAGCTGCAACTACAACCCGTTACAAAAACAGAGAGCATGTAAGGGATTTCTTTCCTTTTGCACTTTCTTTTTCTTCTCTTCTAAAGCCTGGCCTTCTTAGCAGGGCGCAGCGAAATTGCCATGGTAACATTAGTATAGGATAAGGCCAGGGTGGATGACCTTTTAAGTGTACATTGACCTTTTTTAATGTATTTGGCAAGGCCTAAGGTATGTTAGTATGTTTGTGTTAGACTGCAAGGCAGCAATGTACATGAGTCAAAATGAGGTCTTTTACCGATTCCTCACTTGTTCCATTTGGATGGCTTTGGCAGTATGTCAGTCTTCCTGGAGAGTGGGGTTTCTGATTTGAAAATCCGTAAAACAACGTTATTGATTGTGATACTTCCAAGTTCACGGATACCTGTATATCTTGTTTACTGTATTTTTCCTTCATTGTCACAAATTAATCAAGAAGGTCATTTCAGAAGCTACCTGCAAACAAATGAAGATCATGTCTTTTAGTGCTGAGATTTCTAGAGTTGTACCTCTATATTAATGGAAAGATGTGTGTCTGAATCATCACAGACACAGTTTTAATCTCTATTTCCCCCCTTTGTTTTGAGTGATATTCAGCATTCCACCCAAACCTATCCCAGCAATGCCCAGGGCATCCTCCATTACATCAACCAGACCAATAGTTTGTTCCTAGAACTCCTGTCGGGGTTTCAAAGAACCAACCTAGTTGTCAGACAGGTGACACAGTTTTTAACTTAAAACTACTGTTTGGCTGTTCCCGATAATGGTATCCATGACCTGAGGAACCATGGTCTATTGTGTAACCTGTGTATACCACCTGTTTGGTCATGGGGGTCCCCAGTGGGGTGTTTCAGAAGCCGGACATGATAATGAACATTAAATATCTGTTTCTAAAACTGTAACATTCTAAACTTACAACTGCAACCATTATCATCTCTCGCCAGTCTTATAGTTACAGACACAGTAAGATAATGGTAATGCTTTAGAAACACATGCAGTTATAAGCCTACAATCACTATTAAAACTGCTATCATATCTCCTTATGACCGGTTGTAAACATTACCTGCTTCTGAAACACCCCACAGGAACAGGTGTCCTGGATGCATATTGTAGTGCTAGGTTGAAACCTTGAATCTGCTGTCTATGGTGAAGCCTAAAGAGGAAATCATTTCCCAATTGCTTGTGAAAATACTAAATGTGTACTTCCCTCCTAAACCAATGCAACATGATATCTTAGTGATATGCAATGAATAATAGCATACCAGTTCACCTGCTTGTTGTGAATATGACATCAAAATCATGTTTTATTAAAGGTGGGGGAGTAATACTAATGTATGTATAATGCGTTAGATATGCCTTCACTGACCCCTCCTCCTCTTGGACACCCAATCTATAATTATTCAAGCTCTGATCAAGACTTGATGTGTATGATTATATTATTACTATTATAGAGTTGTATTGTATTAAACCATTTTAGACTAAAGCGCTAACCTAATGCATCAAGGTCTCCAAGGGGATCGACTCTCGCCAACCACATGATGAGTCTGTACAAATTTTTGACCATTGAGAGAGATGAAAGGCAAGCTGAGAAAAGCAGAGCATTCTCAAAAGAAGACTTAGATGTTTTACATAAGGTTCTCTTTCCAAGTTAAGGGAGATAGTATTTCTGACACGGGGAGTTGACTGTGGACAGGAGATACCTTGTGAAGTCTTTGTAAAGGGCGTATTCCTTATGTAGGAATAGTGTGTCATGTATGTATTCTTTGTACTGGTAGACAGTGCAGTAGTGTCAGTGTAACTTGTATGTAACTGTGTGTGCATGAAGACCTATGGAGGGGTAACGGTACCTCATACAAATCGATGCTTATAGAAAGGCTTCACTACAAAGAGCCCGAATATAGTGGTGAACACAAATCCAGAGGGTCCCATATAACACTTTAATATAAAGAATTCAGTTAGTAATGCCAAAACAGAATTATAGCTAATAGTCAGTGATCTGTCATTGAATTATGATGACCTCTGACTTTCAAAGTCTCTAAATGCATTAAGTACATTCCTATTGGTGAATCACCTTTCTCTATGGGTCTTTGATATGTACAATGTGACCTGACTTAATGCTTTCCTTTTTATCATTATTCTTGTTCAGATATTTTTGTCCTCCTTTGGCTTTTTTTTTTTGTGGCAGGTAACGCCATCCTCTTTTGTCGTCTGGCCTGGGTATATAGTGAGAGCATCGTGGAGATAAATGTGATTGCAGTTGTAATATGTCCCTTTACGACTTCTTATCAGCAGCAGTTTGACAAAAGTATCAAAAACGTCCCCACTAACACCTGAAAAGATCTGGTCTATTGTAAATAGTGAGTTCTAATTTTTACCGGATCAGATTCTTGTCAGTGATTTGTATACATTTAAAATTAATTTCAGCTTTAGGCACAGAGGTTTGACACCCGTTGTTAAAGTGCTATTCTGTCATGACCAATCTGAATTTGCATTTAATACTTCCCCAAGGATCTGCAATGGGTTCTCCATCTAGTACTTTTTTCCCTAATTTGTGTAGGGCTTACACCTATATAGTATGTGAGGAATGCATCTGAGGAAAGGAGGAAGGACATAAGGTAGGTACTAGGGTTACCTTAGAACCTTACCATCGACAGATGGCAATGTAGCCGATGTTGTCAGGGCTGTTCTACATACTATTAATCCACATAGCTTTACTGTCTGGTCCTTTTTTACGTGTCAATGAACATGCAGACTTGAGGTATCTCGACTGATCATGTAGGATGAGGACTCTAAATCAAACTTGTCGTGGATGTACTAAGTCTAAAGTGCTTTCAATCACAAAGCATTTGGTGTAGTCTTGTAGTGCACAAATGGGAATTATTTAGATCGAAATCTAATGAGGCTTTTTTATGTAAACGGTTTTGACTTATGTAGAGCTGGATCTATAGTTATCATATTTTCTATATGTATGCCCTCATAAATAACACAGTCATGTCTCAACGACAGTCATGTGATATTGAGTTTCCTGCGCGGGGGGGGCACAAAATTTTTTTACTGCCGTCGAAGGGGGAGGCGTAAAAAATTTTCGCGCATCCGCGCGAAAACCCACCACCCCCCCCTGTTGATAAATAATGACCACTCCCTAATTTGAGAAGGGCTTTGTAAATGGAGTGGTACCATGGTCCTAGTTTATCATTGTGTAAATGTTTATTAATAATTATATGAATTTATTATGATATATGATTATAATCACTCCATGAGGACCCGTAGGTCCCGAGGGTGGTTGAGCCTAAAATGTGGTGCACAGGCAGCACTGCTCCAGATTTTGCAGTTGTTATTTCCCTTTATTGGGTGGGAAACTGAATGAGGGAAACGGAAGAAGTTGGGTGGGCTCAACCACCCTCGAGACCTACGGGTCCTCATGGAGTGATTATAATTATATATCATTATAAATTCATATAATAATTATCAATCACCGCACGAGGACCCTTGAGGGTCCCGAGGGGGTTGGGCCTCTTCATCTCGTTATGGAAATAACAACTTCTGAAACCAGAGACTGAGATTAATTGACTTTATTTTGACAGGACACAACATGTAATGGCGGCTGGAAGTGTTGCTTTCAAAAGTCAATTAATGTCTACGTTCCACTAGTCTCTAGTCTCTATTACACCCCCCCCCCTCTCCTGGCCGGGTAACTGCCCTCAGGGGTTGTGGTGAGGTTTACTATGGTGGCCCTCCCTCGAGTTCCCCCTCGGGACCCTCCAGGGCCCTCGTGGGGTGATGGGTCTACTTACTATGGCCACTGGACCAGTTCCTCCATATCAGGTCTGTATTGGCTGTGGGTTATAGGGTTCCAAGTTGGTTGTAATGCATCTTATTTGGCATAACAGCCACTGGCCACTGATGATAATATCAACTGTAGTTCTATAGGCATACCTTTTAGGGTCTCATAGTTTATTGTCCTACATTTCAATGGTGGCGAGATTGATAAAAAAAAATGAAGGTATGTTTCCTTCGTATTTTTCCTCTCTTCGACCAATGTCCCCAATGCCACAAGTGGCAAAGAAATATTGATCATGTTGGAATAAATATACCTGGGAATTTCTATTTGTTTTAATTGACAACCTTCCAGTAGCTAAGAACACTTAAGGGTTTTCTAGGTCATCTTTATTGACAAACCTTGCCCTATTTACTCAGCTATGAGGTAGCGTTTGCACAGTAATGGTCATTATTTATAGATCCATGCCTTCTTAACATTCATGTGCCACGCCTTCAGCTCCTACTGATGCATAACATGTACATAGTGAGATTGGTCCCTACTTAAATCTAAACAGTTTGTGTTTAATATTAGGGGATATTTTAGAGTGTGACCTTAGGCCAAGGGGTTACAGATGTGTTGGTTACTACTTTTAGATATGAATTGGTGTTTCTCATTTGTTTGACAATTGAGTCCAGGCAAACACACAATTTTGAAAAATGGATTAAGTTTTGTATTTACAAGGCACCCATTTACATGATACTGGTAATTTTTATAAGATTGAATTCATGTATAGGTGTTTCTAAGGTCATATTGATGTTGGTTTACACTATGAAAAGGCAAATACAATTTGGTGGTGAATTTTGATTGGTAAGAAAATGGGGAGTCCCTGGACATTAGATGACTATGATCGAAATAGTTCAAAGAGGACAATTTGTGATCGGGATATAAGTATGGGGCCCTAGATGGGGTAACCCATGTCACATGGCGATTCTAAAAAATATTCATGTCACATGCCACTTAGACCACGTCGCATCTAAGAGCCTATCACTATTTTTCATATGTCGATTTAAGAAGTCCCCCTGTCATGTCACGAATCTTTTTTTATGTCAGTAAACGCCATGCCAGATAACGACCTAAGAAATGACCATGTCACCATGTCGAATTTCTTGATCCAGAAGCTCTTGATCACGTCATGCCAAGGGCCAGATGATATTGTGTTTGTCCTGATTAGCATTATTCTTGGTCATCCTTGGTTTTTTACTGAACAATCAAAAGTAGATCATCTAAAGAAAAGTACCATCATTTTCATCTGATACCAACTTATAATGCAGTGAACAACTGTATGTTGGACAGGTTGATAATGCACTTTTTGACTACAAGAGTGGTAATTTTGCGTGGCCAACAAGGGCCAAAGTAGGTTTGAAAAAGATAAATTGAGTTTGAAAAATTTAATCATTAACCCTTTTTCGCCATTAGCACGGTCATGGAATTATTAAGATGTATCCTAAAATGTAAGGTGTAACTCTAAACAAAAGGACCCACAGGCCTGCCTAGGAGATGTTGTTATAATCCAGATCTAAACGATTGATTAACTTCAAAATAATGGAATGCAATAGTTACACACCTGGTCACTGCATACTGTCATAGGAGCTTTGTAGATGTGTACATTCAGAGAAGGAAGAATCGCCAAGTACCCACCAGTGACAATATGAATGAATTGACCTAATTATAAATGATTGGCATTTTCCTTTCTCTACAATACCAAGGATTGGTCAATATAGTCACGTGGCCGACATCAAAGGCCATACACAATATCCATGAGCATGTAGTGATGAAGGATGTGGTGGTGGGTAGCATGGGCACATGTTGAAGGGAGCATGTCATAATCATGTCAGGTCTAGCATGTCAGCGGAGACATGTGAGTCAACATGTAACCCTGAGGGGTAGGATGGTTCTACATTGGACACGTGTGTAGGGGGAGTGGGTCTATATGACTCTTCTTGCAGATGATGTGGCTCTTGCCAATGCTATGGGGGTGTTCTATGTAGGAGCTATTTACAGATCTATGCATGAAAGGTGAAAACAAAGATAGGAGGAGACAGCAGCATTTTACACATTTTTCTTCATTAATTTTTATATCTGCCATAATCCATAAATTTGGTGCCTACTACATTGATATGTCACCTGTCACTTTCAGAGTGAATCTATAGCTATTGGAGCTCAACTACTCACTGATCGTCTTCACCAATTGATCATGAAGAACATTAAATTTATACTAGTAATGATAACTTATTTATATTCCATTTATTACGTACACAATAGTTCCCTTTAGCTAAACCAAGTGCATGACGAGAAAGTATAACTGCTTTTTCTAGGCAAGCATTGAAGGTAACCAACACTGGGATAAAAATCACTACAGAATCCAGTCTTTAGTACTCGTGGAGAGGTGCAATACTTTGGTGATTAGGACTCAGGTAACTATACCAATACAAAATGTCACTATTTGTGGAATTCAAACTAAAGTCTCCAGGTCTATAGCAAGTGTGAACTTAATGGTTAGAGACCGTGGGAAGGGTCAGGTATAAAGGTCCTTAGGGGGTTGTTATACAACTTGGAGAGGATACTTCATTGTGGCTATGGGTAGCAAGGAGATGTTAAACTCCTAGGTGAGATAAAACTTTGTTATACAAATGTCAGAGGATTGAAGTACTGGCCTTTCAGTCACCCTCTCACAAACTGTACAGTGTTAAGGGGTGCAGCTTGGTTGTTTGTTAGGCCAGACTGAAGGAACGTTTTGTTTCAGGTTTAACCAAAAGTTAATACAATAACAATGCAATAAACCTAGATCCTAGATTATCTTTTTTCATCAAAATTCCAGAAATCCTTATTGACCACAATCATCCCTTTATAAAATATGAATTACAGTGATTTTGCTGACAAGTAACAATCAAGAACCATTCCCTCCTCGCCACCCTATTCAAGTTGTATGTTCCTCAGTTCGTATACACTAAAGGGCCTTATCACATCTGCACATTATTTGGATGTCCCTTATAGGCGAAGATTTAAGCATATACTAGCCTCCTTCTTTACACTTTACAGTACTAACTGATGTGTGACTGTACAGTTTACCCAAATACATGAATCTTGGATTTGGGGTTCCTTTATAGATACACAATCATGATAGTATGGCAAACCTCCAAGTTTTGAGCACAGTCAATGTTCTTTTTATTCATTTATTCAATTATTTATTCATGTATTTATTTACTCTGGGAACTGGCGGGGCTGTATTTTTCAGAAGCAGGATGATGAAAATATATCATCTCAGGCTTTTTCCATGGAGTCGACAATGGACTTGCACTCTCAGTGACCCATACTTGCTTATATATCGCCACATTAATTGTATTCTATTGAAACATAGGAACCTGAATTGAGTGAATATAAATAGTAGGAAAGTGGCCCCAAGGTTTCCGGGGTATAGAGTATAGGATCAGTATACAAGGGCTGAGACACAGTTATCCTGCTAATTCAGGTGGATGGCCACACAACTCTATACATAGCATCAAATACTAGGCTACCTAAATAGATCTGTTTTTAAACAGAGTATTTCTCAGTGTCTGTATTTTTCCCCCCTTATACGTTCATTTTGCATCCCTAAAAAGGTGGCTTTATTTTGGAGCTATGATACATCAAAATGATATCATTGATGGTTATACATACATGTATTTTCCCAAATATGCAGATTGTGAATTGTGTCGTTTCTCGACCATACTGATAGGATGTCATTAGATAAAAGAACACATCGTCAAGGGAGTTGATATAAATCTATTTCAAAAGGTCGCACCTTTGAAATCGCTGTCATCAGTATGATTTATTAATTTTCCAAAACCGTATACTAGATGAGAGAAGGAAGTCCATGCATTCATTTTAAAATGGGTGTTTAATGTGGACCTGAAGGGAGGGGGTTGGGGATAGTCTGCAATTGAGTGGGTTAAGTGTGGGGGGGGGGGCTGAGTCTATGTTGTAGGTTGTACCTGGGAGGTTGTAGGTGGGTTCTCATGGTGTTTAGTGGGTAGGTTGGGGGGGGGATGAACAGATCAATGATCGTTTCACACATCACTGAACACAACATTCAGTCACAGCTGGCATTCCAACTGGGCACTTTCGGAAACCATATCAAGCTAGTGGGTATAACCAAGTGTTTTCTATAGCCACAGATGAATTGGTAGTTAAGTTCCTATAAAGTGAATAATTCACGTCTATCCAGTTTAATCATTGGAGATTTGATGTTGGGCCAAGTGGTAAAAAAATGCATTTTCCGTGTACAGTCAATATCAATTTTCTCGGGTCTCCAAGCACCTAGGCATTTGCTAATGCACCTAATCCTTCAATTATAATTACGGGTATCCTTTTGTTTCATTGCACAAAGAAAATGATGTTGACAGTGATGTTATGG
Source organism: Acholoe squamosa (assembly GCA_949317995.1). Lineage (NCBI taxonomy): Eukaryota > Metazoa > Annelida > Polychaeta > Phyllodocida > Polynoidae > Acholoe > Acholoe squamosa. The sequence continues at coordinate 18,047,822 of OX439051.1, forward strand.
GAGAAAGACACTTTTCGTGATGTGGCCTTAGAAAAGTATGTAAGCCATTTAGGCTATAAGCCCCCCTCCTCGAATTCCTTTTTACGAATGCCCATAATCTATCATTTTTTTAATTCCTGCTAGGAGCGCCCCCATGTTGGGCGGCAGGGGGTTGAACTACTCCAAACAACCTGAGTTACTCCCATCATGCCGGGAGTGACACTCACTCACCAGGGCTCTCACACCTACTTTCACACCTAATATCACACCTCACACCTGGATGGGCACATGGATTGGGTGTGAAACTCACGTGGATGCCAAGCATGCCCAGGGGAACTCTCTATTTTGTAAGGTAGTAAAGTAACTACTAAAGTGACAAGTAGAATTTGGAGTAATTTCATTCATTTTGCCGATTGGATTAGTTTTACCAAAACCTCTGTGTGCGTATCAGAATCATTAGATATAAAGTAAAAGAAACACTTCCACGGAGTTTCACCATAGTCCTAATGTTACTAGAGGGTAAAGAACAGGATATCACATTGAACGACCTATGCCATGGGTGGACTTTAGACATGTGCTTAGTATACCCACTGTAATGGAATAGCCCCGGATATGTGATATCGTATCATAAATTATGTCGGATTACTAGGGATATAGTTTCAGTTGATACATTCATACCTAACCACCCACTTCCGACCAAGGAATATATTTATTGGTCTGCACTTCATCTATTAGAAAAAGGAAAACCTAAAGAGGCAAAGGAGTATTGCCTTGGAAAGCAAACATCTCTGTCCCAAAGTGAATCCGTCGCTATGGCAACACTGCAACATAAAGTGGTCACAGGAAAGGGACCACTGTGAACCTGGAGTTTTCCCGTACTGGAAAAGTTCATTTATATAGCTGATAAACTAAACAAAATTTTATCAACTTTTGTGCCGTGTATTCCGTGGTGAAATAATGCACTGACTGTACCATACACACTTATTTTGGTGCACATGTGATCTCTACCTCTGGTTTGCCCATAGGAATACACAAGCACGCATCTGGACTTGACCTAGTCGTGGATTTTTTATTCATGTAATTAATCAGGGGGAGATGCCAATAGATGTAACACAACTTCTAGCATTGTTACTGGCATGTGATGACTAGAGTCACTGGCTGCTTTCCCAAGGTTCTCCCTGATCTCTTGGACGTTTCTCTAAATGCCATCTTTAAAAGCAAGCCTGGATTTTTCATACTATTCCACTTGCAATGATGATAGAGTGAGAGTTGGCTTAATCATACCAGGATCACCAGGCTTTCATGACTGACATTTATAACAAATTGGATACAAACAAACGTTTGTTTTCCTTTTAAGAAAGAAAAAGGATACCATCAACCCATACAATTAAAACAATGGAAAGTCACTGGTTACAATATCATGGCATGCAGGTGACATGAGCCATGGGATCCCCTTAACTCAAGTCATGGTATGTATGTACGTGTATAGGCACAGAAATAGGTCTCCACATGTGCCATTTTTAGGTTTCATGAACTGTAAACATTGACTCACCGAGCCACAGTCCTAGTTATATCATGTCTATTGATTTTTGAACCCATGATCAATATGACTTTGCATGGTCTACAGAAAATGTAGTTTTGTTTGCGGTTGCTTATTCTGGTTAAATTTGTCTTTGAAAAGGTTTCCCATTACAGTATTGGGATCAGTGCTAGTTTTTGTTACCTCTAAAAATAAATAGTCTTTCTTTTTTTAATGATCAGTCAGATTCAATGATTTTCTCCACAGTCTACTTGATGTATAGGGTTTCAATGCACATGGAGATAGATTGGATGTCAGGTTTAGCCAGGATGCATTCAGTCCAAAATCACTGCCGCCTTGCTAAACGTCCAAGTGATTGATCAATTTTTCAAGTCCACTTTATGTTAAAATGAGTTATAATGATGTACTAGTTGTCAATGTCAGACGGTCCCCAGTGTCCAGTTGTCCTGACTTGGGGCTGACCCTTCTCCACCCCACCTATATACCGTTCTCATGGGTATTTAAATGGCCGACCTGACTCCCGCCGATTGTTAATGGTCAGCAGAGCGTGATGGTCAGCTTTTAACAAAGCCTTCCTGTTTTTTCCTTCCGAATTTTGCACAGCCAAATTCAATTTAATCAATAATGAAAAATATTAAAATTTGAGATAAATAGTATGGGTAATGTTAAATAATCCCATGTACCAAATATTTTCAAAATCCGATACTCTCTTCTAGGGGATTTAGGCGACTGAAATTTGGAAATCTGCAAGAAGAACTGGGAAAGATTGGTCTGTATTTGCTGTCAATTGGCATCATGGCCACATAGCGTGCAAGGTAGTGATTATCACAGTCCAATGATCTGGGTATGGGGTGCTTCAGGTTCTGTTTACTAGCTGTAAAACGAGTTGTTCTAAATTCTCCATATCCATAAAATTTGTTCACACATTACATTTGTGTTGTGCATTGATTTAAATACACGACGTCTCATTCGGAATTACCAATAAGAAATGCACATGGTCCACAAGCAGAAATAACTGTAATACTCTAGCATTTTCAAGAATAGATAGAACAACACGTCTAAATGCGTCAATTATATTGGTTCAGAGCATATATATAAACGAATGGTAAGGCACAATCCCTCGGCAGAAGCCGATTTCAATTAACAATGGACAGCCTACAAAATATATGTAATAATGGTAGATATTTAGATACAGCATACTAGTAATGCAACTATCTATGTTCACAGTGTGTATACCTGGAGTATGTATGTATTGACACATATATCGTGCCGTTATCTTAGTAGTGGTCAGGGATATTGGTCAGTTTTATGTGTCAGTCATTGCAATGACTAATCTCCCTGATATTGAGCTGTGTCATGATGACAAGCCCCCCCCCCCCGATAAACACACACATTGGTGCCATATTGAACCATGCACTACACATCCCCACCCCAAACTGGCTTTCAATAAAGAACGACCAGCCCTATAAGAATGACAGTCTGGTTAATTCAAATTCATGATATGCTATTTTCCTCCTCTCCTGGCTCTCAGCGCAAAAGCTTGTCTTTCTGCATGCCAACCCGTCCCTCTATCAGTCTATGTACTTGGAGAGTCAGCCTTCCAGCCTCTCGTCCTCATCCCACTTCTCGCTGCCTCATCTATCGCTTCAATATCTCTTCTGCATGTGTGAATCACAGTGATCAAAGTACCTCTCCCTACCCCCTCCTGTTTCTCTGCGCCTCATTGTCTCCTTGCATTCCTGGGGCCTCTGCCCTGTCTCCCCAGGGGGGGGGGTACTCGGGTCGGAATAGGCTACCAACTGCCAAACGGGCTTCAGAAGCGGAGGCGGTCAGACAGAAATTTAGGGGGCGGTAACTGTTTACCCCTCAAAAATAGGGGGTGGTAAATATGTGTACACCTCAAATATAGGGGCCAGTAACTGTGTGCACACCTCAAAAATATGGGGTTGTAAATATCTTCTCTTCACCAGAAAAACTTACTGTTCATATCAGGGTCCAAATGCAAATCTCAGATACAGTCCCTTCAAATGTCCTGAAATTAGGGGGCGGTAGCTCTGAAGGCCCTAAAATTAGGGGGCATGTAATATTTCAGGAATCCGGGAGCGGTGATATTGCCTAGATTTAGGTGGCCGGTAGTTTGGCAGTGGGGAGATACAACCATATAGTGAGTACCCCCCGGGGCCTGTCTCATTGCTCTCTGGACTGCCCACATTTCATTAGACAACCCCCTCCATGTGCCTCTCCCCACGACTTCTCTTCTTACCTGTACCATATACCACCTCCTAAGAGCCCACCTTCAATTGGAATCCACCTAGAGAGGGACATGACCCCATTGCTATGGTGACACCTATTGGCTTACCTGTGCACTACAGATATCCTGCATCTGCCCTATATCCCCCTATAATACAGGTATGGTGTACCATCAGGCACTACAACAGACTCATTCATAACCCACCCAGCAACCTGGGTGTACACCTCTCCTCCTGTACCTATATACTCCCCCAAACTACCTGACACACACTACCTACCAGTAGCCACCACCCACCTGCCTCCACTCCCCATGTACTACGCACACACTCACCCACCCACCACATGGAGTCATAACCTTAAAGGGGAGGCAGTAGGCAGTCAGACAGGAGGAGGTGGAGAGGCCAGGTGGACTGAGCCCATACTTATAACTACACACTGGAGTAATCACTAAATACCTCATAAGGCCCATGGTACCTGGGCGGATCTAATTGGGTCAGACGCCATGGAGGAATGTACCAGTGGGAAGATCAGGGGGTTAACAAGTCTTAAGGTGAGTTTGTGTGACACACCTGGATTTTGGGGAGATGGTCAGGTGAGGGGAGACAGGATGTGAGTTATGGCCAGGTAGCTAGAGGTGAACGATAATAAGGGCAGGCTCCATAGAGCGCCATATGTTTACATATAGGTGTTTGACTATTAACGGACAGTCTGTCTGTGTCAGCTGTTAGGGAGGAAAATACTGCCTGCTTAACAATGTCAATCTTAATGGATCCCTAAAAAATTATGACCGCAAGAATTGGGGTCAATCTTGATCTGTATGGAATGTATGGGCCTAATGTAGGCCGGAAATTGCGTTTGGGATTTATTGATTATAGTTCTACTAATAGGATGCATGTTATCGCTTACTTGAACATCCTATCTGTTACCTTACCTTATCGGTCTATATTATTGGTATATGACCGATAATACATGGAGTATCTGCCTGTCATAGCCATGATATGTGCTCAGTTACAGGCATAAAATACATTAACCCATTGGCCAACACAATCAAGTCAATCCAATTAGTGTCGGAAATGGACATAGACCACATAGTATCATACAAATGGAAATGCCACATATTTGCCACCTATATGGGTATCCTTAAATGATATACAAAGTACCATTATTTAAAAAAAATATCAGTCTATAGATGATATCTCTATGTATAAATTCCCATTGCATTGTCAGCTTTATATTAGAAAACGCTCATACCTCTAGACTGTGTTGATATACAGTACCAGTGACAGTATATATATATAGAACAATAAGTGTATACCATCACTGAATCAATGATTGATTAGCTACTGGTGGCTCATATTGATTGGATATGTCCTAAAACTGAGTCCAAGGGCTATATAATCTATATAATGATGCTCCACATGTATACTCTATTGGTATTGGTGATGAGCTTATCACTCCCTAGGACCCTCCCATTAAATGGACACATTGTATACACAAAATATACTTAAAAACACTATATATACACACAGCATTGACCATGTTGATACTAGGTTTGAGTATAACTAGTTAGAAATTCACGTCGATAAATCTAGACATTGTAAACTGATGTCTGTGGGTTGTGGTGTATCTTCTAAACTTTGTACCAACTCCCCTTGAAATCCCAACTTGGCACTCTTTGTATTAAAGCTGCGTGAAACCCATATCCACCACCCATGACCCTATTACGTCATAACAACCCACTGATTCTGTCTCAGCTTTTATCCCCATGTCACATGTCCACAAATGCTGCTCCAAAAATAGCCCAACGAGAGTTTGAGTTGTGACTGAGACGACTAGTGAAAGAGGCTACCACGGGATTGGTCCCAAGGTGTGAGAGACGACCCAGAGAAAGGCACCTAAATCTGTAATTAGCATAGACATTAGGGGATTTAGGTTATATTTAGGTGGCTCAAGTTTTGGGTATGGAATTCAGTACATGTATATGTATTAGCACTACTGACATACAATTTTATTCACTATTAGACCAGCGTATTTTAAATTGGCCAATGAGAGGGCAGGATTTGCCCTTGTCTATATTCCGCAGACCCCAGGCGATTAGAGCCAATTAAAATCCACTTGTCTAAGTAAGATAGATCGGTTTATTGTTAGTCTACTGGGAGATAGACAGCCTCCCGTTGGTCGGCTGTCTATATCCCGTAGACCAGCAATAAACTGATCTATCCTATACGGAGAAATAGCTATGCAGCAGGTGCATAATTCCATCAATTATGCCTTAATTATTGGGAAGGCCTCAACTATGTCTTCATTAATGGGAAGGAGTGAGTAATTAAATAAGACGGAACCTTAATTCAACATGTAGCATAATAGAAGAACCACAAGTATAAATCTGAATTTAGGAGTCATTATATATCAGGAATGTACAGTAGTCTGGATGGAGGGCGAATGCTATGTAATTTAGCTGTCCCCCACCTCTATTTACCCCTATGGTGTACCAGCAGCATGTTGGTAACAATGTACACTGTGCCTTAACATGGGGGCCTTTGGGTGTCAGGTGTGCAATTATGTCCCTTTGATACCACGGACAGTAGTATTAACAATAGGGGTAAAATTGAATAGGATTATTCCTAATCTGATATAAGCCAAGGTAAGCCACAAAATAGAGGCCTCTTCAAAGGTCATCTAGGCACATTGTCTAGTTTTTGTAATGTGTTGTCTGTTACAAAGCAAATGATATACAATCCTTTCTACCAGCATGGCTGCTGTACTGCCATAGCCTATACAGGTATGGAAAGTGACCCTAAAATATTTGCCTAACAAATGTTTCAGACTTTTCCAGTCATACAAAGAGCTATGTCTGTCAACAATATGGGATATAATGTGCGTTTACAAGTGCTGAACATTATATCATGGTGTATCATCAACTGAATTGGGTTATTTTCCAGTTGACCCACTTTTATTGAATTGCCTACAAATGATACACATAACATGATGATAGGTGACATGCATGTGTATACCACAGGAATATATTTTATGGGACATGCAATATCGACCTCCCTGATCTACATGTGCATGCATGCCTATCATAATCTAAACTAATGCCCAGAGGCAATGTATGGACATAAAAATATATAATAAGCCAATATGCCCCATTATAGAACATACATGCGATGGCGGACGTGCGATTCACACGAAAAGAGATTGATAGAAACGCTTGTCAAATGACTGTATTTTCTCAAATAGGCATCGAGATAGACACCCGCTCTTGACTATAGGCACCATGGAATACCTACCCTGATCAGAGAGAATTCCTTGCCTTGATTAAAGCTAAAAAATAATACCCACCTGCACGCTTTTAGGTATATTTTACTTCAATAAAATGCCTTTTGTCTGTAATGTCTGGGACTGGTTCCACTTGAGTGACCCCAAGTTGTGACATGTTTTTCATAGTAGGTGTATGTCGTTAGTGTCATGGTCAGAGTGTGCATGTTGGTGTCAGAGGCGTAGGAAGCAAATCTTCATTGGGGGGGCCCGGCGAGGGCACCATCGCGACCACCTTGAATTGTCGGCTGATGCGGGATGGTGTCTATATAATGCGTATATAGAATTCATATAGAAAAGTAATTTTTGGTAAATTTTGGATCTGACTTTAGGCTCAGACCCCCATTTTCCCTATGACATCACCATAATAATCTAATTTGAGATGTAAAGTTTTAGCTTCTTTTCCATTGTGTTTATGAGTTCTTGGAAAATATTGGGGGGCCCAGACATACTCAGGCCCCACCTCCTTCATGATTGGGGGGGCCCAGGCCCCCCTGCCCCCCCCCCTTTTCCTACGCCCCTGTGTGTGTGTGTGGGGGGGGGGTGACCCTGCCTGTCTATTCAACAAGGTCACCTGACCAGTGGCTGTGCAGAAGTGTGTCAGTCAGTAGTGTCCACTGGTGAGTTACGTCATATACTGTTTGAGGGGTAGAGTACAACATATCATGAAGACCATGTATAGGCATGGGGTAGTATTTGCACTAGTTGCATACACCGTGTCCAAGTAGTTAGCAGGTAATGGATGCCCATCAGCAGGGCCATTTCAAGAGCTATGGTCATGTACTGGACAGCACATGCTAATATCTGAATGTAGTGCCGGTGAGCTACCTATCAGTGCTAAAATTCATACACTACGCTGACATCATAGTGTAAATCACCTTGATCATACACTACTGCACTAACAAGTGCCATAGGGTAGCATTTATTAGGCATGAATAGGTATTATATGTTTTTATTGAGCCCGATCGTTGACAAACAGATCATCTTGTATCAAACAGCTCGGTTGTTTTCACCCACTATTAAGGGTAACATACATATTGATGCACTCCTCCAAACTCTTGATGATGCACCAACATTTGTGTATCATTATGTTAAAAATACATCGTTGGGGCATCATGCCACACGAAAAGGGTTAAATAGCTAGGTAGGATTCTAACCTAGATTGCATGCACTATCCCAATAAAAAGGAGGCCCTGGGAACTTACTCAGCCGTAACATCAGGTTAGATTCACTCATCAGCTGTGACGGAGTTGTGCATGTCAGACAATGTTCAACCTGTTCGTATACAATTTGTATCTCATTATGCATGCATACTGTGACCTAGTTACATATTTCATTAGGCTCAAGCCACAATGATGCCTTCAACTTAGTCTAAATAACTTTGTACTCAACAATAGCAGTAGTAGAAGCATCAGATTGACCTTTTATGCCTGAGGAAAACGAATAGTTATTTGGGCCAAATTAGTCTGCTAGTGATGTGTTTAATTTATAGGTTACCGAATGGGGTGACTATAATTGAATCTATAACCATACCAGCCCCCCCCCCCGAAAACAAAGAAGAGCTGCGTTAATTTACCCCATAACTATGTTAGAATACAATGCAAAGTTTTTGTCCGATCCCTTGAGGTTTTTATTGTCTTTAGTCAAAGACGTGCCTTATAGGATGTGCTAGAAAATAATGCTAGACAAACTCAGTCAATGTGAAGGAAGGAACCAAATAGACCTTCCCCTCCTGTTTATAACTTTATGGTTCATCCCTTCACGTTTACAATTAAATGTTCTTCATTTTCAAAAGTTAATATGAATAGAGAGAACCCACCACCCGCTGCCTCTAAATCAATCGGTAGAATGGCCATGACAAATGTTTATTGGGTTATTGGCCTGTAGGGGTCTGGACTCATTAATTAAGTATAGAACAAGTAGCGGGCCTACCCCTACCTGACCCATAATACCTGCAGCTTCCTGTTATACCACCCTACACTGACAGATCACATGGTAGTCATGTGACTAACGTACAAATCGTGTGGGTCGTGACTGATGATCATATGAAAGGGTTTATTTGATCCTAATTTAGATTTTCTTTGCTTGACTCCATTCTCCAACAGAGCCCCTTTTTGTTAATATTGCATGAAATATTCTCTCTTTACGCGCTCTCTTATTCTCCATGTCTCTGTCTGTCTCCGTCTCCCCCCTCCCGCCTCTCCGTCTGTCTGTCTCTCGCTCGCTCTCTCCCCCCCCTCTCTCTCTCTCTCTCTCTCTCTCTCTCTCTCTCCCTCTCTCTCTCTCTCTCTCCCTCTCTATTCATCTATCTCATTATCTTGGTTATGTTAAAGGATATCCTACCAGGATACATGTGGTAGGCTTGGAGGTGTAGTTTTTATTGGTGCACGTGGGTGTGTGTGGCAGGAGGGGTGGGAGGGGCGGGTCTAGTGTAATTTAGTTAGTAGTACTAGGTCAAGCCTCTGCCTCAGGCAACATGTTTTTGTGGCCATCTGGTAATTGGTTTTGTTCTCTTAGTTCTGGTAACTCTTTTTAGTGTGGTTTTCTCTTTAATATTGGAATATCTAATGCCCCGATTTTAATTATAACCGACTCTAGTTCATGGTGTGTTCAACATAGAAATCTGTCGAATTGCTGTCACAGAATTTAGTCTATTACAAATGAAAATGCACATAAAAGGTGTATCAGTGAGGTGAAATATCTAGACCCTAATATGTATTTGTTATTGTTTGTATCTTTGTTCCACACCATTCACTTTAAGTAGACTCTGTGACTAGCACAATGTCACCTGAAATGTACTTATTTATTGACCGGACTTCCCTCTTACCTACATCCAGTCATCTGACTAGGGTAATCTTAGATTAACCAGAGTTACCATGGCAACCCAACTGGTGTGCTGGCCGTAATCCTGACCCGCCACTGTCATTCAGTTATAGATCTAGCTCTACAAGAAAGCTATACCAAAATAACTACTTAGATTGGCCACTTCTCCTATTGGGCTATTTCAAGTAAAGCAACTTTTATGCTGGGAAACTCCCAAATGACTCCACCATCACTATGATAAAAAATGCAGATCAATCGATGTTGAACAGCAATGTTAAGATCAATAGTTAACATGGTTCAAATCTGCTATTTCTGCTAGGGTTAGTTAAGGCCTTATTCCATTTAAGTCAGTGAAAGTCAAAGTTCAAATCAGTTGACTGACAGAATCTGACTGAATAAGTGGTAACTGATTCCATTGTGAAGTTGACTTTTCCTGTCAATTTTCCTGACTTTTTCAGTCAATTTTCAGACTTTTTCAGTCAGTTCTCAGATTTTTTTCAGTCAGTTTTCAAATATTTTCAGTCCACTTTTGACCTGAAGTTTGAGCACCTGATTCCACTGGCCGCCAGTCAATGGTTACGTGGAGAAAAGTTGACTGAAAAAGTTAAAAGTATGGCAAGATCTGACTTAACAAATTGACTTTTTGAAATATTGAAAGAAAAGTAATACTTGGAAAAAAGTAAAAAAAAAAAAAACACTGGAAAAGTTTGACTTTGACAGGAAAACTGCTTCCACTTAACGTCAGCCTGGTAAAATGTTTGGAAAAGTTTACTTTTTCAGTCAGCTTTGAAAAGTCTAAATGGAATCATGAAAAAAGGAAAGGTCTGTGAAAGTGGGAGACAACTGACTATAAAAGTCAGGATTTCACTTTTTCAGTCACAGAAAGTGAGAAAAAGTTAACCAAAGTTGACTTTTTCTGACTTTTTGCAAACTTGACTTAAGTGGAATAAGGCCTTTAGGGAAAGTCCCAAAGTGTCAATATTTCCTTTCTGGTAAATAATACCAGTCCATATTTTGTACATATTCTAAGTGAACACAATATAATTATACCCTATATTGTACTTTCACCCCATGATTTTGGCATCAAAGGAATGGATATCAGGTTCTCTGAATGTTTATATTAAAGTATGGACACAGTGCATGAAGTGTCTAACATTGATAATCATATAACAAATCCTGACCTTTCTGTCTCCACCCATGTAGAAACATAAGTACTGCCACTTATAGCACTTAGACATTCCCTACCAACAACATTATACACCATTTATACATAAGGGTCTAACCGTGACATATCACAACCCTACAAGATGTATTGTGATAACATGCCTCTTATCAATGCAGTGACAGGGGGTGGTCAGGGGAGATTAGTACAAGCACTGAAGGGTGCACTTCACACTGTTATCTTTATACGTGTCAAAGTGTTATTGGTGCATATATATATATATATATATATATATATATATATATATATATATATATATATATATATGCCCAGAATGTGTCACATACATGATACCCATATACAACATTCTGAAAAGAAACTATGATTCCAACCAAGAGTGTAAAGGCTATCTGTGGGTCTTCTTTAATACTCTTTTTATTTACCTAATTGATTTACCATGTACAGTTCAATTATACTTGATTTAATCCTCTTTTTCCTTGTGCTTTGCAGGAGCTGTCCAAAGAGAGGCAGAAATGTCTGGAGACTCTTTTATACATAGCAGAAATAGAGGAATATTATCAGGTAAGTGCTGTCTTTCATCTGAACAACTGAAGTAGCTAAACATAATTTGTCAACACTTAGACCTTAGCGTTTAAACAGGTGTATCACAGATTTTTAATATAAAAAAAAGGTGCCTGGATAAAGATCTAAATGTAATCGTCTCCAGTAGAATACCTCCACAAAAAGGAACTGGAATTAAGATTTAAAAAGAAATCCGTATACATACATACACAGAATATTATCTTAATATACCCAATATCTCAAGTGGAGATAATGACTTTAAAGTTCCTAATACGACATGGCAACAGTAGGATATGTAAACTTCTCAATGAATATCCTCAGCTACGATAAGCCTCTGATAAAAATCGTAATACTCTAAACCATTCAATGTAGGGGGGTTCTTTAATCTGGACCATAAATAGAACTCCTTGTATCATGTACATTGTAAATGTCGTTTTGAAAAGCCTCAGAAAGGGGCGTTGCTGGTGTGTAAGGATTTGCAATATGTGGACACAAGGGTGTTTTTAGTAGATTGATGCTCTTGCTGAATTCCCTTTACAACAATTAAAGAGACCACCCCGTGAAGCTCTCTACGGGGCCTCTCTTTTTTGTCATCTCCCAAAGAAAAATGTGTTGAGAGGCGGTGCCCAGCATGAGTTGTGGTTTAGAAACTAGGAATAACAGATTCTGAGGCTAATGTCCGCATGGATGGGCGTCAGACAGAGGGCATCTTTTATATTGCTAACCTGACAACTTTAACACCTTAAGGTTTGTAGGGTGATTTAATGCATCATCCCTTTGCTCCCCATGATAGAGGAATGATGCGCTAGTAAGTAACTGACCAAGGGTGAATTTGTGCGTTTTACTCGTATTGCAAGGTTGACGCATTTTTGAAACGCTGGTATGTTGCATCTAGATAGAAAAACACTCCAGTATTTACTCGTCAGTGGTCTCGCTGCGCATCATACATACATATATACATAGACATAAATTATGGGGTATAATGCGGTCCTTAAATGGTTATAAGCAGCCCCTTTGTGTATAGCCAAGTTAAGTGGCCCAGGGGTGGGACTTCACACCTTTATATGTGCTCTCTGACCCTTGGGTGCACATCTCTAACACTTTGTTAAGACTGTAATATAATGCACCCATATAAGAGGCTGACGTTAGATTCTCACATACAACACATTTGGATCCCCCTATTTTGCAGCATTCATCATCCCATGAATTCTGTTGGTTCATAGAGGTTGAGTGAGCTAACCCAGGTAGCAAGGATACATTGGGCCAATGCCGGCTTATATTGGGCCGATGTCGGCTTATATTGGGCTAATGTCGGCTTATATTGGGCCAATGTCGGCTTATATTAAGCCAGGCATGGACAAGCATGGTCCAATGCACCATTGCCGACTGGGAAAGGCCCGGCTGTAACATAGTTTGATAGTTGCATAAATCTTCCTGACATTTTAGCCCATCCCCCCAACAACCCTTAGACATTAACCAGACTTGAGGTTTATGGCTCACACAGTTATATGGAAATAATGAAGTGGCTAACTTACATACGCTTGCACATAATTATTTAATTCAGTACTACTGCAGCCCCGCCGACTATTTGAGACAGGTGCTTACTTGAGAAACTGCTTCAATACTCATTTCAAGACTCGTGTATCCTGGGTGCACATTTTAGATGGGGACTTATTTAGACCCCATCTCTTATATAGGACAACATAGTGTTTCTAAAGCAAGTTGGGCACTCCCAAGAGGTGGACTGTGAAATGTTCAGTGAACCATTGAATATTTATAACTTGCATTATACAATAAAATGTGTTAAGAGTTTCTGCACTAAAACGTCTATAAATCAGTCTTATACTTGCACCCCCTCCTACCCTCCATGCATAAAACCAATCCTTCTGACATTGACCAACTTGTCCAGGAGGTCACAGTTCCATAACCATTCTAGTCAGTTTCAGCCTCTCCCCCCCCCATTGAATTCATCCATTTTTTTTGTAGTGAGTAACCAGGTCAGGGTCGAGTGCCCCCTCCAACAAATTTGGGATATTACCAGAGCACACTTCATCTGCCATCTTATAAATCACTCAGCTACTGTACCAGATAACTTACATGGTAGTTTGGTCTGTCTAAAGTTACAAGCAGCCCAGACCTCAACGTGTGGGCCCTTTTAAATCAGTGTGTAGGATGCAACAAGGCTGGCAGGTTGGCTATTGGCTTACAAAGTTATTCTCACATTAGTCAGGTGCATATATAGATTGATGATGACTATACATTGTCACATACCAACCTCTATTAGTGAAGAATCATAGCCCGACTCTCTGTGCACCTGTATGACACAATCATTCATATGACAGTTACGAGAGCAATCTGAGCCTAGATTGATCCAGGGGACTCCTTGATTGATCATAGGCTTTTTAAAAGTGAAAAATAAGCATGATTTTCATGTGAGTTAGAAAGAGCCATTTCTTATTTTTAGACTGTTTCTGTAGCAACCTGCCAATATAATTAATAATTATAAAGTCTAGCAACCCGTTCCTAGTTCATCAGTAGTATTTACATGGCTTATTAAAACTATTGCTGATGTTCGTCATTTGAATGAGAGACACATACAATATCCTATGCACACTCTCCTCGTCCAATACCAATGTTTAACAGATTTGTTAAAACACATACAGATAACCAAAGCGCATGCCCCCTGGTTCAGAAACTTTGTAAAAATCAATTAGATATGGCCTGTGGCGCCATCTGGCACATAAAGTCATAATCAACAAGGTGTGCATTATAGTTCCACGTATCCAATCTGTGAGATCATTAGTGAGGTTAAGTTTTGCCTACTTCTAACGTGTATGGCAACGTACGGCCTACCATTTCCTATCATTCTAGACGTACACGTTGCCGTACACGTCGTGATCTTAACCTCTCTATCACTACAACAGCCTCAGTAGTAGAGTACATGGCAATAGGGGTTCACGGTCATCTCCATCCCTAACCATTAACCTGTAGTAAAGAGGACCTTTGTAAAAGTGCAGGTTACCATTACCTTGTACTTGATAAGTGGATGACTATGATCACAGGGCACTGGACCTGGCAAGCAAACCATTATTCTCTGAATTTGATATTGGTCACAATCTGATCTGTAGTAACCCTTTGAAACCAGTAAGGTCGAATCCCACATGGCGAAAAATGGCTAGAATATCTCTCGGATTTTGAATCCCTTGCATTTGTGGGATCTGCCCAAATTCGCAAGAGTTATAAGTACAGCAGGGTGTATAGAACACAAGCACTCTTTTGCGATTTTAGGCCAGAAAGTGTATAATTCACAGAGATATAAACATCAACAAAGGCAAAATATCCCAAATAGTACATGAGAAGACATAACAGCGTCCTTGTGCTCTATACACTCTATTGTGTATTTATAACCCATGTGAATTTGGGCTAGGTCCCACATTTGAGGCATTTTTTGCCATTTGGGATTCGACCTGTATTACATGGATCCCAAATATCGCAAAAGGTTAAGGTACTTCAAAGAAAGGAATGTGATTTGGATGCTTGACTATAGAACACGATACAACCAATTTGTATTGTAAACCTCCCTTGGTCGTTGTCAGAACCCTGTGATTTCTCACACCTTAAGAAAGAAGTGATTTGACTTATTCAATAGACCATCAGCATGCACTTACCCCTAGATTTTAACCTTTTCTGGGTTGTTACACTACATGTACTAGCATGGTATCTGCCCAATCTTACAATTTCAGGGTGTTCTGGATTCAGAAAGTCCCTTTTGTGTGTTTCATTGAATATCCAGAGAAGTGTCCAGACAGAGAAAATGAAAAGGGAGGTTTCTATAAGGAAACCCCAAACTAGCTATTACCTACGGTCAAGTAGGGACTGTCTGACAGCAACAATTTGACCACTGACTGTCCTCATTCATACATGCTGTCAATCACTGCAAGCTTGGGTCTATTTGTGGAGGTTTGAAGGCATCTAGTCCTAACCCAAAGTGTCAGGGTCACTTTGATGTACATTTAGAGGTTTTACCCTAAGGGTACACCCATTGTTACCTCCCTGGCCCCTGTGCTTCACACCCCTATGTTACACTACTTACAGTATTACCATATCTACCTGAGGTCAGTAGTGATTACATGGGGCAATGCAGGTGAAGGAAGGATTATCTTATCTTTAGCACCAACAAGGTGTGCTTTAAGTCATCCGACCCTTCAAGTACAAAAGTGCCAACCTTAGACTTCTCTTTTCTCTAAAGCTAGGTCACTCTGTCGATGGACCTGGCCCAGGGCTCCTGACAAATTCAGCAGTCATGAAAACCCATAATAAATTCATGGCAATTGAATCTGAATTTTATTTTCATCGGCATGAAAAAGCACATGTACATGGGCTAGTTTTTCATTCAAATACCAAAAGCTATATCCAAATAATGCTATTCTTCATCCAGAGGTGGTTTCTTAACACTTTGCGGATTTTGAATAATGTCTTTCCCATCTTGAGCCAGGCCATGCAACCTAAAACGAATTCCTCCTATGTAGTGAGGTAGATCTATATCTAATTTTGCTTACGAAAATACCACCTTATACTTAATGACTTATAGGCGTAATCACTCTTTCGGTACTGACCTCGATGGAAAGCCCCACATAAAACAGATCCAAACGTGCCTTTACACTGTCTTGTTTTCTGATCATAATATATGAAAAATCACCTTTGCAGGATTTCAACATTCAAGTCGTTTCTTTATGAATATCATATGAACTGTTTTCTCTTACAGACCTTAGCAGCGGAGGTAGACAGTCGGGCTCTGCAGTTATGTGGTGGCGCATGCCCAGCAGATGACTCCAACTTTGCCAATAATAAGGACCAAGGAGGCCTCTCTAAAACCTACAATGTAAGAAGATATTTCATTAACATCTCTAATGATCTTAACATGATTTTATTTTCTGTGCTTCATTTCTAAAGAGCATTGGATTATCTTTGTAGTGGCAATAAGTACAGATCCTTTTGCCAAATGATTCACTCGTTCCATATCATGGCAGAGTTTGAATATTCAATTAACCTATTGGTTGACTCTAATATTGACAAGAGACCCATTAGGACAAAGACCCCTGACCAACGTCTTATGATCATCACCAGACCAAGACACAATCTTTACAGGCTTAGGTATAGATCGGCAATCCCTTGATAATGAGCAAAAAATGATTAAAACTCAGACCAAGTTTAAAACATGGTTAGACCTGGAATTTGATGAGAAAATAAAAAAAAACAAAAAACAGTTGCCTGGATGGGTGATTCTTATAGCCCATTCCCTCTGCCCCCCTCCCCCATTCTAGGACATGGCGATCTAACTGGTGTCATGGCCTTGGGCCCCTTACCAGACACAACTCTTTTCTCTGCCTAACATCAGGTAGATAAGTGCTGCTATAACATCAAGGCAGAACTCAACTTGTAAAAAAGATTTGAAGAATTTCGCGGTGGCACTTGCACATACCTGACCCAAGCATCCCTAAACGGGGGATGGTTGGGTCCTTGAACATACTTCTACTTAAATTATCATCAGGTTCAAAGGATAATTACTATAGTTTTCTTCTATCTTTCTCTTTCTTCTCTTTCCTTAATTTCAGATTTGTGTATAACCATTGAGGGACACTTGTATAACTACATTGTGTCCTCTTAAATGGAGATTTAAATTACTGTTTCTTTTGACTAGACTAAAGCGTATATGTATTTGTATAAGTACTTGCTTACTGCTCCCATGCTGAAAACTACTACAGCGTTTTGCTTTTAATAACTACATAACAGACATTATAATGGGTGACTACATAGCTGTGGAGTCAGGTAATACAGGCTATAAGCCTATTTGTATCTCCTCAGGATAAAATAAAATGAATTCCAAACCAAACAAAACCTATGCACAAACAAGGGTTCAGGGACTAGGAAACATGATCTAAATCATAGGGTGTTCCAGGCCTTTCCCAGTGGCATGGGTTCAAGGAGTGCAATAAATAGCAGTCCACTAAAACTAAATCAAACATTAAACATTGGTTCTGACCCCTAGGCCTCTAATAAAACTGTCCATAGGTACACACACACAGTGGACAAACTATAAAGTAGACTGCCACACCCCACATCACCTACAAACTGTCTATAGATACAGCCAGGATCTCCTAGCCCTAGTACTAGATCCTAGATGTCAGCAGGTGCATTAAGGTATATTCCAAGGTCATTCCAAGGTTGTCTTGACACCTGGGGCTAAGTCCCACTTGAGGACCTTGACATTGGAGACTGAGAACTGTCTGAGCTTTGAATCTTCCCTCAAATTTGTAGAAGATTTAGGAGTGAGTTGTGTATACTTTTGAAAATGTGGGTGAATGAGTGAAGGGTAGAGCTGTGTGTTTGGGGTGGGGGTAGGGGGATGGACTAGTTAAGGCTGTGATCAGGCAGGCCAGACAAGGGGCCCTGAGGCAGGGGTAGGGCCAGGTGGTGTAGGGTGAGTAAGGTTAGTTTTAGGGTCAAATTTCAAGCACCTGAGGGCTGTGTGTGGTAAACTTACTAAAAGGCAGCAAATCTCTGAAGGCAAACATTACAAATCCAAAGCGCAGAAATTGAGAATGAGATTTTAAATCTGACGTGTCAAAGTACTATGGCGAAGGATCAAGGAGAAATGAGCACTACTCAATTTGAGCTATAATGGTTCTAGTCTTAGTTCTTGTCGTAACCCTCATATTTTGCCATCTAAACAGCTATTGAATTCACATGCTTTCTATATGATCTAGGTAAATTATATCTTTAGATTTCTGCATCTGCAAATAATGCATGTTTTTGCATTATTGCATTATTTTGCATCCTCTAAATCCGCCACTGAACATACCTTTAGATAATAAAAAAAGAAGATTGAATCCTCGTTGGATAGTTATGATTATGCTAATACAATATCATAGTATTGAAATACTAATTACCACATCATATTCTGTAGGCCTGTATGTATGCAGTACGAAATACGTGGTCATGGCTCAGCCAAGCCTCCCGATGTATGGAAACCCACCTACAAAACGCATCAGAATACCACCAGGTAAGTCCTTTGAAATAGTCAAAATTATCTTGTCCTGTATAATGTGTACATATAAATTGAGCAGGTGCAGAGGGTAATAGATTTGGCGCTTGTAACTGTGGTAATACATCTTACATGGTTCCCCCTATCCCTTTTCACGTCATTCCCAGGGTCGCTCATCTCATTATGACAACAGATTCCACTAATTCAATTGGAGGTAGTGATCACCCCTTTTAATGATACTCTAACTGCTGTAAAATGTAAGTCCAATTTTAAAATTAAAGTAAATCATTTTACTGCGTTTAAGGCGTGGCCTCAGTCCTACGAAGCCGTGTACTATGTCGCAGTCCTGGGGACATGGGCTCATTAAAACAGCCAAACTATACAATAACGCATTAAGAAAATGACCTTCCATAGTAAACTCCATAGAGCTTTCCTATGTCATAAACCTAGTGCTGTGGGGGACTCCTAAGGAAAACCTCCAGGGTTAAAAGTTCACCTTAAAACAGTGGACACAATCCCTAAAACGAGATGGTCCAGCAACATGTCCCTGAGGGTAACATGGCGGTCATTTAGTACCGACATGTTACCTTGGCAACGGACCAGCAGACGACAATTGGACCAATTGGTCTCTCTTACCAGTGTCTCCTTTGGATAGGGCCGGAATTCGGTAATCTTAGATATCGTAATCAATCTCTCTGAGATAAATGTTCAAGATAAGGGAGTGATAATTTTTTAACAACAGGGGGGGGCGTAGGGTTTGAGGGGGGGGGTCAGAATTTTTTCAACCCCTTGACCGGGGGGGGGGTCAGAATTTTTTCAATACCTCTGATGGGGGGGGTCAAAATAATTTCACCTGTTTTCAGTGGAAAACCCCGCGCGTTACTATAGGCTAAAAGGGGACGTTCGCGCGCCATTTTTGTCCCTTAAGGGGGGGGTCAAAAAAATTTTACCCCCTCAAGAGGGGGGGGTCGAAATTTTTTTCGCGTGTCCGCGCGCAAACCCACCAGCCCCCCCCTGTTGTTAAAAAATGATCACTCCCTAAATTGGTACCAAATTGGGAAACGAATAGAAATTATATAGTTACTTAGGATTGTACTAGTGAGGTAAGTATGGTTTTATTTATGTCCCTAATATAGACCCATATAATCCTGACAAAATGAACCCATTTGGAATAAATTTAACCCTCCTATTGATAACTTACAGGGGAAATACAAATGATGAGAGGTGAATCTTCTTTTGGAATTTGTGCATGTAGTGTTAGTACAGGTATCTATGCATGTATTTTATAATGATATAAGAAACCATGCATTGTGGTAAAGAGACCAATACAAAACTTAATACTTGATTATAATCCCTATACCATGCCTATATGAACCAATGATCAATTTATATAAACATGATAATAATCAACAATGATCTTCTGTCTCTTTCAGTTTTACCATGAGATTAAACATTGTGACCAGGGCCTCAAGACAGTGACGTCACGGCTACGGCATGACGGGAAGAGGGATCCAAAGGAACGCCGTGACGTACAGACTTTTATTCGTGAAGTCAGGGTAAGAAAAATTGCCATTTGCAATGCACCTATCCACACCATTCTACATACATAATAAAAATATAAAGTCCTACGAACGTGGTCAGTGTTTTAAATTGGTTTACTTGTATAATCTTGGTTGATATTGGAGTTCACTGAATATATTTTGACGCCTTAATTGGATAATCGAAGATGTTAACCCCTATTGCCAACAATCAATGGCGATTTCATTCATCAAAAAACAACAAAAAAAAGAAGAAAAATGAAAAAAAGTCTTTGTATCAATATCAAATCAACTCCACACGAGAGTCCCTCAGCCATGGATTTGGAATACTTGGCCAAATGCCCACAAGTGCACAACGTGTGTATATTTGGAGGATGTTTGGTCACATGGATTATTCCATATTTGTAAATAGATCTCATGATACAGAATGACTCTTTATGTATAAGAAATGTTTTAAAACATAGACCCAGCAATTGACCTCTTTTAACTTTCAGGATGTTACCAGGCAGCTGTTGGACTACCAGGCCAAGGTGGAGTCGCTGTTTGAAAGGAGTATTGACATCATTCCTCTCCCACTCCGCAAAAGTCCAGTGGAGGACCCCATCCCTGTCACCTCCCTCTGTGACTACCAACAGAAAGATGTAAGTCATCTACATTCTAATTTATAGAATTACATGCCTAATTTGTATAATCTTTAAGAATGGGCACATTCTTTAGATTGGAAATAGTAATTTGATAAATAGCAATGAACATTCAAATTCAAATCGATACAGTGAGATAAACCTTTGAGGTCAAAATAGATTAATCAACATGGTAAAAGATATGCCTGCAAGGGGTTGAGCGAGCGTAGCTTTTACTGTGTTGATCCAATTATATCGATGATGATCTTCAATTCAGACAGTGAATCCAACTAAAGTTAATTCAAATTTTAATGTTGTATATCAATGTTATTTCAGTTCTCAGTAACAGAGGGTGAGGTTGTTTCGCTTTTGGATAACTCTGAAGTAACAAAATGGCGGGTGCGTACCGAGGCTGGCCGCGAGGCGCTTGTACCTGCTATTGTCTTTTTGATCCCACCACCCGACAGGACAGCTGTAGTTACTGCACAAAGGTAGGCAGTTTTATTAAAACAAAAATATATAATCCACAAAGGGAAATAACATTTATATTATTCTTTCCTTTCATATTAATGTTCAAACCATTGTGATCAAGGGAGGATACTAGGGATTTATTCATGCATATTTTATTTCAAACCCCACATACGATTTACATACCGCTTCAGGTATAATCAATAGTGTTATTTTCTCCCACCAGAGTGCGGAACCAGACACTTTCTACATGGAAGGATTGCCTGCTGATGTTAAAACGTCAAGCCAGGAGATTCTTCTCCAAAACACTGTCTGAGAAATCCCCAGATGAGGTAGGAATTACTCAGCATACCTGATGAATATGTCCTAGACCAGTTTACCACCAGAAAGTCTTATAATATTTTTAGTAATAAATGGCATCTTACCCTTATGTCTCTTTTTAAGAAAAGAAAACATCATCACTCCTTGGCTGACAAACAGAGGAAGAAATGCATGATTAATCTTGAAAGAACCCAATTTTCAAATCAATGAACCAACGATAAATGCTTCACTCAGACCAAACGTTCTTTCCTGATATTCATGATGGAAAAATACAGCAAGTTTTCAAAGGGAAAAATCGTTCTCATCATTGTAGCGACTTTATGACCGCAGGCCTGACTTGAATATCATTATCACTGAGTTAATAAAAGTGCCTTTTTATATCCTCCAGATTAAGTGCCTTAACCCTGGCCAGAGGAAGGACATCTCCCAATGCTTATCTGACATGGTGGACATCCTAAGGACCAGCACACAGGAGGGAGTAGAGTTTAAAAACTTCAAGTCTCTCTCACAAGACTGGAGAAAGGCTATAGACAGAATGCAGGGCGTGGCCGTAGGTGAGTGACAGCTTGAAAATTACAGGTGGGCAGGGCTTAGGAAGCAGGGTTATTTCTGATTGGCTGCTGCAGGGTTAAAGGGGCGTGAGCAGGTAGTTCTTGTTAGGGGAGAAAATATCATATAATTATATATATAGTGATGCAATAAATCATTACATTGGAATAGTGTAAAAGATTTATTTCCATAGCAGGAGGTAATTTTTCTCAAATTGCAATCTCAACATCCTGGTCAAGATTGAAGTCGACCTATCTTTATTTAAACAAAATAACAGGGTAAACTCTTACTACTTTAATAGATGGCCCATCATAGGATCTATAGAAATGTAACATGATAAGACTTCCCAAATACTTATCATCAATGGATAGACTATTTCTAGCAATGTAACTTAACATAACAATGTAAGACCCCTGACTAGTATTTGGTATTTCATTATTCCATAGCTCTTTAGATGGTAGTTAACATTTCAGGAAATAATGTCTTTTTTTGTGGGGATATATTCTGGGTATTAACAATGAAGCATATTAACCACATGGATCTTCTCTCAATATGACGTATAGTCCTAAAGGTTAACAACATAGACCAAAGAGCTAATAGGTGAAATAGCAGGGTATCTGGTCAATGCTAATGTATCTCTTATTTCAATATTAATTTCCATTTGAGATAAGCATAGGCTATCTACTTGTGTTTTTTTTTTACAATTGCTATAATTATATTCCCTGTAGATCTGTATCTGTCCAACAGAACAGGTAATGGTTTGAACGTGTGTTGCCTCACCTATACATCAGTACATAGGTTTAAGCCAATGGTGTCTACTAACCTAACAAGTATTTTATCATACACCTCTTCCACACAGAGTATCAGATTTTCTTTGCAATCAATCATCATTGAATCAACACAGCTATTTACATATTCTCAATAGTAATCTCCCACGTATAAGCCCGTATAAGACGCGTCTTATACGAGGGGTTTTAGTTCTCCCTGGATCCGCAAGGGGGAGATCAAGACCTTTCTTCTGATATGTTACACTTCCCCTAAGTCCTTATAGGACATAATGTGGGCCAGGTGGGTCTGGGGGAACTGAGCTACACATAGATTTTTGAATATTTAAAATCCACCCAGTAGAACAAAAGATATGAATTTTTCTTTTTTTTTTTTCCATATTCATAAACTCTAGGTGCATCTTATATGTGCGGTGCATCTTATATGCGGGAGATTACGGTAGCAGCCTATTTGTCAATGTGGAAACAATTATGGTCGATTCAGTTGCAGTCGGCTGAAAATTAAAAATGTACAAGGATAAGGAAAGGTTCAGCTCCATCATTCTAAATTTCAGTGTCATATCCATAACTCATATTATAAGGAAATAAAAATGGATACAGATGTAGCTGCAAAGGCTATTCAGATGGCTGGTTTTGTAAAAGAGGAATCTTTCATTTGCCCTGGAAGGCCTATTTGCCCAGTGGAAATGTCTTCTTAGGACACCATAATCATCTGACTACACACACAAGTCTCCTCAGAATAAAAAAAACAAAAAACATGTCACAAGTTAATGTATACGGTATAGGGGACAGTTGTATCATATTTATACGTACATCTAGTGTGGCAGAGCAAAACTAATAAATATTTTGTTAATATTCTATTTATACGATTTATATTTAACACAGTAGAGTCATGATTCGTTACCAAGTCAAATGTTAAATGAAGAATTGGTATGATCTAAAAGGTTGATACTTAAAAAGCTCAGTGAATACATACCATATAGGCCCAAATAAAGGGAAAAAAAGGAAAGAGGTGTCATTAAGAGCGATAATTATGTAGAAGGACTATTGGGAATAAATCCCTTTTTGTTTGTGTTTTATACATTCACTTTATTAATACTCAATATGATAGATTTGCAATTATATATGGTTTTATAACATGCAATGATCTCCGAGTGGTGTGTTCTTTTGATGAAGTTAAAATGACCTTTTCTTGAAAGCAGAGTGTCATACTTCCTGTGTGTTTTCGTTGGATGGAAATACATGCCCTAATAAGATTAACCTATTCAGGGACCAAATCTGTTCTACATGGACAGTATCCGTCTGTTTCTAGTAAACTATTTGGTAAAATCAGGAAATCTTTGATAGAGAGTATGACAGAAAAGATGAAGTCCACTGCGAGTGTGAAGAATGCCACCATGGTTATGTTACCTCATATTGCAGATTTTCAAAGGTTTTCTACTCCATCAAAGACCTGTCGTTTCGACTATTTTGCCAAATTTATGTTGTATATTCTGTCCGTTTGCTGTGGTGTTTCATCTTATGATGGGTTGATTATTCTAGTTATTTCTTTGATAAACGAGTGAATATCACTTGATGTGAACTTTTCTTCAAACCCTATTTGCGTGGGCAACATCTACAAATCGTTCTGCAAATTTGACTCTGTTCTGTACTTAATATCTCTCTTGCACCATACATAAACGTTCGGACACAACAAAACATGGTTATAGCAAACTTGATCATAATGAAGCCACTTGAATGAGAAGTGATGTGACAGATCACAATACCATCTTATCTAAAACTAGTTTGATGATGTGCAACAAATGTTATTCAAAACAAAATTATCTTGGTTCCATTGGGGGTTGTTGTGACCAAGCTGTACAAAAATTGCTGTGTGAATAGCTCAAATTTGACTCTCAGTGTCAATCTCCATCATCTCAATCCTTCTCCCAAATCACACACTACACTCACTTTCAGCAAATTGCACCACTGCTCCTAAGCCCTCTACGATATATCAGAATTCACATCCGCTATCCAACCGAGTAACTTTTGTATATCCGTAAACTTATAATTTGCAGATCGGAAGAACCTGTCCAACTCGCTCCAGTTGCAGTGGAAGGGTAACCAGAAGTTGTTACACCACATTGAAGAACTAGGGGCCTATGTAACAGCCTTTGATGAAGTGATTGCAGGCACCAGAGGAAGCCATCATCAACTGATAAAGGAGAAGGGTGTAGCAGGAACAGTCAACTTTGTCAGCAAAGCATATATTGAACGGTTAGTATTACCTTGATTAATACAGCTCATCATGGGGATGACAGTGTGTGCTTTTATATCAAGAGGGAAGAAAGGCATGAGTTTAAAAGACATCTTTTATTTAGCAGATTAGATAGACCTATATTTAAAAAAGTGAATAGTATAAAAGTGCACAATTGAGTAAAAGTTAAAGTGGATGGTATACCGTAATCTCTCGCTTATAAATAAAATGCACCTCGTGGGTAAGGGCATTAGAATATCAGGCTATGGAGGTCGCCATCTTGGGTTAGCCCCCCCCCCAACTCCAGAGCAAGGTATTCTGGGTAAATTTCTTATCAGTCTCCAGAACAATGGCCAGTGATAAGACTGATAAGCTGCATCCTGCCCCTTATCTTAATTACCCAAAGTACCTCTCTATTGTTTTAGGTGTGAACTCAGGTGATAACACTGATAGGGAGATAGCACCCTGATTGACTGAACTATGGTATCAAGCAGACATTTTAATGATCTTTTGCTCTTTTATTTCAAATATTTCATCTAATCAATGATTACATAATTAAAGTAGGTGATATGGGGAACCCATAGATATATTTTATAGAAAATTCCAATGTGAAGTAATTAATTGGCAGGTAGTCAAATTAGACTATATGAAGATGCCAGAGGTGGATCTAGCCCCCGACTACATGAGCCACCTAGATGATCCTCCTAGCACTAGCAATGTGCTAGTCCCGTATAAGGCGCACCTAACTTTGGTTCTACTGAATGGATTTTCAAAATTCAAAAGGCTATGTGTAGCTAGGGCCCCCCAAACCCCCTTGAATCTCCCTATGTTATTTTTTGAGTTAGGGGGAGTGTAACATACCAAAATAAAGCTCATGGTGTCCACCTCGTGGATCCAGGAGGAACTAAAACCCCATGTATAAGATGCGCCTTATACGCGGGAGATTACAGTAGTTGACCTTCGTTACTATAGCTTGAATGGAATATGTGAAAGTCAGAAATATTTTTTTTGGGTACAAAAAAGCAATATCGATATAAAAGTGTTATCACCAGACTTATACATTGTGTGACAAGCCTTTATGATTTTCGAATAACTCAAATATAGGTTTCTTAGAATTTCAAAGGGGTTCTCCATTCATACAAAGCGGAAAGGGATATCTTTGAAAAAGTGTTTCTAATAGTTTGCAATTATTTGATTCTCTAGAGTGAAGCCCCTAGAGTCTGTAACACCTCAGAATGGACAGGATGAAGTCTTCCGTCACGTGACCATGGCAGAGAAACTCCCCATCCCTGCCCAAATGAAGAAGAGCAAAACTGAAGAATGGGAGGAGTGGACCGTCAAGGAGTCTGAGGTGCGCAGAGTCCCACAGAGTGGGAACACAGTGATAAGTGCTATATAATAAAGGACAACATGGTTGTCCTCCTAAAAGGGTTGGTATGGAAAGAATAGAAGACTCTGCCAGATGTGGCTGAAAAAACTGAAAAAATGTGTTTAAAACTTATTCTCAATGAGAATGGGTGCAATTATTTGGAATTGGTTGAGGGTGGGGGTGAGATATGATAATGTCTATAACTGTAAATGGGGGTTTAAACATGTGCACTGCACAGCAGTGTATAATGTATTGAAGCATATTTACACATTTATCACAATACCTTGTTAATCATTCACATGCAGTACTGATTCATCCCAACAAACTTAATATTAATATTATTTAACCAACCAACTTTGTTTAGATTATAATTTTTGGTTTGGTTGCATTTTACCTTTTATTTTGTATTGTTCTGCTGCATTAATGTCATAATTTCTCATTTATGATAACACTAGTCTATCGCAACCCACAACAGGACCAACCAAAGCCTTATCTAAAAGTTGCTTTATCAAATCCTTGCCACTTGCTCTTTAGTTTTTATTCCAGTATGCCTTTTTTATGCATATTGCATCTTAGCTTTTCTATTTTTTCCAAACTAAAGTAGGAAGTAGAGATATAATATTATATGCATTTTTCACAACTTCCTAGTGTCTTTTGCGAAGTAGGCTGTAATTTCGATTCTGTTATATCTCCCATTGCACATTCCTTCGTTATAATTCCATAATGCGGATTTTGCTTGAACAATGTCCCCCACACCAAACTGACCATAATAAAACTGCATGTTAGGGTCTGGTTTATAACTCAACATAACCTTCTTAAAATAACTGAAATGCAATGCCAAAAGAAAAGCAAAAAGAAAACAAACAAAAACCACAAGCAGAGCATTTGAAACAATTTTGTTTACATGAGAAAGGGAATATGATTTTGAACAAATTTAATTTGAACACATTTCGAACCATTTTCTGAGCAGTTTATATTTTGAGTGGAATGAAGTTGCACAACCTCTCTAACCAAAGCAACTCTAATATCATCTGCACCAAACATATCCCTGACATGTATAAACTTCCCTTTCCCTGATAATCTCGGTTGCAATTACAACTAATTGCAGAGACCTTCTCTGCTGGGCAAAATCCGCAGCCGGAAATTGGTGGTAGCCCCCGCACCCTAAAAACAGGAGGCTTTTGTTGCTTTCGGTCTAACCCGCTGACACTAACCCCTCCTTTCTGGTGGGAACTTTTCTTTACCTTCAGCTGAACACTTGCTCACAGGTGAAGAAAGCAGAAGAGGAGTACCTCTCGCAGACCATTCGTGAAACACAAACCTTCGTCATCACTGGAGTGATCGACCCACGAAACAAGGAACAAATTTCGATTTATCAAGCAATTACTCAGGGAATTATCAGCCAAACCCAGGGTGTCTACATGTTAGTATCTTTGAAATGCTGTTATGCTATATGATTATTGTTTTTGAGTAAAGTAAAGTTTTGCTTCTGGTCTTATTGGTCATATGCCTTTTTCTTTTGTTAGAGGTGGGTTGTCAGTAAAAGAAGACTTTGAAAATGACTAAATAAATTCAGTCATTTTCAAAGTTTGTTTGGTATTTTACCACTTCGTATCCCACAATTTAAAGCTAACATGACTCTAATGGCTTAAATCTATGACTATTCTCACCCATGTCACTAGGAATCCTGACACTGGTGACACAATGCCCATACCAGAGGCCATGTCACAAGGACTCATTCTGGTGGAATTTACCAACCGGTCCGTGGAGCGAGATGCCATCGAGAGAGGCATTATTACTACAACTACTGAGCTTGAAACCATCCAGTATTCTGTGCGAAATGTCTTCGACCCCATATCTGGGAAACCAATAAGTATTGCAGAGGTAATGTAGTATTGCAACATTTTAATTCTGTTATAATTTTATATTCATTTTCTTTTTCTTGACATGCTATATAAATGTCATTATGTATTTCATTAAGCTGGACCAGTATGGTTGAAGTTCATATTCATAAATTCTCTCGCAGTGTTCTCCACCTATGTAGACATTGATCATTAACTTCAGTATAGATAGTATTGGCCAAGTGGACTGAGGAATTGATATAGAACAAATCAGACTCCTGATATTCACTATCACCTTTTCACACCAAGATGATGCATCTTTCTATGGGTCAAGCATAATACTGTAAAGCTCTCAACATTCTTAGTCCTTTACCTGTACAAATAACAACCTCCTCTTCCACTTTACAGGCTGTTGAACGAGGTCTGATTGATGCACGTAATGCACTCTATGTAGACCCCATCACTGGTAAATCCATTCCCATATCCCAAGCCATTGAAATGGGGCTTGTCGATGTCAACGATGTTGACACAACAAAGAATGATGTCGTTGATGCACCACAGAAGGACCTCTCTGACAAGGACATTGCAATTGTCAGTGTCACCGATCCAAGAACTGGACGTGAGATCAGTCTCGAGAGAGCAATCCAAGAAGGTATCATCGATGCTAAGAATGGTCTGTATATTGACCCAGTTACAGGAGAGACTATGACTTTGGCAGAAGCCCTACAAAAGAGCTACTTGAAGGCGAGGATTGCTGAGCCAGGTGAGGCAGGGAATGTTGTCAAGGGCAAAATTTTCCAAATTTCAGCAGGTAAGAATTTTTCGTTAATTTGTGATGCTAGATAATTAAATTTACTATATTTCTATCAGCTACTAATTAACTGTGAAGAGGCTTTGTTTTAGGTACTATTAGAATTTCATTTGACACATTTAACAAGAACAATCAATGCAAAGCAAAACTATTGTTAAATACCCATAGGGTAGATTGTCAAAAGACTAGTTATCATTGATTGCCTATACTGCATCAACAACCTGGTTTACTTGCCATAATCATACTGATACCCTTGGCGATAACTATAACTGTAACTAAAATTTGAATTTACACCAACCCTTGCTATCCTCCTTAGGTACTGGGAAACCCATCGATTTGGATGAAATCCTCCAATCACAAGCAGACCAGTTGCAGACCACACCTGAAGATATCAATGCAGTCATCTTTAGCAAACTCAAAGACAATCTGAACCTCAAGTTAGGAGGCATCAGGGAACAGACCACCGGCAAAGAGATGACCATCAAAGAGGCCTTCGAGCAAGGTCTACTTGAGCTTTCTCCCCTTCGTATAAAGAATGCTGATGGTGATAGTTTTACTCTACAGGAAGCTGCAATTCTAGGCATCCTTAACCCACACACTGCAAAGGAAATCCTGAAGGCTGTTGAGCCTCACTCATTGAACAATCTCATAGAACAAGGCCTACTGGATCCTGTCACTGGACTGTATGTGGATCCGACGAGTGGCAAGAAGATGACAATCAAAGATGCTATCGCACAGGGTCTTCTTGATCCAGACATGGTCTTCTATGCAGAAGGCAACTCAAACACAATTGTCACCCTTGGCAGCGCTATTGATGATAAGAAATTCGATCCAATCACAGGAAAGTTTGTTGACCCCAAAACAGGAAAGTCCCTCAGTCCAGCTGAAGCAATTGCTGCTAACATTGTCAACCCCAAGGTTGATGCACAAAAGATTTCGGATCAAATTTCGTCTCTGCGCTTCTTGCAGGCTTTCATGGATACCACATCGAAGGGTATCAAAGATCCCCGGACAGGGGAGGACATTTCTGTTGAGGATGCTATCTTGGCTGGCATTCTAGATGTGCCTAGGATTGAGTATCACAATCTAGCTAAAGACCAAACAATGAGCATTCCTGAGAGTGTTGATGCTAAGCTTGTTGACCCAAAAACCGCGAAGAAGATCTATGGTGCCATGAGTAAGATGTCGCTTGGTGAAGCACTCGCTCAGGCCCAGATTGATCCAAACACTGGTAAATTTGTTCATCCAGACACCAAACGCAAGATCAACATCAAGGATGCTATTGAGGCAGGTCTGTTTGACCCACACACCTTGTTCTTTGTGGATCCTAGCAACAACCAGGTGACAACCCTCGGTGCCTTTATCGAACAAGGCCGCTTTAACCCAGTAACCGGCAAGTTTAAAGACCCTCTGACCAGCCTGGAGATCAGTATTTCAAATGCCATTAAGAAGGGCATAGTTAGTGCAGACATTGACCCTAACCAGTTCATTGAGGAGAAGATGCCAGTTCAGGTACTTCTGGACAGTGGAAAGGTAAGCACCTCAAAGGGTATCTTTGTTTCGCCCGATGGACAAGAAATGTCCCTGAAGGAGGCTCTAGCTAATGGTTTCCTGACTCCAGCGTCTATGGTCAAGCTTGATCCAAAGACTGGTTACATCAAGATCACCGATGATGGTGCAGACATTGTGCGAGCACTCATGGATACTAAGAAGAACATGGACTGGTTAACGGGTATTGAAACCAATGTCGCAAGCCAGCCCAAACCAAGTGAAGACCCAACAGACCTGGATGAGCAGATTGGTGCTCTTAAGGTAATTATGGACTATGAAAAAGCCTTTTGATGAGACTAAATGTATAGATACATATGGTAACATGTATAAGACCACAAAATACAATACTTTGTTTGCAGTTAATAGAAGTTCAGCTGAATTATGAATTCAACAATGTATGGGTATTTGTTGTATTTATCTAAAATACACATTTCAGATTTAATTGCATATACCGGCATTATTTTTGTAAATCCAATGTTTCGATATCAACAAAATGATTTTATTTACAGGACCTTAAGAAGACTGTTGGTGGCAAAAAAGATGGTGTCCACCGGCTTCTTGATAAGTCACAACAACTGCTAGAGAACAACAAGGCCAAGGACAATGCTAAGGACCCTGGCAGTCAGCAACAGTTCCAGCGCCTCAAGTTCAACGCCAACGACCTCAAAAACAGAATGGATGGAGTGAGTAAATTGGTCTACTTAGATGGAATGCAGTTTATCAAATGATTAGAGGCATTTTTTGTTCAATTCTCAGCCTTCTATGATACATAAGACCCATTGAAATACGTGTACATAGGCCTATGTGTATTTCAATGGATCTTAAGTGAATAACCTCAAGCATTGATTTAGATTTTCTCACTCCATTCTTTGTGATCTGAAAAAGGTTTGGGTTGCACACAAGGTGAGAGGGGATAAGGAGACAAAACTGGACAAAATGACATGTATACCCATGTCAACTTGATTTGACACAGAGAGCACACGTCATTGGGACATATGCACATATGTCACCATGACAACTGTAGCACACAGTAATCCTCATATGATTTGACATGCCTTAAAATGCCATGTCATCTGTGAGTTGACTAGGGTCACGGCCATGTCGAAGGCACTTGACATGTGATGGTTTGACATACATAATTGTTCTAGGATATTCCACTAGATGGAGCAAACAACCATTTTGGTACCAGGATTAATCACTACCAAGAAGTACTACCAACACTTGAGACATTTGATGTATCTGTGTCATTTTGTTTTCATGAAGAATAGATCACTAAGGTCTGTAAATACTATCAATGAATGGTAGTGAATTCTATTTCATTGTTAAATCTGCATTTGTTATTGAATATCAAAATAGACACCCACCATCCTGAATACTCCAACTGGAGTGGTTAGACACCTTATGTGTGGGTCAGTGAAAATACCAAAGGACTGTATTCTAACCCACAATCTATAATCTCAGTATCTACAGTACAGGGAGACATATGGCATTGCCATGCACCCCCATGCCCTTGTCTTATGGACTGCATAGAGGTCCTCAGTCAAGTAGGAGTTCTGTAGATAGGAAAAAAGTGCCTTAGTGTTGCAGGCCTGTGGGACTATGATATCCCCTGCCTTCTATTATAGGCCTCCCTTGATTGAACCATTGGTACATAGTTATTGACTGCGCTTGACCCTTACATACTTGTCTCACAGTATTACCTAGCACTCAGGTGAATGGATCAGAAATATGTGACGTGTCTTCATTACGCATGTCAAATGGAGTTGACGAACCAAATATGAGAGGGTCAACCTCATTTGACATGCCTTCATACATGTCATGTGGGAAACAAATTGTGACCTGTGCAGTATGCGTCAAAGCGATCAGTGTTCTTCTCTCTGTGTATACCTTAGCAAATGTGAATTATCCATAATTTTCATTAGCCCTCATTTAGCTGATCCTGCTGGACAGATTCGAGTAACTTATAGGCTTGATGAAGTTAAAGTATTACCTATCTTAATTTCTGAATTTTTATTAACTTTCAATAGATAATCAGATGTTAAGGATTAAGGGTTACATCTATAATTTTCTGTAGGTGAGTGGACAGCTGGACAGTCGCCTGGAGGCTCTAGGAGGTATGAAGGAAGCCCTGGAGGAGTTCATGGATAACACTGACCAACTGGAGGGCTGGCTAGATGACACCACTCATGAACTTAATGACATCAAGAGGTCTGTCGGAACCACTGATGACACTGATGGGCTACTTGGAGCATTCAAGGTAAGTTTAGATCAATAAGTAGATTCAAGATTTTTTTTTTCTTTTTTTTCATTTTGCAAGATGACATGTATCTTTATCGTTTCAGTTAAATCAAATGAAGGTAATGATGCTTTAGAAGCCTTTGATCGATTCACCATAAATTTTCTGTATCTTAAATCATAAGTATGGATTGCAATTATAATATATTGTACATGAAACCGAGGAAGATTTTAGAAGTCCCCATGTGCAAGAATGGTAAAATGTAGGGTAAAGGGCCACAATAGTGGTACACACATCAGGGAGTGTACACCAGTGCATGGGAAGTTTATTGTCAATGAGGTTGCCATGGTTACCATTGGGAAGTCTGTGACTCAGGGACCTGAGGTAGGGATTTACCTGGTGTACCTACAGGTGTCTCCACCTGGAATTTACCTGTGTCAACTCACCATTGTGTAGATCCATCTCATCTAGGGTAGACCGATATTCATGTCTACTATGGTTAAAGAAAGGGCAGTCTAATAAACTGTTCTCGACTTCATCGCTGTATACTGCTTAATGCCAGTTAACGGCTGATTCCACAGCGTCGGTCGGGACCATTTTTTGCTGATCCAAGGATTTTTTCCACACATATCCCATATGAAAATCAGTCGGATTGGCAAAAATGGACCCGGCCAATGCTGTGGAATCAGCCCTTAAACTACCTTGTGTCCTTCCCCTTTGCATCAGACAGAGAGTGGGTATTGGGGTTTGATGAATGCTTCAACCTTAATTCTGACTTTCTGATTTCGAATGCCATGTATGAAATTATTTCATACATGACATAAGTGTTACAAAATGATACTTAGACAATATGAAGGAGTTGATAAAAAAATATTGTGAATATTTAAAAAGAAAAGCATGAAATAAAAATAAAGGCCTATCAATTGGCATTCATCCCCCGTGCACAGACAAATTTGTAGTCAAGCATGTTTTCTGCCTAAATAAACCCTGTAACCCATCTCTGACCAGGAAATAATCTCATATCTAAATTCATGGTCTTTCATTTCACAGCCACGGCGACTATTCTTGTGAATGTGTATAGCCCCCAATAATTATTTGCTCAGATTATTTACATGCATTTAGTAGTAGGAGCTGGGAATGTTAATATAAGCAGATCTAAATATATGGATCCCAGATGGGAAATTTTATAGGCCTGTTTCAGATGTTATCTTGATAATGTATCAAGGAGATTAAGGTTGTTCAAATTTAGCATCCTTAAATACCCACCCCTCGTTTGTTTTTTTAAGATTGCATTCATTAAGAGGTTTAGAAAATGACAGGGACTCTATTTCTACTTTAAAAAAAACAAACTTTTCCAATGATTTACAACATTGAGCGCATTTCTTCTTTATCATCTGGAATTTCTTTTTCATCAGAACATCAAATTGTTGCTACTCAACCAGTAGTCATAGTTAGATTGGAAGCCACCAGATGCCAGCACTACTGTGTTAACCGGTGTCTACACTCCCCCAGCACATTGTCCCTACCTACTCACACCTGTACCTCCTCAGGCTCTGCTTGGAGGGTGAGTCACCGGCCGCAGAACATGAGAACTTCACTCTCCATTCACATCTGTTATTCTGACAGTTGAGATCCATAACCGGCCTCACTTGGGTACACACTCACAAACTCACAATTAAATGCGGATTCTATCTTCTCATTCACACAGGAGTTCAATGACAATGCTCTAGCCAAGGAGGACCAAATACAGACCATAGCCAAAGCAGCCACCAGCTTTAAGGACAAATCTAAGGTAAGTTTTAGGAGAGTTCTTATACTGGGGTTTGGCTGTGTTTGTGTTGGGGCCAAGTTGAGGCCTACTACTTACTACAGTGAGTGTGTTCTTCTTCCAGTAGGGCTGTTCGGAAAGTTGATAATGGATGATGGGATTGTGATCGCTTTTTGATTAACAAGGTTGGGGGGAGGCCCTGGACGGGGGGGGGGGTTGGGTAGCATCTTCTATTGTCTATTTTCAATTGCAGAGTCGGTCTTTTCCCGTATGATTGTATATTAAACCGTTCTATACGGGTTATCCTTGTTAGTTGTGGATTATTAAGTGGTGAGAATAATAGATTCATTGTTACTTGCAAAAGTGGATATGATGAACAAGTTGTGATGGAATCGTTTGTTATAATATTTAGCCCTAAAACAGGACCAGACCAGACCCTACCTAGCAAAACAATCTCACAACCACCCTAGCTTTTTATCTCAATGGTGAAAGCAAGGGCCAGAACTGGATCTAAATATAGAAATCTGGTAGAATGAAGCTATATATAGTATAGGGTAGGGCACTCTTTGGGCCACCATATTGGTGAAGACTGCCTGACAGTAGGCTCAAAGCAGACATGGAACATTGCTGACACAGTGCAACCCTATGGGCTCAAAGCAGACATGGGACTACAGTGACTGACACTCTACTACCCTTCTCTCCACAACCTCTGCATGGAGAATGACTCAAGTTGGCGTGCGTGGATGAAAGTCTATGTTCTAGGGGATTTCTTTAATAGTCATTTGAGTTGTCACTGATCATCTTAGGGAGTGATCATTTTTTAACAACAGGGGGGGCTGGTAGGTTTGCGCACGGGCACACGAAAAAAATTTCGACCCGCCCCCCTTGAGGGGGCGCGAACACCCCTTTTAGCCTATAGTAAGGCATGGGGTTTTCCACTGAAAACAGGTGAAATTATTTTGATCCCCCCATCAGCGGTGTTGAAAAAATTCTGACCCCCCAGTCAAGGGGTTGAACAAATTCTGACCCCCCCTCAAACCCACCAGCCCCCCCCCCCGTTGTTAAAAAAATATCACTCCCTTAGCAGTTTTAAATAAGTGTGGTGATCTGCAAAGGTGTGCATAAATGTGATTTTTTTTAGCGAGTCAATACATGGTATCTTAGTGTACCTCTACAGCTCCAATCAGTCTAATTTCCATGCCCAATCTTAAATAAATCACAAACTTGCCACCACACCGCCCATTTGATAGTATCCGAACGTCCCCGTATACCTGTCTGGCAGTAGGCCGGGCGTAGGCTGGCAGAGGCTGGTCATGCTGAAGGGAGATGTGGCCAGGAGGGGCCCCACGGTAGGATCGAGGGGCAGACAGATAATGAGCTATTCAGGTAAAGTTGTGGTGTTGATGTTAACTCCAGGTGCTATGTACAAGGGTTTGAAGAGGACAGTGAATGAATGCACATTCCCACCTGGATATATGAGTCCCATATTTATTAGACCCTAAAGTGAGTTGAGTCGCGGCCGGGAGTCGCGGCTTGTAAGAGGATAACTACCGTAATCTCTTGCTTTATAGAATATATCTAGAGTCAGAATGCGCCTAATAGTCGGGCATTTTGTACTACAGACCTATAATACTAAAACCTCAAAAATCAAGCCCCAAATGCACCTTATGGGTTTAAAGCAGGTGCGTCTTATACGCGAAATACGCGTGCACATCGTATTAGTGGCGTGGGCGTGGTCTGTACACTGCAATGTATAACGTAATATTATTTGTCAAAATGGTTGTTCAGGTAGAGTGGATACATTAAAAAAAAAGTCAAAGGTGACCGTATCTGCAAGCCTATCTCTGCAGCACACTTTAATATATAGTTATAAGACATTCTCCCAGCGTTACTATCACGAGTATAATATAAACCTAAAAGAGACAGAGGAAACACTATATAATAGCCATATAATACATACTCCTGGTAATGCACCCCATCGACTTGACATCTACGCAGTAGTACACCCGCTATTGTCAGTGTGCAGCCACTGTATCATAATTACACAGACTAACCAATATAAATAGGAGGAATTACCTTCAATAATCTTGCAGTGAAGAGTTTAATTCCCCCACACGGGTCCTACTTCATCTGGCTGTTTTTTGAAGAAGTGGGATTGGTCAGTTTTTAAGATGAGTGGATGGGGTTGGGGGCAAGCGGAAAAACATCTTTGAACTTATTTTACGTCATGGGTGTCTTAAGTAAAGTTGCATCCAAACTTAGAAAGCACCACACATCGCTTTATTAAATTATTTGATGCCCCGTGGTTGTCATGATGCATGATTTGAATGTAGCCTAGGATACAGCGAGTAACCACCAGGACTAGATATGTCTAGCTCTGGGTTGACACGCTCCAGATGGTCGGCATGATGCACCAATACAATGCTTGTGAGTAGACGTATCGGCATTGCATTGGTGCATCATAATGGCCCAGGGCCTGGCTCAGGGGCACAAAGTCGGAGGTATCGTGGGGCCTCTAAAGAGGTGTATATGAAAAGAAAAACTGTAGGCCCAGTCTGAAGCCTGATTCAGTTTTCACGAGTGTTATCTTCTATTATAGTACATAGAGATATGGGTGATGTTGGGTGAACTAAATACTCCAAATGACTCAGCCATTGAATGGTTACACACCATGAAAGGGCCTGTTCATAATAGCATGACGGTCCCTGGGGCAAATAAATACCACTATGACTAATTCTTCATACTAATACATCTCATATGTGGTGTACTCCTCTAAAAATGTGTGAGGTCATGATGCTATTGATTATAATGGACTGGAAAGATGGCTGCATGGGCCCTTATTAGTGAGTGTGAGTTTGGGGGAATGGCAGGTGGGGGTAATTGTGGTTCGGATGCTATAAACTGCAGCTGGGGACTTCAGTTCCACTGAGTCACTGCATCTATAACACATATGGGCCATATGCAGTGTATAAGGATTCTGTATTCTCTGCAAAGTCTCACCTGGGCCTGCTCAGTTTTTAATTGAGTCAGACTTAAGGTTCTAGGTGGGAGGAAAATACACAAGTACACAAGTAGGTAGTAGCACCAATATTGACACGTTGTACTTCCAGGACTAATGAGCCTAGGGGATTACCACACCTGAAGTCTGCAGGAGGGTAGAAGCCATTTATTTTCATCCATTTTATGTGGTTGTATAAAAGTAAACGAGGATGGTATTTAGAATAGCGACAAATGAAAATACTAAGAGAACTTATACTTGTCTGTATGTATCAGATGCCACTAAAACATGACTCTCCAGAACGGTCACATATATGTACATGCATACTGTTGTTATAGGCGTATGTTCAACGTTGGGACAGTTGATTATTTATGCCAAAATACAACTGGATTCTATACCAAAGTATAGGAACATTGGGAATTCCTAGCTTTCTATAACCCTGTACGTATGAAATTGAGTCTTTTTTCATAAACATTGAGAATATGGTAGAATCTCAATGTTCATAATAGGTTCAATATTGTTCCTTCCTGCATTGGGGAGGTTTAAGACACGGTCTACATTCAGCAATCAGGGAAAGAGGAAAAGAAAAGAAAAACAGCAATGGACTTTGTCCAAGTCAGAAATGCCTCCCTTATATGGGGTATGATATGGGGTAAAATTGCTCTCAAAAGGACAGTTGAATGCCATTACGTGGAGGAACAACTTATAATGAGGCTGGTTATTGTAAATATGTGGACAATAATTCACATGCCGTCGCCCAGCAATTTCCTCTTGGGATGAAGTCACCAATCTTAAAGTATGTATATTCTGGAAACAACCTATGCACACACACACAAAAAAGAACTGAGCTGCTTTGCTGGTATATTGTATACACATTGAGAATTTGATAATAGGACTCTGCTTTCCATTAAAAAAAAGACCGTGCTGATTGATTGATGAAAGGCTTGTGTATGGGAACTAGGACAGTAGGATAAGTGTAGAAGGGGTGGGGATGGGTGGTTAGAAAGAAGGAAAGAATAGAATAGTACTGGCTGGGTTGAAAGACTTCCTAAAGAAACCAGATTTCATCGATTTATCAAGTTCACAGAGTAATAAAGGCGTTTTGTGTAGTGTGCAGTCACACATGTGTACACCCCAAAGAGGCTCTGTTAAACTTAATTTGATAGATTAGACTTTAAGCCTTTAACTATCATTTCAGATGTGCAGCCAGACTCTGTTTTGAAATGGATTAAGATTTTCCATTAAATGAGGAATGACTAATCCCCCCCACCTTACTTTTGTAGTAAGGCCAGGTTGGTCTAACCATAGACCTACATGACATGTTATGTAGGTCTATTGTCTAATCATAGAGTCTATATAGCAGGTTCAGGACTAACCTGTTTCTTATTACACCCTAAGATTGAATGATAGTCCCTGGATCATGGTGTGTACTAAGAACTCAGTACCCTTGTATATCTTCAAATTTCTCTTACTTTCTTATTAAAGTACATCATTTTTACACCTTTTTACAGAACTAAAATTGGAATATTTTCTGAGAAATGGCTATATTTACAATCTTCCCCTCAGTCTTGCTATACTAAAATTGTTTGGCTATTTTTTTTTGTTTAATTGGCTGATAAATATGAACCCACAATATTAAAGAATAGACAAATGCCTACAAACTGACGTTTTCATTTGAGGTAAGTGCTGTTTAATAAGGGAGTAAATGTATCATTTAATGTAAATATAAGTACCAAATGATGGAGTGGTTTCACCATCCCACCTTTGACCCCAATAATGTATGCTCAGGTAGGTGTCATGGTCCAGTGACCAGGACTCTGATTGGCCCATACACCTGTGGAGGTGAGTGTCAAGGTCCAGTGCATACACAAGGGTACTAAAATGCCAGTATATCCAAGGACTGTGCATGGTATCAGAATCCTAGTACAGACTAAAATCAGACTGTTGTACTGATAGTC
Source organism: Acholoe squamosa (assembly GCA_949317995.1). Lineage (NCBI taxonomy): Eukaryota > Metazoa > Annelida > Polychaeta > Phyllodocida > Polynoidae > Acholoe > Acholoe squamosa. The sequence goes on from OX439051.1 coordinate 18,087,570, forward strand.
CCGTCCCCAACCTGATATAGTTGGCATATCAAATGTGAAAAGAATGTTCAGTAACAAAGATATAAAAGGTAGGATAGCTGCAGGTAAACCTGACACCTGACCTAGTATTACGTCTAACGTCATGGGACCTGACATAGTATTAAGTTTACGTCCACACTCTCCAATCACATTCATATGTCGTGGACATGGAAACCCCTACATGGCCTCGGGAGAACTCTGTTTGGAGAATGGCACGTGCGGAAGTTGGAGAATGTGGGTTTGTGGGTCTGAGCCTAATATCCCTTCTCCATCCAGAGTTTTGAGTGTGAAGTAACATCCCATAAACCTTCACTGAGATGTTGTGAAACTGGGTGGAAAATGGCGATTTCCGGAAGTGGAGTGGTAGTACGTCTTTCTAACGTGTGTTTGTCAACATATCTCATGTGATGAGAACTTTATATGTGAGGTAAGCAGGTGCAAGGAAAAGGTAGAATATAAAGATTCTTCTAGGATGTCTAGGATGTATCTATCTAAGTCTTCCAGCTTCATTCCAAAGTTTTCCAACTTTGCTTGTAACATGCAAGTATCAAGTGACTACTGTAGTGTTAAATGATACACAGATATGGATGGGTTGCTGATGTGATCTGTACCCCTTTATAATAATTAAAAAGAATGATTAAACCCCGGGGATTAAATAAACAGCCAAGCAGTATAATATGAAAAATAAAATAATGCATTGAAAAAGGGGAAGACCATGCCAGTATACAACACAGCATCTTCCAGGTACATTTGCCCTCTCTGTAATGGGCCTGGTATCAAAACAGTGAGTGACTCATCAGTGACCTGGACCTGGAGTTCATCTGCTCGTACTTTATGCTCTACTATAGGCCTGCCCTAGAGATGGGCTCTAGAGGTAAAAGTCTGGCAGATGAGTCAACTCTAAGATTAGCTGTAGATTTTTATTATCATGATTTGTATCATGATTTCATTGATATTTTTTTTATATTATACTCTTGCTGAGCATATAGGGCTCTACTCTATAGAAGAGTTGTTTTATGGGTTTATGATGGGACCTTAACAGCCTTTATGGATTATCATTAGTTTCCTTATCTTTGCCACTAGGTATTATGATATCAGAGAGGAAGTGGCCACTTCCAGGATATCTCAATCTCAACTACTCAAGGACTGAGATTACAGGGAGGTTATCATGCCTGCCATATCATCCATGTAATCAGTATGGATAGGACAATGTCAGAACAATGCAAGGTATCCCACTTTGTGCTGATGGAGATAGCTCTAGCTAAAAAGGAAAGGCTCTACTTTGATAATATGGTGAAACCTATATGTAGAGTATAGCTGGAAAGAAATTATGAATAAGAAAAGTTAATAGGAGGTTGTGTGACCCCATAACATGATATACTCAATGTTTCAAAATTGATGATCTGGAATTTACAGTAATCGGAAGACTATGATTATTATTCAACTTGATACAGATTGTCTAATGTCTCTAATAGGCCAAAGTTAACCATAGAAAGGTTCTTTTTATAGGCCAAAAAGATTTCTGCGCAGTCGCATGGTCGGCTGACTCCAAGTGCCATTTTGTACTATAGTCGGTAACACTAACCTAATAAAACGTAAGTCTACGCCACATCAGTCTCCCAGCAGCTTCCCACCAAAACAAACCATTTGCTGTCAGTAGAGAAATGTCATCTGCTTTCTTAATTTTTTGGGTGTTTGCCAAATAAGACATTGAAGAGTGGGCCAATATCATGTGACTGGGTCTGGCTCACTAAGTACTCTTGCTGTTTCCTCAGGGGTGGCCAAACGAACATATAATATAGATGGTATTCCTCTGGAAAGCAGCCAAATAGGTCTGGCTATGTATTACATTGAATATCAACTATGTTCCTATAAAAAGGCATAATTGAATAATAATTTAATGGTCATGACTACATGTAGGTGTTTATCGCACTAGCAGTGGTGATGAGGACATACATTTGCATTATAACAACACCATCTGCCCCTATTAGCTCATAATTGCCATAGTCAAGATACATTATTAGAGTTGCCAATCAGACCAAACATAATGTTATTATCTAATCTGCATTTTCTATCAAATAAATTAAATGAGGCCACACCTTTCAGAAATTGAATTCCCACAATCCTCATACACCATGATCCATGATGGTCCACCATAACGATCATACCCTGGGCCTTGAATTAACATATTTACAAGTGTAGAAAGTTGGCTATACCATAGACCAGCCCTAAATGGGGTGAGGGTTACATGTTGTTATACTGTAGTACAGTCTGACATGGTTAAACCTTTAAGGTCTGCATAATGACTCAATATCCATGGCCCTTGGTCGTCATGATGCACAAATGAAGTTCTGGCGAGTAGACTCTGCATTGGTGCATCATGCCGACCCTCAGGGTGTGGCTCATGGATGGATGCATGCACCTTGATGCATTAATGCATTATGTGAACCATACAGGGTTAACATAGCATGTATTACAGGAGGGATGAGTCACACCCCAGACTCAGGATCCACTATAATCAGCAGCACACAACATCTGTTGGGTCTGGTCTATACTGAATAGGGGGTAGTACTCACAACACTTACCAGCCTGTATTCACAGTGGGATGAGTGTGTTCCCATATATACTTCTTACCATAGACCTAGTTGGTAGAGAATGATGACCTAGGTATGGAGCTAAATCCTGAAATGAATTAGATAATGGGAGGGTGAGATAACTTTTTTTTAATGTCCTTGAGTTCGGTGATTTTTCTTGAGTTTACTCACCATCACCATACGGAAATACTAGCTCACACCTTTAATTGGATATGATATCTTATCATACGAGGTTCTATTGCTCCTCATTTTAAAATATGTAATCTTCCTAGTGGCGAATAATACTCTCCTCACCTCATAAAATTATCAGCATTTTGATACAATTATTAACTGTAGTGTTTGTTTAGATACATAACTTTTTTTGCATGCATGATTTGCCTTTGATGACTAAGTACTGTAATTAATGATTCCATTCAAAGTTATAACTTAACTGGTACATTAATTATGGATTAGTTAGCCCGTATTAGGAGACCTTAAGCTCATAAACCCCTTGGTCATGATCACATATGGACGGGATCTCGTGAGATTTCATACCTGGGTTGAACAGTAAAGCATCTGTCAATGGTCCATGCTGTGAGTCTAGCACTGCAGCTAGGGGTGTCATGACTTCCATTCCCCATTTTCACTTTTACTATACATCAGATATATTTGATTAGGAATACTGCCCATGAGCAGTGAATAATAGCAAAGTTCAGTGAAAAGACAACCCTCATAGATAAAGGATTTGCAAATAAAGTAATCTGGAGTTGAACAGGAACCATTTACACATTAACTAGAGGTTTACATATCATTTTCCCCTGTTTCTTTGGTCTAATATTATACTTCATTGTATTACATCACTATGACTTTGAAAACTGAAAACTAGTCAGGCACCAGAGGCAGTCTATATAAAGCCCTGAAGCAGAATGGGTGTGAACCACTAAAATCGACATGGCAACATAGGCTATTTTAGGCTTAGTGACATGGGACATGAACAAATTCTTAAAATTGACATGGTGACATGAACAATTTATTAAAATCGACATGGTGACATGACCATTTCTTAAAATTGACATAGTTAAATGACCATTTTTAAAAATCGACATGGGGGACCCCCCATCCACACCCCCATCAGACCTGGGTGTGAAAAAGGTGAAAGCAAGTAAAGGTCATTGTTGTAACGGGTAGGTTAGCAGGACATGGGAACTGTTCAACACAAATTTACCTAGCTTACACAGGATGTAGTTAGTAGGTTATGCTACTTGTATACTTATGCATTTGATATTTGTTTCCCATCCTGTATTTGATATCTAGTTATATGTACAGTACATGGTGATGGTTAGGTGTCAGATGTAAACAACTATAGTGTGTAGACCTATATTAAATTGTGCATGTGTAGGCTATATATAGGATGGAAAGATTATGAAAAGGTTGAATCAACTCATAGATAATTATTGATAAGGACGACGAAAAAAAAATTAAATGATTTAGCTCAAGACTTTTATTCAGAAAATTGAATGAGATATGGAAATGGGGAGAACAAAGAGAAACCTTCCTGTCCAGAACTTCCTGTAGGCCCGCACGTAGGATACAAATAGGACATAGATCTAATTCCTCTACAGGCAAATGAATTCCTATACACATCAAAGGAATACATATTATAGATAGGCTATTTGAAAAAAAGGCCTGAGGAGAATGTGTCAAAGGCCTCTTTGTAGGTAGAGATACTATAAACCTGTAAGCACCCATTAACCCTTTACCCCTCATCCCTTCACACCAACCTCTAACATCAAGTCTCACCTTCTTCCCTTACCTACAGTCTACACCTGTTCTCTGCTCCAGGGTCCTAATGTTAGTTACCTTGGTAACCTTTCTCCATCACCAACAAACAGGATCTCCTAAGTAGATGACTTCCTGGCAGGTGTATCCAGCCATAGGTGAGATATAGAGAGCCATTCACCAGACTAGTGATTTATAACAGACGTGGCTGTATAGAATACAGATTGTCTGGTGTGCATGTAATGTGACCAATAGAACTATTGGTGTTATTGACTACATGTATGTCTATTTCATTATTGCTTTAGGTCTTTTCCCTGGTTGTTGATGTCGATTCATCATTGTGGTAGACATTAGGAAATTACACCCCTTTTCTGATAGTTTTGATTGACTTATGCTAAGTCCAGTTTCCTAATTGCCGAGCATTGGGCATGGAGATGAGAATTATATGAGTTGATCTTAACTGAGTCAAAATGTAGTTACCAAAATGAAGTAGCAAACCCATTAATTGAAAACCTTCGGAGAAGGTATATGACCACTGAGACTTTCTGGACCCGTATCCATTGATAGGTAGAAGGAATATTAATTGTTTCAGTCCACAACAAGTTTTATGTAAATATAATACATGCAGCCAACATTATTATCCCTACAGTAGAAACATGCTTCTTGTATCTGGACGTTGATTGGTCCTGCCGGACGCTTTCACTTCCAGAGTCAAAAGGCATTACCTAGACCCCCCTTGGGTCTGCTGGAAGGAGTCAATTGACAATCAGGGCTGACTGCTGGTTTCCTGCATGAATAGATGTATTTGTTATGTTTCCTGACATAGGAGGAACCAGCAGTAAGGGATTCTCGTTTCCTGGATTCAGATACACAGTAAAGTAAGGAGGTAAGCAAATGTGTATCACTGTTAGGAAGATATGATCATTACAACTTCCCAATGTTAATGATAAAACGGATTAATGCACACATAGCATGAAAGGGTAGAGATACATGTAAATAATTTATATAGAAGAGGGACCACGAAGCGCGAAAGGATTGATTAAATTCTTCACTCAAAATTGGTAAATCATACCCAGGCCTCAGAGGCCTATCGCCTTCTCGATTCCTTTCCCCTCACAAGATGTGCTCTCCTTAATGAGATACATTTATGTATACCATAAACATACTGTTCCCTTTAGTGATTACCTATGGACCCTACGCAACTGTGTTTGTGGGAGTAGCTTACAAAGATTTTAACAGAGCTGGTAGGAAATGAGACCAGACATTTTCATTAGTTTTGTCTCCCCAGCCTGGCCATCATTGGTCAAGGGGTAGAGTAGATCAGTAGACTACAGACCTACAGACCTACACCCTACACATGGCCAAATTTACCCATTATATGGCTTTTGAGTGAGTGATAAAAATGCACAAGAGTATATCTAATACCCTTCATCTGTTGCCTGTTCGATAGCATTTCCTAGAAGTCCCTCAGAAGTATGGAGTCGGGACTTACACCGTGGTGGCACGTGTACTTTTACTCCTGTCAGATTTACACCTGGATAGAATCAGCAGGGGAAGGTGTGACATCAGCTCCATGCAACCACACCCTTCCCAAATCAAAGTCACCTTCTTCTCACCTCCACTCACCTGTTTAATATCCATATGTGAGCAGGCAAACACAAAGATCATCTATATACCCCCAACACGGGTGTACCTTTGTGCTTTTTTGCATTCTATTTACCACACCCTTATTGATACCACAATCAAAGAACCAAATTCATTTGATGCAAACAGTTAACACATTTATATTTTGGAAAGATCTCTCTGATTTTAATCAAGAATAGTGGTTATTCACCTACACCAAGATTTCTGTTTTAATTAATTGAGATAATGGTATTGATTTTTGATACTAAGTACCAAATTGATAGCAGTATGTGGGGTGGCGTTATGGCCATGATCACCTGGAGAAGCCATCCTAGCCTGGAGTGTGTCTGAATGCCCTGTTGTGTGCCAAGTACCCTACAACGTCTACCCTGGGTGTATACATCCATTATACACTGGAGGTATCCATAATGAAGGCCAGCCATTGACGAGCAGGGTTCTCACACTACTTCTACTCTACTTAAAGCTTTGGTGAGCTAGCCCGGTGTGCTAGTCCTAGAGTGAGTGATTAATAGATGTTTAACGCCATTTCGACAGCTAAGGTCATATTCATGGCGAGAACTGCATTACACAATTTCACAGGGGAATGTGTCAGTGCCCGCGCATATGTGCACCACACACATCCCGAGGGGATAGGAAAGAGGAGAAAAAGACCCTTTTAAGTGGGCTAGGTAAGCCCGCTAGTCCTAGATCTTTGATTATGTGTCCAATGATGTGCAGTTAAAGGTACACAATTGATACCCACAGCATAGACATAAAATGTGAATGGTTCATATTTCATTCATTGAAGTAGTAGGCCTATCAAGAATTCACACTAGGTGTACCTGTATTGATACTAGGTATGCTGTATAGGCTCCAAAAGGGATTGTAGCTGGTTATGGCTGATATCAGTTTGCCACTTTTGGTAGACCCATCAAATTTCAAGATGGTGGACCTACTTGGTATTGGTCTGGACTCCTATATATGACTAGATCCATAGATGGAGTCCCTATACTACTAGTATATCAGGTGTAGTAGTACCTACATTGTCAACATTGACATCATCGATATACTACAACACCAGTTACACTGCTGGTCAATACTTCTCCACTCGTGGAAAAAGACTAACGTTATGTGTTTATTGGAGGAATATTTCCTCACCAGGGATGGGACTTCAGATTTTCAGTATATGGATGTGGATGGCCTTCTCAATGCAAGCCCACTATTACTTACGGTTTGAGGTTGCTAGCCGTATGATCTTAGAAGGTATATGCATTTGAACTTTGGAGTATAACACTCAATAAATCTGCCAGGGCAGGACATGCATCCAATTCAATATAGATTAAAGGAGCCTTGGCACATTCTAACATTAATTTCACTGAATTCATGCAGATCTTGATATGCTAATTCCCTTGCCGTCCACTAGCAATAACTCCAATCCTTTAGATATTCTTTTAACATATTAGATAAAGATACAATTTACAAAGCACCAACACATTTATAGCCCTAACCTTCTGTGAATCTATCTTCAGCCGACAAAGCCAAAATATTTCATAAATTGCGCACTATGATGTAGTAATGACATTTTACAAGTTCCATACTGAATCAAGCTGAAGCAAAAAGTAGTGGATCCACCAGGAGGACATTGTCTCAGTTGACTGACTACTAGACTAGATTAATACTATTTCTGTATTGGTCCCAATGTAAGAGGGTATATTTAGGTTGTTTAGTTGGGTCGGGAGAGAGTGATTGTGTTGTGATTGACATTTATATCAGCCATCAACCAGTAGGCAGAGAGTGAACATCATTCTTAGTTAGACCTGTCTGCACTGATAGAAAGGGTGAAATGAAGTTTACCAAAATGAATAGGCACCAAGCTGAACTGGAAGGGGCATAAATTCAACTATAAACACAAACATAGACCCAACCTATAAAGTTGACCAATAGTTTTGAAAATGAACCTATATTGTGTGCGCGTCTCACCTAGCAATGCAATGTATAGTGATGCTTATCTGTATTGAATAGTTCTTGAAGGCTAGCCATGTCCTGATCTGTAGTTTGAAATTCTCTCAGATTGACCATATCAATGTCCATTCACAAAATACCTTTATATTAACCTATGCTGATTCTGATGTCCATAAAGGAATAGTCGGACAGTGTCCAAATACAGGTCTGTGCTTAGACCTATCTCCTGTAGATTCCATATTGACCTTGTTCCTTACATCAATAGTGGTTTACTAATACCCCAACCCACAAGTAACCCTCACACCCATCCCTCCATATCTACCATACCCATAACCCAATCTCAGACACATACCCCTGCCACATGTACCATCTCTATCATTGCCCTCCCTGAAACTCACACAGCCGGTCTTATAGACAAGGCACAGGGAAGGCCAATAATAGCTTCCTGTAGATCAATATCAGGCCAGAGGGAGATGGAGAATCGTCTGTTGTAAGAAAGAAAAGCCCACATCTTTGCCCCCAGATACACATGTAAGTATTATGCACATAATAGGGCCTTATGTATACGGGCATTTTACAGACCAAGAAAATTAATGAAAATAATGCCTAGAGAAAATATATGCCATTTGAGCTGTCACCACTTGGGATTTAGTTATAAACTCTGAAATGAGTTATCACCAGCCTGATAAAATGTAACATTCTGATGCTAGAAAGACATATGCTGCTTGGGTCTTGTCGATAGGAATTCACATAGAAAGGATTTCTCCCATACTGATCATCCAACACAATGCATTAATGTTCCCTTACCACTAAAAAGAAGAGTGAAGTAAATAACTGTGAGTCATGCAATGTAAGAACTGATTCTGGTATAGTCTATAGACTATGGGTCACCTAACCACATAAAAGACAGACAAATGTGTGCTATACATAGCCTTAATCTAATGTGGGGGTGTGGATGGGGGGTCCCCCATGTCACATGTCAATTTTAAGAAATGGTTATGTCACATGTCACTTAAATCCCCATGTCCCGTGTCACCTCTAAGAACCTCTCATGTCACATGTCGATTTTAAGAAATTGTCATGTCACCATGTCAAATTTAGTGGTCCACACCCATTAATGTCAATAGACCATGGGGGAGAGGTTCCTTGTTTATAGTTATTGGTGAGTCTGAGGCTGATACATGGTGATGGGTCACATCCTTACTTTGGTGAGTTACTGGTTACTGTCTAATACCTGCCACGAGCAGCTCCTGTAGCTATTTATAAAATGGTTGAACATGGAGTAGTTCCTAGTGAAACTACTAATGTATAAAATAGTGCATTGGCTTCTAAAATGGAGTAAGCACACTGCATGGTATCGGAAATGTGTACTCTTTTGTACAAGCCGGATCTCCATTCATAGATTCAGAGGGTTATGTACGAGGTGAACACCCCCACAATGCCGATTCTTGGTTAATCATCAGACATAATGTATTGGGGAAAGGCTGCTGTTAGGTCATGGTGGTCTAATGCTTTAGGGGAAGGTTTATGAATGATTTTGTCAATTTTATTTTAGAACCGTCTTCAAGTCCTCATCCCTATCCTTCTTCGTATATGGAGACTGTTTTCATACACATATACACTCGCTCTAATGACTTCTTTTAAAACCAAAGGCACCCTCGCATCCAACACCTGGCTATGGTCGGTGATGATATTTGTGAACGTACCCCAGGGGTACATTCTGCATCCCCCTGCATCCCTGATGAGTGGTGGTTATTCAGACCTGGCTGGTTGTCTACCCAACCCTCACTATCTCCTTCACACCCAGACTGTGCAGTCTGAATCATTCAGGCCTAAGAAAAGTCCGTTGGACACAACAGACTATATGGAGTTGTTGAAAAAAAAAGAAGAGAATGAAAAATAACAATGTGGATCCAAAATGGAAATGAGAACAATCTCAATTATCATTATCCATCTGACTTCATACATTAAATATAATGCTGAAAGTGTGTCTGGTGGCTGGTCTAGATAAGATTCACCTTTTGTTATCATACTTCCAACTGATAAGCCAACCTCAAGTTATACTATTGATTGGTATGCTCTGAGGGATTTATGACCTATCCCTACGCCTGACATGATAATGTATATGATGTACATCTATAAAATCTTCATCTCTTACTGTCTATCAGTCATGATAATAACCTCGATTTATGGCACTACTACTCCCAGGCAGAAATACCAAACAGTTGTACACAATTCTAATGTTATTACTTATAACGTTAGTTTTGTAAAATATAAATAGGTAAAAACAGGGAATAAACACAGATGTAGTATGCTTACAATTGAGAAACGCAGGCCACACCCCTCAGGGGGTACAGAATACACTATTGGATGATACCGGAAATAACCTGATCACAGGGGCCTCTTCAGCCTTGACGTAGGCATTATAAGTCTATATGATATTAACTTTTTATTATGCCTGACTCACCATATAATGCTAAACCTTTTTTTATCTACATAACTTTTTTTTAAGTAGGGATAGAACCCACAGGGTGCTTTAGAAGTCATTAGAAGTCAGAGTGAATACATCCTGCCATTGTGTACCTGAGGACTCTCATCAAATGTCGATCCTGGGAAATGGCTTAGAAAAAGCTGCCTACTGTTGCTGGCCATCCAGACCTGGAATAGGAGTCTGTTCCACAAGGTTCCCATTCTATCTACCTATTCACATACAATTTATATCGATATGAGTGTTAGTACTACATTACCCAGTGGACCCTATACTCCCTTACATTTAGCCCTTACTCCTGAATGGTCCTACATCAGTCCAAATCCTGGCCTCACAATACCATCATCACCCTACTGGAGTACACCTCTATGGACCAATATAGCTCTCCTAATGCTAGGTATAATAGTGGCCCTTTGAATATAACACCAGTCCAGTGGATAGGGTGACGTTAACCCTCCTCCTCTACATGTTTGCTACTGAGTGTATTGGACCTAATCCCTAATAGTCACCGGAAATTGAACTTGATATTGGAGTAAGTAAAGAATAAGATATAATTGAAAATAGACTACTGAATGAAATAAAATGATTAAAACAGAAAACAGAAATGTTACTTTGGACACTTTCCTTGTCTACAAAGGAATCATTATGAGCTTTTAATTACTTATACATGTCTATAGTTTCCTTTTCTTTATCTTCTAAGATGATCCTCTTTTGGTTCCTTTGTATCTTATTTCACTATTCTGGGCCATTTCCGCCCTTTGAAACCAAACTCAGATGTGAGCGGTAAGCTGGTGCTTGGAACCTCTGGATTCAAAGCTATCTTAGTAGCACTCCATCAAGATGCATACTGTTTTTATCCATCATCACAGCCATTCATCCTCCAACTCTGACCCCAAAAGAGGCACCTCAGACCTCCTTATACCACTTATATCCCTCTGATATGACCTACCTCTAGACCTGCCACATAACACCTGCCAGTATAGGCAGAGACCCTGGAGTAAGGTTATAACCTCCTAGCAATATGATAGACATGCATGTTTAATCTTTATTTCTTATCTACTGGAATCATCCTGTCTTCTGCGCCATTCCCCTCAGTCCCTGTCTGCTTACTTCCCTGTCTTTCGCGGGCTTCCCTAGCCCACTTAAAAGGGTCTATTTCTCCTCTTTCCTATCCTCTCGGGATGTGTGTGGTGCACATATGCGCAGGCACTGACACATTCCCCTGTGAAATTGTGTAATGTAGTTTTCGCCATGAATATGACCTTAGCTGTCGAAATGGCGTTAAACATCTATTACTCACTCACTCCCTGTCTTTCGCTATGCTCACTTACCTGTCTAAGGGCTCCATATCAGGCTCACTCCCTGGTCCCTCCCCTTGGGACGGTTAATGCACCCACTGTATAACTGCCCCTGCTTACCTGCCTGCCTCTCCATTTGTACATCCTACCTGTCTGTCTCCCTACCTGTACTTCCTAACTAGATAACTATTTATCTATAATTGTCTGCATCAACCCTAACCAGACGCTACCTACACTCTCCTATACAAGGTTCTAGTCCCTCACTCCCCATTTTCCAGTCTAGCTTCTAATCTATAAACTAGCTCTATGCTTTCTCACAACCACCTCCTCCTGGTCCTGCCCGGAGCTGACCTTTTGCCCTCCAGGTCTCACCTGAAGGGTTCCCCAAGCAGTGTCTTTGTATATATTCATTGTAAAGTGTGAAGGCTTGGCTGACCTGGAGAGTAGACCACCTGCAGCAAACCATAGCTAGACATCCCATCCTTAGGTCTTGTATATAGCAATACCCATGTTTATGCCAGGAGTCTAGTGGCAGGGCTGAGGACATAGTACTTGTGCTATTTGATGTAAATATAAATTGTATATTGATATAGTGAATAATGACATTGAATGGCTATATGGGCTCAGTGCAATTTCCCTCTCAAGGCATAGATCTTATCCATGTGCCTATGCAAGTAGACCAATGCTATATGGGGAACTTAAGCAAAGAAGTTAGTCAATATTATCCTCTGAAACTATCATTTCTTTGAGAGTAAGGGGGGGGGGATTCATAGCGTGTGAACTTCGCTTTCTTTCTGCCATCTTATAACAATGCTTATGGACTGGGGACCATCTATTTAAATCATATATAAATCATCTATACTAGATTCTAAGTACTACATGTATAATCAGTGACAAGTCCTATATCAAGTGAGTCTTTTATTAGGCTACAAATATAACCCCCTATTTACCAACTTGTACCGGAGACAGATGTATAAGGTCAGCGAATAGCGAATGTAGTGGTCAATAGGTTAAGTAAACTACTCAGTATATAGGGGCTAGCTACCTACAACAGTGAACCTGGACACACACAGATTAAATAGATGATGGTTTGAATTATTATAATTGAATTATTATAATACCCATAGGTATACATATGATAGAGATTCAGATACATTGGATCACATAACTTGGACAGTTGCATAAATTAATGGGAAAGAGCAGAATCCACTTTCCACTGCCAGCAGAGATAGACGTCCAGTATCGGAATATCCCACATTACCCTAGATTATCATGCACTGCAGTAAGCATCCCTGGACCAAAATGATATAGATTTTATTTGTATTATATATAATTTTGAAGGCATTGTGTAACTGAATATCATTACATTGTTACAAAAGTTTAAAAAGATATTGCTGTTTCTCTTCATTCTGTACCTGATACAGAACCTGGTTTCTATATTCAATATGTGACCTTCATCTTTCACATCCAGTTATCACATCTATCACATGTTACCATGGCAACAACAAGAATACTGTTCAGCATGGAACGTGACCTGTTATATATAAGGAAGACTGCTAAGGAGGAAAATAAGGAATCTAAGAAGTGTTAGCCATTCAGAACACTGCCGAAGTACAAAGGTTACATACAGTGTTCGAATTGCTCTATAGACGAACAGCCTTTGTCATATAAAAGGGGAGAGGCCAGAGAAAGCTGGAGTATTGATATAATGTGAGGCAGGGAGTGGAGGTGGATCAGAGGGGAAATTAGGGAGATATCGAGGTTGTCATTTTTAGGGAAGGAATGAGAATAGAAAGATAGGGAGGCAGAATTTGCTCTTAGACACAATAGACAGATATAGAAGGTCGGGGGGGGGGGGTGTCCCCGATAATGAGTTAGAATATACACCTATAGCATAGGCCTAGAGCAGGAGACGTCCACCGTGTTCTGAACATATGACTGGTAAGACCAGCTGAGAAGGGATGTGAGGGAGGGCTTTGTTTATCTGTCCATACCTATATGAATGTCAAGTACCTTTCCTGTCTAGTGCATCACTTCATTGTATTCATGGATGAGTCAGGACTGTAAGATGACAGTGGGAGTTGTGATTGTTGATAAGACTTAAAGTTTGTCGAGGCATGAAGTTTTGAAAGGGAAATTAAAAAAAAAAAAAATGATATAAAAAGATAAATAACGAATAAATCATTATCTGAAGTAAGATTATGATTCCATAATACTTCAACTCCTACTTCAGTATCAGAAAATGTCACTATAATTTATGTATTACATTTTCTTATTCTGTGGGTAAAATTCTGAGTGGCGATTTAAGGAGAGACTTATGGTGTTCTTCGCCACTGCCCCCTGTCGGTGACCCCCCACCTCTATAACCCGGATGTAGACTGTTCCCATCATGCTTTGGGCAGCAAAAGACTTCCTGTGGTTCTGGCTGCATTTATAAACCCCCTGAAGGCTTTAGTTCTGCCTGTCTGTTTCCCATCCATCATCTGTGTGCCAAAACGTAGGGGGAAATTAGTGGATTAGGGCGGGTTAGTTGGGTATAGAGATCAAGGGCCATGGCTATATAACCGTGGGACAAGGACCCTAATAACACTCTTCATTCATATAATAAAAGTAGTACATCGTACCTGCCCGGTAAAGTACCAACATCCCAAACATGTACCCGACTCAAATAAGCATCAGGGTATTGAATCGATCTTCAGAATTAAAACAGGCTCTGAAATAGGTTCAGGTCTCATACAAGGGCCAGCAGTGAAATATATTGAGTGCCATATATTGGTGCTAAAAGGGGTCACTACGGTACTACACATAGCCTTTTCATTGGAACTTTGACCTATCTAGAAGTAATCATCTACCCATTATATCTATTGATTATTCCTTGCATGGATAAGAGGACAATCTCCTTGTTATAGTATTCAGCCATTGATCCCCCATTAAGCAACACTTAATCCCATCATGGTCTCTATTTTATAATGTTCCCAGGAATAGAGATGCATTAAATTACATTGTTGGTTTAGCATTTCGGCTACATTTACAAAGTTTTGGAAATGATAGTTTAGGACTGAATCCCCATGACCTCATCAAGATGACAGGTCCTGTCTAGCTATTTTACAAACAACCTTGAGCAGTCATATCTTCCAAACAGCTAGTGCTTAGCCAAAGTAGACCCCGTGACCATGATGTAAATGCTGATAACCCATAATGATAATGGCCATCATGACCTGATGGACATGTGAGGTGTCTAGGATCCCCACCTCTCACCACTGTGTGCCACATTTGGCTGGGTTAACCAGCAATTATGGTCACTTGTAAAAGGGACCTGGTCATGAAATAAATAGTTTAATGGTGTAATGAATAGTTTAAAGTGATTTATGATCATAAGGTGTGTCAGAGATTTGGCTGGTTGCCAAGGATCAATAGTTGATGAGTTATGTTCCCAGCTACTAGAGGAACCATATTTATCACAATACCCCCACGTATAAGACGCACCCCCAACTTACGAGACAGGTACAAAGCGTATCTGGAGCTAAATTTTGAACACTTAGAGCTGTCCTATAGTAGAATATCCTATCCTATAAGACTCACTCCTAATTTTGTCTGATGCTATAAGGCGAACCAGGGTTCTATCCTGACGTTCAAGCTGTGGCATGGACGCAGGGTATAACAGTATTTCTCCATCCAAAATATGCATGGACAATGCTTGTGCCTGTTTCCATTAATCTGACGAAATGGCATCCCATAATAATTTCCTCCCATGGATCATTAATTTGACACAATGCACCACACTGGCCCCTGTACCACCTGTATGCTGGACATGGATGGGGGGATCTGGTAGTTTCTTTGTAACAGCCAATACAGGTGCCATTTGTATGGTCTGTTACCTCATGGCTGAGCAAACTAGGAAATAATGCATTCTTCACTAGAAATGCCAGGGCGTTTTGAGTGAAAGTAAAAAGAAAAGTATATTTAGTTGTTTGTAATATGGAAAAAAGGAAATAAGAGCATTGGAGAAGGGGTAGACATAGAGGCCAACATTAAGTCATTAGCTGAAAATCTTCCCTATCTAAATATCATGTTCAAATGCTTTATCACATTTAGGATATTTGCCAATATAATGTACCTTCAATAAGATTACAACTAAGCTTTCAATACAGGGTATAACATGTGAACGTAGTTTTCCTAACCTATTTAGACAGTGGCAGACACTACAGAGTCTCCCCATGAGGTCTGTACAGAAGACTATATGGGATGTGGGTCAGGGTATCGATCCCATCCTCAGGGGCTTGGGGATCCCAGCAGTGCCTTGTTTGTTAGTGCCTAATTGGTGTAGAGGTGTTAGTCTTCCAGGCACTGTGGGATACAGCATTGTACAAGTCAGCTGTGATGAAAATTAATGGGGAAAGTGTCTTTATGGTACCTGAATGGGTTCCACAATTAACTGAATGCCACTGTTTGGTTCATATACCCACATCTTTCTTTCACAAGAAAACCTTTGTATGAACCTGTATGTTACAGGAGTGAATGAGTGAGTAATAGAATCTGTGACATGTACTAGGAATAGGGACCTTAATGCACCCTGCACTAAGGGCCTTTTTCGCAGATCCTGTCGCAATCTGATGTTTAACGTCATTTCGACAGCTAAGGTCATATTCATGGCGAGAACTACATTACACAATTTCACAATTGACCTGTATGTGTTACCCCAGTTTAACCATTGTGTAACCTTTGTATTCTCCAGGAGTATGAGCGGGAGGCTGACAAGTACCGGAGGAGTCTCCAACAGAAGATCCCCAAACCTGAACAGCAGACCGCTCCCCTCATAGATAAGGAGATAGCGCGTGTCAACAATCGATTCAAGGTTAATCATCACTTACCTCAAATACATAAAGTTCGGTTAATTGCCAAAATTAGTAAAGGCGTATCTGAATATATAAAAAAAGTTTTAATGCAGAGACTACTCTACCTGAATACATGAGGATCATTCCACTTTTAAGAGAATCCAAGCCAATATCCTATGACTATGCTTTGCTTTCGATGCTACTTAATTTCACAGGTCCCTTTTTCAATTCACCCCCACCCTACAAAAATAGTACAGTTTCATCAGGAATCAAACTATAGAATCTAACATAACCATTGCTCTTTTTAACACAGGACGTGGTTGGAGACTGTACAGAAATGATGGCCAAGTTGACTGAGACGGCTGCCAAGAACAAGCAGTATAATGACCTCCGAGAACGCTTGTCCAAATCCCTACCAGAGATGGAGGACAGAGTACATGGTTGTAGTGGGGACCTCCTCCCTGGCCAGGAGCCCCAGGAACAGCTCGAACAGCTCCAGGGTGTCACCAACGATGTCGTCGCTGAGGGAAAGCTTGTGGAGGACTTGCGGAATATCGGAGGAGACCTCCTTGCCATCCTCGAAGCACTTGACTGTGCTGACACTCCAAAGGTATGCACAGAAATTGTGAAGAATTTATTCATCCTGAATTAGGCTGCTTTAGATCTGTAAATTATATCGTATAATCGATTAGCCAATATTTATTTGTGATCTGAAGAGAATACTTGGTAATGCACGTGTATGATTGTACGTAATATGCTTTCATGCAGAATAATCAGTTTGGCAAGGTTTCAATTGTAATATGCACCGCAGGCTGTGTGATCATAAGAAAGGTAATTGAGTTTCAATGATAACTCAGTTCAATATTAAGAACATATCAATCATTTGACAGGCCCAGGAAATCCAGGACACCGTGGAGGAGGTGGGCAGTAAATATGACCAGATACAGGAGGAGGTCGTCGACAAGCAGCACAAGATGACCAAAGCCATCACCGAGTCCCAAGATGTCCACCACACGCTCGATGGCCTCATCGGCTGGATCGTCGAAACTGAGGCAGTCTTTGACAATATGAGGCCTGTAAGCCTACATCGTGAGTCACTCAATGATCAATTACAGGCTCATCGTGTACTTGTGAGTGATATTGAGAATCACAAGGCACGTATTGAAGGTGTGGTTGACCAGTGTCGTGGTGCCCCAGGAGCTGATGATAAATGTGAGCAGCTCACCGATAGATTCGACATCCTCGACTCGCGAGCTGAACAGCGAGGGAATGAGCTGGAAGATGTGGTCCAGAAATTAGGTGTGTATTTCATTCATTGTGCATTCCAATGCCCTAGTAAGGCCAAATAAAAAAAAAGTTTGTTTCCAGTAACCCCGACCATAGCAAAACAGGGGCAAAAAAAAAAAACTTTTTGTGATTTTGAAGAATTTTGTCTCAAATTTTTCGTTACTTTTTGAGGATTTTTCCTGTATCCTTTTCGTGTTCTTCCCCTCTCTCACAGTTGTCATTTTCCCATCATTATTTTACAATGAAACCAAAGATTTTGATACATCCAGTGATATGTGCCCTAACATTTCCTATATATAAATAATAAAAATTCTTTTTAAAAACACCTGACCTACCGACCCTACATTATCAAGTCATGTTACTGTAAACACACCTTTATTTTTTTTTTGCCTAATATGCATGGTATACAAAATTGTAGATGAATAGTAGAGCATTATCTCTGATTCTCTGAAGAATCGTGTCCTTGAACTTATCTAATAAGGTTGAAGACTATTCATGGAATCATTTAACTGTTTAAAAAAGGGAAAGGGTGAGAAAGAAAGGGATTTTTTTGTGAAGTGTCATGAAATTGGGGCATTTTAAGGAAAAGGGATCAATCTTAACTCATAGACTCTGAAATTCAATAAGAGAGTATCGGTATTAGATGTATTAATACTTCATTCTTTCACAGGCACCCTTCACAACAATGTAAATCAGCTCGAGTCATGGCTCGGTAATGCTGTCCACTCACTCAAGCGTGACAGTACTGACTTTGATCCTGGATCACTCAAAGACAAAATAGAGAATCTGTACCGACAGAAGACAGATAAGCAGGGAGAGTTGGATCACATTAAACAGATAGGGCGTGAACTTATCGATGACCCCAATACAGGTGATAAGAACAGACTCAAGGAGACGCTCGCTGATACACAGGGCAAGTGGCATGACCTCACTGAACTGCTCGTCCAGATGATCTCATTCGCTGTGAGTTTTTTTCTTAGCCCTCTTTATAAGGGAATATCAATTTTTGACTTCTATGATTTATCTCTACAGTGTTTTTTTGTCTATTTCTATGATGTATCTTTCGAGTAACGGTACAATAGAGGAAATTGTTGCGGTGCTCAGTACTTTGGTACTTAGACAATTTTTCTTCAACTCTATTTTTTGCTAAATAGAGGAAATTGTTGCGGTGCTCAGTACTTTGGTACTTAGACAATTTTTCTTCAACTCTATTTTTTGCTAAATCTCCTTTGTATAGGCTGCTGATGTATTCTTTCTTCCAGACAAATCTTTTCTAATGATAACCTCTTTATTTTTTATTAAGTTAAACATAGAATGATAATTTGTGGATCGTGTCGTCATGCACATTGCCAGACTCATCCCCTGCAAAAAAGATGATGCACACAAAAACTAATTTACCCCTTTTCTACTGTAGGCCCTGCGGGAGATAGACGACTTGTTGAAGTACCTCGATAAGGCGGAGAATGAGATTAACACGGCCGAACCAATCAGTACCGACCCTGAGACGCTCGCTGTACAGCTCCGAGATCACCGGGTGAGCTGCATTTTCTTTATGGACCTTTAACCTTTCCCTATATTTCTAAAGTACTCACTGTATTTGAATTTCCAACTAAAATCTGCTTATCATTCTAAGCTGATAATTATTTAACATCCACTCTATCACTGTTTAAATTATGCACTGTCGTAATAGCTCAGGGGATGAATAATCTTCTTTTTCGAAGAGGCGTTTCATATTTATGTATGAAAGAAAAATATTGAATCATTGATTTGGATAGGATCGGCGGGTATAAAAAGAGTGTCTACTAGCGTTGCTGTTTCATACAACATAAAACATCCGAATAATAACATGTATTTTTGGTACCATCATGGTAATCCTGGTGCTCAAACATTTTGATGGAGAAAGAGATTTATCACTGAAATTCAGTCTCCAAAAGTTAGAATAGAGATCATAGACCCACTCCTCCAACCTCCCCAATAGCTACTTACACAATACACTACTGCCATCTAGTGTGCATTCTCTACACTAAGAAGTATATCGTTCTTTCACATCTGTATGGTGGCGGTACTAGCAAGGATGCTGTCGCCACCTGGATATCTTAAAGGAACTAACAACGTACAGCTTCTTCATGGTTCTACACCACCTATAGCAAATAATTATGAACTTTCCATTGGAACAGTCTTGAATGGATAATACGACAAGAGTACTTCATTTTACAGTAACGCAATTCTAGGAAGGATGTATCAAGTGATATTATCAATGTTAAGAATCTAAGCAAGATTTGGATTGCATTTACACGATAGGCTCAAGAAATATTGCAATTGAATTCATGAATCTCATGTACTTAATTCCAATTTACAGATGAATAAAGTAGCATCATTGTCATCATTGTCATAGTTGCTAACTTATATCAATATGATAAGACATAGACATTATGATAAGATTTAAACATTTTTTTAGATAGTCAGAAACTGTCACAAGACCTGTATACAATGTTCAACCCTTATGTACATGTAGAAATGTATCTGCACAATATTGTATAGATCCCCTGTAGAGAACAATTCCATGTCGAAGGTAATAGATAATGTGAGGTAGACGTCTGGACCGATTTACCCCAGGGAACTAACCAAGTAATCAACTAAGTATGAGGCAACATGCCTATACAGAAAAGGGAGTATTGTGGGGGAGGGGTTGGGCCATGTGATAAACAAAATGCACTTCCAGCCAATCAATTTAAGTAGATGACCTCTTCCCTGTTCACTGAAACTTTCTGACATGATTGTATGGTTAAATAGATGGGTGGTTTCACGATAGCTAGAAGCAGTCATGACTCCTCTGTTTTCCAATGTTCACCTACCCACATTTAGGCGCAGTACTATAGCTAAAGCAATGAAAAAAGGAAATAAGTCTACAGAATCAGATATGTATGCCTGATTTTCATAAAGCCTATACCATAGAAACTATTTTTCCACATCTATTACTAAAGCCGAGTGATAAAATCATGATTTCTTCTGGAGGTTTCAGTGGGTTTGGAATTCATCCTGATTAGTATATAATACCTTTCAGCATCATTTTTTTATCTTTTCCTCTCTTACAGGCATTCCATGATGACCTTGAAAACAAGCGTTTAGCAGTTAATGAGACCATTGACAAGTGTAATCGCATGCTGCGTGAGACGACTAACGAGGAAGCCGATGACATCAAAAATAAGCTCGACACTATCCGTAGTCAAGCTGATCTTGTATGTAAACTCTCTAATGAGCGCCTTGCTCTGCTAGAAGAGGCACTACCACTTGCCTCACACTTTAGCGAGACACATGCGGATCTCCAGTCTTGGCTTGGAGAGATTGAAGCTGAGATCCAAAGTCTGGAGGTTCCTGGGGATGCCAATCCTGACCAAATCAGGAAGCAGCTGGATAATGCAAAGGTAGGTTAAATTATCTTTATTGTATTTAGAGTTTCATTATTTTGCTTTGATTCAGTGCACAGGTCTCTCTTGTTTTATAGTTCAAGCGGCAGGCATATGCAACAATTTACTTTTAAGATAAAGATAAAATTGTGACTTCCTCATAATTGTTTTAAGTTCAGAGTACTTGTATCAAGGCTGTAGATATATTCAAGTGGGGATTATCTTCCATATTTGCCTCTTTTGTTGGTAGAGCTACCGTGGAAATGTATTATCTCATGGCATCACATACACACATACACTACATTCTACACAGTCTATACCACTCATCCCATATCATTTACATACAGAAACAGACCTACCACATCGCAGTGTATCACTTTACCACTCGGCACAGTTATGTATATTGGCTAAACACCCTTGTTAGTCCTAATTAATGAGCAACTGGGAGTGGCTCAATGTTACCAGAGGCAATATGAGTGTTACTTCCTAATGAGGTCAATTATACGTTAGCAAACTGTGTCATATAGCCATGACCCTCCCTGACTTTATACAGATATGTATTGTAAGTACATACACATGCGGGCTCTAATGGTAGAGCTATACAGTCTATGGTGCTCTGATCTTTAGACTTGTGTAGTGTTTGATTCAATTGGTTTGTTGTCAGTCACTTAGAAATGAGTGATCAGTTTCCTTTCTATAAGTTGATATTGCCAGTCTCTTAGACTGTCAATAGTACATTGAATGCATAAACATAGTGCATATCGGCCTACAATAGGTATATGAGTCAGACAATAACCGTACTTAAGATCCTACAGTTTAGATGTTGATATAGCAGAGAGTAAGACTAGTGCCATCCTAGAGCAGGCCGTGTATACTGCATTACATGGACAACTGGGGTAATCTGTTATTATCTTTACCAAGTGTACTACTATACAGCCTGACATGACCTCATGTGAGGGCGTATTGTGAGGATGTAAAGTGAGTCCCTCACACCACCACGATCTTGGATTTCATTATTGCTATACCAAGTGGGCTGTCCTCCAGGACTGCTTCCTCCCCTCCACCGATTTAACCCATTCCTCGTTGCCTAACCAATATTCCTTCTTGTCCTCCCCCCCCCCCTGTAATCCCTGCCTACCTCCTGTTTCATACTCCTTTGCTCCCCCCACCCATTCTCCCTTCCCTTTCCTTTATCCCTCCTACCCTCACTTCTCATCTCCCATCCCCATTGCACTCCCTACCAACAACACCTCCATCCCTACCTCCCTTCCTCTCCCTTCCTTTTATCCTCCCACTCGTCATTTCCATCCTACCTCCTACTTTCCTCTCTCCATCCTCCCGGTCCGCCCCCTCCGATCCCCCGTCCTCTTCCCTAACTTTATCCTGCCCCCCCTCCCAATCCTCCTATGGCTCCGACTTATTCTTCTCATCCTTCCTCTTACACTTCAGTCCCTCTCTTCACCCTCTCTCTACCCTCTTCAGGGGTAGTTATTATGTGGACACTCAAATATAAGTGATGCCATACGTATTACACCAGCAGAGACATCTAATGTGGGATCGTTTTGGGGACTCTACTCTACTTGGATACCTACACTACTGGGACCAGCGAGGCGACGGCTGCGTTTAGGAACACTGGTTAAGAGGGTCACTGGTCACCAATGAAGTATAGCCCAGGACTTAATATGTTTTTATAAGTATTGGACACAAAGGAGAGGGTGGATAGAAAGTCGATCCTATCAATGGTTTGGATACTGACAGCAAATAGGAGATATCCCCATTCTTGATATGGATGTATGGAAAAAAGAAATGTCCTCAGCAGCTGTGGTGAACTGCGTACTGCATACACTTAACTGCTAATTATGTGATTAACTAGACATCAATCACACACTTATATGAACATAGACTGCAGCACAAACCCACATTGAAACAAAGAGAGATTCTGACAGACATAGGAACAAAGAGGGAAATTTGGCCCATACTCTGTCTCTGTACACATTGGGTATTGGTGTATATGTTTTGGTATATAATAGCCATATAATATAGTTGAAGGTAGCCCATAGGCCATGCAGATGGTACAGCTAGCATTTACACCTCAGAGACAAAGAATAGTCTCTGTTCTGGGGTGGTCACAGGTCAGCAGCAATAGGGGATTACGTATTTCTTCAAGCACCAGTGGTCATTAACCCCCCCAGGGCCACATAGCAGCAGTAAATTTATTAACCCTACAAGGGCATTAAACATAGAACATAGGATTCAATTGCACGTAGGCCTAAGGCCTAGACTTAACCATTTTGAATTAACATTGGTTGGACACGATTATCTTATGGAAAAGTCAGCCACAAATTTCTTTTCTTGGTGCTACCCATCCCTAGTTCTGCCGAAAATGACTTTTTCCCCCCTTTCTTGGGGGGCGGGGGCAAAAGGTCATTTGAAAGTCTGTTGAGATACTCGACTGTTTGCCAAGACAACATGTGAAAATTGCCCAAGGTGTTGTGTGCTCTTAGCCATACTTTATGTTTATTATAGACATGTGACATAGCTTTTAATATATATGTGGGCTGAGGGATGGTGTAGTTATTTATACCTTTAGGAGAAGTCTTAGATCCTGGTTCTATATAAACATATTCACATACAGCGGTGCTGTTTGTATTACCACCAGAAACTCATCCACAAGGAACCAAGGTGAAAAGATAAGAAAATATACCCAGATGGTGGAAATATAGAACACAAGGAAAGGAAAAAGAGAAATGTTCTGTACGTGAGAGCCTTACCTCCTTAGAAAGTTCAATTCACTGGCATAGGAACTGTCGATACATCATAATTATTCCTTCTTGTTCTGGCACAAAGTATAGCCCAAAACTTTACAATGCAACTACAAGGCTCAGGCACTGAACCCCATATTGGAATATCAATACATGGGGTGCAAGTCAATGTATATCGTTATCTTAATCTTGCTTCTGTCCTTATTGGGCGTTGAGCTGCACTACCCGCTGAGCAGGTATGAGCAAGTCATCTTTCCCTACATTCTTATACTATCATATTTTCTGTATTAGGAAGAGCACATACGAAGGGGAAGTGCTAAATATAGACAGATGAGTGACTCAGTTGGGACTATATAGTGGCCTGGACCTGCACTGTGAACACACTTAATATAGCCAGGCGGGATAACGAGTCCATTATTGAATAGCAGTAGACTGATAGCTCTAGCCTACTTTGCCTCCCCTAGGGGTTAACACCAATTCATTTCTACAGGGATCTACTCACAGCAATAGACCTCCACATATTGGAGTATACTATGGAGTAGCTGGTAAAGGAAGGGGGCTGAGTGACTCCCATCGCAGTGGATCTGGATTGTGAATTTACTCTTCAGTTTATGGCATTGACTCAGGCAGTATGTCGTATGAGGAGGAGACAGAGGGGACTTTAACCCAGGTAGTTGACGCCCTAGACTTCTTTAAGCTCTACCGTGATGTCACTAGTGAAAATGGGGTAAGTCTAATATCCAATAGCGCGTGCGATAGACTGTGATCTTTCCAGCCTGCCGAAATCGAGTTTCTATTCCAAACTGTAGAGAGATGCCAACTTCTGCCCTCAATAAGACAGAAATGTATTCATTTTCAATAGGACCATTCAATATCACTATTCTTCTTGTACTTGCATTGAATTGCTGTTGTATCTGTAGAAATTTCATTGATTGAAGGTATGATGAATATGAAACCGGGACTGGTTGGGTAGATATACACACTGCTTACACCATGACCTAGGAGATCTACATTCACTTCCCTCTTATCACGCTGGGCCCTGATCTTCCCCAAGGGTACCATCCAAAGGACACTATCACGATACTGAGATTGGAGAGTGAATGGGACTTCCCCACGCGCATATATGCACTGCAGCCGGAAATTGTCACTAGTTCCAGGAGCAGCTTCTTTTGTCTTTTTTGGGTGGGGCTGAACAGCCAGTTAAAAGTGAGGAAAGGGAGAGAGAAGGGTGAGGGGCTGGATCTATGTGTATGTGTCGTGTGTGTGGGGGGGGGGGTGAGGCAAAGGGGTCCTTCAGGGTCATGTTAATCAATACTATGCCAGATAAGAGTGCGAACATGCCCATACCTGATACTTACCTAGTCAATATGTGCAGTGTAGGGTAGCTTACAATACACATAGATATTTTATTTATTTAGTTCGCTGGAGAGATGATCTGTATGCTGGGTATACTTCTCTTTAATTTATCTAAGGGAGGCTAAATTGTGGTTGTCCAGTGTTCTACCATGACATTGGTTATTCAGATATCTGTCTTTATATCATAACACTTCTTAAAAGAGGTAGACCTTTAGCAGAGATGCCACTTTTCCTAACTTTTTAGGAATTCCGAATTTTGGAATTCATTTCCAATAGGCATTTCCTATAGGGAGTCCCGAAAATTAGGATGATTTCCGAATTTTCATTGACCAGTGAGTGGCATCCCTGCTTTAGGGAAATGGTTAATAATCATTCATTATCTATGATATTATACTGTGCACTACAACATAGGATATACCTCATGACCATAAATTATTGTTCAGAAATGACTAGAATCATAGAATAAAAATCACAAAAAGCTGACAACAACACTATGCTAAGGTCTATTTATATTCAGACACCATTCATGTATTGATGTTCATGGGGGTGGAACAATCAGTGACCAGCAGCCTCCTTGGCTACTATAAATCATGTAGGCATCACGTCAGTTTACATGTTAAACATGCCTGCATCTGCTGCTCCTCTAGCCTGGGATAATGTCTGTGTTTGGACGTTTCAGACATGTTCATGTATTAGGTATAGACTGTTACTACACATATTCAATGCATTCAAGTCTAGGTAGAGCCTACTTTGGTTTTGATTGATTACGATTGAAGATACTACAGTAGTCTGAGGGTTCCAGTATACTACAGCTTCATTCTAAGACCCCTTAAATTCGACCTTTCATGGAACATAACTTCATAATCTCACAATCGGAATACCTAGCTCAATAATCACAAGGCCAGCAAAGTCATTGCTAAAATCTGCCTCAAATATATACTCGGAACTACACAAGTCATGCTATGTATCATAGTCTACCCCGGGCTTCATTGACTTTCCATTGACTGGCAGTCGATTGTCGTCTGCTCTCAGCTTGTTGTCAAGCACAGCATTTTAAACTGATTTTGACAAAATAAGTGAACATATAGAGTTTCATCTATACAACTGAAAAGACCTAATCAGAAATTGAATACCCCATTCTAAACAAACTTAATTACAATATGTCAGAAGCTACATCATTTCAAACAAATGCTTCATAATTATAGATGTTGTTAACATTACACCTGTATCTACATACAAAGTGGAGTTTGGGGAAATATTGCAGAAATGTGGCATGCGGTTGGTTTATAAACATGAGTTCCAATACTTAAAAGTGAGAAAGCACCATCATCATACACTTTGTCAAACACGAGTACACCCCATTAATAGTTATCTACAGGCAGTAGCTATTGATTTATGACCAATAAATCTTCCCATTGTGTGCAGGAGAGCTCATACCAAGGCATGACTGCAATCCCACAAGGCCTATCACCTGCTAATTTGCATATTAAACAACTTAGAGATAATCCCTTACTGTCATGCTTGATGGTCTATGCAGCATCCACAATTCGTAACTTCTAAGTGTGGCACTTTACTGGTGGCCCCACTTTAGCATTGACAGTGTCGATGAAAATGAACTAAAATTGTAGCTTAGTTACACAGGCAGGCATAGCCCGGGGCATATAGATCTTCTTGTAAATACTTGCCATACTAAATCCCAGTATTTTTGTATAGGGACCAGCGGCATGTCCATTTGGGGGACAAAATGGCAGCCCACAGGGGGCACTTGCTAAAAGCGCTATATAGTTGCCATGGTTACCTTTAGTAGCTTCATTTGTCCCTATGCTTAGGTGGGGTGTGAGTAGGAGAGGCGGCATGTTTGAGCATTAGTGTCAGTCATGAATACATCATTCATAACGTGGCCAATTTTGAATGATGATTGCTCCGTCTGACAGCTATAAAGCTACCGAGGTACATATATTTTATTAGAGCTTGCTCAGTCCATGTGAACTAGAGCGAGAACAAGAACTACAGCAAAGAAAACACATGAAATTAATATCATTATACTCATAGTGATAATTCTGGAGAATGACAATTTCTACCTAAATCTATCATAGATAAGAATATTATGACCAAGTACCTTAATTGGGATGCACACGGTTATTCAGTCCCAAAAAAAGATTATGCCAGTAATTAAATAAACAAAATCATGTTAATTATATCAATGCCATTATTTGGGCCATCTCCATTTGGCATTTGCCATTTACGTTCCCCTGAGCCACTGAGCCAGGTAAATAACTCAGTTCCTCCCTTTTTAAATGTTCAAAATTAATAACATTCTCCTCTGTGCCCCATAAAAAGAACAGTCATAGCTAGTCATGGGCTTCTCTGAGAAAATTACGCAGTTAATTACAAAACACTGAGCTCCCAATATAATTAGTTCAATTAGGAGAGTCACAGAGTTATTGTAGTACCATGGTTACAAAGGGAACCATAGTAAAGATGTATTTGGTATAGGTGAGATCAATGTTTCAAACTAAATAATGATGTACCAGCATATAAATAGCTAGAAACTAATATTAACGCTGAAATAGTTTATTTTTATATGGGCGGTGTCCTGCAAGGTTATATACTTGGACCTTTTTTTAAATCTCTATTGCAAAAGAGACATTGAATTATAATGATATTGATGCTCCCGGTTCATAGAGAGAACGTGTACCAGGTGGTCGATCCATCACGAGGGAGTCGTCTTCCCCTCGGGCTAACGCCCTTGGGGAAGACGACTCCCAAGGGGTGGATCGGCCACCGAGGACACCAGGGGAGTTTAGTATTTTATGTTTTTAGAGTGTTTAATTAACTGAAAATTAATAAAAATCCTTTACCGTAGTTCACCATACGAGCGCCGGTCTGCCATTTTGAATGTTTACATGCACCCGGAATGAGGCTGCAGTACTGGAACAGCCGCTGTGGTGCATCGAGACACGTTACGCCACTGGGAGTGTGGCGATCGGCCCCGCAATGCTATCTCTACCGGAAGAAGTTATTCACATAAAATAAACATAGGCCAGCATCACTAAACTGTAGTTGGTGTGGACATTGCCTCTGCTGACGGTTATTGTGTGCTCACTAACCATATTGTACAGCCAGAATGTAAGCCACATTTCCCAGTAGAGACGGGGCTGACGTCTAGCATCATGATTGATGTAAGCAAACTGCAACATATAATGCATCTCCTCAAACAGGCCCAGAGGAAAAACAAGTAGAAAAGTATTTTCTGTTGAAAGGTATTTCAGGATATTAATATACTCAAGATTCCAGCTAGATATTTATTATAAGCACACAGCTGTGCATGGTGTTGGTCAAACGCAAAATGGTCGAAATACAGTGACTTGTGAAACAATACTATAGTAAATCATAATGTATTGCAATGAAGACAATTACACATGGAATGGATAAACTCCAGTGGATACACTCCAGATTCATACATTCATATATGCATGATAATCAATAGAGCTCTGCAGTTAGCACCTTTATAATGGTGTATTAGGCATTTCAGTATTATGTTTATATGACCACAGTCTATCACATACATTGTTTTGCTGGACAACCACTCTCTAATATTGACTTAACTCCTTAGGGACAGTTTGAACCACTTTGTCATAATGATGCATAAAAAATGCAACCTAGGCTAGAATAGACTCACTAGGTTTCATGCATCACTACAGATGAAGGGGCAGCCCTGGCGAGTAATTCATTCATCATGCCGACCCTTTCAGGATTGATGCAGTTCCGGAGGGTCGGCATGATGCTCCAATTAAGTGCCGGTAAGCAGACTCACCGGCACTTCACTGCATGGAGCATCATGAAGACCAATGGGCAAGATGCACTCCTGCATCAGCAACTCTTAAAGGGTTAAAGTGTTTGAAGTACTCCCCCACACCCCGGGCTTCCCTACCCCACTTAAAAGGGTCTATTTCTCCTCTTTCCTATTGCTTCGGATGTGTGTGGTGCACATATGCTTTGGCACTGGCACATTCCTCTGTGAAATTGTGCAATGTAGTTCTCGCCATGAATATGACCTTAGCTGTCGAAATGGCGTTAAACAACTATTACTCACTCACTCCCCCACACCCACAAGCTCGCCATCATCGACAATAGCAGCAGTGCTCAGACTCGCTGGTACCCAGCACACAGGTGCTACAAGCTGCTACAAACCAGCAGAGAACCAGCGTCAGTCACATCAGACCTGCTATCCACGCCACCAGCCTCTCTCACTGGAAGAGATCAGCCATTGGGAGAGCAGTGAGAGAGGGACAGGCCGCTGGGGTGGACTCTATCGGTCCCATCCATCTGCCACGCCCGGCCAACTGAGGCTAGTCCCTATGTGTGTACCATGGAGGTGGAATTGCCCGCTGGGCAGCAGTTGTTGGGGAGCTGTCTTCAGTGTTAGCAGTCATGGTGAGCCTGGATCCTTTGACAGTCACCTGAGGGAACACTGACGGCATTGCCTAATGGACAATTGGTAGCATGGGATCATAAATCGTGTTATGTGTCAAAAGTAAGGAGCGTTTGATGTGTATGTTATTGGTATGTAGTGTCCTGAGGCCCTAACACATACAAAGCCTATTGTGGAGCATATGGAGATATATTATTGCTCTTATTGTGTGAAGAAATAGGAGCCAATTGGGGCACATTAACATCATTAAAGAATCATTAACATTAAGCCTCTAATCCTCAAGGGGAAGGTCGCTAGGAGGAAGGATTCTACTGCTAATATCACTGTATTGAGTGGCCTCCTGTGTAGCCTTCTCTCTGCACTCATTCCTAAAGGGACACATCACCTTGGCCACAGCCGAGGTTGCCATGGAAACTGTGTGCAGCCATGTGATGGCAAAGATGATCCAACAGGAAAAGTTAAAGGCGAGTAATGGGGATTGTTACCACTACTCCTGCCATTGGATGTGACAGCCTATTATGACTATATTTAGTCTTATAAGAAGGTTTTGATTCACTAACAAGAGGACAAATGAAGTTATTCAAAGTGGAGCATAGTTATTCAGATGGAGCCTGGAATTTAGTAGACTGGAATTACTTTGATTCTCTCCTAACTAGTCCCAAAATATAACCAAAATATAATAAAACATGTACCTAGGCTACTTCATTGGGACTTTTCAACCATAATTGCTTCAAAACCAAGGACTTGGAAATGAATAACCAGACTTAAAGCAGAGTAAATGACATGGTATTTGGGCCTGTATTCTTCCATACAGAGTGGTTGTACAAAAGCACGCACCAGGGGTAAACACCAGGTCATTCTGCCTAAACTGGTACTGCTCACACCCTGGAGGAGTCTCAGGTGTGAGGGCAGCCAGGTGTGAAAGGTGTAAGGTTAACAATGGCACCACTACAAACAACCATAACGCTCAGGGGCTAACCAGTATTGAACTCTGACCTACCCTCCTGACACTATCTATAACCATCAAAACTAACTCAAGTAATCTCAGCCTTCACACCATTCTAGCAACATGACTGTAGATGGTTTTAGATGTCCTGTAACACAGTGTTAATGATAAGGCCATTGGGAGCAGGAGTACTGTTACGCATAGCTCCAGGATGAGCAGTTCATACATCCATGAGTTAATTGAGGATCAGTTATGTAGGTCAATGACTACGAGTCAATCAGAATCAGTTAGGATCAGCTCTTGTTCACATCCCTGACCCTGAGTGAGCTACTCAGAGGAACTACGTTCATAGAGCTACTGGTCAGCCCCGTCTAGGCATTCTGTATGCATTGTGAAGGTTCCCGTTGTGATATAACCGAGGTTATTTCTAAGTGGTCAGCTGTGTGCCACTGGGGCTCTGTTGCTACTCAACCTAAGGAAACTACAGTTTATTATCGAAACAATATAAACCAAGGATCACTATTTAGCCAACTACCAATGGTGAACATGTATGTGGATATATCATGAAGTTTACAGTGAAAGGGATATGCCACATTGTGGAAAATAATACAAGGGGAACCTAGGGCTCAGCTTATATTCACAGATGCCCCATTGTTCCTTATATTGATCTCCGATACAATTACCTTGTGTTGTGAGCAGAATAGGAATTAGCAGATTTGAATAGATTTCAAGCTGCAGCCATGGATTATACCTAGTCAACTCGCCAACCCATGAAATGTGGAGATTATAATCCCAACAATAGCAGGTGGAAAGATGAATCATCGTGTGAGAAATATGCTTCTCGGACGTAATACAAAGAACAATGGATATAGCTTGAAATTAGTTATGCAACATGCTAGTATTGGCTATTACATCAACTCAGACACAATCCCTAATACATCCCCTCTCTACTACCAATGAGCAGAAAGATCGCACTAGCCACTAAGACAATTCCAGATCCTTTCCCTACCAATGGTATTCTACCTTATGGTGACTGGTTCAAAAGTTAACACTTGACTACTGGACAATAAAAAGAGTCCTCTGATTGCCCCATATACACACCGCATGTCCCCTATGGTAGGTTGAGAGCATGGTGAATGTGGCTACAAGGTGGGTGGGAAGTGTGGCTTTACCAGGTGTGCCTTACCTGTCCCACCTGTCTACCTGCCCCGTCCACCTGCCTTACCTTGGGGTACATACTGTGGTACTGGGGCCGGGGACTACCCCCCTGCCCCCCGGCCACCTCATGGGATCATGGAGGGTCACCATCATACCTATACTCACGGTAAGACTTGGAGAATCTCTGGTTAAAGTGGCAAGTAGTGCTCTTGTACACTATATTTCTCTTTTTTTTTCTTTCTTTTGCACCATAATGATTAAATGCAGATTAGGCCAAAAAAAGTTTTGTTTCCGGTCACCCGACCTACCTTAGCTAAAAGGGGTCGACCTCAGAATTTTTCATGGAAATTTTTATATTTTTGCAATATTTTTCATAATTTTCACACATAAATTGCATAT
Source organism: Acholoe squamosa (assembly GCA_949317995.1). Lineage (NCBI taxonomy): Eukaryota > Metazoa > Annelida > Polychaeta > Phyllodocida > Polynoidae > Acholoe > Acholoe squamosa. Next base: position 18,119,896 of record OX439051.1, read on the forward strand.
TTTTAATATTTTGAGATTTTCCTTGTGCTCAAGTAAGGAATCCAAGAATTCTCACCAATCTTTCTACGTTTTGGCTGGTATAATAGATCAAATGGATTGTCTGTGATTGTTATTGATAATAACAAATCAAAATATAGCCCAAAATATGGCCCAGTAAAAAAAAAAAAAAAAAAATCCGACCTACCTACCTTAACCTTTTAGACCATGTTACCGGAAACTTACAAATTTTTTTAGGCCTTAGGAGAATAGCTCTTTGGTGTATTTTGTTTACAAACGAAGATGCCATTTTTCCTACTTTCGTGGTGGCCATTTCAACTTTAAAACCTCAATCAACCAGCTAACAATGCAATTACCTCTGTATGGCCCCACAGCAATACAAAGCTCACATTCCTTATACCTGAGCAACTCAGCATTCTAATTATAACCTGAAAGGTTGTGCTGCCTATCAGTATGTCTACAGAGATTGACCCTGTCACTCAATAGATGCTCAATAGCAGAGTTTACTTTACTCAGCCTGAGTCCACACTGGACCTCAGTCCCCCACCTGTTCTCCTACTGTTACTATGTGGAACATGATAAGGTAACAGGTGTTGGACATGTGTATTTAGTATATTGGCTTATAGACCATGGTATTGGTGATATATACTGTTGGGCATTGCAAATGAATGTATTGGGAGTGTGTGTGGAAATAAACAGTTCATACTGTGATATTGTACATTAGAGCAAATTTTATATATACTTCTTCTTCTTTTGGTTTGTTTGACAGACCCCAAATAATTGTAGAGAAGGCATTCCTGAAGGGTTAGGGGTCAATGGAAGCCACATTTTATATGAAGCAATACTGTGTCATGTCTGCCATTCCCATTAGACTCAGTCTGGATGGGCCATTTGTCATTATTATATACACATTTTGCACACTATTGTGCATATTCAGGCCTAGAGTAGCTCCACACTCCTAGTGTACATCAGTAAGGAGTGAGTAACTCAAAGACATCTCTATATGAACATTCTACACTGAAAGCTTTGATTCATTTCAAAATCTTTGCTGAGCTATTAGAAATAAATTGTGATAATAGGGAGAAAAATCTGAAAATGGATAGTAAAACCCCTGACCAGAAGTTCTGACCAACTTGGTGAACAGTCACTCTCCATACTGCTATAGCTATGCTACACTTTGCATTCAGGGGCAGTGTAGTAAGTATGGAGGTACAGTATAGACCAATAGGGTATAGACCGGGGGTATAGAGCACCCTATTACTCACTGAGATCCACTTACTCTGCTATAGTGGTGGAGGCCTGCAGGCACTGTAGGTATGTGTGAGTAGTATACGATCGACAATCTGACCCAGGCCATTGTACTGGTTGAGCATTGTAGTGATCTTATATTATAACTTTTGTTTGGTTATATAGGCTAACTCGTGGGAGCAAGCCTTTGGAATTTGTTATTTGTGACAGTGCAAGGTTATGTATGTTTTTGGTGTTTGTGGCAGTTAGATGGATGTTGAAATCTTTGTGAGAGATTTATTTCCCTAATCTGTTCACTAAAATGATATCCATTTTATACTAACTTTGATGATATTGTTCTAATGTATTGTATCTTCTTCTAAATTAGTGATCATCTATCTGAGTAGTGTAGAGCTAGATTTACAGCACCCCAAAAAAGTTAGAAATACAAAAGTACTCCAATCGATATCTTTCAATTCATTGATCATGACCAAGTTGGCTTGGCTGTCATGATGTTCCTAATCGATCAGCATCAGAGTCATCTTTTAAAAGCATCGCTATATTGGTCCACAGGGCTGTATCTTATTACATTCCTGTTTGGAGCAGCCCAAAAGACTTCATGTTAGAGTATTTATATCAATCGTATGTACTTCTTGTAGCCTAGCATATTAAATTTTGCCCATAGATCGCCAACCTCCATCACTGTACTTAAATTATGCCAACATTATATTTCTATTATGTATAAAGGCTAAAGCCAAGTGGAGCTGACTATAGATGGCATGCCTACCACTATAAGTATGACTCATAGGGCCTCCATAGATGCCTGAGCTGGTTAACCCTTTAATAACTGATGATACCTCAAGGTATACCGGTACCTTAAAGTCTTTCGTATAAGCTGCAGCACATACTAGAACCCAATTCAAGGCGAGGCTTATAAAATATGTCCCAAGTCAGGGTGCGCCTTATAGGGGGGGTATTTGATCTTATAGAACAGTAGAAAATCTTCATTTTTTCAAGCCTTGGATGTACCTTCTAGCTCCTCCCAAAGTCGGGGGTGCGGCTTATACGAGGGATGCGGCTTATACAAGAGAATTTACGGTACATGTTCATATAGGTATTCATGATGCACCAATACAGTGCCGGTGAGTCTACTCAGCAGCGCAGCATTGGAGTGTATCAGCCCCTAGGGCTTGTATGATGCATGAATGCAGCGCTGGTCAGTAGGGGCTGCGCTCATGCATCATGGCGACAACTGAGTGTATTGCATTTAGGCAACACGCAACATGTAATGGGTTAACTGGTTACCAGCGTGCACCATAGGCTTCCATCAATACACTGTCTAGGCACCAGCAAACAACACTAAGCCCTGCTGCCACCAGTTGGCTACACTGCCATTTTTCCTCTATTATCGCCCCTATGGTTAGATGCACCTCACGCCATCTAGTTGCGGCATTGTGTGTTTGCCCTCATTTTGAGTTATTTTTAACTGGGAAGTGTACAACAATGAAGGCCCCCAATGGTACATAGTTTTGTAAGAGTTTTAAATATTGAACTAGATGGGATCACGTCTAAAGAATATGGCTAATGATGATTATGCTTATTAACAAAATGATGATAAGTTGCAGAAATGGCCCTTCCATGATTGAGACTAAGTGAGAAGTGGCATGATCCGTTAATACAGACTGTAGTTGAGGAGGCATTAAAGTCCCCTTTGCCCAGAACGTATCAGAACTGTCTGATAGTTAAACCAGGTGTCAGATGGTAGAGCCACGATAAGCAGAAAACCAGTTTTCATTTGTTTACTCCCAGACGAAAAAGAGATTAAAATGAAAAGTAAGGAGAATACATGTATTTCTCCTATGGGGAATTCAATGATAGGATTTATAAGTCCGCCATTCTCTTTGACTACTACCGTATGTGTCTTCCTCTGCTTAAAATTTATTTTGTAGTTACTAATAGACTGGGATCAGTAGAAAGGAAATGAATACCATACCTAATGTTATCAAACATAGAAGAGGTCCCTTAATGCATAATGTAAGTTCATGCTATTTACAAAACTTCCTGCCCTACACGTATACAGGTAGATACCCTCATTTAGCTCCTTTCATTGTAGAGTATACACAAGTAAGATCAATGTAAAACTAGGCCGCGGGACATGTATATTTATGGCTGGTCCTAGGAGACAGCCACTCTCAGATTCTGACACAGTGGATGCTGTGTATTTACAGGAAACCTATAAGTGGTCACCTTACTTAGACTTCCATGTTGTCCCTAAAATGGCTACTATTATTCTAATACATACAACATACTAAACCATTGCGCATATACAGTGACACCAGTTAGTGTTAGCAGTATTTCGTGTCCTATATGTAGTTATAAAAATAGGAAATCTGTCTTAATCTTTTCTTAATCGTTTCCTTCTGTTAGCATTGTACTTCAGCCTGTGGCCTGTAAACCCTTATAGCCTAATTGACATACCTTTTTTTGGTGATATGGTAGATGTAGAAGGCCTATATATAGCTGACAATATAGAAATGAGTCACCTGGGGATGTGGAGATGTAGCTGTGGGCAGGAGGCAATCTGCTTAATGTATTGTGAGGGCTCAGGCTCTCAGTGAAGGGGACTGTAGGAGGCTGATGTTAGACAGACATGGATAAGGATTCTGGATTAATCACACATGCTTATCAAAAAGACCTTACTCTTCTTTATTATTTTTTCCCTATTACCTTTGAGTTTGATAGTGTCCTTTTAATCCCCTTATCGCTTAATTCATTAGATATATATATATATATATATATATATATATATATATATATATATATTTATTTATTACACGACTTCTGTAATTTTGGGTGCTATTTCTGGATATTCCCATTCTGATACCTGTCGATATTGCACACCATGATGCATGCATCATGACTTTTGTAAGGTGTGCTGATATCCATGGATCCCAAATCCAACTCCCTATGCATTGAGCCACAGGGACTGACGAGAAAGCGTGTGTGTTTACCTGTATATGTATAATGCCATAGCCCCTACCTGGATAGTAGCGACCCCAGATAACTCTCACATGTGCAAGGTTAGAATAGCATTCTAATTATAGAGGACTGCTGGACGCGTTCAAACCAAGCCAGCAGCTGCCAGGCGCCGAGGTGTGTGAACCGATGTTCTAGTGGGTAGCGCATTGCGCTCAGCTTCTACAGGTAGGCGGGATGAGTCCTGGTCCCAGCGAACATTTTTTTTTTGTCGTGTGTACACACCCTATGGCAGGCTTCGAGTTCCGGGGAAGGGGAACGATTGTTGTTTTCAACTTTATTTATTGATATTCTATTGATTATTTATTGATTAATCATGTAAAAAAGACAGTAAGGAATGGGCTAACGGGCACCTCATTCAGTGTATCGTAGGCTATCGAAAGTCGTGGGCTTCGCCCTCTCATTACAATATCCTACGATACACTGAATGAGGTGCCCTTTATCCCATTCATTACTCTCTTAATATCATTATGAGAACTATACATAGTACTCATATGGATAACTCGAAGTTCTAAAATAAGGTTTAGTAATCTTTTTTTTTCAATTCCTTATTTTATGAGCAGCTATGCACAACGGGAACTGTATATGGACATTTGGGATTATTTGGAAGCCTGCTGTATTTCCTGGCCGCTCTATAAAGCAACACCACAACTGCCAACATCGGTGCTCTTTTTAATCAATGGAAAGGTGAACAGAGTTACCATTACATACCTGAACACACTGCCAATGCAGATGGTGTCAGAGGTTGGATCGTAACAGCTTGTGGATGATATTCATCTATGTGTGTATACTACCACCAGTGCATAATATCATCCTTACTGCATGACCTCAATGAACCAAGGATGTGCTGGCATCTGTTTGTTGGACTAGTACCTAGACAGTGACTAAGTTATCTCAAAATATATTTAAAGTTTATTGCTTTTGACCAAAACTGGTCAATATAAATTCTAGAGGCTTGATAGCCTCTTTTCTAAACAAGACAGGTGTTCATCTGACAGGACATTACATTCATTACTGAGACGCTAGCACTATTTTATGTTGCTATGCCATAGCTTGACCTGATATGATATAATAGATAGCCCTATAGGATATGTATATATATTCCTTCTTTCACTGCCATTCATTTTATACCACTACCAAAGCATACCCAAAGCATACCTAACATAATGGCTATGGGCTGCACAGTCTTTTATTGCATAGCTTCAGTGAGAGGTTCTGGGAACACTAGAGAGTCTATCCCTTTGTCAGCCACAGTCCGTGAGAGAACACTGTTGGTGTCAGTGGGATCTCATGATAGGGTGTCAGTACTGTGTAGAATGTCAGCTGTTTGTGTTGTGACAAGTCACGCGACACCCAGTGTGTTTACCTGTCATGTATTGGCACTGAATGAGAATGTGGGCCTGTCATGTGGATATAGGCCTAGAAAACATGTGGGTTTTTTTGGGAATAATAGCATAGACATAGATGCTAATGTGCTAATGCCCTATAAGGGCATTAGCACATTAGGCTATGGAGGCCGCCATTAGACCCCGACTGCACTATGCCAACACCTTCAGCCCCCGTCTCCGCAGTAAATGCTAGGGATGCTTCCCATTGGTCAATAATACAATAGCCATGTGCCGTATACCTCAAAGGGTATATTAGGTAATTATAGTGTAGAAGTAAGGGGGTTCTTACCCATATCAGGACCGAGAGTGTAACAGTGCATCAAGCCTTTTGGTGTCATGATGCATGAATGCATCCCTGGCCAATCTTTTTGCCATGGCTGCTTTCATGCATCATGCAGACCCTTCAGCAGCACCTGCAGATTAGATTTTCCTTCGAGAGTATATAGTGACCATGCAACAGTTATTTCTTTGGTTCCGGAGTTTGAGGGGTTTGTTAATTTTCAAATGGACCCTGTTGTCCCTTATTTCTTTTGCATATTGATATTGTCTTAGCTAATTTTCATTGAACACGTGAAAGCTAGGCCCTACAAAAACTACACAAGGGCAATACATGAAATGTTGATATAAATATGATAGAATTATGTCATACTGAAACAGTCAGCACCCTGCCATAATCATACTTAAATGAATCACCCAGAACCTAATAAATGAAAATGACTTAATTTAAAGCAAAATAAGTTTAAAATAAATTGACTAATCTTGCCACACAGAGGCACTGCCGTAACCTTGCAGTGGTCCGGTACCGGCCGGTCGTACGACTCTGTTCTAGGATCAGAGAAACCAGTTCCATCCGGGGCATCGTTGCTGATGGAGGGGTAACTGAAGTAACCCATCACTCCCGGTCCTTAGCTGGGATTACTCTGCTGTTTACATATTGGAAGGATTTTTTCTGGTTCTTTATGGCATCAATAAGATTTCTTATGCTGTCTGTGGAGAGATAGGGCGCAATATTGGTTTTTATGGTTTCTATTATTTATGTATTATCTGTTTTGTCTGTTTTATTGGTCTGGTGGCCTAATCACCCATTACTTCAATATGATTATAATCAATTTTTCGTCATGTGAGACAGAGTTTGGTCGGATATCAACACCATCTAGCTATTCGTGGAAATATGTTTGACTTTTGCTCATTTTCTTGTTCAAAGTATGGTGTTCTTTTGTGATAATAATACTACCTCCAACACTGTATTTTTACACATTAGGTAAAGGCATTACAGTTATGAATTTAAGAGTCTCATATAGGAACACATGTCCAGTGACCAACAACACTTTAAAACCAAATAAGCAGGCAACGTGCATGTCACTGGTTATTTGGAACTATTATGGTCATCTTAATGGGGCTTATTCGCATATTTGACAGCACAAAATGTCATGTCAACATGTTTTCATTTTCCTTTGGCGATTAGGTGGCATTCAATGCCCACTATGTTGCACAATTCCATTTGTTAGGATTTATTCTTATATTTGATCAACTGATGGTGATAGAAAAAAATACCTTAACTGTAAATTTATTCTTGCTAAGAAACCCTGGAACACATCTAGCCTATCACTGCATGATAATTGTTGTCGCAATGACAAACCTTCACAGGATACCCACACTCACACCTCAGTACCTCAAATGCAAGTACAAAACATCCAAAACCTAATCATTTCAATTAAATATCATTAACATTTCCTCAAAATTTTACAAATTTCTCTCCTTAATTTCCCATCAACAGACAACACAGCGCATCATCGACGACCACAAGCCACTGGTGGAGGATTTGTCAGCGACTGGTCATGAGTTGATGGAGATGTGCACAGACGAAGATGCCTCAGACCTAAAAGAAGATGTCGACACGGTCAACAGCAAGTACGATGAAGTCAAGGTCGCTGTCAGAGAAAAGGTGACAGAACTGGATGAGGCATGGCGGAGTGTCACAACTGATGTGAGTAGATTGATGAACAGATTATGTTGCATTTGGTCTTTCCAGACTAGGGTTTAGAATAAGACCATGCATTTGGGATATATCAATCAATCATTAACTACTAAGGCCTATGCAGGGTTACTTGGAAACAAAATCATGTCCTCTCTCAGGGACATTTCAGTCAATGCATAATAAAGAATTAACTCTACAATAGGTCTACTAGCCACTTAGGGGCTCATAATTATGTAAAAATATTAGCTCTTTTAAATAGATTATGAATTTACTTCTATGCATTAACTTTGTAATAACACCATCTGACTTTAACTATTCCTCCAGGTGGCCGACACAGTTGATGGGTTACTGGAGGAGTTACACTACCTGCACGACCAAGTCGAACATGCTGACCCTATCGCTGCCAACCCAGATGCGCTCAAAGAGCAACTCACAGAAAATAAGGTGAGTAGTTAAATAGATTGTTTAGGGCAGAAATGTAGGATACTATTTCATTTACTGAAACTATTTAGTGAAACATATATATGCAATATTATATTATGTAGACGCAGGAAACATCATACATCTCATCATGTAACTAGGCCTACAAGTATGAATCAACCAATGAGTTGGTGTTAGATTGTTAAATCAAATTTTTCTTTTATACTAGACTGTTGTTGAGGACTTGGAGAGAAGGAACAATGCCATCGCTGCAGCCCGTGACTCAGTGCGAGAGGCTCTTGAGCAAGTGTCTCCAGACAATGAAGAGGAATGTAAGGAACCCCTTCCCATTACAACAAATTTACAATTTAGTGCTTGTATTTTATTGATGGTCATACATATTGCAAGAAGTTTAAAACCATGATTTGAACTATATTTAAGGCCCACTCTTTCTAGAATTGACCTAACTTGTATTGGTTTTCTGAAACATTACAGATTACTTGAAATCCCAAAATCTCATGGAATTGGAATATTATCGCAGTCATTTCTGAGCATTTATCCTTTGAGGGCTTCTTAAGAGATGTTCTTTCCCTTTTCCAGTCGAAGATATACGAACAAAACTTCAAGACATTGATAACCTCCAGGAAAGCATTCGCCAGGGCACCCAGGAGCGAACTGCTGCCCTGGAGGGAGCAATGGATGCAGCCGTCACCTTCACCAGGGAGTATCAGGATGCCATCCGTGCACTACGCGACATCCAGGACAACCTATTATCACAGGACTCACCTGGGGTGGACCCCTCCACAGTACAGGAACAGGAGAGGGAACTACAGGTAATAGCATGCATAAAAACTTTTGGTTGATTTGAGTAAAAGGAATTTTGGTTGAAAATCAGCTCATCAAACAATAGCAAATGGAAATTATGATTTTTAAAAAAAGAAAAATGAATTGGTATTAAGTGCTCAAGATAAGGCATTCCCCCACAGTGTTAACAGTGGAATATGTTAATCCATCTTGAATCATATCAAAACAGAGAATGTATAATCATTACTTTCTTATCTCTCCTATGTAGGCCATTAAAGAAGAGCTGGAAAAGGCCAGGCAGCCAATCCAGGCATGCCAGGCATCAGCCAGTGAGATGGAGAACCTCTGTGGTACCCCAGGTAAGATGGAGCTTCAGAAGCACATGGAGGACCTGGACACTGCCCTGGAGGAGATAGAAGAAGGCATTAAGGAGAGGGGAGAAGAGCTAGCCTCTGCCCTGGAGAAAGCCGACAAGTTTGATAACACACTACATGTGAGTATCTAAAGAGGTCAACCTATTATCGCAGTTGATATCTTCTTACATGATGCATCAAAAACCATTTTTATTAAAAGGTTTTGATTAAATACCTAATTAGTAATCCCAATATCATTTACAGTAACTGCAGCCCAAATGATAAGTGTGTTGAAATTATCCTTATGATCTAGGGCTAGTCATATTCATGAGGAGCCTTTGTTTTTGGCCTTGTTTTCATATGAAATCCTATCACATGTCTTATAAATTGTACTATATGTACTGTATTTGCTGTTTGCCCCATGTAATTTAAGGCTTTTGTTGTAACTGTTTGGTTTAAGACGGTTTATTCGTGTGGGTTTATCTCTTCCAATGTAAGTTTCATGTTGTTCAATGTTTATCTATGTGTGACCTAAACAATCATGTCTATATTGTGTGCCATCTTAAGAGGACCTGCCAATACTCCTTACTGCTTTCCCTATGCCAGACAAAATGACCTCTTTCATTTGACATGAATTTGCAAAAGTTTTTATTTTGATGTTTTATTCACAAGAAAACAAAGCATCATGTGATGATGAAATTGACCCAAGATATATTTATATCAATTCATTTTTGTCAAATTCAACTACAATGATGAAAACAAAGCTCAACCCCCCCCCCCCTTTAAAAACTATGCTGAACAAAAGAAAGGTTTGGAGTGCGGCAGGTTTGGCGTGTGTGCTGTGTGGCCTAATACCAGCTAACCATGACCTTTCTGCACTCAACAGGCCATCATGACATGGCTGCCTCAGGCTGAGGACAAGATAAACTACATGGCCCCAATAGCCGCTGACCCTAGGTCAGTGAGGATCCAGATCGAAGAACTTAAGGTCAGTCGAAAGGTCATTTCTACCAAGGTCAAAAGGCCAATGACTCACTAGGTCACATTTTGAGCACATGGTCAAGTTTTCATGCCGTATGATTTTGAGATGGGTCTATTTTTTAAGTTAAATTAAGAATGATGATTTACTGGTGGTGATGACTTTATCCTAAATTATCATTATACCAAATTCTTTGTCAATCAAATCTCATTTGATTTCATTTTGTGTCACCTTGCATGCCAGTTCACTTCTTTGCCTATTTTTACATGGTTTATAAAATGCGACCCAATGCAATTATCAGTGAGTGAATTGGTTTCAACCACTAGGTGTACAAAAAGCTTGGTGAAAAGAAGGTACAATCCATTCGTCGGCCTGATGTATACGTAAGGAACTTCATATAACTTTTGTTGTGTACAAGCCCCTACTGACTTACACACACTACTCCCTGAATATTATGGTGTAACCAGACAAATTCTAGTTTATTGGGGTTTTCTGTAGACTTTCTTTTACCACAAAGATTTAGAAGTGCACTACACTAAGGCACTTCACTGGAATATATGAAAAGAAACATTGAAAAAAAAGGAATTCACTTGTAGTGTTGCACTAAAAGAAGAATAACTACCAGCAGTGTATGTCATTATATTCAAGTACATTTATGTACATCTCATGTAGACATAATTATGCAGTACACCACACCTACTGAAAGTTAGATGTATAATATTATAGATATATATGAATGACTAATGGCACTCTGGTCAGAGCACTATTATACTACCGGTACTTTAAATTAGTGTCATAGCCACAGGGAAATTGTGTTAACTGATACAGACAGTATGTCTTTCATTCTCGACACCACATATTATAATCTTTAAAAAAAAGGGAATTGAAAAGACAAGACAAGCCACAAAATATTACACACATGAGAAAATTCGGATTTACCTCAGAAAAAGAAAAGAGAATCAAGTGGGAAAATAATTTAATGTCTTCATGTTGGATGGAGTGTCAGTAAATATGCTCAATCTGTGGAATTGATTTGTTTTGTATCTGTCCCTTGACAAAATATTGATGATTTTGTGTGTATTTGTCAATTTGAAGAAACTAATTCATACTTAATCTAATGAATCAAATGGGAGATATTTCGAAGTGGTGAACCAAATTGTGTGTGTTGCTTTCATTGCTGTGCTTCTACATGATAAGATCTCAATTTCTGTGAATGTGTTGGGAATATGGGTCACCAAGGAATGGAATGAAAGTACAATTTTACTATAGACCTCAGCATCTGTGTGTTGTTTACAGGTTTTCAACCTACAAGTAAAGCCCAGGTATGAGGATATTCAGGCTTTGAATCAATGTGCAAGCGAGCTGAAATCGGCTTCACCTGTGACTGCTGAGAGTTTGACACCTCAAGTAAAAGAAGTCAATGACCGCTGGAACCAACTACTGGGCAACATGAATGATCGCGAGGTTTGTGATGATTTTAATAAGAGTATGCCAAATTCTATTTTCTCTATAGTTGAACTATGTTGCAATATAACCTCTACCTCTATCATGTGCTATGATGTTTAAACTAAACCAAAACATAAAACATATTAGTACCATCTCTTGTGCCCCTTGAAATGTTTGTTGCATATAGATCATATGTGTTTATAGTGATCTTTAGTTTTTACAAATATCCCCCTTGACTTAGTTTTGGTTTGTCATTCCATTCAATTTTCTCTTCCTACTTTTCTTGTATAGCAACAACTAAAGGACACTTTAGTTACACTGGGTGAGGCAGACCAAGCCATGGATGATATCATTGGGTTCTTACAACAAACAGAGAGTGACCTTCAATCCATGGAAGATGTCTTTGGTGATCCCAAACTCATTGAGACACATCTTAAAAAGCTACAAGTAAGTCCATCACTTATGCTTTGATAAGTAAGAATCCATATGCAGTGATATACATTCACCTTAAAAGGAAAGATAATGATAAAGCTTATGTTCAATATTCACCATTGCAAATGAATCATTTAAAACCTAAACTAATTGTGATATTCTTTATCCTCACAGTTGCTACAGAAGGATGTAAAGAACCAAGAGCCTACCATCATAAAACTTAACAAAGCTGTCAATGACATGGCTGACCGCACAGGGAAGCATGTTGCCCTGCAGGACAAGGCAGAAGAGATGAATCAAATCTTCAAGGATGTCCAGGTAATGAACATAAATCCATGTTTTAGGCTAGGTATAAAACATGACATTACAGATTATCCTACAACAAACTCTCTGTGATATCTATTTATTATCAATTTCACCTGACTTGCAGGTGAGATTGGCTCAAATTATTACCCTAACTCTTCCTTTACCAGCCTATTTTCAGAGCAAATTTGGGGTCGTAGTAGGTGACATATGCTTTCAAAAACTGTTGGAATTATGTGGATATTCCAATTAGAAGGGAGATGGTGATGGTTTAGGCTAGATCAGTTGATCAGAAAATGTAACATCCCAGTTTTCTCTATCTACCATTATTAGTGAGATATATCATCCTAAATATAATGCTCTGATAAGAAAATTTGATAATTCAGACAAACTTCAAAATGTGATATTTCAGCATTCCCTACACCATTTTTGATGAAATAAAGTGCATATTGTAGGAAATACAGATTACTTTGGAAGTTTTGGTACAGGTGTGATGTAAGAAAACGTTCTTTCAGGTTATCATGGCAACCAATCCTAGGCAGAACCAATGTTTTTAGCATAATCTGACATATATGTTGCCATGGTAACCAACCTAAATGGACAACAATGCATCAAAATTCACTAAATATTTTGATGCCATTTTCTTCAGCATGAAAAATTTATAAATATGGAAAACATTTAGAAAATTTCAAATTTCTTCTCAAGTTAGCAAGACCACCATGTAAGAAGTATCAGAAGTAGAGACTTTTTCTGTGGAGTCTGCAGATAACCCAACTAACCCAATGACATACGAAAAATCTAGGCATTTCAGTGCAAATAAAGGATTTTTAGGGTATACAAAATCGGTCAAAAATCGGCCAAAATCAGCCCAAACAATGCATAATCGGTAAAGGAAGAGTTAAGTATGTAAAATATGGTAAATTCTAATTGAATAATGATTTAGTAATTATAGTTTAGATACTGTTAGATCTTTGAGAAATTCTTATTCTTAATTTTTTTCTTATCAAGATCACAGCCCGGGACCGTCAAAATCAGCTCCAGGATATTCTGAAGGAGGTGAAGGCATTTATGGGTGATGTGGAGGATCTCATTCGCTGGAGTACTGAGTTCAAAACCAACCTGCGCTCCTCTGGCCCCATGGGCGCTCTACCTGACACCGCTCAGAAACAGTTTGATAAGTTTATGGTGAGTTATTAAACTATTCAATAGATTCTTAATCAAAAGTACCTTATAATTATTTCAGATTTGATATCTTAGTAAATTTATTTACTGCCCTTCCATGTTTATGACATAATGACCCATCAAGGGGCCACCATCATAAAAATACATTAAGCTATTTTTTATGCAGAATTCAATGGTCTCATTTAAAATGCACCATTTTCGATAGAAATGGCCAATATTTAGATGGTAAAATGACCATTTTTCATGAGAAATCAACCTATATGCCCGTTCCTGGTTGCCATGGCAACCATCCCACCTATCACAATTTGCAGATTTTATACCAATTTTCGGGCATACTCACCAAAAAAACAAACTGAAAACAGAAATGGAAAAATCCTTCTAGATCAAAATCTATGATAAAAATCACCATACTATTATGTAATTTTTATGAAAAACTCTGATTTATTGTGTTTTTAGACATTATTAATGGTTTATAATGTATGTAGAGCTATATCATCGATTTCAGATATAAATAACGAGCTATGTTCAAGGAGGGGTTCTGACCTAACTACTAGGAATATTTAACCCAATGATGTCTCATTTTAAAGATCATGACATGAACTTTGATAATGAATTTCCCTGCAGAGGGGTGTTTTTGCTTGCCTGGTCACGTTTTATATTTAAAATAAGACTCATTTTTTCTTCAAAGGATTGTCTATTGCTGAGCATAATTGTCATGGTTTTCTAGTTGGATAATAATAACAGCATAAATTTGAAGAGTTTTACATGAAAAATAACATTATCTAACATTGAATAAATCTCTGAATTTCAGAATGACTTTGCCCTGATGGAGAGAAAAGAGGGTGAGGTACAAGCCTTGCTGCTGAATGGGGAGGACATGTTGTCAAGGTGTCGGGAGGATGACTCCCGACAACTTCGGGACAACTTACGCAAACTGAATGAGAAGATCTATGACACACGGGAAAAGGCAGAGCGCAAGAGGGTTAGTATTTGTTTTACATAAGCATCAGTAGTAGAGCATGTTTTGTGTTTTCTAAAGTGTTGCTTCTAGATGTTAAGGCTCTGTCATCCTTTAGTGTAAGCTTTATCAGCTTATTGGTCAGTTCTGTGATGACTTATCTGGCAATAAGATCACACATGTTGTTAAATACCAGTGTCCATTCTAGTTGGTTTACATTTTGTGTTCCTATCCAAATCAATAAACTTGGAGAGTGAATTCCGAAAGTCATCAAACAAAAGATAATTTTATATTCTGGAGTCTATAGCCTTCCCTCCTAACTACCTTCTTCCCTAACTATGCCAAAGCAATAAAACTGGCAGAAACATGTGCTTCATGTATTCTCCTAAGTGTTAAGTAGTGTGTATAGAAGGCTGTACATAAAAAGGGTAAGGTTCTCCTGCTTCATTGTGTCTTTATTTGTTTTTGCCTAGCTGAAATACAAAGATTTTGTTTTAGTTTCAATAACTGGATTTGATAACCTGTATAATGTTCTTTTCCGTGTTTGATGTTATAAAATCATGTATCTGCTAAAAATAATCCTTTTGGGCTTTGATTGATAGCCATATTTTGTCTGGCCTACTAAAACAATGGTGTGTGTTATTTTATCAGTTCCTCGATCATCTCATCAGACTAGGTGACCAAATGTTTGATGCGCGAAAAGTCGCAATCCGTGCCAGGGTAAGAATGGCTACTGACACATCGGTGCACGTGGTGACATGTGACACTTGCATCACTTTGGTGACGTCATTTAAACATCATTCTGACATCAGAGGCATGATGTCAGAGACGTGGGCACAGCACTCCTTTTGTCTTGACACCACACCATGGACAAAATGTCCATCTTTTGATTAATCATTCTAGAGGTCATTTATCTATTAACAATTCTTGATACTTTTCATGGCCCTCATCTTGTGGTCATGATCTATAGTTTTCATTGAGAATTTCAAAGTTTGACTAGAAGGTAAATTCAATTATTTATTGTAATAGATAAAGGCCCTACTACTTGCAAGGCAGATAATCATTTGAAAAGAATCTTGTGATGTCTTTCTGTTATGTTTGGCTGATTTCAACTTTTATCACTTAACTCCAGTTGTCAATATGTCTTGCTTATCCTTGTATCCCTTCTATATGTATTAACCCTTCCTGGAGCTATTTAATGCATCTAAGCTGCATCTTTTCTGCCTTGTGCATGTCTGTATTATATTCATAAAGGGATGGATATGTGATATCTGTTCAGTTGAAATTATTTTTTGTGGCTATCTGGACTTGTGGTTATGATGGTCTTATGTAAAAATTTCATATTTCTCAGATGGGTTTAGCAAACAAATTATAGCGTTATAGATTTTGAATAAGTTATTCGTGCTTAACTGGTAGGATGATATCATAAACCAAAAAGGCCAAAACTAGTGGTTAGCAAACAAATATCCTTTGCAAGTTTCTTACACAAGTGAATAACTTATGGAAAATATGAAATTTCCCTCTATTCAGTGTCAAAACAGAGAAATAAAATAATATGGTTCACCATAACTTTATTAACATTAGCAGTTGGCAATGAATCAATGTGTGTGGTCTGTGGCATTGTTATACACTTGAAAATAACATAAAGGCCAAGATCAATATTCTCACATACTACACTCGCTTCGGCAACTCAAGACAGCAAAAGTGGCCTAGGTTCTCAGCAGGTTTCATACCGACCCGTTATAATCCAGTGATTACTGGGTCTCCATAAAGGTCCACTTGTTCCAGTAGGAGGTGTCACTTTTATGGCTGAAGTGTACAACTGTAATCCTCTTATGAAATGGGCCTGTCCCTGAAGTATTATACTTCAGTTAGAGTGTGCCTGATCATAACATTTTATCCTATTCAATAATACTGTAAATACTCATTAATTTTAGCATTAGGAAATGAATACAATTTTTGTAGAAGACATGTGCTTTCATTAAGCACCCTAAATATTTTTTCCTGATATCAGAGGTTTTTCAACAGGTATTTTAGGATTGTATTCATAAGATTATAAACTTACAGTATAAATATGCATAATGCCAATAGCTGGCATGTATGGCAGTCTACAGTTTAATTCAGATTATGGTAATGGATAGGTTCCAGACCACATACTCACACTACTATTAAAACTACCATTATACACACAGCAGCATATTGTACTCTCATCTTTTGGAGGAGTTAGACCTAGTGTCAGAGCCCATACAATTTAGCACCACCTCCATGAAGACTACATGGACTGGAGACTTATATTATTTTTGCTTTGGATTAACCTGACAACAGTCAAAATGTATATGGATGCCACGCATAGTTTTAAAACAAAGATGCACCCACCGTCTGTAAGTGTTTTGGTATTGATAACCTTTAATATGATATTTTGGTATATCATCTACTGGTGAAAATATGAAAGTAAGAAAAAAACTCATCATCATTTTTCACTGACCTGAAAATTTTTTTTTCTTCTGTATGCTTTTTATTCTTGGAAAGTGTTAACAGTGAATGCCCCTTTAAGGTATGCATATACTGCACCCAAACATGCATACTGGTAAAGTTACTATTCTTATCAAGTTCTGTTAAGAAGGATATAATTATGCTTGCAATACTGAAATGAATTTAAACAATAAACAAAGCATGTGCATGTGTTTATATGCAGTACTGGGCATTTATAGGCTCAAAGTACTGTTTGCCAGGTTGTATTAGTTCAAGAAAGTTTGATATAAGTCCACCACAACAGTGGTACCATTGACATTAGGCAGTCAAGTAACTGACATTTAGATATTTAAAATGGCATCAATGAAAAATCTTGGAAGGGACTTATAATCGTTCAATGCTTTAAATAAATGTGCTATTACTAACCACACCTACAGAAAATGTGAACACATAATTAGAAAGTATCTTTCACGGGATACATTGTTATCATGACTATTTTCTGTACATAGAAAAAGAAAAGGAACCCCAAGGAAAAGGAATTAAGGCTCTCTTATTGATTTCCATTTGCATAACCAATTTCTATGTAATCATATTTCATTCAATCTTTATATTTAATCGGCTGTTCTTATCTTATACAGCGAAAGATGGAGGAGCATCTCTGTAATGTTAAAGACTTCCATGCGATGCTAAAGATCCACACCGACTGGCTGAGTAATGCCGAGAAGATCCTTGGTACCTTCAAACACCCGAGCAAATTGGTAGACAGAGTACTTGCACAAATACATGATCACAAGGTGGGTTCTGATAAATGAAATAGATAACATAAATTTATTTTGATTAGGCATTTGGATTTTCCTGATTCTATGAAGAAAACTGTTCAAAACTGATAGAGGAAGGGAAAAACATTTAAAAATGATTATGTTATCAATTCCAATTAACATACTTATTTGGAACTGAGTTGATCAGGTCTAATAATTCCATTTTTACCACCTTTTGCATGTATTAGGAGTTCAAACATGACATTGAGGCACATCGGGAAATTATGCAGAACCTAGACAGGACAGGTACATACTTGAAGTACTTTGGTCGTAAACAGGACACCGTTTACATCAAGAATCTCCTCATCTCAATCAAATTGCGCTGGAAGAAACTGGTGCGACGAGCTGATGAGAAGGGTAGATTATTACAACAAGCACACAAAGAAGACAAAAGAGTAAGTTCATATTTTATCCTGAAACAACCAATCCATCTGTTGGTCAGCCTTTATACTCATCCTTTTTTATTTCATCATTCATAAAATAACTGACATTATTGGTGACAATTCTACTACCAATAAAACATAAAAAAAAAAATAGGTAAAAAAAAAACGAAATTAAAAAATAACAACACAAAAGCAAGCAAACCTTTTAACCCACCTAAAGTGATGGAGTGGTATGAGATTTTATTCATTTAAACACTCTTCAAACCTGTTTTACTTTAAGTATTTCCGATTATTGTATTTATGTTTGCTTTGGTTTTCTGTAGTTCTACGACGCATGGAAGGGTCTCTGTGATTGGTTAGATGAAAGTGAGGCCAAATTAAAACGCTACACAACAGCTGCCCCAGCCAAGGTCAAACAAGACATTGATGAACTCAAGGTAAGAAAGAGATTTAAAAATAAATAAATGCTACCTTTACAGCTGCAATTGTAGATTAGTAATAGCAAATCTTATAATAGAGTCCTTTTATATACAAAAACAGAAATCTATACAGTGCAAAGATCACATAGAATGGTTAGTTTAGTTAAACCTATAAATGAGCTCGTTCAGAAGGCTTTTCCTTAATATACCCTCAGCTTTAGCATCTAATATAGTAAAACAGTAGCTTTGTAATATGCAGGCTATATTAATAGTTGACCAGACAAATGGTCTGGCTTATCATAGAGAGAGCATAGTGAACACCAGTATAATGCTTTCTGCACAAGCTACTTGCATTTTTTTCCTGTAATAACTTTATATAGGGTGTGTGTCCCCATAGGGGCAGTGTGTGAATATAAAGACAGGCACCAGTGATTCTAATTCCACCATTAAAACAATAATTAACAATAAACTCTAGCTTTAAGACAATTTCCTGCTTTTGACTAATATCTGGGTTGATCATTAACATGTGTATATTACCCTGTTTGTTTTCTAGTCAAATGTAGACCCCCTGAAGGTTGGTATTTGACACTAAAGATTATGTTGTGATGGATGTAATTCAAGTGTTGTGTTCCTGGGTAGAATGTGTTGTAATAGGATTATGAAGCTCTCACACTCAGAACTTGACTCTCAGGGCTAGGTTATAAGTGTAATGAATGGCTGATGAAACTAAAAGCATCACTGATTCAAAAAGGACTGCTTGGCTCTGACAGAATTAAACTGATTTTATTAATTTAACCTGACTAATGAACTCTGATTGTTATACTGGCAAGGTAAACTCACATGGCAATGTTTATCTTAAAATGCATGACTAATTTCAATTTAACTCTGTAGATTAATAAGGTAATTGACTACTAATATCTGAACAGCACAGCTGAAATACTTGAGAATTTAGTCTGAAACAAATGTACTACTTTCCTCACTATTAGATTATCACCACCTCCATTCTATTTACTGTGTACATCTTCTTAGTATGAAACTTGGGAACTGCTCCAGATGGTAGCTTTGGGCGTTATAAAATTACAAAAGAATCCCCTGATCAGTTCTGAGTCTGACAGTTCTCGAGTTTGCTATGCCTGCTCACAACTCGGTGATATTTGTGTAATTGTCTAAAACAACACCTTAAATGCAAAGATTAATTTTATGTTCAGCAACTATGATCCACACTTTGCAACTGCTTGATTAGATTTTAGAAGATGTGATCCCATTTATTTTCATTTTGTTTTTTATTTCTATATTTGCACACATTTGATTGGTAATGTGTTAGTGGAAGTTTTACACATGTAGTCATCAAAATGGGAATAATCTCATCACTAACATAATTTCCAAGAAATAAATCCCTGTATTGTAAGATTGCAAGATTATTAAGTTTAGTAATGGTGCCCAGCCAAGTGGAATATGGGCATCGGACCTTTGGTATCCCCTATTGGTGAAAAGAATGATGTGGGCATATTCTCTTGGGTACAGTAACAATGTCACTGATAAAAATAGGATATGCCCATAACAACATATTTACATGTTCCTTTGGTAACATTGATGCACATATTAGACTAAAATTGCCCCTCAATGTAGAGCCATTACAACCAACATTTATTATAACCTTGCAGTCTTGCTTAGCCTACTGTCCTCCAGATATAATGTTAGTTCTCCTTTACTAAATGTTCTCTATCAATGTTAACTGTGTCATGGAACATTGTAATGAAAATTCTAAAAGATATACTAACATCATATGACAATGCTATTAATCAATCATCTATGATTACTAAGGATTTCACTCATGATATAATTTTTAACAATATTGCAATCTAGATGTGAGTAACTTTGGGGGTCCATTCTAATTCTGCACTGATACTAAAACGATGAGTGAAACTGTAAATAATATGCTAATACTATAGTGAACTGACAAGACTATTTCCCTATGACTTTGTATCCTGACATACATCCATAATGCCTTTGCAGCCTGTGTGACACTCTACCTTCTACTAGACAAGAACGGCATCAAATATTGTACATAGCCTCAATGACAATGATAACATCATTAACATTAATCTTTTATTAGTTCTCCAGCCAGACCTGAAAACCTTCACTTTTAAGGAGACTGCCTGTGAAGGCTTGTACATAATGCTTGACCATTATAATACATATAAGACCAGATAAAAAAAAAACTATATACAGGGGCGTAGGAAAAGGGGGAGCCAGGGGGGCCTTACCCCCCCCCCCCAATCATAAAGTGGGTGGGCCCTGAATATGTCTGGGCCCCCCAAAAAAATTGCCAAGAATTCATAATAAATTGAACAAGAAGCTAAAGATTAGATTGATTTAGTAATGGGATAGGATAAATGAGGCCCTGGGCCTCAAATCAGATCAAGAATTACTTTTTTATACAAATTTTATATAGGTATGTATAGGTGCTAGTGTGCTTGAGCCAACATTTCAAAGTAGTTGAGGTAGGACCCCCGCTGGGCCCCCCCCCCCCAATGAAGATTTGTTTCCTACGCCTCTGATATAGGACCCTAAATAGTTAAACATTGCTAATTATGATTCCTTCATCTCAAACTCAGGTCTTCCAGCACCAGCTGAGCTCTAAGCATCCACAGTATTACTCCACAATGAGACTGGGCAGGAGCCTTAAGGACAGATGTACAAAGTCAGACCAGGAGAGGGAGGTTCTACAGAACATGCTGGAGGAACTCAAGAACAAGTGGACAATCATCAGGTCCATCATGTCACAAAGGTGAGTTACGCTATTCACTCTAGTAACGCTGTTGTTAATTTCTTATCAACTGACTTGTATTGATTGAGGATTGATTTTAGAGCTAAGATCGTTCTAATTGCAATTTAAAGGATATCCTATATACATGCATTTTTCAGCATTTGTGAGATGATGAAAAATGCATTACACATAGGCACTTGGGTATTTTGAAAATATACAAACTGACCATCCTCAAGATATAATGCACATCTTAATCATGTTAGAGCTAAGATCTCTTCAAAGTGCTGGACTCCCCTTTCAAGTCAGTGTGTACATTTATAAATGAACAGGTAGGAAGATGTATAATTATCACCAGGAAGGTTCAAAGTAAGATAGGTAAAAGTTTGAAATCACAATTTACACTGCCCTCTGATAAAGAAAGATAATTATGTCATTCATCAGGTGAAACCAAAAGTGTACTATGATGTCAACAGCTTATCACATATACTTAAGGTACTCAATCCTTATCAGGAACTCTCCACATGAATGAAATAATGAAATACAGTATCAGAGGCTCTCATCTGTCAAAGCTCATTAACAGCTATATCTCAGCCTTGCCTGACAGCTGACACAGGGGGCGTGTTAGCAGATTGACAGAGAAGATTGTGAATGGTGTCAATGGGGTCAGAGGTTAGGTCAATCTGACACTGCTTGTAATGGGCACAGACTATACAATCATGTAAGTAAATAAGGTACAGAGGCCTACTTGATATCCTCATCATCATGTACTGATAGGTCCTTCCTACCTTCTACAGGCAGTGACAAAATCAATGAATGATAATTTCCAAACATCATTCCCATACATTTTTAAAAATCAAAATGACAAGGTTTGCTTGCACTGCCCCCCATCCAAAAAGAACTGTTGTCAGTTTTTTATTGTAGTGTCGACTTAGAACTGTGAGATGTTTGTGTGGGAGAATGTATGACAGGATTGTAAGGATTAGGTGAACAGATAAGAGTATTGAAGATCTTTGGGCACTGGTGTATAGTAAACAAGATGAGTGAGATGGGTATGGTCATGGTGTTATCAGGAGGGATTATATCATTTGGACCACACAAGTAAAGATATATGTCGGTCGGTGAGAGTCATATGGACAGACAGGTTGGAGGACCTGGGTTATATAGGCCTTCTAGACAGTCACAAGTAAAACTACCAAACTACCAAAGGACAAAGACACAACTCATCCTTTCGGCTCTACCTCTTAAATTGGAGTGTCAGTCAAAGGATTCATAATTTAGTATGGCATACTGACTCTGAGATTTTTGTGTCATTGCAATATTAGTTTTCAACTGGATACTCTTGACATAAGAAAGTGATTCACCAGGATAATATCCATTTAGCAATATCAGATATCCCATAGGATTTATATGGGACGGACATGGACTTCCAGTTATGCAGAGTGATTTGAGATATAGTACTCGGCTGTTAATAGAATTTTACCTGGAACTATGATATTGGTAATCTTTCATGGGAATTGTTGCACTAAAATATAGGAGAGCATCAAATAGAAAAAAAGGAAAACAATCAGGTGAAGGATACCTGATTGATCTAATTGAACTAGAGGAGGCTGTAAGATGTATGTTGGGCACTACAACATCAGTGGAGATGTCGACCCTTTACCTGGCTACTGTGGGGAGGACTTCATAGATCTAAAAGTAGCAAAGTATGTACCATCCCTAAACGTTCAGAAATAACCATATCTGGCTAATCAAAATTATAAATCAGTACACTGTCCGACTGCGCCAAGCTATTTACAGTACATTGCTTTTATTTTTGAAAACACTAGGAGCTGCTGTTAGTTCAAATCTAATGACCCTATGATAGCTTGCCCCATACCAAGTACAGGGCAAGCTACGGCCATTAAAATCGGGGCTGAGAGTTTACTTTATCCTAGATTAGAATGTCTTTTGTTTGACTCATTCATGATTGGTATACATTATACCATAAGTCCTTGCATATAAATATAGACCATTTGAGAGGTCTACTGTGGCTATTAGATCCCTTATGAGCTAAAGGTCCGGCTTTTATGTGGGGTTATACGTATCTAGACTTTACTAGAGAGTGTACACATTTCAGATCCCTCCTGTAATGCTTCCTCACAAACTCAGGGTGCAGCTTATATGCCAGTGCTGATTCTATGTAGGGGTATTCTTAGTAGATTTTGACTAGAATGTAGGCCTAAATTAATGCACCCATTAGGTTTTAGATTTAGTGTTATTCTGAAGCAGGTCCCACACAGGGATCAGGGTTTGGAGTCACTGTGACTATCTTGTCCTACCACGTGGTTGTACAGTGGTGCATGGTAGGAGTGTCATAGCCCCCGGCAGTACATTAAGGGATGCATGGATCATATTACCTCCCTCCTTACACCACATTATACACTGTCTCTACTCTACTGCTGAAGCCTGCAGGCAGAATAACCAAGCTGAATATGGAAGTGTTTGAAAAAAAGGCATATTAGGTCCTTAGTATCTCAATACCTTAGGTTAATCTGACTGAATGAGTAAAAATTCAAATGAGGACATCACAAACTATTTATAATATATTATGTGGTGGTATGGACAGTAAACCTTTATTTGTATTCTTATATGTATTTGCAAGTATTAGGTTTATATACTAGAATAACACCACTGTACCTGGAGTTGTGATTGTCAGAGACAGAGCATAGGGAGATGTGTCAATGGTTAGGGGTGGGTCCAACTGTTCCCCATAGGGTTGTATGCAACAAAGGTACTTTATTTAGCTCTTCTCCCTTCTGTGGGAGATGCTATCATCGCCATACATTGTGGGATGAGCTAATAAATGTACATTTATAGTGGTTTTGGTATAGAAGGGGAGGCTAATTAAGCCATTAATTATAAACAGTATACATAATCTTTCCACATTTGGATACATTACCTGTCGCCAAATCCCTCTAATATATAGAAAGAATATCCTTTGCCAATTCTCAAGTAACCTAATAATGACCCCAAAATATACCAAGTCTACCACCCTGGATAGGAAAGAAATTAAAAATAAGTATCCACTAGCTTCACCTCTTTGATTTATATTCATAGACAAGACTTTATATAGAGGAGATCCCTTTGCTAGTGACAGTGATGACTACACTGGTGCAACACTAGATTACCATCTAATGCTTATACCCCCATCAACTAAAAATTTGAGGGATAGGAACCCTATTAATGTAGCTACATCTCTACATATGTTAGGCAGTAACTGGTGTTGTAGCAATGTACGCCCCTGTAGACTTATTATATGTTTATAGGGATATGGCCAGATACACCTTAGAAATAATAGTCACAAACATTATGTGACACATATTTGCCTAGTGTAATCCTTACATAAGCATAGCGGTAGATCATAGTATATGCCCCTATTCGGCCACCCCCCCCCCCCCGTTCCCACCTGAGGGCTGTACTCGGTGAAGGTAAGGTTTTACTCATGGCCTAACCAGTGTATAAATCACTTGAAGTGTGTTGATAAATCTAAGGATCGATTGTGTGCCTACATCTAGAGCATCTTACACTATATATGTAGAATGGTAGTGTACTGGTCAGCATTATTCTTTTCATGTTTTTAAACCCTGTGATCAGTGCTGGAAGTCTATTCATGTTTATTATTATAGAATATTGTATAAAAAAAAAAGATTTGGGAGAAAAGATATGAAGGAAGGGGAGAGGGGGCGGTAGATTAGTGACACCTGTGTGTCATGTCTGAATTTCTCTATGGAGTATTATCTTACTTGTGGGAGTAAGGAGGTACATGTGTAATACCCGGGTCAATAGAAAGGTGTATTTGCTGAGTGTGGTAGTGATATATATGTTATAGGTTGTTGTGTAGGCACATGGGCTAGGCTCTTTTAGCCTGCGTTATCACATCAGTAGCAACATGTTATCAGGGCTAGCATAATTATAAATATTAGAGCCAATATAAACACATATATTTGATCATGTAGATATACTATTTTGTGGATAACTACAAAGTTCCCCCTCAATGTCTATAGAAATTTAAATACATAAACAACTAATAGAAAATTTGATTGCATTCCATTTAAACCGATAGCATCGTGGATACATTCCATGCCGCTATCAGGAATGGCAGACTTGTCTTTTGTTCAGCAGGTGTAAATGTGTTTTATGTATATAGAAGTCTGTGGTAATGCAGTGTATGGATGACACAGTTACCGTGTCTACTATGTCAACCGTGCCTCCAAGTGGGGCTGTTCAGAAACCTACCAAATTGTATCTCAACTAGGGTGTGCTCCTAGTATTGAAGTACATAGTCAGCAATTCTTGAGAGATGTACTGTCATTTAGATCTTCTATATTATTTCTCCCTGATTTAATGTGTATTGGGTGTAAACTTATTCATCTATTAAACAAGCACATTCCTTCATCTTGGTAGTAAACATCTATTCGCTTATCTTTCCCAACTTGCTATACTGGAGTAAGTGTAGCTAAAAATTGCCAATTTGAATTTTCTCAACTTACTCTTTATTGAATTGTACTTAGTAACAAATGTAGTTTTACTTCATTCCTTGTATGTTAGGTTGGTTATGATGTGTGATTTTATGAAAGGTCCCCAGGTAGTGAGAGAAACCCAGTGGGCTGGTCCCTTCCTCCTCACACTCCTCACAGACCACCTGGATCCCTACCCTTCTATCACACCTGACATATACCTTGGATGCCTCCAGTACCAATGGTGGAAGCTACACCTCACCTGGACCCTTCATCTTATAGCCTATACCCACCCTGGAGGAATATCAACCCCTTTAGTCCCAACCCCTGATCCACCTGGTACAACCTTCCAGCCCCCTTCTCTATTTAACCCTCCCCCCACTCGCTCCACCACCTACTTGTGGGAACAGACTTCAGGTTGGAGGATATACCATAGCATTCATGTCGGATTCTGATGAGGATGAGTTCTTCTTTGCGGTGTTTGATAATAACTATCCTCCTTCCAGGCAAAATAAGCTGGATGAGGCGCTGCTGTCGTCCGGCCGGTTCTCAGATGCCATCCAGTCATTAATGGAATGGCTGACCAAGGCGGAGGCCTACCTGTCAGAGGACCAACCCATTCTGGGTGATCTGGATACTGTCAACATCCTCATAGAACAACATAAGGTAAGTTTCATTTACATAGATGAGAGTAAGGACGATGTCAAACTAACAGTTATACATGCAACTGTGACAGAGGGGTGACTGTGACAGCTATACTTATCAGGTGCAGCTGATAGGAAATAGACAGTGACAGCTATTCCAATATTTGCAGTTAGGAAAAGGACTGTGACAGATTTAGTTAACAGATGCAACTAATATAAATACGATTATGACAGCTACACTAGCAGGTGCACCTGATATAAATATGACTGTGACAGCTACACTAGCAGATACAGCTGATATAAATGTGACTGTGACAGATATATTTAACAGATGTAGCTGCTAGATAGTGATTGACAGCTACACCTAATGCAACTGATAGGAAAGTGACTATGACAGCTATAATAATGGGTGCAATAGATAGGAAAGGACATGTGACACCAATCCTAACAGATGCAACCAATAAGACAGTGGTCGTGACAGTTATTGTAACAGGTGCAACCCTTAGGAAATGAGCAGCAATTATGACCGTGCTCACAGTGGAACACAAGTATTTATAAGCACATATACAATTTTCCAGGTCATTCTAGTACATTCGTACTGCAGTGGATAAAGGGCCAGGACGTGTCAAAGCTTACAGTATGATCCCAGCCCCGCCCTGAAAGACACACTATGCAGTCCTATTGATTAAACCGTAGGAATAAGCCATTGTACATATACTAAGGTCACTTGTCTATGCCACCTGTCATAGAGTGAGTGTCAAAACATGGGCACTGTCATTGCAAATAGTGTTAATACAGCATAGACTAGTGACATCCAAGCCTACTCAGTACTATATACACTCATTTTAATATGCTTCTTAATTCTGTTGGGCCCTGGGGAAGAGGGGCAGCAGAGGGCCTAAACTTTTATGTAGGCTTATAGAGGGGGCCTTCCAATCACTGGGGGTCCTTTTTTTACCCACGCCAGGGTATGCTTCCAGTAAAGTTAGCCTTAAGACCTGAGTTTAGCTATATTTGTGCAGGTAAATAGTGTAGCACCTCCATCAATCACCAGGTGTCGCAGCTGGCACTCTTTTGGCACCATTATTAACACCTCATTAAGTACAGATATAGTGTGGATGATGAACCTCTAACCTGGTGCCATATGAGTCATGTTAGTCATGGCTGACCCACTACAGGTGCATCATAGTGTGTACTATAGGACTATCTCTTTGTGTTATTGGCGGGGTGGGGGCTAGAGGGGGGGGGGTCTGGATCAGAGCCAAACCACTCACCTAAAACATATACACTAATACACCAGTAACACTATTCTGTTACATGTATAGTGGGGTGGGGGAGGCTCAATGGGAAAGTGTTTTGGTGCTAGCAGTATTTTGGTAAGTTCAGTCTGTACCAGACATATCAGGTCTAATTTCATAACTTTCTTTTCTGGCTTTGGCTTCATAAGGATATCCAAAGCATCAGTAGAGAGAGCATCCAACTTATGGATACAAAGCATTTATATGCTCTCTCGTTTGACTGTTGCTGGTCTGAGGTTACTTGCAATAACAACACTGAACCCATTTATATTAATGATAATGATATCTATCCCCCTTGTTATAGGGATGTATAGTATAACCCTTATGTGAACTGCTTCATGACAGAGACAAACTAACATGACCTGGATTGGCATTCAGGGGTCAGTAACCATCAGACCTCTGACTATCATGACAAGTACATATATCTTAATACTTCTGTTACATAGCCAACACAGTTAATCACTAGTAAATAATGGGACTATTTGAAATTGCTACCTTGTACCTCTGGACCAGCACTGTGCCAGTTCATGGAGTGCTTTACTACAAAAGTTCCCAGATCACTTCCCTTTATACGTGCTTAGTATGAAAGTAAAGTTGCCTATATAACAGTTGTAAGTTACAGGGAATGATCATTGCCATATGACAGTCTTTTAAGTTTCTGTTCTCTAAAGCTTTTGTGTATGGTTGTCTCTTACTGCCTTTAAGACTTAGTAGATGCACCCTGGCTGTTCCTGATTTATAACTCTATACATGTATATCTTTTTCCCCAGGCCTTCCAACAGGAGTTGGAGAGTAGGCAAGGTATGGTGCAGGCCATGAGGGCAGCACCCGGTGTGGATCGGAGTCTCGGGGTTCAGATCGATGAGCTGTCTAACGTGTGGGACCGGGTCAGCCAGCTCAGCGACGTCCGCGAGGCACGCCTGCATGAAGCACTCAAAATGGTAAGTTTAGCAGATATCTTTGTAAGAGGGATATTGTGATAATGATTTTAAGTCTCTTCCAAGTAGATTTAAAAGTAGCTAAGTACTATATTAGAATCCTCATATAAGCTCCCATGATTAAATCAACTTTTCAAGTTTACCAATTTGTATCCCTAATTATGTATGTGTGTTCCAAGTCATTAGATCAGATCAAATCATAGTTCTAATGATGGGAGTGGAGTAAATTGTATGACTGTTCTATCAAAATACTGATAAAATTCCTTCCTATGCTAGGCTGATGAGTTTAACGATGCCGTCCAAGTGGTTCGGGAGTGGTTGCCTACAGCCGAACAGGAGCTCAAGTTCAAGGCTCTGCCAGAGTCTGAGGAAGCCATTGTCAACCTAATAGAATCACATGAGGTGAGCAATTATGAGGCTACCAAAGACTAGATCTATATAGAATAAAGTACTAAAGTAGAAAAAAGACAACTGACAGAAGCATTTTATCCCACTATATCAATTAGGAGAATATTCTGTTTCTGGAACCTGTCATTCTAGAATTTGTCATAAAATTGTTTGCTATGTGCACGTGCATGTGTATTCATAAAGAAATGTATTCAATACTAGTCAGATCAAATTAGAGAACTTATGCTTTTGTCTCCAACAGAAATTCCAAGAGGAGTTGGCAGGGTACCAACCCAATGTGGAGCGGATACGATACCTTGCTGAGGAGATCCTTAGTGGGTGCCATCCAAATGCCATCCGCTTTGTAAAATACTACCTCACAATCACGCAGACGAGATGGGAACAGGTAAATCAAACACTCTACTCCATATCAAAGAATATCGAATGACCTAAAAGTGAAAGGAATTTTATTATCTATAGAGAATAATTTCCATTCTTGAACATTGGTTGCATCATTAGAAATCTAGCTATCACGATTAGGAAGTGCCATGTCAATAATAGAAAGTTTAAATGAAATTAGAAGACTCATTATTGTAATGTAGTATGAGAAGTTAATAAAATTAGTAACAAGCTTCTGTTCCACCCTCCATTAAACAATATATTATGGTTATCCAGGCAATGAACAGGTCAAACCAGCGGGCACAGCGGCTTCAGGATGCTCTACGGAATATCCGGGGTAACGCTGCACTCCTAGAAGAGCTACTAGCATGGCTTACTGAAGCACAAGCACTTCTCACTGCCAAGGAAAAGGACCCTATCCCTGAGGACCTAACTGTTGTTGAAGCACTTGCAAAGGAGCACATTGTGAGTTTTCATTGACAAATAATTCTTAGAGATTATCAATTATTGGTTAATTCAAATGATCAGAGTAATTGATAATAGGTATGTATTTATCCTAGACCTGAGAAGTTGGTGTGATGTTTAAATTCATATTCTAGGAATTCCACGAGGACCTCTCTCAAAAGAACAAGGATGTAGACAAATTGACGAAAGTACCCACAACGCGAGAAGGCGGTAAGCGACAGCTCGGGGGTCAGTACGGTAGCTCATGGAGCCTGAAGGATGGCGACTCACCCAGTCCACGAGTCACCACATTACAAAATAGATGGAGAAATGTATGGAGAATGTCTGTAGATAGGAAAAAGACATTACAAGACTGCCTAGATAGCCTATTGGAGGTGAGTACCACTCTTTGTGTGAATTGCCAATCCCGCTTACTTTATTTTGTAACAGTTATAATAGTTTCAATATTTCACCTTTTGGATACAACCATCTCTGAGACAAAAAGAAATACATACACGTAGCAATAGCCTTCCCAAGTCTGCCCCCTTCCCATATAATACGTTATTATACTCTCAAACAATTGAAATATGACATCCCTTAGATTTATATAAGAAAAAGGAGGCCTTAGGTTATTTGAATGTACGTATGGTACGTCAGTACGTACCAACCGACCGTCTGGTATGCATTTGAGAGCTCTAGACCAATGAAAAGTCAAATTTATACGCCCCCTTTTCTCTGTTGACCAATGAGAACACAGCATGCTCTGACCATGTGATAGGGCAATGGCGGCATAAACAACAACAATTTCGCCGATTCAACATCAAAATAGTGCTGATTCAACATCAAAAGAGCCAATGCAACATCAAAATATGGTAGAATGGGTAGAATACTGTCTTCTGATCGTATAATAAATATTGTATTGAACTCACATGACTCATATTTGGCATATGGCTCTTGAGGCATATGGCCTTTTAAAGACCATATGACTCTCGAGCCATATGCCAAATACTTGTCATGCTCGTTCAATACTGGCTATTTATCACCTTATCCCTTTATTGCAAAGATGTTTATATTTCAATAAAATGCCATTCACCCAAAATGAATTGAATGAAACGAGGTTCTCAAGCATATATCTTTTCTTCCCTATTGTAGTTGGAGAGCTTTAAGAACTTTGACTTTGAGTTGTGGCGGCAGCGCTACATTGCCTGGATCCGTGCTAAGAAGCTGCGGATCACCGACTTCTTCAGAAGACAAGACAAGGATGGGGATGGAACCCTGAGCCGACAGGAGTTTGTTGATGGCATGTTGTCCTCCAGTATGTATAGTGACTTGTTTTCAACTTTTACTTTATTTCATTATTGGTTTACAGTCATGTCAGTTTTATGGTACCTCAATTGAATATTTACAGGTTAAATCTTCCCACAGCAATGATGTACATGAAAGTGTTTTTTTTTAAATATTTCTTATGCAACCATGGAAGTTAGGTGTATATACATATCTCTGATACAACTTTCGTATTTCTACAGAATTCCCCTCAAACCGGACCGAGTTGAATGCTGTCTTTGACATCTTTGACCGGAACAAGAGCGGTGAGCTTGACTACCAAGAGTTTGTCAATGCCCTGCGACCTGAACGCCAAGTAAGTTAATAATATAAAATGTAAAATCCTAAAATTACTGAATTGAATATCTTATTATCAGAATAAATGTTAGATACATTGTATATAATATTATGTATGCTGGTTATTTATTTGCTTTTATATTTCTAGCGTGGTACAAGGACCCGTGGTATGAAACCCGCAACAGATGCTGAACTTATTCACGATGAAATTGAACAGCAAGTATCCAAGTGCCAATGTCGTCACCAGTTCAAGAGTAACCGAGTGGGAGAAGGAAAATATAAGGTAACAATCCATTGCTTTGATTATACTGCATATTCACTTGAGTCACTTAGTCATTTTGGGTACCATCCATGTGAAGAAGCCTATGTATATTGAGCAGAACCTAAGCCCCTCCTTAGGTTCCTCCCAGTTCCTTTAGCGTGTGTTTCTTTTCTTGCTCAGATTGATTTTCTGCACAAAACAATTTTGATTTTGATTCCACACTGTTATGTGTATAATGTTTAATCAGTAAGTTTCTGAACATTGATTCAAGTTCAAGATCAATTTCAAATACCTGACACTATCACCATGGAAAGAAATTGTAGAAAGTACTTCAAATGCATGCATATTTTATGTTTACTTGATCATTATATAATAGGACTATTGTAAATAGCACTACACTTATATACAACATCATTATTCTCATGCAGAGGCATTTTATTTATTTCAATTCCATTTAGTTCACACTGCCTATAGTCTGCACATTTAGACACAAACTTATTTGTCGATACCCATTTTTCTCTGTTCAGAATATTTATCAGTATTTCATAACGGTAAGATATAGTATCTGCACCAGAGCGTTTTACCACCCACAGCCATAGCAGAAGCATTAACATAGCACAGATTGTGATTTTACTAAACCAAGAATATCCGGCGCCTGAATTGCATGTTTATTGCTAGTTAAATTGGATTTAGCCATAATCAGTATAATGCACAACAAGAATATGCCTTCCAATGAATTCAAGGATTCCGACTGATTCTTTCTGTTTTCTGTGTGATGATACTGGAATGTAATTCTTGGGTTAATTTATATATACCTTGGATATCTTTTGCTGTGGACACTTCAGTGTGTCGTGCAATAATGTGTGAAGATTGAATTGTACCTTCCAGATAAATCAAGAGTTTGTTATCAAATACCTTATTTTAAAAACAGATGGTACAGGAGTACAACCCTGTATCATAAACCGACAGTCGATATGTCACCTATTTAAAATTCAGGTTCCTCTTTCCTACTCATCTTACATTACTATACGTACCACAATTTACCATTGTGAATATGCACCATATGACTCTGTAAGATAAGAAAACAGATACTTAATACAATGATTCTGAATTGAGTCTTAATACAGAAGTGGCTGCTGCTCAGATCTGGCTGTGCTCAATCAGAGTACTCATGCTTGGCTCAATTAGAATAGCTATGAAAGACTACAGCACACCATTAGATAAGTAGATGAGAGGGATAATGGTGATTGTAATAATTTCTGTACCAATGTTTTCCTCTTTACATTTGGATAAAAGGACTATTTGAAAGGATTTGCCACCTTTAGAGTGTCCAGCTTGAATGCCTCCATAATTTCCAATTTTCACTGTAATGTGGCTCTCCTTTATTTGTATTGTTCTGAAGGGGTTTGTGAGGGCAGGGGTGAGACGGAGGGATTAAGTTGCAGCAGCTTTTTATATGGTGCTGCCTGAAGTTGATCTACTCAATCAGTTGCCATTGCTTTCAATATGGCTGCCAAATGCTTCTACAAGGGTATGAGAGAAGCAAGCATTCAAAGAAACAATATAAAGGCTGTATGCATTATCTAAGCTGAAACTATCAGGTTTTCAAGAAAATTTGCTTTGGAATCTCTAGCCTCAGCTATGAAATACTTTAAGTTAAGTTCCACATATGTACGATTAAGTGGTACATCTATATTCAATGTTTTAACTAAATATACTTTGGAACACTTAGATGAATGTGTAACTGAATAAAGATGCAATTTATCTGATTTACAAACTAGACTAACCAATTGAATTAAGAGTGTAAGCGTGTGTGTGTATCTCCTCTGCCTTTGACTTTACTTTGTATTGCTTTTGTATCCCTGATGTATGTTATTTTTCTTCTTTTTACCTTAGAAAATTCTTCAGACTTCACTCCCAGCTAGAAATCAGACAAATTGTTCCATTAAGAGCTTTCAGAAACAGAATCATTGACCTTATCTTTATAGTACATATATGAATCTTTGAAAAAGAAATCCATATCCAGGGCTATAGATCTAATAATGTTTATCACTTTTCTTTATTTATTGTTTACAGTTTGGTGACAAACAGAAGTTATGTTTGGTACGGTTCCTGAACAACACAGTCATGGTTCGTGTAGGTGGTGGTTGGACAACACTTGCAGAATTCCTGGAAAATAACGACCCATGCCGAGGTGAGTCTGAAAGTGTGCTACCGGTAAACAAACATAATATTATAAACAATGAAATAAATAAGATATCCACAACATCATTTTACTTAAAAGTGCAAATACTTATCCTTTTGAAGCTATTGTGTCTGGTATGATGATAAACCTTACAATCGTAAAGATGTACCAATAGTTACATAGGATGATTACCAGGGTGCAGCACTGTCCCAGAACATACTATGATGATTCAGGTATATGTGGTTGATTGAGAATGTCAGTCAGGCCTTCATAACTTACTGGGTAGCTATAGAGCGCCTGCTTCAAAGACATGAGGTCCCGGGTTCGAACCCCGGTGAAGGTTAAAGATACTTTTTGGACACCACAGCATACCTTATCCATAGTCTAGGGGAATTTGTGCACTACCATGACAACAAAACTGAATACAGTGTAGCCATTTCAGAACTAGGGTAGAGCTTCTTGTTTAGTATAGGATTACATCATTGTTTCATTATTGCTACATTAGGAGGCAGTACAAGAATACATAGTGGCACAGGCACTGCTGGTAATTATGGTTCAATGTTGTTAAGTTAAATCAAACCCACCTAATTTTGTGAATATTATCTAATCTGTTTGATGAATTCATTCTGGTGACAGACTACAGCTTTCCTGAATCTTATATAAGCTTGATTAATTTTCTATATGCGGGAGTTTGAAATTTGTTCCGTGTGCTAATACCTAAAGTACTACAAGGCTAACTTCATGAACATATCTGTGAGTGAGTGTATAAATATGAAATAAGTGATTAGACTTGTAACAGATTCCTCTACTGGTACACATTCCCTTAGCATTCCCTATAAGATAAAAACTAATTATATTAGATGATACCTTAGTATTTAAGTCCCAATCCCTTTTCAAGTAATGAAAGTTAAACAAAATTGTTAGTTTTTAATAGCTGGTCTGAGAAGAAAACCACAGGGAAAAAAAGACTGACATGTTTTGATTGGGAAGTTCACTTAGGATAAGACTCCTGGAAATGAAATGATGAAGTTCCCCGCCAAGTCCACAAAATTATATAATTTTTTAAGCGGCAAACTTTAGAACAGTAGGTATCAAACTGATTATGGGGAGGAGAAGATACATACATTATCTTGAACCTAACAAGGCTATTCAAAAATTTATGCCTGTATAATAACATCTACCTACCATACTATGATTTGAAATCCACTAACAATAGGAATAAACTAGTTGACAATAGTCGTCATCTAATTACTTTTTGGCATCAGCCATCTATTAGTTATAGTTTACTCCTAGTTTTGAGGGATTCAACGTGGAAGTCTGATACATGTGACACTTAATCCATGAGACATGATTATCCATGTATCATAGCTTTTTATTGAGACCATTTCAAACTGGAACCAGCATAAAAAAAGTACATGATTTACATAATACAAACTAGTCAGGATAGTGGACAACCTTATGTGTGTGTTTTGAATTTTACATTAATTTTGTTTTGTTAATTATATATGTAAGTTTTAAGGACATTTTGTAAGGAAAGACCTTATAATCTAAAAGTGTGAGAGTTTTTTTTTAATAAATATTTTTCCTGCTTCTAATGCTCCTGACCTCGCCATCTGACCTTGGCTTCCTTGTGTTTGACCTTGAAAACCTACTATGTATAGCTATGGGACGGCGTAACAGTGACCTTCGCGACACTCTCATGCTACCGGATGGTGCTGGCCAGATCCGTGCTGCTTTTACTCCGCGGCGGCGCGCAAGCGCTGCACCCACACTAAATGGGAACACATACAAGGGTCTGGATTCCCTGTCTAATTCGCCCTCAGGTAACCTCCACGGCCCGTGCATAAAGCTCACAGCCATATTTTTGTTTAAATGTCACCTAATATTAAGCCTTAATAGTTTTGAAAGTTAAGGTTTTTAAGAATGATATTAAGTCATAGTTTTAAGCTCTTGATCTTTTCTTAAATTCATGAGTTTTGTTTCTTTTATGATAATTTTATCATCTCTAGTGGATTTTAAATTGTGGATATTCGTTTATCAGCAATTTAGATATCTTTGTGCATCTTTATCAAAATAGCAATCCATACTGTACACATCTGTAACCATGCACCTTTGAAAGCTTTTATGTTACAACTGCATGTATCTTTGAACTTTGAATGATCTTTCAACTACTCAATAGCTTCAACTTGACTTTAACTGAGTAATGCAGCTTGCATCTAAATATTTATACTTTACTAACTTTACCTTGAACAGGAAATTTTGTGACAACTTTGTTTCAGGTCCTTCCAAAGATCCCCCCTATTGAATTGTCATAATTGGCAGTCAACTCATCATTCCTGCAGACAAAATCCCTGATACTATACTTTCTGACACATGGCAAAGGTTAAGGAGATGAATAAAAAAATAACCCCAATCACAGAGAAAAGGGGTATGAGAAAATTTAGAACTTGGCCAAATGATTTCATTCTATTTTGAGTGTGTGTCAAAGTACCGTAATCTCCCACGTAGAAGATGCGCTGCGCGTATAAGACGCAACCCAAACTTAGCACATGCATTTTCGCGTATAAGACGCACATTTTACTGCTGAAATTTGTAAGATTAGAACATTTCTATAGAAAAAATACCCCTCGTATAATACGCACCCCCAACTTGAGAGAAAGCTATAAGACTACCCAGCATTTTGTTTGGCGTAGAGGACGCGTCTTATACACGGGAGTTTACGGTAATATGAATAGACAAATTAGAAAAGAAAAAGAACTATCAAAATCAACATAATATTTTGGCAATGTTTTCAATGTGAGAGAATATTTTCATTATTACTCAAATTCAATTCAATCTAACTGTTTTTTAAAGTACAGTGTACTTACACTTGAAATATTTCCTTTGAATCTAACAAATTAATTCCAACGCAGAAAGGCGTAATGAAATAGGTTTCAAGCCTATGTTATATACTTCACTAAATCAATAAATGTAAAAATGAATTTCTTTTTGGCTAACCTACTTGTTCTAACTCAAAAGATGACCTTTTGGTTAAATTCTGGTTTATAATTTTAAATTACCTCCTCACACTTAAACCATGTGGTCCTCCTCTCCAGCACCACAAAACATCCATAATCAAGAAACTAAATCAACCCAGGATGAAAATTAACCTTAACACCTTGGGCCACTCCTCTGATGAATGCTGTTTCCTCTTACGATTCCAGCCTATCTTGGCAATCCCAATCTTTCCGGAAGCTCAAGTAGTCTAGCCTCTGGTAAATCAGGCTCTTCTATAGGTGGGAGCTCTGCCAGAGGAGGCACCTCCAATAAACGTTCAAATATGGCCAAGTCCTGGTCAAATCTCTCATCAGCGGGTGTCAGCACCCCTGTACGCAACAACCTCAAGAGCTCGCGTCGTGAACAGTTTGGTAGGTAGATGTTGTGGGCTTATTTTGCCCGGAGCATCGCTCCAACGTCATTGTGGTGTTGTAAAGTTGTATGTTAAAGATGGCGATGTCATGTGGCGACACAAGTCATGTGACGCGTCACACCAGTTGCAAACACAGGCAGGAGGCTGACGGTGCTGGGCACTGTGAAAGGAAATCCTCTAGGGAAACCCACCAAAGGACAAAACATTCCCAACCACCCACCCTGAATCCTGTTAGAGCAAACTAGCTGACAACATCCATTGTCGCATAACTGCTTCTCGTTACTCCTTCTCCCTACCTATTTGACAAGTGAAAGTACTCACCGTGTGAAATGAGTGTGTCCTAACACAGTTGTGGTCAGACCCTGCCTGTTAAATTTTACTCTACCCTAATACCATTTACCCTGCAAAAAAACTATCCTAAATCCTGATCAACTGATTTTTGTATACCCCTCTTTTCACCAGCACAACAACCCATCTTCCATATATACCTAAGTACTGGTTAATTCCACCACAAAGTCTTTCCATTTGTCTGCCTTTTGTGCTGAAGCTGCTGGTATTCTGGTTACTCTATCCATGAAGGTTCTTGCACTCAATATTATGCATGTGTAGCTTTATGTATCAGTGTTGCATGCTTATACCTGTACATGTATTTGTCCTGTTGTCTTGCATGATACCTTAGATTGTTTTGTTTCTGATAAATCTTGAAAAAAACATGAGGCTTTATCAAAGACAAAAGTGATTTGAATTCTATATTAGTGTGATTTCAATGTGGTGAATTAACATAGTTCCTTAAATGATAAATGATTACCTAGCATGAAGCGGTGTTAACTATGTAC
Organism: Acholoe squamosa; assembly: GCA_949317995.1. NCBI lineage: Eukaryota > Metazoa > Annelida > Polychaeta > Phyllodocida > Polynoidae > Acholoe > Acholoe squamosa. Next base: position 18,158,179 of record OX439051.1, read on the forward strand.
CTGCCTATCATGATTAATCAAAAGTGTATCTGATTACTATGTGCCTATTCTCAGTATGCCTTGGGCAGTATTAAAACAGAATGCTTTAAGCAGTCTTTGTACATTCTACATATATTTCCTCTCTTTAAGATTTGTGCAAATGAAAAGATTTTATAAACTAACTTACCGCTTTTCACATCTAATGGAGTGATCTAACTCATTTGATGTTTTGCAAGTTTTGATATTGATGAAACTAAAAATAAATCCACACACCCTACTTTTGGCCATCTTAGTGCCTTGATTCCCCCCCCCCCTTTACAACAGCCTCCCTACCCACCAATTATTACATCACTGTTCTTCTGCAGCAGTAACATCTGCAAGCTTGGATGTATAATGAAGGATTTTCCATGCAGATTCCTCTCATTGATTCATGATTTTACTGATTTTCAGGGTCAATGACAAATTTGAATAATGGTTCACCACGTAGAGGTAGCACAAGTTCAATAAATTCTCAGCCAACTGGTACACCACGTCGAGGAAGCCGTCCACCTGGACCAGCAGGGTCGTACGCTCGCAGCACGACTGCTTCTTCAGCCAAGTCTACAACGCCACAACACAGCGGCTCAAAAACACCCTCAGGGACACGGTCGAGAAGTCCAGGCCCGGCAAGCCCTGCTCCTGGGACCCCAGCAACCAATGGTCGGAAGACACCGGTTGGTCAAAGAGCAAGGAGCCCGACCTCCAAAACTCCACGACGAATGTCCAGTACACCGAAAAGTGCTCGCGTATAGTAGTAGCATGTAGATACTACAAGTACGAGGTATGTTCTCCACAACACAGACTGCATGTTAGCCATACTCAATGGTTGACTGGATCACATAATCTCTAGAACTAGGTGATATGAACATAGCATTCTAATTTATTAAACAAAATGGATCTTGAGGCCTCTACAACTAACTTGTGATCACCTTTGTGGACTGTAGGCCCTCTGGGTTGTCCCTCATTGAAGGTTTCCTGTGTGGCACTTTGATGGGTTACAGTAGGATTACTGGATAGAAGAGGACCAATGGACGCAAACTCTGCACGAAACGTGCTGGTCTAGAATTTCATGATGAGTCTTTCACAAGTAGTATGAGCAGTAGAATTGAACTTTGATAGACAGCTTACACTTCTTGTATGAGCAACTGGATTTAACCCAGGGGTGTGTGCTTTTCGGAGTTTGGGCTTTTTCGAGAATGGCATAAACTGTGAAAGATGAGTGTCCCAGAATGGGAGGGTGTTTACAAGACTATTCACATTCCGCATATATTTACTGTGCTGTTCAGAGCAATAGTTCCGCAAGCAGAGAGTGACACCTTAGACATTAGTGTTCCATCATGGACCAATCAATATGGCTGTTGCATCCAGCATTATTCCAATGTGTCCTTGCTTGCATCAGATTCACTTCATCTGTGTCAGAAGAATGGATTGCGAAGTGACTAAAGCCTATACATGTAAAAATTTGTATATGTTCTCCTATTTAAATCAAGCTTTTGTATTTCCCTCCAACAGAAGACAGTTATTTTATCTGACATTCTGAAAGATATCACGACTGATAAATCTGTTTAGTTTGAGATAAAGTAGTGCCTTAATATCAATGAATTGTTACAAGAAAACAGACTGCAATTCGTTGATTTCAAATACTTAGATATCTAATACATTCTATTTCTCCTTGTTTTATACCCACTTTTTTATACCTGAGCTGTTTAGATTCTGAAGATTCTAAATGTGTTTACGTACAATATGAATTAGATCATATCAAAACAAGTTGTTGAAGGTAAACAGTTTGTTAATCAGAGAAATATAAAAGTATTTATTCTGAGTCTGATGTACCCATGTTGAAATATTCAATACAAGAAGAGATCTGAAATGGTGTGAGGTGTTGTGTGCTAATGATAATAATTTCATAGGCGATTATGACACTATTCCCTTTGCTAAGGAAAATGCCAAAGAATCACCTACAAAATGACAATAAAAAAATTGTACAGAAATACGAAATAATATGGATATATCCTGTACCATTTCTAATATATCAAACTAGAATTTCAGAAAGCTTCTCTGTACCTTCATACAAAATAGTTATGTTTTTGTTTTATTTCAGCTTTATATACTCAGAGTGCATTTATTGTGTGAGATACCCAGGTTTTAAGAACATCAGATTTTATTGATCAGGTTTTAGTCTATTTGACAGTGATGATTCCCATTGATTACAAAAGATGAAATTTGACATAGCAGTGCAAAGTGGGAATACAGAGTGAATGGACGATGGTAATGAAACACTTGATATTAGTAGCATTTCTATTTTTGTATATACCTTGATATCTCTTCTTGAGAATCAGAAGCCCCATTTCTAATCTACATATAAGCTTTTAACTTGGTACTCTCTTGTGCACCAAACCAGTTTTAATGTGTAATTAAGCTCATTTAATTGTGAATCCCTTTTAAAGACATCTTATGGCAAATGTTGACCTTAAAGCTGTTATGTCTCATGCACCTAGCATATTCTACATTTTAGTATGCCTCACTGTATACAAAACTCACTGTACATAATGTTAATATACTGTAAATCCTTGTGCACAAGACGCAGTTTTTCAACTTTTAAACATAACCGATACGCACTATATCAGGTGAACCTGTGTTCAGGCTGCGGCTTACACAATGGGTATTATAATACAGTACTAAATTAGCATTATTCATACCCCAGGTGCACCTTACAGGATTTTCTTAAAGTTAGGATGTATGTCCTATGCAAGTTGCACCTTATGTGCAAGGATTTAGAGTAATAGTAATTACATAAAGCCAACATGTTCGCTGGGCCCGTGCTATGTACAGACTGCTCTCATGTCTCAATAAACCCAACGACACTTTTTGTAGAGACATCAATACTATGAGACAAGTCATCTTCCAGTGATAGTATTTATTACCGACAGGATGGTGAATAATTATAGGCCAAGGACAGGTTGGCTATAGCTTTTATAAAGGAAATATTTTATTAATAAATAAAAGGATTTCATAATCACTTCAGTGTTATTTACTCTGTTGTTTTATTACTGCATTCATCAGTCATACATATATTTTTCTACAACCATAGTTTCTTATATCATATTTCCTAAAATTTTAATCAGGGTAAATTAGCATGTGACAATATTGAAAGAATCGACCAATTCAAAGTAAAACAACGACACAAATTCCAATAAAGAGTTTTATTTTTTAAAAAAAGGACCTGTTGACAGTAACGTAGATGAATGCGCAAAAATGACCAGACACTGCAGACTGAAAATATGTGAGCAATGCCAATGAAAGTATGGGATATATATGAAAAGCGGTGACGTAATGCACCAACCAAGCAATTAATTATGTGCCAGAAAAATGGTGCAGTGCATAGAAGTACTTCACTTTATTGATAATCGGTCTAGGTGAAAACCCAATTCACTGGTTTTGGTTAGCATCTTGCAACGGCAAACGTTGTGGTTGCAGACAATGCGATGCTCTCATCTGGTGTTTTTCGGGCCTCTCTAGCCCACTTAAAAGGGTCTATATCTCTTCTTTCCTGTCCCCTCGTTTTGTTACGTTCAAACGAATTTTTAACCAACAACACGAAATGATTATTTTAACATAAAACCCTTTTCACAAGTACTATTTTAACCTTTTTTACCAAAACCTAATAAAAACGTTGCTTTTTGTCAAGCGGAGACAGAAGAGTTAAAACCAAAGCCTTAGACTTGAGTATTAGTTTACATGGTCAGCCGAACTTATATTGATTTAGCTCACAGTTATAGGATATACTCAAATGGTCTACATTTGTTCTAAAGTGTCACCATTAATACTCTTGTAAAGCTTCTGGGGCTTTTATATTAATAGAGACAAGTAGATTCAACTCATTTTAAGCCTCGTATTGAGGAGGTCGACCTCACGTCAGCTACGGCTATTTCCGGAAGCGTTGTGCCATAACTTTACATATTAGTTATATGAATACACACCAGGCAGCATGGCAGCGCCGTAGGCGTTTCCCGAGGTACTATTACCACAAATACCATGTCAATTGTACTGAGTTGGGGTCACACAGGGCTCACTAAGCGGTAAAAATTAAACTGCTTGGATTAATTGTTTTGAAATTGTGTGTCCAAAATACTGGCACACTGAGGCACCTACCATGAAAATTTGGAACACTAATATCAAAAATTGATAATTTTAGAGTCAATTCTATTATTAAGCATTAGTTCCTATGGGATTCTGGTCCAAATAGGCTAATTTTTGGGGAGTTGATTTTTCCACCATCAAGTGAACAGATTCATTAACCACTTTCCGCTGCTTCAGTGGAAGTGGTCATATTACAACTGCATCGGCCCATAGACTTTGCCTAGAGCTCTACCCTCCACTGTAAATAAATGTACCAATCGCACCCCGGTTCCATACCTCAACTGGTCTATAGCCCCCTCCACTCCCCCCTCCCCCCCCCCACACCCACCTCTATGAGTTCAAGCTGTCATCGGAACACGGTCGGTGTTTTGCCCGCCGAGCAAATCTACAGCGACCGGGCTGCCGCGCTGCGGTGGGTCAGCGTCTTTGGCTGCTACGCCGCTGAGGCAGTCCCCCCCCACACCCACCTCTATGAGTTCAAGCTGTCATCGGCACACAGTCGGCGTTTTGCCTGCCGAGCGCCTATAGCCCCCTCCCCTCACCCCCTTCCCCACCCCCTGGTGGGTCGGCGTCTTTGGCTGCTACGCCGCTGAGGCAGCCCCCCCCCCACCCACCTCTATGAGTTCAAGCTGTCATCAGCACACGCCGGGGCCGCACAGCACGCGGTGTCATGCTTTGTTCAAATCTAACAATTTCCTGCAATTTCTTGGCACCATGCGGCAAACAAGGACGAGTTGTGACAATAATCCGTATGTACTGTGACAATAAAGCAAGATTTCTTTCAAATAACAACACATTTGGGCTAAAAACACAGACACATCGTCACATTGTAAACAAACAACACTTTCGCTGGTGCTGCAGCAGTACCAGCGGTACCAGCGAACACATTTTGGCTTCTGGCGCGAAGAAACTAGGTCAGGCTGGGTTAGGGGGGGAAAGGGGGTGATGGGGGAAGGGGGGGGGTGGTGGGGGAAGGGGGTGAGGGGGGCTATATGCGCTCGGCGGGTTCAAGCTAACCATGGCTGTAGAGGCCAAAAATCCTGGGGAAAGGCCAAAATAGCCTGAAGCCAGAGAGACATCGTTGGGCGATAATAGGGTTCCGAGAGAAAAACGATTTTCCAGAGGAGTCCATAGCTGTTTGAATTTTTATCCTACGACGATTTGGTGAAAGTTATGGCCACTTTTGTGATGTCATAGCTTTAAAACATCGATAACTTTGTTCCCATTGTGCAGATCTGAAAATAAAGACCGCCATGATGTTTGCCAGCTCGAGCTACCCTTTATCTATAGGTCACACTATAAACTCCTATTATAAAGGGAGATACGATTTATTTTGTAAAACTGCCAGTTCTTGGACCTCTCTGCCAGTACCTGGACTGGCGTCTGCCCTCGCGTCCAAAAAAAGCCTATATTTCGATCCATTCCTTCCTCAAACCTGCCCTTTTTCGCCGGTGACACTTAAAACAGATAGGTTTTGGCAGGAGGTAGGGCGCAGGTGGACCGGCTCAGGCCGAAAAGGCCGCTAGTTAAAAAAATTATTTCGCATATATTCTTTTCCGAAACAAATTTTTTAGGGGGGCATGTTCTTTAGGGGGACGAAACACCCCAGATTGATACCGAACATTCCATATCCGTGCATATTATTTGCATAATTATGCAGTATCTTGGTACTCTTCAATATAATATAGATATGTTCCATTGGTCCCTTATAGAATTCATATGCTTGCAAGTATAAACTACTGACTGCACCTAGTGACTAGTGAAATCTGAACAGTAGAAAAGAAAGACCCCTCCTCTACCTTTGTATAACATCAAACAAGTTGTTCAATGGAGGCAGCCATTGCTTGATCAGATGCTTAAACCTTTTAGATCCAAATGCTAGTTACCAGTGCATTATCACTGTTGATAAGCTTTACACATTAATACCTGCGCAAGCCCTGTTTGCATTGAATGGATATCTTTCCATTTCTCCATTCTCTGGTGTTTGATTGAAAATGTTGACGTCATTCTGTGTTTTAATTTGTGTTTTAATCTGTGTTTTTATGGTACATGTATTGAGTTTAGGGCTAGAAAAGGTTAGTGTTAGTGCTATGGTTTGATAGTAATTACTCACTATTTGTCAGCGGTTAATCAATATAATTTTTATGTTAGTAATTACTCACTATTTGTTAGCAATTAGTCGAAATATGTCAGTATTTACTCACAATTTGTCAGCAATTAGTCAGTATACACCTAGTGACTAAGTATTGACATTAAAAAGATTAATGGCATTTTAATCATTTGTGCATCATGCCCAGATTGACATGATGCACTCACATTTTGTCAGTAATTAGTCAAAATATGTCAGAAATAATGCAGGATTTGTCAGCAATTAGTCAATATATGTCAGTAATTACTCACTATTTGTCAGAAATTAGTCAATATATGTCAGTACTTATGGACTATTTGTCAGCAATTAGTTAATATATGTCAGTATTTACTCACATTTTGTCACCAATAAGTCAATATATGTCAGTGTTTTGTCACTATTTGTCAGCAAATAGTTGATATATATCAGTACTTAGTCACTATATATATATATATATATATATATATATATATATATATATATCAGCAATTAGTCAATATATGTCAGTGTTTACTCACTATTTGTCAGCAATCAGCCAAATCAGTCAGTACTTGGTCATTATATAACAGCAATTAGTCCATATATGTCAGTAATCAGTCACTAGATATCAGAAATTAGTCAACACATGTCAGTATTTACATTAAATTTGTCAGCAATTAGTCAATATATGTCAGTATTTACTCACTTTTTGTCAGCAATCATTCAATATATGCCAGTACTTATTCATTATATAACAACAATTAGTCAATTTATGTCAGTAATTACTCATGATTTGTCAGATATTAGTCAATATATGTCAGTATTTATTCATATTTTGTCAGCAATAAGTCAATGAATGTCAGTACTTTGTCGCTATTTGTCAGCAATTAGTCAAAATATGTCAGTAGTTATGCACAATTTGTCAGCAATTAATTAAAATATGTCAGTACCTATGCACTATTTGTCAGCAATTAGTCGATATGTCAGTGGGCTTCCCTAGCTCACTTAAAAGGGTCTATTTCTCCTCTTTCCTTTCCCCTCAGATGTGTGTGGTGCACATATGCTCGGGCACTGACACATTCCTCTGTGAAATTGTGTAATGTAGTTCTCACCATGAATATAACCTCAGCTGTCGAAATGGTGTTAAACATCTATTACTCACTCACTCACTCTCGATATGTCAGTAATTGCTCATAATTTGTCAGAAATTAGTCAATATATGTCAGTATTTACTCACTATTTGTCAGCAATCAGTCAATATATGCCAGTACTTAGTCATTATATAACAACAATTAGTCCATTTATGTCAGTAATTACTCACAATTTGTCAGATATTAGTCAATATGTCAGTATTTACTCGCATTTTGTCAGCAATAAGTCAATGAATGTCAGTACTTTGTCGCTATTTGTCAGCAATTAGTCAAAATATGTCAGTAGTTATGCCAAATTTGTTAGTTAACATGCACATCCTCCCTTCATCACACTTTTAAAGAAATTTATAGCCTATATAACCCACACTCCTACTCAAAGCCTACCACACATGACTCTTTTGCCAAACCAAAAGGGTCAATGTTATCTAAAGGGCCATCTAAACTCCTAAACCCCTCATGAAAGTGGTCTTGCAGCTTTGCTGCACCCTCTCGACCCCTAGCATCCTCGTATGATATCATTTTTGCATGATGCTGGGCGTTGTCCTTTTATAATAGCAATCTGTCATAACAACAAAACTTCTTAATTTATGATATTTCAAGCATTAATATATATTGTGACACGTATGGTTCCATGTGGCACATTTGGTTCCTGACATGGAAAAACTGTCATAGATTTCCATTGAGTTGTATAATGGGACTGTAATATTTCCATGTAGATAGGTGCATAAGTGATTAATCTTTATGACAATGCTTCTCTAGGAACTCCCATCACTATGCACTGGAGGAATCACTTTATGTGGCATGTATGGTTCCTCTAAAATTACAGCAAATCACATTGCAATTTCAAATATGGCAATACTGAGTTATTTATATATGTTAATGACTTTAAAATTCTTTACCTAATGACTGATAGTTGACACCTAAGGCTTTCTAATTATACTTTTGCATTTGATAATCATGTATTAAAGAATGAGGCACATATGGTTCCACTTTACCTACACCACAAGGTTTTTAGCAATAACTCCAGGCAGATAAGGGAAATAGTTCTTGAATTGATTATATATAATGCTAAATTTTGGGGGCTAGTGGAAATATAAAAAAAATATATACATTTCCAATGCATTTTCTCTTTACTTTGTCCCATACCAGTGGGAGCACTATGAAAAAACGTTTAAAATACCCCATAAAAAGCTTATATTTTGTAGTCTGCTGCTTTAAATTATATTGATGATACATGGGAAAAACCATAGTTTCCAAGCAAGATCCTGACCTTACCAACCTAATGAAAATGAAAAATATCCAAAACGTTCAATCTTTAGTCACATTTACCCCCTTCCCATGGTGAAAAATGGGGTTGTCCCCATCTCAGTGCAATTGAACTACAAGGAGGCAGCACTACGAACCCTCATTGAGGTAGGAACCTATTGTTCAGCCATTGTACCTGTATACACTATCCGCAGTATTGGGGATACAAGCTTGTCAGCATTTTCATCTATTTATTTCTTCTTGTCCATTCATTAACAATCTTTCAAACCGTTAGGATAGATGATTAAGTATCAGCCAAAACATGAAAGGATAAAAGAGTGTATGGAGAAGGATAGGACATCGTGAGTTTTCTGTTCAGATGGGTGAACGATGGGGAGTATTGACCTTTTTTAGGGAGGATATTGGACATTTGGGCAAAGAAGGAAAATAAAGGCTAGAAGTGATGGTGGAAAAAAGGCAATAAAGACTTGGCTGAACCTTTTCAATCTATGTTTATCGGATGACTCGCTTTCGGACTGGAATTTTACTATCGCCTATAGGTTTGTCCTGGGAGATTAAAGGCTGCAACATTATAGTAACACTGAAATCTGAAAGAGAAATGAAACAGGATCGGTAGTTGCTATGTCATAGAGCTATCCAATCCAATCATTATAATATAATGCAAGAAAAACTATTCTGATGAGAATTACATCCGTTGTTACAGTTCAATGTAAATTCATTTTTAGGAGAATGTGATGTTTCAAGCATTTGAAATAATTGGCGGATTCCTCACACCTTTTTGCCGGCTATTTGAGACTGGCAATGGAAGACTTCATGTTTAAGTAGTCCATATTGGCAAAAGTAACATCACAATAGAAAGAAAATGATCAAGGGCAATTGCTCTCAGGTTCTATACCATACTAATATTTAAAAGTCAAAAGGGCAGGTCGTTCATTTTCAAATTTCACATACCACCATAGCCATTCTTACAGATGAAAATAACTGTACTTATCATAAGTATCATTATGTAGAATTGAGAAAGGGAAAACATATCAATATTGTTACATATATACTAGGAAATGGGACCCTACAATAAGGGTCATTTTTCGCAGATCGTACCACAGTTCCTTAAAGCAGTGGAGCCCCCCTTAGTAAATCAAGGTGGGCTCACATGTTGTAAGGGCAGATTAACCACATTAAAGGTGACTGTAAATAACCCAGTCTATATCTCATGCCAAAGCAAAGACGGGGTATGCATAAAAGCGAGGATAGCTAGGCTGTAAATATGAGCTGCATTTAGGGAATAAAGTAGAATGGGGCGATGGCATCCATTCAAGAGGTGCCCTGTGAGGAGGGTATATGTACAGAAGCTGTTCTGTTATAAATTCTACACCAGCTAAGAGGTTAAGCAGATCAGATGGTTGCGAATATGTCACAAGGCAGCAAAAGGGAAGGGGAGAGAGGTATGTAGGCAGAAGCAGAGCTGGAGGCCATTTCTTATGGTTCTACGACTACGACTACATACCACAACTACGATTTGAGACTCCATGGAATAAGACAGGTGATCTTAGATACTGCCCTATGACTGCTCTGTACGATTAGCACCTATGTAGTAATTACTTAGGGCTTGATAGAACAGTCGTACTGCTGCAGTCATTAGTACCCACCAATCCACATCACTGTATTGGCCTTACTTTAAAAGCCTCTCACTATGATTTGAAGTACAGCAGTCGTAGTTTGTTAAGAAAGGGCCTCCTGATACTCTTTTGGCCATCCAAACTGTCTGTCTAGTAGCGTTGAGCTTATCGGACTGTAGGGGGAGGCTGATTGGTCTGACTTAGGACTCCTGAGGGCCACAGCACAAGTGCCTATTTATAGCTACTGAAACTGTCTGTATTTAAGTGCCCCATCATAAAGAAAAAAATTGTTTATTGTTACATGTTTTGCATCAGAATGACTCATTTATTGAACTAGGAATAACATGTTTTGAGAACGTCAAAAAACCTTGTTAGTGTATACTTTGATGCTTTTCTCACAGTATAAAACACCTTTACCCAACTTATAAATAAAACAACAACTGTCATCGCAGCCTTGTTTCCTTTTCTATGGCAGATTCTGCACCAATAGAATAGACTGCTGTAAGCCTTCCTTAATTGCCAATTTCTCCAGCTGTAGATTTCTGGATTGATCGAGAAGTTTATGTCTGTGACAGTCATAGTCATTTGGTAGATAGCATACTACTAGAACAGAGCAGAGGGTGTCATGACCATTAGAGACATAAGTGAGGGGATATAGCGTATAAGGATAGTCCTGATGACTAGGGCCATCATTTTGGTGATCAGCAGATTTGCCTTGCATTTGCTGGAGTGTGATTGGCTGGTTTGCTTGTACCTGAGGATAGCTTCTGCACACAATGAAGTAGGAGTGTCATTGGTATCCATTTTTTCCCGATTTTGAATATCACTATTTTGGTCTCAATTTTCTGATTATATCGATTACTTTGATTTGGAAAATAATAACAATTAAAAACCTACCATAGGGCACAGTTGGTGCTTGGTATACAAGGTTTTCTTTTGACTATAATGGTTCGGGCATCATTACCTCGTCATATAGATATGAAACTCCACAAAAATGACTCATATAACATATTTTTGCCTGATTTCAAGATCAATCATAACTCTGGTTCTACTGGGAATATCTCGAAAATTCTTTCAGTTCTAAAAAGTACTCATTTTAAGGAATAAACCTGTAAAATAATAGTATCGATATCAACGATTTATCGATGCAAATATCAGCATTGTAAAGATACATTGATTCAGGGGGTATCGATGACACTCCTACAATGAAGCCACTTGAACCGAGGCATGTAGTGACCATATGAGTATAGCACAGAGGAAGATGATTACAACGAGGCCATTGTGATGAGCAGGAAGCTGGATGATCAGTTTACCAGGGTCAGGACCCTTTGTTCCCATTATTTTCAACTTAAATCCTGTCTATCAGCCAAAGCCCCATGTTGACAGTCACACTCAGCAGCCAACTATTATTGGCAATGAGAGCAACCCTCTTCAGCAACCATTTGATGGTTGAATTGTTCAGCTAGGCAAGAAGAAAGTTTCTCTTTTCAAAACTGATGCGGCAAAAGCTTAGTACCTGTATTAACATTGTTGGGAACTCTAGAACATCACCGATGTCACAAACAATGATACCATAGGGTTTGGAAGGCAGGGTGAATATTGCTATTTGAGTAGTGTCACTTATAGCCAAACTGGTCACCAATATCCTGGCAGAACTATGCACATCAGGCACCTACTTTCCCCACACATAGAACAGTGTGTTAAGAACAACTGCAGGCGTGTTCTGAATCAATCAAAGACAAATTATCATACTGTTAAATTCTTCTCATGTCATCAGATTAGGACAATCCATGAAGTTTCGCGGCCTTCTGATATTTTGCAGTAGCTGTGGTATATGGCATTGTACCCTAGAGATGGCAGGTACTGCCAAAAATGGCATATGCCCCACATTTAGCAGATGATAATATTATGACAGCTACGGGTTGTTTTTGATGATGTTTATATCAAATTATTGAGCATTTCTTGCTAATTCCCCAAGTTAGATACCTGAGAACTTCTATGGATGCATATAGGGAAATGACCTAGCACACGTAACTCTCAATTTGACCACAAATTATGATTAATACACTGCAAATTGCCCACGATTTTGAATTGCAGAAACTTACCCAACCTTCCATCATAAAACCTGAATTTATAGAGTGATGATTGAAATCATAATGAATGAAATATCAAAAATATGTAGGTCAATGAGTAACCTTCACAATACACATGTTTAGAAAATGATATATTCTCAATATAAGTGCAAATAAATAGCAATTTAGAATATCTACAGCAGAATCTAACGACTTCCAGGCACATAGCCTATAAAACAAATAGCCTTAAGTCTTATAGCCCTACGTCATATGGGCGAAAAAAAAGTGGCTGAAAAGACAGATGGCAGAAATGTCATTTAGCTCAAATTCAACTTGGTCGAAATTTTTCATAAATACTCTACCATAAGATGAAAATATGCCACCGTACCACACCACAGTATGGTGTAGTATGGTGTGGTATGGTGTGGTATGGTGTCGTATTGTGTGGTATGGTGTGGTATGGTGTCATATGTGAGGCATACTCGTATAACTCGCATGCCTCTCGAGCCATCCGTCCTGTACTTGTCATGTTCGTTCAATACTGGCTATGTATGGTGTGGTATGGTGCTGTATGGTGTGGTATTGTGTGGTATGGTGTGGTAGGGAGTCGTATGAGTGTCGTATGGTGTCCAATTGTGTGGTATGGTGTGGTATTGTGTGGTTTGGTGTGGTATGGTGTGGTATGGTATGGTATTGTGTGGTTTGGTGTGGTATGGTGTGGTATGGTGTGGTATTGTGTGGTATGGTGTGGTAGGGAGTCGTATGAGTGTCGTATGGTGTCCAATTGTGTGGTATGGTGTGATATTGTGTGGTTTGGTGTGGTATGGTGTGGTATGGTATGGTATTGTGTGGCTTGGTGTGGTATGGTGTGGTATTGTGTGTTATGTCAAGGTGAATATCGAAGCTCCATAGAGAAAGCACTGAGACCGCGTATTGCATCCCTGCGTTGAATAACCAGCGCCAAACCCGCACGATGACGTCATACGCCCACCGCACATGCGCAGCCCTTTTGAAACGTAAACATCCAAGATGACGGCGGTCAGCATTTCGCGATGACGATGGGTAAATAACAGTTTATTTTGAAGGATATTGATGAAATATCGATTGATTTTCCACTCAAACACTTTGACATAAATGTAAAGATGAACTCTGATCAGTTTGAGCTTCCTGTTTCTTCACTCGCATGTCCTGCCGTGAAGAAACGGTCAGCTCAAACTGCTCATCGTTCACCTTTACCATTGTATGGTGTAGTTTGGTGTCATACTATGTGGTATGGTGTTGTATTGTGTGTTATACCACGATTTCTGGGTTACTCAGTGCTTTTTGGTAGATCTATATTCCCATCCACATATCTGTCGATATTGCACACCCTGTAGGCTGTAACATCAATTTTGGAAGGCGTGCGGTTATCCATCGATAACCTGTGCCCGGTGCGGGTTATCCATGGATAACCACACGCCTCTCATGTCCTTCCATGTCATATGTTACATGTTAAAACCCACGAAATCTTATGACCTGGGCAGGGCTTGAACCTGCAGTCTGAGATCCCTAATCCAACACCCTATGCATTGCACCACAGGGACTGACGAGGAACGCTTGGTTCGAACCACGTCTGGATATGATACAAAGGCCGGGCAGGCGACGACTGCGGGCTGACCGCTACCATTCAAACAAACCCAAGCCGAGACGGGCGCTGAAGGAGGAGACGCCGTGGCCTAGTGGTTAGCGCATCGCACTCAGCCATCAGAGGTAGGCGGGTCCCGGTCCGGGCGCGTTTTTTTTTCGCTGAGTGCGCTGTCGCTGTCCGCTGCCAGGCGAGGAGGTGTAAATCTAGTCTAATACGGTCGGGGCGCATCTTTTTTCATCTTGTGCGCTCTTGCTGTCCGCTGCCGGGTAAGGAGGTGTATTATACACAAACATAACAGCGAGACGCATCTTTTTTTCGCCGTGTGCGCTGTCGCTGTCCGCTGCTGGGCGAAGAGGTGTGTGTACACTATTTTTCGCCGTGTGCAGCTGCCAAGCCTAGCCGAGACGGGGGCTGTCGCTGTCCGCTGCCGGGCGATGAGGTGTATGTACCTGTAAACACACACTATGGCTGGCTTCGAGTCCCGGGAGGGGGAATAATTTCTGTTTTCAACTTGAATTTATTGGTATTATATTGATTATTTATTGGTTTCGTGGTATAAAATAAGTAGTCAATGGATAATTCATGACTCGTGTGTGTTAGCAAAGGCTAATTACACTCAGCCTACGGCCTCGTGCAATTATCCTTCACTAACACACACTCGTCATGAATTATCCATTGATTACTTGTTCAATATGATATCATATTGTGTGGTATGGTGTAGTAATGTGTGGTATTGTGTGTTATACCACACATTATATGCAGTTTAGCCGTGCATTATTCTGCATATACCACCCATGTGCATTTTTGAAATTTTTGGTATATACTTTTTCGGGGTCAATATTTTTGGAGACGCTGGCGGACATAGAAATTTAGCCTCGCCATTGTTTCAATGTGAAAAATCGTCCATACTCGTATCAGGATTGAACCCCGGCCACAGTGGTGGTAGGCGAAGGCCTTAGCCATAGCGACACACTGAACGGTGATGAAACACAATGCGAAAGTAAATAAATTCTAACCTGAGGTCCTACAGGTACGTTTCCATTCAGTTTTCGTATTGATTCCAAGCTTGTCATGTTATAATATTAAAATCCCAAGAAGTATTCGATCCATAGACGAGGAATACGTGCTAATTTTCTCCATTTTCTTCGATATAAATAAGAATTCATTGATTTTCCCAACGTACGCGAGTCGCGGCCCGGTTCGCTCTGTGGGAAGCCATTGTTTTTGTTCCTTGCCGGGAGGGGTACCGCCGTGTTCACACTCACTTTTCGTATGGAATCCAACCATGACACGTCTTCAAATTAATACATACATATCCTTAGACATTCTAGATGAGTACTCCATGCTTGATATGTCCGATATATTTGAAATAAATAAGAATCCATTGATTTTTCCATCGTAAGTGAGGCGCGGTCTGCCATTCCCACCCGCCTCCTTGTTTGGCGAAAGTGTGTCAGTGGCCCGGATGTGGATATAGGTCATCCGCTCGCTGTACGAGGAAGACGCCGAAAATTTCGGACCGTTTTGGAAAATCAATGGATTCTTATTTATTTTGAATGTATCGGACATATCAAGCATGGAGTACTCATCTAGGATGTCTAAGGATATGTATGTTTTAATTTGAAAACTTGTCATGGTTGGATTCGATACGAAATGTGGGTGTAAACACGGCGGTACCTCTCCCGGCAAGGAACAAAAACAATGGCTTCGCGCAGAGCGGACACGGGCCGTGTCGCTTGCACTTACAAAATGTCTTCTCCTGGCTATATTCTTTGGATTTCAGGTAAGAAATTGATACAAAATGGAGGAAATGGTGGTATCAACCTATTAGGTCATGGATATGGGGGCCCCACGGGCTGTATATGCTGTATATACAGCCCTAGGGCCCCCATATCCATGATCTATTAGCTTAGTATGCTGTCTTATGGTGTGGCATGGTGTGGTGTTGTGTGGTATGGTGTGGTATGGTGTGGTATGGTGTTGTATTGTGTGGTATGGTGTGGTATGGTGTGGTATGCTGTGGTATTGTGTGGTATGGTGTCGTATTGTGTGGTGTGGTGTGGTCTGGTGTGGTATGCTGTGGTATGGTGTGGTATGCTGTTGTATGGTGTGGTATGGTGTGGTATGGTGTCATATGGTGTCGTATTGTGTGGTGTGGTATGGTGTGGTATGATTGTGGTATGATGTCCAATTGTGTGGTATTGTGTGGTATGGTTTGGTATTGTGTGGTATGGTGTGGTATGGTTTGGTATTGTGTGGTATGGTGTGGTATGGTGTCGTATTGTGTGGTATGGTGTGGTATGGTGTCGTATTGTGTGGTATGGTGTCTTGGTGTCGTGTCGTGTGGTATGGTGTGGTATGAGTGTGGTATGGTGTCCAATTGTGTGGTATTGTGTGGTATGGTGTGGTATGGTGTCGCATTCTGTGGTATGGTGTGGTATTGTGTCGTATGGTGTCACATTGTGTGGTATGGTGTCTTGGTGTGGTATGGTGTGGTATGGTGTGGTATGAGTGTGGTATGGTGTCGTATAGAGGGTACAACACTATTTCGGCCATGTGTCTTTTCAGCCATATCTCGTTTCGGCCAAGCGTCGTTTCGGATCTTTTTTTAGGCTATGTGACGTGGGGCTAAACGTCTGGGGGCTGTTTGTCTTAAGGGCCATAAACCAGGGAACCGAATCTAACACCTGCTGCCAAAAATTGAGAAAATGACAGCTTTGCCATTTTATGCAGGTGACGTGAAAAAGTAGACTTTTACCTAGCCTGCTACTCATTTCTTAAACACTACAATCTTAGCCTCCCCACTACGTATTGATCACCCCCTAAAATCCAGCCAAATCGTAGAGAGGGGCAGTAGGTGAACTCCTATTACCTAAGATCCCCCATACAGAGGCATGCCTTTCCCCTTCATAAGTTCACCATTCATAGTGATTGACCCTGTCAACCCAAGAATTCCCTTCCGATCCAGCCCAGGCTTGTACGATTTGGGAGCACCCAAAAAGTAGTGTCTGAGAAATGACTTCCTGGTAATAGCTGCATGATTCGTCTTGCTTGTATTGCCAAATAAAATGGTGCAAGGTAGCTCTTTTACAATTCAAAGGCACACAAAGGTAAAAGAACCATTTTAGCATGTTTCATAACGGTGTAGAATCCTATGATAGGCATATTATATAAGATCACAATTGCGAGCATTATGGGTACTGTTACAATCCCCAAAGCATGGATGTAAAGCTTGACTGCACTTAAGAACTTTAGATATTAGAAGTGTAGACTTTAGTAAAGTTTCTAAATGTGTGACTTACGCATCAGTTTTATACAATAAAAAATATTCACCATCAAAACATCCGTAAATGAAATAAGGTCTACCTTCTTTGGCCATGTTTCAAATCATCGTGCTCTAAGGATCCATAGAGTGGCAATTAATATAGCTTCATCATTAGGAGTACCTGGGTGTGAATGAGGATATAGGGATGACAAGGTTTGGGAGTAGGAGGGAAAGGGTCAGAAAGAAAGTCATTCAGCATACCTAACTAGCCATCAGCATTCTGCGCTGGTATAGATGGATACTTCTATCAGACAGTGAATGTGACCAGCAGGGTATTTCCCAAGATGGTACAACTATTCACAACCAGAACAACTTGAAACCCTCAATATCAGAGTGAGGGATTGTAGGTAACAACCTATGACTGCTCTGTACGATGGGCACTTAAGGCAGTTTTTACATAGGGTTTGGTGGGGCAGTTGTACCAGTGTACTTTTTAGCAACCACTAGATGAAGGGCTGTAATGACATTTAACTGAGGGATCTCACTATGACTTGAAGGGGGTCTAGTCGTACCACCTTGAGAAATGCCTTCTAGTCCTTGAGGGTGTAACTGTAACATCAATGTTATGCCATTATTGTTTATACCACGATTTCGTGACTTCCGGTGGTTTTATATGCGATATATATGTGGTATATTCTGCATATACCACCCATGTGCATTTTTGAAATTTTTGGTATATACTTTTTCGGGGTCAAGTTGGACTTAGAATATTTTTGGAGATGCTGGCGGACATAGAAATTTAGTCTCGCCATTGTTTCAATGTGAAAAATCGTCCCAACTCGTATGAGGATTGAAGCCCGGCCGCAGTGGTGGTAGGCGAAGGCCTTAGCCATAGCGCCACACTGAACGGTGATGAAACCCAATGCAAAGGTAAATAACTTCTAACCTGGAGTCCTAGTCGTATGTTTTCAATCAGTTTTCGTCCTGAATCCAACCTTTTCATGTTATAATATCGAAATCCCAAGAAGTTTTCGATCCATAGACGAGGAATGCGTGCTAATTTTCTCCATTTACTTCGATATAAATAAGAATCCATTGATTTTTCCATCGTACGCCCGTGGCCGCTCTGTGCAAAGCCATTGTTTTTGTTCCTTGCCGGGAAAGGTACCGCCGTGTTCACACTCACTTTTCGTATGGAATCCAACCATGACACGTCTTCAAATTAATACATACATATCCTTAGACATTCTAGATGAGTACTCCATGCTTGATATGTCCGATATATTCAAAATAAATAAGAATCCATTGATTTTTCCATCGTAAGTGAGTCGCGGTCTGCCATTCCCACCCGCCTCCTTGTTCGGCGAAAGTGTGTCAGTGGCCCAGATGTGGATATAGGTCATCCGCTCGTTGGCCAAGGAAGACGCCGAAAATTTCGGACCAGTTTGGAAAATCAATGGATTCTCCTTTATTTTGAATATATTGGACATAATACTTATGGAGGGATCATCTAGACTATCTAAGGATGTGTATGTTTTAATTTGAAGACGTGTCATGGTTGGATTCCATACGAAAAGTGACTGTATACACAGCGGTACCTCTCCCGGCAAGGAACAAAAACAATGGCTTCACGCAGAGCGCACACGGGCCGTGTCGCTTGCTTTTACAAAATGTCTTCTCGTGGCTATAATCTTTGGATATCAGGTAAGAAATTAATACAAATTGGAGGAAATGGTGGTATAAACCTATTAGTTGATGGATATCGGGGCTTCGCGGCTCAGGTATATACAGCATATACAGCCCTAGGGCCCCGATATCCATCATCTATTAGCCTAATATCCGCATACAAGTAACTTTTAGTGCTGTTGTTTTTCTCTTTTTCTTTTGATTTTCTTTTTCCCTTTTTTCGATTTACAGCTGG
The DNA here is from genome assembly GCA_949317995.1 of Acholoe squamosa. Lineage (NCBI taxonomy): Eukaryota > Metazoa > Annelida > Polychaeta > Phyllodocida > Polynoidae > Acholoe > Acholoe squamosa. The sequence continues at coordinate 18,177,362 of OX439051.1, forward strand.
TCATCTTCAGTATCCAATGTGAACATATTTTATTCAAGTAGGGAGATCATATATGTCACATTCAGAACTTTACTAACAGAACCTTTTAAGTACAGCAAATTGTAACGTGACATTTGAATCCGGTTCATGGTTTAACGATTTAAACCACATTAAATTGATACCTTATGGCAATGGCAGTACCAGAATGAAGCTAACACTTTAGACCAGGAAATAGTGCCCTAACCTACACAGACCGACATTATTATGAAGACCATCAGTATATAGCAGACATGAGGCACTTTGCCCTACAGGTGGAAATTAATACAGCTATAGTGGCGGACTCACTTACCTGACTCATGAGAGGCACTGTCAGCAGGATTTATCCTAATCTTATCGCAGTCAGAACTATACGACCTTAGCTGGTTTGCTCATCAGCCAATGAAATGACACCAACTATTCACTGTGGTCCTCTCGGGGGCCAACTGGTACCCATCTGATAGGTGTTATCAGTAGAACTCGCTGATAACAAGCTCAAGTAATGGCGGCGCCCATGGGACAACCTGCTAACTCGGAATACCAGGTGTTACTATAAGTGAGGCAGTGGATGAAGCCATTTACTACCTATGCAGACATGGTAGTAAATGACCTATATCTTGCTGCTGGTATTTGTAACCCTACCATGCTCAACGACCATAGAGAGGTGGTGCTGAAACCTGGTACTCAGAATCGCCGCATATAGGCTAATTATGCAGTTCAGAAATGGCATAGATAGTGAGACAGCCAAGGTCGCCGGGTTCGTGATTTGGTCGCCGAGATCGCGATTTTGCTCTCTACTGCTTAGTGCTAGCCCCAAACTGCCCCAAATTCCCCCTGCCACTTGTTGGTAACTTAGTTCTATTGTACCTTACCTCAGAATAAAGGAACAACACTTTTTATATCCAGAATTTGCCAGAAAGGCTAAGAGAAGAAGTGAAACTCAGGGCCATGTTGACTGCTGTCCTCCATCTTGGATGTTGCATTGTGGGAGTGGTGCATTGTGGGAGTGTGATGTCACAATGGAGGGTTGCCATGGTGATGTAATGTCATGTTTCGTGTCACTTTTAGAGTGTAGCCCAGAGTGGGAGGAGCTCTAACAGTCATTCCCAGATATTTTGGCCATTTCCTCTTCAAATTTAGATTCCCACACTTAACTACTTTACCAAAATGATGTCTATGGGTCAGTAATAGTTCCCCCATGTTGTGTTAGCCTGTTCTAGGGCAGTTTTCTAAGAAATCATTCTGTTTTCTCCAACTTTTGCCTTCCGGTGACCAACTCGGTGGCTTCTCGGTGGGTTTCTTGGCAAAGCTGCTACCCCACCGAGGTGACCAGACCCGAACTCGATGTTCTTTATTGTATTTCACCCGAACTTTTACGAAGTTACCCGAACATAAGACAATAATAGTGGCCTAGACTGGCCCGTAGCCTGTCAGGATTTGAATTTAGATTTTTGTGATTGACTTTGGCACCAACTTGGTGTGCAGCACTTGGTGTCCACCGAACCCTCTGAAGTGAGGGATTGACCTTGTCTACTTGTCTTGCTAGGATTATTAGCACTTCCAGTAGATTTATTAACAATCTATTTATTCCAGGATAAGCTGTTACTTAGTATATCTATTTATATCAATGCAGGCTGTCTCCAGCTTGTTGTAATTAATTCTACCAGTGACATTTACTCTTGTTATAGACTTGTAGTGTAAATAATATTGTTGGCCTAGGTTGACATGTAAATATAGTGATAGGCCTATGTCTATGGATGAATGTGTCATTGGCGACGATGTTCCCGCTGCTGCGATGTGACGTGGTGATGTTGCCAGATGTGTGATATAATTACCCTGCACCGTACAGAATTACTACTTGATGATATTTATCTATTTATTCTGACCACTGTTAGACCTTAGGTAGTGAATAAATCACTCCGACGCTGTTGAACTTTAAATCACTTGTCTGGTATTTATTTCACTAGATATATCCCTGGTAAAATATAAATATTTAACTGTTGCATTGAGGATCGAATACTTGGAGACATCAATCGAACCTACGAGCTATTATAAGATACGGATAAAATTAATAATTCTCCTTCGACCCTTGGTGTGCCACAGTTTTGGGGGGTCGTCCGGGATATATTGGTGAAAGAAAAGACTGTATTTCCTTGAAAAGACTCAGCTGAGAAATTCTTGGTTATACGGAAAATATTTATTAGCTATTGCTTTGGAGGTCCAGAATCATTTTAGGCCTACTAAAAATTAGAAAAGAAAATTTATAGGACTGCAATTTGGTGTGACCTATAGAAAATTCTAACAAATTAAACGAACAACCATTTGAGCCATTCAAATATGAACGGGTTACCAAGTAGCCCGTATAACCTCAGATCGGGAAGACAGTTGACAGGGCGTGCCCTAGCTTCAACTCAATTCCCTGGCTCGAACCATCGAACTGGTCCAGTAATGACAACAGCTTGTCAGCTGACCACAAGTTGTACAATAACTAGCATATCAGGCGCTAGGCCTATAACCTCTACAGTTGAAGGCAATGCTAGTGAGTCAGGGAACAGGAATTTATTGGGTGACACCTATAACGATGATCAGGGTGCTAATGTGCCAAGCAGCCGTAGCACATTATTCTCGTCCTTCTTAGATAGTGATGGAGCAATGGCTTCAGGAAATACACGCAGAATTTCTGACCCAACTGACTATCAGGGAAGAATGATGAACTTTGGGCTTACCGATAGGACTTTTACCACTGTACGTGGATCAGTCACAAATGGCCACTATCTCCCGTTCATGAGAAATGATAGGGACATTCCAGTCAGAAATGAACAGACCAGACGTGATTTCCTTTTGCCCACTCAAAACGAGCACAGAAACTCCAACCATACTGAGCAACAGAGCTCAGATGATGATTCTGATTTTGGAGGTGGTCCAAGTCAAACAAAGAAACCTACTGAGAAAGATAGTGAACTTTGCGAGACTTTAAAACTGCTGGTGAGTGAGATTCAAAATGTTGGCAGTAAGGTTGTTGAAATGCAAAGTCAGGTGGATACTATGCATAATCGAGTCACCTCTATCGAAGACAGGAATTGGTCTGTGCAGGATGTGTATGCAACATCTCGAAAGAATAACCAAGTGCCAAATGACAGGAATTGGTCAACCGGAAGTTCTTATCCAACATCCCGAATAAATAATGGAAGGAATGAAGATTTCCCAAGGGGCATTGAGCAGACTAATTCGCAAAGGGGTTTCCCAGGACAGAGTTCTGATATGAGGGTTTTCCCTCTCCACCAAGCTATTAGTTCTGCGTCCGACAAACATGCGGGTCGTGTTTCTCTACGCATGCCCAAGTTCTCTGGGAAAGGTGATTACTTGGCTTTTGAGGCCACATTTCTAAATGTTGCCAAGCAATGCCAGTGGGACGAAAGCACCTGTGCAGAAATGATGAGCTGTGCCTTAGAAGGTGATGTCCAGAAATTCTATTCTAGACTTCCAGAACCAGACCGATATGACTTTCCGTGGTTGATTCAGACCATGAGGAGGCGGTATAATAGACATTTCCCAGAAATCTCAAGGGAAAAGTTAGTGCACCGTACACGTGAGAGCAATGAAACCATAGTTGAACTCAAAGATGATATCTGGAAATTGGTCCAAGAGGCCTACCCAGATATGGATCACACGAGTCAAGAATCTTTTGCTTTGGACTGTCTAAAACGTGCAGTGGATAAGGATATTCGACTGCGGTTGTCTGATAGGCGAGTAGGAACCCTACAGCAAGCCGTGGAGGTGGCAGAATTGTATGAATCAATCATGCGTCCATCAGCCTTGCAGGATAAACCAAAGAGAAAGGTCTTTGCTGTTCAATCTCATGAAGATGAAGAAGATGAGGAAGTAGCTAATGTAAATCACATCCAGAGTAAATCTTCAAACTACAGACCTGCAAACCCAGGCTTAGCCAAATTAGAAAGGGAATTTGCAGAGATGAATTGGGAATGCCCCAAGAAAGCAGGTCAAGTAATGATAAGACTAGTGCTGCTCCACGAGACTTAAGCACAATCACCTGCTACAATTGCACAAAATCAGGGCATTTTGCTAAAGACTGCCCTGAACCAAAACGTACAAAGTCGGAAAACTACGCCGCACCAGGGCAGGCCTAGGTGGATCCCTGGTGCTAGCCTGTCTAACTGACGACAAAATGGAAATTAGCGACAATAAGAAAAGTTTAGAAAAAGAGGAAATGATTTTAGTTGTGAATGCAGAGGAAAACTCTTTTCCTGCGATCTCACAGGAGGTTCAGAAGGGAAATGAACTACAGCTGGAGGCTGGTGAGATGAGGGTTGACTTGTGTGATAGTCAAGAGGTTAAGTCTGATTCAAAGCTGGTAGTGAATGCCGAGGAGACAAGGGCTGACTTGTATGATGGTCAGGAAGTCGAATCAGATTCAAAATTGGTGGTGAATACTGAGAGCATGGAGACTGACTTGTGTGATAGTCAGCAAAATGGCTCAGATTCTGTGGTGAGTGAGGCTGCAGGTATCTTGAATATGGGGAAGAACTGTTTCAGGTTGGGAGATGAAGGTCTTCTCCTTAGGGTCAAAATAGAGGAGAAGGATATGGTTCTTTTGCTGGACACAGGGAGCGATGTCTCTGTCCTCACCAAAGAGAGTTATGCAAGTCTACCGGATGCAGCTATGGACTCTGCTAAGGTTAGGCTGAAAGCAGTGAATGGTGGTACTTTTTCGGTGGAAGGAAAAGTATCTGTTCAATTGGACGTTTCCGGAGAACTTGAGGGTTCATTTGAGAATTTTTTAGTCGCTGATATCTCTAAGTCGTTTGAGGTAGACAGTATACTAGGCAGAGACATTCTGAAACCACACAAGGTTAATATTGACTTTGAGAAAGATTGTCTCAGATATGATGGTATATGGATTCCATTTGTGGGATTTGAGGATAATGATGTTTGTGTCTTGGTAGCAGACACCATGGTAGAGCCAAGATGTGCAGCTCTGCTCAAGACAACTAGCATAGAAAATCAGAAAAAGGGATCTGTACAGCTGGTAGAGCCTTTTCAAGGTGTACTCTGTCAGGAAGGCATCCTCAGCTGCTGTAGTCTACAGATAGACAAAGAAAATATCCAAATACCTGTTGTAAATGCAGGCGAGACGCCTGTGCTTTTTAAAGCGGGGCAGCGATTGGGCAGAAGAAAATCTGTAGAAATTAGTAAAGAAAGAATTATTGCAAAATTGAGTATGGACTCTGCCTGTGAATACAGTCCACTACCTGACCAACTGAAACTGATAGTGGAACAAAGTTCTGAAAATCTCACACCAGAGAGAATTATCTTGCTTGAGTCATTAATGTTCAAGTACAGAAATGCCTTTGCTAAAGATGATGATGACTTAGGGCGAACCAACAGTGTTCAGCACACAATAAACACTGCTGGTGCAAGGCCAATTAAACAAGCAGCTAGAAGGTTGCCACTAGCTAAGCGAGAGGCAGAGAAGATAGAAGTTGAACGTATGTTGAAACAGGGAGTAATATCTCCTTCATCCAGCCCATGGAGCTCTCCTACAGTACTGGTGACCAAGAAAGATGGGAAGACAAGATTTTGCATTGACTTTCGCGAACTAAATAAGGTCACAGTAAAAGATGCATACCCTCTTCCACGTATTAAGGATTGTATTGACAATTTGGAAGGCGCTGAATGGTTCTGTACTCTAGATCTACAGAGTGGCTTCTGGCAAGTTGAAGTTGACCCAAGGGACAGGCAGAAAACAGCATTTGCTACAAGGTCTGGGCTGTATGAATTTAATGTTCTACCTTTTGGGTTGACAAATAGCCCTGCTACCTTCGAAAGACTAATGGAAACAACGTTGAGGGGACTACAATGGACTGAGTGTCTTGTTTACCTTGATGATATAATTGTTTTTGGAAGAACTTTTGAGGAGACCCTCACTAGGCTTGAACATGTTTTTGAAAAAATTCAAAATGCTGGCCTAAAATTCAAACCCTCTAAGTGTCAGCTCTTCCAGAAATCAGTTGATTTTCTTGGTCATGTGATATCGAAAGATGGAGTAAAAACCCAATCTTCCAAGATTGAAGCAGTAGTTAGCTGGCCAAGACCGAAGTGTAAGAAGGAACTGAGATCTTTCTTAGGATTAGCTGGCTACTATAGGCGATTTGTAAAAGACTATGGGAAGATAGCCCGTCCACTTAGCAGAATGCAAGGTGAAGGAAGTGAGTTCCTCTGGGATGACAATTGTGAAGAAGCTTTCCAGAAGCTAAAAGTGGCCCTTACCACAGCACCTGTGCTTGGTTATCCGAGACTAACTGGTAGGATGATACTAGACACTGATGCTTCAGGAGGGGGACTCGGTGCTGTACTGAGTCAAATTCAAGATGAAAGAGAGGTAGTCCTTGCCTATATGAGTAAAGGGTTAGATGAAGCTGAGCAGAATTACTGTGTCACATGTAAAGAACTATTGGCAGTGGTGGAAGCATGTAAGACATGGCATCCCTATATCTTGGGTCGGCCAGTGGTTGTGCGTACAGACAATTCTGCGGTGGCATGGGCAAAACGTATAAAGAACCCTGCTGGGCAGATGGCCAGATGGTTAGAAAGATTGGGGACTTATGATCTAACCGAAGTCCACCGGCCTGGACGCATCCACTGGAATGCTGATGCCCTGAGTAGAAAACCCCCTAACCCATGCGGTCAATGTGGGAGAGATGCTGGTCCATGTGATGGTACACCAAAAAGACGAGGGACAGGACCTGCTTCCCGAGATTCTGAACATCAGGTTTGTGCTATCACAAGGGGTGATGCCAACAAAACAACCAATGAATCTGAAAATGAAGAGTCTTATCTCCAAGACCTTATCTCAGAAGGGATGTCTCTTGAAGAAATAGAAGAGGAACAGACAAGAGATCCAGATATTTCCCTTATAATGATGGCTAAAAAAAGGGAAGAACCAAAACCCCCTTGGGATAAAGTCTCTTCTCAGTCTTCCGCACTGAAAGCACTTTGGGCCCAATATGACAGACTCGAGGTGAAGGATGGAGTCTTGCATCGAAAATGGATAGCCCCTTCTGGTCCAGATAGATGGCAGATTTTAATTCCAAGAACTCGACAGAGAATGGTGCTCCAACAATTTCATAATGCCCCTTTGGGAGGTCACCTAGGAACTGACAGAACCCTGAAAAAGGTACAAGAATCCTATTATTGGGTGAACATGTAGGCAGATGTTCTCAATTACTGCCTGGCATGTGATCTTTGTGTGGCTCGAAAGACACCTGGTAAGCAGAAAAATGCCCCAATGAAGGAATTCTTGGTAGGATCGCCCATGGAAAGAGTCAGTATAGACATTATGTCTTTGGAAAGATCTAAATCAGGAATGAAATACATTCTTGTCATAACAGACAATTTCACAAAATGGACAGAAGCATACGCTATGAGAAATATGGAGACTCGGACAGTTGCTAGGATTATTGTAACTGAGTGGATCTGTAGATATGGAACACCCGCCATTCTACACTCTGACCAAGGCAGACAATTTGAGAGCTCAGTCTTCAAGGACATCTGTAACCTCCTTGGCATTTATAAAACCAGAACCACAGCACTCAGGCCCCAGGCGAATGGTCAGGTTGAGAGATTCAACAGGACACTGGGAGCACTTCTAGCAATACATTGTGATGATGACCCAGAAAACTGGGACAAACATCTACCATTTGTGGTTGCTGCTTATAGAGCAGCTGTTCATGAAAGCACAGGAATGACTCCAAACAAACTCTTGTTTGGCCAGGAGATATCTATGCCTCTCCATCTTCTAACAGGGAATCCAAACAAGGAAGAGACCTCCTCCTATTCCCATGAATATGTTTCTAAATTAGAGGAGCAATTTCATAAGGCTTATGAGATGGCTCGCCTTTGCTTGAAGAAAAACGCCTTGCGTAGGAAGAAATATTATGATGTTAGAGCATCGAATATTTCTCTTTCTGTTGGCCAACCAGTATGGTTGTATGACCCAACTAAGAATGAGGGTCTCTGTCGGAAACTGACAAGGTTTTGGAGGAAAGGTTGGTATGTCTCTGCCAAGATCGACAATGTCAGATACCAAATTAGAAGTGGTCCGAAATCGTTGGCGCGTGTCGTGCATATAGATCGATTATTGCCGTATAGGGGATCATTGGAATGGCAGAAGCGAGTTGTTTAATCTTAAGGCAAGTTCTGTTGAATTGTTGAAACGTTTATGCATTTTTCCAGCAATAAGAAAATGCAAACTTCGAGCATGAACAGTGAAACCCATAATCAAAACATGAATTCTAATGAAAATTATGAATTTTAAAGAAAGATAATTTTAGATGAGGACTGATTCTGAACTGTTTCATTACCTTTCAGATTCGGTAGAACTTGTGGACACGAACGAGGGGTGGTTAGAGGAGGAGACGCTTGAGTATGTGGCCTTTACAGAAGGGATGACATGTCCGGTGTGTAAACCGAAGGGTATTATGGACAGTAAGTTCGCAAGAGCAGACTCCTGGCTGCGCCACTGGCGAGAGGCACATGAAGAGAAGATAGTAGTTTTTTTGTGCCCTGAGTGTGAGTACGAGACTAAAAGAGCGTACGACGTGAAGTCCCACCTGGTACACACTCATGGAAAGGGAAACACCGAGAACCCCATTGTGCAAAAGCATCAAAACACCACCTATGAGAGGAAAGTCATATCCAACCCGGACTTCGTAACACCTGGGGCTTTGCGAGCGAAAGCACCAAAAAGGAAAGTGGAAGTGAAGAAAACCGAGTCCAAGAAACCTCGCCTCGATTGTAAATGTATTGACTTAACAAAAGAAGTAGCTGAAAAGAATGCACGAATCAGCGAACTCGAGGGTAGGGTTCACTTCCTGGAGGCAGAACTCCAACGTCAGAAAGAGAGAGAGACCATGATCTCGGTACCAAGAACCAGGGATGAGCTGGTAAAGTACATCTCCCGGGCCGAATCAAAAATAACCACTTGGATGACAGCCTTCAAGGAAGGAAACCATAGAATTCTGGAACTCGAAAAGAACAAACGTCGCCAAGCGGACAAAATCATTGCTGAGAGGGAGAAAGAACTGGCTAAACTAAAATCAGAGAAAACAGTCCCTGAGGTCTGGGATTCACCACTCAGTAGGTGGGGTATTTCAGGGGATACCTTTTATTTGGGGGATTAGAAATGCTATGTTATTCATGAACTTTGTTATGCCCCAGGAGTGGCAAGATCTAAAAGAAGGGATAGTGAGACAGCCAAGGTCGCCGGGATCGTGATTTGGTCGCCGAGATCGCGATTTTGCTCTCTACTGCTTAGTGCTAGCCCCAAACTGCCCCAAATTCCCCCTGCCACTTGTTGGTAACTTAGTTCTATTGTACCTTACCTCAGAATAAAGGAACAACACTTTTTATATCCAGAATTTGCCAGAAAGGCTTAGAGAAGAAGTGAAACTCAGGGCCATGTTGACTGCTGTCCTCCATCTTGGATGTTGCATTGTGGGAGTGGTGCATTGTGGGAGTGTGATGTCACAATGGAGGGTTGCCATGGTGATGTAATGTCATGTTTCGTGTCACTTTTAGAGTGTAGCCCAGAGTGGGAGGAGCTCTAACAGTCATCCCCAGATATTTTGGCCATTTCCTCTTCAAATTTAGATTCCCACACTTAACTACTTTACCAAAATGATGTCTATGGGTCAGTAATAGTTCCCCCATGTTGTGTTAGCCTGTTCTAGGGCAGTTTTCTAAGAATTCATTCTGTTTTCTCCAACTTTTGCCTTCCAGTGACCAACTCGGTGGCTTCTCGGTGGGTTTCTTGGCAAAGCTGCTACCCCACCGAGGTGACCAGACCCGAACTCGATGTTCTTTATTGTATTTCACCCGAACTTTTACGAAGTTACCCGAACATAAGACAATGATAGTGGCCTAGACTGGCCCGTAGCCTGTCAGGATTTGAATTTAGATTTTTGTGATTGACTTTGGCACGAACTTGGTGTGCAGCACTTGGTGTCCACCGAACCCTCTAAAGTGAGGGATTGACCTTGTCTACTTGTCTTGCTAGGATTATTAGCACTTCCAGTAGATTTATTAACAATCTATTTATTCCAGGATAAGCTGTTACTTAGTATATCTATTTATATCAATGCAGGCTGTCTCCAGCTTGTTGTAATTAATTCTACCAGTGACATTTACTCTTGTTATAGACTTGTAGTGTAAATAATATTGTTGGCCTAGGTTGACATGTAAATATAGTGATAGGCCTATGTCTATGAATGAATGTGTCATTGGCGACGATGTTCCCGCTGCTGCGATGTGACGTGGTGATGTTGCCAGATGTGTGATATAATTACCCTGCACCGTACAGAATTACTACTTGATGATATTTATCTATTTATTCTGACCACTGTTAGACCTTAGGTAGTGAATAAATCACTCCGACGCTGTTGAACTTTAAATCACTTGTCTGGTATTTATTTCACTAGATATATCCCTGGTAAAATATAAATATTTAACTGTCGCATTGAGGATCGAATACTTGGAGACATCAATCGAAGCTACGAGCTATTATAAGATACGGATAAAATTAATAATTCTCCTTCGACCCTTGGTGTGCCACAGATAGAGTCAGACAAAAATTCCCAGATGTTCAGGTGTTAGTGGCCAGCATATACGGCATAAACCTAAGTCACAGGAGAAGAGGGTATGGCCTACATAGGGACCAAGCACTGCTAGAGGCTATAGTGCACAGAGTGAATAGAGAAATCGTATTACTCACCACTGAAGCAGACATTATCACACCCTGCCTAGACCATTATATACATTATTATTTGGCACAAAGAAGGGAAATCCAACACAGATATCACTGTTTAATTGACTGCTGTCATCCCACACAGCATACAGTCCAATCAATGGCACGAAACATGGGCAATATAATGGCCACAAACACCAATAAGTCCCGCGTACCACCACACAGAGCAGCACATGATACCAGTTGTACCAACTAACTGATTGAGATCTGCATATAGGCATGTTCCACCAGAGGAGTATGGAAAACACTTGATTTACTAATCAGTGAAAAGGAGGATTGATAATGCTATATCTTTGACTATACACAAATATGTGCCATCAATATATGTCAGTAGCACCTGATCCCACCAACACATACACCGGTCTATTAACACTCACATGATGCTTGTCTGTAATTGATTATGTGTTTTACTAAACACTGTTGGCTGTAATTTACACAAATGGATTTATTATTTACCATAAGACGATGAAATGGATGGCAGCCTCGCAGTATAGGATACATACCTGGCAGGGACAAGACCAAGTACCATGTGAGAGCATGTCGACACGCATGCAGCATCATCAAGCACCGCCACTTGTACCCCATGGATTCAAGCACATTAACATTCAACTGGAGTAAGGTAGGACCCAACCATATTGTATATACATAGCATTCTTTCTTACTGTTACTATGAACGATGGGCCACCAAGCTACCAGAGACTCCATGGGCCAGAAAACTATGCATACTGAACACTGACTTGATTTATTTTTGGTGATTCTATTGTGGTCATACTATGTTGTATTAATCCTTTCAATGCCTTTTTTTGTGTAGCATAGAGGGAAAAATGACAGATATCAAACTTTATGCAGATGAGGCTGACATCATCTGTGTAAATGAAAGTTGGATGGATCCCTGTATGGATAACTCACTAATACATGGGTATGGTAAAACAATCTTCAGACATGACAGATCCTCTGACAAAGCTGGTGGGCTTTTAATGTATGTCTCAGACAAACTTAGCCCATACTGTACTGTACTAGGAGAAATAATGTTAATGAATAGGAGCATAGAGCTGCAAGCATTACACCTGAACAGGCCCAAACTGAAAAGTATGATATTCCTAAATGTATATAGGCCCCCTGAAGGGGATGTTTCAGAGTTTTTCATGCAGCTGCGGTCTAAAATTGATGTTGGATCTTATAAATAATGAGTTATGGGTGATGGGAGATATCAACGTGAATACTAGAGTTAGGAACAGTGATGCATGTAATGAACTGTTTGACTTATGTAGGGATAAGGGGCTCTGGTGCCTAATTGAAGACATTACTAGGCCAAAAGGCAATGATGGTACCTGTATAGACCATATCTTAACAAATTGTGAGATAGTCGGTCACAATGAAGTGGGGGATGTATTAATAAGTGAACATTATCCCGTGATGGCATGCAGAAAAAAAACAAGAGAGGTGCATGAAACTACAAGCTACACAGGTAGATCATATCGAAAATATGATAGCGATGATTTAAAAGAATATATCCTAGATACTGACTGGACAGACTTCTATGCTGAGGAAGACCCAGAGACACAGTGGTCCTTTGTATACAATTTACTCATTGAATACCTAGACATATGTTGCCCTGTTAAAAATTTCACACTGAAAAAGGTGGCTGATCCATGGGTAGCTAGGCAGACCCTTGAGTTAATGAATGATAGGCAGTCACTCATCAGGGAAAATAAACAGCACAGCACATATGAGCGCATGCTAGAAGCTGGTAGAATGCGCAATAAAATACAGCGTCAGCAGAATAATTCAAAGAGGGACTGAGTCATTAATACCCTCAATGAGTGTAAAAACGATCCATTGAGGTTCTGGCGAGAAGTAAATAAGTTAATTAACCCATCAGCCAAGACTAATAATATACAATTGACAAACCATGAAAGTGGATTGCCCGTGGCATTTGAGGATGTAGCAGGGTATATAAATAAGTATTTTGCAGGCATAGGCAATGATCTTTACAAAGATCTGTCCAGGGGGCAAATCCCAGATGTGATCCCCGATCTACAGCCTTTAGGGAATGAACCTAATGAGATGCCACTAGATGTAGCATCATTAATAACGGAAGACTTAGTAAAAAGTCATCTCTCTCGGGTTAATGTGAATAAATCATGTGGTCTTGATGGAATATCCAGCCGTGTATTGAAAGATGCATTTGTGGTGTTGATACCTCAGCTGACAGACATGTTTAGGAAATCTGTCACAAATGGTCAATTCCCGAAAGCCTGGTCAACGGGACTATAAGTACCAATACCGAAAAAAGGGGATCTGACGGATATCAAAAACTGGCGACCTATTTCATTGCTACCCTTACCAGGGAAGCTACTAGAAAAAATGATACACAGAGTAGTAAGCAAGCACCTAGAAAACGAGAAAATTATGAGTGATTGTCAATATGGCTTTAGGCCCAAACATGGAACCAGCAATGCTGTCTTTGAGGTGCTTCATGACTTGTATGTGAGCAGGGATGAAGGTCATGTGACCTCTGCATGTTTTATCGACTATACAAAAGCGTTCTATAGTGTCCATCACACGGCCCTGATAAGAAAAATACGAGCTCTAAATATACACTCAACACTAAAGAAATGGTTTGAAAGTTATCTTAGTGATAGAACAACTGTGACAACAGCCAATGGCACCAAATCTGAACCTGCTGTAATACCCTTTGGGGTCCCCCAAGGGTCCACCTTAGGACCTATGCCTTTGGGATGATGCGCTTTTGTATGTGTCTGACAAAAATCCAATTGAGGCAGATGGGAAATTACAAGTTGACCTTGACCACATTCACCAATGGTGTCTACAAAACTATATGACAGTAAACAAGTCATAAAGCATGGTAATGCACTTTGGGGCTGGGAACAGAATAGATAAGCTGGGTGGCCCAAAATTGTACCTAGGCGGTACACAACTACCCATCTGCAAAAGCAACAACTACCTAGCGTAAATTCATATCAACTGAACACTGTATTGATATCTACTGTACTACTGTGACACCCTACATTGATTACTGTTCATTTGTTACTGGTAGTGGTCATCAGGGGGAATTACAGCGGCTACAGAGAATGCAAAACCATGCTCTCAGGTTGTGCCTCAGGTTGCAAGTTAGGGATATCTCAATAGTAGACCTACACTCCAGGTGCAATGTACACCAATTACACCAGAGCAGAGCTTACCAGCTCCTCATGATTATGTGGAAAAAGTGCCAAGAGGGTAAAGCCTAAGAACAGGCAAATGTTAGGACCAGAGGGGACGGGAAGATCAAATTTGCATGTAGAAGAGCCAGAAAATCATTCTACCGAAAAAGCCCCTACTACCGGGGAGTTGCATTATGGAACAATTTAACACATAAAGAACAACATACAGTATATAAACCCAGGTTTAGAGTAATAGCCAGACAGTACAGTCTACGTGAGTAATCACAATTGTGAGTTATTTGTAACATGACTGCATATTATCTTGGGATAGAAACTATCAAGTGCAGATTTATTCACACATGAGGATGAGGTATTTCTTTTTGTACAAGAGGATATGATATCAGTTTCATTATAAATGACATGTAATTGTACCACTATGCTACCAAAACAAGTTTGTGGCTGTGGTACACCAAAAAACGTTCTTTTTCAGAATGAAAAGTACCAAAAAATAATAATACAAATGCAACATAGTGCTCCTAATCTGTGTATCTATGAAGTGAACCATTAGAGTGTATGTTGTTAAACTCTTTGAAGTGAATAAACGGCATTAAATCATACTATTTAAGTTAAAAGGGCTCCCATTAACGATATCATATACAGGTTCATTCTACCTTTTTGATCATCTTATATCTAAATGTCATAATGCAAATAGTGAAGCCTTTAAGCCCTGAGAAAAGGGTATCGCCTCCTAGATTTCTGTGAATATTTCATCAAAATACCTTCATTGAAAGATCTGAGGTGGGAGCATTGCAGTGTGTTCTCCCGCGTCCTGCCCTGGGGTGCACACTCCCATCACAGCAGCTCATCCCTATTTCTCCTGCACGCAAATGCCTCAAGGGCAAGAGCAGGGCCAGCTACATCATATGTGACCAGGTGAGGGAAAACATGCCTCCTGGGGGGAAATGGCTTTTTAAGGTTTAAGTCATGGGCTTTAAAATGAGATATCTTTAGCTAAAATATCCCCGGTAGTTTTGCTGTAATTGCTTGTCAAACATAGGTTTGTGTGTACAAATGAAAATAGGAAATAAGCTCTAAATGCATTATATCCTATCATAAACACTAAAAATGCAAAGAAATACAGTTTTGTGGAAAAATAACCAAAGAAATGTGATGTTTTTGTCATAAAATTGGTTCTAGAGGGAATTTTTGAGTTCTGTTTTCGGTTCTGGGTTCCTGAAGGAATTTCAAAATGAGTTTGTGGCAAAAACTCAAAATTGGAATTGGGGAGTGGTTTCCATGGCAACCAGAAATTGCCTTATCTACCAATTTTCTCTGTTTCCATGGCAACCAACGTTCCAAAAATGGAACATTTTCAGTGGAGATGGAACGATTTTAAGCATACCACTGGATTCCTTATAAAAAATTGGTCTAAAGCTTTTTTTAGCATATTTGTCAGTGTTTTACCCATATTCTGTCCCCTGGTGGCCAAAACCAGTACTAAAAATCCCCCCTGGAGGCACGTTCTTCCCCGTTGGGCCACATATATTGACCAGTGGGGTATATTAGACATGTATAAATTATCAGATTTTAAAACTACAAAAACCTGACATGTAGATTAACTATTTAGATGTGAACGATCCATGTTAACAGCAGTAAATTTTGAGAATATTCAGGTATTTCTGTCAGCAATGGTTATGCCAATAAAATCGGCAAAATTTGCACAATTCGATTATCCACCACACATATCTTATGATCATTTGGGGTGCTGTTAGAGATACAGGACTAGGGGGATCTAGATAACGGGGTGTCATGTTGATTTTAAGAAAACCCCATGTCCCGTGCAAGCAAAGCCCTTGTCATTACCCTTGAAACAATTTCACGTGAATTTACCAGTCAAATCACATGTTGAACTGGTGCCATTCCCGTTTTTTTTTTTGTTTTTTTTCAAAGGTTTTATTGGGTCTTAAGTTAAATACCAGAATTCGGTCTGGACGTTCTGCCATCTGGGCCCACATTTCAGCCTCCTATGTTGACAATTGGTTCGGCGGCGAGTAATAATATTCTCTTCAGTGGACCATAAAGCAGAGAAAATAGCTTCTAACAATCGTATTCACACATGATAGATCAGAAAAATCAGAGAAGTTCAAGACTCCAGGCACTCACATTATAGTATTGGTGAAACCACTCAGTGGTCTTGGGGAAGGGGAGAGGGTGGGGGGGGGGTGAGGGATGAAGGGAGATTGAAAAAGTGGAAGGAGTTTCGTATTTTGTCATAGTGTGATATTTTACATCCTGAAGTATAATACCTGCAGCTCATAGAGACTCCAGTACACTCAGGTTTGGCTCGATCAGTGCTGGAAAATCTACATATATATGTATATATATATATATATATATATATATATATATATATATATATATTGCTGTTGGCACAGGGACATCAACATAGAAACAGAGATAGAGGGAAGCAAAAGAGAATTATCATGAGGAAATATTCTAGTGCTGTGCCTGGAGAATTCAACTTAGTATATGGTATTTTGAAAAATAAGATAAGTATAGTGTGATGATATGTAAGTGTGCATAGTATGAATATCTGGCATAGTAGTAAATACTACATTACCAAAAAAAAAAAAAAAAAAATCTCATCATAGGAGAAAAGCCCATATCAATCTTGAGAATAAATGTAGGTTCACCATAATGACTGTGGTAATACCACATGTCATACCCAAGGATGAAAATAGAATGCAATATTAAGGACATAGACATAGATATGGAGAAACAGTAAAAAAGTGATAATATCATAGATAATACAGCATGAAAAGACATAGATAATGACACAATGAGCAGTGGTAAATACCAGCTGCTGCCGTGGCAAATTATAAGATTATTGTCTAGAAGTGGTAATACCAGCTACTAGACTTACATGAACCAGTCTGTATCAATTAGAATAATAAAACAATTTGGAAAATCTTTTTGGATTGTGTTTTTGAATAATTCTTTCTCCAGAATATTAGTGTATTTTGCACAAAGGTTATTCCAGCAGTTTACCGCTCTAAACCTGGCTGATTTACCATATACAGGATGTTTGATATGAGTGTAACGGTACCTTGTACCGTCGAAACGCCTGGTTGGTAAATCCCTGTTGTCAATGAGATCAACATGAATTTTTAGATCATAGGCATAGTAAATTAGGTGAATATACCTTCTCTCTCTCAGACTTTTGACATTGACCCTATCATGAGGTTGTCTTGTGGTTATGCTTGGGTTAGGTCCAAGCCTGACATTATATACTATTCTCAATGCCTTGTTTTGAAGGAGCTGCAAGTCTTTGAGTTGGTCCTTACAATTATCATCATAGATTACATCACAATAATCATAATGAGGAATAATGGTGCTGGTATAGATATTTAGAGCAGTATTAACATCTGTATATTTTCTTATTCTAGCTAACTGTATAACCTTGGAGTTTACCCTATCATAGACAGTACTAATATGCTTATTGACGGATAGGTCATTATCTAAAATTACACCCAAATATTTGAAGGCTTGTACTTCTTCCAGTTGTACTCCCCTAATATAGAAATTGGGATGTATGGCTGGTGGTGGGCCTATGAACATCCATTGTGTTTTTTTCTGATTTATCGTAAGACTGTTCATAATACACCAACTTGACAACTTGTTTAAAGCAACTTGTAGCTCTTTTGGATCAGTGGAGGAAATCACAGCATCATCAGCATAAAGAACTATATTAAAGTTTCCTACCTGCTTCACCAGGTCATTTATATAGATAATGAACAAAATAGGACCTGCTGTTGAGCTTTGTGGTACTCCATACGTTATAGGTAAGGTCTTAGAAAATTTGTTATTCACACCAACTTCCTGAGTCCTATTTGTCAAGTAGGACTTAAACCAATCACATGTATTGTCACTAAGTCCATAATCAGATAATTTTTGTATTAGTATAGGGTGAGAAACAGTATCAAATGCCTTTTATAGTCAATGAAGATAGAGAAGGTAGTCTTCCTATTGTTAAAGTTTTCATAGACCATATCCAAGTAAGCACTGACAGCAGATAATGTAGAGTGATTTTTCCTGAAACCATGTTGGGCACAAGTGATATAATTTTTGCCCTCCATATAATTTTTAAGCCTTGTGATAACTAATTTTTTAAGAATTTTGCCAGGTAGCGGGAGTTGGCTTATGGGCCTTAGATTGTTCACAGATTTGTTATTGGGTTTCTTTGGTATGGGGGTGACAATGGCATGTTTCCACACATCAGGAAAACTTGCATCTAATAGGGATTTATTAAAGATCATCCTAAGCTTACTACAGTCTCGAAGTAATAACTGCTTAATGACAGAGGATTTCACATTTATAATAGCAGACGACTTAGTGACATCAACTTCAACAATAGCTTTTTTTTATCTCATCTTGATCAAACAGAGTAAACAGTAGGTCATGCTTTACACATATTTGTGGTATATTGCTCCTATATAATACCTTGGGTAAAACATCTGCAAGATTTTTACCAATTTTAGTGAAAAATGCATTAATATAATCGGGGATTTGAGCAGGACCATATTTGTGCCCAGTCTCATCATCAATAAGTTGATTTATACAGTCGCCTCTATATTTAGGGAGCCATTTTCTAACACCTCTCCAGAATTCATGAGGATCAGTTTTATGCTTTTCCAGCAGCTTGCTCAGGGTATTCTTTTTATTAACAGCAATAGCAATATCAACTCTCTTGGCAAATGTATCAGCGACAGCCCAGTCACCTGGGTTATTGTACAGCTTGGCTTGTTTATAAGCATTGTCACGGAGCCTCATTACACCTATAATCTCATTTGTTAACCATTCTGGCTTATCTATTGACACATATGTCCTTCTCAAAGGGGCTGTGGCACTTAATGCTTTAAGGAAATTAGCCATATAGGTCGAACATAATCCATTAACATCTTGAGGATGATTGTATTCATCCCAATTGCTATTGCAAAAGTCATGGTGAAAGACATTATTATCAAAATTTCTGTACACCCTAATGGTTTTTAAATTCCTTTAGGAATTTTGTTTCTTTCACGTTTTAGGATTAGAAACACCGGCATGTGATCACTTAGGCGAATATTAACTGTACCATGGTGACTTACATAATCACAGTTTGTATACAAGGGTTTTGGATAAACCTTTTACTCTTGTTGGGATCGTAATAATTATACTGCTTAAGACCATTGACATTAGTTATTCTTAAGACCATTGACATTAGTTATTGGCATATGGAAGAATGTATGAGATTTTAATGGTTTTCCCATATAGACTGCATATGTTACAACCAATAAACTTCAACCCTTTATGTTGACCTAAATCATTTACCTCGAAGCATTCACTCATCAGGGCCATTTATGCCAATTCTGGCAGATAAGACCATATCTGTATCTTGTAAGTGAACAATGGTTATGATGAAAAATGAAAACACATAGGGTAAAGTGACCATGAGTCGTCCACCTGGGTCATCTCACCACCTACTAGTTATTCTAGGATCTTTGTACTAGTAGGATAACTTGCAGGGGTTATCTAAAAATGGATAAAAATATTACCCAGATGTCTTACTCTTTCCATCCAGCAATGTTACAACTTTCATACCCATAGTCATGGAGCTCTTTGAGCACCCATTATTCAATAGATGTGAATTTTCTTTCATCAGTACCATGAGTCAGCCACTGTGGTACCTTGAGTCAGCCACATCATAAAATGACTCAACTTATTCATAGTAAAGAGTGTGCTTTTGAAGCAAAACAAGGAAAACATTTATTCCCGGCTGAGTGATCTTGGTCAGAGTGTTTATGGAATGACTTTACTAATTATAATGCTGATTAATACCATTCCTTGGGTAAACATAAATTATAGCAAACTTATCCCCATTTATCAGCTGTACATCATTTCAAAGTGGGTGTCAATCTATCAGAAGACCTCTCTACCTAATTGGTAGAATATAGTTGATTTTGTTGAAAAATAATGAATAGTGCTAGATTCACTTACCAAAAGATGGAAAGATAGCAGGTGCTACAGCTCGACATATTCTAGCAGTGTAAATAACTTAGAACCCAATGAAATGGTCACTACTAAGTTCATTTTGGACTCAAGGTACTTGTATAGTGGCCGACTCAAGGTACATGTATTGCTCACAGATACCTTGGGTCAGTCTTATCATACCATGAGACAACTTCTATACAGCAGATTGTTGACTTTTGTACTGAACACTATAAAAGTAATAATTTCAAGTTAAATGAAGTTTGACAGAGTATGAATGCAATGCTTTTTTTCCAATTTTAGTTAGGTTTAACTCTGTTACTTGGTCAATATCACATCATCACTCATCTATCAATTTGTTGCTGGAAAATCATCGGAAACCTATATCTGACTTCAAGAATAATTCACAAACTCTAGTGTCATCTAGAGCTCCTGGAAGGTCCTAGACTTATATTCCAAAAGATGCTAAGATAGCTTATAGCATATCTTGTCATATATCACCAGTGCAAACAGCTTAGAATCCACTAATATATTCATTAACACATTCATTTCGTGCCCAAAACCAAGCAAAATGGCCGACTAAAGGTACCTGGATGACTCAAGGTCACTCTACCCTAGGGGGGAGGGGGGAGAAATAAATTGTTTGCATGGTGTGTTACTTATAACTATAGCTATGCGACCACGAAGTTGTGATAAAGTCGGTGTGTGTTTGTGAGATTGCACACAGGCGTTCTTCAAAGAAAACTGGAAAACAAGTAGCATTAAGGTCTTGTTATGTAATGCACTAGTTATAGTGATAAAGAATATATAAGTGGTGATACATAAAAAGAAAGTGATATTCACTGTTATATGGCAATTTCAGTTGCCACAGTTGAACCTAAGGAACATATATACACATTTACATAGTTACCATTTTCCAAACGTAAGCAAAGAACAGTAATCATTGTGCAATAATCTCTAGTGATCTATTGATCAAATGATCTTAGATACTATAGATGACCTTATATAGATAAACTGACATAGATTAGATGATGATACCTGCAGGTATGACTGAAAACAAAATAATCATTAGTACTGGAAATGATTCATAGCAATGTACAGCTTGTCGATCGCTTTTGTGAGTTCTTTGGCATAATAGAGGTTGCCATCGTGATCTAAATGGCAGCCATCATTCAACGAATTATAGTTGTGGATTGTCCTTCCTTGTCCAACCCCTTTATGAAAAAGGGTAGCTGTCCAAGGAGTGGGCACATCATTACTAAAGTTGTAATGTGTGATCTCTCTGTTGACATCCAAAATGACTTGATTCAAGATCTTCTGATGTGGGTGCTCATATAATAAATCATTGTAGTCGAACAGGTCAACTCCTATAATCGGGCAGAACATGATATGTGCGTCGGTAACAACTCTGAATTTTGATGTGCAATTTATCATGGCCTCAATGTAGTCAGATATAATATCTTCAGGGCTGGCTCTGAGCTCGACAAGACCAGTTTCATAATATTTCACAGTTATATTGCACAGGCCTGCAGCCATGACAATCAATCTTGGGTTATACTTGTGGAGCTCCCTGATCCCTAGGTTGGTCATTCTACCAATATCTGCTCCACGCGGATAATCAAAGAAATACGTAATCCCATCATGATTGTTCATATAATCTGGGAGGAACTCCCCCCTAGAGTCGTGCAGTGTATAAACTGACATCGCTGCTGTCTGGAGACTGTCAATAAAAACAAATAGGCCAGGAGTTATCAGCTGTCTTGTAACATGATGTGGCACATTATGTGGTACGCAATGTGTAATTTACCCAGGTAAGTATTATTGTGGCACCATAGTTCAATTCCCACGCACACCCAGGGCATTGACATGGTTCAAAAGACAGTGGCATTGCTCAATAGTATGGTATCCTATGTATGGGCATACACATTAGTCGATAGTTGAGGAAAAAACACTAATAATTCCAATGCAGTATCTCGTATGGAGTAAATCACATTTTTACAGTGATTTAATAATTTACCTACTGAAGGGCAGTCAGTAGGTCAGTATGGTTTGTATGGTTTGTAGTGGTAATACCAACTACGCTTGGCACATCAACTGATCACATTTAATTGGGTATTCAACCCTGTGGTGGTCCTGGGTCGGGGATCGGCAATGCAGGCTGTGGTGGCGCTGGGTTCAGATTTGGGTCAGGCCCTGGTTGTGGCTGTTTTTGTGGTTGAGGGACTGGGATTGGTGCTGGTGTTGGTCCTGGAGGTGGGGGTGGGGGTAGGTAGCGCCTCGTTAGTTCAGCACGCACTTTTTCAAGTACCGCCCCCCTTTTTTTTACCCTTAAATGATCTGTCAGCAATCATCTTGCTCATAATAGCACACTGGCTCCCCCATACAGGGTCCAGCGTACTTTCGACTAATCGCTTGTTTGCCCTTTGGTCGCATAGTAGGATTGCTCTAAGGCCCTTGTTCTGTTCAAACTTGCATAAGTTATACCTGTACAGTAGGTCCTCTGCTGTGTTTTGCTAATCAGGGATTGTAATCGATTTCACCTTGTGTTTGACCTTAAAAAGGGTCCGCACAAGAGAGCACTTGTTGTAACTTAGCTGTAGCCCCTACCATTCTACACTTTTCTGCACACAGTGCTTGCTCTACTGAGCAGTTAATTATAAAATCCATTTCCAGTCGACAATTGAACATGTTTGAATATGGGCTCTGTGGGCCATGGTATGCAACAAAGTCATTTCCCAATCTTGTACATGCATTTTCGAGTCTGAGATCATAAGGGAGGTCAGAAAGGGTAGTGTGGTGGTAGAATCTACCTTGATATACAAGCCCATGACCCTTAGGCGTAATTTGTTTGCCAGCGATTGATGCTAGTTTACCAATTGTCCTAATGTCTGATTTCTGTGCTTTTATAGTGGGATTTGTATCCTCTGAGAGAAAAATGTTCTGGGTATCGACGCCATGATTTTGTCCCTAACTTCTGCTCTTACAAAGGTCACAGTGATGGGCCTATTGCGCCATGTTATAGGGCTGGTTCTGTATGAAAGATCATTGCTAGTATATGTTAGGTTTAGATGAACCTTAACTAGTATATCGAAAGCTATGTTGTGGCAGTTCTCGTGTTTTGAGTAGTCTACACCTTCTATAACTACATGCTTCCTCCTTGTATTATGATCCAGGGTTATAATAGCCTCTTTATTACTTGCAATGTCATGCTTAGTAAAGTTGACTTCTCTAGATAGGTCATCTATGTAGTCACCCTGTGCATCTAGTCTGCCTTTGTTTTCAGTGTCATTCTTACTAAGCCTCTTAATCTCATCATGGGCAAAATTGAGAGATTCCTTTAAAACCCTATTCTCTTCAATGTCACCCCTGACCTCTCTAAACTCAATCTTTGTGTCATGGAGTGTAGTTTGTATTGCCTGTAATATGTCTGCTATTTAAGTCCAGCCCTCATCAACATCTTTTGTGGTAGCGCGTGTCTTTCTATTCCTCAACTCATTTATCCACCTGTCAACCTGTTCACCACTGGCCATGTTTACAAACAGTCACTGCCACTGCACACTGTACCAGTACTGTCACTAACCCTTGGTGCCACACAGAAAAGAACAAAAATACCACTTACCCAGTATATTAACAATCTGTCTCCAGTGTCCGTGTGAAGCTTATGTGCTTATAATTGTCCTGTCCAAAGCTTATCACACTCCTTGTAGTATAAGTCCACTAACTTGGAAGTTTTGTGGTAACCCGTGCTCAGCGCGCGCTACTCCTGGTCCGCCATGACCTGCGTAAATTCACATGAATAATTCCAGTGATTTCACGGGATTCTGTGAGCAGAAAATCATGTGATATCAGGGATCACGTGAAAATGACAGTAAATTCACTTGATATCACGGGAATATTTGAAAGTGCTTTTGTCAATAATACCCTCATTATTGCACATCTCTTTTTCAAATTTAAGATTGATAGTTTTATATTGTGTTCATATCATTTATTGGGCTATTGTATTTTGTCTTTTATATAGCCTTAAGATACATAACTTTCATTGAACTGTTTTGATAAATCCACACAAAACCAGACACATAGACTTAGATTTCAATTTGACCCTTTATTTGGGTAGTGAATCCATCAAGATGGGGGGTAATGAATGGGATATATTTTGTCTACATCAAGTAGACTTATCTCAATCTTTTATCATCATCCGATACTTTCTGGTCACCATGGAAACAATTTCATTGTTCAAAATAGAAAACTCTGGCACAAATGTTTGTGAATGCAAAACTAAAAACTGACTTTGAAAATTCCTTTCCGCACCCAGTTTTATGAAGAGATGACATTTGTTATCATTCAATAAAGACATGTAACAGTGATCAGGCAAGCAGAAAGGTTGCTGCCCATGGGATTTAGTTCCTAATTTAGGCACCAGGGGGCAGCACTATGGACAAAAAAACTAGAAATAGGCCTAAAACTGAAATAGGGAGAATGCAATGGTTTTGGGTGTGAAGGTTACAGATTTGCAATGTGAAAAATGAATGTTTTAGGGCCTTAATGGGCATTTATTTTAAATTTCTCTTGTCATGGAAATACAATTTTCACTCTAAATATGGAAATCAATGAGCTCATTTAAAGGATTTTTTAACAAGGTGTACTTTTTTTAAAACAGAATGATAATACCATTCCTCTATCAAAAGTTATGAGCAGAAAAATCCATGATTTATGCCAATATAGCTAATTAGCCCAATTATGTTAATTATGTCTGTATTTTATGACAAATAAGACTTAGGAATAACTGAGATTTGGGATATGGTGATACCCACCCATATTTAGCATTCCATTTCTCCAAATCAGGAGTATCTTCCCATGCAATAGATCACTGGAAAGCTTGTGAATAAAATTCTGAAATTTATTTTAGCACGGACTACCCTTTCTTGTATATAAGCCTATATATAAAGCATAGCAGGTACCCAAGACCGAGACACATATACAAGGCATCCCTTAAGCATTAGGAAAACTCTCGCTGCTGCTGCACCATAGAGCAACATTATGGGTTCTGGCATTACCCAGTTATGATCTCACATCCACCCCTGTTCCTGGCATGTCAGATAGTTTGTCAGTATGGTACATCTATGAATATTGCTAGATATTCTGAGATAAGAACGGTGATGGCCACACATACACATAAACAAGAAATGACATTATAGAATCGGTCAAAGTTAGGGGTGCACCTTAGATATGAGAGTTATGTTCTATAGAGCAGTGCTAAGGTCAACAAAATTTGTTTTCAATTCCTTGTAACATTGGCCTGAATTCGGGTATACATGTATTTTATATGCATAGTGCACTATATACGGGAGGTATTATTGTACTTTTAGTATCATTAATCACCATTCTCAATATCCCATGTCGCTCAAGTTTTAAAAAGTGGTTTTCACTAAATCATGACAATATTCTTGCTCAGTATATCTCATTTCTGCCTTAAACTATAAAAAAAGTGATTCCTCCTGCAGATAATTTTTCCTTACATAATCATTATTGATCTTTCAGGACCATTTTATTCCCAAAAAGGTGAAAAATAGACAACTTTCAAGATCATTATCCATACATATTGATAGCGTAAATACATGGAGGGACATGGAGTGCAGCGTTCTATGTTGATAGCGTATGGAAGGACATGAAGCCCAGCATTCTACCATAGTGTTGGTGGTCAGGGACCTGGAAGCCCAGCATGAAACTCAAAGATGACAAAAATATTGATACATGTTCAAAGTATTGTAGAATAGATTTGCAAGCTTTCATATACCAATCCAGCACGATGTGATATGACTAGTATTATATGAATGGCATGTAGCTTGTGTATTTTGTTGTTGTTTTTTCCTTATGAAGGAAAAATATACATCTGTGTTTGAGTCAATCACTATCCCCCACCCCCTAGATGTAAAAAAACCCATGATGTGAAAAGCATTTGCCCGCCACCCTCCCCCGAAACAACCCCACCACCCCTGTAGTTGTTGATCCTCGAAATTTGACAGAAGGAGTACTGTATCATGAAATACTTAAGTCAAAATTAACGGTATTTTTTTTCTAAAATGAGGGGCATGTATGGCCCTGAAAGTCTTGCTTTCTCTTCTAGAAAAAGGTGCCATCCACATTTGATGTCAAGTTCTTTTTACCAAACCCCCATCGCATTCTCCTTTTACTTTTTTTTTATGAAACTCAACAGTTTATTACTTTGCTATGGCATTTACAATTGTTGCAACTGACCTGCATGTGAAGGGGAAATTGGGGGAAGACCAACAATTGCGTGCACATGATTTATTTAACCAGTTAATTGGAACATACAAAATATAGAGAACAATTTTAAGTAAAAACGCATATGCGGAACTACAGGAAATTTCTGTATGCTTCAGTGTTGGGTCTCCTAAGGGAGACATCTTAAATTCTTACATTGACTCCTAGTTACACACTGAGAGTTTGGACTGGGGGTTTTTCTTAGCTTTCTTATACATTAGCGAGGTTAAGAGTTCATGTTATCTTGCCCCTTGCTTTGGGGTTTCAAGTCATGTATAGTATCCACAGGTTCATCCATTACACTAAGTGCCAAAGCACATCAAAGCTATTTTGTGTGCACTGAATTATATCAAAAAGTTCTTGTGTACATGCTGTCAATAAAAAGAGAGGTAGTTAAACTTTAATAAAAATGATGGGCTCTATTGTTGGCCAAAGTAAAAGAGCCCCTGGATAGTGGATTTTTTTTTTTTTTTTTTTTTGGGGGGGGGGTGAAACAAAACTTAATAAACCTTCAGAGATAGGTTGAGACTGAATATGGGCTCACGCTTACCTGGCATATAAATCTTTTTTTCAACCTTAAATGTTAAAATGAGTATTAGGTTCCTATGTTTGCCAAAGGATTGTTTTAAACATCAAAACATTTACTGAAACCTTTTTTTTTATAAAAACATTTTTTTTTATGGTTAAAAAAGCATAATTTTAACATACAAATAACATGAATTGAAAAGGATTATAAACAGTTCAAAAACTTTGAAAAACTGAAGATAAAGAAGTTTTTGTTTATATCCACTCAAAGGAAACCTCTTATAATGCAACACCCCCCCCCCCTACACATACACACAAAATGGGAGAAACGGCAAAGTCCGCAGACTTATCTCTTTTAAGATACACTATAAATTTGTAAGATACAATACCCTTTTGGCGAGACATTAAACGTGTGTGGCTGGCATGGGTACCATATAAATCTTTAATTACATCTCCTAGAAAAACTGAAAGTCTGCCATTTCCTCAGAAATGTCTGTTGAATAAAACCTAAGACAAACGAAAAAAAGCCATACTGGTTCTGTTTCTTGATGGTGGGAGTCTGTGTAGGTTAAAACAAATGTGCCTATATATGGCTAAAAAAAAAACACGTTTGACACAGGGTTGTTAAAATCGACATGCACGACATGTCACTTTTAAAATCTGATGGACACAGGGGTAGGCAGCAGAATGCATAGGATAAAAAGTGACACAGCCTTATCTATAAAATCCGACGTGGCAACATGCAGCTTTTTCCATCAACCCATGTAGGGGCACAGAAATCCCAAGGTGTATGTTAATTTTGAGAAATGTCCTTGTCACAATGTTCCCTAAACCCAAACAGGGTCCATGCCACCATGTCCATGATAATAAGGGGGCCAGAGCCATCCTCTTGAAAAGACCTTCCCATAATATACATCTTTCGTTTTTTAGATGAGTGAATAAAGATGTAATGTGGACAGTGAAACGTATATATAGACTGACCGCAGTCCCTGAGCTCTCCTCCCAACACTACAAAAAACACAACCCTCTTCTCCTGTCCATAGATTCACTGAATTGGTCCATTAGAAATATCTTTAAGGTGGATGGCGGGGATAGACTAAAAGTGGACAGATTTTCGCCATATTCTCATCATAGGCACACAATAATATGTACAATCAATTTCTGCATTAAAACCATGGGGGGTCTCATGAATATTTCTGAGATATAGAACTTTAAACCTTATATAGGATTATAGAGCAATTTCTCATTTATATCCACAAATTCATATCTAAAAGTGGATAGAATCTTTTCTAACCTCCTCAACACTTAGAAAATAAGCATATCTTTGCAGCAAATGCAATGCTGATAATATGGTCCCAGGCATATTTTTATTGTTTTAGAGCATTTGAAAAAATATAAAATCAAATTTCAACACACTGCAAGGGGGCAGCTGATTGTATACATTTCAAGTGAGTCCCATACTTGATAGAGGCACTCGGCTCTGCCTTATGCCTCTATTAGTACCTAAAAGGCACTAGTGCAAGCATAATCATCATATATTACATTCTTAATATCATGAAAATAAACGACCTATATTTCTGAACATAAATGATATCTTGATATTGTCAACGAACCGTTACAAGTCAATGTTGTAATGAACACTGAATCCAGAGAAGTTCTTTGATCCTTGTTTATTGCATGATGACAGAGTGTACATATAGGTGGTGACAATGATACACTCGCCAGCGTGCAGGCTCTGCCCCTAAGCTTGTGGCTCAACCTGTCGTAGGTTCTAGATACTAGGGAGGTTGTGGGTAGAATAAAGAGATGCCTGGGAGCTGCTCATAGGGTCTTATATACCTAGGTGAGCAGCTCACAGGGTGATGAAATATACCGGTAGGAGCAGGTCAGATCTGGTCAGGTCTGGTTGGATCTGGTCAGATCTGACACATCGTCATACCTGGTAATAATTCTATTTATATGTGGACCAATCAGGGTGAAGGGAGATTGTGGAATTTCCCTGCATCCTAGAAATTCGTCCACAGGTATGTCAGTCTGTTGTGATACTCCCAGTGAGTCAGTGCCCAGAAATGGAATGGGTCCAGCTCTCACAAAATCCTGGTATGGATGATGTAAGAGTAGCTCACTGTACACACTGGGGGGGGGGGGTGAGCTGTAAGCTTGTGAGCAGGGCCTGAGCGTGTGTGGTGAAGAATTTAATATGTAAAAAGAATTTAATGTGTAAAATAATGAATAATACCCAGAATGGTCCATTGACAAATCCCCACATTCCCACTCGTCTTTGCACGAGGTTTAAGGGAGGAAGATCATTAATAATAAGGGCTCTGCCAAGTCCATTAACAATTTTGGGTATTATGCATATAACATACATGGTATAAAGAGGTGTTCGGTATAAAAATACCGTATAAAAAATAAGTATACATAGAGGTTCCTTTATGGAACTGTAAAAATAAGGGATACAGGTAGCATGCAAATACCTTGTCGGATCAAAGAAGGCTTATAATACTTATTACTACAAGGATAAATAGGTACAAATATTTTTGGCACATCATGAAAACTGTTTTGTACCTGAGCTTGTCGTGAGCTATATGGTGATACATTAGAGTATAAAAATACATTTCTTCTAAGCTGAGGTATCTGGGGTATTTACAAGTATTATAATGAAGAGAGAAAAATTTTTTTTACACAGTTTGTGGAGTTGGCACCAGGAAGTCAAACCAAGGTTGGGAGTCTCCCAAGATAAATTTGGCTTCAGGCTGCCAAGGGCACATATTCAGCCAGGCATTATTTTTTTTTTTGTAAAAAAAATTGACCAAGGTGGTATTCCATGTGACTGTTGGCCCTGCTCTATATAGTTTGTGCCAAACTTAAGAACTTAAGTATAACTACTGACTAAAGCTCATAAATACAATACATAGTTGAGCTTGAAAAAGGTGTGCGAATGGGGATGATCTTGTAGCACCTAAGGTGACATTATAGAAGGTCATGTTATAAAAATCACCTATAAGATCATAAGAGTTTGCCAATCTATTGCAGGCATAAGAAAAGGTTGACCTTGTTTACAAACATAAAGAGTCAGTCTTTTGTCCAAAAATAATTATCTTGGGTGGTTGTATGGGGGGGGGGGTCGGGAAAGGTTGTGTCTCCACAACATATTACAAAGGTCCAAAGTTTATTGTCGCTATTGAGATACTGTCACTTGTTTTTTTCCTGAAATGCTTTCCAGCATGGAAGCTGTTGGGTGGTAGGTTGCCATGCTGTTTAATGTTTGTTCCGGGCTGCTATAAAAGGGCACTCGTCCACTCTGTGATGTCATAATGTTGCATAACCATGGAGGTGTTTGAGGTAGACCTGGTGATGCCAAATGGAACTATCCTTCACCTCACCATCACCATGTCGGGCGGATTGTAAGTATAATCTGATTTTGTAAAAGGCGATTTTTGAGTTTTTGAAAGTCTTGAGGTTCAAGACGTGGAGCATTTGGTCTAATCTGTTTTAATTTTTTATTCCAGCATCATGCAGATCCAGTGGATGATTGTCCTGCCCGGCGGGGTAGCTAATGGCTACTAAGGTGAGTCTGATCGAGCAAGTCAAAGTGTGAACATGTGTTGATGTTGTTGTTGTGACGTCCGTGAGGTCCATCACTTTTGGTTTTTGAAACAAAACCAAGAAACGTGTGGCGCGAAAGTTATCGGGCCAGGTGCCGCCAACGGTGTTGACGTTGATAAGAATCAGTGTAAGCCGATCTGTTGTGTTTGTTAGGCCTATCTATTGTTATGATGTTATATAGCTTATAAGGCTTGTTGTTTTTAGTGGTGTGCGGTGTGCTTTGGACACTATCCTGGGGTTGGGGTTCACTGTAGGGGGGGTGGCGGGGGTCTGATGGGGAGGTTGGGTTGGGGGGTAATCCCCACATCAGCGTCTTCATGGCATAATCGCCATCTTATCCGACGTTGTGTGTGAGGGCTACCTGTCATCCCCACATAAGTGTGATGGTATCTTCCAAGCATTACTGACATTTGGGTATAACCTTGGGACGGTCCTAAGTTATATGATGGTGGGGATGGCCGGTAGTTAATAAGGGTGAGGCGGTAGGGGCGGTTGGATGATTTCTACATGTACCAAAATCGGCCATGTTAGATATGTGAGTCAAAATTTTATCTACCATCAACTATGTCCGTGGCCCTCTCAGCCAGGTTTGGATTAAACATTAACAGGTCCTTGGGAGGCTGGGCCTCCTTGGGGTTCAGCAGAGCCAGCTCGATCGGGTCGTTCTTGCTTGAAGACGGCTGGGGCTCGCGCTTTCTCTTCTGATATGTCCTCCTGGGTCGAAGGGGCTAAATCGGGGTGAAATTCGCTGAGGACTCACCATCACAGGGTGTGAGCTGGTAGTCCGGCTGTCCGTTTTCTTCAGTGCTAGAGTGTGTGGCTTGGATTTGAAAATCAACACGGTACCCTAGGTGCCCTCTCCAGAACAGAGGGCACCTAGGGTACCGCTCCAGGTGGATGGTCCTCAGGCGGCTGGCAATGATCATGGTGACCTTGTTCCTCCATTCAGCATCCAAGTAGCATCCCAGGGGCTTGGTTAGCCGGGGTGGGGTCAGTTTTGGTGCAATGATGGATGCTGGCCACAGATTTCTGCCGTACACCATGTTTGCAAGGGGGAAACTGAAGGTTCTCCCCTCCGAGTGTATCCTGAGCACAAAATTAGCTGTGTTATCCGATGGCTCCTGTCTCCAGTATGGCCAGTGCCTGAGGCACCTCCTGCAGACAGCTCTGAGTATGAGCAGCGCTATCAAAAGGACAGTGACTGATACCATGGCGTCATATCTACCTGGTAGTTGTACCCATATGTTGGTGTCTTTCTCCTCTGCAGGTGTGGTGGGCGATGGCCACTCTGAGTTGGACTTCTTGATCATTTCCTTGAGCTTGGTCCAAGAAGGGACGTCTGCCATTGCTGGGGTGCTGTGGATACTGATTAAGTGCGCCAGGTGTGTAATTCTCATGTGCACACGGCACGTAAGGATGCAGCTAAGCAGTGCTATGATTGGTGACAACAGCTGTAACCATGATGAATACTCTAGATGATATCCAAGGTGTGCTATTGTGCTTATGGACAGTATTGAGGATTTATCATGGATTGATCCTGCAGCCTCCTTTAAATTAATTACATCTTTAAATAGGGGAAACAATTTTTGATTGTGGAGCGTCTTAAGGCGGCTGAAGTTAGGTAGCCTTAAGGCGGGTAGGTTGGTTGCTATGGTTACTCCAGAAACTTTGGCTGGCGGGTTTCCAAAGTGCCGCCATAGCGGTAGGTTAATGGGTACCTGAGCAATGGGGTCTAATGTGATATTTGGGTGCAGGACAAATCTGTGTTGGGCATTATCATGCCCTGATTCTTTAGTGAGCATAGGCATGGTATTGACACTATAGAGTAGGCGGCATTTTTAATTTCCAATTGACCTGAGTTAGAGCATTGTAGAGTTGAGGTGATTTATTTGTAATTAATATGTAAGAGCTTTGTGATATGGGTTTTAAAATGTTGGGAATTTTGGCTGTCATGTGTGCCTGAAAATTACAAGTGTGGTGGACAGCATCGGGTATGTCTAAAAATAGGGATAAAGCACACATGGGGTGATGGGGTGATAGCAAAGCAGGGGTAGGTCACAGCTAATAAAGGCGCCATTGTCACACATATCCATGTTTGTGAAGTCCATCTCAATGTAATGTGAGTGGGCTTTGGAAATGGCTATATATGTGGGTAGCTCCTGTATAAGTGTATACCCAGTGGAATCTGTGTTTGTTGTGTCAAAGGGGACAGGGAATGCCTTTGTTCTATAAATAGAGTAGGTGTTTTCCCCGAGTCCTATGTGATGGGTATAGTGATAATTATGGAGATTGTCTTGATTCTGCCAGTGCACGTGTACTCTCCTCTTGTAATAGTAACCTAGTGGTCCATTCAAGACCATAGCGCCTTTGTGGGCGTTGTGTAGTGCATCAGATATTAAGTCCCATCTTAATCGTGTCATGAGGGATTAAATTGGCAGGGAGCTCACCTTCCATTAAGGAGTTGTATGATTCTAATAGGGAATCTAAATCAGTTTGTACATTTATGAGGGTTTCAATTTG
This sequence comes from Acholoe squamosa, assembly GCA_949317995.1. Classification (NCBI taxonomy): domain Eukaryota; kingdom Metazoa; phylum Annelida; class Polychaeta; order Phyllodocida; family Polynoidae; genus Acholoe; species Acholoe squamosa. The sequence goes on from OX439051.1 coordinate 18,210,329, forward strand.
TGAATTTGCTGCCGAAAATAACATGGAATAGAATGTGTCCTGTTTGAATTGTCACTCCAGGTTTAACAGGATGCTTGAGATGTTACTGTTTAAAAGCTGGAGTTTCGAGCCAATTTGGGTCATTTTGAATGCTGGAGAAAACGCTTAGGGACTTCTGATTAAATTCAGATATATTTAGTAAGAAGTGTGTAGCTAATTCAACCACATGTATTTTTGTAGCTAATTTTTGCTCTAAGTCAGTCATTTCAGAATCAAGAATGTCTATTTCTGGCTGGGTCCCGAGCCCTGTTGAGGCTCGTAAAATATTGCCTATAATTTGTCCTGGGGCTCCCCTGGGTGTGCAGGGATTGGGTTTAGATAAGAGATTGATTAAAAATTTTAGAGAATTCTGCGATTTGGAGAATAAATTTTCCAAAATTAGGTCTGAAGACTGGGCTGTTTCTGTGATAAATCCTGGGGCGTTAGTTTTGATCAGGGGGGCCAATTTCTCAGGTTGTTGCAGGGTGTGGTTAAACTCTAGGTTCAACCCACTGGGCACATCAATGTTGATTCAGCGTTGAAACAACGTTTGCAATGTTTGCATATTAACATTGATTTAGGGTTGAAATAGAGTTGAAATTGAAAGTTGAAACAACATACTCAAAATCAACTGTGATTCAACATCTAACCATCAGCGCTGATTCAATGTTTGTGTTTCTATGTTGACTCAACATTGTTTCAACAATGTTGAAACAATGTTGACAGTTGTTTTGTTGACATATCAACATTGAATCAACATTGTATCAACATTGAAATCAATATTGTTGATTCAACATTGACAAATCAATGTTGAATCAACATTGAGTTGACAACAATATTTCAACATTGATATGTCAACTGTTGACTGGATGTTGAAATGGTGATGGTTGACAACGTTGAAATACAAATATTGAAAAAGTGTTGAAAACAGGTTGATCAACACCATCAACATAACATCAACTGGTTGTCAATGTTGATGCAACATTGTGTGCCCACTGGGAGGTGAACGCTAGGGGGTAGTCCATGTATCCTGACAATAGTGTTTGTGGTAGTTCTGTGAAAAGAACGCCATAGTTGGGTATAAAGATTGATCTTGTTTTTTCCATGTATCCTTTTGATACTGAGGTCTGTATGTGCATTGTACAAAGGATGAGGAGGGCTGCCAAAGGGGCTTTAGGTCTATAGAAAAATAAAATTTGAGAAATTTGGTCAGTTTGCTTATGAAGGTAACATGTCATGAGCCTGGGGGGGGTGGGTGGAGTTGGGGGGTTTTGCTTGGCTTAGTTGTGAGGTAAAGGTGTGTGAGGCGCAGATGTTTGGGAGGGAAATCCATAAAAATTTTGGTTTGGGGGGGGGGGTTGCGCTTGTCTTGGGGTGGTGTGTTTGTCAATAGGACACTTGTAGATATAAATCTCAAACAGACTAGGTTGCTAGGCTAATCTATGACTAGTAATTGATGTGCCCTACCTTGGAGCAAATTTAAACACTTTAAGGATTGCTGGCTGTGCCTGAAGGTTGACATTTTCATCAAAATATTGTGTCTGCCGACACATGTGTAGTGACATGGTAGTTCACGTGAAGGCTGCTCTGAGGCAGTATGTGTGTGTGCACAAGATAGTGCAATGTGACTGCAGGTTATATGCTGAGTCTGTCCCACTATGGGGCGGTGGGGTAGTCGCTACAAAGGGCTGAAGTGATGCCTTTGATAACTGAGGACGCTGTGGGGTCCTGGAGTTAATCTCCTTTTACGCTGTACTAGACAGGTAAAAATTTTCAGGTCTTAGCAGCTAATGTCAATAAATAAATGTTAGTGCTCCACAACAGTCAGTTTGAACCCAAACAGATCCATGGCCGTGCTCTATTGCCATGTGGGCTTAGAAGGCTATGGATGGTCCACCCTGGGTTGAGTCCATGTTTAATCTCTGGTGCCTTAAGGCTTAAATAATATTACGTAAACGTTAGTGTAAGGTAGGGTAGGTTGTGTGGGGTGGTTGGGGCTCAAATTCAACTATTGCATTTTACAAAACACTCTGGGCGCACACTACCATTGGCATGTAATGGGTATCTGGGTAACATGATGGCATAGTCCACCATTGTCATGCTAGAACGATTGATGACGCTACTAAATGGACACATAAGACAAATCCTACCTGGGCTGGTTGCATGGCAGAGTAGTATACGGTAGAGTAATCTAGATGTGTACTAATGAAGAGGGCACCACCTCTCAGTGTAAGAGAGAGAGGAGGGGTCCGGGTGCCTAGCCTCCTGCTGAATATAGACTTGGTGAGCAGTTCAGTAGAGGAGTAGCTCACAGGGAGATAGGAGCAGGCACACAGGGAGAGAGGTAGTAGCAGGAGCTGTAGGAAGTAGCGGAGAAGAGCAGCTCCCTCATAGGGACCATACTGTGTGTATACCAGTGAGCAAATAAATGGAATTCTTGAACCTGGTTTGTCTCGGATTGTGTTAATGGTCATAACCTGTCACAATTAACTACACAACAGGAGCTTCGGCATTTTGGCCCTGTGGTCTCCGGATACTTGCTCCATCCGGTGACTGAGTTTGATGTATTGTTGAGAAGTGGATAAGATTGGGGTGGGGCGAGGCTTATATGCTGGTCATGAGGTGGCTATTTCTCAATCACAGGCATCCTTTAGTGGCATGCCTCTTCCCTAAAATGGCATGGAGCCTTTCTATTGGATGGATGCTAGAGGACCCGTCATTTTCTGTGCAAATTATGATCCTGTAGCTAACAGGATGGAGTGTCAGTTATGACACAATATTGTTGTGTTATGTGTGGGTGGGATATGAAATACTGATGATGAGATCAGATCATATTGGATCTCTTTCCTGGCCACCTGTGGTGCAGGAATTAAGGATGTTAATGTAATTATGTGTCTCACCAAACATTCCAGTACCGAATGGTAAACAGAGGTATAAACACGGATCAGGCTGCGAGAGAGCTGCTCTCCTACAGTAGGCCGTCATTTGGTAATACCTTAGGGTATTGAGGAGCCCTGAGCTTGTATCAAACTGGCGCATGCATGTCCCAAGAGAGTCGGATGACAAACCGAGAGTATGCTGTGACCGTGGGTAATTTATGTGGCGTGCCATCTAGTTTCATCCAGTTTATGGCTGTCTGAGCCTTTAGGAAATTAAGTGAAATTTTTGGAAATGTCACCCACTAAATTGTGGTTGTGAAAGTTGGATCACTTACAGTGATGTGTTGGTATAATAATTGGAAATTATGAAAAAATAAAAAGTAGAAAAAATTGTGAATTTGGGTTTCAAATGAATGCTCTCCATTTTAATAATTCATGAGAGATGGAGAGAAAACATCTATCACACGAAGAAAGTATGCCTATAGTGTCTGGGTAGTCTTAGTGCATTTGTTTTGAGGATGGTAAAAGGAAAAGGTACAGGTGTGGGATTGGGGTGGGAGTGGGGGGGGGCTGTACTCTGAATACAGATGTTGTAAGATATTTTTGGAGGAAAAGGGACCTCTACTTTCTTTGGAGGGATTTTTCTTTGCCTTTTTGGTTGGTGATGGGGCAAAGATTATTGTTCCCTTCTTGGCTGGTCTTCCTCTCTTTCTTTTGGTGACTGGTGACTTTAGGTCTCCAGTTAGGGTGGTGTCTAGGTCTGGGTCATAGAGTGAGCTTATGGGGCCAGACTGCAGTCTTTTAATGACAGCTTTGGCGCTCGCTCTGGTGATTGGCTTTCTTAGCCTAGATACATCTACTGACTTTTTCAGTACCTGTAGCCTTTTCAATACTGCTGTGACTGGTGAGGTCATTCTCATGATGATGTATGGTCCACTGAAGGTGGGTTGCAGCTTTTTGGTGGTTTTCTTTACAAGTTGGTTTGGTATGTGTAGATACACAAGCTGACCGGTGTTGTAAGTGTTTTGAGAGGCTGTGGCGTCGTGTCTAGCCTTCATCTTTTTATGGTATTTAACCATACTTTCAGCAGCTTTCAATTGGATGTCATCCCTCAGACTGAGTAGGAAGGTTGTTAGACTCTCCTTTTCTGTTAACTCATTGGTTGATGTGACCAAAGATAGGGCTGATTGTGTGGGAAGGTGTGTCTGCTTTCCAAATACCAAAAGGTTTGGTGAATATCCTAATACACTGCACACAGTATTGTTGATGCTGAATGCCACTGCTTGTAGGAAGGTTGACCAGTGTTTTCGAGATTTGGAGACGAAAGCTCGTAGAGAAGACCCTATTGTCTGATGTTGGCGCTCACAGAGGCCCTGAGATCTACTCCAGTGTGCCGGTCCTGTAACGTGTTTTATGCCAAACTTTTCACAAAAAGCTGTGAAGTATTTGGAGACATACTGTTGGGCGTTGTCTGTATTCAGGACTGAAGGGGTGCCATAAATACAGATTATTCTTTGGAAAAATCCTAGCGCTACTTCAGCACTATTGTTTTCTTTTGTTGACCACACAGTTATGTGTCTAGTGGCATGATCTGTGACTACCTGGATGTATAGGGAACAATCTACGGTAGGTGTAAAAGGGCCTATTGTGTCCATGGTCAAGTGAGTGTAGGCTGTTAATACAGGATCTCTCAATGTCAATGGGGTTTTCAGGTTTTTGGGTCTCTTTTTGGTCGTGAGGCAGGTGTGGCATGTTCCACAGTAGTCAAACACTTGTTTGAACATTGTGTTCCAGTAATACCTGGACCTGATGGCTGCGTAGGTTTTTGTTGGACCGAGGTGTCCCCCTAGGGGTGAGCAGTGGGTGGTCTCGATTGATGAGTCAGCCCATTTCTCTGGTATTACAATTTGTAGTGTAGGTTCCAGACTGTCACCAAAGGTGGACTTGGTGATTCTGAATAAGACTTTATCCAGAATTATGAATTGGTCATGATTTAGCAGTATTTGTTTGCTGAGGCTTGAGTCATCTGGTAAATCACCCTTTGTGATGTATTGCAGCATGGAGAGGGCAAAACTGTCCTCATGCTGTGCCTGTATCAATGAGTCCCTAGATGGTGTTAGGGAGTGGTGTTTACATAGTTCGGAGATGGCTCTCTCAGCCATGGGTTGTATTCTGTGGGATAGCTTGGCCCTCCTGGCGTTTGCTTCCTTCACTGATACTTTGGGTGACCTAGATTTGGGTGGTCGACCCCTAGGTTTTGGTTTGGTGGCCTTGACCTTTTGGGGACGTGTCTGTTTACTCCTCTGTGGTTTGCTGGGTGCAGGGGGTGTGTCAAGCTTGGCTTTCTGAGCCCTTGAGCATGTTAGTACACACATCTCGGGTTCAGAGAAAATTGTATTAATGCTCTCTCTCTCAGAGCTGCCCTTCAGGACAATGATACCCCTTGGTTTCTTGCTGGTGCTACCCCAAATCTGTCCTCCTTTGAGTATGGACTTTGGGGGTCTCATGAGGACAGGATTGTTTGGAATTGGGTCGTTAGACTTGAAGACCTTTGTCATTGTGATATCCGAGAATTTGACTGACTTTGGTGGAAGTATGACCCTTCCTTGGGTTCTAATAGGAATTGGGTCATCAGAGCTTGGGGGGTATTTTCTCCTAGAGAGGAAGTCCACCACTATATTGGCTCTGCCTTGCAGGTACCTGACTTCAAAATTAATGCATTTTTCTGATTTCAGTTTCATGTTGCCCTTGATGAAGAGTTTCAAAACTTCGTCTAGGTCTTGTAGGTGGCTTTCCCATGATGGGCTGTAAATGGCTATGTCCTGCACATATGCTACAGCATTTCTGTATTTGCATTTCATGAGCAACTGTTCCATTACATTCATGAAGGATAGGCCAGAAGTTTTGAGTCCCATTGGAAGAACTTTGGCCATGTATCTCATGCCATTGGCTGAAAAGGTTGTCAGTAGCCTGGATTCTTCTGCCAGGGGCATCTGGTGATAGGCACTGTAGACGTCTAATTTTGAGAAATATTTTGCGCCTGTTCTGCCTATTTGTTGCATTAGGTCGTCTGCTCTGGGGAAAGAGTATAAGAAGGACTTTAGATTTTCATTAACCCATCTATAGTCCACGACAATTCTCCACCCAGATGCTACTGATATGTCTCCTTGTGGCTTAGGTACCAGAAAGGCTGATGAGTTCCATTCACAAGGTTTGGTGCACTCTTCAATGATCCCCTGTTCAAGGTGTTTCTTTAAGAGCTCTTTTTGAAAGATTTCTTTGTGTGGGGACATTCTATAGGATGGTTTGTTGCATGGCTTGAAGTCTGGGATTAATTCCAGTTTAACTTAATTTTCTACATTTAGACCTATAGCACTTTCATTCAGGACAAAGGCCTGCCTGTTTGATTCAACAATGTTTTTGATCTGTTGTTTTTGAGTATCGCTGAGTTTCTCACAGATCGTGTATTTGAAAGGTTCATCCCCTTTTGGGAGCTGATCCATAGGACCTTCCCCACAATTTATTGGGAATAAATCTTTTTCTGAGGTGAGATTGTTGAGTGAGTGCTGGTTGTCGAGTGAGCCAATGGGGACAGCATGTTTCATGTCAAACGGCCTAAATATACCAAGATTCATGTGTCTCTTGACTACATGGAACATGGTTCTAAATTCATGGCTGTCGATGAGGAAGTCTATGGTCATTGAGTGACTTACCTGAACTGGGGTCTTATCAGCCAGTAACACTGTGAGTCTACAGTGTCTACCATGTCTGAAATTGGGTGTGTTTGATACTCTATCAGCCATCTTTTGGCTAATAAAAGACAGGGAGGTGCCAGAATCAACAAGAGCTCTATACAAGTGGTTATCTATGTCAACAGATACTTCACCCTTGGTCAATTCTGTATCAACCAAAATGGCCTTACCTTGCTGCCCATAATTGTCAGACTTGATCTTCAGCTTCAGAATTGAAGTTCTCCGGCTGTGGTCCTCATATTCCTCCTCATCATCGTCAGTGCAAGAGTTCCGGTCCTCGTCGTATTCCACACGCTTTGTGTAATGGGTACTGGAGGTGTGAGAGTCAACTGAATTTGCTTCTGCTTCACCAATTGAATGAGAAGTAGTGGGGGGCAGTTATTTGGTCGGGTCCTTTATGGTGGGGGCGGGGACTTTAGGTGCTGTAGTTCCTTCCCCTGGATCCTAATCATCACGACTGTTCTTGGGGCTGTCACTGTCAGCATCAGACTGAGACCCTGTATAGCTTCTGCTATCCTTTCTGCCAGGGGTGGGGTCCCTTGATTTGTTTAGTGACTGCTTTACCCAGTTGTCGGGGATTGTGAAGTCTGCTGGTACCTAAGGTGTCACCACCCCAAATGCCTTGTGACCATCCGAAAAATCACAGGTCTTCCACCGTGAATGGAGAAAAAAATAAGATAGGTCCACATAAACATAGTCAGGCTAGATTTTGTGCAAATTGCCATGGTAACCAGGTAGTGATTTTTGCATGGTGAGGCCTGATCAGCGCATGAATACACATCAGGACCCCTTCACCCCATAAACTTCCACTGAATTTATGTTTTGAACAAAAAATATTCTGGGCCTATTGAAACACTCCTACTCATCATTCTGATACCAAATAAAAATGGGTTTGGCCCCTCTTTCCCTTCCCTTGGGGCCAAATTCCTCAAAATAACTAAGTTCAGAAGGGACTATTTGGCCAGTAAACCCGGAAGTGGTCCGATTTATGGTGGTGACACCTTAACAGAAAAGCTGGTTTTGTTGTTACTATGGTTACCAAAAGATTCCTTCATAAACAAAACATTTTGAGGACCCTCAATCATAATTTGTCCCCAGATTCTACCTAAAAACCATATTTTATTGGTATTTTGGGCCATTTGGGACAGTGGTGGAATGTGCGTAGACCAAAACTGCCATAAAAAGGTTGTTTTTCTAGCTACAAGTTTTTAATCTGACATAGAGAAAAATCTAGCCTGACTTTGTTATGGCAAATATGCATTAGAAGACAGCCCAGAACATCCATTTTCTCCAGTAATATGCCACTAAGCACTGTGAGAATTAGGGATGTCAGTAGAATTGGTGAAAAGGCCCTAAAACAGGCATTTTTGGGGCTAAAATAGCCAAATTTGACCCAAAATAGGCCCCTTGGAGAGGAAACATGTTGTTATGCTGCCATGGTAACCATAACAATCAATGGAATTCTGGGATATTTCACCCCTGGAATGTTCCATTATATAGTGTCATGATATTCGCTCCTTTAAATGATAGGTGAGTTAAAAAAAATTACCCATTTCATCAGATTTAGTTAGGAAGTGAAATTTTCCTATAAAATGCCTGTAAGGACTAGAAAAAAGGGAGTTAGTTTCAAGGTCTAACTTTTGTGAAAATTAGACATTTTTAAGGCCAAACTCCAAGAAATTCTATCATTTTTGGACACAAATCCCATATATAAGAGGTGTCCAGCACAAACAACCAAAACTTATTTTTAAAAAAATGTGAAAAGGGCTCAAAAATGCCCCCCTGAGTGGCATATGTATTAAAATCAGCTTTTCCTTTAAGGTGTCACCACCCCAAATGCCTTGTGACCATCCGAAAAATCACAGGTCTTCCACCGTTGACCTGATATTAAATATACTTAAAATTCTCACAGTGCTTAGCAACCTACACCATATTTTAGCTTATGAAATGGAGAAAAAAATAAGATAGGTCCACATAAACATAGTCAGGCTAGATTTTGTGCAAATTGCCATGGTAACCAGGTAGTGATTTTTGCATGGTGAGGCCTGATCAGCGCATGAATACACATCAGGACCCCTTCACCCCATAAACTTCCACTGAATTTATGTTTTGAACAAAAAATATTCTGGGCCTATTGAAACACTCCTACTCATCATTCTGATACCAAATAAAAATGGGTTTGGCTTCTCTTTCCCTTCCCTTGGGGCCAAATTCCTCAAAATAACTAAGTTCAGAAGGGACTATTTGGCCAGTAAACCCGAAAGTGGTCCGATTTAGGGTGGTGACACCATAAAGGAAACATTGCGGGATTTATTTGGTTGCCCATTCACAGGTATGAAAACAAAGCTGTTTCTTGAACTCGACCTATTATCCCTGGAGGCTGGTCTGTCAGAAGATCTAGAGTTCCCTTGGAAACCATTCTTGTACTTGTTCTCATACTGCTTGTTGTAGTTCCCACTTGGTAGCCTATCTTCCTTCTTGTGGCCATTGTGGAACTTGTCCCTTCTGGATCTGTTGTCCCTGTGGCTGTTGTTGTTGTTGTTGTAGCCCACTGCTCATAACTCAGCTGAGCTGTCTTGGGCCTGGGCAAGTTTTACTGCTTGAATGCTCAGTTCTTGCTCAAGGGCAATTTCCTCAGCTTTCAGTAGTGTTTTAGGTGCTTTGGCGAGGACAAAATTGTTCAGTTCCGGTCTGAGGCCATTGATTAGGTAGTAAATTTGTGATGCCTCATCTAAACTGCTGTTGGACAGTAGCAGGGTCATGTCCGCCAGGTAGTCTTCTGTGGACTCATTGGGTTGTTGTTTTCTGCTCCTGTAACCTTTGAGAAGGGAAGTGGGGTCAGGGGTGCCAAATCTGGCCAGGAAAGCTTCATATACAGCATTTGTGCCCTGCATAATTGGCTTGTCCATTATGTTGGTGAACCACCTTTGAGGAAGGTATACATACACGGGGCATGTAGGTCGGGCCTCTTGGGGTGGACATTTCTGATGAAGAACTTGAACTCAGTCAGGAAGTTCCCTGCCGATCTGTAGGGGGAGGCCTTGTTGAAGGGGTCAGGCTTGTTGAATGAGCCCAACTGAGCAGATGTGATTCACCATGCCTAAGGGCCTTGTGTGTTGGCTGAAGGTGAATTGTCCTAAGTTGGGCATCACAGGTGTGGAGTGCGCTAGCTGGGGATATCCTGTGGCATAAGGTGGCTGTGTTTGGCTTTGATGGTTTGGCACCTGTGCTGGAGGTGTGTAAACACTGTTGAATATCTGACCTAAGGCGGTTCGGCTCGGGTTCAGCAACTGAGTGTTTATTGCTGCTGCCATCTGGTGTGAATTCACTGCACTAGCGCTCGGTGTTTGATACTGCGCGGCTTGTGAAGTGGGCGTGGCAGATGCTATGTTGCCGCTGGAGCTGTCCTGGAAGGCATTAGCTGGGCTATACCCTTTTCCAGTCAATGTATTGGCTTGGATTGATATGTAGCTTGGTGCTTTAGGGTATGGCGGTGTGTGGTGGAGGGGATTGGGGCGTTGTGCCGTGCTGGAGGCGATCTGGTTGATTGCCGTGGTATCAGTAGTGGTTGACTGGCTTTGTATGGCCCTATAAATGTCTGTCTTCATAGCGTCCATGTTTCTGCCGAGTTGCTCTGTCATTTGATACATGAATTCTTCAGACCTCCTGAGGACGTCCATGTTGGCCTCTTCTGCCCTCCTAGAGCTGAGGGTACTCTCACTTTCCATTCGTTCCCTCCAGCAGTCCATGTTGTCTAATCTCTTGTTTACTCTGGCGAGCAGGTTGTTTTGCATTTGTCCACTGTTTTTTATTTCAGCAGATAGAACACTGACCTGTTGGGCGAGTAACTCAGAAAAAGAGTCACTGACAGCTTAGGTGCACTCCCTGATTAAACTTTTCCTTGGGTCATCCTGATTATAGCGTGGTGGCTGATCTGTGGACATTGTGATATTGGCTCTGTGGGGGAAAGTTACAGTTGTGTCTTCTCCTGAGCTAATTAGTTGAGGGGAGTTATAGGGTGCTCTGGTTCCTCTATCGAAGAAAGGAGTGGTGGCTACTATGTGATCTGCTGGTAGCTCCGTCCACACTTCTTAGAAGTCTGTAACCAGTAGGTGATCTCCTCCTGAGAGGTGAGCTGGACTGTGTCCTTCTCCTGTGTCTGGGCTGGGGTCTGGCAGGTGAGTCTACAGACCTTGTCCGTTGTTGACTTCTAGGAGTGTAGACAGGTGGGGGGAAAAACAGATCCTCCTCCTCTTCCTCAGATCTCGATGGGTGGTGGTAGGCTCTGGGGTGATCACTGCTAGCGGTAGGCCACTCATGCTCTAAGGGTCTGTTGATGTGAGCTGAGAAGCTAGTAGTGCCCTCTTCCCTTTGGTACCTAGGGGGTAAGCTGGGGGTGGGGTGATTTGTTCTTCCTACACTCTCTTCATAAGCTGCCTTCCACCTAGATATTGCTGAGCCGATCCTCTGTCTCCAGTAATCGGGGTCTGCCTGTACTAGAGTATTACTGGTAGGCACTGTATTGGCCTCTACAGGTGTTGGAGGTACAATATCTTCTAGGGTAGCTTGGAGATCCGAGTGTCTTCCCTCCAGGTGTGAATCCAGATGTTTGTGATCTGGTGTACCTGGTTCTGATGTCTCGGATGTGGGGCTTGTTATGCCAGATAGCCTTATTCGTGGTGAGGCAGCTTGTGAGTGTCCAGGTAAGGATATGTCCAATCCTGGTGCAGACAGAGGCACTGGTGTACTGGTTTGTGCTCCGGTATTATTATCTACAATTGTAGATGAAAATCGTTCAATGCCGGTACTCAGTCTGTTTTGTGCTTGGTTGAAGGGCTCTTGGTATAACTGGATCAAGTTTGAGGGCGTCAGGTGACGAATTTTTCTCAGGTGATGCAAAGGTACTGTAGTGTTCTACCCCTCGAGGTTAATCAATCCTTCGATAAACAACGAAGAACAACTATTCCGGTTCCAGTTAAAACTTTGTTGTCAATAACGCATAGGCATCAGCCGTTCTCGATGACAGTTACAGGTAGTAGAGTTTGAACTACAAAGCACTCTCGACACTAGACGACTAGCACAGCCTTCTAGTGTCTATAGTTATCAACCCACATTTACCTTCTCTGTGCAACAGCACAGAGAAGTATCACAACATGGTAGTCGGGCAGCTGCCAACTATCGCTCACGATGGTTTGTCACGACTGGACTGACCCTGAGGAAGGCCGTACAACGGCCTTATATACACCGAGGGCCACGTGACCATGTGGTGACGTGGCGCTGGACTCCAGCGCCCCCAGGCGTCGGGTAAAAGAGGTGCTCTCGATGTCGCCCACGAGGACCACGAAGGTACCTCGAGGATGACTCGGGACCACCACACCACCCCCCACTAGACTGAAACGAGGTCTCTGAAAAGTTTCATTGATCCCGGATCAGTCTAAACAAAAAGTAATAATTTAAACTACTGTACCCGACAACATAGTCGACAGATACAGTAGGGATATATTGAAATATAAAGTTTCTACTGTACTGTAGAAAAAAAATTATTATCACAGTTAGTTAGGGGCGCTGTTCCATCCAAAGTTGGAGACCAGTGTCGACAACACTGCTTCACGACCGGTTCCTGGTGGATCAGAGGGAGGCACGACCAGGTATGGTAACCGGGGTCGTGTCGTTTCCTCCCTGTCTCGTCGAGAAGCTCCTTCCAACGTAGGAAGCCCATCGGTAGTGTACAGTACAACTACGATGGTCCTTCAACCGTGAGGCCAAGGATGTGTGGCACCACCGAGTTCCTAGAACCAGGGTGGCGTCGAATCCACACAGCTTCACAGGGAGGTTCAGGGACAGGAAAGTTACCCCCACTCGTGGAAGGTACACTGTCATCCAGGAACAAGTTCCCGGGGGTTCCATGCTGACATCAAGACTCTGTTCGATGTCAGCGGTCCGAACTGGGGGGAGGGAACAGTAGTATCATACTACTGCTCCTCTGACATGGACCCGGTAGCAGCGTCGATTTCCGCCTACTTTCCGTCAGTGCGATCATCATCACGTGAGGCACTGGTGGCTAACTGGCCGGAAAATGTCGGCATCTCTGGCAATGGAGCCTCACAGTCCATTGTCATTCCCCAAGCCTCGTTAGAGGTCTCGGGTGCATCTCGAGAGTCTCCCTCAACATCTGAGTGGAGGACTGCCGAGTCTGCAGAGTCGCTCTCATTGTCATCATCACTCTCTCGACCGTCAAGGTCGTCCTGGTCTCCCTGGTCAGAGGGAGCCTTCGGAGAGTGGCCGATGACATCAACGTCTCCGTCTACGTCCATCGACTGTTCCACCTCTGCAGATACTACCGCACTGGTGGATGCCGATTGGTCCGGGCAGATGGCTGCTTCTGTGGTATTCAGAGGCTTGATGCCCTGAAGATCCTGATGGATCCTTGGCGACACCACCCTCTGAACAGCTGGCGGAGCAGGCTCCGTGGCTCCTGAGAGGTCGACCAGGGGAGCCGATGAGGAAGGCGTGGTTGCTGGTCGGTAGACGGAAGCGCCGAGAGACCTTCCAGGGGTGTCAGACTTATCCTGCACCACCTGCTCTCGACCCAACATGGTCATAGCCGAGCTCAGACTATTGATCCTCGGAGATAACTCTCTCAGAGGATTAGACTGTACTGCCAGCGTCCTGCCGTCGGGAACGACTCCACCTTCGACGAGGTACCTCTGCGCTTCGCGAGAGGGCTCAGTACGGACAGGTTTCAGGGTTCTGACGTCATGGTGCTTGTCCTTCATCCATTCTGAGAGTTGGACCCCGAAGGCTCTAAAGAATTCGCGGTCCTTTTCCTCCCAGCTTTCTATGATAGCATCCCTCTTGGTGATATTATCATATACCATTTTATTATTCCATAAATTGTAACATATTATTGTATTAATCAAAGAATATATAAGAAATTAATACATTGTACTGCCATGTGAGCGTTCATGCCCCACTGCACACCAGCTAGGGGAAGGATACATAGGTTACAACATCAAAGAGTCCGACCTCATGGTCCACTGCAGAATATAATGCTTTTAAGAGTCTAAGAGACCGACCTCATGGTCCACTGCACAATTTAATAACTTATAAGTGAATGCAACCGGCCGTCACGGGTGCCTGGGCACCGCTGACGCCGTAATGGGTGTCTGAGCACCCAAACACTGAACAATAGCTTACTTAAGTCACAACGCCATAACCTTCCAGTCGCTCTAGCGTCGCTCCTGAGCAACCTAGGTCAAATATCAAAGCATTTATGGAAAGCCCATAATTAGACGGTCCTATTATTAAGGAAGTTACGCCATGGGGACTGATTCGACCTCGGAATGCGCTACAGATGAACCACCGCAAGTTACGTGCCCGGCAAGCGGGCATTAGTAACTTGGCATATTCAACTCCGCGCATGCCTAAAATGGCGGTTGTAACGGTGTAAACTTCCGAGATATGAGGGTTTGAAGTTACAGAACCGACCAAGACAATGGGGGGCATGGCGGTGTCTATGGGGGTCCTTTGTGCACCCAGTGACACATGAAAGACTCCCCTCAAACAATTGCAGAGTTAGGTAGATGCCACTGGCTCCAGTCAGTCTGAGGTGCAAAGCCAAGATTTGGTACAAATAGCCTGGCTGCTCCTCCTAGAAATCAGAATCTCCAGAACCACTCCAGAGGTAACATCTCCAGTCATCTCCTGCTACCTGCTATAGCCCTACACTATGGTTAAACTATGCTAGACAGGCATAGGATTCAACCATTAGTGGCCAGAGGCTATCTCCTACAAGACATCCACCAGAGGGTAAAGTTATACATTATTACATTATTCCTCTAAGCAGCAGGTCAGGAGCTAGGTGTGGGAACCCACCTAGAACTATGCTGGACATTGTATTATTATTACCTCACAGGTGGAGTGGAACAGAACATTATACTCCATGAACAATTGTATATTTACTGTATGTGGAAATTACCTGCATACTAACAACTGTGTGATTGATATTTCTTACATGTTGCCTAAAGCTGAATAAACCAGTGATAACTGGAAATAACACTATTTATAAGAGCTTGTTGGATTTACACTATATACCACTAGTCATATGATATTTCTCATATGACAACTTGATCATGCACAATTACTAGTATGACAATATCATATTGAGCTTGTGACTCGAAGTTGTTGAGTCGCGTGTGGACATCGGTCAGACGAGAGTCCATCTCCATCTGCACGGTCTGACGGGCCTCTTCCCTAAGAGCTGGAAGGAGCTTGTTACGGATGGCCGTGTTTGTTCTATCAAACAGGCCGAACAAGTAGGCATTTGCTTCCTCGCGAAATGCCTCACCGAATTGATCGATAGTGGGGCTACCCGTCATCTGTAGAAGTCCCTTGCATCATTCCACGAACGACTGCAACGTTCGACGCCATCGCCGTACGCAGGCTGGGCCAACTCCCAACGCAAGGTTGCTGTTGGGGTGTCGGCGCCTGACGCGACGTTGGAGAAGGCAGCTCCTGCTCCCGAGGTTAGTGTCGCACCACCTACGTGAACACGCAGCGTGGCAGCTGGAGTGCTGCCCTCTGCCGCTGTAGGTGGCTTGACAGGGGGGGGACGAGTTGGTGGTGACCTTGGGTTGTCGATCAAGACCACTCCGAGGTTCCACCGCCTTGCCTCCCGACTTAGCACCGCTGGTACTGAACCAGTCGAAGCAGTCTTCGACTTTTTAGGAGCCGGGGCCGGAGTGGGCTTCGATGCCTGTACGGGCTTCGAGGGGGGCCACTTGCAGCTTTGGCTTCTTAGGTTCAGTCGAACCAGCAGACTTTCCAACGTCGGTAGTGTGGGTTCTCTTGTTCCCACTCGTAGAGGCTGTCGGTGCTGGGTCTCGAGGACGACTGGCCTCCCGCTTCTTTCGTTGCTCTACCCTGAACTCCGGGTAGGCACCGTAGAAAGCGGGCATGGGCTATGGTCTGATATACAGGCGCTTTGTAGACAAAGGGGCGGGAGCCATCCGCATCCAGTGTCTAGTCGGCGAGCCAGTTTTCTCATTCCGCTCACACTTGCCAACTAGTGTCTCTACTAGCTGAATAGCGCCCTCGGCGTTGTACTTGTGGGGCTGCTTGTATGACTTAAGATGACGCGCCATCAAGCCTCTTCGTGCAGTCAAGAAGGGAGGAGAGGTCGGGTCATCGGGGTCCTGATAACATGGAATGGTCTTTTTCACCTTAACACACCTAAACTGCGGACAGATGGCAGGATGCTCTTCCACCAAGTGTCGAGCATACCTGCCATCGGTCGCGTATACGCGAGGGGGGAACCCCTTACGTGTACAGTTCTCAAAAGCACACTGAAGATTGAAGATGCGCCACGAAAACCTCTCAGGCAGCGACACCCCCGATGAGTCCGAGGCATTCGTGATGTTCTCGATCATTGAGACATACCAGTCGATGGCATGCGTATCATCAGAATACCACTCCGCGTCATCGCTTCCATCCTTCCCGACGAGACTGGGGAGTACCACTTGACCATTCTTGCGGTAATCCTGAAGCTTGGTCAAGGGCCTGTCATCGATGTACTCAGTACGTCGCTTGGCAGTGATCCCTGACAGCCGCTTCCACTCGTCGACAGCCTTGGCCATGTCTGGGGGTGAGGCTACAGTGCTCTCCACGGCACCTGCCTTGACCTCCGTTGGCTCGGTTCCAGGCTCCGGGGGAGCAGTGGACTCACTGCTCTTCTCACGGGCTGGACCCTTCTTGGCTGCGGATTCCTTCCTACCACCCTCTTTCTTAGGCACCTTTAGGATCTTGAAGTCTTTCAAGGTCCCTTTAGATGCCTGCGATTCAGGAGCTTTCTTGCTCTTCGAACCGGAAGGGGTGGCACTTTTCGATGTAGCTGGAGTAGACGGCTCGTCGACCTCCATCTCATCGGGGGAGGAGTCTCTCGAGGCTGCAGCAGCCGCGACTTTCAAGTCACGCTTCTGCTGCTTTGCGGCCTCTTTCGCCTTTCGACGGAGCTCCTTCTATCTCTCCTGGGACTCTGCCAAGGCCTTTTGTGCATCCTCGATCTGCTTCAGAAGAGCTGCACTTTTAGGCGAGGTTGACTCGAGCTCCTGCTTGGGTCGGGTCCTCTTCTTCTTCTTCTTCTTCTTCTTCTTCTTCTTCTTCTTCTTCTTCTTCTTCTTCTTCTTCTTCTTCTTCTTCGATTGGTGACTCGCCGAAGAGCTGTACCCAGACTGCTCATCGGATGAGGACCCCATGGTTCTTCTTGAACGATGGACTCAGAGAGGTCGAGACGTCGAAGAGATTTTCGAGGGGTTTCGATCCACACTCCGGCGGGTCGAAGCCTCGAAGGGCCTTCGATGCACTTCGAACCGCACTCAGGCGGCTCAAAGAACTGGAGACAAGGGTTCGAGAGAACACGAACCTGCACACAGTCTGTCTCCCGAGGCTATGTTGTGGGCGACCTCCTACACTCAGGTAGGAAGTCCCCACGCAGAGGTGTACTAGCTGACCTAAGCTAGGCTTAGTCCAGCTTATCTGCATCCAACTCTCACGAGAAGGGCGCAAATGTAACCTCCGGGGTGTGCGACACGGCCTTTTATCCCTGCGGCGCTCGTCTCTGATTGGAGGAACGGCGCAAGTGACTGAGGGGGGCGACCCCTATTAGTTCACAGCGCATCACGCCATGACCAAATAAGGTAATGCTCCAAAAATGGAACGACTCACTCTCCTCACACCATCACGCTCTGGTTCTCCAGTCGCATTGTTTGCATATGCTGTTATTTCTATGTGGGCTATGGGACTCCAACACTGTCAACATGGCCATCAAAGGCACCCCCGTTCAACAGACTACCGGGATTAAAAATGGTCCCAATATGGACCTGCCCGTCAGGCAGAATCCATCAGCCTATGCTGGGAACCCATCCACACAGTCCGATTAAACAAAGGGGCCCAAAGTTTTCATGTTTTCAGTGTAGGATTGTCTCAAACTAAGAGGCAATCACATGACTTCTCGTTGTGTGATTTTTTATTCACGTCCACAGACAGATTTACCCAAGAACGGCAACCATTATTTAAATCCTTATTAAAAACAGGTTGGTAAAGCTGCTGCTTAGTATTGTGCGATCCATCGATTACTGAGTAGGGTTTAATCTAGGACTTTTCCTGATTTTAACCTTTACTGTAGGAACAAGTGTTGAGCCTAGGGGCAGGTTACTGTTACCCCCTCCTGGCTCCCCGTCCTTTGATGTGGCCGGGCCGACCTGGTTATTAGCCAGTTTCCGTCGCTGTCTGCCTCCCATCACTTGTGGCGCCGTGGATGAAGGGGCCAGAGTGTTTGCTCTGGGTTTTCTTTCATCCTCGACACTTGTCGATCGTCCCTTTGATGAGCCTTGGAACTTAAGCCTTGCTCGAGTCATAGGTCCGGTCTGGAATGACTGATCCTTGACTTCAATCGAAACATTTCGATGTGAAGTTTGTTCAGTCATTTGCACCTTCAAGGGGGGTCGAGCTTCCGACGTTCCTTCAAAGGCGGTTTAGACACTTTTGACTTATCTCGACGAGCCGGTCGACCACGGCGTCGCTTTGATGGTTTACTGGCATTCAATACCTCCACCTCGCTCAGCTTTCGAGCTTTGTTCTGTCGCTTTCGATGACCCTGCTTAGTTTGTTTTTTAGACTGAGCTTCCGGTCGCGACCTTTCAATCTCTATCTTGACCTGTTCAGAAACAGACTTAGCCCTTTTCGTGGCCCGACGAGAAGGTGAATCATCATCAAGTTGTGGCTGCAACAACTCGATAGTTTGTGATAGTTCTACGCCCAACCACCGGCGTACTCTATCAACATTGCTCTTTTGCAACCGCCCACGGGACGATCGAAGTAATAGTGTCGACTCAGAGAGGACAGAATCCACTACCAACGGCCCGTCCCAGTTGGGTGCAAGCTTCATAGCTGCTTGGGGGGTGTGGTACCTCACCACCTGTTCCCCAACTGAGTATCTTCTCTGCTTCAGCCCATAGTCATACCCGACTTTCTGGCGTTCCGCAGATTTACCTAAATTTTCTTTTACCATGCTGTAACTTTCCCTCAACCGATCTCGAAGCTGTTCCACGAAAGTAACTGAACAAGGGACTTCGAGGGGCTTCTCGATTGAGCCGAAAATCACATCCGCTGGCATGAGAATTTCTTCCCCGAATACCATCATATTTGGACTGCATCCAGTAGAACTATGTTCAGAGCTGTTATATGCGAACACAACATATTTAGCCTGTTCATCCCAGTCATCCATATGTTTGTCAACCAACATAGTCAGACTCTGAATCAGTGTTCTGTTGAACCTCTCCACCTGGCCATCACTTTGTAGCCTGTACGGATTGCTCCTCTGTTTTACAATCGTCAAATATTCACACATCTCAGAGAAGAGACGAGACTCGAATTCTCGACCTTGCTCGGAATGCAGGAGCAACGAAACGCCAAAGGTCAAGACCCATTCATCCACGAAGGCTTCTGCACAGGTCTCTGCTGTGTGATTTGGTAAGGGAATAGCGCGAACATACTTGGTGAAGTAATCCTGGATTACTAACATGCAAGTATTCTTGTTTGGTGTGGGTGCAAACCCGAGATGATATCCATAGCTATCCTCCCGAATCTCACCTCGAACAACTCTTGGTGCAAAGGAGACTTACCCATGCCCTCACCGGGCTTTACCAAACAACAGGTAGGACAATGTTGAACCCAACGACCTATGTCCTTTCCCATTCCAGGCCAGTAATATCTCCGCTTCACCTTCTCGAGCATTTGTTTTCAACCAAAATGTGCCTCTGTTCGGTGTCCGTGGCAAAAGGAGAGTACCTCGCCCCTCAGTTGGCGTGGTATCACTACTTGGATCGTGCGTCTTGCGCGACCCGCCTCGACTTTCCAGCGACATAACAAGCCTTCACGGAAAGTTAAGAGGGGCCATTGCCCTATTAATTTCCGTACTTCGGTGCTCTCGATTGATACCTCAGGCCTAGTGGGTTTAGCCCCCTTAACTAGCCATTCGGCAACCCGTCTGATGTCAGCGTCCGCTTTCTGAGCATCAATGAGTTCATCGAGAGACCAAAACACAACTCCCACTCGACTGTCTACTAGACTACCTACAGCCGCGTTGTGCCTGCCGCAGTCTGTGCAATCTGACCTGTGGCATAGCCGCACAGGGATACGAAAAAGGCCATCGGCATTCAGATGCTTGGCACCACTTCGATGTTCAATCTTAGAGTTTTCGAGACCAAACTCCGAAAGGTGGGACAGCCACCTACCCATCATTCCTTCAGCTTCTTTGAAATTCAGGAGCCATTTCCAAGAAGAATGATCGGTGTGGATAGTGAAATTACCACCATAGAGGTAGTGCCTAAACTTCCTGGTGTACATGATAACTGCCAACAGTTCTCTTTGGTGGTGCAGTAGTTTCGTTGTGTTTTACTTAGAGTGTTACTAGCAAAGGAGATTGGGACCTCCATTCCATCCTGAATCTGGGATAGAACAGCTCCAATCGCCGTATTGCTAGCATCAGTGTCTAAGATAAAACGACCGTCGGGTGTGGGGAATCAAAGCACAGGAGTCTCCTTAAAACTCGACAAAAGCATGTTCAGCCCTTTCTGTCCATGCGAATGCCTCGTAACGACCTCTACTACCTTTAGGTTTCTGGACCACTAAGTCCTGCAAAGGACCTACTAGTTTCACAAACCCCGGGATAAACTTTCGGTAGTAGGAACAAAAACCAATGAAGGATCGAATTTCCTTTACTGTGGTGGGCCTAGCCCAAGTCATTACGTCGCTAATTTTCCCCGTGTTAGCCTCTACACCCTGTTCAGACATGATTCGGCCTAGGTACTCAACTGAAGTCCTAAAAAGCTGACACTTTTTAGGTTTCAACTTCAGTCCCCATGCTCGAATCCTGTTGAAAACTTCTGCCAGATTTGCCATTGCTTCATCCGTCGTTTTGCTGAAGACGATGATATCATCAAGGTAAACTAGGCAAATCTTACCTAGTAAACCCCTCAACATCTCCTCCATCATTCGCGGGAGCGTTACACAAACCAAACGTTATTTGATCGAATTCATAGAGCACCCTCTGGTAAGAAAAAGCGTTTTTCTCGACATCGTCGGGATTCATCCCGATCTGCCAATATCCAGATTGGAGATCGAGACAACTAAACCACTTATTTCCTCCCAAGGCATCTAAGCATTCGTCGATGCATGGGAGAGGATAGGCATTTTTCTTAGTCACTCCATTCAGACATCGGTAATCGATGCAGAATCTCATGGTCCCATCCTTCTTCGTCACCATCTGGACGGGACTGGACCAGGGACTAGTACTTGGCCCAACCACCCCCGTATCCAACATCTCTTTAAGTTGTTCATCCATCCGCAGCAGCTTTCTTGCTGAGAGGAATCCTCCTATAAGGAACTCAGATAGGTTGTGCATCACCAGTATCAATGTTATGCAGACATCGATTGGTGCGCCCAAAGGGTTCATCTGGACTCTTAAAGACATCCACGTGCTTACGCAGTAAGGCGGACAGTTTCAGTCTTTCTTCTGGTTGGGTCAGGTGGGTGTCACCATACATATCTAACAGCCAGGTAGGGAGCTCCCCCGTGTGGGTGCTCACAATTTCTGCTGTCTCGACGTCTGCAGCTTCTTGCTCGAGGACAATGTCTCGATTCAGTGGATTACAGAAGGGAAACACTGTTTACAGAAGGGAAACACTGTTCGACGGACATTGCTGAAAAGGGCAGCCTCACCAACCAACCCAAAACTTCTCAGAGTTTTCAGATCGGGTTCGACTATGCCCTGTCGATCTCTTTCCAGACCCTCGGATTTTACCAGGACATCGCATCGATGTCTAGCTGGTATCCTAGTGGTCTGTGCTACTGAGGCAACCGATGATACTCTTTTCAGTTTACACTGATGGTGCTCTTCTTTCGGCTCGGTCATGACCAATTGACCCGTCCTCGGGTTAAGGATCATGCCATATATAGCCACAAAGTCAAGCCCCAGAATACCATTGTCAGCCACGTCGGCCACTATTTGGCTAAACACATAGTGGGTCGATGTGACCTTCAGAGGTAGAACCAATCGACCATAGGTCTGCATTTCGGCTCCAGACGCAGTGCACGCTGTTATTCCCTCGTAGAGATTATCTGACGGCACCACTAACGTTCTCGTGAGTTCCCGAGAGACAATGGTGTGGCTGGCACCAGTATCTATCAGGTAGTCTAAAGGACGCCCTCTAATCTCTGCCGACAGGTACCATCATTTCCCCGACAAGGGGGCTGTTCCTGCTAGCATTCTCAATCCCACGTCAGTACTCAGATCGATCCCTCTCTTCTTTAGGAAAGAGAGACAGGGATCATCCGAGGGAAGCTCTGTTGCGCAGACTCTGGCCAGCTGCCCCATCAGGGCTTCTCTCCCGGTGTCGACTTTCACTTTCGATTCAGTCGAACCCTCGACCTAAGACTTCGGGCTGCCACCGCCCTGTTCTTTGGCCATTGAGGCTTTTTCTACACCGACATCTTTGGAACCCGACCGGTGATCAACCGGTGCCACTGTGGTAGAGGGCTTGGACGGCCCTACCGTCCCTTCAAATCTACTGTCGTTTGATCAGGAGTGCCAGAGGTGCTGATACCTTGGCTTTTCGATGGTCGGGCAGCTCGATTGCCACGTCGACCTCCCGCCTCAGTTTTACGTCGCGTCAGGTGGTAGACCTTTAATAGGCTCGGGGCAAGTTCGTGCAAAATGCCCTTGCCTCTTACAGTTCCAACACTTGGCGTCGGAAGGAGGGGTACTCGGCTTCTCTGAGTTAGTAACAGGAACAATCCCTCCCTCGATCACCCTGAGTAAATTCTGCAATTGACACAGCGAGAAGGTCTGTTTCTGTACCTTGGGTTTGGAGGCCTTATATGACACCCTCAATTTGCCAGCTGGTTTCTGTTGCAAATCAGTGTCATATAATCCTCCTATGAACAACTGGTTGACTTTGGTTATTAGCCATTCCACCGAGAAGTCCACACCTGGATAGGCATCGCCGGCAAGTCGTCTTAAAGCAAAGCTATAAGCTCTGATGCTTTCGTTTTTGCCCTGGCGTCTCTTCTCCACAGTGACAATGGGGTCCTGCAGGCTCGAGGTCATGGCTTCTGTTTCCATGTCGACCAGCCCCTCTAGAGTCCCATCTCCATGGTCCTCCCACAACCATACAGTATCAGCTGCGGGGCCATTATGGAGTAGCATGAGGAGTTGAGCCAATGCCATACTCGAGGTCAATACATTCACTCGACGGACATGATTGAATCCGTGGTACCAAAGGAGCCAATCATCCTTCCATGTAAATGCAGGACACTCGACTGACCTAGTCCGGGCAGGTTCGTGCCCGATAGAAGTATTATCAAACATCCTACTTGATCTTCTGACCTGAACAAGAGCGAATGTTGTACCTCTTCTAGGTATTTGATGGTCCATCCCCATGTTTCTCATAGTGGTATTGCACGACTATAATTCATCCCCCAGGGGTTACCAGTCTCTGCCTCACTCATATGTGACGCTTCAAACCTGATATCCCTATACTTAGGAGGATCAACATGTTGTTGGGCAGTGATAGGGGTCAAAAATTGTCTGATCACATCACTTAGACATTCGGTCCACGGCATCAAAGAAATGGGTTGGGTTCGACGTGATCTCGATTCTACTTTCGAGATGTCGTCGATAGCCCCTACCATTCGATCGATCTCCGACTGTTGTTTCGAACGTTCCGCCTGTTTCAATTCCGATACAAGGAATTCCAGTCGGCTATGTTCTGCTTTCGAGAGATCTCGTTGCTCGCTTAGGGCAAAGAGTTGCTTAACCTCTCCTTCATGGCACGGTTAAGCCACTCCCTGTAGTCAGGATTCTCGACCAGATCCCCTTGAGTAGCAACCCTCGCAGTGCTGCATTCACTACTTTGTTGCTTCTCTAGAGGTCTAGCGGCACGCACTTTCATGTCTGTTTGCTCCTGCAGACATTCTTCAAGTGTGAGTTCATCACGAACTTCTTGATTGACCCTGGCTTCGTCAGCCTCTATACGAGACGACATCTCTCGTCGGAGTTTGTCGATTTCTCCACGCATGGCTCCCAAAGCACTCAAATCCTTCTGATCCTTCAGAGATTGAGCTACTAAGGTTTCAGATTTCAGGGAATTAAGCTCGGCTTCATGTCTCGCTTTACGTTCCATCAAAATCTGATATTCGGCCATCTTATCTGCGTGTACGATTTGCTCCTCACAGCGACGACGCATTTCTGCCTCCTCCCTGGCTCGAGCTTCCTCGTCAGCTTGCATCTGACAGAGTAACGATTCTCTTTCCTGACGTAGCTGTTCGACCTGCTTTTCATAAGCCGTTAGGTGTTCAGCTACTTCTTCAGTATGCTCTGCTGATTTTTGGCTCAGCTCATGCCACAATTCTTGCAGTCGTTCCTCCAACATAGTTTTTTCTACTTATGTTTAAGGGACGTCTGCTCGTGCTGGGCATCCCCAAAATTGTTTCGAGCTTTCTCGACGCATTCTCGGCGGCTTGTTGCAAGGCGGTCGATCTTCGCTTTTAGTGATTGACATTCCACAGCTGTCAATCGACTACGCTCGATCTCAGACTTCGTTGCAAGCAAGGACTCTTTCTCGCTCAAGAGTTGTTTGACCTTCTCTTGAAGATCAACAAGCTCTCTATTAGCGATTTGAGTCTTGTTTGAAGTCTCCAGCGCTTGCTGCCTAAGCTGCTCCAACCTCAGCTCTATTTCTGTACTCTTCTCCCGAGCCTTCATGGTATTACTCGTGAGAGCATCCAACTGTTGACGACCTTGTCGTAGTTGGCGTTCTTGCTCTTGCAACAACTCTTCCCTTACCGCTATCTATACTTCCTGGTATAGAAACGGGCGAAGGACCCTCGAAAGACCAACTACCAAGGCCCATCGGAGTTCCCACGGGCGATGCTGTTCTTTCCACATAGGACAAACTCTGTGTCCTTAGGAAATTCTCAGCAGCCGGAGAGAGTTGAGTCGACACTCGCCAGTTGAGTAGTCGACTCCTTTGATACAGGCCCAACCGGTCAGTCTATGGACCTGTTATCAGTGAGTGGTTCAAACCACCATCAATTAGTGGATCGTTCATATCCACTAATGGACCTGCAGCCGCTTGATGTTGGTGATTGGGGTCATCACCTTCATCCAAGTGGCCCTGCATGTGGAACTTAAGCCCGCAGTATCTATGCGGACTAAAGTTAACAACTGGTCACGGCACCAGTGTAGCGTTCTACCCCTTGAGGTAAATTGAATCCTTCGATAAACAACGAAGAACAACTATTTAGGTTCCAGTTAAAGCTTTATTGTCAATAACGCATAGGCATCAGCCGTTCTCGATGACAGTTATAGGTAGTAGAGTTTGAACTACAAAGCACTCTCGACACTAGACGACTAGCACAGCCTTCTAGTGTCTATAGTTATCAACCCACATTTACCTTCTCTGTGCAACAGCACAGAGAAGTATCACAACATGGTAGTCGGGTAGCCGCCAACCATCGCTCACGATGGTTCGTCACGACTGGACTGACCCTGAGGACGGCCTTATATACACCGAGGGCCACGTGACCATGTGGTGACGTGGCGTTGGACTCCAGCGCCCCCAGGCGTCGGGTAAGAGAGGTGCTCTCGATGTCGCCCAAGAGGACAACAACGGTACCTCGAGGATGACTCGGGACCACCACAGTACGTTCAGAAACTGGCTCCTTGGATGTGGTCTCACTATTACTCATGGCTATGAGAGGTTATGTGGTGGGATATTCTGAGGAGTTCTCAACCATTGTCAACGAACCGTTACAAGTCGATTTTGTAATGAACACTGAATCCAGAGAAGTTCTTTGATCCTTGTTTATTGCATGATGACAGAGTGTACATATAGGTGGTGACAATGATACACTCGCCAGCATGCAGGCTCTGCCCCTAAGCTTGTGGCTCAACCTATCGTAGGTTCTAGATACTAGGGAGGTTGTGTGTAGAATAAAGAGATACCTGGGAGCTGCTCATAGGGTCTTATATACCTAGGTGAGCAGCTCACAGGGTGATGAAATATACTGGTAGGAACAGGTCAGATCTGGTCAGGTCTGGTTGGATCTGGTCAGATCTGACGCGTTGTCATACCTGGTAATGATTCTATTTATATGTGGACCAATCAGGGTGAAGGGAGATTATGGAATTTCCCTGCATCCTAGGAATGCGTCCACAGGTATGTCGGTATGTTGTGATACTCCCAGTGAGTCAGTGCCCAGAAATGGAATGGGTCCGGCTCTCACAACATCCTGGTATGGATGATGTAAGAGTAGCTCACTGTACACACTGGGGGGGTGAGCTGTAAGCTTGTGAGCAGGGCCTGAGCGTGTGTGGCGAAGAATTTAATAAATGTGTAAAATAATGAATAATACCCAGAATGGTCCATTGACAATATAATGCAATAGTATCATTTTCTTTACACATAAATGCAAAAAAAAAGAAATTGATCATCTTTTAACATTTAACATGACGATCACAGTTTTGTCCCATCAAAACTCCTTCATTTACGTGTCACTTTTGTGTAATATTGTATGCAACACTATAGGGGTATAGATATTGTGGCGTAGACCGAGGGCTTGGCGGAGGAGCTGGAACCACCCTGGCGTGGGGGCGGTGAGGCCGTTAAGCTTGGAGTCATGTCAGAGGCCAAGGATGGCTACATGTTGGCGGAGTAGGTCCCCCGACGCTGGCTTGGTGGTTCTCCATGCCAGTGTTGGAGGATCTGCTAGTGTATATAAACCGGGAGACGATCCACCGTAGGGAGTTCGAGTAACAAGCTGATCAGGGATGTCTCCAGGGCTGGCCTCCAGTATTCACCTACAAGTATTGGACTTAGATGGTGTGGCGAAGACTGCCAGGTAATAAAGTACAAACAAGTTGAACACAATTTGGCGAGTGGTGTCATCCTTTATTCAGATGGAGTAGGCAAACGCTACATTGGTGACAGCGGTGTTTAAAGGATCCACGGAAGAAGGATGGCGGAAGCTGCAAACTATTCAACAGACAACAACAATGTAAAGATTGAGTTGGAGGGAGGTAGGGAGGATAAAGGAACTCTCCTGGAGATAGTTGACGAGAAGGTGACGTTAAGAAGGGGAGGGATGGCCCGCCAGGCGGAGGACCACCCAGAGAGGCAGGCGGAGCCTGCCGACAGGGAACCCGAAAGACTGGCCGATGAGCCCCAACTCCACGAAGACTGGCAGAAAGAAGATGATACTTACCGGTGGCCGTGGGAGACGGAGGACAGGAAGGACAAGGCGGGGCGGCCCCGATGGAAGGTGCCAGGCAAAGATGGATGGCCGGGGTACGTCCCAGGATGAGACATGGGACCCCAGAACATGTGGTGGACGGAGGGGCAGTGGGCTGAGATAAACAAGCCACGGGCGGCGGGTCGGAGGAGAGAAGGGAAGGAGGTCTAGGCGGAGGAAGAAACACTCCTCAACAGAATGACTGTCAAGGAGGAAGGAGAGGCACGGCTAGAGGCGGAGAGTGGTGCTGAGGCTGCGAAGGAAGCAAGGGAGGATGTTCCCAGGGGGGGAGCCGACGGAGAAAGAGGTGGTAAGAATCAACCAGTGGTGAAGCCAACTAAGTACGATGGGACGACAGACCTGGCCGACTACCTCAACCACTTAGACCTGTGCGTGAAAGTGAACGAATGGAGCCTGGCGGAGGTGGGGATGTTCTTGGGGCTTAGCCTGTCGGGTGCCGCAAGGCGACTGCTGGCGGGGCGGAGGCAAGCTACGCCGGAGGGTTATGCGGAAAGCTCTAGTCGAGCGGTTCGAGCCCACCAACCAGGAGGAGACGTATAAAGCCTGCCTGCGGACCAGAGTGCAGAGGAAAGGAGAGGGGCTGCAGGAGTTGCAAGAAGATCTGATGAAATATACCAGATTGGCCTATCCAAAGGCGGATGCTCGGACTACTGACACCCTGGTGGTCGACAGGTTTCTCCTGTGTGTAGATAACCCGCTGAGACAGTGGGTATACCAGACACAGCCCAAGAACTTGCAGGAGGTGGTGATGACGGCGGTAGGGGCGGAGGCCTATCTGAGGAACGAGCAGGAGTCTCAGCAGAGGGTGAGGTCCGCCGACGCCTCCGTTAACGAGCACCTCCAGTCCAATGAAGAGAAAATGAGCAAAATGGCGGAGCTCATAGAGAGGCTGGTCGAGCCGGCGGCGGTAGGAAAGAAAAGAGGCAGAGCAGCATGGCGTGTTTCGGGTGCCGCCAAGAAGGGCACTTCAAGAGAAAATGTCCCAATAGCAAGCCCAAGGAAGGGGGCTTGAGGTCGGAGGAGCAGGCACCTTCGGCGGCGGGAAACTAGAGGGCCGGGTACAGGTCGGAGGAAATGGGCCAACAAATACAATCCAGGGTCGCAGAGAGAGAGGTGGCTGAGGATTGATAGTAGAGGACCAACTAGCCGGAGCACCTATCTAATTAATAGTGGATACAGGAGCGTCCTTGAATCTAGTATCGGAGGGATGGTGGGATCAACAAGGCAGAGAAGGGGCACTCCGCGAAACGGCGGAGAAGGTCTACTCCGTGGACGGGAGACCAATGAACATAAAAGGGAAGGTCCGAGCCAATCTACAGCTGGGCCATAAAGTGATAGAGGCAGACTTCGTAGTCAGTGACACGGGCACGGAGGGAATCCTAGGGGCAGCCTTCCTCCGCACCCATCACTTGATGGTAGACGTCGAAAGAGGACGGTTAGTCTGGACAGAATGGGAGGAGGCTTGCTGAATTGTGAGCACCCGCCCGGCCATCTTGGGCTCGGGACAAGAGTCCATGGTGGAGGACACAATAAAAGGGCCGTGGCGGACGGGGAATGACGGAGTGGTGGAAGGCATGGCAGGGCACAAAGGGGAGCCGAAGTTTCTGGTAGGCCGGGGTTTGGTGCTGCCAGAGGGGAGGGAGACCTGGGTGTGAGTACTCAACCCGGGGCCTGAACCTATAGTTATTTATCAAGACATGACGCTAGGTGCAATCCAGAAAGTGGGCAAAGTGGCAGAGGAGTCAGGAAAAAAAGGGAACTGGTGTCGGGTGGCGGAGACGTTTGGAGAGGCAGACCTCAAGGCCCTGGTGAAAGAGTTGGTGCAGGGGACGGAGCCCCACCGGCGGAGGCAGCTGGCGGAGTTACTGCGGCGTCACATTGGGGCATTCCAGTGTCACAAGGGAGATAAGGGCCATACTACGCTGGCAAAACACAAGATCGAGACGGGGGATCATCCACCAGTCAAGCAACCGCCCAGGAGGTTGGCACCCCATAGGAGGGAAGCAGTGGAGGTGGAGATAGACAGGATGCTGGAGGCCGGCGTGATTGAAACCTCAACCAGCCCGTGGGCCTCTCCAGTGGTCCTAGTCAAGAAGAAGGATGGGACAACTCGATTCTGCGTGGATTACCGGAGGTTGAATGCCGCCACAGTCAAAGACGCTTACCCCTTGCCCAGGGTAGAAGACTGTTTGGACACCATGGCCGGGGCCTCCTGGTTTTCTTCTCTAGATCTCACCAGTGGGTATTGGCAGTTGGATATAGAGGAGGAGGACCGAAGGAAAACGGCATTCACGACACAAGGGCCTGTACCAGTTCAGGCGGATGCCCTTCAGGCTGTGTAATGCTCCTGGCACCTTTGAAAGGGTCATGGAGGTGGCCATGAGGGGCCTTCAGTTGAAGACATGCCTTGTTTATCTGGACGACATCGTTGTCTTCTCCGCCTCCTTTGACGAACACCTGCTTCGCCTGGGGGAGGTGTTGCAGAGGTTGGAGGAGGCGGGGTTAAAAATAAAGCCGTCCAAGTGCCAGCTAGCCAGGAGAAGGGTCCTCTTCCTGGGGCACCAGGTCAGCGAGGAAGGGGTGGAGACAGATCCGGAGAGGCTGTGCAGTCTTGGCCTACGCCTAAAACAGTGACAGAGGTGCGGAGCTTCTTGGGCCTGGCCGGCTACTACAGGACGTTCGTTCCCGAGTTCTCTACCCGCGCCAAACCCCTGAGCACCCTGGCAGAGAAGGAACGCGTATTCCGGTGGACGGAGGAGTGTGCGGAGGCGTTCCAAGATCTGAAGGAACGCCTAACGGAGGCACCCATCTTGGCATTTCCCAGGGCGGACGGGCAGTTGGTAATGGACACTGACGCCAGTAATACGGGACTCGGGGTGGTGCTGGCTCAGGAGCAAGACGAAGCAGAAAGGGTGTTGGCCTATAGTAGCCATACATTGAGCAAACCGGAGAGGAATTACTGTGTGACACGGAGGGAACTCCTGGCCATCGTATTTGGGCTAAGGAAGTTCAAGCATTATTTAATAGGGCGCCCTGTAGTGGTAAGGACAGATCATGCATCCCTGCGATGGCTACTGGACTTCAAGGAGCCTGAGGGGCAATTGGCCAGATGGTTACAGGTGATAAGCACCTACGTGGCGAGCTCTGCTGAACAGGCTATGTGAAGAAAAAGGTGTGCTTGGACGATGGTGGGAAGATCTAGCAGGGGCGAAACACTTTCAGATAGCAGTGCCAGAGGCCGGCCGGAGAGGGGTGCTCCAAGAGGTGCACGGGGAACCCCTAGCTGGCCACTTGGGGAGGAATAGGACCATCCGCCGCCTTCAAGGGGGGTACTACTGGCCTGACTTCAGGAAGGATGTGGCAGCGTGGTGTGCCAGCTGCGTGCCATGCTTGAGGAGGAAAACAGCCCCATCCCCACACAGGGCTCCAATGGGGCATGTGGGAGTGGGTTTACCCCTGCAGAGGGTAGCCCTGGATGTTATGGGCCCGCTGCCCCTCTCCTCGGCGGGGAATCAGTATATTCTAGTAGCAGCTGACTACTTTACCAAGTGAACGGAGGCCTATGCGATGCCTAACCAGGAGGCACCCACCGTGGCGAGGATAGTGGTAGATGAGTTCATCTGTCGGTTTGGGGCCCCGGTGGAGTTGCACACCGACCAGGGTAAAAACTTTCAGTCGGGACTGTTCCGTAAAATGGTAGCGCTCCTGGAAGTCAGGCAGACGCGGACATGTGCTTTTCGACCACAGAGCGATGGGTTGGTGGAAAGGGCTAACCGCACTATTGAGATGCTCTTGGCCACGGTAGTGGCGGAGGACCAGCGGGATTGGGACCGGCAGCTGCCGTTTGTGATGACGGCGTACCGCTCCTCCGCCCACTCCTCCACAGGACTACCTCCTAACATGTTGATGTTAGGTCGGGAGACAGTGGTTCCGCTACAGCGGGTATATCCATTGGCGCCTAACAAAGTAGGGGGATGGGGATACTTGGCGGAACTACAATCTCATATGGCCGGCACCTATTCCGCGGCGAGAGGGGCTCTAGGTAAATCAACCTGCCGGCAGAGGCGAAATTACGATGCAAGGGCAGCTGTGGCGGAGTTCCTGGTGGGGAGCTACATCTATTATTACCACCCCCGGTGGAGGAAAGGCCTGACCCCAAAACTGCAGAGTTATTGGACTGGGCCATGGGAGGTGGTTAAGAGGCTAGGGGAGGCAGCATACAAGATCAA
This sequence comes from Acholoe squamosa, assembly GCA_949317995.1. Classification (NCBI taxonomy): domain Eukaryota; kingdom Metazoa; phylum Annelida; class Polychaeta; order Phyllodocida; family Polynoidae; genus Acholoe; species Acholoe squamosa. Next base: position 18,241,577 of record OX439051.1, read on the forward strand.
GAAGGGGAGGACGAGTAGAGTGGCCCACTATGATGCACTCAAAGTGGTTTCTGGTCCCCAATTCGGGGAGGGGAGCATGGAGGAAGCATCGGAGGAAGGAGAGCTCAGCCTTTCAGAGGCGACGGAGGACGACTCAGAAGACGAGGCGGAGAACGGGGGAACCAGCGTCATACGGGCAGTCCTGTTGGCGCCAAAGCGGGGTGCACGGCGTAAATCCAGGGTCCTTGCAGGCGGAGGAAAGATGTCGAGAGAAAGCCAGGAATGGTGTGGAAGATGGATAGAACAGGAGAAACGGTTAAAAAAAGAGGCGGAGATGTCCCACTGGAGAGGGATGGAGCCAGAGGACGAGCCCCCGTACGGAGAGTGGTCCTTGGACGAGATAGGACGGTCAGATGAGGAGGATTCGGCCAGGCGGAGACGAATCACCTCCAGAATATCGGGATCAGGGAGAGAAGGCCAGGAGGGCCAAAGACCCAAAAAGGCGTAAGATACGGGCCAAACACGAGGAAAGATGGAGAATATTCAATATGATTGAGGAGGCTATCTGTGATAACGAGGAGAATGAGGAAAGGGAAGCCAGACATGAGGCTGGAGCTCGGCGGGCGGTGGCGCTGCCTGGCGGTGACAGAGTCAACCACGCCGGGGGTGGGTTGTTAGCACCCTCTAGCAGCGGAGGGGTAGGTGGAGTGATTCTAAGGGGTGGAGAGACTAACGGAGGCGGAGGAGTCCTCCCAGACTATGAGGAGGAAATAGGCTCGGGAAAGGTTACCTCCACTGTTTCCCACAGCTCGAAAAACAGTTCGGAGCACAGGGAAAGTCGCCGGCGGAAGAGAGAGAGAGGGTACTCTTCACCACCCTTCTCGTCCAGCAGATCCACTAGTGGCCATCGGAGGGAAGGACGGCACTCGGAGTCGGATTGTAGTCGGCGGAGTGGGAATCAATCTAGCAGTACTAGCCGAGGACGGAGTGAGAGGGGCCATCGCTATGAGACTGCTTCAGAGCGCGAGAGGAAACGGGTCCAGCAGTAGCCGGTGGTCGGAGAGTAACGCCGTAGATGGCTGAGACGGAGAGCGTGGGAAAGCGAAAACTTCCCACGGTGGGGGAGACAAGGACAGCCACCACGGAGGAGGACCTGCCAGGGTTGTGATTGGTCGACTGCTGGAGGGGGGCGGGGACCTGACAGCTCCCGGGTTGGATATAAACGGCAAGCATCCTCCGTCACAGTCAATTCCGGTTAGTTTCTGGACTACACCAGAGGTAATCATGCCTGTATTTAGGAACAAAGAACACAAGCCTGTGCCCACGGAGGTGGTGGAGGGGGAGGAGGTACCCCGCTATCGTTGAGAGGTCTGCAGAAAAGGGAAGGCCGGGAAGCAGTGGTTCTTCATGAGATCAGATGGCCTAAATAGACACTTACGGATGCATGCCGAGATGCAGGAGGGATACAAGTGTCCAGGGACTCAGTGCGAGCACATGGTGGCCAAAGATAGGGTGGATGACTTAAGACGGCACATTAGCCGCAGGCACCCCGAGATAGAGAACTGGACCCCCCCCCCCGAATGAGTGTTTAAGGCTATCCTTGGGGAAAGCGGCGGAAGCAGAGGAGGGCACTGCCAGCACCTCTGCCGACACTTCCCTGGAAAAGCCAGTAGAGGAGCAGAAGGAGACCCCTGCCAAACTACCTAAGAAAAAGAGAGGGGGAAGCAGCGGGCGGGGGACCAAGGCACAGACAACCAGACAAAGCAGCCCCAAGGAAGAACAGTCCAAGCCCAGCACCTCAGCAGCCGACCAGGGTAGGCCCCAGGGGTCAACATTCTCCTCGGCTACCTCCCGGGAATCTTGTTACTGAAGGAGGCAGAAGCCGCCTCCGCCTCGAAGTATCTAGAACAGTTAATGGGGTACTCGGAGGGTGGGGCTACTCCGCAAAGTGGTGTATCTACCCGGTCCGCACGGGGTTCCGGGGGACAAGGAGTTAAGAGGCTATACGAGCAGGAGACAGAGGGAGTGATGGGGTCCATGGGAAATAGGGCTAGGAAGACAGTAGGTGAGGTGGCGGGGACAGCCATGGGAGAAGCTGGTCCTAGTACCCCCCCCAGTCCAGAGCCTTATAGCCCTGGCACCGGCTCTAGAGGCAGGTGAATTAAAGATAGATGACGAAGTAGCGGCCAAATTGAAATTCGTTATAGGACTTCTAGTAGAAAAATATGGACAAAAGGGGGAGACCCCGACGAAAACTCTCCTCCGCATGCAGCGGGACCTTCCCCCGGGTACGGTTAGTATCGAGGCGCTAGAGAAGGAGTATGAGGAAACCAAAAAGGAGGTGTCTACAACCAGGTCTTCTATTAAGCTACCAGAGTATGAGGATGTGTCTGCCACTAGCGGGTAAGACGGGGAGAGCCTAGGTCTAGGGGGCAACTGTCTGGACTCATCCCCCGAGAAAGTGGGTCCATATGAACTAGTAAATAAGCCGAAGCCTGCTATTGTAAAGACAGTGACCATTGTGACACCTAGGTCGCCGGAGAAAGAGGAGGACAGGGGCCCTGACGAACAGGATCCCTCGGAGGAAGGGGGTTCAGGCGAGGTGGCGGAGGAGGAAGATGATACAAGCGAGGAGTCAGAGGACCACCAGTTTGTAATACCGCCCTACGTGGAACGATGCCCCAAACTGAAGGCCCAGTTCCTAACAGTCCTAGATGACACCAAGCAGCAAAGCCAGTCAAAGAGACAAGAGAGAGAGGAAAGGAAGAAACAGCGGAAAGAGACGGAGGAGCGGAGACTGGAGAAGGAGCGTAGAGCGGCGGAGGAAAAGAGGCTGGAGGATGAGCGCAAAGAGGCGGAGGAAAAGAGGCTGAAACAGGAGGGACTGGATAGGAAGGCGGAGGTGGAGGGGCAGCGAAAGAAAATCACCCCGAATAAGTCACTTAAAGATAAAGGAAAGGGCAAGACTATGAAGAAGCACAGCCTGGAGGCCCTCCTGCTAGAGGCCGATGCAGAGAGCCAGGCTAAGGGGCAGAAACAACAGGCGGGGCCTGGTACGACGGAGGAGGCCGCCGATCAACTGGCAAACAAACGACAGACTGTAAGAGTCGGGGATACCCTCACAACGAACCCTACTCCGGCCGGCGGTGATAGAACAAACACGATGGTTGCCTTACCTAATCTGGACCGGTACCCAAGGACTGTTAAAGTGGGGCTAGACGGGCTGGTGCCGTGCTCCCTGAGAGGGGAGTTCTTGCTACAAGTTGAACTCGGAGGGGAAGTAGGGGGGAAGGTGGAGACGGTGGTGTTGGTGCCTGAAGGGGTAGACACCCATGTAGGAGGACTAGACGACAGTGAACCACCGCCTCTCGCAGATAAGGACAGGGTCCTAGTACTTACTGGTGCTTCCGTTGGGGAAATGAAAGAAGGCGGGGTACCCTCCACCCAGGGAGTAGTGCACATAGAGGCAGTGAGTCGACCAGGGGCGGAGGTATCGGCGGCTGGTGGAGGCCGAGTGGCGGAGAGGACTGAGGAGGGGATGCCGTGGCATGGGGATTACACGAGGCCTGTAGCACTCCGAGAGTATTCTAAAACACTGGAGCTGCCACGGGATCTGGGCCCAGATTTGCGAGTGGTGCCAGGGGGGGTGCAATCCTCCTCCATCCAGTCCCTTACCAACGGGGACTTTGAACTGGTACAAGTCATAAGGACTCGCTATGGTCAAGGGGACAGGACAGGTTGCTGCGTTCGTTGTCGACAGAGGTGGCCCACCAAACCAACGCCTAGCGGGGCTACAGGGGAGGCGGAGGAAGGTGCGGCGACGGAGGGCGACTTCCAAGAGAAATTGGTAAGTGTACTCTTTTAATTTCGGACAGAAGGAAGGAGGGCCCAGTACAGGGCTCGGCAGAGGTGCTACCGGGTCAGAAGCGGGGCTACACAAGGACGGGGAGCTGAGAAGGAGGGGACGTGACCCGTTGGCTAACCAGTATAGGTTGGGCTGGGAACAGAGTAAAGGGGAAACTAGTGGGGTGGCAAGGCGGAGACGAAGACGAAGACGAAGACCCCGGCTTCCGGAGGAAGCGGGCGGCGGTCCGAGGGAGGAGCGCCGGAGTCGGTGGTGCGCTCGGGGACCAGGCGGAGGTTCAAGTCGGAGTATGTGTCTCGGACGGAGTAACGACGGCATGGAACCAGGCGGAGTATGTGGCTGAGACGGAGTGCCGTGTACGGAGTAGAACATTCCAAATATACTTGACGACGTATTATTGTATAGATTGTACTTGTATATAAGTTATATGCTGCATAGGGGACGACAGGGCGCATGAGTTTAGAATAGGCACCGCCCGCAGGGGTCAGGGAAGTAGGACACTGTATAACTATGTTTTTCCTTGCATTTAACTATTTAACAAAGAGACACCCAGGGGCCATGGTGTAGTACTGATATTCTAAATTGGATACCCATCTGCAGGAGGGTAATGTAACACTCTTCCCTGTAATGTTGTTAATTAGTTGGGGAGAGTGTGGCGTAGACCGAGGGCTTGGCGGAGGAGCTGGAACCACCCTGGCGTGAGGGCAGTGAGGCCGTTAAGCTTGGAATCATATCAGAGGTTAACTATGGCTACAATGTTGGCGGAGTAGGTCCCCTGACGCTGGCTTGGTGGTTCTCCATGCCAGCGTTGGAGGATCGGCTAGTGTATATAAACCGGGAGACGATCCACCGTAGGGAGTTCGAGTAACGAGCTGATCGCACTGCACAACTTTTGGGTTTTACAACCCCTTTACATTAGGAGTAATTTCCGTATTTACAGAGATTTACAGGCCATTACACACAATTACAGCTGAATTCCCATGATCTGTAAAGCTGATGAAGATCGCTCTTTGCATGTGTTTTACTGCCAATTCAAAGGTCGTAATGGCTGTATTTACATCTGATGTAATGTCCAGTACAACCCATGTAAATACCAATATTACACAAGATGTAAGGCCCAGTAAAAGCCATGTAAATACCAATGTTACACATGATGTAAGGTCCAGTAAACCCCATGTAAATGCCAATATTACACATGATGTACGGTCCAGTAAACCCCATGTAAATACCAATGTTACACATGATGTAAAGTCCCATAAGCCCCATGTAAATACCAATATTACACATGATGTAAGGTCCAGTAAACCCCATGTAAATACCAAAATTACACATGATGTAATTTTCTGTAAACTCAAGGTAAATACTATGATACAGTTCTCTGAAATCATTATAGATTATTATATTCAAGGGCTCATCAATTATTGGGACATTTGATTAATGGAATACAGTGTTTTATTTATTTCTACATCAATTGAATCATCAGTTTATGAAGACATTGTTCTTCACTGTGTCCTGCCCCAAGCCATGGATGTGTCTCCTTTGGTCTGCATTCTGCACGAACTATGTTCATGGGGTTTCAGAGACTAACATTCACAGCTTCTAGACCTCCTAGTGATGGGGATAGAAGGGACATAGGCCGGGACCAGGTCCAGGGGTTTCAGGAACCATATACACGTTTTCTAGACCTCTTAATGATGGAGATAGAAGGAGCATAGGCAGGGACCAGGTCCAGGGGTTTCAGGAACCATATACACGTCTTCTAGACCTCCTAATGATGGAGATAGAAGGGGCATAGGCCAGGACCAGGTTCAGGGGTTTCAGGAACCATATACACGTCTTCTAGGCCTTCTAATGACATAGGATAGAAGGGCCAGAGGCTGGGACTATGCCCAGGGGTTTAAGGGACCATATACAAGACTTCTAGACTAGGCCCCTAATGACGGGTATAGAAAAGGCAGAGGCCAGGACCATGTCCAGGGGTCTCAGGAACCATATACATGATTTATATGCCTTGTAATGATGGGGTAGAAAGGGGTAGAGACTAGGATAGTGCCCAGAGAGCATCATGGACTATAGTTAACATACTGATACTAGGGCCCCCACTGATGGGGAGGTGTGGGGTATAAGGGCATACCAATATCCAATGATATTCCAAAGCAACTTGGAGCTAGGTTTCTCTGGAAAAAGAGATTGCATATAGCAGATTAATATACAAGGTAGTAATCACAGAGACGGGATAGGATGCATACAAACCATACTATACTACATATCAATAGTACATGAATATGAATTACAATCTGTATATGATATTGATAGCATACTGATTTGTGTTTTGTAAAATTACACTTACATTTTCATCCATATGTTATTCTCTATATAATATAGACTATCCCACCTGTACATGTACATGTTCTCTGTCTTCTGCCTGGTATTGTACTGGTCACACTGTTTAAAAATCACCCTCCCCCATGTAGCACCCTGAGACTAATCCCCCAGATAATTGAGGTGTCATAGCTAGGTGAGTGGGTGAGGGGGGTGACTGAGGTAGTGGGGTATGCAGCATGCCTTATCCTGGCCTATTGTTCTCACCTGTCAATCATCCTCTACCTGGGCTGTCACACCAGACTACCTGTCTGCATGCACACACCTCACCTGTAGTATGGGATAAACAACATGTGTACTGGTGGTAGCATGAACCATTATATGTGCCCACTCATGAGAACCATTTAGGAAGCATAAATAATTGAACTCTTTCTATCCCCATCAATAGAAGGCCTAGAAGTTGTGTATATGGTCCCTGAGAACCCCTGGACATAGTCCCGGCCTCTGCCTTTTCTATCCCCGTCAATAGAAGGTCTAGAATCGGTGTATATGGGCACTGAGTGACCCTGCTCCCTGTCCGGCCTCTACCACTTCTATCCCAGTCATTGGAAGGTCTAGAACCCTTGTATATGGTCCCAGACATCCCCTGCACCCTGTCCTGCCCTCTACCCCTTCGATACACATCATTAGAGGGCCAAGAAGCCATGCATGTAGCCCCTGAGAACCCCTGCACCCTGTCCCAGCCTGTACCCCTTCTTTCCCTGGCATTAGAAGGCCTAGAAGCTGTGCCTGTAGCCACTGAGATCCCCTGCACCCTGTCCCGGCCTCTACCCTTTCTATCCCCGGCATTAGAAGGCCTAGAAGCTGTGCATGTAGCCACCGAGATCCCCTGTTCCTTGTCCTGGCCTCTACCCCTTCTATCCCCGTCATTGGAAGCTCTAGAACCCTAGTATATAGCCAAGAGATCCCCTGCTCCCTGATCTGGCCTCGGAATTAGAAAATGGAGTAAAACTCTGGTAAATGAAGAGTAAAGCTCAATGAGAATTACATACATTTACATGAGCTTTTCTTGGGATTAACAGATGGGGTAAAACCCTAGTTAATGAAGAGTAAGGATCCATGAGAATCACACACTTTTACATGAGATTTACTTAGAATTTATAGATGGGATAAAGCCCTGGTACATTTAGTGCAGCTTTGATTGCATTTACTTGGCATTAACATCAGTATTACATCTAAATTACACACCTTGTAAATGTCCGTAAATATCAATGCATGTAAATGCCATGTAAATACTGTGTAAATCTTCAGCTGTATCTTTACATAAATTCTGATAGAAAATTGACCACCATTACAGGGCCTTTACCAAATGTAAATGTCAAAGTTCGTGCAGTGTCGGGGACGTTCTCCAGGGCTGGCCTTCAGTATTCACCTACAAGTATTGGACTTAGATGGTGTGGCAAAGACTGCCAGGTAATAAAGTACAAACAAGTTGAACACAAGTTGGCGAATGGTGTCATCCTTTATTCAGACGGAGTAGGCGAACGCTACAATATACAATATGAAAAGGAAAACAAAAAATAGAATTCCACAGGGAACAGAATCTACCTATCAAATGATTTAATGTTATAATAAACTTTGATAATATAGCTTTTTTTTAATCTGGTATGAAAGAAACATTTGCACATGGTAACCCTTTAACAGTTTAAAGGCCACTAATGCATTAATGTATCATGCACATAAAGTTGGTATGATGCATGAATGTAGCCTGGTCAGTAACTTGCCAAGGCTGCATTCATGCACCATACCAACCCTATGGGGCTGAGATACTTCCGAAGGGTCAGCATGATGTTCCAATAAAGTGCTGGTGAGGAGACTCCCCAGCACTTCATTGGTGCATCATGCCGACCAATGAGCATGATGCACTCCTGCACTACTGAAAGGGTTAATATATCAACCACAACTGTGATATGTCGTTAATCAATTGATAGGGAAACCACCCATACCAGAATTATGTACTACACATTGACTTATCAAATTAATTGTACATGGAAAACCAAGATCATTCTTTATACTCCTTATCACATATGTTAACAGTGAACGGGTGCAAAGATATTGTAATACAGAACCTATCAGAAAACTGAAATTACAGAAGGTAATTACCACTAACATTTAAGATTTTTGAAAAATATAACAGCCAAGAAAATATAAGGCACAATATCATGCTATATGAATCTGATATAATCTTATATTTCAATGTATTGTTAAAGACCCCCTCCTAAAATCTTCACCCAAATGGTAATTTTTGTTGTGGATCAGGGGTATCACAACATTGGGCAAATTATATACATCAATCAGCTGTTGGAGAATGCCTTCTCAAGGGTTTGTGAAGCTAACATGTTGATAGCCTATATCACTAAATAAATGAGTCTTCTCCTTTGGTATAAATACAGCAACAGCAAGGCCTTTGATAGGAGCATCCCCCCACCTGTGGAAGAATATACCCCCAAGTCTGTCTAAATATTCAATATAGTTTGCATACTCCTCAGATAGCCACAACTTCGTATCAGTTACCTCAAAGTTGTTGTAGTAGATATATGCATTCTTCCATTTAGACAGAAACTGTGGTTTTATTCCACTGTCAGCAACATATTTGTAAGTTGCATTCCACAGCCCTGCAACACATTTATAACTGTCGAAGAAGCGCCATATATATCCATACAGCAACTGTCGATCATGTATATACTGAAAGACATCATAGGAAATGTTCCTAAGTATGACTGAATCGTCATCAAGCCTCCAGTAATAATCAAGGCCACGCATAATGGGTTGTTGAAAGACTCCTTTTGCATGGAATCGACACATATGTCGATAGCCAATATGACTTTTACAGGGAATCTCCTTTGGGATCTCCCCCAGAAAATCTGGGGCTATGAACTCAATCTGCTGAAAGAACATCTGTGATTTAGAGTAGTTGCGAATAACAGGTATAAATGTTACAAGCTCAGCTTCATGGAAGATAATGATTGGATACTGGAATTCATCATTGAAGAAAGCATCAAGAGACTTAAAGGCTATCTCTAGCTTTCTTAAACGCTTCCGTTGTGTCAGGAAGTAGAAAGCTGCTCGTGGTTTTCCTTCAGACCAATCATCAAACACAAGCTGTCGGAAGCGTTGACATTCATAGTTTAGAGGTGAACAAGGCACAACTTCTGAAGATATGGGCACAGGCTGTTCAACCACACTGGACTGCTTTATATGGAGAATTGGTGCTGTAGGTTGCTCTTTGTGGACTTGATTCTCCTTTTGGTGCACTTTCAGAAAGGGACTAGGAGTTTTCTTTGACAACTCCCTCATTTCTCCTGTAGCATCCATGCTGATACCTCTGTGCTTATCCACAATATCATTGAGATCGTCGTTGTTTGGGTTCTCTTGTGCAGGCCTTCTGCCCTGCCACCTCTGCTCTTCCTCAATAGAGACACTGCTTATAGAAAGCAATACCATAGTAAAGGAACACATCCCACAAAGACTTAACCATAGAAATGACAGACGGCGCCTAAACAATGCCATGATTCAACTTCTTCCAGGTCCTGCCCACTCTTCCTGTCTCCAGCAAGTTGCAATATACTATGGTCATCAAGCTGAAAAGAGGATCAGAGATCTGCTATAGAGGTCAAACTGTAAGTGGCTTTTTATTTCTGGTTCTACCTCTCCTGCCAAACTCTCTAATCTGCACTCCAATAATATTCTGCCAAACCAAACCTGGACAATTCCATTCTAAATCCTGGCATTATGCCTCAGAGAACATATTTCCATCTTATACTACCACAGACTAAAGGTGTTTGGCAAAAATTTGAGGTATTTCTGTCGTCAGTTTCTCAGTGTGTTTTTTTTTTTAGAAATAAAGAAACAACTATTCAGGATGAGGTTGAAGAATAAAATTTCTACATGAAGTAAGCTTCCTTAAAACCTGACCAAAAACTATACCACTGCATACTCCCATAGAAATCAAAACTCAGATGCTACACAATGATTGAATAATTGAATGATATCACCATTATTAGGTGGTATCTTATGTTGTACATATTATTTTGGGAAATCTCTTTGAGATTTAAAGTCCAAACAGTTTCACCCAGTTGCTCTTCATGTTTCATGTGCAAGTCTGATTAACTCAGAAACACTCAGTTTGGAGCAATTCTCTTGTGAACCTTTAACCAACCCTATGAACAAACTTCACGGCCTTGGTGCATGCCAGTGAAGGACTTACGACATGCAGGAGGCTAGTGACAATGTGGGGAGGTCACATGAACACTATTGTCTCCATGTATGGGGCAAGGTAGGTCATGAGGTCATGATGTCACATGCAGTATTGGCTGCCACTTGTTGGCCGCTGGTGTGCAGTGATAATGGAATCTAATAGATTTAGGGTGAAATAGCAACCAATAATTCAACACCAAGCTCTAATAGAACTAGAGAGCCAGGAACCCTAAGGATACTGGCCTATGCCATCCATGAACGACTGACGGCCGTCAGTTGTTTCTTTTTGATATTAAATAGAAGGAATGGTCACATGTTCCCCCACACTCTTCAGTGCCTTACTGCACGTCGTCAGTGTATCCTCACCTGCTTCAGAGGTGCTGAAGCGCCATCACCAGCATGTATCAAGGCCGTTTCAAAGTGTTCATAGGGGCCCGTTATTAATATATCCCATCAAAACTGATGATGCTTAAATTGATTTTAAATGAAAAATAAGAAAGGAAAAGTGAGCTTTGCCGCAAAGAATTGGTTCCAGTAGGTTTGCTTTCCTTATGATTGTTCTCGAAAACATTTGGGGCAAAAGCTTTTTTGAAAAATGAAATAATTTCCATAGTAACCAGGAAGTGTCACATATGCCTACCTTTGAAAGACAATTTCCCTTTTGCATTCATTCAAAAGATGGAGGATTTCAGTGAATACCATTGAACACCATCAAAATTGGTGTTATATTTAATGTTCTAGTGTTTTGCATATATAGTGCCCCTGTTGACTAAAACCAGTATCAAGAATCCCATGAAGGCACTTTATAACCCCAAAAGGCCCGCATTTTTAGACTTCCATGAGAGCATTTACATACAGCCTGTCATCACACTCCTGACAATGTTTAGGTAGTGATGAAAGCACCCTAAATAGTGTTCAGGGCATTGCCAAAGAGGTACCAGCAGGGCATCTCAAGACAATATCTATAGCTATGGTTTTGAAATGCCCTCTAGAAAGGTAGATATTATTATATCTACCTCTACCTCCTGTCACAGTGGTGTACCTGCAATTTGCAATACCGCAGCTACCAAAGGGGCTTGGGTATCATGCAGCTAGATAAGGGGGCTATTGTATGCAGAATGGATCAAAATTGACTACCATCAAATAGAATGTGCAACATAATTGAGCCAATTCCCAGTAGACAAAAAACTTTATTTCATGTTGGATGGAGTGGAATACGGACTCCCCATAGATTTAACATAGGAACTCTGTATCTCACACCCCCGTGACATAACCCTGCTCGATATCTCACGGCCAGTAAAAGCACCTCAAATTGTCTTAAAACATGGAAATACTCATCATTTAATGCCTGAATAAATGAGTTTTTGAACATTTCTGACTCATATAACATTAAATAAATACAAAGGTTCACTCGCAGGGGTCTGACAGCCTCTGACCCCCAAGCGGTATTGGAATATACCGCCTGGGCCGGCCCTGTACTTTTGATCACCATGCCCCCACTGCTACCACCCTGCTAACTACCTGTGCATTGCAGTAAAGGGGCTTTTCACAGCTGAGTGCACAATACTCCAAGAGCCAAATGAAAGGGGCTGCACTGTGCTCCACCAAAGGCAATTTATTATGTCACTCTGATAACTATGGCCTATATATGACTTTGCTAAGACACCTGCATGAAGAAGTAGCATATACTCCCCTTGCCTTCTATATATGTTATTGCCTTCTGACCCCATGGAATATTATCTCATGCATAACCTTGTAGGTGACACATACATACAGCCTATGCATAGATCAGACTTTTAGTAGGCTATAGCTTTGTTTAGAAGTATATAGACTAAAATCAACATTCAACTAATACGTCACTGTTTTTTTGGCAGTCTTTAGGACCCCCCACCCCAATGTCACTGTTTGTCACTGGTACCAAAAGAGTCCCCCACATCCCCTTAGAGGGGTGTTTCATAAGGGAAGTTTAAGATATCTTAAAGTGAGTGGTAAATAAGTTATCATAATATTTGTGGTAAGGCACCTTGTCTTAAGTAGCATCCATTGTCTTAAAACAGTGGAAAAGCTGTGTTTCATGAAAAGGTTTACCACAAGTTTTTACCCCAAGTCTAGAGGTTATCATAAGGACTTATAATGGCATTTTTTTTGTGTTTCATTAGCAAAATTTATCTGCACCCTGAACCCTACGTATAAATTTAAAATTTTCTAGATTTTTGCCTTTTCTTATTTCCTTAGAATCCGTTTTTCAGACATCATAATTTTTTAAGATATCTTAAATATTTTCTGATAACTTACATTTTCACTTCTCAAGGCATACAAAATGATGTCATTATAGGAATCCCCTAGGAGTTTTCCTGGGGAGAGGGGAATTCAAACCTAATGAGATGGTCCCAGGTGAAAATTTGGTGCATTTAAGACATGTAGACCGCATTTAGGACATCTTAAGTTTTTACAACAACTGGCCTGAAGTGTACTTCATAAGGGGTTATCAGAAGAATTTCTTTTACTACAAGTCAACAGGATATTTACAACAAGGACTCATGAAACACACTCACTTAAGAGATGTTGAGCAGTTGTAAATATGTTGTCTTATACTTTATCACTTTTCTTAATTCTGACTTCTCTTATGAAACACCCCTTAGCAGTGATGTAATTGTTGAACATTCCCTTGTATTATATGATTTTGTTTCTCATTTTGGCTAATTAACCTCCCTCTATTAAGAACTGTACATGAGAGTTGTTTATTGCTGAGGGGGTGCCCAAGAACCCAAGAACCCAAGAACCCTCACTTGGCCCTTGGCCTCCCTCTGCTAAAAATGGGTGTCCAAGGTTGCCCATTTTATAGCAAGTCACAAGTAAAGACCAGTCCTGGATCGTGTTTCAATAGATTCCACGACAGGTTCAGCCTGCTATGACTGGAGATGGGTCAAATCTTAGCAGGTGATCTTAGTATTTTGGCCTTGGTGACTAAATAGCTGGCTACATTACTGGGTGATCGTACTGCCTGCTGGCTAAATAGCCACCACAGCAGTGACTCAATAAGGGATCCTGGTATGACAACCCTTAATGTGAATAATTAGTGGGTAGCCTTAGCTGCTGCCCTCTGCACTCCTTTGCTCAAATGTACCCAATCTGGGCTCTTTACACTACTACCTATATCCCTGTGGCCAGCGCCTTTGCCTCTGGGATGGCAGGTTTTTTTTTCAAAAGAATAAAATATCACTGGAAAATTGTGGTGTTTCACCTAAGAATTGAGCATTATGGCCACACATGGGCCAACTATGTAGTTACTAGTATGCAGTGGTGTAGATAGAGCATTAGGCCTTACAAAGCTGTCATGCCTGTCATACCCACCCCTCACCCACCATGGCCTTCTAATAAAATTACAAAGGATATCACACCTAGCTGACACCTCAGCCCTACTATCAAGAAAGAATAACAGAGCGTACATTGTTTTAGACACAATTAGGTCATTAAAATTTTTGTAACACGATCTGCAAAAAAGGCCCTTAGTGCAGGCTACATTAAGGGCCCTATTCCCAGTACATGTCACAGATATAGATCTATCATATATGTGATTTGAAAGGGAATTATCTAGAACAATTGTGGATCAACGTGGTAAAATGTACGCCCGCGCACCCCCTCGCGGGTGTACCTTTTACCGCGTTGATCCACAATTATACATCTTTTGGGCTGGGGGTCTCGGTTGTCTTCCTAAAACCACCTAAAATTGGCCCCACCAGGCCCCTTTTCAAGGCCCAGCCCCTATTTGACAGCCCTCCTACCCCAGCCCCTATTCAAGGGAGGCTGCTATTTAAGGCCCAGCTCCTATATATATATATATATATATATATATATATATATATATATGAGACAGTATGGTAGTTACTGCAGCCCTATGCTCATTTGAATACAGGAGTGCATACTAGACCATGAAAGAGGTATGACTGGTCACTATGTAGCCAATAGTGGCCCCTACGACTGGGTGCTATGACTTCATAGTGGTGTGTATTGAGCCAGTAGTTGAATAAATAGTAGCTGCTATTTTGAGGCCTCTACTGGAGCTCACTATGTAGTCACTGGTATGGAGTCATTTCTTACACCTCCCACTACGATTTGAGGGTGTCTAGTCGTGGAAACTATTGAAACACGATCCTGGATTATCGAGGCCGGGGGTCTGAGTGAGGGTTATCTCAAGAAGCGAAGCCCTCACTCACACCCCTACTTGTGAACCTTTGTCTATTTATCCAACATAGCAAATTGGTAGATATCCAATGTTTAAACACTTTAAGACACCGTCATGTCTCGATTATGTTGGGTGAGCGTTTAGATAAAATTTACTTGGTTTAACAAGGTGCAACGTATTAGCAATTTGTATGTGTACCTCTCTTTAGATTTGTATCATATGTGTACTTGGAATCTTTTTGTTGAGACATCATTGATAGAAAAAGAGCTCATATTGACTTGTCAAACAACTGCCTCCTATCTCCATCGGCACATGAGTTGGCTTTGTGGCCACCTAGCTTCGATACCTGCCTTCATATCTGAAGGGTTCAAATTCTGGTGTCAGGAGTTTGAAAATGGCCATTCGATTTTCTTCTTTAGAGAAGGTAGGTTGAAACCTAATGTGATTTTACGTTTTATAATAGGTCTATTTGATACTTACTTGGACAGTGAGATTGTTCTAAATATTCTGGAATGTTTTCAGATGATTCTACATGGGACGTCTACGTAGTTGATACCACCCAGTCGTACAGGCCAGGCACCCATACTAAATGGCTAAATAGTGTCCAGTCGTACCTCCCCCATAGTATAGTTTGTACTCTCCTGTTCAAATGAGCATAGGGCTACACTATCTATATAATTATATGTGATCCCACCTGGTTACAAGGGCATAAACATGGTCAATTATTATGAAAATGGATCATATTGTTAAAGGTGGTATTAACAGTAATAGCCCCTGATCATTTATTAATCCTTTTTAAAACTGCCCTAAATATAGAAAAGCTTTTTGAAGTGTAACACACCTCTCATTGTTCTCTTCTTGAGATATCAAGCAAAGGTCCTTTTTTAACATACTTTATTGACATGATACATTCCTAACTATAGAGCAAGAATGATTCTATACTGTGACTGAATGACCAGCAGGGCATTTCAAAATGATATCTATAGCTATGGTTTTGAAATGCCCTCCAGACATCAGAACTCACATCTATGCAAATTAAATATCCATCTTTATTTCATAAATTACAGGTACACCCCATGAAAGACACAATCATAACGTACACAATGGCCCTAGAGACATGTTTAGGAAACAGTTTGTACTCATCGAGACATTGTTGGTAGATTGTCATTAGCAATCTAAGTGATGGGATTAATTGCTTGATTTACTTTCTTTACTATCAACTGATTCCTTAAACCTCTCAGTAGATGGGCACATGTATAATCATACAGCCATAAATATGGAATGTTATGAAGTAACAGCAATATTTTACATCACCTGACATGATAATGTACTTTCAGCATCACTTCAGCATCACAGAATGTATCAGTTAATACGCCCACAAATAAAAGTGATATGCAAGTGCACAGAAATTGAAATAATCACATGTTTACTAGCATTTCCAAGAAATGCAAGAAAATGAAAGACCACTCAGATACAATATTCGTATTTATATAAAGTAAAGTAAACAATGCCCCTTTTGTCTTACGCACTTGACCTGCACCTCTTTTAGTATTTATTAGCTGTGAGACACCAAAAAGCAACCAAAAAGATGACCGTTCCATTGTTTCTTTTTAGTTCCTTTGGGATGCAAAATGGTGCTTGAATAATTTTCATTTCCCATGAAAAGTAAACAAGCTAGCGGTACCTGATCCAGTTACTTCGGGCCACACTGCAATATGAAGGCCCACGTATCATTTGTACATTTAATGACTCTGGGGGTATTTGCTGCATGTCACCATTCATTATCCAGGTTATGTCCCTGAGGATTTTCCTTTTTTATATGTTGTGCTGAATATCACACTGTCATTTTATTGATTGATGTAACTGGCATGTTGATAGCCAATATCTTTGAATTTATGAACCTTGGCTTTTGGCACAAATATGGCAACAGCAAGACCTTTGATGGGGGCATCACCCCACCTGTGAAAGAATATCCCACCAAGTCGATCAATGTACTCAACATAGTTTGCATATCCTTTGGACAGCCATAGATTCATCTCTGAGATCTCGAAGTTATTATAGTATAGCCATGGTTCTTGCCATTCGGACAAGAACTCTGTTTTGATCCCTGTGTCATTAACATATTTGTATGTGGCTTTCCAAAGCCCAGCAGTGCACTGACTATTGTCCAGGTGGCGCCAGCTGTAGCCATACAGCAACTTTTTGTCACGCATAAACTGAAAGACATTGTAAGGAACCTTTCGCAGCAAAACTGAATCATCATCAAGTCGCCAGTAATAGTCTAGACCACGTATTATTGGCTGCTGGAAGACCCCTTTTGCATGGAAGCGACACATATGCCTGTAGCTTATAGGGCTTTGGCAAGGGATTTTCTCGGGGATCTGTCCAATAAAGTCTGGTGCAGAGAACTGAATTTCTTGGAAGAATATCTGTGATCTAGAGTAGGTCCTGATCTTGGGAATATGTGGAATAAGTTCTGCTTCATGGAAAATGATGATAGGATAGTGGAACTCATCATTAAAAAAGATATCTACAGAGTTAAGTGCTTTACGCAATTGAAATAATCGACGTGATTGTGTCAGGAAGTAGAAAGCAGCTCGTGGCTTGCCTTCAGGCCAGTCGTGCAATGACTTCCGGAATCGCTGACATTCGGTGTTTTGAGGCGAACAAGGTACAACCTTCTTTGATATGGGCACAGGGGGTTCCAATGCCCTTGCCTTTGTTGGCTTAACAGTTACATATACGTGTGCCTTCTCACGTGCTTGTTGTTCCTTTTGGTAGGCTTTGTGAATGAGTTCAAGGGTATTCTTGGGCCAAAGCTGTACCACTACTTTACCAGCATTGCTGCTATTGCTATGAAACTCCATCCTGGGTGTAATAGAGGCATCAGCAGCTTTCTCACTGGGCTTTATGTCCCTCCATCTTTCTTGCTCCTCACTGGTAATATTACTTGTAGAAAGGAGCAAGAAGGTAAAGACTAATGTCCCACCTATAAATGTACATAACATTTGACAGCGGCGCCTGAAAAGTGGCATCATCTTACTTTAGGTTTGATAACAGTTTCACTGTAATAAGTAATAACAACAACTTGTTCTTTAAGTAATCATTGCTAGAAATCCTCTTATATTGTTTTCATTAGATATCACTGTTTTGTGTTGTGTGTTGAAGACTGCAGTATAATAGTCGCCATGCTCGTTATCGCATATCCAATGAAATGTCGCCTATGGCATTGCAATGTAAGGCATTTGTAATACCTCATTTCTCTTCTTCTAACAAGAGCCCTTGAATAATGTTTGGTATTTCAAGAGCATCGACAGCCATCCTATGCATCCAGATATCTCCCAGGTAAGGATATCACTTTTTCATCTGCAAAATGAATTGATAAGTTTAGTACCAAAGCATTAAGTATGCAAGTAATTTAGTAAGGCGCTAAGATCATCTCCAAGAAAGCCACCATATAAACCAAAATGAATAAATTATTAATGTGATGTTAATTTGTAATAACTTTCTTTCCTATTAGATGATAGCAATTCTGTGGTCTGTTATCAGGTTATATGGTATTCATCACCTGCTTTGCGTGTGATATGATATCATGGTAAAATCATATGTATGGGGGAAGCATGTTAAATCAAAAGTTTATGCAATATAACGACAGAACTGACCACTGAAAAGGCATGACAGAGCCTTTTTGTTCCATTTTCATTCCATGCCTAGCAACGCCTTATAAAATGGAACTTATTTGATTGAGACATCAACTACGGTCATATTGGTGTATATTACTTGTACCTGTACCATCATACCTGTGACAAATAATGCACTGAAATGTATTTAGCTGAACTACCTTGAAACACTGAATTCACTCTACTTATTTAATGTTCCTATCAACGCATGTCAATAATATTTCTGTGATTGTGTTTGTTCCCTCCTCCCTATATATTACTTGGAATATTTGAGAGTCATTTGAACGTCACTAAACTAATTTTGCTGGCTTATAATTAAGGAGAATTACTGATATTCTATACACAATATGAGTTATGAACCCATACAAGAAAATGAGTGTTGAAGCAACTGACAGCGCAGGTAACTCGGAAAGCATCGGGTCTGGCCATTTTGACACTATAGTAAAATGAAGAAATATCCCAAACTAAGAAGAAACATACTTCATACGTATTGCACTCTGTCCTTGCACCCGCCATTTTGGATTTTGCTGTCAACCTGCTATGTCATTCTATCTGCGCAAAACGTTTTCAAATCATTTCTATTTATGGTTATTAGACCAGTCTACATGGATCCATCTTCTTTGCTCTAACATATTATTAATGTTAATTTAATAACCGCCATGTTTGTATCAAAGTTAGATGCAATCGGAATGTCGTAAAAGTTGAGCTGCTTGGACGATATTTGGCAAAAACATGCCGAGACGATTTACCGAGAATTATCATAATAGATTGAATTCATTGCTATATTTTTAATGCGTATGCACAGAGAAATGTCCAAAAGAAATGTGCATGACACCCAACCCGCCCAAACCTGGCACCCAAAATGACACTTCCATAGAAAATCATTGAGTGCACAAAGGGTCTAAGTTGGACTTTAGGTGACCTACTTTTTTCAAACCTAAATATTAAGAAGATTAGAATCTCATAAGAGGTAAATAGTACACCTCCATGATCTTGAACATGTACACTATCACATGACAGGTTTCATTTCATCTCATATTTGATGGTTTTGATGTAATTTGAGGTTAAAGTCAACCACCTCCTTTCAGAAATGCTCACTTCAGGTCTTAAAAATGTCATCCGCCCCTACTTGTTCCCTCTCTGTGTCGCCACAGGGATAACTGTTTTCTACACCTAACTACCTTTATCATGTCCCAGGTATGTTTTCTGGGTTTCCTGTGTAGATAAAGTAATCACTTACAGGAAGTGAATGTGGGTGAAGGACCTAGGATTATGCTGGGTAAGCCAGATTAAGAGCGTGAGTCCTTTATTGATCTAAGGCCAGAGTACCAAACATTAACTGTGAAGCCCCTTGTAATATCCTGGCCGAATCCTACTGCGTAATCATCATTCCGATTTGAACACTGACAGAGAAGTGTCTATAGATATAAAACCAGATTTCAGTTAGATAATCTGGATTTCCCTTACTTTTATAGGCCTATATGAAGTTGGCACAATCTGAAAGTGGGCTGGCAAAATTTGAATTTAAAACTTTTAGCGAAGGACATTGGAAAATGAAAGTCAGATGTTATGACTTTAGCTCAACAGCAATGGGACAGGTTTAAAACAGTACCAATCCCTGTCAGCACATAATGGGACAGGTTTAAAACAGTACCAATCCCTCTCAGCACATAATGGGACAGGTTTAAAACAGTACCAATCCCTCTCAGCACATAATGGGACAGGTTTAAAACAGTACCAATCCCTCTCAGCACATAGTGGGACAGGTTTAAAACAGTACCAATCCCTCTCAGCACATAATGGGACAGGTTTAAAACAGTACCAATCCCTCTCAGCACATAATCGGCTCATGAAATCTTGGTATCCCCCCCCCCGGTAGTCTATACAAGGAGAGAACCTGTATATAATTATATTCTTCTGGCCTGCTGTCCCTATAAAGCTAATCCAAGAAGGAAACAACGGAATACAGCGGAATGGAAATTATGATATTGTCTACCTATGACTCAAAGCTTTGGCGTTCGGCCAAGCTATGTTTATTTATTTATTTACTTATTTTGTTTTATTTTTTCTTTTTCGAAACGATTGTTTATAAAGCAGCAATGCAGGGAGGGGGGGAACCGGAGAGTTTACCTTTTTGCAATAAATGCTACTAAAGGCCAAGAATTTCTAATCACCTCCCATAAAACAGACATCAAACCATCCTCCCAAAAGAAAAAGAGAGAGACGCTGGCATCATCATTGGACGTGACCACGCATTGTCGGTAAGGGAAGGTACCACCAAAGGGCTCTCTTGAAACCAGCCCCCTAGCCTTAACGTCCATCAACGAAGCTCTGAAACTTTCCCCACACATGCATGGAGACCGTATGGAGCTTGGATCTGCTGGGTGTAGATACGTACTCCGATTGAGGCAAAGGGTGCAGTCACATACAGCTTTCCCCAGAAGAAGGAAAGCATGAAGAACTATCATAAGCCATTGGTCAATGAAATGAATTCCCTTCTCACTCCCACATCTCTTGTTATGTGCGAGTTATGGAACTATTATATCCTCTCTTGTCCAGTAACTATATTCCTGAACATCCCAGAACGAACAGCCATAGCAAATCATGTATACACAAAGAACAACAATAAGTTACAACAGAATACAACTCACCCATGCTATAAATCCAATGCAAGCAGGTACAGCCAAATAGAACCACATACAACCAACAGTATCCTCAGCTCTCCACATGATAACACTGTATAGGTAAGCATTAATTAATTTTAGTTTCCAACCATATAACCAGCCCCTTCCTCCTCTACCTCCAGCCTTCACTCCTGCTTCCACAACTGGCTAACATATACTGACTTCCTGCTGAAACTAGTAGTAGCTGCTAGCAGACCTGATCCCACGCTGCCTCCAGCCTGGGCCTCCTCTGGAAGGTGGGCCATCCAAACCTGAGCCTCTAAGGGCGGGGGTGGCGGGGGGTAGACTGTTATGGGGAGGGAGTGGGGAAGGTGTGGGAGAGTGGGATCCACACACACACTGATCCACGGCACGTGTGCAGTTTGGATCCCAATGCTGAATCATGCCAGTTGGTGGCGCTGCGGTCGGTCAGAGTGGTGCTTGCCATAGGCCTAGGGCGTGTGTTTGGGGAATGCAGCCAGGATGAGGATGGGGATGGGGTGGGGAGAGAGGGGCAGATGGGAGGAGGAGGAGTCCAGGTGCTCTGAACATCAGGCCAGCCGTGTAGTACAGTCAGACCTCGATTGTCCGTGCTATCCATTCCTAAGCTGAAACCGGACTGAATATGATGGTGTGGAAGTGGGGAGGGGGGTTGTTGCAGTGAATTTGGCCTCTTATAATAGATGGAGGTAAAGGACTAGCAAACCTACTCAAAGTTCAACATACAAGTTAGTCCTAAAGAGGACATAAATTATCTACCTTACTAGCCAAGCTAAATCTTCAATTTTACCTATGGTGCTGGTCTGCAGTGGAACTACGGGTGGCTCGATTTAGCCATTGATAGGAGATAGATACAAGGATTGTATCTGACATCGTTTCTTCAATATACTGGGCTAGGAGGCACAGAGAAGATGTTTATATAAACATCCTATGAGTATTTCCGTTGAATATTCATTTCAAAGATACATTCACTGCATGAATGTAGGGATTTAAGCACATTTCAGATTGCTTAAAGTGACTATTTAAGCAACTTTAAGCTACCTAAAAGTTAGCTAAAGTTACCTAAATGTCATAATGAAATTTAAGCAAATTTAGGTGACATTTAATGAACTTAAACTTGCTTAAATAGTCACTTTAAGCAATCGGAAATGTGCTTAAATCCCTACATTCATGCAGTGATTGGCAGTATAAACGTTCTACAGACCACTCAGATCATGGCATTTTCAAATACAGATCCAGTCCAAACTAACTCCAGAGGGTAAATAAATTCAGGGCTTATTCCCTGTGTGGAACTGGAGGAAATTTATGGTGCCGGGGTGGAGTAATGAGGTACAGGAGCAGCCTCTATGGGTGGAGTACGGAGTGTACTAGGTATAGGGGCTATGAACGGGAGATGGACGTGGGTGGAAGGGGGGGGGCAGGCATGGCCGGTGGACTGGTCGGATGGAATGGGATATAACACGAAACCAGCTGAAACAGCAGTTAGCCAAAGGTATGGTTCACCCAACAGAACATGTAGTTACAGAGGCATAAAACGTAGCCAACAGAACATACAGTTACACAGAGATAGAGTGCAGCCAACATTGCATGTAGTTACAGAGGGATTAAGTGCAGCCAACAGAACATGTAGTTACAGAGGCATAAAGTGTAGCCAACAGAACATACAGTTACACAGAGATAGAGTGCAGCCAACCGAGCATGTAGTTACAGAGGGATTAAGTGCAGCCAACAGAGCATGTAGTTACAGAGGGATTAAGTGCAGCCAACAGAGCATGTAGTTACAGAGGGATTAAGTGCAGCCAACAGAGCATGTAGTTACAGAGGGATTAAGTGCACCCAACAGAGCATGTAGTTACAGAGGGATTAAGTGCACCCAACAGAGCATGTAGTTACAGAGGGATTAAGTGCACCCAACAGAGCATGTAGTTACAGAGGGATTAAGTGCACCCAACAGAGCATGTAGTTACACAGGGATAAGGTACAGCCAACAGAGTATGTAGTTACAGAGATATGGAGTGCAACAACAGAACATGTAGTTACAGAGGGATTAAGTCCAGCCAACAGAGCATGTAGTTACACAGGGATAAGGTACAGCCAACAGTGCATGTAGTTACAGAGGGATTAAGTGCAGCCAACAGAGCATGTAGTTACAGAGGGATTAAGTGCAGCCAACAGAGCATGTAGTTACACAGGGATAAGGTACAGCCAACAGAGCATGTGTGGATCAACATGGTAAAAGGTACGCCCGCGCACCCCCTCGGGGGCGTACCTTTTACCGTGTTGATCCACATGTAGTTACAGAGATATAGAGTGCAACAGCAGAACATGTAGCTACAGAGGGATTAAGTCCAGCCAACAGAGCATGTAGTTACAGAGATATAGAGTGCAACAGCAGAACATGTAGCTACAGAACATGTAGTGACAGAGAGATAGAGTGCACTGACAGCACTTGTAGTGACACAGGGGTATATAGCACCAACAGAACATGTAGTGACAGAGAGATAGAGTGCACTGACAGCACTTGTAGTGACACAGGGGTATATAGCACCAACAGAACATGTAGTTACACAGAGATAGAGTGCACTGACAGCACTTGTAGTGACACAGAGGTATATAGCACCAACAGAACATGAAGTGATAGAGTGCACCAACAGAACATGTAAAGCTTTCACTGCACAAACCTCTAGATTTAAGCTGTGTAAAGCTGTTTAAAGTTGGTTAAATCTGCACTTAGATTCGTTTAATAGCGGTAGTTTTGCAGCTTTTATGATCTGTTTGCAACTTTAAGCATCACGGCCATTAATCAACTTAAAGTTGCATAAAGCTCATTAAACTCTGCCTTTAACCAACATTAAGCAACTTTGAGTTCAGCTTTTAGCAACTTTACACTACTTAAATCTGAAGGTTCGTGCAGTGTTTGAACTTTACACAGAGGTATAGTGCAGATAACAGAATATGTGGTTATAGCGAGGTAGAGTGCAGCCAAAAGAACATGAAGTTATAAAGAGGTATGGTGCACCAAAAACAACAGAAGACTATGTGAATAGTTAATACTTAGCAGGCATTGTCTTAATACCATTGCGGGTCTATGCATTGGATGTTTAACTTAATTGGCTGAACACTGGTCAACGCACTAATGGCAATTTCATGTTGCTCCACACATTATTCCTAGTCGTTGCAACTTTACCTAATAAAATAAGGGAAGGAGGCTCAAGCAATATTTCCATGTTTGCCTCATAACAGAGTCATATGCATGGGAGGTGGAAGATCGGCTCATTCGTTGGTGAGAGGTGGGGGAGGGGATTCACTTATGATCCACGTTACTATTGAAATTCCTGTTCTTGAGTGTTATTAGGTTTGTATTCTACTCAACTGAAGTTTCTATGCTAATGGAGTAAATGAACATGAGGGGCCTTATAATTTAGTACATCACGTGGATGATTCTTGGAAAGTTTATTTAGCTCATCTGGAGACTGGGTAGGAAAAGTGGTTAAGAATTATATGGGGTATATGCAGAATATTCTCTCCATAATGTACGAATAAATGTCAGTAATAAATGTCAGTAAATCAGAACACTAAATGCAAGGAACTGGTGCGGCAAGACAATTGTAGGGTAAAGGCACCCATTTCGGACGCTTCAGGCCACACAAGAGGTGGCCCTATTTGGTGCTCAATTCAAGTACCTTTAAACATAGTGAATTCAACTTTCTATTGCATCAATTGATACATGATACCTTATCATCAATATCTGGGGTGATTCAGTGAAGGATGTTCACCAGCCTGAGAACAAATAAATCACAAACTCAATATTAATTAACAACACTTTATTTTATTTAAAGCCCTGTATCTTGGCTTGTTAGAAAGGTTGATTCAAGTCACCAACTCCAAATGCATCAGTTTTTATAGCCTGTGGTGTAAAACCATAATTCTTTACCCTCACATACGTAACGTTTTTTAACAAACAGTCATAAAAGCTGTTAAATATCATCCTATGTACATCAGATTTCATGTCCAAAATGTTACAGGGTGGGGCTCCAGAAAATGTCCATTAAGCAAATTTGTCATGTTTTCTTTAATAACTCTGTAATAAGATCATTTCAGGTGATATGAACAGCATGGTTACAAAGATCTCAATGAGTACTTATGTAATAACTAAGGAATAAATTATATTTTTCCTGTTATTTTCTGAATTTACCCATATTTTGCTTGAAAAATACCAAAAAATCCATGTCCCCTGAGAAAAAATGATTTTCATTCAATTTTTTTCTCTATTCACATTGTATTAACCCATTTTGCAATTAATACAACATATTTTAGAGACCCTTCTGTACATCACCGTGAATTTTCAAGAAAATTTTCAAATTTTTTCATTATCTGATGAAAATCTTTAAAAATAGAGTTTTTCTCATAAAATCATGTTTTTATTTAAAAAATGTGTTATCTATATGAATAGAATGCGTTTGAGGTAGTTTTTTGACAGTATGTAGAAGTCTGACACCCACATATTGGAGCAGATATGCAAAAATCTGAATATTTTACTGTTTTCTCTCCATAAATGAGGCCCAAAGAGGGGTAGAAAAATGACCCTTTTAAGGCTATTTTCTTTGGGGAATGATTTATTATATAAATATAAGGCATATAAAGATGAAATTCAGTTGACACTGTGTGTGGTGGGGTCCTGGAAAGGATCTTGCCATTTGATTCCGGAAATTCCACTTCAAAGTATGATAAAAGACAGAAAATTGAAAATGTTACGTTCATCAGATTTATGTTACGTTCATCGGATTCACATGGATGATTTACCTCTAATTTGCCTAATTCTTCAATAATAGTTAAAACAAATATCAATAGGGTACCCAAGTAGTGAACTGCACCAGCTAGTGTAAAAAATTTTTCAATGTAGATTATCGTTTTGCTGTAATAGGAATGCAATCATAAATGTTATGTTCATCAGATTTATGTTACGTTCATCGGATTTATGTTACGTTCATCAGATTTTTGGTGTTACGTTCATCAGACTGTTACGTTCATCGGATAAACTGATGATAGCATATGTATGGCATAAATCATCCATGAAGAAAATTTTAAACAACCAGTAAACCTGAGAAAATCAACCTAATCAGCATGGGATATGAATTTTCCAGATAGATATATTCTTTAAGGAGATATTTCATGATTTTCCCCAAAAATGTTACGTTCATCGGATTCAGGCTAATGACTTATCAAAGATAAAATCCTTTATAATGCATAAGTAGATCAAAGAAATATCTTTAGGTATAGCTAATAAAAGTGAATACAATCATTTCCAATTGTCAGTTAGTGGAACATTGTTCAATTTTATATTTCTTTTTTGTTGTTTACAACAATTTTTAAATGAACTTAGAGCAAATCCATCATTTTCTCAATTTACCTGATATTTTAAGCATGACACAAGATATGTGGAAACGAAGGAAAAATTTATATATGATATTCTGTGCATAGAAGAGATACATCTCTACCAGGTTCCAGTGAATATATATCATGGTATATTGTTTGAAAATCATTTTTCCACAATTTTATCTCATTTGATCAAATCTGATGAATGTAACACCCCTCTTAATGCTTAAAATATATGCATTTTGAGCTAAAAAATAGAAAATGATGGAAAAATCCCAACTTCACAATATTTAGCATTCTCATGGCTTATCACCTCCTCCACAGACATGTAAAACTATAGAAGTCTAAGGGTATTTAAAAAATTTGATCATTTTTCTCAAAATTGGACATTTTCTGGAGCCCCACCCTACAATACATGCCTTAAGGTGTAGCAGAAATGAAATCCCTGCACCAAGAACTTTTTATTACACCTCATCGCTAAATATGGAGGTCAGTGAAAGTTTTGAATATGTAGCCTAGCAATCTTAACTTTTCCCTCCAGATCTGCAAAGGTAATTCTGAATACCAAAGAAAAAAAAAACGTTATGTATGTGATGATTTGGATAGAGCAATACTTTTAAACATCACAGATCATCTGCATCACTATTTCTTGCACAGGACTTGTTAAATTAATAGTGCAAAGGCATATCTTAACACATTAGACTATATTATGGGTCATTTCCATCTCACTCTGAGCGCATGCCATCCTCATTGGGCAGCCTGTCCTCCTCAGAAACTTGCAGACTGCAAAAGATTGAATATAATTGTTGAACAACTAAGGTGAGTAATATCAAGCAATTATGCTCTAATATTTACAGTTTCTCAATGGGGGATGAGAAGATAGTAGGAACAAAAAATTGTGTATGGATAGAACCCCACAAATATCATTACTGACTGACAGTGCAGCCTTACCCTAGAATATAGCAACCATAAAAACATTTTGAAAAGAAAAATTGCAGGATTGCTATATTCACTAATATTTTAGTTTGGGGAACCATATGTGCATCTAATGGTGAATTACGTATAGTATGGGTGGGTCTGAAGTACACATTGTAACCAATATGAACAAAACCTCACATACATAACATTTTCAAATTTGTGGGAAACTTGCAGAAATTTAAATGGTAAGTGCCTTACTTCTATCCAGGATATTAGATAGGGACACTTTTATAAGATTATCAACCAATTTATTTGAAAAATTCTATTTGGAGGTGTGTGGTGCAACACATATAGCAAATACCTCATATACGTAACTAAATGCTGAGGAGGGGGGGAGAAGGAATACTGCTGGCGCAGTACATACCAAAAGAGAGGTTATATGTACTGAAATGATTGATTGTAGGTCTAGGAGTAAATAAACAATCGTAAGAGCAGGTAATCTTGCTAAATAGTGCACTTTTGGCGTGTAGGAGGTGAAAATTTCAAAAAATAATCTCACCCCAGACAGGCTGGGGTGTCATTTCAAAATATCCAAACTCGACCTAATGAACCCTAGCAATAAGGGTAGGCCCTAATTTCAACAAATAATAATGATTTGGGGATAAATATACAGCAGGAGTAGCTCAGGAAGGGCAATTTCCATTCCCCAGTGAAAACGTTATGTATGTGAGGAAAATAAAGCCTTAAAGAGTATGGGGCTTCCTGGCCAATCTAAGACAATTGCAGACCCTCACATATATAACACACACTATTTCATGAGAATTTGATTGAAATTCCTTACCTTTTTGAGAAATTTTAGTGTAAATGGAGCTGCAAAATCACAGTAGACTGTGAGCTTAGCTAATTTGAGATCCTATGATGACTTCCAGTGGTCGGTCATTTCTGCCAGGGCAACTGGAAATATTTCCTTTCTCCTTCACATATTTTCGTTACGTATGTGATGATTTCCACACCGATACCAAAAGACCCCCTCTGTGGCCTTACTATGCAGACTTGAGCGATGCTTTTTGTTTTAATCAGGTAATTCATATACATACTACACTAGAATAGACTAGAAATAAAGAATCATTTATTCAGATAGCCTACAGACATCTGAAAGTTTACCTCACATATGTAACGCTTTGGGGAGTTGAATTTTGGTTTATGAGACCTAGCTTGTATCTGTAGCAAACCAGCACTTTCATTTATTTACCATCAAAACCCCCCTAGGGACCCTGCTCAACACGGGTAATAAAAACAGTGAGGATACTTTTTTAGCATGGAAGTTTAAGGTGTAAAAAAAGTGTTACGTATATGAGGATGCTCACAGTTCGATATTATATCACATGTGTGAAAGACAGTTAAGGAAGGGACATGGCAAAAGTCTTTTTAATAGATAGCTATGACCTCTCACCAAAGGCAAAATAGGTTTATCACACTCTAATACTGCCTAGCTTAACAATAGATAGGTGGGAATGATGGAAAATTGGACTAAAAAGGGTATTTTTGGTGTATTGTCAAACTTCAAGCCTCCGTAACTCATCAAATTATAGGCCGATATATATAAATTTGCCCTCTACTTAAAGCTCAATATATTTTCTATCAGATGTGACTAAAAAAATGAAGAAAAGTGGTCTACATTTTTTACTGTAGCTCCTCAAATCTAAAGTCCTCTCAAAATAGGCCCAAACATTGCTCAGTGGATCTGCCCATCTATGAAGTGGTTTTGATAAATCTTTTCAATACATATGAATAAATGAGCTGTACATATCTTGTCTTAAGAACATCAAATTGCCCCTTCAGTCGGACACACCATTCCAGACATGACCCTACAGTCAGACACTATGTTATCTGATTGATACAAAAACAATGAGTCACTGTATGTGAACTTTGCTATAGAGGCATTGATACAGCACTATAGGGAATTATAGCTGATACACAACTCCTCTCCAAGGTACTCTCAGTTGTGCAATTTAGCATACCTTTAACAGGGCAGTCTTCAAGTTCAGATCAACATGATGTGTCCATGGGTAGATAAAGTAGTGATTATATTTATGTGTTAAATTTTGGTAAAACCAAACACAGATTAAATGTTCATACTTGAGAGTAGAGGTATGTTATCAAATATTATCTTTCTAACAAAATATTCACTGTAAATGTATATGAATCATGATATAATTGTGTCTTGAATGGGGTGCAATGGGTGTCCGACTGTAGGGGTAATCTGATGGCAATATAAGAATAACTCTCAAAATGTAATGTGAGTGATTTATTCAAGTTTGTTGAGTCAAATTATCAGCCAAATATGTACTTATTGCCATTGACATGTGGATAAAACATACATACTTTCTGGTTAACACACAGCAGATTGACAGATCAAGTGGGGTTTCCCATTTACTCACCATTCTTTATCTTCCAAATATAACAGAAACACCCTGGGTTTTCACAGTTGTAAAACCATCTATGAAGGGACTCAGATTCTGTTTGCTGCATTTGTTAGAGAGTATAATAGCTAAGGTTGCATGTCTAATTCACATGGCACCTGAAATCCCCATATTGATTGTGTAATTCAATCCAAAAGGTGTCCGACTGTAGGTATCTGTCTGACTCAGGGTGACTTTACCCTATTTGTAAAATAGGACCTCTTCATGTGTGCCCTCCAGTGTAATTCACAAGGGAATAACTGAAAGCTCTATATCTTTCGTCTTATCTTGGACAGTCAGTGATATAAACAGACAAGCATGGAATAGCTCTGAGTCCTACTTCACCCTTAATTATAACAAATGACATGATTAGAGACAGGGTCTAAGAGGGAAGAGGGACATTTCCAGGACTTATCAATCTCCCTTGTGGGTATGTGGATCAGCCAAGCCAGGGGCATAGCATTAGCTATAAGCAGTTAGTTATGGCTTATGCAAAACTACCGTAGGTGGTCATCCAGTGTAGGCCACCATCTTGTCCCTAATGAATATCCCGTGCCCTAGCATCTCTATTATTCAAAATTATTTCTCTTTTAATTTTTCTTTGAGCAAAGGAGGCCCTTACCTACAAGACCTAAGATGCTACAAATCAGTCACCTTCCCTCCCGGTTCTACTCCTAGCCTGGAGCTGTAGGCTGCAGCCTATTCTATCCCTATAAAGTGTTGGTTATGGCCTGTGGAGCAGTAGACTAAGACCGCTGCCTCCAGGCTAGACTTATCCCTGCTCTGTCTACAGATGGGTGGCTGTGCAGAGAAGGATTTTGTACCAACTTCTGAGAGAGAGGTTCAGGTCAGCTGGGTTATGGCAGTTGAGGCCATACACGTGCCCATAGGGCAGAATGGAAGGGGCAGTGGCAGGGATGTAAAGGTAAGGGCCAGTGGAGCTGTGCAGCAGCAAGTGGATAAGAAGAGAACTGCATAGGGTGAGTTACAGTTGTAGATTTCACCTATATATATAGGTCTCTGGGGGCAAACAAACCGATGCACTAAATTGACCTTTGGGTAAGGTGACTATGGCTCAGCTACATGAAAATTGTACACACATTGGAAATCTACCTCTAGGTCGTCAACTGCATGTTCAGTCATTTAATTCACTTACCAATGTGATATATAGAATACAAAGGGATATCTAATATATTTCTCTAACAATATGCTATCAAATAAAACTAATATTTTGAGAAGTTTCCACTAATGGTACATCTACCTAACCAGGGTAGGTAATGTTTGCCCGCAGGAAACAGCTCTGTGACGTCACAGGGGCCTAACTGTGACTCACGCTATAGAAGAAAAAAAAAGTCCACTAGGCCTCTGGTGCCAGATTTGGCTGGCTACCTGCCTGTACCGGTATATTTAGGACATGTATACATACAGGCAGGCCATGCCTAAGAAGTTGCCTGTCAACCATCCCCTGTTTTCACACTTACTCACAAGGGGGCAGCCTTTTACCCCAATGGTCAACCTGTCTCTCCTATACAGATGTTTGGATATAGTCTGTGATTTGAGAATAGAAATACTCCCATCTAGTGGAGTTCAAGTGAAGTTATCCCCAGGATCTGGAGAGAAACCCATCAGGCTTAGCCTGCGGGTAAATGCCCACAATACCTGCAGGGCACCAGCGTAGTGCCAGATTTGACATAGACGTTTTGTGTCTCATTCACACAATACAGGCTAATTGGACTATGGATTTAATAAAGCTTAAACCCCATAGTCTACCTGGCCTCTATCACACGAATGAGCTATACAAACCCTTTATAAAATCTGGCAGATGAGGCCTAGTGGACTATGCGTATAAAACCCATAGTTCACTGGGGTTATGTTCTGCAATTGATCCATACATTTCGTATATGAATTTCTGCAACAGAGCCTGGACTATCGATGTAAGGAAAGAGTGTCATATCTAGCTATGGGGTATTATAGCCAAATAATGAACATAGTGATAGCAAGAAGTTGGCGATTAGTGGATAATTGATGATAGCTTTATTGTACAAAAGTGCATGCTGAAGAGATGTTAACTCAGCGAATAGCTAGATGGTAATGCTGGCAGGTGTACTAGCACCTGGCTGTATAAACATAATGACCATCAGGTGTACCACCCCTAGTGGCAGGGTGTGGTACTACTGCATACATTATAGGTGAGTATAGCATAGTGAGTGATAATGGATGTCGCATGAATGGTATAATGTACAATATATGAATAAAGTAAAAGCGGTCGAGTTCTCTACTTATCACATAACTCCCTCCTTGGGAAAATCATTTTTGAAAATGTTGAAAAAATAATACTAATGTGATGGTGTGAATTGCACCAAAAGCACATTTCAAAGATCCACTATCTTAGTTAACACATACTAGTTTAAATGACATGACTAATGGATCTAACCTCATTATAACTGGTTTTTACAAAAGCAGCAGTTGTAAATTGTGACAGGATCTGCGAAGAAAGGCCCTAAGCGCAGGGTGGATTAGGGCCCTATTCCCATTACATGTCACAATTGTTAATTGTCATTAAACATTCAATGACTATGGAAACTAACAAGATAGGTGGTATGGCAAAAGTAATGTGCTGTTATGTAACCGAATAAGTCATAATTATATCAACATATAAAATGTTACCTAATACAGTAATACAACAACCAATTACAAATAAATATCATATCTTAAGGTAGGCGATATCATTCCTATAATCATCGGTTCCAGAAGCGTACTAAATAATTTTCCTGACCATAGTTCAATATAAAATTTAGGAAATCTGAAATCAATGATGCCTGCAGCTGTTGGTAAATCGAGATCTAAATACAGCAATGTATTGACACACAAATAAAGACCCAGGACTCAATATAGGTAATTAAATCCTAAGGTGATCATTATCATCCACACAGTCTTCAATGTCTGAATAATACATTCTAATTTCATGTCCATGATTTAAAGTGAATCCCAGAAACACGGTACTATAATGGTCAATCATATTAACAGCTGTCGATTGATCAAAGTTAAAATAAGGTAATGTGGCGAATGAAACTAGGTCTAACCACTAATTATATACCTGATTGAACGCAGTCATATTGATACTATAAAGTCTACCTTTATGTACTGGTTCTTCTTCTAGAACAACTACTTCAGATTCAGACACAGTGACTGTGCAATGACTATTAATGTTATTATTTACTCGTGTATATTTGATTATCATATTATCTGAATCGATCAGTCTCTGAACATTTGGTGATCTATTTATGACAGAACTTGCAATGTTCTATCAGAAATCCGAAAAATCCATCGTTTGGATCACACTTAAATCTAGAATACACTTAAATGCTAACAGTCAATACACAATGAGTTGTCAAAATGAGGTCATTAGCTTTTTAGCTTAAACCATTTGGAAAATTGGCCTAATCTGGACATAGAGGATTTTCTGGTCTTATAAGATGTCTGTACACATCAAGTCCATTTTAAAAATGAAATGAACAAAGAGTTCATCAAATTTATGTATCAAATCCTCAAAAATCTCTAAGTTGTATGAATAATATAGGCTATCCCAACAACTATAGACTTCTTTCACAAATGCACAGATGTTGGAAATGTACCAAGTTGATAATTGTAACTTGAAGTTTACGCCAGTGCTCCAGCATAGAAAAATTTGCACTTTGTGCTTCGAAACTCAAACAGTGACGTTATTATCAACATCATAGATCTTATTATAGTACTTGAAATCCTATTCAAAACTGTTTGGCAATGTTACTTTTCAAAAGTTCTGGCCTTTATGTAATATTAGATGTGCACACTCCCACCAACAATGAAAGAAAACCAAAACCATAACCTGATCCAGAGGGACTACTATTCACATCTCCATGTTGAAGCAAGGCTTGTAAGCTGTGAGCACACCAAGGCAGATGTGATGCAGACCTCTTTCTGGGCCTGCTTTTATAGTGCAGTCTACCACATTAGGTCCGCCTTCTTTACCGAGCCACCAATGAATGTCTTTATATTGTCAATGGACGATTCTGGGTATTACAATTATTCTTTACTTTTTCACCACTAGGCTTATCCAGAGCTCTGCCCACAAGCCTACTCACTCCCCTAGCCTATTTTTAACCTGACAGGGTGAGTGACTCACTCACCCCCGTCCTCCTCCAGTGAGCACCCCCCGGGCTCCTCCTGTGGATCCCCACTGGAAGACATGATATCACACGCTATTTTTAGCCTCACCTGCCAGGATGACTCACTCCTGAGAGCAGCTCCTCCTCTTACTCCAAATTAGACTGGATGTAACCAGATTGGGACTGAGCTACTCATCCCCCAGACTGAGTCACCCTACACTTTTAGAATCCCAGACCTAGAGGCTACATCACCCTGTACTAAGGCATAGGCTTGGCTGGATAACCTTGGTGAGTGATCATGCTGTACCATCTTATGATCACTCTGTACCACCAATCTTACAATAAAGCTGGATCAACTGAAGACCTCTGAGCTTCTGTCTTCCCTCACTAATGGACACTTAACATTCTATTGACAATATGGTAGAGGTTAAAACTTGAACCCACATGACAGACAGGGCGCACTTGGGCACCCCTTTAAATCCAGGGGCCTGGCCGGTACCGGCGGGCAGCTGTGTAATGCCATAAAACCTATATACCCTTGCCCCCTCTCCCTCCTATATATGTGTCTCATATACACCTGGGGTCGTATAGTACTACCCCTCAAGCCCCATATATAAAATACAGTGTGTGGGCTGATCTCATATAATAAAACATAAATTATATTAATATTTTACTTACTAATGACGTCTTAGTGTGTTATCCAGAAACTCTCCCCTCTTTTTGTGGACATTCCAGGCCCACAATTTTGTGTGTCCTCCTTTTGTGCTTGATGATGATTGTACATAAGTTTCCTATTGTTTCCTATAAAATATGAAAAGGGTACGTTTCTGACAACATTTAAATGCGTCTGACCATGCATTGTTGTAATAAACATGTCCCCAAAAAAAAAATTCTTGCTGCGTGTCTTTATGAGGGATCACCTACCCCTGTCCACATTTGCACTATAATACCCCAGTGCAAGAGCATGGGAGCTGGGAGACCATTTACAAATGCGAAGGCACACACCCTTACCCTTGGCCAATTTCTGATATTCTTTGTCTAAAAAAACCTCCTTATAGCCTTAAGCCACAACTTGGCTGGGCCTATCAGCTCCTTGATGTCTGACCACAAAGAATAGAGCATATCAGTGGGGTGTTTCAGAAGCCGGACATGATAATGAACATTAAATATCTGTTTCTAAAAATGTTAGATTCTAAACTTACAACTGCAACCATTATCATCTCTCGCCAGTCATATAGTTATAGACACAGTAAGATAATGGTAATGCTTTAGAAACACATGCAGTTATAAGCCTACAATCACTATTAAAACTGCTATCATATCTCCTTATGACCGGTTGTAAACATTACCTGCTTCTGAAACACCCCACTGGTCTGCCATTCCCATACCTTTCTAACATTTCATTAGACATTATGTACTCTTGTAAATTCACTTCTGGCTGCCCATTTTCCTCATCTCCAGAATCCCCCAAAATGTCCCACAGATCTCCCTGCACTGCCATGTTGCTGACACATAAATGTCCCTTAAGTATGACAGTGCACATCATGAACATTCCTTTTTATACTCCCATGCCTCCTTAAAATGTTTTTCACACCTTTGCTTTGCCTTAGTTCCTCAAGGATACAATAATGGGCACCCTACAATGAGATGGTCGTCAGTGTTTTTTTTATTATAATTGCTACCTATGTTCTGATTTTTCGAATGTAGCCAATTGAATATAGAAAATACTGTCATATTATACATTAATTAGTCCTTCTTGCTCATAATATCTATTTTTTCATGTCAACAATGAAATAAAATACTGTTAAATAATCTTTATTCACATTGACTTTAAGTGCGATACTGGCCACATACGTGCAAGTACACTTTAAAGTGCACCTCAACTTTTAAGGTGCACATCTAGGCTTGCATGCCATGCTGACCAAGGCTTCATACATACGAGTCTCAAAAAGGGTACATTGCTATTCCTTGTTTAAGCCCTCATTTATTTCAAGGTTCCTTCGTCTTTCAGAGGCCTGAAGGATAACATATCTGCAATTTACACTGGAATAGTCCACTTTATTTGGGAAGCCCCCTTACTGTCTGACTATATAAGGCCTGCATACCTGTAAACACTTGAACATAAAGGATCTGGCCCAGGAGCGGGGGCATGCAGTACAAAGTGTGGGCATTCAGGGGCATTTTAAATGCCCTTTGCGGTAAGGGACTTAGGGCACCGTACTTAGCCCTTAGCCCTTAGACCTGTATGGGTGAGGGCCTGGGAGGATGGGTGAGGGGGTAAAAAATTACAGCCAGCCACCATTAGGACTGTGGGGGTGACTGTGGTGCCAGAAGAGTTACGTCAAATGGTTTTTATGTGACATTGGCACATTGCCTTGCGGGCGTCCACCTTGCGTGCCCTGATTAAGTACGCAAATAAAAAAAATGGGCCAAAAAAATTTCCATATATGTCACCATCCTATATCCTTCAATTTTATGGCGACATGCAGAGGTACTTTGGTACATAGAGTAAAAGAGGGGGAGGGGGTCAGGTGGGCAGGGTTAGAACCCCCTATATAGCCATAACTTATTTACATGCACCTTATTTCAGAGAGCTTGTCCAGGGGTCATGCAGTAAGGCCCAAGGGTGCTGTACTCAAATGAAATGTACATCCTTTGTGTGAGCAGTTTCAGTAAGGCGCTAAACTGTATGAGGTACCCGAAAAGTACCTCTTAACAACAACCTCATAAGATCCTTCTCTCCCTGTAAATGGAGGTACCTCATACCCAGTAGCAGAACTCATGCAATTTACGTCATTCTTATGTGAAAACTCATGTGATTTACGTAAAAAAGACATAATTTGGATGAGTTGTGCTAGCAGGGTAAGGGTACCTCACAAGGAATTTACCTCACAAGGACCAATTGTGGGGATGTGTGTATGTATGTGTATGTGTAGTGAAAATAAAAAGTGAAAAAATCACAAAAAAAAAGCCTTCTGGTTTATCTCCACATGTGTAAGAACCAATGATTTGACAACATAATAGAGATGTATTTGCACGCAGGTCCAGTTAATTATCTGTTGTTTTTTTTTTCTGTCTATGAAATAAAATAAATGAGGGTTCTTAGTGATGCACACAGACCACATGGTAAAATCACGTGATCGGTGTGTTTTTGTTTTTATGTTTTTTTTTTATATGATCACATGATCATAGCTCTCAGCCAATCAGAGCTTGAGAAAGTTGGTCACATGCCCATATATATATATATGGTCACTTCTTGTCTCAAAACTAGGTCACTTCTGGTTCGTAAGTAGGTCAAACGGATTTCAGTAGCTGTAGCTATGCGCTGAGTTTACGCCTATATACTACTCATATCCCTTCTTCACACATAGCTCTGAATGCATCACTATTAAGTATCTTTTTTTTCTAGTTTATTTTTTTAATTCTGTTGGGAGGATCATGACATCCTCTTTTCTTGGTCTAATTCAACACACCAGGAATTGTCCTCTAATCTATGTCATGTAAAATTAAGGCAGAGGTAGGATATGCCATAATAATCTGAATGAGTCCCAAGGCCTTGCAAAAGTGCCAGTCTTGAAAAAGTACACAGGGGGCGTAAAGTGACATTGAAGCACATTACAAACTCTGCTTTGGAAGGAATGCCCCCCTGTGCTTATACAGGCCATTGTGGTGTGAAAGCAGCCTGTAGAGCCAGTAACTAGAATTGAAAATACCCTTGCCTGCTGACAGCCATACCAATTGATATAGAGAATCAAAGAGAGTCAGATTACTCCACTTAATGTGACATAGTTTGATAAAGAGAACATATCAATACTTACAAATCTTAAACAGCATAGAGAGACATTGGAGTAATGGTGAAGAGGGACAATTTCAGAACAACCTAGGGTAGAGATTGATGGTAGCCACAATGGTTGATAGAAATACTGAAGCAGATTAAGCAGGCACCCAAGTGTATTTTATGAAGAACAGAATTCAAGAACTATACATCTAGAAATTTATGAAACTAAAGCTTTCACCTATGATGATTAACCCTTTTCCCCACTCCTTTTAACCATGTGTCAAATAGTTGCCATGACTCTAGGCATCATCTCTTTTAGCTATTGCTAAGGTATGATTCAAAGCTCAGTAGTACTGAGTAACCACTTCCTACGCAAACCCCTTTAGTCTAATTGTGCTTTTCTGTAATAACTACCATAAGGGGCTGTTAAAATATTATCAAACAGCACAAGCATTTCCATGTGTTCCCTGTCAAATTAAGAAGGGATGGGGCTCATATAAATTTACAAGAAGGTCTATTTATCAATAAAGCCTACATGTTGTCGATTAGAATGCAACGAGATACTGATGCATGGGTGGGGGGATCTGACCGGTGTTACTTAATAAGGAAGTGGGTGTGGTCATTATGTTACAAAGTGTTACAAGGGGGTAGAGGGGTCAGGACGTGGCCAAATTTGTGTTACATATTATTCGGTTGAGAGGCTTCTTACACAGAGATCCGTCTAGCTCACCAGCACTAACCCATGAATGGACAGAGTGATACCAGTAGAGGATCAGTAGGCTACTGTATTCACACTGCAAATTCAGCTGAGAGTCAATGGACTGCTGAATCTGTACTGAAAAAGGTAGTGTAAGGTCAGTTGCTTTGGGAGTATTCTATCAGTGGCTACTGAAATATGCAGTGGCTGATCAGAATATTCTCATTATCCACTGAATTTGGAACTATATACTGCCTTCTGGTCCGGGTGAGCTGGTTTGAACAGATTGTTTTAGAGAGCTACTCGTGGCTGCAGCTCATGGTTAGGTGGGTCATGCTCAATATGTAATTCTACAGTGATTGTGGTGACAGGGTTACTACTAAATCTGAATCATATTGTCAACGGACGGTTACATGTGGTGAAGTGAATGTACACGGAATCCAGGGAAGTTCAGTTGATCCTTTTATTGCATAGCTGACATGAGTGTTTCATAAAGGTGGTAACAATGATAACACTCGCCAAGATCTAAGCTCTGCCTCTGATCCTATAGCTCAACCTGTCGTAGGTTCAAGGTATAGGTGTAAGGTGTAAGTTGGGAGAGATGATAGCTTAGGAAAGATAGCTTAGAATGGATGCTTGAAATAGATGACTGGGAGCTGCTCAAGCTACCTTATATACTGAGGGCATGAGCAGCTCACAGTGTTGTGAAATGTTCTGTACATGTGGCCCAGTAGAGGATCAGTAGGCTACTGTATTCACACTGCAAATTCAGCTGAGAGTCAATAGACTGCTGAATCTGTACTGAAAAAGGTAGTGTAAGGTCAGTTGCTTTGGGAGTATTCTATCAGTGGCTACTGAAATATGCAGTGGCTGATCAGAATATTCTCATTATCCACTGAATTTGGAACTATATACTGCCTTCTGGTCCGGGTGAGCTGGTTTGAACAGATTGTTTTAGAGAGCTACACGTGGCTGCAGCTCATGGTTAGGTGGGTCATGCTCAATATGTAATTCTACAGTGATTGTGGTGACAGGGTTACTACTAAATCTGAATCATATTGTCAACGGACGGTTACATGTGGTGAAGTGAATGTACACGGAATCCAGGGAAGTTCAGTTGATCCTTTTATAGCATAGCTGACATGAGTGTTTCATAAAGGTGGTAACAATGATAACACTCACCAAGATCTAAGCTCTGCCTCTGATCCTATAGCTCAACCTGTCGTAGGTTCTAGGTATAGGTGTAAGGTGTAAGTTGGGAGAGATGATAGCTTAGGAAAGATAGCTTAGAATG
The DNA here is from genome assembly GCA_949317995.1 of Acholoe squamosa. Taxonomy (NCBI): domain Eukaryota; kingdom Metazoa; phylum Annelida; class Polychaeta; order Phyllodocida; family Polynoidae; genus Acholoe; species Acholoe squamosa. The sequence continues at coordinate 18,281,202 of OX439051.1, forward strand.
GATGCTTGGAATAGATGACTGGGAGCTGCTCAAGCTACCTTATATACTGAGGGCATGAGCAGCTCACAGTGTTGTGAAATGTTCTGTACATGTGGCCCAATAGAAAAGTGACACATGTCATAAGGAGAGAGTGCCACCTGTGAGTAGATTATGTTAATGAGGACTGAGAGGAGATTGTGAAATATCCTCTCATTCCAAATATGGTACCACAGGTGGATCGCACTTCCTCCAGTCACACTGTGTATGAGTAGATAAGGTTGGAATGTTATTACATCCTTGTACCTTATGTCACAGAGTGTCATGGAGGAAGTGTGTTTGTGATGAGTAATAGATCCTGGTTCCTGTTGGGGAATGCAGGAGATTGTTGAGTGTAGATCATGGGCAGAGCTCAGGTTTTATATGGCTAAGAATTTAGTAAATATGAAAAATAATTATAATACCCAGAATGGTCCATTGACAAATCCCCACATTCCTACTCGTCTCTGCACGAGTGTAAAGGGAGAAAAATAAGCAGGAAAATAAGGCTTTGCCAAGTCCATTGACAATTATGGGTATTATGATACAAATACAGGATTTTGGTGAAAACCTGATGTGTTGACATTATATGTGGTATAATGAAAACAGTTCTTTCTGGATTTACAAAAATACAATTTGTGTGGATCAATAGACTTAATGTATATATACAGGTTTTAAATGCCGGGATATGTACAATGCCTAAAATATATATGTACCGGTATGTTATTGTGGGAAAATGAAAATTTTTCTGATTTGATAACATGTTGGTTTTATACAATAATACGCAATGAAATATATCCAGATGAAAACTAACCAAGTTTGGTGATTCTTGGTATTGTGGGGTCAACAATCAACACGAGGGTGATGAGTCTTTGGCTCCACATTACCAAGGCTTATAACTGAAGTTGTGTGGCGTCTGCTACACAGTCGGGTATAAGGTATAAGTCAAGGTGGTATTCAGTGTTATAGTTGACTAGAAACATGGTAATTTTCATGACAATATACAAAAATGTTATGTATACAACCTGTTGATTATGGATAACTAATTTGACTAAAACTCATAAATACATGTCATAGTTGAGCTTGAAAAACAGTGGTAAAGGTGATGAATTTTATAGCACCTAGAGAGGCAAGCCAGAAGGGTATTTTGGTGTGTCTCTCATAAAATTCATCAAAAATCATAAATTAACATCACAATTGTGTCTCAGCAATTTTGGTTTAAAATATGGTAATACAAAGATTGGTTTTGAAAAATTGTCTATTTGTGTCTCTTGAAATGTCAATTTGGGTGCTGTTGGGAAGTAGGCTTTGGTGTCCTTATGGTGATATTGTTATTTTGTGGCCTGAAAAGTGCCATGGCGAGCTACTGGTTATAATTTGCCATGTTGTTTTGGTGTTGCTTGTTTCCGGACTTGATGGTACTGGTCCTTTCTCCTTGGGTTTGGCCTCTGGCACTGAAGGAAACGATGCTCTGTTGGTGGTAGGCCTGTTGAGGAAACAGCGGGAAGAGGAGACAATTCATCGACCTATAGTTTGTCTGTTATGGGATGCAGACAGGCCATGGTCAATACAGAAAAAGGACGTGAGATCAATATCATTTTGTTAACGTACAAAGCCTAAGTACAGAGCTCGATTGATTTATTTGGCTTTAGTGCGGGTCCTGTATCCAGGGACGCTAAGGTTAGTTTATCTAGATTCCACCAGGTGGTAGTAGCGAGCTGGCGCTGCACCGTAATGGCGAGAATCAGATAAGTTATTGGGATTAATACAGGTATGACCTGCTCAGGTCGACTCCTACTTGTCTCAAATATCCTAAAAAGAATTCTGTTGATGCTGATTGAAGGGAAAATTTAAATTTTTGGGCCGAAATGGGGGGGGGAAGAAAAAAAAAAAATTTTTCTTTCCTGTGTCGCCAAAAAAAAATACATAGTCATTACCATGACCGGCGGGTTGTAAGTATATTTTGACTTACAAAAGGGGGATATTTGAATTTTTGATAATTTAGAGGGTCGAGACGTGGGGCATTTTGGCCTAATTTGTTTCTTGGATTGTATTTCAGCATCACACAGATCCAGTGGGTGATTGTTCCGCCCGGCGGGGCGATCAATGGATACTAAGGTAAGTTTGACCTGAACAAGTTAAAGTGTGAACATGTGCTAATGTTGTTGTTGTTGTCGGGGTGCCACGTGCGGGTGTCACATGACCGATGGTAGTCATGGTGACGGCCGTGACGTCCGTCAGTTTCGGTATTTAAAACGAAACCAAGATGGCGCCGGACTGCCGCGTATGGCGCGAAAGTTGCGGATCAGACGCTGCAGCCGGTGCCAATACTGATGAACATTAGTGTAGGCTGGTCTATTGTGTTAGTTAGCCTTAGCTGTAGCTATGATGTTGCTTTAGCTCATTATGTGTGATGATGGCTGTGTATGGATGTGGTTTGGGTGTTTGGGGGGTTCATGGTGGGGCGGGGGGAAATGTTAGGCTAGATGGGGTCGGGGAGGGGGGGCGATCCCCACATAAGCGTCTTTGCGGCGTATGTGTGAGGGCTACCTGCCATCCCCACATAAGTGTGATGGTATCTTCCAAACGCTATCGACATTTGGGTATAACCTTGGGACGGTCCCAAGTTATATGATTGTGGGGGTGGCCGGTAGTAATTGAGGGGGGGGCAGTGGTTTCCATCATGAACCGAAGCCGGCCATGTTGGAATGGTGAGTCCAAATTTTACCTACCATAGACTATGTATGTGGCCCTCTCAGCCAGGTTGAGTTTAAACATATATAGATAGTTGGGGTGTTGGGCTTCTTGGGGTTTAGCAGGGACCTAGATGCTTCGCCGCCATTTGGGCCTGAGCCTTCTATCTTGTATGCTCTCCTGGATCGGGGGACGATGCCGTGGCTAAAACTCGCCGGGCATTCACTATTACAGCGTGGGGACACCTGTTCTATAAATAGAGCGGGTGTTTCCCCGTTGTTATGGTTACGGGTATACTGACAAAAATGGTTTGTTTTGATTCTGCCAGTGCACATGTAATTTCAATTGTAATAGTGATCCATACAAATTTTGATTTGGGTGGGAAAATAGGGCTTGGGTCGTTAAGTGGGGGGGGCTTGGTTTTGTGTGAGGGAGAAGAGTGGGGTGTGGGGCGCAGTGAATTTTTGGGAATTTTGGGTTGGAAAAATGAAAGGTCTAATGCAAAATTTCGGGGGGGGGGGTCTGTTGTTTGGGGTGTGTTTCTAATAGGACACTGATAGGCACAATTTCTAAATAGACTAGCTTGTTAGGTTAATCTATGGCTAGTAATTGATGTGTTTTTACCCTGACTTTTTGTAAGAGGTTTAGTGACTAGTGAGCTAAGATGGTTCAATACAGTGGTGGGGGCGTTTGGCATGATAACAGTGAACAGCTTGCCAAACAGATCCACGGCCTTGCTCTTATTTGCCATGTGGGCCTGGAAGGCTATGGATGGGCCACCCTGGATTGAGTCCATATGACTTTGGTGCCTTAAGGCCTAAAAATTAGTATGAAATAAATGGGTAATCTGAGGTAGAATGGGTTGTTTTGTGGGGTGGGTGGGGTGGGTGGGGTGGGTGGGGTGTTGCCAAAGGATGATAAGTAAGATCTAAAGTGGTCAGGTCGTCGTAGAAAGGCATGAACTGGACTGCGAATTCAACTATCACATTTTACAAAGCACTCTGGGCGCACACTACCATTGGCATGTAATGGGTATCTGGGTAACATGATGGCATAATCCATCATTGTCATGCTAGAACGATTGATGACGCTACTAATGGACACATAAGACTAAAACCTACCTGGGCTGGTTGCATGGCAGCTTCGGCATTGGGCCCTGTGGTCTCCGGATACTTGCTCCATATGGTAACTGGGTTTGGTAAGTTTGGTATATTGTTTGGGAAGTGGGAAAGATGGGGGTAGGGTGAGGCTTATAAGCACTTCATGAGGTTGGCTAATTCCTCATTACATGCCTCCCGATGAGGTATGTCTCACCCATATATGGCACGGGGCCTAGCTATTGGTTGTTTTGCACACACTTGTACACTGTGATATGCAAATTTAATGGGCTTTCTATAGGGGCGTGGATGATCATTGGGTGATCTGAATATTGTAGTTATAATGGGGGCTTGATGGTTGTGGTGCTCAGATTAGTCAGCTTGTGGGGGTGCACTTGTTCCTGTTATGATAACACAGCAGGGAACTGTGCTGAATTATTTGATTAAGTGTCTCACCAAACATTCCAGCACCAATGGTAAACAGAGGTATAAACACGGATCAGGATGCTAGAGAACTGCGCTCCTACAGTAGGCAGTCATTTGGTAATACTTTAAGGTATAGAGGAGCCCTGAGCTTGTAACAAACCGGCGCATGCATGCCCCAATTTAATGGGACACAAACCGAGTGTACGCTGTGACCGTGGGTAATTTATGTGGCATGCCAACCAGATCATCCAGTTTACGGCTGCCTGAGCCTTCAGAGAATTAAATAAAATTTTTGGCAATGTCACCCACATAGTTGTGTTAAGTACTAAGGTTCTGATGTGTTGGAGGGAATAATTGGAATTTTGTGGAAAAATAAAACATAAAAAAAAGGTGAATTTGGTGGTTCTAATGAGTACTCTCCATTGTAATAATATATGGGAAATGGAGAGGGGACATCTATTACACGAAGAAAATATGCCTATAGTGTCTAAGTGGTTTTATGTATGTCTGTTTTAAGGGTGGTGAGAAGGTTACCATGGTTGGGTTTGTTAGGAATAATAGATTGGGGTTTAGGGCTGGGGTGGGGGGGCGGTGGGGGTGGCAATGCCTATACTCTGACTATAGACATTGTGGGATGTTTTTGGAGGAAAAGGGGTTTATCAGCCAGTAACACTGTGAGTCTAAGGTTCCTAACATATTTCAAAATGTGTGCTTGCTATTCCATCAACCATTTCTGGTTAATAAAAACAAGGAGGCGCCAGAATCAACGAGAGCTCTATACAAGTGGTTGTCCATGTTAACAGATACTGCACTCTTAGTCAATTCTGTATCAACAAGAATGGCCTTACCTTGCTGTCCATATTGACTAGACTTGCTTTTAGGCTTCAGAATTGAGGTATCCTGGCTGTGCTCCTTATTGTCAGTGCAAGAGTCCTGGAGGTGTGAGAGTCAATTGAGAGTTAATTCTGCTTAGTAGCAGGAGCGGGAGTAGTGGTGGGCGGTCGTATGGTCGTTTCAGGGTGGGGGGGGGGGGCGGTGACTATAGGTGCCGTAGTCACATCCCCGAATCCTAATTGTTGTGACTGTTCCTCGGGCTGTCGCTGTCGGCGTCAGATTGTGGCGTCGTATAGCTCCTACCAGGGGTGGTGTTCCTTGGGGTGTCGGTTGGGTATAGCTGGGTCATTTTGAAGGCATCAGGTGGTGAAGTTTGCCTCTGGAGGTGGTGTGTAGTATCACTTGTGGAATTGTTGGGCGCGTCTAGCCCAGGTGATGTAAAGGTGCATTGTTCTGAAGCTGGCTCCTTAGGTGATGTCTCACTATTGCTCATGTTTAATGAGAGGTTGGTAGTGGGATATTCTTGGAGGGTTCATCCACCATCGTGTCAACGGACGGTTACATGTGGTGAAGTGAATGTACACGGAATCCAGGGAAGTTCAGTTGATCCTTTTATTGCATAGCTGACATGAGTGTTTCATAAAGGTGGTAACAATGATAACACTCGCCAAGATCTAAGCTCTGCCTCTGATCCTATAGCTCAACCTGTCGTAGGTTCTAGGTATAGGTGTAAGGTGTAAGTTGGGAGAGATAGCTTAAAATAGCTTAGGAAAGATAGCTTAAAATGGATGCTTGGAATAGATGACTGGGAGCTGCTCAAGCTACCTTATATACTGAGGGCATGAGCAGCTCACAGTGTTGTGAAATGTTCTGTACATGTGGCCCAATAGAATAGTGACACATGTCATAAGGAGAGAGTGCCACCTGTGGGTAGATTATGTTAATGAGGACTGAGAGGAGATTGTGAAATATCCTCTCATTCCAAATATGGTACCACAGGTGGATCGCACTTCCTCCAGTCACACTGTGTATGAGTAGATAAGGTTGGAATGTTATTACATCCTTGTACCTTATGTCACAGAGTGTCATGGAGGAAGTGTGTTTGTGATGAGTAATAGATCCTGGTTCCTGTTGGGGAATGCAGGAGATTGTTGAGTGTAGATCATGGGCAGAGCTCAGGTTTTATATGGCGAAGAATTTAGTAAATATGAAAAATAATTATAATACCCAGAATGGTCCATTGACAATATGTCATTACCACTTCAAATGCAATATTGAGTTAGACTATATAGACCTAACACAGTATTCATATTGCCCCATTCAACTGAGTATGTAGTTACAGGGTAAAGAAGCAAAAAGTCCTTTTATATCTATCCTGTAGACATAACTGCCAAAACATCCCCATTATACATCTTTTTAATTCTGGTATGAGGATCATGACAGTCTATTTTCTTGGTCTAGTTCAACACACCAGATATTTTCCTCTGATATATCCCATGATGATATGTAAGGGTGTCAATGTGTGTCATTTCTATTTAAACACTAGAGAAGAGGTAGAGTGCCATTGAAATTGAAATATTACACTATATATTTTTAAACTTTGTCTAGGAAGGACCGATTTTAGAATCCCCCTGCATATGCCTGTGCAGACCTCTACGGTGTAATACAAGACTGGTCTCAATCAGTGCCTGGAATTAGAAGTATTACTATCTTTGGATGCTAACATCAATATCAATCCAATATACTGAGTCTTAAAGAGCCAGATTACTTCACCTAATATGATGCAATTGGATAGAGCAAGCGTGCCAATACTTACAAAACAAGACGGGGCAGACCAACCATGACTGCCTATTATATGTATTGATACCTGTATCGATATCTGTCTAGTAGTCCATACCTCCAGGGATATAATACATCTCACACTGGAAGTTTTGAATTCAACTGCAAATGTTTATTGCAAAGTTCCAATGTGTTTGATGATGTGCCATTCTGGTAATGGTATGTATAACCCTACCATTCATACTGGTTTTGATGTAACCCTAGATCTCACAGCAACATTGCAAATCGCTCTGTATATTATTTTAAAACATGCCAAGCCTATGAGGTGATTACATTGCCACAGTATGTGTTTGCGCAATGCACCACTGGTGAGATACTTGCCACCTAACTGCTTTGGTACATTTATTACGACAACGTGCAGTATAACCACCCAATGACTCGGTGAGGTTTGCTGCAAACCTCACCTAGTCCTACGTTATCAATGCATTAATGCGTTTATCACACTTATTCATCCATTTTGTATGAATTTCTTACCTTATAACGCCATAATAAAGCCAGGAGAAGACATTTTAAAAAGTGAATGCAATCCGCACGGTTTGCCAAGCCGTCGTGGCCATCTTGTCACTCTGGCCACACATACCTCCACCTTTACACATATTTTCCGGGTAGAATCCAAGCATGTCAAGTCCTGTACTTTTAGCACCGACAAAAATACAATCTCTAGTTGGTGTTCGCCTACATTTTGTCACCATTTTTTTCTAAATAAATGAGAATCCAATGATTTTACATAGCGATCTAACACACATGGCCATTCCATCTTGTTGATGAAGCAGGTAGGTGCCCAGATGTAAATTGGCATACTTTCGGCTGAAGAAGTGGGTCAAATATGCGTCGACAAGGAATGGCCGGACGGGTGGGTGCCAAGACGTATCGCTATGGAAAATCAATGGATTCTTATTTATTTCAATCAAAATAGAGAAATTAGGCATAGCATGTTCATCTAGGATATCTAAGGAGCTTTCCCTGTTAATAACTCCACCTGGCACCATTGGATTCTATGCTAATGAGGTGTGCAAACATCAGGTATGTCGAACTCATTTTTCAAATACTTCACATACATGGGTTTCTAGTACTGTTTGGCTTGGTATAGTGGACAGCGAGTTCACCTCCTACCACAGCGGCCGGGGATCAATTCCCCATAGAACCCTGAATGGTTTTAACTGGAAATGTGTGGCGAGGGTGACTTTGTATCCTTCTCCAATTTATTAACATGCCCAGGTTCTAACCAACATGGTCTTAGAAGAAAAAAAGAACTCTGAGAGTGCGGTTAAACCCCAATAACGGAACGGGGTTATGACCGAAAAAGGCACGCTGTTGGGCCTGAATCATAAGATAAAAGGGAGTATTTAGGTAGTATTAAATGGGAATATAAGGTGTATATATGATACTTTCCCTTTAATGACCTCTTATATAAGGTGTGTCCTGTACAAGTTGGGTTGTTATACAGCAGATTACTACCTGTATAGACCCCCATAGAGACCAGCAGGGTGCTAACAATGTAGCCCAAAGTGAGTGTAACAGACCACGTAATTGGCAAGTACAACCAAGTACAGCAATGTTTAGGGAAAATACTGTGTATTGGTAGCTTTAAAAGCTACTATGTTTGTATAGCTTGTTTGCAGAGGTATTGGTACAATTTGCTGTCCTTTTAGGTCAACGGTTTACTAAATGTCAGAATTTTGAAATGTGCTCCAGTGGTGACTGGTCGGAAAAGGCGAATTTATCATATGCAGGTTCACTTCAGGACTTGAGCTGCAATATTTATTAATTTAGTCTGGAAGTATTGGTGCACACTATGTCTTGTGCTTGCATAGAATACGATTTTCCCCTCTTGGAGCTATTATTGCTGGACCTCTGATTTGTAGTTGGGGAAGTCATAAGCAAGAGCCTTAAGTTATCATTGCCGTTAAAAGAACAAGATAAAAAGAATAAAAGAAAATCTGACCCTATCTATGATATTTCCCTAGGCTTTCACATTACCAATAAGGAATTCTTCTTCACCATATTTGATCAAGGTTCTCTTATTGAGAACAACAAATATAATTTCTACGCAATATCACTGCGGCTATGGTAAAGTGCCCAATATTTTCCAACCTACTGGCAACTTTTAGAATTTTAATGTAAAAAAAATAATATTTTAAAACCCCTATGTCTCAAGCATTAATTTTTACCCATGTATAGGCATACATATTTCTGGCTTCAGTGTCCATTTGGAGGACCTGTCCGACCACTTAGTCCTAAAGTATGCACTTTGGGTCTCTTTACACTGTATTGCGCTTTACACACTTTGGCCAATCGCATTTTATTGCATCTGCACACAGTAGCTGAGTGTAGAAGCAATAAAATGCTGTTCTGTCACTATGGCACGGGAGAACCCTTATACGCTTACTTGCACAGTGTGTAACAGTTGGGAGGTCTCAACCAGTATAGTATACACCACGATACCTGGGCTTACCTAGCCCACTTAAAAGGATCTATATCTCCTCTTTCCTATCCCATCGAATGCATCCCTCGAATGTGTGTGGTGTGCATAATTATGCGTAGGCCAAATTTTTTTTAAGCAGAACAATACAAAACTGTGACTTTTCTAGGCCATAAATTCTTTAATAATGATCGTATTTGTAAACTGTAAAGACCAAAACGTAACCCAGTTCAGGGCCCCAAGGTTGCACTCAGACATTTTGTCTGGCAAGTATTTGGGTTGACTGTACATCATTACAACATATCATTAACATGTTAAAGATGCAGGATGAGAGTATGCAATTTTTGGATGGTCCTATGGATAGAGACATAGTCACTAATTAAGGGATGAGTAATTTATTACCAGGTGTGGGGGGGGGGGGCTTGTTAGATGTAGTGGGCATGGGGGGCATTTTAAAAAAGAGTTGGTTGGTGGGAGGCAGGGCATAACCAACAAAAAAAACATGACAATGAGGGGGGTGGGTGTCAAAACTAAATATGAAATATGGGCGATTCAACTATACCCATCGCAACCCATCATTCCACATGTATAAAGGAGGTATCATTTTTAACAACGGGTGGGGGGGGGGCTGGTGGGTTTGATCGGGGGGCAGAATTTTTTGACCCCTTTACTAGGGGAGTTCAAAAATTTTCACCTGTTTTCAACGCAAATGCCTGCATGTTACTGTAGGTTAAAAGAGTGCGTTTGCACACAATTTTCGGGCCTTCAGGGGAGTCCAAAAAAAAATTGACCCTCGAGAGGGGGGGCCGATTTTTTTTTGCACATCCGTGCGCAAAGCCCCCTGTTGTTAATACATAAAATAAATACATACGATTTCTCTTTACCTTCTGTTCTAATCAATGGCTTTTTACCATTAAAAAAATGTATCCTCTCATAAAAGACGCGCATTGTACACAAGGTATGGTACATGTATTACAATCCCATACCTTGGCCACATCTAACTCCAATTCACCTTGAAATTACGTTTCTTCTGACATATAACATGCCTATATTGGACAGAGGGAAGATTCCTCTGAGGCGAGGGAAAGGCAAGTTAAAAATAAATAAAAAAAAAAAACAACACAAAAAAACGACCTAACGACCCTACCTTTTTGAGCTATGTAACTGGAAACACACCTTTTTTTTTGGCCTAGTCATTCATGACCAGACCAGTAAACTATCAGAAATCAATTCAATTGGTGAATGTTTGAGTCTTTGTCTGTGCATAGGTTCATTAGACACATAGAGGGGGCTGCAAAGATGAGACAATGACCTTTTTTACGATAGGGAAGACCATAATCCTATCACCTCTATTCCGTGGTTTCTATGTAATATATATAAAAAAGAATTAGTTTTCGGATATTTTTCTTTGACATGGAGCGACAAAAACTATATCAACAGTTGGGGGAAGGGGGGATTCCCAGATAAGTCTGTTAAGGAAAAGGATATGATTTCACTGGGTGTTCAAGATCACACATTTGCAAATACGTATACATATTATATGTGTCTGTCCTGGTATTCTGTGTGTTCAGGTGGCTGAGGACAAACTATCTAGTATCCCACAATGAGGGGAGGGTATCAAACGATTGCGTGTGACAAAGCATTCAGCTTATAAGGAAAGGGGCTTCTAATCCATATATTTCTATATTGGAATACTAGATACGGTCTGTTTGGTCTCAAGTGGGTCTGTTGAAGCCTTTATAATACACAGGTACATAAAATTATTGAATCTGTCAGATTTGATTCCATGCCGATAGACATCCTACCTACAAAGACACTAAGTGTGTCAGAAGCTTCAATATAACTTTCCAATATTTCTAAAATTACACCCCTGATAAAGAAAACAAACTTACCTCTTAGATACGGGGTTTTATGTGCACATGAATAGGCTTGTTTACAGATTTTAAGCCTGAGGATGAGGGCAAAACACACAGTTTCCGTATATTGGTGTTCCTTCAGTGTCACCCTGCTTAGGTGTGGGAATATAGTGGCAGGGCGGTGGCACTCAAGCACAACCAGAAACACAGGCCCTATAACAGGACAGCATGCTGGAGTGTTGAGTGTATGTGCTACTTTAATTGTATGCCTAAGACACCCGAGACTTTCTCCAGTGGCAGTTACATGATTGAAAAGAAAACAGATCCCTCCCCGTTCTCCTTTAATTTTTCCTTTGTATGAAAGAGAGCCATTTTAAGCCTTTACTACATTCAAGGGGTGGGGTGGGTCATTCCCCTTCAGCCTCGTATAAATCTTTTGCAGGTCTGTGTCAGTTAATCATTTTGTATTGTCTATGTTTGGACCTGTTTAGTGTTTTAATGTCTCGGTATGCAGGTAGTTCATCAGATATACCACATTAGCACCGAGATTTAAAGGACATTATGTGTAGGCCCGAGTATGGACAATGAATATTGAGGAATGAGCAGCTAGCACCTAAAGAAACCGATACAATCTTGTGTGATTTCATGAATGACCTTCTGAAATATTGGCTTCTCAAATTTTAAAAGGTGCCAATAGCTCACATTCTTTTTCTCAAAACTGTAACAAATCTTGAACAAACTCAATTTTTTCTGGTGGCCTAATCTACTAACAGACAATATGCTCCACTCACCAGCTGGGCATGCAGGCCTGTTATATCCAGTGACATTGTGTGTTCGGCTTGCTACAATTGACTGGTTCACAGGTAGACCTGTCCACACAGTAAAGTGTAACAGTTTTACAGGTCACATTTATAGTTACCTACAACCAGAACCTATTAGAGGCAGATGGGGAAGGAGAATGGTGGTGGGGTTCACAACTCGGTTCACACAAGTAAAATTTATGAATTTTGTAAGACTTCAATACCGACAGGCTTAAGAGATTTGAAGAGTTGTTGATTGAATAGTTGTTAAGAAGAGTTGAGAGAAGGAAGTTTATATTCTTTCCATGCAGGGTAGTGATGGTGATCGAATCCATAAGGTGCAGTAAGGTAGAAAACACGCCAATACACGTTTGTATAGGAATAAATGCTGGCTCGAGAGGCCCTTTCAAACCTATTATCACGACCGAGGGTTCTGGAATTTAAGCCTTTTATAGCCCACAGTCAGTTAATTATAGAGATTTGAATGCATGACCTCTCAGGTATGAATCTGACTCCATAGCAATGATGCCGACAACCCATTCCTGTCTCCATCGACCCCCTGGGATGGGTTGTGGGGATATATTTAATGCAGGACTGATGATTTCTAGCCCTTTCCTAAAGTTTCAAATCATATAATACAGAGTAATCCTTAGTGATTAGCTACTCACTGCAATGGTATGGAACCTAATGTCATCACATCGAGAGTATGGCCATGGAGTCAGTGTTGATCTATTGGGGAACCTTGGATTTCATAATATATGTTCTCTTCGACAATAATCAATGGCCATGGGCCAATGTTATTAATCAATGGTATGGATGGAACCAGGTAGTAATCAGCTTCATACGAGGCATTCATTGTTCTTTGGCACATTTGGCTATTTCAATTATTGAGTATTCAACATTGACTTGTAAGGACAGGTTTATGTAAATCATGCATGAAGGAAAAATGATTAATCATGGTAGGTTATTTTCAAATAGTCTTTTGATGATTATTCTATTCATGACTTTCGACTATCACCCTACCTGCCATCCATCTAGACCAATAAGTACTGTAAAACCCTTATTATTATGCTACAATGTAACCCTGCAGCATACCGTACATAAGCAGCCAAAGTTAGGGGTGTGCCTTATACATCAGGGTCTAGAAAGAAAGAACAGTATCAAACTGAACAAAATATGACTCAGGATGTGTTTATTTCAAAATCGTTCCTGGAGCTTAATTCAAAAGGCTCTCTCATCGCTACCTATGAGATGTTAGTGATTTCCCTCCCATAATCTATACTGCTATGGTAAGGTCTAGGCCTGCCTTCCTTTCTGATAGCTAGCTACCTTTTAGTGAACGATGTTAGCCTCAGCCCTCCTTTCACTATTCCAAGCAGCTAACAAGTGTGCAGAGTGGTAACAGGTCCACAGAGAACAAATAGCAATGAAAGGTAAAAAAATAGCAGAGGAAAAACTCATTCTCTCAAGAGTGGCTACACTGGGGCTGTGCTTAGAAGTACAGTGCTCCCCCCTGCACCAACTAAGAGAGAGAAGGGAAGCATGATGTTACTATGCCCTTAACACATGAGTAGCCTCAACAGCCCCCAAGGAGTCTCAGCAGGTGCATTCACTTTTGTGATGAGGAATGTCCCCCCACACAGGTGCACTTGCACTCGGGGGAAACCACTACTGTTTCTCAGTATAAAATAAGGGGTGGTGTTAGTACTGAAGTGGGATAGTGAAGGACTGCATAGTACTTCCTAAAAGTTACTGGCCTAACACCACCAGCTATATTATTGTAGTAACACTAGGAACAGACATGCCTACGCTAACATCTCATAGGTAGCGATGGCAGAGCATTTTGAATTAACCTCCTGACCTTGGGATATGATATCATATCTTATGCGTCTTATACAGTGTGCCTTATACATGGGTTATTAGGTGACACTTCTGAAAATGTAGTAAGGAGGGACCTTCCTTTTTTCTTTCACTTAGTGCCTCCTATCCTATTCACCCACCATCCAAAGTATGCATTCACTCTCCTATTTTAGTAGTATGCTGCCCATTCATTGATTCTGATGATAATTTGTACCCTGCAGTGTTCTCTCTCTGTCAAATAGGCCAAAGTCCCTCTCCCTCAGAAACTAGTATATATGTGCATAGATGGCGCCCATCTAATAGCAGGCCTCACACCTAAGAGTACACATCCGTGCATTAGGGTTCTGGATTATGACACTGCACATTAGTAGAGGGGCAAGTGTAGTTTCGTGGGAAGTGGATGTTAATTTTACCCAACATACATAAATATGTTCCTTGGGTACATAAGCTTCCAAATATGTATGTTGGGAATTTTTCTTTTCATGTTGGTTACCATAGCAACCGTTTTCCTTGGCAACACTCAAAATTAGCTAAACTACTCCCCAAAGTGCATAATACTGTGTATTAGAAACAAAGTAAAGTCATATAGCAACAATCATTTGCTATCTAGGGACCTTGGTTGCTTAGCAACAGCAGCTATGTAAAGGATTTCCTTAGCAACACTATTATTATGATGTTATTTAGCATGTTTCCACATAATGATTCATCCTTGGAAGCTTTCTCTATGGGTTACCACGGTGCCCTAGATTTATTAGGAACAAAGCAAAATCATATAGCAACAACCATTTGCTATCTGGGGACCTTAGTTGTTTAGCAACAACAGCTATGTAAAAGCATTCCTGAGCAACGGTATTAACACAAGATTATTCAGCATTTTACATGAGCATTTGTTCAAGGTGGTTCTAAGGTTCTCAGTGCCCTTTATCCATCAAAAGCAAAGAAAAGTCATATAGCACCAACCAATTGCTATAAAGAGCAACAGCAACAGCCCTTCTCCTTAGAGCACAGAAAAAAACATAGACATAGACACCTTATAAAAAGACCTGTAAAATTCCCAAATGATAGATTTTCCACTGCTATCAACTTGATGCCATTGTCACAGGCTCTGCTATTTCAAATGAGGATGCGATGATAGAGGGTTATTCAGTGTAGCTCAAAGGCCAATGGTCTATAATCAATATCTTTTACAAGATGAAGTGTGTGTTCTTCTCAATAATGTGGTGATGTGGAATGATAGAAACAATACCAAAGTATCTGAACATTTCCCTGACAGGTGCATATACTCTATGTCACTCTAACCCTTGTCTAGTACCAGGTATAGGAATAAAGTTGCCCTTAACCTATAATTAAAGAAACAATACCAAATACTAGTAGAATAAGATACCATACTGCTGGACAATAACAAACAACACAAGCATTTGTATACTGTCAGTCATGTTTTCCTAAAAGCCCACGACTGGCTACCAACATAATGTTGCCCTAGGATTTGGTTTGGTTTGGTTTGGTTGATTTTACCTCCACTAATAGTACTTATCAGAGTTACTGTGGTTTGTGGCTATTAAGTCCTTTCTTTTCTGTTTAGACAGGTATTCAAAAACTGCTTTTTCAGACAGCCAAACAGATATCTATATATGTTGCTTGCCAGTGATTGCATCTATGGATGACTGCATCCATGAGAGAAATGATCTAATCTGTGAGGAGGAGTGAGGGGGAAACCACTACAGGGGCTTAAATCCCCTACTCTTCTCAAAGTATAGCAAGTGCTCTTTCATTTGCCTGGTCCCATAGAACATTCATTCTTAATCTCTATAATATGCATTTTTGACAATATTTAGCTTGGACTAATGATACAGTCAAGCATCGTCAACCAAAATGCAGTATTCCTCCATGAATGGCATAAGTTTGAGCAAGGGCTTTCAAAATTAGGCACATATTAACGTAAAGTGACATATTGGATTAGGTTAGTAGGTACAATTGAATGGTAAATGGTAATTTGAATTTTTCCATCAGTAGAGTGCCATCCACCATGTTTAATATTGATATGAATAGTATACAGGTAGTGGTCAGGTTTTACCCAGCATTCTATTGTCAACGGACGGTTACATGTGGTGAAGTGAATGTACACGGAATCCAGGGAAGTTCAGTTGATCCTTTTATTGCATAGCTGACATGAGTGTTTCATAAAGGTGATAACAATGATAACATACGCCAAGATCTAAGCTCTGCCTCCGATCCTATAGCTCAACCTGTCGTAGGTTCTAGGTATAGGTGTAAGGTGTAAGTTGGGAGAGATGATTGGGAGCTGCTCAAGCTGCCTTTTATATGAAGGACTTGAGCAGCTCGCAGTGTTGTGAAATATTCTATACACGTGGCTCAATGAAATAGGGACACGTGTCATAGGGAGAGATTGCCACCTGTGTGTTAATCATATTGATGAGGATTGAGAGGAGATTGTGAAATATTCTCTCATTCCAAATATGGCATCACAGGTGGACCCCACATCCTCCAGCTGGGCTGTGTGGGTGTAGATATGATTGGAATGTTATTACATCCGTCTACATTATGTCACAGAGCCTCATGGAGGAAATGTGTTTGTGGTGACTAAAGGATCCTGGTTCCTGTTCAGGAATGCAGGAGATTGTTGAGTATGGATCGTGAGCAGAGCTTGGGTTTTATATGGCGAAGAAATTAGTAAATATGAAAAATAATAATAATACCCAGAATGGTCCATAGACAAATCCCCACATTCCTACTCGTCTCTGCACGAGTGTAAAGGGAGAAAAAAAATAAGCAGGAAAATAAGGCTTTGCCGAGTCCATTGACAATTAGGGGTATTATGATAAAAATACAGGGTTTTGTGAAGAACCTGATTGGTTTGACATTATTTGCAGTGTAAGAAAAAAAGGTTCTTTTATGGGATTACAAAAATAAAGTTTTTGTGTGGATCAAGTGACTTAAAGTATATATACAGGTTTTAAATGCCGGGATATGTACAATGCTTAAAATATATATGCCGGTATGTTATCGGGGGAAAATGAAAATTTTTCTGATTTGATAACATGTTGGATTTATACATTAATACGCAATGAAATATATCCAGACGAAAATTAACCAAGTTTGGTGATTCTTGGTATTGTGGGGTCAACAATCAACACAAGGGTGATGAGTTTTTGGCTCCACATTACCAAGGCTCATAACTGAAGTTGTGTAGGGTCTGCTACACAGTCGGGTATAAGGTATGAGTCAAGGTAGTATTCAGTTTTACTGTTGACTAGAACATGGTAATTCTCATGGAAATATGCAAAAATTGGATGTATACAATTTGTTGATTATGGATAACTAATTGGCTAAAACTCATAAATACATGTCATAGTTGAGCTTGAAAAACAATGGTGAAGGTGATGAACTTTATAGCCCCTGGAGGTAAACCAGAAAGCCATTTTGGTTTTAGTCTCATAATGTTCATCAAAGGAAAGAATCTTAAGTTAATATATACATTGGCCTAAAGAAAACAGGCTTTTTAAAGAATCCAGTGAAAAGGATTTGACATGCTGAGAGAAAAGAAAAAAAAAATTTACATTCTCAGAGAACAAGTAATACGTATAGGCATGGGGGGTTGTTTACAATTGTATCTCCATGGCTAGGTATTACAAAAATTGAGTCTGTGAAATGTCTATTTGTGTGTTCTGAAATGTCGATTAGGGTGAATGCTGTTTGGAGGTAGGTTCTGATGTTCTTTGATGTTGAAATTCTTGAACCTGCCTTCAGCCTTACGATGGGTCCTGGATCTGATGGGCCTGAACTTTGAGATGGTAATGTCGGAAAAGTCTAAGTATACTGATGCTAAGTCACCAGCTGTGGCCACATCTGATCCATCCTCTGAGGTGGTATCTGTCTCTGTGGTAGGGGTAGGTCGAGCTGGCATGGGTTTCCACATGGTTCTCGGCGGGGATCTCTGTCTGTTGCCGCTTGGCCTAGGTTTGTTGTCATAAGCACAAGGGCACAGGAACCCATTTGGTTGATGGTAACATGGTATGCAAAGTTTGGCAGCGGATACCTGCCCATTGATGTGGCGGCAATAGTTGTTGTTGTGCCTGTAGGTTGGGGGCATGGGTGTGCCAGGCCTACAGGCTGCCGACACATAGGTTCCCCTGGGTGTTAGATGGGGCTTTCTAGCTGGCTCCCTCCACTGGCTGGTGGAGGTTGCTGTTGGGGCTCGGTGTCCGCGGCTGGTGGGGTTGGATTTTGCCTGACCTCTTCCCTCCTGCCTCTTCCTCCTGTCGCCTTCCTTGACGATGATTGCCCTGGCACGTCTGTCTCCAGGGCTGGAGGGCCGACGGATGGTGGGGCTGCCAGGTCTCCAGAGGAGGGGTCTGTAGGGAAGAGAGCCGTGAAAACAAACCATTAACAGAGGTGTAAAATCCTGCTTGGGTCAGCTGGTGGCCTTGTCAATACAGGATAACCAATAAGTGCTATAAATTTCTGCTGTTTGACACATAATATTAACTTGACAGAGCTCAATTTGATTGTAAGAACAGAACGCGGTAAGTGTAACTAAGCAAGCTTAGTTGGTTAATTTGTATTACGCTGGGTGGCGGTACCGAGCTGTCGCTTCACCATGCTGAACCTGATTATTCAGATGAAAATCCTGAAAAATATTTCGAATAGTGGCCTAAAGTTTCATGAAGGTGGTTGAGAGGTCTCGAAAGGGGTTTGAGTTTTGGCATTCCGGCATACGGTATGCTATTTGAATTTTGAGGGTGGGGGGTCGCGGATTTGAAATAAATTTTGAGTTTTGATGCCTATAGCCTTGGCCCTATATAAGATATGGGTGCCGGCTATCTTATCAGTAGTTACGCAAGATGGAGATCGTCCAAGGCGTTCTTGATTTTCCGGATGGTCGTGCGCTGTTGATTACTGTATTTATCAACGAGGATGGGACGTAAGTAATTTTGAAAAAGTGGTCGTGTGAATTTTATTTTGGAAAATTTTGAATTAGAGAATTTGTTTCGAACTTTTGCTAATTTAATTTTGGATTTGTTTTCTTGTAGGATTCATCAGGTCACCTACCTACTGCTGGCGCCTCAGGTGCCGGCAGTGAACGGTTTTTAGAAAAGACGTGAGTAATCCTTTTTAGCGTGATGCTCAAGTTGTTTGCACGTGTTGATGTTGTTGTTTTCAGCCAATGTATCAAGTTGGAACAATCATGTGACCGAAACCAACCAACATTTGCATATCACAGAGCCCTTTAAAAATGGCGACGCCGGGTCACGACTGGCGCGAAATTTTTGTGCAGACGTTATGACTGCGTCTATGGGTTGTGGAACGGCTTTGCGTCATCATTGATAAGATCTAGTGAGGTGCAAAGTGAAACAACGGCGGGATATTGCGATTTGTGGGCATGGTTTTAGGTATTAGGTCGGGATGGGGCCCTATGGGGGGTCCTTGGGGGGTCTCGGGGATCTCGCCGGATAGGAGGGGGATCCCCACATCAGCGTCTCAGGGCTATCCGGTCTGCTATGTAGCGCTGTTCAGCACCTGCCATCCCCACATAAGGGTGGTGGTACCGTCCAGTGTTGTCACCGGGCCTGTGGGCGCTGGGGAGAGTCCATTATGGGAGGAACCTCGGGGGGTGGCCGGTGGAGGTCGCTGAGGATGCTGAGCGTTCTCAACGATCCCCACATCAGCCGAAACTAATGGTTTAAAATTTAAAAACCTACCATCCATGGTGTCAGTGGCCCTCTCAGCCAGTGCAGGGTCGAATAAGTATAGGTCCTTGGGTGGCTGGGTTTCTCTGAGTTGTAGCAGGGCCATCTCTGCTGGAGTTGTCCCACTGGTGGAGGCTTTAGGGGCTTCCCGCCTGAGTAGGTCTTTTCTCCGTGTCAAAGGTGGCACTGGTTTGTAGCTGGCTGATAGTTCATATTCACTTGGTGTGAGTTGGAAGTCAGGCTGGTTTTCCTGTACAATGGCCAGGGTGACCGTGTGGGGTCTGGATCTGAGGATGATTGTGAGGGGGATGCGCCAGAGCAAAGGGCAACTGGGGTATCTCTCCAGCCTCACCGTCCTCAGTCTTCCACCAATGATCATTCCGACGTCTGACTTCCAATGCGCATCAAGATGACGGGCTAGGGGGAAAGTTAACCTGGGTGGTGCTAGTTTGGGTGCCAAGATGGATGCTGGCCAAAGGTTCCTTCCATACACCATTAATCCCACTGGAAAGGCATATGTGTGCCCTCCAGAGTGTATCTTCAGCACGAATCTTGGGGTGCCGGGGGCGGTGTCCTGTCTGCCGTAGGGCCAATGCCTAAGACAGCGTCTCCCCGTCGCTTTGATGAATAGCAAGCTGAGGATGATGCCTAGGAAGGCAATCATGGAGTCATACCTTCCTGGCATCTGAATCCAGTCAGGTGTAGTGATCTCCTGGGGTGTGGTCCACGTAGGCCAATTTTGGTTGGTGTTTCTGATCATCTCTTTGAGCTTATTCCAAGACGCTGCGTCAGCCATCATTGCTCGACTGTGAATGGTCATTAATTGGGCTAAGTATACCACGCGCATGTGTACACGACACGTGATCAGGCAGCACAAGATGGCGATGGCTGGCGACAACAGGTGTAACCAAGGGGAAAACTCCAGGTGATATCCTAGATGTATGAGTGAGTTGGTGCTCAGGATAGATGATTTATCATGAATTTTGGTGGCAGCGCCTTTTAAGTTTAAAATGTCTTTGAATAGGGGTAGGAATTTTTGGTTGTGAAGGCGCTTCAGGTGCTGAAAATTTGGTAGGTCTAGATGGGTCGGGGTGGTTGCTATGGTTACTCCTGATATGTTGTTTGGCGGGTTACCAAAATGCCGCCATAGTGGCAAATTGACAGACACTTTGGCAATGGGTTCTAGAGTAAAGTTTTGGGCGCGGAATTAATCATTATCGTGCCTCTGTTTTTAAGAGAACAGAGGCATGGCACTGAAATAATAGAGTAGGCTGCATTTTTTATCTCGATTTGGCCTGAGTTTGAGCATTGCATTATTGAAGGTAAAAAACTAGTGATCAGCATGTAGGAGCTTTGGGAGATGGGCTTAGCAATGTTGGGAATTGGTGCTGTCATGTGGGCTCGAAAATTGCAGGTGTTATGTACAGCGTCAGGTAGATCTAAAAATAGGGATAAGCTGCAGGTGGGGTACCTAGGAGATAACATGGGCAGGGGCAGGTTACATGTTATAAAAACATCTACATCACAAAGATCTAAGTCGGAGTGGTCCAGTTCAATGTAGTGTGACTGGGACACAGACATAGCTATATAATTAGGCAAAGGCTGTATCTGTGTAAACCCAGTAGTGTTTACATTGGTGGTGTCAAATGGGACTGGGAAGGCCTCCGCTCTATATATGGAGTAGATGTTGTCTCCCAGTCCTATGGGTATAGGCACTGTGATGTAAAGTTTGTTTTGGTCCTGCCAGTGCACGTGCACTCTCCTTTTGTAATAGAAACCGGTGGGTACATTAAGAATCGTGATACCCTTATTGGCTTCATACAAAGAGCTTGATAGATTATTAAGTCCATCTTCCATAACTTTATGGGGAATTAATTTTGGAGGTAGCTCACCTTCCATTAGGGTGGTTAGTGAGTCCAGAAGGGTGTCTAAATCATTTTGCAGGTTCATTAGCGCTTCAATCTGAGAGTTAGCAGCGGTAAATAACATCGAATGATAGGTGTCTTGTCTGCTCTGTTGTTCCAGGTTGAATAAGATATTTGATACATTCTTACTCAAGAGTTGGAGGTTGGAACTGAGCAGGGCCAAGGCGTCATCCGTGTTATTTTGCATGCTGGAGAAGATGCTCAGAGATTGATAATTAAATTCAGATTTTTGGTAGAGATTTGCCAAAATTAGGTCTAAAGTTTGGGCGGTTTCCAAGATAAAATTTGGGGCATTTTTGCTGACTAGGGAGGTTAATTTGTCCGGTCGCTGCAAGGATTGATTGAAGGATAGGTCTAAAGCGAAAACTAATGGGTAATCCATATATCCTGAGATCATTTTCTGGGGTATTTTAGTGAATAAAACACCATAGTTTGGCCTGAAGATGGTCTCTTCTTTGGTTACAAAATCCTGTGCTCCTGACTGTTGGGTCTGGGCGCACATAATTAGGAAGAGTGCTGCCAAGGAGGCTGCCATCCTAAAAATAGAAATTTAGATAAGCTTATGAGAAATGGATCATATGAGACTGAGATAGGACTGAGGTGAGGTGGGTCTTTTTAAGGGTTTTGGGTTGGGGAGTTGGCTTTGTGTGAGGTATGTTTGTGTAGATTGGGCGGTGGGTGTCCTATACATATGGAGGGGGGGTCGCTTGGTTGTGTGCGGTGTGAATGTGGCGCTTTGGGACGTGTTATTTAAAAGGTTATCAGGTTGCTAGGCTGATATCTTAACCAGCAAGGATATGGTTAAGATATCAGCAAGGAATTGAAGGAAAGTAATTGATTTTTCACGTCGTAAATGTGTGGGGGGGGGGGAAAATGGGTCAATTCAGGGTTGATAGCTTTTAACTGTATAAGTGGGAGTATCTAGCCATCTCAAACGCTGCCAGCTGGGTCTGAAGATTTGTTGATTGGATTATGACATTGTATCTGCCAATACCTGTTTCATATCTTGGTAGCTCTTTAAGTGGTTTCTCTGAGGTAATCAGAGTTCTGGCACATAGGAGTGCTATATAGCTTGATGTTTCCTCACTGAATCTGTCCCACAATGGGACTGTGGGGAAATCTTTGCATAGATCGAATATCATGGCCTTGGTGGCCGATAATACAATTGGGTCTTGTAGGGTGAGCTCTTTTTGAACTGTTTTGTTGTTTAGGTATCCACCTAAGTCTTCGCTGGATATACGTTTGATCATGTCTTTGTGCTCCATGATAGTTATTCTGATCTCGAACAGATCCATGGCCTTACTTTTGATGCCGTTTGGGCCTAAAAGACTGTGGATGGTCCACCCTGAGTTGGCTCCATGTCTAACTTCTGGGGCTCTAAGGCTGTTGTGAATAATAAGAAAAGGTTTGATAGGTTTGTTGTTAGACTAAGATAGATGAATGGGCTGATGGGGGGTTTTGTCAAGAGGTTGATAACTAAGGTTGTGAAAAGTCAGGCTGCCATACATGGTTTTGAGAAAGGACTGCAAATTCAACTATTGCATTTTACGAAGCACTCTGGGCGCACACTACCATTGGCATGTAATGGGTATCTGGGCAACATGATGGTAGATTCCATCATAGTCATGCTAGAACGATTGATGACGCTACTAATGGACACATAAGACCGATCCTACCTGGGCTTGTTGCATGGCAGTCCCGACACTTTGGTCCTGTGGTCTCCGGATGCTTGCTCCATAGTGGCTGGATGTGGTGAGTTTGGTGTATTTGATAAGAGTGGTTAAGGTGGGGGTGGTGTGAGGCTTATAAGCACTTGATGAGGTTGGCTAATTCCTCATTACATGCCTCCCAATAAGGTATGTCTCACCCATATATGGCACGGGGCCTAGCTATTGGTTGGTTTGCATACACCTGATCATCGTGATATGCAAATTTAATGGACCTTTATAGGGTGCGGATGATCATTGGATGATCTGAATATTGTAGTTATGAAAGGGGGGTTGATGGTTGTGGTGCTGAGATAAGTCAGCCTGCCGGGGTGCACTTGTTCCTGTTGTGATAACACAGCAGGGAACTGTGCTGAATTATTTGATTAAGTGTCTCACCAAACATTCCAGTACTGATGGTAAACAGAGGCATAAACACGGATCAGGATGTCTAGGTGCTGCTCTCCTACAATAGGCGGTCATTTGGTAATACTTTAGGGTATAGAGGAGCCCTGAGCTTGTAACAAACCGGCGCATGCGTGTTCCTAAGATTAGGATCCACGAACCAAGAATACGCTGTGACCTTGGGTAATTTATGTGGCGTGCCAACCTTAATCAATCATTATATGACTGTCTGAGTCTCAAACCCTAGATAAAATTCTTGACAATGTCCCATCAGTAAAAATAAGCCAGAAGGCTTTTGGGGTTTTGTGTAGAAATTTTGATGTTAAAGGTAATTGGTATGTGGTTTGGATGATAAAAATGATAAATGATGAGAAAAAGAAAATTGTGGGGAAAAACATCATTGCACGAAATAACACGTGGCCAAAACTGCCACTGGTTGGAGGTAAAGGTAGCGAGGTATGTGTAAATTCGGGGGGGGGTTAAGGTGGTTGTTTGGGGGGGGGAAAAATTGTGTGTTTTCTGAAAATCTATTTCTTTTTTGTGGACTTTTTCTTTGTCTTCTTTTTTGGGGAAGGGGCAAAGGTGACAAGTCCTTTCTTTGCAGGTCGTCCTCTTTTCTTTTTGACTGCGGGGGATTCTGGTTCACCAATGTGGGTGGAATCTAGATCAGGGTCATACAAGGTGTTGACCGGCCCAGACTGCAGTCTTTTGATCACAGCCTTGGCGCTAGCCTTGGTGATTGGTCTCCTCAATCTAGATACATGTATTGATTTTTTCAATACTTTACCATCCTGTAGCCTTTTTAGTTTTGCAGTTACTGGTGAAGTCATTTTCATTATGATGTATGGTCCACTATAGGTGGGCTGCAGCTTTTTGCTCGTTTGTTTGACCAACAGGTTGGGTATGTGTAAATACACAAGCTGACCTGTTTTGTAGGTGCATGGAGAAGCAGTGGCGTCATATCTGGCTTTCATCTTTTTATGGTGTTTGATCATGCTCTCAGCTGCCTTAAGTTGGATGTCATCTCTTAAACTGAGTAGGGCGGTAACCAATTTTTCCTTGTCTTTGATCTCTTCAGTTTGTTGGACCAATGAGAGGGAGGACTCAGTTGGGAGATGTGTTTGTTTTCCAAATACTAAAAGATTGGGTGAGTATCCTGGCACGCTGCATACAGTGTTGTTTATGCTGAATGCTATAGCCTGTAGGAAGGTCGACCAATGTTTCTGTGATTTGGAGACAAAGGCTCTGAGTGAAGATTCTATTGTTTGATGTTGACGCTCACATAGACCTTGTGATTTTGACCAATGTGCACTCCCTGTCACATGTTTGATGCCGAATTTATCACAAAAAGATGTGAAATATTTGGACACATACTGTTGTGCGTTATCTGTGTTCAGGACTGATGGGGTTCCAAAAACACAAATAACCCTTTGGAAAAATCCTAGCGCTACTTCGGCGCTGGTGTTATCCTTTGTGGGCCAAACAGTGATGTGCCTGGTAGCATGATCTGTGACAACATGGATAAATGAGGATCCATCCACAGCAGGTGTGAAAGGACCGATGGTATCCATGGTAAGGTGAGTGTAGGCTGTTAAAACAGGGTCTCTCAGGGTCATTGGGGTTCTCAGGTGTTTTGGTCTTTTCTTTGTTGTGAGACATGTGTGGCAAGTGCCACAGTAGTCAAAAACATGTTTGAACATGGAACGCCAATAATACCTGGATCTGATTGCCGCGTATGTTTTAGTGGGACCAAGGTGTCCTCCTATTGGTGAGCAGTGTGTGGCCTCAATTAGTGATTCTGCCCACTTTTCTGGCATCACTATTTGTAGTGTAGGCTCTAAACTGTCTCCATAGGTTGATTTGGTGATCCTGAATAAAACTTCGTCTAAAATCATGAACTGGTCATGGTTTAGCAGTATCTGTTTGCTAAGGCTGGGGTACTCTGGTAATTCACCCTTATTGATGTATGACAGCATGGAGTTTGAGAAAACATCCTCCTGCTGTGCCTGTATCAGTGTCTCCCTGGATGGGGTTAGGGAGTGGTGTTTACATAGCTGGCTTATCGCTCGTTCAGCCATGGGTAGCACTTTGTGTGATAGCTTAGCCCTTCTGGTATTAGCTAATTTCACCGATACTCTGGGTGACCTAGATTTGGGTGGTCGGCCCCTTGTTTTGGTCTTGGTTTCCTTTACCTTAGTGGGGCGGGTCTGTTTACTTCTGGTTGATTTGCTGGGCTGAGGGGGTGTGGCTGGGTCTGGTAACTTGGCTTTAGATCGAGTTAGAATGCACAGCTCGGGCACAGTTTGAATGGAGCTGAGTTTTTCTCTCTCAGAGCTACCTTTCTTGGCAATCACACCCTTTGGCTTCTTGGAAGTGCTACCCCAAATCTGTCCTCCTTTTAGTATGGACCTAGGTGGTCCCATGAGGACTGGATTTTCGGGAATTGGGTTTGATTTGAAGACTTTGGTCATGGTAATGTCGGAGAATTTGACTGATTTAGGAGGGAGTATTATTTTGCCTTGAGACCTGATGGGAATTGGGTCATCAGAGCCGGGCGGGTATTTCCTTCTGGAAAGAAAATCTGCCACAATATTGGCTCTGCCTTGCAGGTACCTGACTTCAAAGTCGTAGGACATGACTGTGTCGACCCACCTGGCTAACCTTCCATTGGTTATATTTTCCTTTTTGTTAAAAAGGGAAACCAGGGCGGTTTGGTCCGAGTATACTTTGAAGTGAGTTCCATCCACGTAATGGTGGAACTTTTTGACTGCAAAAACTATTCCCAACAGTTCTTTATCAGTTATCCCATACCTAAACTCTTGAGGTGTCAAACCTCTCCCCTGCAAATTCAATCGGTCTATAGAAACCATAGTCATCTACCTGAGTGATTACAGCCCCTAAGCTGTAGTTGCTTGAGTCAGTAAAAATGACAAAAGGTCTGTTATAGTCCGGGAATTTCAGCACAGCTTCAGTACAGATAGCAGCTTTAATTTTCTCAAAGGCTCTCTGACACTCAGTGGTCCATTTAAAGGTGCTTTTTGTCGCCTCATAAAGGGGCTTCATGACATGAGCGAAACCTCTGATGAACCTTTTGTAAAACTGCGCCATACCATTGAAACATCTAAGATCATGGATGTTTTTAGGTGGGGGGAAGGTTTTGACAGGTCCTATTTTGTCCGGGGATGGTGACAAACCATGCTGGTCTACATTGAAACCCAAAAATTCCATTTTGGTAGTTCCAAATTTGCATTTTTCTGATTTCAGTTTGATGTGTCCTCTGATAAAAAGTTTTGAAACCTCGTCCAGATCTTGTAAGTGCCTTTCCCACGTGGGGCTGTAAATGGCCACATCGTCCACATATGCTACGGCATTTTTATACTTGCATTTCATGAGGAGTTGTTCCATTACATTCATAAAGGATAGGCCTGAAGTTTTGAGTCCCATAGGGAGAACTTTGGCCATGTATCTCGTTCCATTGGCAGAGAAAGTGGTAAGTGGCCTAGATTCTTCTGCTAGGGGAATCTGGTGGTAGGCGCTGTAGACGTCCAATTTGGAAAAATATTTGGCGCCCGTTCTGCCTATCTGCTGCATGAGGTCGTCAGCTCTGGGGAAAGAGTAAGAGAAAGTTTTTAAATTCTCATTTACCCATCTGTAGTCAACTACAATTCTCCAGCCAGAGGCTACTGACCTGTCGCCTTGTGGTTTCGGCACTAAAAAGGCAGGTGAGTTCCACTCACAGGGCTTGGTACACTCTTCTATTATCCCCTGTTCTAAATGTTTCTTCAGGAGTTCCCTTTGAAAAAATTCTTTGTGAGGGGACATCCTGTACGACGGTCTGTTGCAGGGTTTGAAGTCTGGTTTTAATTCCAGTTCAACTTCATTTTCTACATTGAGACCTATGGCGCTTTCATTTAGGACAAAGGCTTGCCTATTGGCCTCAACGATGTTTTTGATCTGTTGCCTTTGAATTTCAGAGAGTTTTTCACAGATTTTATACTTCAAAGGTTCATTCCCTTTGGGGAGTTGGTCCATGGGATCCTCTCCACAATTGATTGGGAATAAGTCCTTTTCTGTTGTTACACTGTTGAGTGAATGGGCGCTATTGAGTGCACCAATGGGTACAGCCTTTTTGATGTTGAAAAGTCTAAATACACCGAGGTTCATGTGTCTTTTTATCTTGATGGGGAAGTCATTTGGGTAAGCTACTGTTACTGGTACTATTTTAAGGTCTGATCTAGGTTTAACTATGGCGTGCTTAATAAGTACCGGTAGGGTAGAACCTGAGTTCTCAGTCAATCCAGTTTTTCCCACAATGTTGCTATTCCCTATCACGACCGCATTGAAAGTGGCTTCAGTGTTTGGTGGGATATCAACATTTTTGTTTGCCCTGATGTAGTTGGGCGATGGGGGAGTCGGTCCAAAGGAAATTTTGGCTTTGTATTTGGTCATGAAGTTTACTCCTAAAATTAGGGGATGGTTCAGTTCAGGTACCACATGGAATCTGGATCTGAATTCATGGCCACCAATGAGGAATGTTACAGTCATGGAGTGATTTACTTGGATGGGGGTTTTATCAGCCAATAATACTGTCAGTTGCGCGCGTCTCCTGTGTCTAAACTTTGGAGTGTTCGCGATTTTGTCAGCCATTTTTTGGCTAATAAAAGAAAGTGAGGCGCCGGAGTCAACAAGAGCTCTATACAAGTGGTTATTTATGTCTACAGAAACTGCACCTTTGGTTAATTCTGTATCAATGTAAATGGCCTTACCTTGCTGCCCATACTGCTCGGATTTGATCCTCAGTTTCAGGATTGAAGTCCTCTGGCTCTGGTCCTCATACTCGTCCTCGTCATCACTGGAGTCTGAATTCTCATTGGTGTTTAAGAAATTGGTATAATTCGAACTGGATGATTGGGAGTCTACTGAATTCATTTCTGCATCAGCATCTCGAGAAGTGTCCTTGGATAATTTGATGGTCGTGGTCCGGGTGGGGTCGGGGTCACTAGGTGCTTGAGTGCCTTCCCCTGATCCCTATTCATCTTGTGTGTTATTGGGGCTGTCATTGTCGGCCTCAGACTGAGATCCTGAATGGCTTCTGGAGTAGTTTCTGCCTGGGGTTGGGTCTCTGGACTTCTTCAATGACTGTTGTACCCAATTGTCTGGGATGGTGAAGTCAGCTGGGACCATGAAGGAGACATTTTTATTGTTATTTGGCTGTCCAGCAACTGGTATGAAGAAAAAACTCTTGTTGCTATCAGAGGATCTTGATCTTTGTTCTGATCTGTCTTTTGATCTATCTCTTCCTGGGGACTTATATTCGGATCTATTTTTGGAGTTAGATCTGTAGTCCTTGGGATTGGATCTGTCTGAAGACTTGGACCTTCCTCTGTAACTGTTTTTGAATTTATTTTCATACTGCTTGTTGTAGTTACTACTGGGCAGTCTGTCTTCTTTCTTGTGGTCGCGCTGATATTTATCCTTTCTGGATCTGTTGTCGTCCTTATCGTAGCCTACTGCACATAACTCTGCTGAGCTATTCTGAGCGGTTTTTATAGCCTCGAGGTTCAGTTCTTGATTAATGGCTAATTGTTCAGCTTCCAGCAAGGTCTTGGGAGACTTAGCTACAACAACATTTTTCAGCTCGGGTCTGAGGCCATTTACAAGGTAGTCCACTTGTGAAGCCTCGTCCAGGCTGCTATTGGACAACAACATGGTCATGTCTGCAAGGTAGTCCTCAGTGGTTTCATTTGGCTTTTGTTTCCTGGCTCTGTATCCCTTGAGGATGGTACTGAGGTCGGGAGTGCCAAATCTCGCCAAGAAAGCTTCATAGACGGCGTCATTGTTTTGCATGATGGGCTTGTCCATTATGTTGCTGAAAAACCACTGAGCTGCCCTCCCTTTGAGAAAAGTGTACAGGCAAGTTGCATGTAGGTCGGGCCTCTTGGCGTGCACATTCCTTATGAAGAATTAACCACATGGCCACCGTGTTGGTTTAGATTAGGCGCTGTGTTACAAGATGTTGTCGCCCCCTGGTGGGTGTTTGGTGCACTAGCTGCTGGAGATTGGTGTAGTGCATGTGATGCTGTGTTTTGGTTACTGTTATGTGGTGGGCACAGCCTTGCTCCTGTCATGTCATTGTGGCTGGTGCTGTAGTCAGGTGCCGTGGGGTAAGGAGGAGTGGATTGTGTGTGTCCTGAATTGCCTTGGGCGCTGGTGGCAGTTTGGTTGGAGTTGGTGGCGTCGGCATTGTTGGAATGGCTTTGAATGGCTCTCATTAGGTCAAGCCTCATTGAGTCTATGTTTTTGCTGAGTTGGTCAGTCA
The DNA here is from genome assembly GCA_949317995.1 of Acholoe squamosa. Lineage (NCBI taxonomy): Eukaryota > Metazoa > Annelida > Polychaeta > Phyllodocida > Polynoidae > Acholoe > Acholoe squamosa. The sequence goes on from OX439051.1 coordinate 18,311,108, forward strand.
TTTGATATGTGAAATCCTCGGATCTTCTGAGAACTTCCATATTGCCTTGTTCTGCCTGCCTGAAGTTGTGGGCGGTGTTGCATTCCATATTCTCCTTCCAGCGTTCCATGTCATCTAACCTGAGGTGTACTATAGCTAACTGATCTGAGTGTTCCTGTCCATGATTTTTAATTTCAGTGGATAGGGTGCTCACGTGTTTGGCTAATAGCTCAGAGAGAGATTCACTGACAGCGTTAGTACAGTCCCTGACAAGACTTCTCCTCATGTCCTCCTGGTCATACTGAGGGGGCTGACCTCGGGACATTGCCATATTGGGTCGGCGGGGAAAGGTTACTTCAGTATCTTCTCCAGGTGAACCGATAAGGTGAGGTGAGTTGTAAGGCGTCCTATTGCCTCTATTGAGTAGCGGGGTTGTAGCTACGAGATGAGATCTGCTTGTAGCTCCGTCCACACTTCTCAGTAGTCTGTAACCAGTGGGGGTTCTTCTTCTAAGAGGTGAACTTGATTGGGCCCTCCTTCTAAATCTAGAGCCTTGTCTGGATGGTGAGTCCACTGACCTGGTTCTAAGTGGCTGTGTAGGTGTGTACACAGGTGGGGGGTACAGGTCCTCCTCTTCAGAAGTGGATTGGTATCGGTTTGGCTGGGTAACAGTAGGGTCAAGCCACTCATCCAATAGTCTATTAATGTTGAGTGAGAAGCTTGGATTGTCTCCTACCGGGTGTCCAGAGTCGTTATTGGAAACCCTGCCTACACCGTTTTCATAGGCTGCTCTCCACCTAGAAACTGCTGATCCGATTCTGTCTCTCCAGTAATCAGCGTCTAGGGAAGCGTCAGAGTCTGTGTCCACAACCACTGGCTCCTCACAAACTGGTAGTTTATGTGAAGTTACACCTGGATTAGTTTGTGCTGCAGATGCAGGTGCACTAGGTGTTGTGGGTTGTGGGGGGGTGATATCCTGGAGGGCGGCTTGAAGCTCTGGTGTTCTGTCCTCCAGGTGTGGATCGAGGTACAAATGGCTCTGTGTATTGTCCACTGGTACTTCAGAGGTTGGGCTAGTTATACCAGAAAGTCTTAGTGGCGGTGAATTTACTTGTGAGTAACCAGGTAAGGTGATGTCTAATCCTGGTGCAGATAGTGATACTGGCGTACTGGTGTGTGCTCCAGTATTGTGATCCACTATTGTAGAGGAAAATTGCTCAATACCGGTACTCACAGGTTGTAATACGTGGGCCTGCAGTGCTATAGGTAAAACTGGATCCAATGTCAGTGAGTCTGGAGATGAAGTTTGCCTCTGGAGGTGATGTGTAGTATCACTTGTGGGTTGGTTGGGCGCGTCTAGCCCAGGTGATGTAAAGGTGCGTTGTTTTGAAGCTGGCTCCTTAGGTGATGTCTCACTATTGCTCATGTTTAATGAGAGGTTGGTAGTGGGATATTCTTGGAGGGTTCATCCACCATCGTGTCAACGGACGGTTACATGTGGTGAAGTGAATGTACACGGAATCCAGGGAAGTTCAGTTGATCCTTTTATTGCATAGCTGACATGAGTGTTTCATAAAGGTGATAACAATGATAACACTCGCCAAGATCTAAGCTCTGCCTCCGATCCTATAGCTCAACCTGTCGTAGGTTATAGGTATAGGTGTAAGGTGTAAGTTGGGAGAGATGATTGGGAGCTGCTCAAGCTGCCTTTTATATGAAGGACTTGAGCAGCTCGCAGTGTTGTGAAATATTCTATACACGTGGCTCAATGAAATAGGGACACGTGTCATAGGGAGAGATTGCCACCTCTGTGTTAATCATATTGATGAGGATTGAGAGGAGATTGTGAAATATTCTCTCATTCCAAATATGGCATCACAGGTGGACCCCACTTCCTCCAGCGGGGCTGTGTGGGTGTAGATATGATTGGAATGTTATTACATCCGTCTACATTATGTCACAGAGCCTCATGGAGGAAATGTGTTTGTGGTGACTAAAGAATCCTGGTTCCTGTTGAGGAATGCAGGAGATTGTTGAGTATGGATCGTGAGCAGAGCTTGGGTTTTATATGGCGAAGAAATTAGTAAATATGAAAAATAATAATAATACCCAGAATGGTCCATTGACACTATGCTAAATCCAAGATGGCTGTCAGGGACAGTCAATGATTAAAGATGCTGCCTCCTTACATGAATGGCTATGTGCCCTATATGAATACACATATATCCTTGTGAGAAAAGTACAAGACTCTGTTCTCATGAATTTATCATCCTTTTTAGTTACTAACTGAGGGTACCATGCTAATTCCATTCTACTGCTCTAGGGCATATGACTGATAGTTAGGGAGGGGGCAGCAATTAACATGCTTACTGCCAAGAAGGTAGACCAAAAAGAACTAAATGGGTTATATATTAGGGTTACCAACATTACCAACTAGTTGCATCCAAATAAGTCTCAAATAATAATGGATCACTTTTGTGATTTGTATAGATCCAATGAGAAAATATTTTAACATTTTTTAGGGAGGGGGGTATTCTGAATGCAGTTATCATGTATATCTAATCTGAAATACCAGCTGGAGGAAAGATTTAGGAACCATCTTGGATCTCCCCGTACCTGTTTGACTCAATTATTGAGATATTCTCATCCAGTAATTTTAAACAATACGATAGTAAACATGTTGCTAGGTAAATCTTGGAATTAGTTGTAGTTGCTAAGTGTCTATGGTTATTTGAAATAATGTAGCCATTGATCATGGCAAAAATTTGCTAGGAATACCTATTTCATCACTTGAGAAATTTATAGGCTAATATTTAGACCAATGTTTAGCATTTTCGTGCAAGAGGATGTGCCTGTTGATATGGGAAAGTATAGCAAATGGTAGTTACTATATGATTTTGATTGCTTTTGATATATCTAGGGCACTGGGGTAACCCATAGAATAAGCTTGAAATAATACTTATGTACAAATATGCTGACTAACATTGCACAGATATCGTTCCTATGGAAATCTTTTACATAGCTATTGTTGCTAAACAACCAAGGTCCCCAGATAGCAAATGATGGTTGCTATATGACTTTACTTTTTTTGTAATAGATCTAGGGCAATGGGGTCACCCATACAGCCAGCTTGAATGAATCATCATGTTGAAACATGCTGAATAACATTATGATAATAGCATTGCTAAGGAAATCCTTTACATAGCTACTGTTGCTAAGCAACCAAGGTCCCTAGATAGCAAATGGTTGTTGCTATATGAACTTACTTTGTTTCTAATAGATCTGGGGCACTGGGGTAACCCATAGAGCCAGCTTGAATGAATTCCTCATGTAGAAACATGCTGATTGTGTTGCTAAGGAAATCCTTTAAATACATGTTGTTGCTAAGCAACCAAGGTCCATAGAAACAAACCAATATGTAAATTAGACACAATAGTTTTGATATTAGGGGTGGTAAGTATTATCATTTGACACAGTATTATGCACTTTAGGGGGCATTTTAGCTGATTTTGAGTGTTGCCAAGGAAAACGGTTGCCATGGTAACCTACACGAAAAGAAAAATTCCCAACATACATTTTTGGAAGCTTAATCCCAAGGAACATATTTATATATGTTGGGCAAAATTAACATTCACTTCCCACGACACCCAAAACCCTGACACTTGCCCCTGCACTACATACAATTTTAGATGTTGGGGACATTATGAGAGGTAAGGCCAACACAATGCCTCTTTGAATCTTCCCTGGAGGGAGAAAATGTACCATATAACATTAGACTACAAGGCCTTCACATGCGTCAGATTAGAAATACATAGTATAGATCCTTCAGATCTCTTGCTGGAGCGATGGGTACAGAAAATTTGAGAGCATTTTGCAATGTTCTGTCAATAGAAGCAATTTCCTTATACATTTTGAAGCAATCACTTTTACACAGAGCTATTAGTTGCCTGAGAAGCACTGTTTATATGTATATCTAGGTGAATGCAGATAAGAACACCTCTATAATAACATGCATCATTTTACCTAGCATTGAGTAGGACAGCAAGAATCTGATTTTTAACATGTTTTATCAAACCTTTTGGGTTGAATTAATGTGGGTTTTTTGAACATGTGAATCACATATTCACATAATATATATATATATATATATATATATATATATATAAATATATATATATATATATGTATAGATATATATATGTATATATATAAACATTTATATTCATATATATATATATATATATATGTATATACATATATATATATATATATATGTAAATGTATATATATATATTTAAATATATAAGTATATACATATATATATATATAAATATATATATAATATATGTTTATGTTGTATATATATACGGAACTTTATACCCTCGTGTATATATATAATTAGCCACGGACAGTTAGGGGACTACTTTCATGGCGCAGTGATATATATAATGTCATAGTATGATTTCATGGTAAACAGGCCACCAGTATATAAGGTGCAACTTTGAATCAACCGTCAGTTGGCCATTTCACCTAGACAGGAAGCATCACACCAGGTGTTTCCCTGATGTGTAAATATTTTAAATTTTAAATTTTTTGGCTCAATTATTCCTCTAAGTCTAAGAATGTGGGTACATCCAAGGTCTCTAATAACCCATGTTATGCATTCAACAGAACTGAGTGGTGCTTGAGGGATCCCTGCAAGTACAAACATATCTGTAGTAATTGTAACATTTCTGGACATAACAAGATTGAATGTCAAAAAGCTAAAAATTATTAGGAAGACATGGGTAGCCAATATCCTATGGCTGGTAGTAATGTGTGTTTGATGTCGGATCCAGTTATAGTAGGTTTGGCAGATGTTGGCTTACCTCCACATGCCCTTCCAGTACAGGATGTGGGAAACACGGATGGGTGGGACTAATGAATTAATTCAACCACCTAAGCTCATAGCATAGCAACAGAGTATTGATAAGTCAATCAAAGTGTATCCTTGGAAAATTTTACCATGCAGAGTAGCTTCTTTCCTTGACCAAAAGGGTCTTATTAATAATAATGACTCTGAGGCAAATTTCTTATGGCATGGTTTTGTTCAGGGTTTCAAGATTGTAGACACAGATTGCAGTACTACTTACGACTGAAAGGTCCAATGGCAAATTCCAAAATGGTCCAAAATTTTTCGCCGTCTTCCTCGTACAGCGAGCGGATGACCTATATCTACATCCAGGCCACTGACACACTTTCGCCGGACAAGGAGGCGGGTGGGAATGGCCGGACCGCGACTCGCGTACTTTGGGAAAATCAATGGATTCTTATTTATATCGAAGAAAATGGAGAAAATTAGCACGCATTCCTCTTCTATGGATCAAAAACTTCTTGGGATTTCGATATTAAAAGATGACAAGCTTGGAATCAAGATGAAAACTGAGTGTAAACACAGCGGTATCTCTCCCGGCAAGGAACAAAAACGATGGCTTCGCGCAGAGCGCTGACCCGGGCTGTATTGCTTGCTTTTACAAAATGTCTTCTCGTGGCTATAATCTTTGGATATCAGGTAAGAAATTAATACAAAATGGAGGAAATGGTGGTATAAACCTATTAGGTCATGGATATTGGAGCCCACGGGGAGTCTATGCTGCGCGGCTCGGGTATATCCAGCATAGACTCCCCTAGGGCTCCAATATCCATGATCTACTAGCTTAATATACCCTCGTGTATATATATATATATATATATATATATATATATATATATATATACATATATATATATATATATATATATATATAATTAGCCCCGGACGGTTAGGGGACTACTTTCATGGTGCAGTGATAGATCTATGATGTCATACCATGATGTCACGGTAAACAGGCCACGAGTTTATAAGGTGCAAGTTTGAATCAACCGTCAGTTGGCCAATTCACCTGGACAGGAAGCATCATGCCAGGTGTTTCTCTGATTTTTTAAATTTAAAATTTTACTATTATTATTACTATTGTTCAATTTTTACTGACATATGCTTATTTTCAACTAAGTATTATGGTTGTCTTATTAATTAAGGCATGTATGGTGCTGATAACCCCAAGGTCAGTATCCCACCAAACTCATGTGTCTGTAATGAGATCATTTATTATAATATGTTCATTTTATTCAAGATATCCCGTATCACTTTCAATATTATAGCCTACATCATCCATGCTATCAGGGAAACAGACCACATATCTCAAATATCATAACTAAGGGGCTCAGAATAGATTAAGTAACAGATACCCTGCCCTGACCCTATCCAAGCCCAGATGCACCAGTATCAGCCTTCATGACTTTGATAACGGCAGTCCTAATAGGTCTCCTCATCTCACACAAATAAATACCCCTCTGGATAGTAACACAACCCTGCTCCTGTGCCACTGAATGTTAACCATGGCACAACAAAATTATTCAAGTTTCCTTGTTTACAGCAAGTGTTAATGCTTCTATGTATTTATTAGAGGTGTGTGAAATATGCAAAGGAATTTCACTTCCCTGTGTGGATGGATCAGAGCTGTTGATGTGAGGTGTACAAATCCCCTTCAGGCGGGATGAGGATAAAATGTCGCTCAGTCCCTGTACTCAATATACCAAAGATGCACCATTTATGTTATGGCCTCCAAAAATACCCCCTTTCTACAGACTTTGGGCTGAGAAATGCCCCTTTATCTTTGAAAATGACGACATTATATGGCAAAAATCAACGCCCAGGACCCATTGTCCAAAGTATACCCTCTCTACACAAGTCACAAATGCAGGGTATAGAGGGACTCCTTTTTCTGGAAAATGTGGGGGTTTCTCCATAAAGATACACATTTTCTTGAAAAACATGACATTTCCTGGATCGTGTCTATACAGCAGACCGAGTATGGGGTCTGGGGGATTCCCATTACCCTGTACATGCAGCCAAGGACAGAGTAAGAATTGTGAAGACCCTGTTGCTGATAACAAAGGAAAGGGTGCTGAATGATGAGCAGCTGATGTGATTAGTTTCATCAATTTCCTGATAGGCAGAGAGCTAATGATGCCCTGCAAATGTTGATTTCGGTTAAAAAGAAGCATTATTGAACAAGTAACTAATGGATATGTCGTGACGAGTAACTATTATCCAACAATAACATGCAACGAGGGGGGGCGAACATGCAACGAGGGGGGCAAAGCCCCTCGAGTTGCATGTTATTGTTGGATAACAGTCACAAGTCATGACATATCCATTAACTACTTATTTTATTACACGATTAATCATTAGATATTCAACAGAAAATCAATAAATATAATTTAAAAACAAAAATCTTTCCCTCCCCGGTACTAGCTCCTGCCATACTGTGTGTACAGGATCGGTACACACACCTCGTCGCCCGGCAGCCGTTGGCAGTAGTAGTGCTGGGGAGGGGTTGATGAGAACGCGGACAGCTTCTGGTGTCATTCTAATCAATAGACCATCGGTATACACACCTCAGCGCCCGGCAGCCGTTGGTTTGGTTTTAACGTGACAAAAATGCCGACAGCTTCTGGTGGCATTCTAACCATATTCTAACCAATAGACTATCAGTACACACACCTTGGCGCCTGGCAGCCATTGGTTTGGTCTGAACCCATCCCACAGTCGTCGCGGACAGCTACGGCGGAAAAAAATATACGCCCGGACCAGGACTCGTCCCGCCTGCCTCTAGCGGCTGAGCGCAATGCGCTAACCACTAGACTACCAGGTCTTACAACTCCGTGCCCGGCTAGGCTTGCAGTCGTCGCCATTATGCGAGCAGTAGCGAACAAAAATATACGCCCGGACCGGGACTCGTCCCACCTACCTCTACAATCTAACCAAGAAAACACACACCGTTTCTCGTCAGTCCCTGTGGCGCAATGCATAGGGAGTTGGATTTGGGATCTGAGACTGCAGGTTCGACCCCTACCCTGGCAATGAAAAATTTCATAGGTTTTACCATGTAACATGTGACATGTAAGAACATGTAAGGAGGCATGTTATCCATGGATAAAATGCCTCCTTACATGAATAACATGCCTCCTTACATGGATAACATGCCTCCTTACAAAAGTCATGCTGCATGCATCATGGTGTGCAATATCGACAGGTATGTGCATGGGAATATCCAGGAAAAGCACTCAGAATCACAGAAATCGTGTAATAAAGAAATGATATAGTTTTAGACTCATTATCTCAAAAAGAGGTATAGGTAGGTCCTCTTTACTTCTCTCCATGGGAACACTCTTAAAGGCAACCCAAGTGATTACATGAAGTACCTTAGAAGGAGGCATGGTCACTGATAAAATCTTTTGTCAAGCATAAATCTCAATACTTGTGTGCCATCAAATAGGGCATAATACAGTGTTTATATCATAGTCTGCCCCAGCAAGTTCATTTTGGCAATCTCGTTGAAGATAAGAAGTTGTATTTCATGTCACCTGTCTCATCAATGAATAAAGCTGCCTGGGGAATGGACTTATCAAACATCCCCCTTATCTTTCCTCCCGACTGTCTTTTTTGATGCACTATTATTGTTTTTGCCTTAATTCTTTATTCTGTATTTATCCCTAATCAATCCTATCAGATGCCACGTGTAGTATCAGTGATTATCTCCTCTTCCTCTTCTTTCTTACTAATGTAGATTTCCCTATAAATCATTTTTCCTCAAGCCCAATTTTGCTATATGATGGCACAGCAGAGCACCACATTTGCAATTTCCAGTTTGCCACTCCAGAATATAGAAATCCATATCATTGCACAGGGAAATTCACACCGGTCACCTGATACAGATGCCCAAAAACTACAGTGACCATACAGGTGCTTTATATCCGTGAGTTACCTGACACTTCTTATTGGAAATGCATTGTCATTTCATATGCTGCTGATGGTGTGTACGTGAGAAGCATGCCTTTCAGTCTCCAGATACTATCAAACAACCTTGGAATTGTGATGCATACAAGGAAGATGGCGGAGGTAAGCAATAGAAGTAGCAAACACAACAAATCCAGAAACCAAAAATTAGGAACCAATCTTAGAAAGATGTAGCCAAGGAGTGGACCTAGTAGGGTAGATCGAGGAGGGATGTTAGTGAAATTGATCATATGACTTTGAGTATGGCATGTTATGCTTGCCTAAGCAAATCAGAACAGCAGAAGGCTCTGTCTGGGACATGGTATGGAAATGCAGTAGAGAGAAAGGGAAGTACATGTGACCCATCAAGGGAGAACACCCCTCCGCGGGGGATTTTTTAGCGCCTCCCAACCCCGCATAGTGGCGGTTCTGCGAAGCGGGACGGGAGGCGGTATGGTGATTGCATTTCCCCCATGTGATGAGGTGTCACAATACAGAATCACCAAACTGGCACAAGCTAAAATCTTTATATCCACTGCAATGCAGATGTAAGCAAAGCATGGTGTACTAAAATAAGGCATGTCTAAGGACACAATTATAGAGGTATAATATTAATGAAATTGATTTAAACGCCACAAGAACTATAGTGTAGATCTATATATTTGTTTTTGCGGGGCACCGATTTTCAGTCTGTTTTGAGAGTTAGCATGAACTGGCACCTAGTGAAGGGAGCCATTTTGGGAAACGGAGAGTTTGACAGATTCCCGATTCGACAAGACGATTATGAGATACATTATAGAAATATGAAACTTTTCTTGGAAAAAAATGTATTCACCTTGAAACTAAATTCCCTCGTATGCTAGAAATGAGGTTGTGACCGCTTAAAAAAACACCAGGAGGCGTTTTTACGCGGTCACAACCGCGACCCATCAACCGTAACCCATCAAGGGAGAACACCCCTCCGCGGGGGATTTTTATTAATTCCCCATTTGGCCACCAGGGGGCATTGGAGTGGCAAAATCACTCTAAAATCATTATAAAAATATATTGACATAATTTTTGATGCAGAATTTAATGGTCTCATTTAAAATGCACCATTTTTGTTAGAAATGGCCCATATTTGGAAGGTAAAATGAACATTTTTCATGAGAAATCAACTGATATGCCTGTTCCTGGTTGCCATGCCAACTATTCCAATAATCAAAATTTGTAAATTGCTATGCTAATTTTTGGGGATACTGACCAAAAACCCAAAACTGAAAACAGAAATGGAAAATTCCTTCTAGATTAAAATCTATGATAAAAATCACCATATCTTTATGAAAAAAGGCTGAATTAATTGTGTTTAATAATGATTTAGAGCTTAATCGTCGATTTCAGATATGAATAACAACCTATGTTCAAGGAGGGGTTCTGAAATGACTACTAGGAATGTTTGTCTCATTTTAAAGATCTTGAGATGAACTTTGATCATGAATTTCCCTGCAGAGAGGTGTTTTTGCTTGCCTGGTCACACATGCTATCTGCTTGGGAAGGTTGCTCAAATATGTGTATGTGTGTATGTCCCCTACATTTCCCCCTGCTACAATTGGAATGTGTAAGAAGGAGCAAGAACAGCATCTGCGTCAATGAATGTTCCATGGGAAGTGGGTTAAAATGGAGAGCCAATTTTTATGTCCGATAAGAATTCTCCTTCCAGCTGTGTGCTCTGGGAAAGGTCATGGTGCCTCTATAGCTTCCTCTTTATTGAGAGGTTGCTTCCTTTTTCATGATATCTTTATTTGCGTTTATTTCCCCCCTTTTCCTCTGACAGGTCGTGTATTGTGGCATGTTTCTCTGAAAGCTGCAGTAATCAGAAAACCCTTCTTATTGCATTAAATTTGTTTTTGGGGCTGTTCGGGCAATGTATTTAATAGATGGAAATGTGTTAATTAAAGTTCTGGGGACCCTTTCTCTCTCATGACCTTTTTTCTTGATTACTGACCCAGCAGGTATTAAAACCTTCCTTTCAACTTTCAAAGTTTGATCAAACCATCCATGTCTTTTGAAGTTCCAAGTGTTTGATGAGGCTTTCCTTATAGTCTCATGAACTATGTCTATACTACAACAAATTCTTTTTTAAGAAATAACAATACCTCATATCCAAATATATTGGAATTGCCATAACCAAAACACAGATTTATTGATTAGGATCTTGATATGACAGACATAGACCTGCCTAAATCCCTTCCTTTTTTCATAAAGGAAGTTCTCTTACAGCATAGGTTTCAATCCTTAGTAAACCAAGGTTTACATATTTTCTCTGTTTAATACGGACTCTATTATATAGCTCCAAAGAGCAACTATCAATGAATGTATCTGTTCCTGCATTTTAACGCCAATATGGAGAAAATAATGGCTGTGCCAAAATGGCCTTGCCCTCAGGCAAAGCGGATGTTATATGATGGGAAAGTAATGTAAGAGTTATTTTTCCTAGCATCCGTAGCAGATGACATTTGACCAGATAATGAGGCAGAATTCTGAATCCGTATGCTACAGAAGCCCATAGGGGCCACACATGATATGCAAAATGTCCATCTTTATTTCTTTTCTTATGTATGCTCAGAAATGATAGACCTGTAGAAAGTCTATGGGTATTTTATTGACATGTTTCAGCTGCCTGACAGTTGCTTTAGTGTTTGACATTTATGTCACACAGGTGTACAAATGTTGCATATAACATTCAAATATTCTTTGTTCTGAGAAACATTGGGTGCATCCATTATTATTGTGCAACATCGCCGCAGAATTGTGGTGATATTCATGACTACTACAAACAAAAAGAACAAAGGGTTTAATGGCTTGCATCAAATGCATATATTTGTGTTTTGATAGTGGAAATCTGGCTTACCCCTGGTCCTGGGACCAATGAATCTGGTAGATTTAGATGTAGACTCTTCAATTTCCTAAAAGGACATCAGCAACAATGCTGCACTATGGTACACAAAAAATCTCTAAGTGATATAATGCACCAATTTTTCATGGCCCATATCGGCTTCCATAGTGTTAACTGAAATGAAAAGCCAGTTTGGTTGGGAACAGGATTTCAGCAAATTGTAGCAAGGAAGATAAAAATCAGAGCATGAAATATGAGAGAAGCTTTATAGATCCATATTTGGAGAGCATGCGCATAAATTGAAAAAAAAAATCAATATTTGAGCATATGTTTACATGTATATATGGTGTTCAGGCATGTAACCTTTCCATCAGGTATTGGCAAATGATAAGATTTATTTTCAGTGATAGAACTATTTGTTTGCAAAATTGACGGATGTGAAGCTATCCCTTTTATGTGACGCAAATTTTGTGAAGTTAAATGTAAGAATCCCTCTTGAAACCGGGCTTAAACCCTTCACACTCAATAGTCAACATTTCACATATCCATCAAGTACATGAAGTTCCCATTTCAATGTACATTAACAATCTGCCCATGCATCCTACCATGTCCAGGAGGCCATTTCTCAGCATGCACTATAAAAATATATATCTATATTTTTTTTTATAGATACAGACACCATGACTCTGAACATCTCCAGGTCTGCGGTCATACAGATTAATTGTACCGTGAAAAGGATTCTGTATGCAGGAGGGCTGGGGAAACCAAACTTAGCCCCATGGTGGTATGACTAGAGAAAGTAAGATCACACTGTCCAACTAGGTAAAACTGTGACCACACAGGATGCTCCTAGTACGACTTAAATAACACAAATCGTAGCATCTTAAGAAATGCTCTCCTAATGCCTATGTCAGACGATGCGTGTGGCCCAACCTTGATGGTGTAGCATGATTCTTCTTTCATCTATCACAATCATTAGAGCTGTAGCCACGACTTGCCATAGTAAGCTGATAGTGTTGTTTATGGGCCTTGTTAGTGGTGGTCGTAGATTTTTTCATGTGTATAAATTTATACGGAATTGACAAGAAAAGACAAATTTGAAATATGTTTATTCCAATATTTCTTGATCTACCTGCATCTGAGGACTAGAGGGGCATAGATGTACCTATTGTATAGGTATAAACATGACCCATATTACTTTATGCCCATACCCTTCTCATATCAATAGAAAAAATCTAACTGGATAAATTTTCACTGAGGACATGAATTCGCGGACTTTAAATTTCTGTGAAAAATGTGAAAATTTGTACAGAGCGAAATAAAGTATGACCAAAGTATCTATATAGGTGTACTGGGACATGGGAACGCCATCGTGGTAGAACTACTGATGAAGCAGGAGCCGAGGCAGCTATCAAGCCTCATCAATAACCATCAGATTGGCAACCAAGTCAAATCTGCCAGATTCAATCAGGGCAGGTTGGGTTATAACTTAAAGCCTTTAATAATTTTCTAAAGAATACTGTATAATTATTTCATGGATCCCAAAGATGAACGAGGCCTGTACCTAGGGTTAGGATCACAATTCACTAACCCATATACTATCAGTACACACACCTTGCCACCCGACAGCCGCTGGTTTGGTTTGAATGCGTCCAGCAGTACTGTATATCCTGGTCAATTTGCCACTTAGTAAGGAGGATTGGGTAGTAGATAGTCCTAGTACAAACCCGGGCTTTTACAAGGGGAAATATGGTATGTCGCTGTCATGGCTATGGGTCAGGCAGCCCTGGCCACTATAGTGTTCTCCTAACCAAATTCTACTGCAGCTATTCTCGTCAGTCCCTGTGGCGCAATGCATAGGGCGTTGGATTTGGGATTTGTAGAGTGCAGGTTCAACCCCTACCTCTGGCAATGAAAATTTCATGGGTTTTAACATGTGACATATGATATGTAAGGTTTGCTGATATCCATGGATAACAGCACTGGGTGCCTGTTATCCATGGAGAATGGTCGGCTTACAAAGGTCATGATGCATGCATCATGGCATGCAATATAGACAGGTATCAGAATGGGAATATCCACAAAAAGAACCCAAAATCACAAAGTCAACAGTAGCGGTCTCTAGAGGCATTTCATTCTAAAAGTTTAGGGAACTATTCTTTTTTTCTCAATTTGTTGAATTCGATGGGACTGGTCCTTTTTTTAGCATTTTTAGTTCCTGTTACCATGGCAACCATTTCCCTTAGATACAGTAGAAAGTGCATCTGTTCATTCCAAGGTGCCTTGTCATTTTCTACTGTTATTATAGAAAGTGGTTGCCATGGCAACAGCAACTGGAAATTTTGAAAAACGACCACTTCTATTGATTCTACACCCTCAAATTGATAAAGAAACATAGTCTCCTAAATTTTAGAATGAAATGCCCCTAGGCCAAGGATATTCTGGATATCAGTCTCCACTTCTATGCAACTGTCAATCTCCTCTCTGATTGGAAAAATCAGAATAGTTATGTATGTCTTTCTTTCTTTTTCTGATACAGTGACTGGTACAAGTCTACCTCAGGACAGAGTACCTTTTTTGGTAATGTCTAGACAGCCTGGACCTTGTCTAGCATGTGTTATGTAGGCTACCTGCCAAATGGCCTCCCTTTTTATAGTACCTTGCTAGGACAGATATTGACTGGTAGCTAACTCCCTCAATACTAACATGATGTGGAAGTTCTCCATCACCAACGCCTTGTTAAGTAACCTTTGTGTGGCTTAGATGATTACTATTTGTTTCTGATATAAAGCAACAAACTACACAAAAATAAAATGATACATGTTGAACTAGAAATACTAGAAATTGAATGTATTATGACCAGCAGACTATAGTTACCTATATCCATAAACAGCTATGTACTTATTAATTTCATTTAGGCTCTTAATCAAAAAGGTGCTCTTGCTTATTTAATTGATACTTGCCTGAAGAAGACACATAGAATTACTTAAAACATTACATATTGATTAAAAGAAAAATCCCCCAGGATTAAATTTTCCACAATAAAATATTCTTGAATTAACTTGTCTGGTTTTCTCTGAATCTATAGTTTATTTTGAATAATTTAATTTCTGCTTACTGCTATAGTCAGGTACACTTGTTAGCTGCACGATTACTGCACAAGTACTAAAAAAACACTTATTTTTAACAGGCAATATTCAGAGTAAGGACACATTGTGTTGTATCCCTTCTTCGCCTTTATTGCAACCTTCATGGATATTAACATTTCCATCACAATATTGCTGATATTAAACTAAGGCCTGTTCTGTCAAATCCCTACCTGACTTCAGCCATTCTGTCTTGCTGATAACCTATCCATTCAGAGCTCAGCCCACCACCATATTGGTGCATTTTCTAATTTCCGCTGGGGAGCACAGGAGAACATTATCCAGTTATCTATGAGAATACGTTAATGCATTACCTGCCCCTTAGAGAATTAGATGTCGTGGCATATTTTCCATTGACAATGGTTTCAAAATATTGGAGCACTAGAGTGTACTGAAATGGCTCAAGTTGTTTGAATGGCGACTAGGGCATCTCAATGTGTTTCCTCCTTGCCTTACATTGAAATTCTATTAGCTGAGCATGCCTGGTCCATAGTTAATGCATGCATCCGTTGAGTTGGAGTTTAAGACTAAGCTCTCCCTTTACGGAGATCTTTTGCTGGGTCAATTCCATTTCGTTTTGCAGCAATTGTGATAATGAGAAGGAGATTTCTGAATCTATACTTATCTTGATAACAAACATATATGCTATGATACGCCCAAACTGTGGACAGCAGATTAATCAGCGTTATTATTGTATTCACCTATAGGTAATAGGGTCAATAAAACAGCAGACAACTAGATTTAAGTGATTGATACTGGTACTTCGTATTCATACCTTTGCTGAGCTTGATGCTCAGTAATACTGAATAAAGGAGGAAAAGGGAAAATCGAGATAACCTGTGGGAATCATGTGGCAGCAGTCGTGATGTGACTGCAGAATCTTATACGATGTACAAGAGTCACTGTCTATCCAATATCCTTTACAATTACTTAAATGTCAGTACTCTCTGTAACAACAAATTCTATGTGTAGTAGTATATAAATCCTAGATATTTTAAGTACCAAAATAACTTCAAAGTCCTTCCCCTCTCCCACATTTGTGTGTCTAGTTAGCCTTGGGAAATGTCAAACGATTCCCATGTGCAGCTGACAAACTCCTCCAGGACAATTGCAGAACAAATGCCAAACTATATAGTGTAAGATCTCAGAGCTAAAATCTCAAGGTGGCTGGGCAAGCAACCTGAAAAATATAACTTCCCCATCCATCAATTGTCAAATGTAGAAAACAGCTACCACCCACCTTGTACTGTGCTCTTCCTATATGAGCTTAATCCCAGATTGTTAATAACTATAGGATGGGTATAATGTCCACTGAGCTCTGTCCAATAACAATCTGGTTGGTGACAGTTATATGGACTCCCAAACAATGGTTTTCTGCAACCATTGAACCACGTTCATTTTCAGTACGTAGAGCAAGTAGAGAATTGCCTTATACATGTGGTGTGGGTGGTAGAGCATTTAACCATGTCCAGTTGTAGGAATAAAAGCAATAAAATCCAAATGAGCTGTGTTCCGTCACAGATGAGGCTCCACAATGAATCTGATAGCTTTAGTGTGTTGTCTATCCGCACTATATGAGTTAACTCTTTAAGGCTTGCTTGTCCGTTAATGCCTCAAACCCAAAAATCATTAAAATGTGTATATTTAGTTCTAATGCATATTTCACCGGGGTTACATTCATGCATCATGTCTATCCGTCAGAGTAGGAATCGCGAGGGGCTGCATTTGAGCATTTTTACGACCAAAGTACACGATTCATTAATATATTAGCTATCTGCAAAGGGTAAGGTGAAATCATCATGTATACAGTGGTCTACCATCCGAGCTCATAGAGGAGATGACGGGAGGAATACAGGATGCTAGCAGACCCTATGTATGGACAGAAATACAAACCACAAACATGTCAGCCTCAACCTGGGATGCTAGGTAGGACAAATACCATGACTGAAATAGAAATGTAGGACCAAAGCTACTATGTATATTGCTATAAATTCTCTACAAGATAGCTGGTTGACCCTTTAACTTAAGGGCTGTACACAAATGTATCAAGAAACAGACGTAATAATTGTACATATGCAAGCCTACATGCCAAGAATGCATTCAAGCATTCCCCTAGAGGATGAGCATAATGCATAAATGTGGCTCTCTAGAGTCTACTCCCAGAGCTGCATCCATGCATCCTCATGCCTATGGGCAAGGTACATTATATGATGCATTATACCACACTTGGGTGGAAAGACATTGGAAAAACACAGGTAGTATATTCAGTATAGCTGTTGTAAGTTGATGTGGTCCACTGAGCACATACACCCTCCCTATGACAGCCTGTTGTCTATATATAGTGAATACAGTGACCAAACTCGGTGTTTATCTAGCACTTAACAGCACCTTAACACACTAATTGAAGCTCCGTTATGTACGTGAAGAATACACACCATGTCCGTCTACCCTATATATGATATTAACTATTCAGACCTATGATTGCATTAAAGGATTGTCTGATATGTTCTGGAAAGGAGCAATATAAGCCATGGTAATTCAACTATGTAAGGTCTGCCCCCTGAGTTCTAGCATCTGGAAATATGCCATGGCAAGATGGGATTATGCAGACATATGGCATTTGCTATCTTACTAACTACGTTAATGGGCACATTTGTCTGGGTAGAAGTAAATATCCAGCAACACTAGTGTACATGCTTTTGCTTTTTCTGCTGATTCGTTTGTTATCTACCCTTCTTGTTGATGGTGCTTTGCCATTGCTGATGAAGACCACTGTGAAGGCTAGCGATCGCAAATTACACTGAGATCAGCAAGCACAATCAATTATGTTTTGTTTTTAGAAAGCATTTATTCTTTTCCCTTCGTGGCCATTTTATATAGCAAACCACCAATAGGTAATTCCCAACACGGTATAATAAATATACAGTTGAGTCACCTATATGCTATGGGAAATACTGCTCTGCCGCTCAGGCCTTCTTTACCACTAATCTAACTAATTCTATGTCAAATGTGTAATGGCATGTGAAACAATATATCTTAATGAAGGGGGAGGGAGAGGGAAAGAAAGGTCTACATCAATCTTTGATTAAAAAAAAAAAAGAGATGTAGGTTGGGGAGGTTACCCATACAGCCCACTTGGGCACTTATTATTACTGTGTAACACTTTGCATAGCATGTGTGTATTATACAAAGCAACATTTTTCAAATGACCTTTTAACACAAAAGATCATCTAGCGATCAACACAAGACACGAGACACAGCAGAAAATTAGAGTAAAGGAGGATGTAGATCCTCAGGCAGTAGGCTATAACAGCTTGGATAGTTTGCATATATATCGTGTTTAAACTTATCAGAGCTTCCAATGTTAGTGTAAAACGATTTTAATTTGTTCCAATGTTGCATAGCTCTGTGGTGAAAGCTTTTATAAACCAGTGGGTTTTTCGGAAACTTGTCAGTCCCATATTATATCTTGTGTTGATCAATCTATGGTCAATACAGGCTTGCTCATCTCTTAATCTATGTGCGTACAAAAGCGGGTGTAGATCTCTCCTCGCTTCCAAACTTTTTTTGCAATTACTCTCAACATGCAGTTCATTTGTGTTGAGCCTGGGATTAGCCTCCAATTTGACATTGTGAGCAATTCTTAAGGCTCTGTTCTGCAGTAACTGAAATCGTTCAGAAAACTGGAAAGTGGACTTATCCCATAAAATATCTATATAATCAGCGGCAGAATAGTCATCTTATACAATTTGACTGCATGCATTGTATTTATATGTGCGATTTTTTGCAAGTTGGTGTATTTTTCCCATGACATTATTATATACATTATCTTCATGCTTCGTAAAATCAAGTTTATGATTCAGTAATATTAATGGAATATAGCATAAATATGGCAGCACAAGGGTGGTATATTGACGAATATTGCACGAGGCCGTTAGGCCGAGTGCAATATCGTCAATATACCACCCGTGTGCTGGCATATTTATGCCATATTGCATTTATACCACCTTTTCCTCCATTTTGTATTAATTTCTTACCTGATATCCACAGAATATAGCCACGAGAAGGCATTTTGTAAAAGCAAGCGATACGGCCCGTGGCCGCTCTGCGCGAAGCCATTGTTTTTGTTCTTGACCTATATCTACATCCGGGCCACTGACACACTTTCGCCGGACAAGGAGGCGGGTGGGAATGGCCGGACCGCGACCCGCGTACGTTGGGAAAATCAATGGATTCTTATTTATATCGAAGAAAATGGAGAAAATTAGCACGCATTCCTCGTCTATGGATCGAAAACTTCTTGGGATTTCAATATTATAACATGAAAAGCTTGGATTCAGGACGAAAACTGATTGAAAACATACAGCTAGGACTCCAGGTTAGAACTTATTTACCTTCGCATTGGGTTTCATCACCGTTCAGTGTAGCGCAATGGCTAAGGCCTTCGCCTACCACCACTGCGGCCGGGGTTCAATCCTTGTACGAGTTTGGACGATTTTTCACCTTGAAACAATGGCGAGACTAAATTTCTATGTCCGCCAGCGTCTCCCAAAATATTCTAAGTCCAACTTGACCTCGAAAAAGTATATCCAAAAATCCCAAAAAAGCACATGTGCGTATATGCTCTCATAATGCACTGGTAGGAGAGGGCATAACAGTAAGGCAGGTGGCAGAATAGTGGTATAACCCTAGATAAACTTCCTCCAGTACATCATTCACTATCTGGGGTATACACCTAGTACTGTCTGTTGGAAACCAATGGCCATCGATTTTGTTTTGTCTTGGTTTATCGTTAACAGATTATCTTGACACTATTTGGTAACATGGCTAATAGCTAGGCACAGTTGCTGTATATCGGTATGAGAGATCACTGCATCATCTGTATATAAAAACATACTACAATGTGGCGCACACTTATATAGGTCATTTATGTAAACAGTAAACAATATTGGGCTATTACAGGTGGAGGGGAAAGAGGAGTTTTATGTACTAAAGTGTATTCCACTAACAGAATAAATTATAGTCATTACTCGGATTTCCACCAATTTCTGTACTACTCTTTCTCCACTCAAGTTCGAATCAATAATATCAGGGAATCTATTGGCTAGCTTCAAGTGGTAGAGCTATGTCTAAGAAGACACAGACAGGTAATTCATCTCCAAGGGTTTTTATTTAAGTTGTCCAAATTCACTAATAACATCCAGTCACATCTGCAACGACGCCTAAGTTATAAACTTCCATCTCAGTGTTTGGCACATATCCCAAAATTCAATCAAAATTTGATACAATTGAACAATGTCTATGGTCCTACCGTTTTTGCATAACACACTCCCAATTCTTAAAATGCAATCAATACCAATAAAATTTAATCCACCAAAAGATCACAATACTTCCGCAGAATAATTTTCATTATCACCTTCAGATCCAAAATACTCAATACCTTTATTCGCAACTCCACCAAATTTCCTGTAAAATGTCATGGCTCCATTTAAATGACTGGGTGAATTTCATTATCACCAAGAATTACATCCCACACATGCATTGCAACATGGCCAGTTTGAGATAAACATCTAAAATCCATAGAGATGAACAATTCCTTCGAAAACGACACCTAGTAAATATCCCATATGATTTGGGAGAGCCCTATGGTAGCAAGAGAGTGCTAGCAATGTCCTTTGTCAGCCTCCGATTCCTCCTTAAATTCTGGTCGGATTCTTAATAACCCCTCAGGGTTTTAATAGTTTAAGTTGGAACGTCAGAGGGTCACCCAGTGAGAGTCCGACTAAATAGGTAATTTTCAGAATTTCAATCCATTCCTATATGTAAGCTGCTGAATATAGATATCTTCCCTTTGATTCCAGGTCGAACTGTGGATCTCTGAAGGTTTGAGCACAATTCGCGCTCTCCTCCTCAAGCACAGCGTTTATATACCTCCCGACTACTGGTGGTTTTGACTTTTCATTACCGGACACCATTCGGACTTTCACCCTAACGTGACTCTAAAGGATCCACCTGAGAGGAATACAGCCACCAGTCTATAGGGGTTTAATCCTCATGCCATGGTCTTCATCCCTATGACCCCCAGACCAACATGGACAAAGTCTACCAGGGCCACTCACCAGCCAGCATGACCTGAGGCCATTTGATACCCTATAGGGACATATCAGTCCGCACTCAGCCTGGACTTTCAATAAACGCTCGAGCTACAACTACGCTACCAAACCCTTCACAAAATTATACTCAGGCCATAATCAATTACTGACTGCATACGGATGTAACCTCTATCGGGTTGGTGTGTGGCTTCAGTAGCTGCTTACTGACCCTATAAGAGTGTACATTCATACTCCGATCAGTTACCATGGAGGACCCACACAATCAACCACCATTCGCAAACCAGTTATTTAGATTTGTCAATGGTCCACCTTTTATATCACTCACACTTTCATCTCCCTGAAATCCCTCAAACTCACAAGGCCGCCAGCAATTACAGCCAAGGTCCTCATTCGGACCTGGTTGTAGCGTCCACCAGTTCCAACCACGCACACTCCAATCCCCTGCACACACACATACACACACACACCCACACACACACGCCCCAGCCTCTGAAATATATATTTATATATATATATATATATATATATATCTTCATTCTCTTCCTTGTCCATAAATTGTGAACATGTCTACACCTTTTTGAGGGCTTCCCTAGCCCACTTAAAAGGGTCTGTATCTTCTCTTTGCTATCCCCTCAGGATGTGTGTGGTGCACATATGTGCGGGCACTGACACATTCATCTACAAATTGTGTAATGTAGTTCTCGCCATGAATATGACCTTAGTTGTAGAAATGGCGTTAAACATCTATTACTCACTCACTCACTCACACCTTTTTGATCATCTCTTACCGCTGTTGTCATTCTTAATCCCAAAAACCATATAATTCAATCGTAGCGATTCGTTTGTGATTACCTATTGACTGTTTCGGTGTCAATAAATAATAATTCTTTTTTTAATTGTCTGTGTCATTCCAGTCTTTTCTGTTATTCGATTAGCACTCATATACTATCCCGACAGTCACAGTTCTTTTACTCTCTTGACAAGTAACTTTTTGATAATGCCTACCAGACAGGCATAGTAACCCTTGTGCCAAGCTCACCTTTAGGGGATAAATTACTCGAAATGAAGGGCCATGATCAGCACAAACTGGAAGGATTGATTGCTGGTTTGGCAAGGTAAGAACCAAGCCCTACCGAGTATCGAGTGTCAGTTTAAGAGCCCCACAAATTTGTATGACTGCAAGAGTCTATTACGCTCCAGTGTCCCATAAGATCATGCACAGTATTAAGCGTACCTGTAGCAGGGATTCAAGATCCTATATTACCATAGTGGAGAGAGCGCCAGTCCCTGTCGAAGGACTGAGTATCCTTATGTCATTGTTCATTACCACATCTTTAGTTCCTGCTCAAGGACGCGAGCACTGCCGCCTTTGTCAGCTTGACTTGTGACATAGATGTACTGCTGGTCTTGATATATCAGTCCCTAGGTGGTGATGCAGAGTCACCTGGAGATAGTCCTTCCACTGGGCAAAAGGAAAGATGACCTGGTTAAATGTCTACCATCCTTGAATAACCTAAGCAGTTGCCCATGCCCCTTATAGGTATTAATCAGTTCATCGTCTTCGGGCTTTACACATCTTGACCATCCACCCAGAATTGATCTTCCCCTACAGTTCAAGAATATAGTTGACTTTTCTAAGTTCATGATATTTTGCCGACTCAGAGACTGAACTCGAGGGTTGTATTTTGTAGATGCTGAATACAGGGGCATGTGACAACTTGCCAAACCTGACCACGCAGGCACTGGTCACACACTGTACACAACACACAACAGACACCTAAATTGACCCCAGATTGAGAATAGCCAAGAGGAAGAGGAGTTCACGCTGGGATTCACAAGTTGATAGGACCGCAAATCACACTGAAGAGAGTGTGAACACACCATCCAATCCAAAGACCGGGGTAACCATCATGGAAGCCAGTCAATGTTTCCTGCTCCACAAGGAAACGGCAGTGGTTACAAGAAAAACTTTGGCATTTGTTCTGCATTCGGCTGCATTCGGCTGCATAAGCAGCGTAATCCAGGTGTGAAATGATTTCAGGCGGTGATGTAAGATGCCCCACGGCAGGGAGATAGAGCGGCAGAGCTGATCCCTCAGATACTAAACCAACCGGGGTGTCAGAACAGTGGAGTCAACAAAATGGCTCCGGATCCCACCATGGGTCAGTTCCTCTAGTAATACACCAAGTCCTGGGTAGGGCTCATCCCTTATGCTGCAGTGCTTGGAGAGGTGCAACTCTCCCGGAAAGCACTGAAGTCAATATAATATTATATGTGCTGACTTCCAGAGCTCTTATTGTTTTTGATATTTGGGGTATTGGTCATCCATTCTCCCTCTACCACGATGGTGAGTCTCAAGGTGTTAACGTTCAAAAGGTCAATCCTTTGGACACTTAGTTCACAACTTTAAATGACCACAATAAGAAGCCCTGGTTCATTTTAAATTGAGTGGTTAATGCTCATACAGCCAGGACTCGTGCTGGTCTATCCTACTAGTTCCTCATGTATGTAACATCTATACATGTCTGGGCGAATCACTCATTGTTATAGCAAGTAGTCCATGTATTCTACACCTAAACATGTCCAACCCATATGGATCATATTTCATGTTTGCTCCTTTTCAACACATAAAACATATACATGTGACAGTACCTGTAGCTTGAGTGAGGGGGAGTAGCTGGTTGTCAGTTCAGTGGCAAGCCTGGGAACACCAGCTTGGGGCAACCCGCTGCACCCCTTCACACAAACTGCAGGGCTGAGATGCCACATACAATCCATCTGTGTGTATATATATATATATATATATATATATATATATATATATATATATATATATATATATATATAGGTCTGCAATCATAACAGCACATGTTATATTCAGTCAAAACATCTTTACATTTCTGTGGAACACCCCTGTAATTTAGCCTAGACAAATGGTCAGCTAAAATGTTTTCCTCAGACCTAATATACATGGAATATATTTCAATATTATGAACAAAGCATAGCCAAAATGAACTCTAGTGTTACTAAACTTCTTCACCCAGCGTTTAAGACCCACCATAACAGGGTAGAGCTCGTATACATTGATATTTCTGTGATGAATCTTGAGATTATCCAGTTTAGGGGCATGAGTAAAATGATCCACACAGTCTAACATAGGATTAGTATCATTCCAAGTCCCATACAAATAGTCTTTACCAAACCAGGCACCAAAGCCCTGTATAGATGAATCAGAATACATAGGGGTACATGCATTATCATTTAAAATGATATTTCTGCAGTTGAAAATCCTACAAAAATCCCTCCACTACAATAGGTCCTTCCGAGTTTCCTCATTTAACCTAATAACACCTCTATTCCTAGCCTTTGCACAAAGATCAAACAATCTCCTGCTAAAGGTCCTTCCATCACGTACTACCTGGGCGCAGAAAGACATTAAACCACCAATCTTCTGGAGAGTCTTCTTAGATACAAATTTTTTACCCAAACATTCATCTATTGCTAGACTCATTTTATCTAATTTCTTTTGTGGTAGAGACAGCTCCATACAGGTTGAATCAATGGTTAAACCTAGGAATACACACACTTGACTGGGCTCAGTCACTTTTTCCTTTGATACAATGAACCCCATATATTCCATACACTCAATAAGGATGTTCCTCTTACGTAAACACTCCTCTTCACTTTGAGCTATGATAATAAAATCGTCTAGATAATTAACTATCCTATCGACACCATAAAACTTAGCTACAGCAGTCAAAAAATCAGATATCCTACTAAATATATATGGAGCACACTTTAACCCAAATGTCAAACGGTTACTCTCGAAAAATTCATCTCCACCACCAAAATTCCAACTGAAACCCTGATAGCCCACATGTGGACCATACACACTAAT
This sequence comes from Acholoe squamosa, assembly GCA_949317995.1. Taxonomy (NCBI): domain Eukaryota; kingdom Metazoa; phylum Annelida; class Polychaeta; order Phyllodocida; family Polynoidae; genus Acholoe; species Acholoe squamosa. The sequence continues at coordinate 18,335,979 of OX439051.1, forward strand.
ACTCCTGTAAGCAGACCTTCAAATCCACTACACACATGTAGTCGTTCCTATCTAGTTGACAAGTAACAGTGTTAATAGAGTTGTAGGAGAAACTTTTAGACGTGGTGTTCATAAAGTTATTAATAGATATCTCTGCTGGCATGCTACAATCAGTGATAGGTCTGAATTTACCATTAGACTTCTCCACACCACCTAAGGAATGAATACACCTAGGCTTATCAACTGTCTTTGTAAGCAAGCCCTGAGCTAACTCATCCTTAATGATATCACACATTTCGCTATAAAATCTACCTTCTAAAATAGACTTATAATTTTTACAATCATACGTTGTATCACAACCCGGGTCAACTATTTTGAACCCCTCAGTAAAACAACACCATAGAAAATCAGATTCTACCTGGTTTATATTAATAATATTTGACTGTCTCAAAAAACTCGCCAGTCTGCATGGTAAAATTTGAGCTTTCCTACCATAAATGAAATGCTCACACTCACAAATACCATTGACACAACTATCATAGACCCTGATGCTGGGTCTATTAACACACTCCACAGTAAACAGTGGTTCGAACTCGCCCTGTACTGGGCCACTATATGACATAAAAAGATTCTTGTTGAAAACACAAGATTTATTAACATCATTTTCATTATTTTCACCCGAAATGACTGGAACGGGGGGCTCAGGAAGGTCTACCACATGTACTACATTAAAATCAGGCATCAAAATATCAGATTCTAACATAGGACCTTGCCTAAGAAGAAAATCCTAATCTTTTTTGTTCTTCTGATATTTGTCCTTGCCATGATTTGACTTACCACAAACATCACAAGCATGACGATACCTGCACGGGTCTTCCCTGCAACCCTCAGCCCTGTTGAAAGCATAACAGGTTCAGTTGGACTGCTTAGACTTAAAAGACTTTGTTTTAACCACACCCGCCTTCTGATCCTGTACCGTTCCGTCATAGGATAAATGCCTAAGGATATCCTCACTTTTAACATCACCAAAAGATTCCACACCTTCACAATTTGCCCTGTTCTTAACCGACGAGTCGTATGCTACGAGAGCCTTCAGAGTGTATATTTTAGTAGATGATTTCTCCACTAATACCTCTATATGTTTAACTACACCGAAGACATCTTCACCCTCCTCTATCAACTGTTTCATCATTCTTACATTAACGACCAGCAGTTTCTCGATACTATCTAATTTTTCACCCTTCTTCAAGAAATTTCTCTTATCAAACATACCTCTAGACTTTGGTGTATGTTGACGACAGTTCTTGGAAGAGATAGACCCAATAGAAACCGATGAATCAGTCGAATTACTACGGTATGAAGACGACCTGCTCGAAGATCCAAGATGGCGACGTCCCTTCTTGTCGCCGTGGAAACCGCGGTAGTCAGGCGAGCGCTGTCGGCCACGCCCCCGTTGCTTGGTTACTGCGTTGTCAATGGAATGTTTACCAACATCGCCACGTGTCCGAGCCGTCTCCGTCTCGCCACCCGCTGCTGCAGTAGATGTACGTCTAACCGCCTGCCCCTCCAATAGGAACTTGATATCCACTAGCTGCTGTTCCATATGAGCAGTACGTTCTTCTAACTCCCCAATCGACGTCTGGTCAACGGGCGAATCCAATGAAACCCCTGTAGCAGTTGGGGAAGATGGTCCTTGACCACCCCCATTGGATCTCACACCGCTCGAATTCCTCGAATTGGCTATATTCCTAGATTTTCTAGGTGACTTCTTGGTTTTAGACCTTGGTCCGCTACCAGCTGCTCCTTTCCTACCCATAGTGTTAGGTTGAATACCGTATTAACTTGAAAAAATGGGTAAAACCGTTTAAACCGCGTATATGAAGCCAATTGACGGTTAGTTCAACTGCTGGAGCTTATATACTGGAGGAAAATGTTATGTGTGACGTCATAGAAAATCATGCGCCCAGACAAAGTAGTACCAACGTATCACTCATTAATTATATATATATACCTGGGAGTATATAGTCCCATATATATATATATATATATATATATATATATATATATTTTAACTTGGGCATATGACTTCTTCATGGAAGGAATCAAATACACTAAGGAAAACTTAAATATATTTCAATGTTAAGAATAATATAAGCTACCTACTATGAAGTATATTAATGCGTGGTGCATACGTATATATATGCTGCATAGGCTAGAGATGCATGAAAATGAATTTCAGTACTGCTACATGTCTGTTTAAATTCTGTATAAATTCTATACTCAAGTATGAATGCATAGAAAAAAATAACTACGGTCAGGGACAGCTATAAGAGGGCAGGGGCAGGGAAGGGTTAATAAAATGTCAATTCTTAACCGTTCACATGTCTTACATTTTCTACCTTCCAATGACTCTTAAGCAAAACCCAGATCTTTGTTCTCTCTAGAGGAAAAATCACGTTCATGTGGTGGTTAGCAAAATACATTTTCCCTCTTACAATAACGTGTTCAACAGCTGACTGGGCTAACTTAAGACTATGTTATAAAAATGATTCATTCAGAGCTAGGTAGAACCAACCCCTTTGGGTTTAATAACGTATACATGATAAAGCAGCTCCGAATCATATGAAAGCTACCCCTCTCCCTATCCCTTCCTTGGGCCTAGGCCAGCCAGCGTTGACCAGTGTTATCCAGCTACGAACCGTCATGAAGGGCGGGAAAAAGAGTAAACGTGGGACCCAAACAGGGACAACGCGGCCCGTGTTCCTCCCGACTGACATCTAGTGGCTTGAAGAGGAACTGAAGGTGCTGTTCTCTCCCTATTGGCTGCGAGGGATCATGTGACCGCGGGTTTGGCCATACTACGAGACGACGACAAAAAGTCGAATGCCGCTAAGGAAGGGAGCTTTTAACCCCTTTTTCAAAGATTTTACATGTAAATATTGATCCAAAGTGTAGTCATACAATGCAGGAAGGGTGCTGTATGTCCCTGGGAAGGCGCTAATTCGGTCTTTGTCAGGGTTTTTTCTTTCACAAACTTCGGTGGAGGACCGCTCAGTGGAACTGTCATTTTGGTTTTGCAAAATTTTGTGTGTCGTGTAGCCTGTAGGGGTAGAGGGTTGGACTGTGTGATTCACCCTGACATATGGGCCGGACAGAAAGTGATCTAAGGAATCTAAGAGACGAAAAGGTCTGTTAGTCCCTCTGCAATAGGTAAGGCAGCCATACTAACCGGCGCAAGCCGGGGACTCCCCCCACATAGGCCTACTCTTGTATAGGTTGTCCAGTGTCATTCGGCTTGATGGAACGTGTGCTTTTGTTTATGTACAGGAGGTGACGAAAAGCCGGGGAATAGTCCCACATGGGCCTACTCTTTCATAGGTTGTCTAGTGTCATTCGGCTGGACGGAAAAGCTAGGGCGGAACTATTCTTCTTTTTTTTTAATCTATAATGGTTTCACTGTGGGTGGTATAAATGGTAGCAATTGATCTAAGGACAGAACTAACCCCTTTGGGTTTAATAACGTAAACATGATAAAGCAGCTCAGAATCATATGGAAGCTACCCCTCCCCCTACCCCTTCCTTTGGCCTAGGCCAGCAAGCGTTGACCAGTGTTATCCAGCTACGAACCAGCATAAAGGGCGGGACAACGTCAACAACATCGACAACGCGCCCCGTGTTCCTCCCGACTGACATCTAGTGGCTTGAAGAGGAACTGAAGCTGCTGCTCTCTCCCCATTGGCTGCAAGGGATCATGTGACCGCGGGTTTGGCCTTACTACGAGACCACAACAAAAAGTCAAATGCCGGTAAGGAAGGGAGCTTTTTACCCCTTTTTCAAAGATTTTACATGTAAATATCAATCCAAAGTGTAGTCATATGATGCAAGAAGGCAAGAGGGCGCTGTATGTCCCTGGGAAGGTGCTAATTCGGTATTTGTCAGGGTTTTTCCTTTCACAAACTTCGGCGGAGGACCGCTCCATGGAACTGTATTTTGGTTTTGCAAAATGTTATGTGTCGTGTAGCCTGTAGGGGTAGAGGGTTGGGCTGTGTGATTCGCCCTGACATATGGGCCGGACAGAAAGTGATCTAAGGAATCTAAGAGAGGAAAAGGTCTGTTAGTCCCTCTGCAATAGGTAAGGCAGCCATACTAACCGGCGCAAGCCGGGGACTCCCCCCACATAGGCCTACTCTTGTATAGGTTGTCCAGTGTCATTCGGCTTGATGGAACATGTGCTTTTGTTTATGTACAGGAGGTGACAAAAAGCCAGGGAATAGTCCCACATGGGCCTACTCTTTCATAGGTTGTCTAGTGTCATTTGGCTGGACAGAAAAGCTAGGGCGGAACTATTCTTCTTTTTTTTTAATCTATAATCGTTTCACTGTGGGTGGTATAAATGGTAGCAATAGATCTAAGGACAGAACTAACCCCTTTGGGTTTAATAACGTAAACACGATAAAGCAGCTCAGAATCATATGGAAGCTACCCCTCCCCCTACCCCTTCCTTGGGCCTAGGCCAGCAAGTGTTGACCAGTGTTATCCAGCTACGAACCGTCATAAAGGGTGGGACATCGTCAACAACATCGACAACGCGCCCCGTGTTCCTCCCGACTGACATCTAGTGGCTTGAAGAGGAACTGAAGGTGCTGCTCTCTCCCTATTGGCTGCAAGGGATCATGTGACCGTGGGTTTGGCCTTACTACCAGACCACAACAAAAAGTCAAATGCCGGTAAGGAAGGGAGCTTTTTACCCCTTTTTCAAAGATTTTACATGTAAATATCAATCCAAAGTGTAGTCATATAATGCAGGAAGGACAGAGGGTATGTCCCTGGGAAGGTGCTAATACGGTATTTGTCAGGGTTTTTCCTTTCACAAACTTCGGTGGAGGACCGCTCCATGGAACTGTAATTTTGGTTTTGCAAAATGTTATGTGTCGTGTAGCCTGTAGGGGTAGAGGGTTGGGCTGTGTGATTCGCCCTGACATATGGGCCGGACAGAAAGTGATCTAAGGAATCTAAGAGACGAAAAGGTCTGTTAGTCCCTCTGCAATAGGTAAGGCAGCCATACTAACCGGCGCAAGCCGGGGACTCCCCCCACATAGGCCTACTCTTGTATAGGTTGTCCAGTGTCATTCGGCTTGATGGAACATGTGCTTTTGTTTATGTACAGGAGGTGACAAAAAGCCAGGGAATAGTCCCACATGGGCCTACTCTTTCATAGGTTGTCTAGTGTCATTTGGCTGGACAGAAAAGCTAGGGCGGAACTATTCTTCTTTTTTTTTAATCTATAATCGTTTCACTGTGGGTGGTATAAATGGTAGCAATAGATCTAAGGACAGAACTAACCCCTTTGGGTTTAATAACGTAAACACGATAAAGCAGCTCAGAATCATATGGAAGCTACCCCTCCCCCTACCCCTTCCCTGGGCCTAGGCCAGCAAGTGTTGACCAGTGTTATCCAGCTACGAACCGTCATAAAGGGTGGGACATCGTCAACAACATCGACAACGCGCCCCGTGTTCCTCCCGACTGACATCTAGTGGCTTGAAGAGGAACTGAAGGTGCTGCTCTCTCCCTATTGGCTGCAAGGGATCATGTGACCGTGGGTTTGGCCTTACTACCAGACCACAACAAAAAGTCAAATGCCGGTAAGGAAGGGAGCTTTTTACCCCTTTTTCAAAGATTTTACATGTAAATATCAATCCAAAGTGTAGTCATATAATGCAGGAAGGACAGAGGGTATGTCCCTGGGAAGGTGCTAATACGGTATTTGTCAGGGTTTTTCCTTTCACAAACTTCGGTGGAGGACCGCTCCATGGAACTGTAATTTTGGTTTTGCAAAATGTTATGTGTCGTGTAGCCTGTAGGGGTAGAGGGTTGGGCTGTGTGATTCGCCCTGACATATGGGCCGGACAGAAAGTGATCTAAGGAATCTAAGAGAGGAAAAGGTCTGTTAGTCCCTCTGCAATAGGTAAGGCAGCCATACTAACCGGCGCAAGCCGGGGACTCCCCCCACATAGGCCTACTCTTGTATAGGTTGTCCAGTGTCATTCGGCTTGATGGAACATGTGCTTTTGTTTATGTACAGGAGGTGACGAAAAGCCGGGGAATAGTCCCACATGGGCCTACTCTTTCATAGGTTGTCTAGTGTCATTCGGCTGGACGGAAAAGCTAGGGTGGAACTATTCTTCTTTTTTTTTAATCTATAATCGTTTCACTGTGGGTGGTATAAATGGTAGCAATAGATCTAAGGACAGAACTAACCCCTTTGGGTTTAATAACGTAAACATGATAAAGCAGCTCAGAATCATATGGAAGCTACCCCTCCCCCTTTCCCTTCCTTGGGCCTAGGCCAGCAAGTGTTGACCAGTGTTATCCAGCTACGAACTGTCATAAAGGGTGGGACATCGTCAACAACATCGACAACGCGCCCCGTGTTCCTCCCGACTGACATCTAGTGGCTTGAAGAGGAACTGAAGGTGCTGCTCTCTCCCTATTGGCTGCAAGGGATCATGTGACCGTGGGTTTGGCCTTACTACCAGACCACAACAAAAAGTCAAATGCCGGTAAGGAAGGGAGCTTTTTACCCCTTTTTCAAAGATTTTACATGTAAATATCAATCCAAAGTGTAGTCATATGATGCAGGAAGGACAGAGGGTGCTGTATGTCCCTGGGAAGGTGCTGATTCGGTATTTGTCAGGGTTTTTCCTTTCACAAACTTCGGCGGAGGACCGCTCCATGGAACTGTAATTTTGGTTTTGCAAAATGTTATGTGTCGTGTAGCCTGTAGGGGTAGAGGGTTGGGCTGTGTGATTCCCCCTGACATATGGGCCAGAAAGAAAGTGATCTAAGGAATCTAAGAGAGGAAAAGGTCTGTTAGTCCCTCTGCAATAGGTAAGGCAGCCATACTAACTGGCGCAAGCCGGGGACTCCTCCCACATAGGCCTACTCTTGTATAGGTTGTCCAGTGTCATTCGGCTGGACGAAACATGTGCTTTTGTTTATGTACAGGAGGTGGCAAAAAGCTGGGGAATAGTCCCACATGGGCCTACTCTTTCATAGGTTGTCCAGTGTCATTTTGCTGGACAAAAAAGCTAGTGCGGAACTATTCTTCTTTTTTTTTAATCTATAATAGTTTCACTGTGGGTGGTATAAATGGTAGCAATTGATCTAAGGACATGAACCAACAATCTTACCAATTTTGAACTTATTTGGCCAAGCATTTTCCCAATAAGCCATGACAGTACACATAACAAGATTTTTTTCTCTCTCTTGCTTCTTGGAGGAATCATAGCAAACTTGAGACCTGATTAGATTATGACCTGCGAATAGATCATCTTAAGTAATTTGATAAAGATATGAAAATCAGAAGTTCCATCAAAGGTGTCAAGAAACTTTTTTATTTTTATTTTTCAGAAATGGAGTCAAATGAAGGGGCTCCTCCCTTGCAGAGGAGCTCACGCAAGAGGGTTCATCCTGTGACTCCTCCGACACCCCACCACACTCCGTACATAAGGTCAAAAGGCGGAAGAGGATGGAGAAAAAAAATCGTCTCAGGACTCCTCCAAGAACCCCCCCCCCATACTCCCGAACGGAAAACAAGGAGCCGGCTGAGTTTTTGCGGAAGTACCTACAGAAGATACAACAACACCCTGAGTGTGAAGCCTATCAAAGAATTAAGCAATCAAAGAAGCTGAGCCTACGTGTTTGACTTTCTTTAAAAAGCCTGTCATATATAACATCTGCACTACCTGAGAGAAAAGTATACATGAATATCTTTTAATCCTTGACCAAGGCTTTAGGCTACATGTCACATGAGGTGGAGGAGGGATATGTTTTTTTCAAGTAGTTAATGTACTTTTCATTTTTTGGCAGGATTATGAAAAGCGGAACCCCCATCGCAAAAGCCGTTTTTACATGGAGCAAGGGAAGGCCGACCGTGCCAGACATTTGGACAAAATTAAAAGGTGACGCTTAAGAGCACAAAAACGTAAACCTAAAGACAACAAGTCTCCAAAAAGAAGGGAAGAGAGGCCCAGGTTACCAAGTCTGGGCGACTCACATATGTTCCACCCCCCCCCAGAAGTCCAGGTACCCAGCAAGTCCTGTACTCATGGGCCTGATCCACAGCCGGAGGCATTCATAATCGAGTCCATGCAGCTTCTCCATGCATCTTTTGAAGATGCCTTAGCAAAAGTGTAAGTTTGCATTTAATGTCATACAACATACAGACAGCAGTGTCAATCGGAAAGACTACTCCCTTAACACATAGAACACAGCATGTAATGTAGTCTTGTTTTTAATGCTCTGTAGCCCCTCAGTGCTTGATTTACGTATATACCTTTAATTGAAATTCTAAGTGGGTGCACGCAGTTTGTTATAAATTGCACTTCTTAATGAAAAAAAAAGGTTCTTAAGGTTCTTCAATACTCCTGTGGTGGTCCCGCGTCGTCTTCGAGGTACCTTCGTGGTCCTCGTGGGCGACGTCGAGAACACCTCTATTACCCAATGCCTGGGGGCGCTGGAGTCCAGCGCCACGTCACCACCTGGTCACGTGGCCCTCGACTCTGGTGTATATAAGGCCGTTGTACGGCCTTCCTCAGGGTCAGTCCAGCCACGACTGACCATCGTGAGCGATGGTTGGCGGCTGCCCGGCTACCATATTATAATACTTCTCTGTGCTGTTGCACAGAGAAGGTAAATGTGGAATATTAACTGCAGACACTAGAAGGCCTAGTGTTGAACGTGCTATAGAGTTCAAACTCTACCACCTGTAACTGTTATCGAGAACGGCTGATGCCTATGTGTTATTAGACAAAAAAGTTTTAACTGGAACCTGAATAGTTGTTCTTCGTTGTTTATCTAAAGATTCGATTAAACATCGAGGGGTAGAACACTACACTGGTGCCGTGACCAGTTGTTAACTTTAGTCCACATAGGTACTGCGAGCTCAAGTTCGACATGCAGGGTCACTTGAATGAAGGTGATGACCCCAATCACCAACATCAAGCGACTGCAGGTCCGTTAGTGGATGTGAACGATCCACTAATTGGTGGTAGTTTGAACCACTCTCTGATATTAGGTCCATCGACTGACCCGTTGGGCCTGTATCAAAGGAGTCGACTACTCAATTGGCGAGTGTCGACTCAACTCTCTCCGGCTGCTGAGAATTTCTTGAGGGCACAGAGTTTGTCCTATGTAGAAAGGACAGCATCACCCGTGGGAACTTCAATGGGCCTTGGTAGTTGGTCTTTCGAGGGTCCCTCGCCCGTGTCTGTACAAGAAAGTACAGACAGTGGCAGGGGACTCAACGAAGAGTTGTTGCAAGAGCAGCAACGCCAACTGCGCCAGGGTCGCCAACAGTTGGATGCTCTCGCGAGCAATACCATGAAAGCTCAGGAGAAGAGTACGGAAATAGAGCTGAAATTGGAACAGCTTAGGCAGCAAGCGCTGGAGGCTTCGAACAAGACTCAAATCGCAAATAGAGAACTTGCTGATCTTCAAGATAAGGTCAAACAGCTCTCTAGCAAAAAAGAGTCCTTGCTTGCAACGAAGTCAGAGATCGAGCGTAGTCGATTGACAGCAATGGAATGTCAATCACTAAAAGCGAAGATCGACCACCTTGCAACAAGCCGCTGAGAATGCGTCGAGAGGGCTCAAAACGATTTTCAGGATGCCCAGCACGAACAGACATCCCTTAAGCATAAGTTGAAACTACAAGAAGTAGAAAAGACTATGTTGGAGGAACAACTGCAAGAGTTGCGGCATGAGCTAAATCAACAATCAGCCGCGCATACTGAAGAAGTAGCTGAACACCTAACAGCTTATGAAAAGCAGGTCGAACAGCTACGTCAGGAACGGGAGTCGTTACTCTGTCAGATGCAAGCTGACGAGGATGCTCGAGCCAGGGACGAGGCAGAAATGCGTCGTCACTGTGAGGAGCGAATGGACCACACAAATAAGATGGCGGAATATCAGATTTTAATGGAACAGAAAGCGAGGCACGAGGCCGAGCTCAACTCCTTAAAATCTGAAACCTTAGTAGCCCAATCTCTGAAGGATCAGAAGGATTTGGATACTCTGGGGGCCATGCGTGGAGAAATCGATACGCTCCAATGGGAGATATTGTCTTGTAGGGAGGCTGACAAAGCCAGGGTTAATAAAGAAGTTTGTGATGAACTCCCACTCGAGGAACGTCTGAAGGAGCTGACGGAATCGAAAGTGCGTGCCGCTAGACCTCGAGAGAGGCAACAAAGTAGTGTATGCAGCACTACTAAGGTTGCCACTCAAGAGGACCTAGTCGAAAACCCTGACTACAGGGAGTGGCTTGACCGTGCCATAAAGGAGGTTAAGCAGCTCTTTGCCCTCAGTGAGCAGCGAGATCTCTCGAACATAACCGCCTGGAATTCCTAGTATCGGAATTGAGACAGGCTGAAAGTTCAAAACAGCAGGTGGAGATAAACAGAATGGTAGGGGCGATCGACGACATCTCGAAAGTAGATTCGAGGTCACGTCGGAGCCAACCCATTCCTTCGATGCCGTGCACCGATGGTCTAAGTGGAGTGATCGGACAGTTTTCGACCCCTAACACAGCCCAGCAACATGTTGATCCTCCTAAGTATAGGGATATCAGGTTCGAGGCTTCACATTTGAGTGAGGCCGAGACCGGTAACCCTTGGGGGATGAATCATAGTCGTGCAGACACACTATGAGAAACATGGGGATGGATCATCAAATACCTAGAAGAGGTACAACATTCGCACTTGATCAGGTCAGAAGATCAAGCAGAATGTTTGAAAATACCTCTATCGGGCACGAACCAGCCCGAACTAGGTCAGTTGAGTGCCCTCCATTTACATGGAAGGATGATTGGCTCCGTTGGTACCACGGATTCAATCATGTCCGTCGAGTAAAAGTGTGGACCTCGAGTATGGCATTAGCTCAACTCCTCATGCTACTCCAGAACGGCCCCGCAGCTGATACTGTGTGGTTGTGGGAGGAGCATGGAGATGGGACTCTGGATGGGCTGGTCGACATGGTAACAGAAGCCATGACCTCTAGCCTGCAAGACCCCATTGTCACTATGGAGAAGAGACGCCAGGGCAAGAACGAAAGCATTAGAGCTTATGGCTTTGCTTTGAGACACCTTGCCGGCGATGCCTACCCAGGTGTGGACTTCTTAGTTGAATGGCTAATAACCAAAGTCAACCAGTTGTTCATAGGAGGATTGTATGACACGGATTTACAACAAGACGTGCTTCGGTAGTGGCGCACTTACATGTCCCTCAAGGATCTCATGGACTTGGCAGATGAGTTGTTGCGGAAACGACAACTTCTGCCTAAGTTGGTGAATCCTACCTCGACAAATGCATTGTCGGCGTTGGCCGACGCCGCTTTGGTCGAGGAGGGGCAGGGGGAGGTGTCCTCATACTCGAAGCCCATGGCGGGGAGTAAGACTAAGAAAAGTCAGAAAGCCGCTGGTAAATGGAAAGTGCCAAACAAGGCCTCCAAACCAAAGGTACAGGAACAAACCTTCTCGCTGAGTCAATTAAAGAATTTACTCAGGGTTATCGAGGGAGGGGATGTCCCTGCTACTAACTCGGAGAAGCCGAGTACCCCTCCGTCCGACGCCAAGTGTTGGAACTGCAAGAGGCAGGGGCATTTCGCATGAAGTTGTCCCGAGCCTATTAAAGGTCTACCACCTGACGCGACGGAAAACTGAGGCGGGCGGCTCGACGTGGCAATCGAGCTGCCCGACCAACGAAAAGCCAAGGTATCAGCACCTGTGGCACTCCTGATCAGACGACAGTAGATTCGAAGGAACTAGGTAAGGTCCCGGTACAGCCGTCCCAGCCCTTTACCACAGCGGCACCGGTTGATCACCGGTCGGGTTCCAAAGATATCGGTGTAGAAAAAGCCTCAATGGCCAAGGAACAGGGCGCTGGCAGCCCGAACTCCGAGGTCGAGGGTTCGACTGGATCGAAAGTGAAAGTCGACGCCAGGAGAGAAGCCCTGATGCGGCAGCTGGCCAGAGTCTGGCCAACAGAGCTTCCCTCAGATGATCCCTGTCTCTCTTTCCTGAAGAAGAGAGGGATCGATCTGAGTACTGACGTAGGGTTGAAAATGCTAGCAGGAACCGCCCCCTTGTCGGGGAAACAATGGTACCTGTCTGCAGAGATTCGAGGGCGTTCTTTAGACTTCCTGATAGATACTGGTGCCAGCCACACCATTGTCTCTCGGGAACTCGCGAGGACGTTAGTGGTGCCGTCAGATAATCTCTACAAGGGAATAACGGCGTGCACTGCGCCTGGAGCCGAAATGCGGACCTATGGTCGATTGGTTCTACCTCTTAAGGTTGCATCGACCCACTATGTGTTTAGCCCAATAGTGGCCGATGTGGCTGACGATGGCATTCTGGGGCTCGACTTTGCGGCTGTTGTTTGCTGACTACACCCTCTACTAGAATTTATTCATGTGGAGCTGTTGAAAGACTACACTGCATGAATTTCATCCATGAGCTCACAGTGACTATACTCTCATACTGTATATCTGCTGATCATCTGTTTAAGATATGTTTTGTACCTACTGATCTGTCCATATATATCCTATGGGTATAGTGTAATACATTCTAGTATAAAACTTGTTGATAGTAACAAACTGGTGTACCATGCCTGCTGCCCTTCTTTTTGAATTTTTATTGTAAGATTATAGAGGTTGCTATTTGTGTACATAGTATATACTGTTTGTTATATAGATTTTATTTTTTCTGTTTATATTATTGTTCTCATTCTTCATTGTATAAATTCCCATCTTTATTCATTGAACTATGTGCAAACAACCACTTAATGTAATAACTGAACGAGGATTCACATTATTGTCTAATTTTACCACTTTCTGTATGAATAGTGACTTGACGATAAAACATTTTCAAACCTCAAAAAATGATCCTTAACCCGAGGACGGGTCAATTGGTCATGACCGAGCCGACAGAGGAGCACCATCAGTGTAAACTGAAGAGAGTGTCATCGATTGCCTCAGTAGCACAGACCATGAGGATACCAGCCAGACATCGGTGCGATGTACTGGTGAAATCCAATGGTCTGGAAAGAGATCGACAGGGCATAGTCGAACCCGATCTGGAAACTGTGAGAAGTTTTGGATTGGTTGGTGAGGCTGCCCTTGTCAGCAATGTCCATCGAACAGTGTTTCCCGTCTGTAATCCACTGAATCGAGACATTGTCCTGGAAAAAGGCCAGGTGGTTGGTACCATACAGTACGCTGACAGGAACGGTGAATTTTCTTCACCAGAGGTAGGATCTGTGATGACGCGTCTCGAGCAAGAAGCTGCAGACGTCGAGACAGCAGGAATCGCGAGCACCCACACGGGGGAGCTCCCTACCTGGTTGTTAGACATGTATGGTGACACCCACCTGACCCAACCAGAAGAAAGACTGAAGCTGTCCGCCTTACTACGTAAGCATGTGGATGTCTTTAAATCCCCAGATGAACCATTAGGGCGCACCGATCGATGTCTGCATAACATCGATACTGGTGATGCACAGCCTATCCAAGTCCCTTACAGGAGGATTCCGCTCAGCAAGAAAGCTGCTGCGGATAAACAACTTAAGGAGATGTTGGATACGGGGGTGGTTAGGTCAAGTACTAGTCCCTGGTCCAGTCCCGTCCAGATGGTGACGAAGAAGGATGGGACCATGAGATTCTGTGTCAATTATCGATGTCCGAATGGAGTGACTAAGAAAAATGCCTATCCTCTCCCGCGCATCGACGAATCCTTAGATGCCTTAGGAGGAAACAAGTGGTTTAGTTGTCTCGATCTCCAATCTGGATATTGGCAGATTGGGATGAACCCGGATGATGTCGAGAAAACCGCTTTTTCTTACCAAAGGGGGCTCTACGAGTTCGATCGGATGGTGTTTGGTTTGTGTAACGCCCCCGCCACATTCGAGCGTATGATGGAGGAAATGTTGAGGGGTTTGCTAGGTAAGATTTGCCTGGTTTACCTCGATGATATCATCGTCTTTGGCAAAACGACGGATGAAGCAATGGCGAATCTGGCAGAAGTTTTCAACAGGATTCGAGCATGGGGACTGAAGTTGAAGCCTAAAAAGTGTCAGCTTTTTAGGACATCAGTTGAGTACCTGGGCCAAATGGTGTCTGAACAGGGTATAGAAGCCAACCCGGGGAAAATTAGCGACGTAATGACTTGGGCTAGGCCCACTACAGTGAAGGAAATCCGATCCTTCATTGGTTTTTGTTCCTACTACCGAGAGTTCATCCCGGGGTTCGCGGAACTAGTAAGTCCTTTGCAGGACTAAAGGTAGTAGAGGTCGTTACGAGGCATTCGCATGGACAGAAAGAGCTGAGCTTTTGTCGAGTTAAAACGAAGTTTCAAGGAGACACCTGTGCTTCGATTCCCCACACCCGACGGTCGTTTTATCTTCTAAAGACACTGACGCTAGCAACACAGCGATTGGCACTGTTCTATCCCAAGAGCAGGATGGAATGGAGGTCCCGATCTCGTTTGCTAGCAACACTCTAAGTAAAACACAACGAAACTACTGCACCACCAAAAGAGAACTGTTGGCAGTTGTCGTGTACACCAGGAAGTTTAGGCACTACCTTTATGGTGGTAATTTCACTATCCGCACCGATCATTCTTCTTTGAAATGGCTTCTTTGAAATGGCTCCTGAATTTCCGTTGTAAGGGACTTCTACAGATGACAGGTAGCCCTGCTATCGACCATTTCGGTGAGGCATTCCGTGAGGAAGCGAGTGCCTACTTGTTCGGCCTGTTTGATAGAACAAACATGGCCATCCGTAAAGAGCTCCTTCCGGCTCTTAGGGAAGAGGCGCGTCAGACCATTCAGATGGAGATGGACTCTCGTCTGACCGATGTCCGGACGCGGCTCAATAACTTCGAGTCACAGGCCCAATATGATATCACCAAGAGGGATGCTATCATAGAAGGCTGGGAGGAAATCGACCACGAATTCTTTAGAGTCTTCGGGGTCCAACTCTCGGAATGGATGAGGGACAAGCACCATGGCGTCCGAACCCTGAAACCCGTTCGTACTGAGCCCTCTCGCGAAGCGCAGAGGTACCTCGTCGAGGGTGGAGTGGTTCCCGACGTCAGGACGCTGGCAGCTCAGTCTAATCCTCTGAGAGAGTTATCTCCTAGGATAGACAGTCTGAGCTCGGCTATGACGATGTTGGGTCGAGAGCAGGTGGTGTAGGACAAGCCTGACACCCCTGGTAGATCTCTCGGCGCCTCCGTCTACCCGCCAGCAACCGCGCCTTCCTCATCGGCTCCCTTGGTCGACCTCTTGGGAGCTACCGAGCCTGCACGGCCGCCGGTTCAGAGAGTGGTATCCCCGAAAATCCATCCGGATCTTCATGGCATCACACCTCTGATCCCCGCGAGTGCACCCATCTGCCCATCGGCTTCCGCCAGAGCAGTAGAACCTGCCGAGGCGGAACAGTCAATGGACGTAGACGGGGACGTCGATGTCGTCGGTCAGTCTCCAACAGCTCCCCCTGACCAGGGAGACCAGGACGACCATGAAGGTCGAGAGAGCGACGACGACAACGGAAGCATAATAATATATATAATAATGTATAATTAATATTACAGCCACCAGTTATCATAAAAGTACAATTTCCATGTGCGTTATCTAAAATTTCTCTTAATTTGTCAAAGATCTTATCTTTATTATTCCCATGTATATTGTATACAGCGACTAATTTGTATTTTTTCTCATGTATTATAAAATCTATTGTCACTATTTTGTAGAACGCTGTGACATTCGTCATATGTGCAACTATGATAAAATCAATATACTCATTAAAGTGCACAATAATGCCGCCACCTCTCTTGTCAATGTATCGCCTTTTATACCACAATTTGTGGGTTACACAGTGCTTTTGGGTGTCTATTCCCATCCACATATCTGTCGATATTGCACACCCTATAGGCTGTAACATCAATTTTGGAAGGCGTGCGGTTATCCAGGTAAGGCATGCGGTTATCCAGGTAAGGCGTGCGGTTATCCAGGATAACCGCATGCCTCTCATGTCCTTCCATGTCATATGTTACATGTTAAAACCCATGATAGGCTTGACCAGGGCAGGGCTCGAACCTGCAGCCTAAGATCCCTAGTCCAACCCCCTATGCAGTGCGCCACAGCGACTGACGAGATAAGCTCGGTTAGAACCAGGTCTTGCTATGATACATAGCCGTGTGCGCTGTCGCTGTCCGCTGCCGGGCGACGAGGTGAATTATACACAAACATAACCGCGAGACGCAGTCAATGGAGAAGGCGTGGTGGCCTAGCGGTTAGTGCTTTGCGCTCAGCCGTCAAAGGTACATGGAGTGAGCCCCGGTCCAGGCGCATCTTCTTTTCGCCGTGTGCGCTGTCGCTGTCCGCTGCTGGGCGACGAGGTGTATTCTACACAAACATAACCACGAGAAGCTTCTTTTTTCGCCGTGTGCGCTGTCGCTGTCCGCTGCCGGGGGAGGAGGTGTATTATACACAAACATAACAGCGAGACGCATTCAAAGCTTTAGCTGTCCACTGCCGGGCGACGAGGTGTATGTACCGATCGTGTACAAACACTATTTTTCGCCGTGTGCCGCTGCCAAGCCTAGCCGAGACCGGGGCTGTCGCTGTCCGCTGCTGGGCGCCGAGGTACATGTACACACAATGGCTGGCATCGAGTCCTGGGGAGGGGGAATAATTTTTGTTTTCAACTTGAATTTATTGGTATAATATTGATTATTTATTGGTTTCGTGGTATAAAATAAGTAGTCAATGGATAACTCATGACTTGTGGGGGTTATCGACGATAATAACACTCGGCCTACGGCCTCGTGTTATTATCCGTCGATAACCCCCACGCGTTATGAGTTATCCATTGGTTACTTGTTCACTATCCTGTCTGACAAATGCATAACCACTTGGTTACATGGCCAATAGCATGTCTGTCTGGATCTGAAGGCTCATGCCATGATTCTGTTATAACAACAATATGAAAATGATATAATAGTCTAAGCACATCAACCATTTTCTTGTCTGTTAGAGTCCTGACATTTTGGCACATGAACTTAAGGCCATTATATATAATAAATATTATTTGCATCTACAGCCATTTTGTATGAATTCCTTTGTTACCAGATAAACCAAACACACTTGTACACATGCAGGGCAAACTTCCCTAGGTCACCAAGTAATCCTGGGAAATGTTGTCATAGGGGGGAGGGGGGGGATAAGAGTGAAGCCTAAATAGACCCTATATGCATACTATAGCAGTATCATGACATCACTCTAGCGTGTTTTGTTTGATGGGGGGGGTTGGTCACTGCGTTCCTCCGGAGAAATAAATCAATAATCAGTATGCTGAATTAGTTCCTGGCTGACTAATATATTTTTGTGTTTTTTGCGGTGTCATATGCACAATCACCAGCACAATCATCGTTACAATTCCAATTATCAATTCCCTTACAATTCCAACCCCACCAAAATCATGGCAAGGTATCATAGGATCTTAAGTGTGTAGTCATCAAATATTGCATTTGGTAGAGTTCCTATTGCCACTAATGAGGAATGTTGTGGTCTCTTGATGGTGACACTGAATACAAATTGAAAAGAGGTGAAAGGCGACTGTGGTAGCATCTTTTGAAATAAACTCCTGATATTTATCATTAACAAAATATTATGTTAAATCACTCTTACACATCAACACCTACAGGGTGCATGTCATCAGAGGTCCTCTGCGCCATACAAATAGCTATCATAATGTAGAAAAATGCAGTGTTATGGAACCATGTTAATATCAAGGTGAATATCATCATACTGAATACATGCACATGTACTGGAATAGGGCATAGCAGTGTGATAGCTATATACTTGATACCTAACTTGGTAGTATGGGTAAGACATTTCCAATTGCTGGAAAGCAGGTACTCAAGCAATACAATACAGAGGCGTTATTAGTGTGTGGTAAGATTCATTTATAGCATGTGGATCTCATCCCCTATACAGATATTATTGATTTCAACATCCTGTTAGGCTATGTTTTATTATGAATACCACCTGCTAGCAGTGTGCCACTGATGAAAAAAGGCATTCTGTCATGATTGAAATGAATAATTATCATTATAAAGCCTTACTCATTGTGACTGTATGTCCTAAACGTACAATAGCAGCATTAAAGTCTACACATTCCTCCATCTTGGTGTGTATGTAGTGTTAAGCTTAGACGAAAAGAAAATTGATTTGAATGCTGCCTACAAGAGAATTCTAGTACACTTTCACATTGTCTCCTTGTGTATAGGTGAGTGTTACATAATGGGAATAATTATCCTTAAGTGTATTACATCATTTTAAAGAATGCTAATTCTCATTTTCTCTTCACCAGAATCTTGAGGTCCTTTGTGAGATCAAATTCCACAAGCAGGGTTTTCAAGATTGTACAGAAATACACATTAGTTAACACAGATATATTTTCTGTCCATGTCAAAATATCTAAAGGCTTAATTGCTGATGCTTTTAAAAAAGATAATCAGTTCATAGTTATTTGGTAATGAGGATGGCTTTTGCTCTCACCTAATGCCAGAAATAGCCATCCACTGTAATTGATATATTCAGAGGCATCCTAGTCACGGGCAGACCTTCATACCCCCACCATTATCCCTTTTGTAATTACTAAGGATATGGGCCATAATCCACTTGATATAGTAGTAATTAAGGATGTTCTGACTTTTTCTCATATGTCATCATTATGCATATGATTTAACAACAGGTTGCTGCTACAATACACTGGACAGAACTATTAACAGTTATCAAGTGTATTTTCTCTCTCAACTCCATTCCCTAAAATCTCTGTGTTATGTATTTTGCAATATTTTCCCAAAGCCATTCTTTTTTTGTTACTAAGATGTTGGGTACCATACTCTGATGATGGAAGGTAAAAACTGAATGTTGTGTAAAACAATGTACCAAGTTTAACAATTTCCTTTTTCAAACTTGGGGTTGAGTCAGAAAAGGGAAAAAGGTTAAATACTTACTGAACTAGGTGATTTCGTCAGCTCACATGACCAGTCACCTTCTAGTGTCCAGGATCTGTTCATGTCACCCAAGTGCTGAGGTGATGTCCCCTTGATGTTGCCCATGTGACATGAACATTAACAAAACAGCCACACAGAGCATGCCATCTACCCGACTACTTCCTCTGAGGTCCCTGCTGTGACTGTGCTCTAAGAGGGCTGCACTGTGACAGAAGCTCCTGAGTGTCTCAACCTTATCAGCATGTCGCTGATTGCTATTGTGATGTGTTGGCAGCAAGAGAGAGACTGGGGTAGGTGTGGTCGGATGGTGTAAGTGAGGATGTGAGGCAGGGAAGGGAGGAGGGAAGTCTTGGCTCTGCATCAGGCATAACATCCGGCTCTCAGTTAGCTATCAATACATATTTTGATGATTATGCTTGCACTAGTGCCTTTTAGGTACTCTATCAAGTACCTAGAAGGCACACATGCAAGCATAATCATCACAGATTGCGTTTATACCACGGAGAGAGAGAGACTGGGGTAGGTGTGGTCGGATGGTGTAAGTGAGGATGTGAGGCAGGGAAGGGAGGAGGGAAGTCTTGGCTCTGCATCAGGCATAACATCCTGCTCTCAGTTAGCTATCAATACATATTTTGATGATTATGCTTGCACTAGTGCCTTTTAGGTACTCTATCAAGTACCTAGAGGGCACGCATGCAGGCATAATCATCACAGATTGCGTTTATACCACGGTCTGCACCTTTAAGATGCATTAGAATGCATCAGAATGTATTCTGCATTCACTGACATACAAACATTCCAGCCCATGCTGAGCTTTTTTAGTATGAACCACTGTCAAAGCTATGTCATAGCTGCTGTCACATATAAGAATAGTATAACACTGTCAATATTCAAGTGTCAACTCAGTGCCTCTATCCTATGATATAGGATTATCCAGTTTGGGCACCCAAAATCGTTCTGAAATATGATAACCGTGGTATAAAGCTAGTTACCTAACGATTTTGGCTTGGACAGTGCTTTTTTCGTCATAACCCCAGTGCATTATCCAGCCATAATCCTACTCTGAGACCTTTTGTTCGTCTTCAAGAAGGTGCTGGTTTCAACCTGGACATGTTAATAAATTGGAGAAGTATACAAAGTCAACCTCGCCATACATTTCCAGTTAAAACCGTTCAGGGTTCTATGGGGAATCGTTCCCCAGCCACTGTGGCAAGAGAACGACTCGCTGTCCACTATACCAAGCCAAACAGTACCAGAAGCCAATGTATATGAAGGATTTGAATAAGTTGTCTAACATACCTGGGGCTTTACACACCTTGTTTGCATAGAATCCAACTGTGCCATGTTGAGTTATTAACAGGGAAACATCCTTAGATATCCTATATGAACATGCCATGCCTAAATTCTCCGTATTGTTCGAAATAAATAAGATTTCAATGATTTTCCATGGTAAGCAAGTCACTCTTGGCCATTCCTTGCTTGAGGCGTATTTGACCCACTTCTTCAGCCGAAGGTATGTCAGGTTACATCCTGGCACCTCCCCGCTTTGTCAACAAGAAGGAATGGCCGTGTGCTGATGGATCGCTATGTAAATTCATTGGATTATTATTTATTTAGTAGAAAATAAAGACAAAAAGTAGGCAAACACCAACTAGAAATCGTATATTTTTTGGTGCTAGAAATACAGGACTTGACATGCTTGGTTTCTACCCAAAAAATATGTGTAAAGGTGGAGGTACGTCGGGCAGAGTGACAACCATGGGTTTATGGGTTCTTTATTACACGACCCGCGTGTCGTGGAATATAGAACCCATAAACCCACTTGTGCTTTCAAATAACATCAATTAAACGCTACATATGAATTATGCAAATAAATGTCCTGGCATACATGTGATTTGTGCATACAGAATGTTATGAAGATAGAGCCCAATAATTTAAGTCTGCAAATACTACTGTAGGATGCTGTCAGGTGGGGAAATTTAAAGAGTTTGGTGCCATTCCTGCTTTGGATTTTAGGGCTATAAAGTTGGTCAAAAAAGCAATGCCAGTTACCAAGGAAGAGACTGAAAATTTAATGAAATATTATGGCATTCTACTCACAGATAGCGCCCAATAATTTAAGTCTGCAAATACTACTGTAGGATGCTGTCAGGTGGGGAAATTTAAAGAGTTTGGTGCCATTCCTGCTTTGGATTTTAGGGCTATAAAGTTGGTCAAAAAAGCAATGCCAGTTACCAAGGAAGAGACTGGAAATTCAATGGAATATTATGGCATTCTACTGTAAGATTGAATTTTAACCTGTCCAACACATTACATTATGCATGCCTGCAGCTCTATTGTGTAACTCATGTCTGTATAAGTATCATGCCCTTCTATACATTCTTGTGGGACTGACATAATGCACAGTTCTGGGAAATAACTCATAAAAATTAATTGTTGCAGTCTCATGCCAATAAAGGCCACTTGGACCTAGAGCCATATTGTTCCCATTTTCTGTTTGGCATGTGCAGTACTGCCTGTGTTGCTTATCATTAGCAGAGAGTACTGTGCTTTCCCATCCCTCTCTTAAAGGCAGTCTCCCATTGCTCAATGCTAACCCTAGGGGGAATAAAACTAGAGCAGCCTGGGCCATCACCTGAATGTCTTGTGCCTAAAGGAACCCAAGCCCTTCATACTTCAGGTAGACCTTGTGATCAAGTATGTGATATACCAAGGTAAACAGGGTGATGCTTGAAAACTGATGTTCCCTACAGTAACAAATTAGTAACTACGAACCGGAATCTATCAGGAATTAATTACATTAGATGCTTATAATATTATGTTTGATATTTATCAGTGCCAAAGGGACCTGATACCTGACACATCGATCAGGGAAAACTACAAGTCTCTTGTCATCCCCACCTGCTTTAATTGGCCTTTTTTTTGTGAATCACCCTGGTGAACTGTCAATCAAAGTGCAGACTATGCTTCTCCTGTCTCTGTCAGTGGGAATGTGGCGAAGTGGGGTGGCGAGGGCAGTGAATGTACTCATGGGGACCCTGGACAGTTGGACATCTGGTGGCAAACTGGTAACCTGTGGGAAAGGTGTGATGATTTGGACGGAGAATGCAATGCTTTTTTATGATTTGAAATATATCATACTATATATTATATACCCTGCCTGAAGTGGCGAGGCAAGACCATTATTTTAACTCATATTGACCTGTTTTGAACCTATTCACATTATCTTGTGTCGATCTGTCCCAATTAGATCAAATCTGGTCAGAAGGG
Organism: Acholoe squamosa; assembly: GCA_949317995.1. NCBI lineage: Eukaryota > Metazoa > Annelida > Polychaeta > Phyllodocida > Polynoidae > Acholoe > Acholoe squamosa. The sequence goes on from OX439051.1 coordinate 18,358,309, forward strand.
GTCAGAATAGGTCTAATTAGATAAATTCTGTGTCAAGTTGGTCAAAAATGGGTAATCAAGGTCAAAGTTAATCAGAATGATACCAGATAAGACAGGGTCAAATTTCCCAAGAATTGGGCAAGTGGGTAAATGGGATGAAGTCAAAACAAATTTGCAAAGAAAGTTCATCAAACTGTGGAGGTTTGGCCAAATCAGGTCATAAAGATCAAATTAGGTCAATTCTGGGATAAATATCAGGGATTGTCCCTGATATGTTTTGACCTACTTTGATCCAATTGTCCCAATCAGGGACAATTGGATCAAAGTACGTCAAAACAGGTGAAAATAGGTGAAATTGGACTAATTCCTGGTTATATTAAATTTTTGTCCAGAATTACCTATTACAGTCATACCTATTTTGACCATTTTGACCTATTTAACCCAATTTTAGCCAATTTGACTTTTTGCATTCAGAATTGGGTCTACTTTTACCTATTTTCATACATTTTGACCTAATATGACTTGATCTGGCCAATATAGCCCATTTTCGGTCAATTTTCTCCTTTTCTAACCAGAATTGATCTAACTTGACCCGATTTGACCCACTGGAAACATCTTTGGCAAATTTGTCCTATTTTGCCAAGAATTACTCCATTTAGACTTGTTTTTACCCATTTTAACTTATTTATCACTTTTCTGACCTAAATTGACTCAATTAACCCTGATTTGACCTATTTCACCTGGGCCTATTTGACCAAAATTGACCCAGAGAAGCCTAATTCTTGGCCAATTAGTTTTGTTTCACCCAGATTTGGTCCAATTTAGCTTATTTTGACCTAATAAGACCCAATTTGGCCAAATTGGCTAGTTTGACCTGTTTTGAATTGATTTAATTTGACTCAATTTTGACCAATTTTGGCTAATGTTGACCAATCTTTATCAAATTTGACACAATTGACCCTTTTTTAGTCAATTTTACCTGTTACATCCAAAATCAGTCCAATTTGATCTATTTTGACCTGCATTCTGACCCAGTTAGCCTATTCTTGATCAATTTGACCAATTTAACCAGAATTGACCCTGTTGGGCCTATGGCTACTTGTTTTGAGAATAGTAACTTATTGAAACATAGGGGCCTAGTACAGTAAAACTTCGTTATAAGGAAGACCTTGAAAAAAGTGAATTTGCTCCTTATAAGCAAGGTCTCCTTATAAGCAAGGTCAGCATATATAGTGTGTCAGCAGAGCATTTTGGCATTTCAGAACATCTTATTTACTGATCAAAGAGAATATACAAACATTAATATTAATTTTTATTGATTCAACTTATATTAAAGATAAACTGCAGTAAAATATGTTTATTATGAATCCTGTTATAACAAAATTTTAGTTCCCCATGCCCCCCTGCCACCCCCTTATTCTGACATGAAAACTTATTTAGACACCTCCCCCCTTCCTTTCCCCGCTGCCTCAGTGCCCCCCCCCCCCACTGTGCTGCTGTGGACTGGTCAGCATCTAAGGGAGGTACAGGCCTGTGTTAGGACATCTCCCCATGCCCTCTGCCCCCCCCCCCATGTGGTGGTGGCAGTGGTCAACATCAAAGGTAGGCATTGGTCTGTGTCAAGACACCCATAACCTTCCCCTGTCCCCTGTAAGACCATTGAAGTGTTGTATTTCTATTAAAGGGAGGTACGGGCCTGTGTAAGGACATCTCCTCACACCCCTGTCCCTTGATAGGCTGTAACTTGGACATCTAAGGGACATATTTTGGCTAAAATGTCCTCCTTATAACTAAGCTTAGAGAAAAGGCACTCAGGTTTCATCACTATAGAAATGTATGGGATAAGATTGGTGCTAGGCAAATGGGCTCCTTATAAGCAAGGTATCCTTATATCAGAGCTTCTTATAAGGAAGTTTCACTGTATTTTAAATCATATGATCATAGTTTGACAGTGATGATATTTCTCTTAATCCCTTTATAAGCAGCCAGAAGAAAGTACATCCCCCTATACCCCCTTGCGTCCACCTCCTTCCTCTCTCTCTGCTTCTGTGACTATAACTCAGTGCCATCCACACATTTTGTAGTGCATTGTAATATAAATTCTGCATTAGATTCCCATGAAATGGTACAAGATCAGCAAATATTTTGCAAATTCTCATTCTCAATACCAGGTGAATGTCATAAAAAGGCTTAGCTACAGGAGGTTCAATGCTGCCAAAAGCCAAACCTATAAAGGGCCTAACATTGCTCTCAATACAATGTTATGCAGCCACCCCCTTCCCCACCACTATGTTACTTTACCCTTGTCTCTCCTGTATATTTCACAATTTATCATTTTTTTTTGCAGTTAGAAGAAGTGTTCATGACTAATTTATGATAGACTAATCAAGCTGCATTTTCCCTTGTCAGATACAGACAGAATGAAATCTCTGCAGTGTCATGTATCAGTTGAGAAAGGACAGTGGAGTATGGAAATTGTCTAGGAGTCATCTTCTATAGGGGCTCGCTAAAATGGAATCATTAATATTGATCGGACAGGCCAAAGCAGACATGGGAGCAGCTGTTAGTTACACAACTGAGATACTTAACTGATAAACTGAGCTACTCAATTATGATCAGACAGAATAGGCATGAGTCAGTAATATTGGGTAATGTTGTATGTGGATGGGAGAGAAGGAGGTGTCAGTCAGAACCTATTGACAATGCTAGGGGTATCTATAGAACAGGATATCATTAACTCTGGGATATAAGCCCTGGCATAACGTATATATAAACAATCATCTTGACCTAGGGTTACTTAACTATGCAAACTTGTAATTTTCAAGCCTTAAGTGTGCCTTATAGCTTCATCCCTAACGTGGGGTTTTATTTATTGATCAGATTGGCCAAAGCAGACATAGGAGCAGCTGTGAGTTACACAACTAAGCTACTTAAGCGCTGGTTCCACAGAGATCGGTCGGACTTGAAAATGAAATCCGACCGACGGAAAAGTGCAAATCGTGCTAGAAAGTTGGCTCCACTGGAGCTAATCCGATTGCATTACAACCGATTAAAGGAGCAGTTGGTTCCACTAAGACAAATCAGTTGGTCGGTTTTGTTCATTTACCTGTATCACGTGACTAATCACGTGATCAGAGAAAAAGGCGGGTCTTATAGACAGTGTTCAATATGGCTAAACGCAAGTGGGAGCATCAAGCGAAGGAGCCCAATTTGGTGGAGAGATCCCTACTCCCAGGCCAGGGAGGATCCTACACAGAGAAACACCATGGCGAAGCTAGAGGTAGATCTGCTCAGGGTGAGTAGCTCACAGTCCTATAGTTGTGTACGTTACGTTGTCCTTCACGACCGATGGACAATGCTTGTGTTATAACTTCCTATGTATACTACTTGAATTGAACATAAATTTTTTTCTTTATCTCTGTGAATGGCCCCCCCCCCTTTTAATTTTTTTTTTGTACCGTTACACTATAAATGAATCTATATACCCCAATCTTTGAGAATCTCTGCATAAAATGACATGTAAGTGCACAGAAGCATTAATATATTATTCTTTTCGGCTTGGCTGTGTGGATGAGTTCAGAAGAACAACTCATATGATGCCGTGCTTGCACCAAGCTTTTGGATTTAGTCCGACCACTGATCCAAAGGCAAGATACAAATTAGAGGAAGGCGATTCCAGTGGAGGACCGACTGTCCTTGACCATCAGATACCTAGCCCACGGTGAGCAAAATAAATCTATGAAAAATTACATTTTATGTAAATTTTTTCTATCTGTTGGACACTGTAATTTATAGTTGATCTGTGTGTCTGTCTGAAAGGATATAGCACATGTAGGTAATAGGTTCTCATTAATTTGTTTAAGGTACTGTTGAATCAGATTTTTTTTTTTTGAATTTTAATTGAATTGTGATTTATTTTTACAGGCAACAGCATTTTCTCCCTCCATCAGTCATATTTGGTAGCAGAGAAAAGCATGCTTCCAATCGTCAGGGACACCTGTAGGGCCCTGTACAGAGTGCTGCATGAAGAGTACCTAAAGGTAGGTGTTCCTATATAAGCCTCATGTCCATGTGATTCTTTATATATTGTCTGTCGGTTGTATACCTGGTTCCACAACGGGTCTAAATATGTCATATAATTCTTTGTTAACTTATAGTGGCACAATCATGAAAAATTTTCCTTTATTGTTATCCATGATACGTAAATAGCTGAATAAATTATTTTAGTGAATGAAATGTGAAGAAACCTAAATTTTTACTCTTTTCTTATGTCTTATTTATTTTTAGACTCCAAGTACAGAAGCTGAATGGAGGGTGGTCACGCAAGGATTCCATGACAAATGGAATTTTCCTCATGTGCTGGGGGTGGTGGATGGCAAGCATATGCGGATAAAACGTCCAAGAAATTCAGGATCCGAGTATTACAACTATAAATCGTTCTATAGTATTGTGCTTCTTGCAGTAGTAGATTCCAACTACAAGTTTCTCAATGTAGATGTTGGAGCTGAAGGAAAATCCTCTGATTCTTCCTTGTGGTCCGACTGCCAATTCAACACTGACATCCAAGATCCTGCCAACCCTTTGGGTATTCCCCCGCCAGAAGATGTCCCTGGCCATCAAGGAGAGATGAATTATTTTTTCATTGGGGACGATGCTTTTTCATTATCTCCACAAATGATGAAGCCATTCCCTCAGGCCAAGCTCAGTCTCAAGCAGCGAATCTTTAACTATCTTGTCTGCAGGCCAAGACGAGTGGTGGAAAACACCTTCGGAATTCTTTGCACCCGATTTCACATCCTCAGACGAGAGATCGACATGGAGCCAGAGGGGGCTAGGGATGTTGTCATGGCCATCATTTGTCTCCACAACTTCCTCAAATCTAAGGTTACTAACTGCTACACCTCTAAACCAGAGACTGACTGGGAGGACAAGGATAACAACCTCCACCGTGGTGAGTGGAGGAAGGAAATCGCACTTGTGTCCACCGACCGACGTCTCACAAAAAAAAATCACTCTCAGTATGTCAGGCAGGTCAGGGAGCGCCTGATGTACTGGTGTCTCACTTAAGAAGTCGAATGCCCCTGGCAATATAAAGCAGTGCTGAAGCCTCTCTTCTATGTCGACTGAACAGTGTGTGTTATATTGATATTCTAGGTACCTTGACTTTGTCTTGCTTTTGTGTACATGTGACATGAAATGAGATTTAAGTACGACTGATGGAAAACAAAGTACAAGACAGAATCAAAATGTCACGGTGGATCTGGTTTGTATACATGTATGATGATGTTTATATTAAAGAACACAAGAGAAAATATTTAATTCAAACAAGAAAGTCTAACTTTATTACTAATAAACAACTGTAAAATAGATACATTGAACTGTTGTGCTGCCTTTTTGATACAAGATCAACCTTGGCCTTCACTCATCAAACTGTCAAAAAGATTGTCTGTCAAAACTTTTAACCAACTCGAATTTTTTTTGGTACATTTATATATACATGTAATAGTAGGATACACAACTTGAGTTGCCTACAAGATAAACTACAGTCATCTCGTGTTCATAGTATATAGATATATGTCAGGAATGCCACATGCTATATTGATACCTGAAACATGCAAGAATCTTTATGTCAGATCTGATTAGTCCAGAGCGTGCGATTGTTTAATGAGGTCATTCAGACCGTTATTTGTTGTCCTTCTCCACGACAATGTATTTACACTGGTGCAAAGATGTTGTGTATGACTGTTGTGATCTAGTTTTATAATGGACGGACCACATAATAACACATGATATCCTGTGGAATGTTATAGATGTATTTACTAAGGAAGTCTTGGATAGACTTCATCAGAGTTATCGCTGTGCTGAGATCGGTCTGCTTTCAGACAAGCAGAATCAAAATAAAGTTTCCAGTTCAAAAGATGTAAAAGTTGTACTTTGATTATTCATTGACTAGAGTAAAATAAGAACACATGCACTAGCCTGTCACGGCTACTCTTTATCAGGAACTAATCACAGTCCTTATCATAAATCAGTTGCTATGCAACAAAGTTGAAGTCTGGGATAAAATTGTTAAAAGTAAATGATTCCCTCTCAAAGTGGAATAAAGAATCATTAAACAAAAATCCAACTAATACTGAACAAAATGGTCCAACATTTTCGACCGATGGAGCAGAGGACTGTCAGTGCTTTTCAGATATTAAAAAATCAGTCCTATCACAAATCAGATTTCTTTTAATTTTCATCGTCCTCAATGGCTTCAAATAAATACTGTGTGAAATGCATCATCACTTTCCTCTTTTTCTTGGGAGTGAGTTCACGCAGGTGAGGGACAAGGGTTTTCACCCATTTTGTGTCTGCACAGTCGGATTCATCATCTGCAAGAGGTTGACGTGACATATCTTTTCCTAGATTTGCCAAACCCTCAGTCATTAGGGCTAGCTGGTTAGTTTTTTCCTTTAAGCAATTCTGAAGATCCTTCTTCTCATTCAATTTTTTTTGCTCATTGACCCGCCGATAAGTTGCACCTTGCTGTATGAACCATTCTGTATTGTCTATATCACTGTAATCTGATGAATAATTCCTTTGAAGATGTTCCTTCTTTATCATGGCCTCCGACATTTTCCTAGACAGTGCTTCCTTCTTAGATAAGATCTTTCTCTCTGGAGGCTTACTCCTCTCTATAGGAGGAAGTTCATCCCCCTCGTCCATCTGTGTCAGATCAACAGCCTCTACCAAATCCTGGGATTTCACACCCAGCGTCTTGGCAGCAGCAGCAGCAGTCTGAAATATATCAATGACATGATAATTTAGTTACCTGTAATGTGCCAAAGAAATGTAACAAAATAAATCTTAATTCATGTACTACACAATATAGAAAATAAGGCCCAACATACAGAAAAAAATGTGACCCCAATAACCAGTCGGTCGTAACAGAAAATTTTTAATCTTTCTAGTTCATGATGTACACTCACCAAAATAAAACGTGGCTTATTGGACTTTGGGCTAGACAAGTCCCTTATCCTCTTTGGGCTCTGATCTGGAGTGTCATTGGTATTGATCAACTTCCTCTTGTAATTTGACACAGTTTTACGCGATGCTAGTTTACCCCTCATGAAACTACACAACCTGAGAATCTCTTCCTGCCTCTCTGTAGTGTCTCCTCTGCCAGATCCACTAGGGTGGTCTTTGATCAGCTTAGTGTACTGAGTCCTCAAAGTATTCATGTGCGTCCTGACATCTTTTGCTGGCAAAACACAAAACAGAACAATTTATGATTCTATTATTCTCAGAAGTGATTCTTAACTGAGACTGTAACTTACATTTTGATATATATAAAACCAAATTAAATTGTTTAGATGAAAAGTACAGGAACTGAAGAAAAAGGAAATAGTTTTTTACAAAAGTCAGAAAGCTACTCATGTTTCACATTGAGTATAGCTGCAAATCAGCGTATGGTGTCATCCCTCAGATTCGGATCTCTATGCTGCTTATGGCTCATGATATATAAATGTCTTTCTTCTGCCCACAATTGGCACAATTCCTCCTCCTTCCCACCCTTCCACAAATCTTTGGACGGAGTATCTGGCATGCCATCAAACTCGTCATCTAGAACTAAGTTCTCTTCTTTCTTATAGTCAATTTTGTCGGGATCATCAGACAGATAATCTGATCCGATTCCTACCTTGAGGGGAGTGTTCTCCATCTCGCTGTTAGTAAGTGATCTTTGTAGTTGTTTTTTCAGTTTTTTCTTGTTATAAGCAGCCAACTTTTTTGCCTTTTCAGCCGTCTCTTGTTTCTCTGCCTCGTCCTCTGAACTATGTTCCGCCTCATCATCTCCATCCTCATCATCGTCATCATCATCACCATCTCGTCCTCAAGACTTTGGGGTGGAAGTAAGTCGGTCGGGATGACCATAAGGGTTAGTAGTCAGTTCAAAACTAACTTTTCTCCCGACATACTCATCTTCTCCACACGATTTCTTGTTAGAAAGGTATGGGGTGGCGGGTCTATTGTAAGGGGTTTTTCTGTTTGAAGGAGTCAGAGCATTACCCTCTTCATCTATATTATCATCACACTTGTCCTTTGCAGAATCGTCCAATGTCACTGATTTTTTTTCTCTTGGTAATGTTCTGCGTCTGTGTTTTCTGGTAATCACTGTGTGAGTCACCATCTTCCTCATGGTAGTGGTCCTCTAACTTCTTCAATGGAGAAGGTCCGCGATCTGTACATGAAGAAGTTTCCTTGACTATTATGTTGGCCGACGAGCTGGAGGACCCCTGGAGATGAAGTTTTTTTCATTATACAAAATATACATGCACAGCACAGTACTTAGGGATTTGACAAAAGTTGTCATACAGCAACGTGTAGAATTAATCAGGCCGTCATAAATAACAGAAAATGTGTGTGTGCCATCTGCTTAGGAAGTCGGTTCTAAAATCTTATGGGCTGGGGAGGTACAAGGAGGGGGGGACGGCACAACAAAGGATTCATCAAAAGGCCTAGATTTTACAACATTGGCATACCCTAACACGTGATATAATGTAAATACGGTTCTCATTGACAATTAGGACTGTGTACACCTACAGAGAGAAAATCTGCCTTCTTCACATAGGGTAGCGGTAGAAATATTATGGACATATCACACCGAGCGAAAACCTACCTCAGATGCCTGGTTTTTCCTTGGATGACTGCACCTGCCGAGTCCGACTGGTCCAGTTGGGGGTGGTAAGTCGTCAGATGTGTCTGTTTGCGACTCCCCGTGATGCTCTGTTGTCTGATCTTCTTGTTCTATGGGTTTCGTTTGACACCTCCTTCTAGTCATCGTCCCCAGAGCCTATCTTGTTCCCTTCTTACCCATGTCGGCTTGATTTTGGCGACCCACCATTTTGATCTAGTACGGATAAACCAAAGGTCACATGAATGCATCGTGATGTGAACGAGCAATGCAGTCACCTGTCGTATAAGAGGAGAACAGGTGTTTCTATAATAAAACGGTAGATGGCGTAGCAGTATGTTGGTCGGTCGGAATATACCAAAAATTTATGACTTTTTATAAATGGTTGGATAAAGGGTAACTGGCATTAAATCGGTCCTACTTCCTCTAAACCGAACTCTGATCAATGGTTCCACAGCCATTGATCGGTCTAAATAAAATTTAGTATAATCTCTCTACAGGAAAGGAGTCGGATTAGAGCTATTACAACCGATTTTTCTCTGTGGAACCAGCACTTTAGCTGAGAAACTGAGCTACACAATTATGATCAGACAGAATGGGCAGGAGTTAGAAATATTGGGTAATGTTGTCTGTGGATGGGAGAGGAGGAGGTTTGGGTCAAAACTTATTGAAAATGATAGGGGTATCGATAGTAGGCTACAGGATGTCATAAACTCCATTATATAAGCCACGGCCTACCATATATGTGAACAATCATTTTTCCCTTAGGGTATGACTTAAGAGGCGACTTATCTGTGTGGCTTATGCACCCATTTGCCCCCCGATGCCCTGTGGACACCTTGTGCAGCATGGGCACCCCACCCATGGGCATTCAGTCACTGTATGTCCCACTCATTGTGTTTTCGGTTAAGATTACAGGTGCCACTCGCCTTCCACTATGCTCTTCTTTGTGCACAATCCAAGATTGTTGATAACTGTGGGATGGTTATGCGGTCCACTGAGCTCTATCCAACCCACCTGCCTGTACAGACATTAACCAGCTTGAGCCCATGTCAGGGCTAGCCAAGAAAGCACAGTGGGTTCCTATCTTGGACCCATGTGGGCGTGCTGGTTAAGTGTTTAACCCTATTAAGTGCTACTAAAATATGAATTCATTATATTAATTTTGTTGTATAATCCTTGCATGCAGGCATCCAACCTAGGAATGTAGTCAAACCTTCCTCTGGAGAATGTAGGTCTTGAGAGTCTACTCATGAATGCTGCATTCATGCATCATTACTACCTATGAGCATGGTGCATTATATGATTCATTAGCAACACTTAATGGGCTAATATGTACACACCCTGTCTACACTGTAAAAAAAAATTGTCAAAACAACACAGAAATCCTTTCACAGAGATCACTTGTATCACTGTATTGCTACCTGGGGCTTCTTGCAATATTTTTACTAGTTCACTGAAAGACAATTATGCTGGTTAACTGCTCAGTTTTACGAGGATCTGTGATTGTTTTTTTTTATAGTGTATACCCTATAATATGATATAAACCATGCAGACATATGATTACATTAAATCATTGTCTAATGTAGTCTGGAGAGCAGCAACATAAGCCATGGTGATTCCACTAAGTAGAGTCAGCATCCTGAGGACTATCATCAGGAAATATGCCATCCCAAGAGGGGATTATGGAGGTTTATGGCATAGGCTATCTCACTGAATACGTTAATGAGCACAGTTGTCTGGTTAGATCTACGCAACCAGAGAGATTAGTATAAATGAATTTGTTTTTCTGCTGATTCTTTTCTTATCAGATTTTATTCTCCTTGTTGGATGTGCTTTGTCCTTGAGCAATGATGAAGTCCACTATAAAGGATAGTTATTGCACATTGCAGGGATATGTTGTTTCTTTTTCTAAAAAAAAAAAAGGTTTTTATTTGGTCATTAAACCTTTTCAGTCATTCCATTCTACCATCTGGGCCCACATTAGGCTTCATGCTATGGAAACAAACAGTAGACAGGCACCAATAGTTTGTATGCATAACCAACAACAAATTTTAAGTTATGAGTTTCAAATCAACGTCAGATTTTATGTCAACACATTAATACTGTAATGTATGGTTTTGCAATATTCAATCACATGGTGATACCAATTTATGGGGTTAGAGTAGTATAGTATGTATCATAATGGGACTATAGCTTACTACAGGATATTACTCACTGGGTATGCAGCCAATCAGAGGCCTCCATTTGGTCACGTGACCTAGACCCCTGTGGTGCATGCTCATATATGGTCATGTGACCTTAACCTTGACCTCATTTGCATAATAGGCCATGCCCCTTGACCTAATTAGGGGATTAGCGGCCACCTCTCAGCCAATCAGAGGACGGCATTCTGGTTACCATGGTGATATGACCTAATTAGGAGATTAGTGCGATCATGTGACCCCTTGTTTGTGAACAACACATGGCCTTCCCTCATTTGTAAACAATGGGACGGAGCTAATTATGTAAATGAGATATATAATATACATAAAAAAATTTATGAAAAAATTATATTGGAAGTAAAATGCAACACCATCATGCAAATGAGGGTCAGCCATTCAACCAATCAGAAACCTGGCTACCACCAGCATGTAGTCACAAGAAGATATTATCACAGTTTCTAACACCTGTGATTTTACCGAGATCAAGAGCACTTTGATGGTATTAAAAAATAAACTTCCCACACCCTCCACATGTACATAGGGTGAGACCACATGTAGTAATTCTCTTTTTATCCCCACACCCCTTACACCTGTAAGCCACATAAGTACTTTGATGGACATCCAAGTGTGGTAGGTGAAAATTATAAATGAAAAAATATATTTTATTTTATTTGCATATGTGCATGTGTGTGTGTGTGTGTGTGTGTGTGTGTGTGAAAAAAGGCAAGCTGAAAACTTGTTAAGAAAAAATAAATAAATAAAAGCTGGGAAATATTTGGGTGTGGGGACCCAAAGTATTAAGTTATTTTAATATTAATGAACCCGCCCCTTGGGCGGATTCACATATAAGCCATATATTTTAAGATAGAGCACTGCTGTGTTTTTTGCAAGCCACCAAAGTGAGGGGTGTGTCTTATACATGAGGATTTTGTACTTTAGAGTAGTACTAAACTGCTAAAAACTTGCTTGTATGTGGCATTAGACCATACAACTAATATTAAAGACAAATGCTGGTGGATGAGTGATAAAGAAGTTGTGTTGATTTTTGCCTATACATCTGGATATCAGAAGTTGTGTTGATTTTTGCCTATACCTTTGGATATCATTAGGTTTATATATAGGGATGAAGGAAATGTAGAAATAGTGACATGTCACCTAGCTTAATTCTCTGGGAAAGGGGTGTAATGGAAGAAGGCCTATAGGAGTCAATGGGAAAATCTATGGCCTCATTTCCTGCTAAAATATCATATATGGGCAAGCACCATGAGGGGTCCAGGTCACGTGACCAAATGGAGGCCTCAGATTAGCTGCATCCCTAGTGAGTAATATCCTGTAGTTAGCTATAGTCCCGTTCTGATACATGTTGTATACTATACTACTGGTTTTGAGGGTGAAGAGGGATGATTTACTCCCACTTTCCCAATGCAAGTAGAAGAGTAACTATCAAAAAGAATGAATAGGACAATTTCAGGAAACAACAATTTATATAAAGCAGTACAGATAATCGGGGGCATATTATTAAGCTAGACTTAATAACCTTTGTTTAGTTTGCTTAATAATTGCTCAGAAGAGACAGTTATTGTAAAGTTTTGCTGTAATAATGAATTAATAAGATATGAGATATGAACTTACCTGTTGGGATCCACATGTATACCTATACCTACCTACCTGGACCAGGGGTCTACCTCTGCCTCCTGTACCTACCTGTGTGTGAGTAAGGGATGAGAGTGGGCCATGAATAGAGTTAAGTGACCAGTCCTATTTCTGCAAAGGCTATTAAGGGAAGGGGCCCCATCCACACAGAGACCTGGTCAGTGGTGGGTTGGGGGGTGGTGATGCATAAAGCTCCACGCTGGAAGTACCACCCTCTTAGCTGACCGATGATAGGCCTGGGTGGTGATGCAGAAGCTCCACGTTGGAGGCTAAATCTGTCGTGGGGGGCTATCTATACTGGGACATCGTGACTCTGGCCATGTCAGGGGTGGCCATGTGGAGGTTATGACACAGGATAGAGGATGGTTCTGCTTGTATATAAAGGAGTGAGATTCTTGAATAAAGTCAGTCATAAACTGTACTCCAGTTGTTGTGATTCATCTGTAACCCAGGAGCTGAGTAATGGTCTTGTACATGGCTGCCTAGCAACCAGTACCCAACACCTGCAAGACTATTCCCCACTCAGATGCTGGACTTTACAATGGCGACGAGGATGGGATTTTATTAAGAGACATCTTAATTAGCCCATGGAGGACTCATCAGCAGAGCAGATTCGTCAGATCGTTAACAAGGAGAGTGCCCGGGAGGACGTGCTAATCACCGAGAGGTGGGTCACAGTTGATCCACAAACCCTTCAGCGCGTTAACGAGACAGACGTACCTGCTGGTGATTGTCGGCACAACTTGTCAGTGCGAGTGATACGTGAGGTAGACCCCCTGGACCAGGTGAAGGAGCAATTCCTGGGCCATATAGAGAGTCTTAAGGAACAGCGCCTGCTACGTCAACACCTCGCTCAAGATGAATGACGGGAACGTCCTAGGACCACAGGCAGGTGGCGCCGCCGCCGCTGCGGGCAGGGACTTCCAACGCGATGCCAACGTCAGGATGGATCTGAACAGCCACTCTAAGCACATCGCACGGTGCGACGGGCGTGTCAAGGACGAGGTGCGGAAATGGCTGGACGATGTAACTGCCGCGAAGAATTGGTCCCAGGCCATGGATAGTGCCACCCTCAAGATGGTCGGATACACCTCGGGCGGGCAACTAAGAAGAAATATTCAGGCCTACATTGATGTGCAGCCTGTAGATCCAGTCCTAGGGCAACAGATCACTTGGGAGGCAGTACGCCGCCATGTCGTCGCGACATTCCTGGAGGATGACGAGGACGACAGACACCGTCAGGAGCTGCATAAGCTGCGTCAGGCCCCTTATCAGAGTGTCCGTGAGTATGGAGTTGCCTTCATGGACCTGCTTGATTTGGCTTACACCCCGGCGCAAAGGGCAGCGGCAGGGACGCAGCGAGACCTAGTGGATTATTACACCGAGGGCCTCGCTGATGAGAAAGTACAGGAAGCTGTCTGCCGGGGTCCACCCGCTACCATAGATGAAGCCATCCGGGTAGCGAACCAAGAGGCCGGGGTCATGGGTCGTGTCCGGTGGTTCCGGATCGGCACCGCCCAGCCTAAGGTATGCCTCGAAGAGGACATGGAGATTGAAGCATTCCAACCCCTGCGCATCCAGGAAGGGAGCCGGGCCAAGGAGAGCCTGAAACCTGAGCCAACTGAGACAGAACGAGTCCTAAAGGGGATCCAGCACCAACTCACCAAGGTCAACACTCGGTTGGACGACCTGGAAGCAAAAATCGAGCGACCAGCCGCAAGGAGGAATGGCCCCGCCTCAAAGAAAGGGAACAAGAAAAGTGAGCTCCGCTTTACAAGAGATGGACGGGCCATATGCTACTTGTGTAACCAGGCTGGCCACATTGCCCGGGAGTGCACCGACAGACAGGGAAACTAGGTCCCGTGTCGTCAGGGCGGGTCACCATCCAACTCCCGGTACATGGGATGATGACGACCGCCATGATAGACACGGGGGCGCACTGCTCTCTCATGAGTGAGGAGAGTTTTATGAGACTATGCAATAACATTCACCGCCAGCCTGTAGTAAGGCCCACAGCAGCCCTGGTGGGCCTATCGGGACACCGCCTACATGTGCTGGGGGGCACTGTTATCAGCACCCCAGTAGGCGACCTTGAGGTGGTAGTAGTGCGTCATCTCCCTCATGAACTTATATTAGGGGATGACTACCTCAAAAGTCGGGACGGTATCATAGACTACAGGAGGAAAGAGGTACTTTTAAATAACAAGAAATATCCATTCCGGTGTGTATCAGGAATTCCAGTAACTGTGTGTGGTGTGTCTGCTGTAGGTTGGGAACAGTTGTACCCGGAGGTGTTTGCGCAGGAAGGCAGACCGCCTGGTCGCGTGTCAACTAAGTGTGTTGTTGACACGGGGGACCATCCTCCAATTAGACAATGGGCCTACAGGACACCTCTGATGAAGAGGCAAATTCTAGAATCCGAGGTGGATAAAATGCTGGCCGCAGGGGTCATCAGGGGGTTGAAATCCCCATGGAGCTCGCCAGTCACACTAGTTAAGAAAAAGGATGGGGAAATACGTTTTTGTGTGGACTACCGCAAGATCAATGCCATCACCAAGAAAGACAGCCACCCCCTCCCACTCATCCAAGACATATTCGATCAGCTGGGAGGTTCTACCATCTTCACTACTATGGACCTCAAAAGTGGGTATTGGCAGGTACACATGGATGAGGCCTCTATAGAGAAGACAGCCTTCATCACTCACCAGGGGCTGTATGAGTTTACAGTAATGCCTTTTGGGCTCTGTAATGCCCCCGGCGCTTTCCAGAGGTTGATGCAAGAGGTGCTGTCAGATCTAATTGGTCGGTGTGTACTTGTATATTTGGATGACATTGTAATATATTCTAAGGACCAATGAGATCACGAGTCTAACACCCACCAAGTTATGCAGCGTCTCCAGGATGCCGGCTTGAAATTAAAAGGATCTAAGTGTACCTTCGATGCCAAGGAAGTGGACCTGCTGGGTTACGTCATCTCAGGTGATGGAATCCGAGCTAACCCGGAGAAGGTCCAGGCCATCAAGCACCTGGGACGACCTACAAACATCAAGGAGGTGAGGAGCTTCTTGGGCTTGAGCGGTTAATATAGACAATGTGTCAAAGATTATGCCAAGATAGCTTCTCCCCTCACAGAACTAACCAAGAAGAGCAAGAGATGGGAGTGGAACGACGTGCATACTAAGGCATTCGAAACCTTGAAGAAAGCTCTGATTGGCTCGGAGGTCATGACCATGCCAGATACCAGCAAGCCCTACCACCTGTACACCGACGCCTGCGATTACGCAATCGGTGGTATCTTGGTACAGACGGTAGATGGTGTGGAAAAGGTTGTGCAGTATGTCTCCAAGCAGCTCACCGACGCCATGAAGAAATGGTCTGTGATCGAGAAGGAGGGATATGCTGTCATTTACTGTCTCAAGAAGTTGAGGGTGTACTTGTATGGGGCCGACTTCGTCATCCTTACTGATCACAAGCCCCTGCGCAGTCTATTCATAGGAGAGGTAGCCAACACCAGAGTACAGAGATGGGCTGTGCTCATAGCCGAATACAGGGCCCCCATCGAGTACCGTAAAGGCACCAATAATGTCCGGGCAGACATGCTGTCCCGTATCAAGCCTGACAAGGAGGTTGCAACAGTTGATACGGTAAGGTGGGCAATACCAGCCGAGGATAACAGTGAGGAGGCCAGTGTACCATGGGACGGTGATGGACTGGACATGGACGCTGTTAGACAGGAACAGAAACAGATGGAGGAGTACGGGTTAGCAACCGGGGGCGATGATAATGAACAGTATGAACTACTCAATGGACTATTGTATGACCGCAGTTTAGAGAACAGCTCTACACCCTATCCTCGCCTAGTACTCCCTCCCTCCTGTCGGTGGCGTGTCATGTGACGTGCTGATACGGAAGTGGGACACCAAGGTACGGGCAAGACACTATGGAGACTAAAGGAAGCATATGTCTGGCCTGGTATGCGCAGGGACATTAAGAGCATGATCTCCCGCTGTGCGCGCTGTGCCGTGTATCGCGAGACTATTCAACATGCGCGGCCAGGGGAGATGCCAATTGCTACATATCCTACACAAATCTTGGGCATGGACCTTACAGGACCATTTGATGTGTCGCCCGAGGGGAACAGGTACATCCTTACGCTTATTGATCATTGCACTGGTTGGGTTGAAGCCAAACCTATCCCCACCAAAGAGGAAATTAATGTACTGAACTATCTTGACCGTGAATTTGTACCTCGCTTTGGCACCCCTGAAGTTATCATCACCGATATGGGCGGGGAGTTCAACGGGCGAGCCCTTAAGGATTACCTTAAGAAATTAGACATCGAACACCGCACTAGAACTCCGTATCACCCACAAAGCAACGGGAAGACGGAACGCTTCAACCGCAACCTAAAGCAGCTAATTAGGAAATTAGTAAACAACAACAATAGCCAGTGGGAGGCTGAGCTCGGCCATGCACTAGCAGCCCACCGGATCTCGACGTCATCAGTCACAGGGTACACACCCTACTACCTCATGTATGGACGCCGTGCACGACTCCCACTGACGTCAATGTTACGTCGTCTGGAGGGTCATGACCCCTCTGTAGTCTCGGACAGGCTAGATAAGCTTGCACGAGCTCTACAGGATGCAGCACGTAACACAGAGGACGCGAGGCGGTATAACAGGATAAGACTAGAACAGAGAGCCCACAGTCAGGAGGTGGTGGCCGGTGACACAGTTATTATTAGAGCAGCGGGACGACAGACCTTCGATTCAACTTGGGACCCCCAGTATGAAGTGGTCAGGGTCACAGGACCGGTTATCAAGTGCAAACATCAGACAACAGGACGGATTCGGACGCTGAACAGATCACGCATCCGTGTCGTGCCGCGTGACACTGTCTGGGACGAGGCCCCGCCTCCACCAGATATAAGGGTGGCGAGCAGACAGATGCCCCACAGAGCCGCCAAGAGACCTGTCCGGTACACTGATGATCCAGACTGGACCCCGCCTGCCAACACACCACCTAACCCTGTCCGAGTGGCAGCAGACCAGACAGAGCACCATGAGACCCAACCGCCTGCAGTGGTTGATCCTCCGAGGGTTAGGACTCGGGCACAGAAGAGGAGGACAGAGGAAGAACCAGAGGCAGAGTCTAAAAGACCATGTATTGGCTGTGTCTCAAGGTTATGCTGGCACTCGTGCTAGTAGAAGGTGAACTGCTAAAGGAAGACGGTGTGATGGTGCGTGAAGTAGGGAAGGGACGGGAGAGGATCGGCACCTGGACAGTGCTGGTAACCATCCAGGAGCCGGGCCCGAACCCTGCTGTAGGCCTTAAGCATAGACTCTTCTCCTACTTGTATGAAGCTAAGACCGTGGCCGGAAACCATACCTACCAGAGCTGGATACGCCGCTTGGACACTGTGGGGGACGCCTTACATAAGAAAAGCCGGCAAGCTAGGGCCATCATTGGAGGTATAGGAACGCTCAGCCGCTGGCTGTTTGGTACAGCGACTGAGGACGAAGTAGACGCATTAGAGGACGCCATAAAAACGACTAGCAGTAAAACAGTTGAGTTGACCCATGCTCACAACACCCTAGTGTCCATAGTTAATAAGACATAAGGGGTTGTAAACCATCAAGGTGAACGCCTTTCTCGCGACGAGGCGCACATCTCTAAGTTGGAGGGCAGCTTACTTGATATGAAGAAATACTTAGAATCCACCACCAAAGCTGTGGCGCGGCTGGAGCTGTGCCGGAGGGTCGACCAAGCATTGGATGTGGTGGAACGTGTAAACAATCAATGGAAGGAGGCATGCACACTGTTCAAGGACCAGAGACAGGCCCTTGACCGTGGTTGGCTAACAGTTGACCTCCTTCCTGAGGAACAGTTGATGGAGATCTTGGGAGAACAGGCCGGGGGTCTACGCTCCAGATCACTACCCATCAGATGGTACTACCGTTACGTCACCGTGAAACCTATGTGGGCACAGGGAGGAGAAATGGTGTACCAGATGGACCTACCAGCAGTGAGTGATGAACTGTACATACTATACCAACTCACATATGTACCTGTTTACACTGGGGTAGGTGATATCTGGCGCACTGTGGAAGGTGCTCCAAGACAGATCGGGTGGAACACGAGGCAGGGTGGTACCGTGCATACAGAGGGCTGCTTTGGAGAGAGCCCTACCGTTTGTGCATCTATGGTCCACCACCGACACGAGCGGTGTGTTGAAGGACTTATAACTGGCAAGCACTCTAGTTTAAAGGAGTGTAAAGTAACTCTGAGTGAAGACACACGAACAGACGCAGCTTTCAAGATCGAACATAATGTATACCTCACCACTGGGAGAAACACCTCCTTCCTCACCTACCACTGCCTTGGTAAGAGTGAGAAACAGGAGCTCCTGGGTGGTGTGCAGATCCTTAAGGTACCATCAGGATGTATCGCTAGCTCACCTAACTGGCGTATGACCGGGGAGTGGAGACGTACCCTCAGACACCGCACCCCAAAGGTGACCAAGCTGTCCCAGTCACTCAACCTGGGCTTTGACATGGAGAAGCTTGGCCCCCTCCCCAAGGTCACGCGACTAGTGAAGGAAGGGCCACAGACCTTGCAGGTTGGAGATGATCTCAACGACCTGGTGGTCAGCGAGACACTTAAGGAGCCTGCGGCGCACTACACCATGGCGGGTGCCAGCATAGGCACCGGGATACTCGTGCTGGCTCTTGTTGTTGGTGGAGGGTGTTGTCACCAGCACTACCGGAAGAAGAAATCACCAGCACTATTCTTTAGGGACAGACCACTGCCCATGATTCCAGCGACTCCCCCCGCATCGATTGGGAGCACGATGAACATTCCTACACCCCCCGTTAGTCGAGTAATGTCTAGGAGGGGTACTGACAGGAGCCGGCGGGATGTGGATGGAGTGGGTCTGGATACTGAGAGGCACGAGGGTGCTAGGATGATAGTATGACTAGATGGACAGTGTGCTGTCCAGTATGATGCGACTCTTGACTATGCCATCATTAATGAGATGAATAGCATGGACTATTTGGAGCTGTGAATTATGAACACTCAGGATATTCATTCTGTATATAGCATATTGACGAAACGTTTCTATATAATCCCTTGCATATTTTCAAAACTTTATTGTCATTTTATTGTACGTAACATCATTTTATTAGTAACACGTTTACCTAAAGAGGAGCCAGGAGGCCCTCCGAGGTATCAGTTATGGTTCCTATCCAGGCCAGGCTGGGCATATGAACTTACAGACTTACATAATACTTACCTATTACGTCACGAATAGACATGAGCATGCTTCATTAACAATGGACACCTGAGTGACCACCAATGAACTCTAGTATGAATGATTTCCGCACAATTGAAGTTCTGAGCATGGCTTCAGAACTCGAAGTAAGGGGGGTATGTAAAGTTTTGCTGTAATAATGAATTAATAAGATATGAGATATGAACTTACCTGTTGGGATCCACATGTATACCTATACCTACCTACCTGGACCAGGGGTCTACCTCTGCCTCCTGTACCTACCTGTGTGTGAGTAAGGGATGAGAGTGGGCCATGAATAGAGTTAAGTGACCAGTCCTATTTCTGCAAAGGCTATTAAGGGAAGGGGCCCCATCCACACAGAGACCTGGTCAGTGGTGGGTTGGGGGGTGGTGATGCATAAAGCTCCACGCTGGAAGTACCACCCTCTCAGCTGACCGATGATAGGCCTGGGTGGTGATGCAGAAGCTCCACGTTGGAGGCTAAATCTGTCATGGGGGGCTATCTATACTGGGACATCGTGACTCTGGCCATGTCAGGGGTGGCCACGTGGAGGTTATGACACAGGATAGAGGATGGTTCTGCTTGTATATAAAGGAGTGAGATTCTTGAATAAAGTCAGTCATAAACTGTACTCCAGTTGTTGTGATTCATCTGTAACCCAGGAGCTGAGGAATGGTCTTGTACGTGGCTGCCTAGCAACCAGTACCCAACACCTGCAAGACTATTCCCCACTCAGATGCTGGACTTTACATTATTTTCAGGACTCCTCGAAATATATGAAGGTATTTTGTCTTGTAGTATAAAAAGTTGCCTTGAGAAATTTAATTGGTATAGGAAATACCACCTACCACTGCACAGTATTAATAAATCAATATACAATAAAACTTGTTCTAGTGGAAAGTTCCACCTGAATAACCTAGAGAAAGGGGAGTACAAGTGTAGGTACAAGTGTGACATAGCTTGTTTACACCAAGATGCTCAGACGTATACATTTAGATATAGACATGTACATTTTGACAGTGGAAATTCTACCTGTCAATAGCATATGCACACAGGAAAAAATAGATAATAGGTTTTCACCAATTCTTAGAAAATTTAAATGCCAGTAGGGCCAAAAAAATCTGTGGAACATTCCACCAGAAAAAAAAAAACACGCACAAAGATCAATCAAGCCAACCTGTGGAAAATTCCACCAGGACACTGGTCTTCTACAATACATATCCATACAAATCAATTAGGTCTGTGGAAAATTCCCCCAGGCCGGATAATTTAATCAAACCAGTTTAGTATCAATGGGTATGATGAAACATTTAGGGATTTTTTCGTCAATAGTTTTCTTAAAGGGGCCAAACTCAGCTATATTAGTGAACTCAGGTTTGAGGTTGTTCCAGATTTCTACAGTTCTGAACCTTAGTGATTTTCTATAATTATACCGGGTTTTTTGCTCTTGTGTAATGGTTCCTAGTAATATGGAAATGCCTGGTAGGTAGCCTCCTATTGTCTACAATTGTCTCATCGACCTTTAATGCAAAAACATAATATATCATATGTAGATATTATGATATACCATTTTATTGTTCCATAAATTCTAACATATTTTGTATTAATCAAAGAAATATCTATGAAATTAATACATAGGTTGGTTCTAAGAGCTATAAGAGCGCTCAAACTTTGTATAAGAGCGTTCATGCCCCACTGCACACCAGCCACAGTCAGTTAGACAGAGTTTATGACATCAAAGGCTCCGACCTAATGGTTCACTGCACAATATAATAAAAATGAGGGTCTCAGTGTGCGACCTCATGGTTCAATGCACAAATTAATAACTTGTAAGTGAATGCAACCGGCCGTCACGGGTGCCTGAGCACCGCTGACGCCGTCATGAGTGTCTGAGCACTCTAAGGACTGAACAATGGGTTACATAAGCATGACGCCATAACCTTCCGGTCGCTCTAGCGTCGCTCCTGAGTGACCTAGGTCAAATATCAAAATATCTATGGAAAGCCCATAATTAGACGGTCAGAATGAGCCCAAGATCAAGGCGGAACTCCCAGTATTAAGGAAGTTACGCCATGGAGACTGAATCGACCTCCGAGTGAGCTACAGACAAACCGGCGGGAGTTACGCGCCTATCCAGCAGGCATTATAATCTTGGCACATTCAGCTCCGCGCATGCCCAAAATGGCGGTTATACAAGCATAAACGACCGAGTTATGAGGGTTTGAAGATGCAGAACCGACCAAGACAATGGGGGCCATAGCGGCGTCCATGGGGGTCCTTTGTCCCCCTGTGACACTTGAAAGGGTCCCCTCAAACAATTGTAGAGTTAGGCAGATGCTGCTGGCTCCAGTCAGTCTGGAGGTGCTTTTCCAAGATTTGCTACAAATAGCCTGTCTGCACCTCCAGGAAGACACATCACCAAGAACTGCTCTAGAGGTAACATCTCCAGTCATCTCCTGCTACCTGCTATACCACTGCACTATGGTGAAACTATGCTAGACAGGCATTGGTTTCCTACCATTAGTGGCCAGAGGCTATCTTCTTCAAGACTTCCACCAGAGGGTAAAGTTATCCATTATTACATTATTCCTCTAAGCAGCAGGTCAGGAGCTAGGTGTGGGAACCCACCTAGAAGTATGCTGGACACTGTATTATTAATACCTCACAGGTGGAGTGGAACTGAACATTATACTTTATAAATTACTGTATGTTTACTGTATGTGCAAATTACCTACATACTAACTACTGTATGATTGATATTTCTTACATGTTGCCTAAAGCTGAATAAACCAGTGACAACTGGAAATAACACTATTTATAAGAGCCTTGAGATAATTACACTATATACCACTAGTCTTATGATATTTCTCATATGACAACTTGATCATGCCAATCACTAGTATGACAAAGTGGTGGAGAACATCCTACTAAGATCTCATATCTCACAGGCTCATAAAAATTAAAGCTGGTAACACAACTAAAAACAATCATGCACACAGTAAGTTAAAGCTGGTACCGCAACTGGGAACAATCATGCACACAGTAAATTAAAGCTGGTACCGCATACACACAGTTAGACCCACTCCACCCACCCAGTGACCTTGACCTTGACACCATACCCACCAAGGTCACCAGTGAGATCTCCCACATACCAGTGAGATCTCCCACATACCAGTGAGATCTCCCACACATCAGTGAGATCTCCCACACATCAATGAGATCTCCCACACATCAGTGAGATCTCCCACACATCAATGAGATCTCTCACACAACAGTAAGATCTCTCATATGTCAGTGAGGTCTCCCAAAACGTCAGTGAGGTCTCCCAAAACGTCAGTGAGGTCTCCCAAACGTCAGTGAGGTGTCCCAAACGTCAGTGAGGTCTCCCAAACGTCAGTGAGGTCTCCCACACGTCAGTGAGGTCTCCCACACGTCAGAGAGGTCTCCCACACGTCAGTGAGGTCTCCAACACGTCAGTGAGGTCTCCCACACGTCAGTGAGGTCTCCCACACGTCAGTGAGGTCCACCACACACATCAAGGCCTTATCAGTCAAGCTGGCAGAACAACACACAAAGACCTTACGTAGTCAGGGGCCTGTTGAAGAGGTCTCCCTCCCACCAAGATCTAGGAGGCCCACAGGAGGCAAACCAGCCTCCAATACAACAGACCCACACTCAGTAGACCCCACACCACCCACCCTGTCTACTCAGGGAACAACCAGTTCTCAGGGATCCAACATTTCCCAGGGATCTCTACAGGACGCCCAACTCACGCTATCTACCTCAGGGGAAGAAGGATCTGCCTCAGGGGGTGGATCCACACCCTCATCTAGATCCTCCACCCCAGCTCCAGCCTTTGACAGCCACTCCTCCAGAGACACCTCCCCCACACCCTCCATCATGGACACCGATGAAGGCCCCCAACCTAATCAGACAGCTGAGAAGATAAGGGCCTATGAGAAGGCAATCCAAGATGCAGTTACTGCCCTAGAGACCAACAAGTCCCAGCAGGAGGAAAGGGAGAGGATCCTCAACCAACAACTGGCGGAGAGGAATGCAGCAATAGATGCTCAACAGAAGGCCATGGAAGATCAGCGGAAGTCCCTAGAGAGACAACAACAACAGATAGCAGATCTCATGAAGATGGTATCATCCCAGACCCCACAACCTCCCACACCTGCCATCACACCTGTTGTCACACCATCTGCCTCTGGATCCAAAGATGACATCATAATCTCCATGGTGTCCAACATGACCAAGCTCATAGACAATAAACAGCAGGACGACAGAAAGATCAGGATACATGAGGTAACAAAACCCAAAACCTTTTCACACCCATCACCACTCATGTCAACAGCATTATTCATTGATCACAAATTCCCAGAATATCTGAAGGATAAGTACAAAGTGACAGACAGTGACACCATGGTAACATATTTACCCAAGTACCTCGAAGGACAAGCACTAGCTTGGTTTGAATCCTTCAGGGAGAGTGCCACACCTGATATGTTGACATGGACCAATGTAGTGAATAAATTAAAAGAGTATTTTGCTACTCGAGACAATATAATCTCAAGGACTGCACTCCGTGCACAAAAGATAGATGAACCTGTTCTAGACTATGCATGCCATCTCAGGAAAGTGTGTAATGCCCAACGCCAGAGTGATGAAACCCTAAGCAAGGCATTTACCCAAGGCATGAGGCCCTGGATCTCTGTAGCTCTTGAGAACAAGAAAATAGACTCTTTTGACCAAGCCCTAGACCTAGCCCTAGAGGTTGAGACCCAAGAGAGATCTAGGAAGGTAAGGGATGCAGAAACCAACCCACAGCCTACTAAGAAAAAGGTCCAGGAAATCAGCACTAGTGCAGATGAAGATGTTAACCTAATGTCTAGTGCCCATGTAAGGCAACAGGAAGCTAAGGTTGCATCAAGAGACCCTACCGGTAGATATAGAGGAAATAACTATGACCCCAACTACCAATCCAATAGAGGTAGAGGTAGAGGGGGCAACAACAACAACCGGGGGGGTCACAACAGTAGGAAAGACAACAGCTCTTCCAACTCCAACAATGGTAACTCTTCATACAGTGATAGGAGAGACAGAACCCCAAGCAATGGCAGATCCTATAATAATCAAGGATCCAACAGTAGGAGCCAGAGTCCACATAGGAACTACAACTCTGGATCCTACAACAACTCTGGATCCTACAACAACAGCCAGGGTTCAAACAACTCTGGACCCTATAGTCAAGGATCCAACAGTAGGGGCCAGAGTCCACATAGGAACTACAACAGTGGATCCTACAACAACAATGGCGCCTACAACAACCAGAGATCCAACAACTCCGGTCAATACAGCAACTCTGGTCAATATAACCAGGGTTCCAACCCACGCCAGGAGGATTACAAACCTGACACAAGAGGTTACCAGGGGAACCAACAAAGTAACCCCCAAATACCACCTCATGTGATGGATCAAATCTCCAAGCTCCTGGTGGCAAGCATCTCAACCACCCCACAGAACCAGGAAAACTAGGATGTCACAGTGCCGATGGGCCAGTGCACTGTGACACCCCAAATACAAACAATCAATCAGGATTAACAAAGATCCAACCAGAGACAATTGCTAGTGCAAATCTACCATCTAACAGACAGAGACGTCCATCAGTGATACACATCACCCCACCAGATTCATCATCAAAGGATACAGGTGAGAGTACCAAGCTTTCTATTGTACTTCTTCAAAATGGCTGTTTCAATGCAAATCTATATGATGTTTCAGATGTACAATGTTTGGTTGATACAGGTGCTACTATCACCTGTGTCAGGCAATCATTCCTCATGGATCTCCAAAAGAGATTCCATATCCAACTGAGGAAATCTAAAATTAACATCCATTTGGCAGATGGATCGGTGTGTCATGTTAGACATTCAGCTATGCTGAACTTTAGAATCCAAGGTGTCAGATTCCAATACCAATTTGCTGTAATACCCAACCTCACACAGCCCGTTGTTCTCGGCACAGATTTCTTAAGCACTACAAAATCTCAAATTAAATTTAATGTTGATCCTGAACAAATTCTCAAACCCATTAGGGCAGTGAGGGATTTTACCATCCCTCCATGCTCTGAACTTGCAGTAGTGGGTAAGGTCACATCTACTCAATCACTGCAAGGCAAAACTGGAGTAGTAGATAACCTCCAAAGAAATAACAATGCCCCATATCTAGTCCAAAGGGCAGCAGTAACCCCCAGGGAAAATAACAAACATCCCCTAGTGTTACTCAACACCAGCAGGCGCCCACATAAAATCAAAAAGGGTGCCATCATAGCTCTATTTCAGGAAGTCAAGGAATCTGATTTAGAAAAACCTCAACAGGTGTCAGACACTACCCCACACACTGATCAATCCATCTCAGCCATACGGCCTGAGGATGTAACTCAATTCAGTGACACAGACTCAGACTGTGAGTCCACATATGCTGACCCTGAACCCAACTCAATCAGACTCTCTGAAATAGCTGCTATACATAGTGAGGCACATGACCTCGAGCCAGAATTGGAAGAGAATGTTCCACCAAAATCTGTGCTCACATCCAAAGATCAGCATGATAGATTAAAATCACTGCTGACCAAGTATGATGATGTATTTGTAGGAAAAGATGGAGACATTGGTGCCACACACCTGTATACACACTCAATACATGTAAAACCTGAGGCAGTACCATGTCATTTCCTACCATATAGACAAACACCAGAAAAACAGGCCGCAATAGGGGAAGAGTGTGAAAGGCTAGTACAACAGGGCATTCTGAGAGAATGTGCCGAGGGCCCCTGGGCCTCCAGATCCTTTTTAGTACAAAAATCATCGGGAGGCCATCGGCTCGTCACAGATTTTCGTTATTTGAACCAGAACACGATAAATCAAGCCTTATCTACACCCCGGGCCGATGACACTCTAGACATGATAGGGTCACTCAGACCAAGAGTATTCAGTAAGCTAGATGCCCAACAGGGATTTTTTCAAATTCCTATAAGACAGGAGGACCAGCATAAAACCGCATTCATAGCAAATGACAAAAAATATGTCTATGAAAGGATGCCGATGGGTTTAGCGACGGCACCGGCGGGATTCTGCCATCTAGTCACATTAATTCTGAACAAACTCAAGTACAAATGTGCCCTACCATACCTAGATGACATATTGGTATTATCACCATCAATCGAACAACACTTCCATGACCTGGAAGATGTGTTCAACAGCCTAAGAGTTGGTAAACTCAAACTGAAGAAATCAAAATGCGAATACTTCATAGACAGAATAGACTTCTTGGGAATGAGAGTCACACCCATGGGACTACAACCATCCCCCACAAAGGTGGAGTCAATCAAAACCTTCCCAACACCAAAATCAGTCAAAAATGTCCGATCCTTCACAGGCCTATGCCAATACTTCAAAAAGTTTATCAAAGGTTATGCCCAAATTGCTAGACCATTGTATGATCTACAGACACATCTCAAAGCATTTGTCTGGACAGAAGAGGCAGATAATGCTTTCAAAACATTAAAGCATGCCCTCTGTACCAATGCTCTTCTCAGATATCCAAACTATGAGAAAGAGTTCAGTTTGGCAACTGATGCTTCCAATGTGAGTTTAGGAGCTGTACTCTCACAGAGAGATAATGAAGGAGTGCTCAGACCAGTAGCCTTTGCAGGTAGAACCCTCTCAAAACATGAGAGAAATTACAATACCACAGAGAGAGAACTACTGGGAGTAGTGTATGGAGTATTACACTTCAGACACTATCTAGAGAGTAGACACTTCCAATTATACACGGACCATGCAGCCCTAATCCCACTATTAACCAATACAGGACTCACACATAGATGGGCCAGATGGGCTCTAGACATACAGCAATTTTCATTCACCATCCAACACGTGAAAGGTGATGATAACACACCACCAGATGCTATGTCTAGAAGAGAATACCCAGACTCTGGACCCATGACTAACCCTCCACCCCCACCAAGGAGAGTTAGAGCAGCCAGTAGAACCAAGTTTGCAAAAGTAACAAAGAAAGTACCATTCAAAAGGGATGATCCACCCAACACCATTGAAAGGCCAGAGACACCCATTAGGGGTATCTTGAAGCAATCTACACACTATGTGTTTTGCCACTGTAAGAGAGAATACTCACAACTCTTTCCAGATAATGACTTCGAGCCTATTGAATTCTCATCACTCAATCAGATAGTGAAGGCAACTCCTAAGGAGCCACCCTTCACCCCACCTGACTCAGATGATGAAGATCCAGAAGACACAATATATGCTATTACTCAAGCAACTTCTAAATCAGTCAGATTCTTTGAACCAATGCAGGGAGAGGAAACATCAAACCATTTGTGTCCTATGACCACACGCTCAAAGACTAGAGAAATGATTCAGGAGGGCACACCAAAACCCCCCACACAATCACAAACTATTCTAAATGAGAAAAAGGTCACAGGAAACAAACCTACCAAAACCCCACCTGCCAGGAAAAATGTCACAAAAGACACTGCATCTACTAAGTCAAAGAACTCTGAGACAAAGAAGAATGACAAAAAGCAAATTGTGCCTTTAAAGAAAAAGGTTGCCACTCCCATTAAGGCGAGAATAGGCCCTCCAAAGGAGCCTACACACCAAAACAAGAGTGACACACCCCAACAAAAGGCACAAGATAGGCCAATAGTCGATGAAAAAGAAAAAGAAAGAGACAGAATAAAACAACATGTGCTAGATATAAATCAACTACTGGATCAGATTCCCGACACATCCATCTCAGGTACAAACCTTGGCTTGGAACAAAGGAAAGACAAGGACCTATTACCCCTCATACAGTATCTTGAGGATGGGACCTTGCCTGCACCAAAAGCACAAGGAAATAGAATCATCAACCAAGGCCAGACATACACCTTGGTAAATGGTACATTAGTCCATATATGCCCCATAAACTGGAGAAAAACCAATACTGTACCACTTCAAATTGTTATACCACAGCAATGGGTAACAAGTACACTACAGTATTTCCATGACTCACCTACCGGCGGCCATCTTGGTTCAAGTAGGATGCTGTCAGCACTCCGACCTAGGGTATATTGGAAGTCTATGCTAGCAGACACAACGAAATATGTTTCCACCTGCCACACATGCCTCACAGCAAAAAGGCAAGTACACTCACACAAAACACCAATGACAGTGAGAGAGTACATGACTTCACCAATGAAGTTCCTAAACCTAGACGCGGTGGGACCACTTCCCACAACTGCCAGGGGAAACAAACATATACAAGTCTGCATAGATTATGCTACCAAATATGCAACAGCTTGGGCTACTACTGTCTTAAAAGCTGAGACAACAGCAGCAGAGTTCTACAAGAATATAATTTGTCATCATGGAACACCAGCCACTCTTCAAACAGACAATGGGACATGTTATACAGGTGCAAAGTTCACAAAGTTAACTAAACACCTCAAGATCAAACATAAATTCTCCTCACCATACAGGCCACAATCAAATGGGCTTGTAGAGAGATTCAATGCTAGCATAGGCACAGCGCTCAGAGCATTCTGCTCAAAGCACCAAAACAATTGGGATTCATTTATTGAACCCATAACCTTTGCATTAAACAACACTGAATCCCAAACCACAGGATTCACCCCTTTCTTCCTACTACACGGAAGAAACCCAGCCACCCCAATGGACTTAGGGCTGGGAATACAGGAAGACATATCCACAGTAGCAGACCATGTAGCTAACATGATAACAAATCAAGATACCTCTAGGAGGAAAGCTATAGAAAGGGTCGCCAAGCTACAAAAGGAAAGAAAGGATAGATATGATAAGAAACTTACACCACAGGAAATCAAGGTCACCGACATGGTGTACCTAAACATACCAAGAATCCTGACCAATACAGAGTGTAAGAAACTTCAACCCCTTTTTATGGGACCATATGTTGTAGTAGATAGACCTAGTTTGACAAGTGCCAAACTCAAAAACTTGGACACCAATCTATTGGTGGCCAGACCAGTGCACATAGACAGACTGAAAAAGGTTATGGCTGTATGATATACCATTTTATTGTTCCATAAATTCTAACATATTTTGTATTAATCAAAGAAATATCTATGAAATTAATACATAGGTTGGTTCTAAGAGCTATAAGAGCGCTCAAACTTTGTATAAGAGCGTTCATGCCCCACTGCACACCAGCCACAGTCAGTTAGACTGAGTTTATGACATCAAAAGGTCCGACCTAATGGTTCACTGCACAATATAATAAGAATAAGGGTCTCAGTGTGCGACCTCATGGTTCAATGCACAAATTAATAACTTGTAAGTGAATGCAACCGGCCGTCACGGGTGCCTGAGCACCGCTGACGCCGTCATGAGTGTCTGAGCACTCTAAGGACTGAACAATGGGTTACATAAGCACGACGCCATAACCTTCCGGTCGCTCTAGCGTCGCTCCTGAGCGACCTAGGTCAAATATCAAAAATTCTATGGAAAGCCCATAATTAGACGGTCAGAATGAGCCCAAGATCAAGGCGGAACTCCCAGTATTAAGGAAGTTACGCCATGGAGACTGAATCAACCTCCGAGTGAGCTACAGACAAACCGGCGGGAGTTACGCGCCTATCCAGCAGGCATTATAATCTTGGCACATTCAGCTCCGCGCATGCCCAAAATGGCGGTTATACAAGCATAAACGGCCGAGATATGAGGGTCTAAAGATGCAGAACCGACCAAGACAATGGGGGGCCATAGCGGCGTCCATGGGGGTCCTTTGTCCCCCTGTGACACTTGAAAGGGTCCCCTCAAACAATTGTAGAGTTAGGCAGATGCTGCTGGCTCCAGTCAGTCTGGAGGTGCTTTTCCAAGATTTGCTACAAATAGCCTGTCTGCACCTCCAGGAAGACACATCACCAAGAACCGCTCTAGAGGTAACATCTCCAGTCATCTCCTGCTACCTGCTATACCACTGCACTATGGTGAAACTATGCTAGACAGGCATTGGTTTCCTACCATTAGTGGCCAGAGGCTATCTTCTTCAAGACTTCCACCAGAGGGTAAAGTTATCCATTATTACATTATTCCTCTAAGCAGCAGGTCAGGAGCTAGGTGTGGGAACCCACCTAGAAGTATGCTGGACACTGTATTATTAATACCTCACAGGTGGAGTGGAACTGAACATTGTACTTTATAAATTACTGTATGTTTACTGTATGTGCAAACTACCTACATACTAACTACTGTATGATTGATATTTCTTACATGTTGCCTAAAGCTGAATAAACCAGTGACAACTGGAAATAACATTATTTTATTATGAGCCTGATGTATTTACTCCTT
This sequence comes from Acholoe squamosa, assembly GCA_949317995.1. Classification (NCBI taxonomy): domain Eukaryota; kingdom Metazoa; phylum Annelida; class Polychaeta; order Phyllodocida; family Polynoidae; genus Acholoe; species Acholoe squamosa. The sequence goes on from OX439051.1 coordinate 18,389,512, forward strand.
ACACCACTAGTCATATGATATTTCTCATATGACAACTTGATCATGCCAAACTCTACCATGACAAAGTGGTGGAGAACATCCTACTAAGATCCCATCTCTCACAGGCTCATAAAATTTAAAGCTGGTAACACAACTAAAAACAATCATGCACACAGTAAATTAAAGCTGGTACCGCATACACACAGTTAGACCCACTCCACCCACCCAGTGACCTTGACCTTGACACCATACCCACCAAGGTCACCAGTGAGATCTCCCACATACCAGTGAGATCTCCCACACATCAATGAGATCTCCCACACATCAGTGAGATCTCCCACACATCAATGAGATCTCTCACACAACAGTAAGATCTCTCATATATCAGTGAGGTCTCCCAAACGTCAGTGAGGTCTCCCAAACGTCAGTGAGGTCTCCCAAACGTCAGAGAGGTCTCCCACACGTCAGTGAGGTCTCCCACACGTCAGAGAGGTCTCCCACACGTCAGTGAGGTCTCCCACACGTCAGTGAGGTCTCCCACACGTCAGTGAGGTCTCCCACACGTCAGTGAGGTCCACCACACACATCAAGGCCTTATCAGTCAAGCTGGCAGAACAACACACAAAGACCTTACGTAGTCAGGGGCCTGTTGAAGAGGTCTCCCTCCCACCAAGATCTAGGAGGCCCACAGGAGGCAAACCAGCCTCCAATACAACAGACCCACACTCAGTAGACCCCACACCACCCACCCTGTCTACTCAGGGAACAACCAGTTCTCAGGGATCCAACATTTCCCAGGGATCTCTACAGGACGCCCAACTCACGCTATCTACCTCAGGGGAAGAAGGATCTGCCTCAGGGGGTGGATCCACACCCTCATCTAGATCCTCCACCCCAGCTCCAGCCTTTGACAGCCACTCCTCCAGAGACACCTCCCCCACACCCTCCATCATGGACACCGATGAAGGCCCCCAACCTAATCAGACAGCTGAGAAGATAAGGGCCTATGAGAAGGCCATCCAAGATGCAGTTACTGCCCTAGAGACCAACAAGTCCCAGCAGGAGGAAAGGGAGAGGATCCTCAACCAACAACTGGCAGAGAGGAATGCAGCAATAGATGCTCAACAGAAGGCCATGGAAGATCAGCGGAAGTCCCTAGAGAGACAACAACAACAGATAGCAGATCTCATGAAGATGGTATCATCCCAGACCCCACAACCTCCCACACCTGCCATCACACCTGTTGTCACACCATCTGCCTCTGGATCCAAAGATGACATCATAATCTCCATGGTGTCCAACATGACCAAGCTCATAGACAATAAACAGCAGGACGACAGAAAGATCAGGATACATGAGGTAACAAAACCCAAAACCTTTTCACACCCATCACCACTCATGTCAACAGCATTATTCATTGATCACAAATTCCCAGAATATCTGAAGGATAAGTACAAGGTGACAGACAGTGACACCATGGTAACATATTTACCCAAGTACCTCGAAGGACAAGCACTAGCTTGGTTTGAATCCTTCAGGGAGAGTGCCACACCTGATATGTTGACATGGACCAATGTAGTGAATAAATTAAAAGAATATTTTGCTACTCGAGACAATATAATCTCAAGGACTGCACTCCGTGCACAAAAGATAGATGAACCTGTTCTAGACTATGCATGCCATCTCAGGAAAGTGTGTAATGCCCAACGCCAGAATGATGAAACCCTAAGCAAGGCATTTACCCAAGGCATGAGGCCCTGGATCTCTGTAGCTCTTGAGAACAAGAAAATAGACTCTTTTGACCAAGCCCTAGACCTAGCCCTAGAGGTTGAGACCCAAGAGAGATCTAGGAAGGTAAGGGATGCAGAAACCAACCCACAGCCTACTAAGAAAAAGGTCCAGGAAATCAGCTCTAGTTCAGATGAAGATGTTAACCTAATGTCTAGTGCCCATGTAAGGCAACAGGAAGCTAAGGTTGCATCAAGAGACCCTACCGGTAGATACAGAGGAAATAACTATGACCCCAACTACCAATCCAATAGAGGTAGAGGTAGAGGGGGCAACAACAACAACCGGGGGGGTCACAACAGTAGGAAAGACAACAGCTCTTCCAACTCCAACAATGGTAACTCTTCATACAGCGATAGGAGAGACAGAACCCCAAGTAATGGCAGATCCTATAATAATCAAGGATCCAACAGTAGGAGCCAGAGTCCACATAGGAACTACAACTCTGGATCCTACAACAACTCTGGATCCTACAACAACAGCCAGGGTTCAAACAACTTTGGATCCTATAGTCAAGGATCCAACAGTAGGGGCCAGAGTCCACATAGGAACTACAACAGTGGATCCTACAACAACAATGGCGCCTACAACAACCAGAGATCCAACAACTCCGGTCAATACAGCAACTCTGGTCAATATAACCAGGGTTCCAACCCACGCCAGGAGGATTACAAACCTGACACAAGAGGTTACCAGGGGAACCAACAAAGTAACCCCCAAATACCACCTCATGTGATGGATCAAATCTCCAAGCTCCTGGTGGCAAGCATCTCAACCACCCCACAGAACCAGGAAAACTAGGATGTCACAGTGCCGATGGGCCAGTGCACTGTGACACCCCAAATACAAACAATCAATCAGGATTAACAAAGATCCAACCAGAGACAATTGCTAGTGCCAATCTACCATCTAACAGACAGAGACGTCCATCAGTGATACACATCACCCCACCAGATTCATCATCAAAGGATACAGGTGAGAGTACCAAGCTTTCTATTGTACTTCTTCAAAATGGCTGTATCAATGCAAATCTATATGATGTTTCAGATGTACAATGTTTGGTTGATACAGGTGCTACTATCACCTGTGTCAGACAATCATTCCTCATGGATCTCCAAAAGAGATTCCATATCCAACTGAGGAAATCTAAAATCAACATCCACTTGGCAGATGGATCGGTGTGTCATGTTAGACATTCAGCTATGCTGAACTTTAGAATCCAAGGTGTCAGATTCCAATACCAATTTGCTGTAATACCCAACCTCACACAGCCCATTGTACTCGGCACAGATTTCTTAAGCACTACAAAATCTCAAATTGAATTTAATGTTGATCCTGAACAAATTCTCAAACCCATTAGGGCAGTGAGGGATTTTACCATCCCTCCATTCTCTGAACTTGCAGTATTGGGTAAGGTCACATCTACTCAATCACTGCAAGGCAAAACTGGAGTAGTAGATAACCTCCAAAGAAACAACAATGCCCCATATCTAGTTCAAAGGGCAGCAGTAACCCCCAGGGAAAATAACAAACATCCCCTAGTGTTACTCAACACCAGCAGGCGCCCACATAAAATCAAAAAGGGTGCCATCATAGCTCTATTTCAGGAAGTCAAGGAATCTGATTTAGAAAAACCTCAACAGGTGTCAGACACTACCCCACACACTGATCAATCCATCTCAGCCATACGGCCTGAGGACGTAACTCAATTCAGTGACACAGACTCAGACTGTGAGTCCACATATGCTGACCCTGAACCCAACTCAATCAGACTCTCTGAAATAGCTGCTATACATAGTGAGGCACATGACCTCGAGCCAGAATTGGAAGAGAATGTTCCACCAAAATCTGTGCTCACATCCAAAGATCAGCATGATAGATTAAAGTCACTGCTGACCAAGTATGATGATGTATTCGTAGGAAAAGATGGAGACATTGGTGCCACACACCTGTATACACACTTAATACATGTAAAACCTGAGGCAGTACCATGTCATTTCCTACCATATAGACAAACACCAGAAAAACAGGCCGCAATAGGGGAAGAGTGTGAAAGGCTAGTACAACAGGGCATTCTGAGAGAATGTGCCGAGGGCCCCTGGGCCTCCAGATCCTTTTTAGTACAAAAATCATCGGGAGGCCATCGGCTCGTCACAGATTTTCGTTATTTGAACCAGAACACGATAAATCAAGCCTTATCTACACCCCGGGCCGATGACACTCTAGACATGATAGGGTCACTCAGACCAAGAGTATTCAGTAAGCTAGATGCCCAACAGGGATTTTTTCAAATTCCTATAAGACAGGAGGATCAGCATAAAACCGCATTCATAGCAAATGACAAAAAATATGTCTATGAAAGGATGCCGATGGGTTTAGCGACGGCACCGGCGGGATTTTGCCATCTAGTCACATTAATTCTGAACAAACTCAAGTACAAATGTGCCCTACCATACCTAGATGACATATTGGTATTATCACCATCAATCGAACAACACTTCCATGACCTGGAAGACGTGTTCAACAGCCTAAGAGTTGGTAAACTCAAACTGAAGAAATCAAAATGTGAATACTTCATAGACAGAATAGACTTCTTGGGAATGAGAGTCACACCCATGGGACTGCAACCATCTCCCACAAAGGTGGAGTCAATCAAAACCTTCCCAACACCAAAATCAGTCAAAAATGTCAGATCCTTCACAGGCCTATGCCAATACTTCAAAAAGTTTATCAAAGGTTATGCCCAAATTGCTAGACCATTATATGATCTACAGACACATCTCAAAGCATTTGTCTGGACAGAAGAGGCAGATAATGCTTTCAAAACATTAAAGCATGCCCTCTGTACCAATGCTCTTCTCAGATATCCAAACTATGAGAAAGAGTTCAGTTTGGCAACTGATGCTTCCAATGTGAGTTTAGGAGCTGTACTCTCACAGAGAGATAATGAAGGAGTGCTCAGACCAGTAGCCTTTGCAGGTAGAACCCTCTCAAAACATGAGAGAAATTACAATACCACGGAGAGAGAACTACTGGGAGTAGTGTATGGAGTATTACACTTCAGACACTATCTAGAGACTAGACACTTCCAATTATACACAGACCATGCAGCCCTAATCCCACTACTAACCAATACAGGACTCACACATAGATGGGCCAGATGGGCTCTAGACATACAACAATTTTCATTCACCATCCAACATGTGAAAGGTGATGATAACACACCACCAGATGCTATGTCTAGAAGAGAATACCCAGATTCTGGACCCATGACTAACCCTCCACCCCCACCAAGGAGAGTTAGAGCAGCCAGTAGAACCAAGTTTGCAAAAGTAACAAAGAAAGTACCATTTAAAAGGGATGATCCACCCAACACCATTGAAAGGCCAGAGACACCCATTAGGGGTATCTTGAAGCAATCTACACACTATGTGTTTTGCCACTGTGAGAGAGAATACTCACAACTCTTTCCAGATAATGACTTCGAGCCTATTGAATTCTCATCACTCAATCAGATAGTGAAGGCAACTCCTAAGGAGCCACCCTTCACCCCACCTGACTCAGATGATGAAGATCCAGAAGACACGATATATGCTATTACTCAAGCAACTTCTAAATCAGTCAGATTCTTTGAACCTATGCAGGGAGAGGAAACATCAAACCATTTGTGTCCTATGACCACACGCTCAAAGACTAGAGAAATGATTCAGGAGGGCACACCAAAACCCCCCACACAATCACAAACTATTCTAAATGAGAAAAAGGTCATAGGAAACAAACCTACCAAAACCCCACCTGCCAGGAAAAATGTCACAAAAGACACTGCATCTACTAAGTCAAAGAACTCTGAGACAAAGAAGAATGACAAAAAGCAAATTGTGCCTTTAAAGAAAAAGGTTGCCACTCCCATTAAGGCGAGAATAGGCCCTCCAAAGGAGCCTACACACCAAAACAAGAGTGACACACCCCAACAAAAGGCACAAGATAGGCCAATAGTCGATGAAAAAGAAAAAGAAAGAGACAGAATAAAACAACATGTGCTAGATATAAATCAACTACTGGATCAGATTCCCGACACATCCATCTCAGGTACAAACCTTGGCTTGGAACAAAGGAAAGACAAGGACCTATTGCCCCTCATACAATATCTTGAGGATGGAACCTTGCCTGCACCAAAAGCACAAGGAAATAGAATCATCAACCAAGGCCAGACATACACCTTGGTAAATGGTACATTAGTCCATATATGCCCCATAAATTGGAGAAAAACCAATACTGTACCACTTCAAATTGTTATACCACAGCAATGGGTAACAAGTACACTACAGTATTTCCATGACTCACCTACCGGCGGCCATCTTGGTTCAAGTAGGATGCTGTCAGCACTCCGACCTAGGGTATATTGGAAGTCTATGCTAGCAGACACAACAAAATATGTTTCCACCTGCCACACATGCCTCACAGCAAAAAGGCAAGTACACTCACACAAAACACCAATGACAGTGAGAGAGTACATGACTTCACCAATGAAGTTCCTAAACCTAGACGCGGTGGGACCACTTCCCACAACTGCCAGGGGAAACAAACATATACAAGTCTGCATAGATTATGCTACCAGATATGCAACAGCTTGGGCTACTACTGACTTGAAAGCTGAGACAACAGCAGCAGAGTTCTACAAGAATATAATTTGTCATCATGGAACACCAGCCACTCTTCAAACAGACAATGGGACATGTTATACAGGTGCAAAGTTCACAAAGTTAACTAAACACCTCAAGATCAAACATAAATTCTCCTCACCATACAGGCCACAATCAAATGGGCTTGTAGAGAGATTCAATGCTAGCATAGGCACAGCACTCAGAGCATTCTGCTCAAAGCACCAAAACAATTGGGATTCATTTATTGAACCCATAACCTTTGCATTAAACAACACTGAATCCCAAACCACAGGATTCACCCCTTTCTTCCTACTCCATGGAAGAAACCCAGCCACCCCAATGGACTTAGGGCTGGGAATACAGGAAGACATATCCACAGTAGCAGACCATGTAGCTAACATGATAACAAATCAAGATACCTCTAGGAGGAAAGCTATAGAAAGGGTCGCCAAGCTACAAAAGGAAAGGAAGGATAGATATGATAAGAAACTTACACCACAGGAAATCAAGGTCACCGACATGGTGTACCTTAACATACCAAGAATCCTGACCAACACAGAGTGTAAGAAACTTCAACCCCTTTTTATGGGACCATATGTTGTAGTAGATAGACCTAGTTTGACAAGTGCCAAACTCAAAAACTTGGACACCAATCTATTGGTGGCCAGACCAGTGCACATAGACAGACTGAAAAAGGTTGTGGCTGTCAGAAACAATGAATTTGCACACTAAAATTGTATGTTTGCACACCAGATTGTATGCTCGTACCCAATTTGCACACTAAAATTGTATATTTGCACACCAGATTGTACGCTTGTACCCAATTTGCACACTAAAATTGTATGTTTGCACACCAGATTGTACGCTCGTACCCAATTTGCACACTAAAATTGTATGTTTGCACACTAGATTGTAAGTTGTATCCAATTTACATTTGAATTATATGTTGCACATTATACTGTATGTCTGTACCCAATTCATACACTGAAGTCAGATTTTTAGAAAATCAACATTTCTATGTGTATCCAAGCTGTACGCAAAATTATATATGTACATACAGAAACTATCAATTGAACGCAGAATTATATATTTGCATACTAAAATTGCCAAATGTACGCGAAATTATATATTTGCACACTAAAATTGCCAAATATATGCGAAAATTATATATTTGCACACTCAAATTGCCAAATGTACGCGAAATTATATATTTGCACACTAAAATTGCCAAATATACGCGAAAATTATATATTTGCACACTAAAATTGTCATTTATGTTCAATTTGCACGCTAAATTGAACATTAAATGCCAAAATTGCACACTATTTGCCAAATTGTATGTTGTACATAAAAATGGAAAATTGTACCCAAAATTGATGTTACATAAGCAAAATAAGCTATGGTATGGTAAGATATAGAAACTCGGAAATGTACTTATACCCAGGAGAAAATTGTTTATACTGACAAAGCTCTACCACAAAAATTGCATTTGAAGCACTCCCCATTACTTCAAATCCTCTTACAAAACAGTATATAACTCCAAAATAAGTAAAAATTGTATAAATTGTACATTCCCTCGGCGAAATGACGGAGTTTCGCATTCTTTCGGGGGAGAGGGAGTATTCTATGATATACCATTTTATTGTTCCATAAATTCTAACATATTTTGTATTAATCAAAGAAATATCTATGAAATTAATACATAGGTTGGTTCTAAGAGCTATAAGAGCGCTCAAACTTTGTATAAGAGCGTTCATGCCCCACTGCACACCAGCCACAGTCAGTTAGACTGAGTTTATGACATCAAAAGGTCCGACCTAATGGTTCACTGCACAATATAATAAGAATAAGGGTCTCAGTGTGCGACCTCATGGTTCAATGCACAAATTAATAACTTGTAAGTGAATGCAACCGGCCGTCACGGGTGCCTGAGCACCGCTGACGCCGTCATGAGTGTCTGAGCACTCTAAGGACTGAACAATGGGTTACATAAGCACGACGCCATAACCTTCCGGTCGCTCTAGCGTCGCTCCTGAGCAACCTAGGTCAAATATCAAAAATTCTATGGAAAGCCCATAATTAGACGGTCAGAATGAGCCCAAGATCAAGGCGGAACTCCCAGTATTAAGGAAGTTACGCCATGAAGACTGAATCGACCTCCGAGTAAGCTACAGACAAACCGGCGGGAGTTACGCGCCTATCCAGCGGGCATTATAATCTTGGCACATTCAGCTCCGCGCATGCCCAAAATGGCGGTTATACAAGCATAAACGGCCGAGATATGAGGGTCTAAAGATGCAGAACCGACCAAGACAATGGGGGGCCATAGCGGCGTCCATGGGGGTCCTTTGTCCCCCTGTGACACTTGAAAGGGTCCCCTCAAACAATTGTAGAGTTAGGCAGATGCTGCTGGCTCCAGTCAGTCTGGAGGTGCTTTTCCAAGATTTGCTACAAATAGCCTGTCTGCACCTCCAGGAAGACACATCACCAAGAACCGCTCTAGAGGTAACATCTCCAGTCATCTCCTGCTACCTGCTATACCACTGCACTATGGTGAAACTATGCTAGACAGGCATTGGTTTCCTACCATTAGTGGCCAGAGGCTATCTTCTTCAAGACTTCCACCAGAGGGTAAAGTTATCCATTATTACATTATTCCTCTAAGCAGCAGGTCAGGAGCTAGGTGTGGGAACCCACCTAGAAGTATGCTGGACACTGTATTATTAATACCTCACAGGTGGAGTGGAACTGAACATTGTACTTTATAAATTACTGTATGTTTACTGTATGTGCAAACTACCTACATACTAACTACTGTATGATTGATATTTCTTACATGTTGCCTAAAGCTGAATAAACCAGTGACAACTGGAAATAACATTATTTTATTATGAGCCTGATGTATTTACTCCTTACACCACTAGTCATATGATATTTCTCATATGACAACTTGATCATGCCAATTACTAGTATGACAGCTGTCAGAAACAATGAATTTGCACACAGGCTTATTCCACATGAGGCCAAATACTACAGCAAAATTGTAAGGAACAAAAATGATATCACCCTTACAAGAGAAACCACAGGCATAGGCCCTATCAAGCCTAGGCCTGCACACCACATACTAAGAAAGACATCTAGGTGTGGTGCAGTTTCAAGAAATTAGAAACAAGATTGAGATACCAAAGTCATAAGATTTTCAAAATGTATTACAAATTCTCTTCATCCACACATAAGACATGTGTGACTGATAATGAATTACTATGTATATAAAGCCAATCAAATTTGTAAATATATCAGTAGGTTATTGCCTCTGAAAGGGTCAAAGACTGGGACCCCCCAAGTAAAGCAGACATGAAGTCTAAGAAGAGTAAGGGTAACACAATGGAGTGTCTAAAGCCTAATCCCCACATGAAAGAGCGCGCTATGCCAACACAGCAGTCTATAGAGATCAATTGACCTTATAAGCTACACTCAGACAACTGTCTAGACGGTCATGAATGGCTGTCCTGGATGACAGGAGGAGCTAATTACCAGTACACAGAGTACACAATAGACCCCCACAGTTGCAGACACTGGAGATCAAGGCCTTGACTCCAGAGAAACAATACCAGGCCCACAATGGATGTGGGTAGGGTAGGCTACATAAGAAGCACTGTGGACCATAGCCCACCATCAGTCTTCATCCAGCTGCAGTCTGGAACACAAGTCTACAGGACCCCACTTGGGAATTAGCCAGCCCACTTCTCCATTAGGAGAGACTGCACTAGGATAAAGAACACACCTACTTCACCTTCAACCTGACCTTACCATTTACTGGTCAATCTCTATAGACTCACCGGACATATTGCCAAGACAGCTCAATCTTGCAAAGGTACAGTTTGAACCACTTCATTTAAAAGTGTTACACCATACACTTAGACTTTACCAGCACCAAATCACTACAAATTTGACAAGACTTTAAACAGCAAACTTGCTTTACACAAGCACCATGGGGACACTGAGAGTTTCACCCATACTGCTAACTATGCTGTTATTATATACTATTGAACCACTTACTGCAGGTTATACACATGTGGTGAGACAAAACATAGGAGTAGTATTCAAACCTAGCCCTCAACCATTGGTCAATGGACATACAACCACAACACTATTGTTAGCTATCCCCTACAAGATACCTCGGGCACCCGTTACCCAAGGATCCATAAGGGATAGAATACTCCAGTTGACCACTCCTACTCTACAAGATCATACCTCTGGCCAAATTATCCAACAAGCTAAGGAGCTAGACACCTTGCTGGAAATTGCAGACAAGGAGATAAATGAAACACTAGCCTCCATCAAATTGTTCTTATCCAACCCCATAAACACATTGGACAAGGCCAAAAGAGAGGCCATACTGGGTTTTCTAGCACCCCTGTTTCGCGGTGTGTTAGGTCTAGCCACAGTAGAAGATGTAAACCAAGTAATGGGACAGCTCAAGAACATAGATGAAATACTAAGAAAATTTGCTAAACAAGATCAGGAAGCAGCTAGTCTCATTGAAAAGATCACAGACAGACAAGATAAGTTTGTTAAAGCATACATTCAAGATAAGAAGGTACTGGACAGCACAATCAACACCATAGGTGACACCGTCAACCTGTGGGCCTCTAACATGTCCAGGTCACTTGACTCATATTCAAGGCACGAGAAAACTCAAAGGGAGAAAATGCAAGTATTAAATGATGCACTAATTATCATAGCAGCAAGAATGAATACAGTTCAATCACTGCAAAGGACAAATGCAGCCCTGAGGATGCTATCATCAGGGATCCTAACCCCTGATATAGTACCACCCTCAGACCTTGCTAGATACCTAATTGACATTAATAACAAACTTAGGATTACACACCCTGGAGCACAAGTCGCAATTAATGACTTAGATTTCTATTATTCACAGAAGCTGACTTCATATACTTACTCAGCTCACCATATATATATTCATCTGGACATTATAATTCAATCTACCACCTCAACCTTCAAACTATACCAAATGATTACATCACCCATGCCTATAGACACACAGGAGACCCCCACCAGAGGAGTCACCAAGTTGCAAACCACAACTGAGTTTCTAGCAGTATCTTACGACGAATCATTATTCATCGAATTGGACTCAGCAGATATGCAGGCATGTGAAGGTACTACAGTAAAGGTATGCAGAGATGTAAATGGTAGAATCTATAAACACAGGCCTACATGCCCTGTAGCCATTTTTACTAACCAGGCTCAACAGATTAAGGAACATTGCAAGTTTACAGTTTCACCACTGCAAGCACCTACCACCCATGCTATTTCCATTTCTGAAGATGAGTATCTGGTCACTACTAATGAACCCCATTACTTTATCAACTGCCATGGTAAAACGTCTGAAACTCGGAAGGCCCAGTCCTACTCAATCAATGGTGTACCCTGTGGGTGCACGATCAGTGTAGGAGAATTTTCTCTTCCAAACACAAGGTTGCCCTGTAACTCAACCTTATCATTTCATTACATTCTCAAGACAATTAATTTACCATTCATGGCAGCACTTAACAAAATTTCTGAAACCAAACCAGATGAAAGAGAGAATCTTCCAAATTTCCCAGTAGTAAACCTTTCTAGAACCTTAGAAAAACTACAGGAAAATCCAATCATGGATGATATTACTCAACTAAATTTAGAGCCCTTTGCCAAAACAGTATTAAAAGATGCCTCCAACCTTAATAAGGAAATGGAAACGCGCTACGAGGAATCATACCTACGTCGAGTTACAGAGCATCCAATCTTCCAAAGCTTAGCACTCATCCTAGGGATATCAGCTCACATTTTTATAGTATACATACTACTCAAATTATACAGACTAGGAGGGACTGTAGCCTACCTGCCTACAGCCAAAGCATTCAGACTAGTCACCGAGCTGCCCCTACACAAATTGCTCCCAGATAAGAATCCTACCAAATTAACCCCTACAGAGGAAACCCACACCCCTTTCCTCACAATTCAGGAAACCCACACCCTGATAATTGCTATATTATTCACCCTGACCATCTACTCAGCCTACAGAATAATGAAGTACCTTAAGAAATTTGCACAGACACACTGTGGCAAGAAAAATGTGGCCAAGCGCACAAACCCCACAATATATTTTAAAATATATTGTGGAGACTCAAACTTCGCGCTACCCTTGAGGCCAATACCACATGAATTTGATGAGATTAAATCAGCAGCTGCCCCTACCTACAAGGATATAGTGGTCAAAACCTTCCCACTACCTAAGGCTATATTTACCTGGAATGGACCAGCAGTTATAACAACACAGAGAGGAGAATTTGCTTATCACCTCCCTCAGGTGATACACCTACCTTGGCGCACTAGGTTCAGTACTATACCAGCCCTTAAAAACAAAGGACTGTACTACTCCATGCTTCTCCAGAATGATTGTGGCACCAGCCCGGTGACCATGACAGCACTGGAAAATACAACAGATATAATTATTGACGAACAACAGGAGGAGACCGCAAGGTCAAACATGCAGACTATTGCTAATTTTCTAAACCACCAGCCCTCCCCGGTGACTGTGGAAACAGCCTAGACTGCCCACAGCCTAGGCTGCCCCCAGTCCACCACCAGGAGACAACACATCAGAGACAGTATTCAGAACTTTTCGGACAATTTGCCGGCCCTGAAAAGGGCCTTTGGGATGGCGGGTTTTTACACCCTAGGTTTCAGTCAGTCGGGATCCTACCACAGATCCTCGGGTTCAACATCAATGGGAGAGTCCGGGGCCGAGTCCGAGCCATACATATGGCCGTGATCCTGCTCCCACTCAGCGAGCCGGGCCTCCAGCATCCCCAGTCCATACTCGGCAGCCGTGGATGGATTCCCGGATGCCGCAAGATCGAGGAGGGATGCCGCCAACAAATAATCCCATAGCACTCGCTCCCGCGGCCCTAGGTTATAATCCATGGGCCAGAAACCCATATTGCCCAAGGCCCTAGTCAGAAGGGCCACAGTGGCCCCCCGACGCAAGGCTGAGCCCAGGAAATAATGGCAGGAGTAATTACAGACCATCACATCACCATGCTCGATGATCTCTTTGAAATTACTCACTATGTACCCATAATGGATGGTCTGGTTAGACTCAACCAGGGCCCTAGCTGGACTCCCCACTTCCATCACCTGGGGGACAGGCAGAGCAAAGAGAGCTTGTAGGTGGGCCATGGTACTACAGCAATGACTTCCAGAGAGGAACTGATGCTCCAATACCAGCCACACACTTCTTAAATGGGCACACACACACCCCCCCCCACCCTGAACTGTCCACTGACACAAAGCTAGGCACTGCTACAGACACATGCCAAAATCTGGCACCTAACACCTCAAGTGCCACCACTGCATGAGCACACCAGGGAGGAGACTCACATCTCACTCCTGACACACCTCCACTGTCAATGAAATTATCAAAGTATTAGAAAAAAAAAAATTATATACACAGCCACTTGTTGATGTATAATATGAAAATCTATGGTATTCTCACAAAATCAATGATTAATGCGCGCATATACGCGCAAAATTGCGAAATTGCAAATTACAAATTGTAAAATTGTACAAATCTAACATTAATATACATGAATGCAGGTAGATAACTAAGACAGTTTTTGTACCCACTAGCACTTGTATACTATGCCAAGGTTTACTTAAAGTAACACACTTTAGGTATCCAAGAAAATTGTTGGAAAAATGAATGAAAAAAAAAAAAAAAAAATTTGTTGAGAAAATTGTTGACATAAAACATGTTTACTTAAGATACTCACCAAATAAATCTCTTTCAGGGACATACTCATAAGGCTAGGGGAAAAGTCAATTAAGCAGCGGCCCACTGCCGAAATTGCCAATTAATACACCCATATAGCAAAATCAATGAGTAACTCAGAGACAAACAAGCCTATTGTACATGAAGTACTTTGTTTTTCCGGCCCTCGGAAAAATTTGTCTCAAATCCCATAAATTGAATAGTGTAATCCAGATTGTACGCTTGTACCCAATTTGCACACTAAAATTGTATATTTGCACACCAGATTGTACGCTTGTACCCAATTTGCACACTAAAATTGTATGTTTGCACACCAGATTGTACGCTCGTACCCAATTTGCACACTAAAATTGTATGTTTGCACACTAGATTGTAAGTTGTATCCAATTTACATTTGAATTATATGTTGCACATTATACTGTATGTCTGTACCCAATTCATACACTGAAGTCAGATTTTTAGAAAATCAACATTGCTATGTGTATCCAAGCTGTACGCAAAATTATATTTGTACATACAGAAACTATCAATTGAACGCAAAATTATACATTGGCATACTAAAATTGCCAAATGCACGCGAAATTATATATTTGCACACTAAAAATTGCCAAATGTACGCGAAATTATATATTTGCACACTAAAATTGCCAAATATACGCGAAAATTATATATTTGCACACTCAAATTGCCAAATGTACGCAAAAATTATATATTTGCACACTAAAATTGCCAAATATACGCGAAAATTATATATTTGCACACTCAAATTGCCAAATGTACGAAAAAATTATATATTTGCATACTGAAATTGTCAATTGAACGCAATTACACGCGAAATTGTAAATTTGCACACTAAAATTGTCATTTATGTTCAATTTGCACGCTAAATTGAACATTAAATGCCAAAATTGCACACTATTTGCCAAATTGTATTTTGTACATAAAAATGGAAAATTGTACCCAAAATTGATGTTACATAAGCAAATAAGCTATGGTATGGTAAGATATAGAAACTCGGAAATGTACTTATACCCAGGAGAAAATTGTTTATACTGACAAAGCTCTACCACAAAAATTGCATTTGAAGCACTCCCCATTACTTCAAATCCTCTTACAAAACAGTATATAACTCCAAAATAAGGTAAAAATTGTATAAATTGTACATTCCCTCGGCGAAATGACGGAGTTTCGCATTCTTTCGGGGGAGAGGGAGTATTCTATGATATACCATTTTATTGTTCCATAAATTCTAACATATTTTGTATTAATCAAAGAAATATCTATGAAATTAATACATAGGTTGGTTCTAAGAGCTATAAGAGCGCTCAAACTTTGTATAAGAGCGTTCATGCCCCACTGCACACCAGCCACAGTCAGTTAGACAGAGTTTATGACATCAAAGGCTCCGACCTAATGGTTCACTGCACAATATAATAAAAATGAGGGTCTCAGTGTGCGACCTCATGGTTCAATGCACAAATTAATAACTTGTAAGTGAATGCAACCGGCCGTCACGGGTGCCTGAGCACCGCTGACGCCGTCATGAGTGTCTGAGCACTCTAAGGACTGAACAATGGGTTACATAAGCACGATGCCATAACCTTCCGGTCGCTCTAGCGTCGCTCCTGAGCGACCTAGGTCAAATATCAAAATATCTATGGAAAGCCCATAATTAGACGGTCAGAATGAGCCCAAGATCAAGGCGGAACTCCCAGTATTAAGGAAGTTACGCTATGGAGACTGAATCGACCTCCGAGTGAGCTACAGACAAACCGGCGGGAGTTACGCGCCTATCCAGCGGGCATTATAATCTTGGCACATTCAGCTCCGCGCATGCCCAAAATGGCGGTTATACAAGCATAAACGACCGAGTTATGAGGGTTTGAAGATGCAGAACCGACCAAGACAATGGGGGCCATAGCGGCGTCCATGGGGGTCCTTTGTCCCCCTGTGACACTTGAAAGGGTCCCCTCAAACAATTGTAGAGTTAGGCAGATGCTGCTGGCTCCAGTCAGTCTGGAGGTGCTTTTCCAAGATTTGCTACAAATAGCCTGTCTGCACCTCCAGGAAGACACATCACCAAGAACCGCTCTAGAGGTAACATCTCCAGTCATCTCCTGCTACCTGCTATACCACTGCACTATGGTGAAACTATGCTAGACAGGCATTGGTTTCCTACCATTAGTGGCCAGAGGCTATCTTCTTCAAGACTTCCACCAGAGGGTAAAGTTATCCATTATTACATTATTCCTCTAAGCAGCAGGTCAGGAGCTAGGTGTGGGAACCCACCTAGAAGTATGCTGGACACTGTATTATTAATACCTCACAGGTGGAGTGGAACTGAACATTATACTTTATAAATTACTGTATGTTTACTGTATGTGCAAATTACCTACATACTAACTACTGTATGATTGATATTTCTTACATGTTGCCTAAAGCTGAATAAACCAGTGACAACTGGAAATAACACTATTTATAAGAGCCTTGAGATAATTACACTATATACCACTAGTCTTATGATATTTCTCATATGACAACTTGATCATGCCAATCACTAGTATGACAATATCGCCTTTCTCTTATGGGTTTTACTTTTGATATTTAATGCAATTATGCAGTATTTAACCTAGGGTGCGGTCCAAGCCTAATATCATTTGTAATTCTCAAGGCTTTGTTTTGGACTAGCTGGAGTCCCTTGAGCTGTTTTTTTTTTTTTTGTTTTTTTTTTGTCATAGACCACTTCACAGTAGTCCATGTGAGGAAGTCTGGTGCTTTTGTATATGTTTTCAGCAGTGTTTATATTCATGTATTTTCTAATACGGGCAAGCTGAATGACTTTTGAGGCAGCTTGGTCATGGATAATAGAGATGTTTTTGGAGAAAGAGAAAACAATAAAATAATTATGATGTTCCTCATGGGCTGAACTGACTAAAAGCAATTCAACCATGAATATTATCTGGTTTAAATGTCAAATATGATGCATCAACCTGATATTAGCAGATATATTCCCTTGCTTCACATCTATGAAGTTAACATAATATTATAGGATTAGGAAGAGTTCCTATTGCCACTAATGTAGGAATGTTATGGTCTCTTGATGGTGACAATGAATAAGAATTGAAAAGAGGCTGTGGTAGCCTCTCTTGGAATAAGCTCCTGATATTCCTCTATACAGGCCTCATGCCATCAGAAGTCTTCTGTGTCATACAAATATCTACCCTAATGTAGTAAAACACTGTATAGAGAAGGATTCCCATAGTTTTTTTTATCTACGTTTCTTTTATGTAAAAAACAATGTTTTTTTTTTTAAAATAAGATAAAAACGCTTTTATAAGAACGTCAAAAAACGTTTTTTTGAGTACATGTTTTGACGTTATTTTAACATTTTAAAAAACGTTCCTTAAACTTAGACACCAAATAAAAACGTTATTCTAACGTTAAAATATGCGTTTTTTCCAAGTGGGTAGGGTCTTGCTGCTGCTTTCATTAGGAGCACCTCTGAGGGGGTCACAGTGATGTAGGGTGTCTGTTTAATTAATTCCTTTTTACCAAACGCGCATTTCTGCGAGTAAATCGCCGATTTTTGGCCGATTTTAGTCTTACGATTTTGCTCTTTGGCTCTATGTATTTCAAACCATTAGTTTCTACTCCTTTTTGCTGAGATATGGTGAGCTTCTAAACATGGGAGAGAACTAAGAAAACTTTGGGCTGATTCTAATGAGTATTTATGGCAAAAAATCCAGAAAAAGGTAAAACAATTTCTTTTTTTTTTAGTGAAAACCTACTTTAAACAGTTTTTTTATGAAGAAAAAGATGGTGCCACCATTTTTAGTCTATTTGGGTGGGTTCTTGACCAAATTGTTGGTTACCATGGCAACAAACATACTAAAAATAGCGATTTTACAAAGATTTGGTTGCCATGGTAGTCAAACGGAACAGGGACCTTGTCACCAGGCTAGCTAAAAATTCTAAAAATATCCCAAAATATCTACAATTTGCTGTTTATTTCATGGAAATCGATAGAGTGAGTCCTAAAAGATCATTGTTTGAAGATTGCTGAAATGGGTCATTTTTCAAGAGGTGTATGCTGTGTTATCACCATCATATCTCTCTTATCAAGATAGATACAGACAATCTGGGTTCTAGACATTTTCACCCATATGCGTACCTTAGACACTCACTACTTCTCTTCTAGTAGGAATATTGACACAATTCAAACAATGTTTGAAAGATATTAGTAGTATATTATGTATCAGAACGGGACTATAGTTAAGTACTGTTTATTACTCACTCGACCTGCAGCCAATCAGAGGGCTCCATTTGGTCATGTGACCTGTGACGTCACTGGACCCCCCTGGTGCATACCCATATATGGTCATGTGACCTTGACCTTGACCTCATTACGGGTGTGCATACCCATATATATGGTCATGTGACCTTGAGCTCAACCTAATTAGGGGATTACCCCAGTCACTTGACCCCTCATTTTGCATAATAGACCATGCCCCCTTGACCTATTCAGGGGAACAGGACTATAGCTAACTACAGGATGCAACCAATCAGAGGCCTCCATTTGGTCACATGGGTGCATGCCCATATATGGTCATGTGACCTTATGCTCGACCTAATTAGTGGTGTGCATGCTCATATATGGTCATGTGCTCCATTTAATCATGTGACCTGGGGGTGAGTTCCTTATTTGGAAAAAAGGCCATGCCCCCTTTGGTCACGTGACCTACACCCCGCGCGTGGTGAGCTCCTTATTTGGAAAATAGTTTTCACCCCCTTAGCCAATTAGAGGCCTTCATTTGTGACCCGATTATGTAAATGGGGGTTGGTTAACCAGGTAACCTTTTTTGTTTGAAAACAACACGTAATTTAACTAAGAACTACGTGTGTTTTTTTTGTTTGTTTTTGGGGTTAGAGGAAGAACAAACCCTTGGGGCGGGGAGGGAGGGGGGCCCTTGGGGTGGGGGGCCCTTAGGATGGGGGGGCCCCTTAGGGTAGGGTGGGGTGGGGGGGCCTTGGGGATGGGAGGGGTCCCTTTAACATAGGGGGGGGCTTTGTTTTGCAGGGTACTCACTGATTGCTGATTTATGCTGTGGCCTACCTCCATTTATAACTTTACCCAGCCTGATCTTATATACTCACCCTCATCCACTATTCTACAGAAAAAGGTAATTAAATCATACATGTACATTAAAGGTGCGTTGTCCTTGCAACGCCACCTAGCACCCTGTGGCAGAATTATAGGGGAAAAAATTATATTATTTCAATTAGAGAAAAGGGAGAGGTAGGTGTCGTGTTTGCATCTCAGCTCACGGACATGTAGGGGTAAAGTTGCCTGGGGACCAACTACCCTTAGCATACCAGCTGCCATAACAGTCGGTTGCCAGCCGACTTTGTTTTGTGTAGCTCAAAGTGATGCTGATTTATGCTGTGGCCTACCTCCATTTATAACATTACCTGGCGTGATCTTATATACTCACCCTTATCCACTAATCTACAGAAAAAATTGTTTAAATCATACATGTATGTTAAATGAGCGTTGTTGTTGCAACGCCACCTAGGGTTTGGTTACCAGGGACGCTTTGGTTAGTTCACAGTTAACACACCAGGTTACCACTCTGCACTAGCACTGTGCCATCATGGCGAGATCGTATATCAATTTATGCTTTATAAGTTCGAGTAATTGCTCAGAAGTGCTCCCACCTTTGTTTTTGGAATAATATGGGTGCATAACTGGATTTGGGTAATAAATGGTTATTGTTGTTTGAAACCACCGGTCGAAAAAAATTGAATTGTAAAAAGGTAAAAATATGTGCCAAAAGTTTTGGAGCGCGATTTTTTTTTAGACGTTTCACAATAGCTCACTCACACTAACGATGCAGATCTTCGACATAGAAATCCTTTTTCCAAATAGAGTTGTCCTGCACCTCATGGTCGTAATGACCGGTGGAATGTGGGTAATTTATCAAGATCACGTCTCAAATTTTAAATTTTAAATTATTTTGTGTTTGGTTTGCTGTTGTAAAGACAAAGATTCGTTTTTATTTCCAGTATTATGCAAATCAGCTACACCGTGGTAAACACCATGGTGACGATGTTACGAACGTCAGTTTCGATACAACGACTCATATTCAAGATGGCTGACCTGACTGGCGGTAAAATGTCCAACCGGACACTGTGGTTGGCGTTCTTTGGATAAGTAATGGTGCATAACACGTGTCAGCTGAACTTATCTACTGTTGTCACTTGATGATATCGTAAGTGGATAAGGGGTTATGGGGGTAAGCTGATATGTTATTGAGACTTGGGGTGGAAGTGGTGTTCTGAGGGGGGATGGTCTTGTGGGATAAAAAAAGGGGCATCCCCACATCAGCGTCATAACCGACCTATCCGGTGATATATCCGATTCAGGACCAAGGACGATTATCACACGAATCTTGGGATTTATGTCAATAAAGAAGAAAACACACCCGTAAAAGTGTCAGTACCCCTCTCAGCCAGTGTAGGATTAAACAGGAGGTATTTATCCTTTGGTGGTTTGAGAAAAAGATGTGTTTCCTTGGGATCATTTTCTTTATTATTGAGCGTCAAAATGGTGGACGAAAGGTGCGGTCAATAACCAGTCATGGTTGCCGTGAAGAGTGATGAGCTATGTGAGCGCTGATGAAATCTCACCTCATCTAGGTCTAGACATAGCATATCCATGTTCGTGTGACTCATCTCAATGTAATGTGAGTAGGAACTGCTCTTGGTTATGTAAGTTGGTAGCGACTGTACCAGTGTATGCCCTGTTAGAGATGTTAGAGCTTCAGAGGTTCGTCTATTTTCAGAGGATTAAACTTCACTAAAAATTAGACATTTCAGAGGATTATTCCATCTTGTGATAATACTTTGGATAGAAAGAAATAAATTATACCTAGAAACCCGTATAACATTGTCCTTTCTACTTCTAGAAATTATGAGGTTGAGCCTAGTTTAGACCTCAGTAGGTGGAATAAAGCATACCTCGTGCTGCCCTTTAGTCTTTTCTAGACAAACTACCTTTCAGAGGTTAGAGAACCTCTGAAATCTCATTTCAGAGGACATGAATCTAAGCAAGCTACTGATTGGCTGAAATTCTGATGAATCTTTTTTTAAAACTTTCTATCTAAACACGGTCTTGTTAGTTTTGAGTGAGGGGAACAGGTTGAAATGAAGATGAGATGGATACTTTTAGCATAGTACATTGGGAATGGTTGGTTTGCAAACACCCAAAAATTTTCAGAGGTTAAGCCCATACCCAGCTGACATCTCTGCCCTGTGGAATAGACGTTGCTTGTATTAAAGCAAATTGGAAATTTCTCTATTCTATAAATAGAGTGAATGATTTTTTCCAGTTTTTTTTTATTGGTATGGGTACAGCGACATGTCAGTGTACATGCACTCTCCTCTTGTAGTAGTAACCTATGGGTACACTTGGTATTATTGCCCCACTTGTGGCTATTATGTAGTACATTTTGATAGATTATTGATGTCTAGTTGTATTGTCTCATGTGGATTAAATTTAGAGGGAGCTTACCTTCCAGTAGGGAGTTAAGCAGTAGGGTGTCTAAATCACTTTTTTTATGAGCGTCTCAATCTATGAGTACCGGTATTGAACAATTCTCCTCCACAATTGTAGATATAATTACTGGAAAACACATAATATTATTTAGAACACTACATAAACAGAACCTTTGAAAAAAAAGTTGTGAAGCTAGAGCTCCCTGACAGTGAACTATACCAAGTTGGTGAGGGAGAGTTGATTGATTGATTTGTTTAAAGTCCTAAGGCCGTAGGCCTCATGGGACTGCCTCATTGGTTATCAGAAATTTAGTCCATTCTTTTCTCAAACTTAATTTGCGCATGTGTGTGCATGTGAATGTGAGTGTGCAGGTGCATGTGTTTTTGGGAGTCTGCTTGTAGCAGTGGGACACGGCTCGTAGCAGTGAGACACTGCTCGTGGCTTAAGGCCCCTCTTTATCATGCTGCCTCACCCAGATGCTGTGCCACCCTGTTGACACATTATCTGACCGGTCCATTATCCTGACACCGGCCGGACAGTTGTGGTTCTATACCAATCGGGACAGCTTACCATGGAGTGACGAATATAGAGAGCCACTTTCAACCTAGCTGGAAGATTACTCTTCCAGCCGGGCTGGAGGATCATTCCCCCAGCCCACTTGACCTATACTTGAGGGGAGGTGTTTCCCCCCACCCCCCCCACTTCAGAGCTTCTCGAACATCTTCACGTCCCTGAGGAATGTCAGAAGTTCTTTCTTACCAGTGCTGGTAAACACACTGTTCATGGACAAACCATGAAGGTTCTTGTCCCTACTCCTCTTTGTTTCCCGATTCCCTCCTGGTCAGGCCAGTGTGGTCATGCTCTTTGCCAATCGAAGGTTCAATGGCTCTGAGATTGTTGTTATGGTCAGAACTCCATCTTTTCTGCCACTCTTTCTTTATGAACTCCTTGGCTATATGGAACAGGTCTTTCTGGGCCTCAGTCAGGTGCGAGATAGATTGTTTCATCTGCTGCACCACTGGGTTTTGTGGGTCATGCTGGCATAGCATTTGCAGGCATGACTTCGATTCAGAGAATATGATGAAGGCATTGCGCGTAGACACCTTCATCTACTCCAGTGCACTTAGGAGGGCATGAGCTTCTGCAGTGAAGATGCTGCTCCTTCCATGTAGTGCTTCTTTGCGGACTCCCAAGGGTGTACAAGCCGCAAAGCCTACTCGGTTTCCGTCCTTGGGGCCATCAGTGTACACCTCAGTATACCTTTGATGGCATTGGCAGACTTCTGCCAATTTCTCCAAGTACACCTTGTTTTTAGTTTCGCTTTTCTCATGTTTGCTCAGGTCAAAAAGGATCTTGGCTTCTGCCTGTTCCCACGGAGGGGACTTGGCAGGTCCCTCCTTCATGACCTTTGTGATGGGAATTCGGGCCTCTCTGATCAGGGTTCTCATCCTTACTGAGAAAGGCTTTGCCACGTTCTTGTTTCCACGAAAGACGCTGTGGTCCTCATAGAAGATGGTATCGTGGGTGGGGTTTCTCTCATGGTTGTTACAATAGGTATGCACTCATAAATAGCGACACACCATGCAGTGACTGTTAGTGGTAGGTAAGATTTCTACAATGTAAAGGAAGAGAAAAAGTGCAAAGTATTGACACCTCCTTCATGTAAACATTGATCGTGATCTAAACTACAATGGGTTGACTAATAATAAAATCCATGGTACTGTGATGTGTGTAACAAAGCCATCTCATGTATAGAATTAGTAGCAATGCGAGTCGGGTCATAAATAAGGGGCACTATCTTAATACTTATATTGTGTGGTGGTATTTGCAAAGTATCAGAGTCAGGTATTGATGTGTCTAAAGTCAGTGATAATCAAACAAGGGTATAAAATTTGTAAATATTCTTACTGAGTGCCTTGAGGCATTAATAAGCTGAGCATTCATCATTTAAAAATAAAAAGTCAGTAAATCTAAACTTAAATTGAAGAGGAAGGACCTTGACCAAGGAGTTTGACTGAAACTGTAAAAACATCACCATGCTGTAATTTTTTCAATCCTGGAGGATCCCCACTTCTAGAGACATCACACTGCATGTGACTAGCCAGACAAAACTGACCTGTGTGCTTTTTTCATCCTGTGGAGAACCTTGCAACCGCCATTTCTTCCAAGCATAATTTGCAGTTTTGCTACATATAAATGAATGGGAGCAAGAACACATTTACCTTTTAGAAATGAACGATTTATTGTGATAGACATTATTAGCCATCACACATAGGTATGACAGGAAGGTAAATGACTGCATCTTGCTACCTTCCTGCTGGAGTTCCTACTGTGAGATACAAAAGAGTGCACAACCCACCTACCTCAGACCACTTGGTCGCAACTTACCAAACCTGTAACACCAGGGTGCTAGTAGTTCTCCAAGTACCCTACAGGGGGCAATACTGGTATTTTCTGTTACGCCTTCTAGTAATACTACTGCTACTACCACTACTTCTTCTGCAGTTTAATTCTACTACTACTGCTGCTGTCGCTACTACTACTACTACAGCTGCTGCTGCTGCTACTACTACGATGTTGTACCTGCAATTACTATTTTACTACTTGTGTTGCAGTTGCTACTACAGCTGTTGCTGCTACTGCTAATGCTGCTACGCTACTTCTACTGCTGTTATTGTTACTACTGCAGCTGCTACTGCTGCTGCTTTAACTACTAGCTACTACTGTGGCTGCTGTTGTACTTACTGCGGCTACTGCTACTGCTGATGCTGCTGCTGCTGCTACTGCTGCTGCTGCTGCACATGCACATGCACATGCTCCTGCTGCACATGCACAAACTGGTGCTACCGCTGCACTTGCTCCTACCACTACACTTGCTCCTACCACTGCACATGCTCCTGCTTTTGCTGACCTGCTGCCGCTGATACTGTCAAAGGAGACAGCGGACGTAATGTACCCTTCCAAGAAAAATCAGGGCTCTTTATATAGTCGAGAGAAAGATTTAATCCTGTTTTCACCTGGACCCTTCCACCCCTGGACCCTTCCACCCCTGTAGGGGCTGGCATCGTTGTATATATATTAGTGCGCTTCATCCAAGAGATGTGTTCGTGTGGTCCTCGTTCCTTCTATGCCAACCAGGCGTCGCTTTGCGGTACCCGTATGGTACAAGAGGGGGCAGCACCACACCTCGCATCCAGCTCCTACTAAGGAGCCGGATGAACTGCAGAAGGGGACTGGACGTAGTCCAGTCCAGACGTGTGTTTGTTCTATTAATAAAGGCCTACCCGAACGGTAGGAAGTCTGGGGCTTTGCCCAACCCGAACTCCTTGTGTTGTGTTGGTATCTGTAGTGTTAAGCGAGCCAAACAGCCACCCAACATATAAGTCGAAACGAACCGTTACATACCCTTCCAAGAAAAACCAGGGCTCTTTATATAGTCGAGAGAAAGATTTAATCCTGTTTTCAACTGGACCCTTCCACCCCTGGATCAATCAACATGAAAAAGGGAGAAATGCTTTTTTGGAATTAGTGTATACATAAAAGTGGATAACAGGTGTAACAACTGTGATAATTACCTTAATGCAACTTACATGTATAAAAGGATTATGGAACATTAGAAGATTAAGGTGTTCAAAGACTGTATACAAAAAACTACAGGGGTGCTTAACAACAAAGGGGAAATATAATCTTGTAAGAGAAAAGTCAAAGGTTTTTTTAATTGGATTACTCACTACCAAAGGTGTGGGGTACACAGCAGAAATGGCGGACACGTACCCACCCACCTCCCTACCTACCTACCTACCTATCTACCTACCTACCTACCGTAGTACCTCGCGTATAAGACACAACCCAATTTAAGGAAATGGTATAAAGTGAAAAATAACTATAGTTTTCACTTCCAGAAAAAAAAAATACCTCAGGGTGCATGTCCACCTTTGTACGTACCCACCTTTGTACATGTCTACCTTTTGCAACTACAAATGTGCATGTGTGGTAAGCAGATTAAGTCTAACAAATCAGTTAATAAGTTAATCCCCTTTCTGCTCCTCCTCTTGTCGCCAACCTGGGGTGTGGGTTACCTTCTATATCTGTTGTGATTGGGAAAAACCAACTCAAATCTTTTCTTTAAAGCCTCATGAAGTGCACTGTGGGTGACTATGGGTTCAAATCCTTTAAGTCTTTTATCTTTTCCCTCTGGGACCAACCATACTTAATGAATTAAGCAATCCATGACTAAATCAAATGTGAAAATCAAAACAAACAGATACCCTACCGAGCAAAGCTCACTGTATAAAAAAAAAATCTCTTTTAAGTCTTTGATCAATTTAAACCACAGTTAGGAGGTTTATCTTGGACAGGTACATAAGGGAAGGTTCATTTTTGTTCCCTCACACTTCCTTTACCACCTTCATCATGGAAACACTGAGCGCTCTACAGACAATGTTTTCTGAAGAGAAACCAATGTCTTTGCAGACAGATCGATAGGAGTATATCAATTCCACAATCAGAAAACCTGAATGGTAGAATTTCTTTTATTTAACACCATCACCACTCTCATCTTTTTAATCTTTTATCTAAAACAATAAGATAGGTGGTCATGCACCCCTTGATACCTTTATCCAAGTTTCTTTTTTCAACACATTTATTCGAGTGTTATTTCATAGGTAGACAAATAGTTCAATATACACTACTCCCTCATTAGTTACCTACTCATTTTCATAGGATGAATTTTATTATGAGTACAAATAACAAATTTCAACGTTGTTTTTTTTACTTTGTTCACAGTTATATTATAGAATTTCATCTACAGGTTCAAGGTTATAAAATATGGTTATACTGGTAAACAAGGTAAATACTTACTGAAAAGTACCTAAATCTGTTGGAAAAGCTTTAACCTCGCAAACAGGCATCCTAGAATACATTGTTGATGTTGAAGTGTACAAGGTGCAAAAAAAAAGTTGTGTCCTTTAGACTAGAGCGACAGTCATATATATGGGTCAATCCACTGAAAGTGGGCACTTGTCCATTGTAGAGGGTCATTTTCAAAAACTAAGAATTAGATCATGAAACTTAATTTTATTGATAGCCCTATATCTTGGCTCTTAGGAAAGGTTCATTCAAGTCACTAACTCCCAAGCAGTCAGTTTTTATTGCAAATATTCAAAATTATGAAAATGTAATGGGCGTGAGCAAAATGAATTCTTCTCTACATCACAGAAATATTTGTCAGAACTGCATGATTTTTAGTTAGGATATTTGACAAAAGGTCCCAAAGACACATTATGAAGAAAATAGGAAAAAAAGATACAATACAATACATAAGGAAATAATATGAATGTAATGGGCGTGAGCATAATAGGCGTGAGCGAAACAACTTTCCCAGGCTTCAGACAGCAACTCAGCAATATAGCCTCACCCAGAATAAATCTAGGCAATAAAAATAATCTAAGAATACTTATAGAATGCATTTGGAATGCATCAAGCCTGCCAAACTGCTTGCAGTGCATTTTACTCACGCCCATTACACTCACGCCCATTACGCTCACGCCCATTACATCTGTCAGTTAACCCCTCTTTTTGGCATAACCAAGGCATGTAGAGACTCCAGTCTTTTTTTTAAAATGACTTATTAACAATAGATCTTCAAGTTGGGCTGGTTGAAAGAAAGAATACTTTGATAGTATTTGTCCTGGATGCAGAAATTTGAATGTAATGGGCGTGAGCAAAATGGACTTGAAAATACTTGAATATGTACTGCACAGTCATGCCTGCAAGTAGACCCTAAGTTTCTGTACCAGAAAATCCCCTATGATGACCCTAATCTTGGTGGGAAATAAGAAGATTGAGGGTAGTGTTTTAGTAGGCCTACCAGTGTACTTTCATTTTGCTCACGCCCATTACAGCACCTGTATTTGGTTATAGAAATGAACAGGGGAAAAGGAATGCAAACCAGAGCACCTCCAAACAACATGAAAATGTTAGATAGGACCCCGCACTAAGGAATAGATAAAATTATATTGGTCTGTTGCTGTTTGGCTTGATGGTATAGACCCTGGGATGAGGTGGAAATTGAATAAAAAGGCAATTGGTCATTTTTGAACTTTGGGCCACCATATCTAAAAAAATAGCAGGCCGACATATGTAAACTTGCCCTACTTTTGAAGCCCAAGGTGTTTTCTTTGAAATGAAACCAGAAATAAGAAGAATGGTTACTTACTTTTTATATTACAGTCCCCTGTATCCAAAAAGACCAAAAAAGACCCAGGTGCCCACTTTCGGTGGATTGACCCATATACCCTTCATACTTTGCATTCTCACCTTACACTCAGAGTTTGACACGGTTTTCACAGCTTACATTTAAAAGAAGAAAGGAGCATTTATTTTATCTCACCTTAGCATGTTGCACACACAATGTGTGAATGCTTGCTGCAAACACAATATATGAATGAATAAGTACAAATAAAAGTAGAAGAAAAAATGACAGGTGACGCCATTCACTCATTACGTTACTCTAACGCTGTACTACTACTTGCGACAAGTAAAAACCTACCCCTACCCCAAAACCCCAAAAGGGTAGGGGTGGGTTTACTCACTTTTTCTATTTTTGATGGGCAAGCTTTTAGTTTGCCTTAAAAAAAAAACTTCTTTTTTTTCCCCCTGTTTTAAAGGGACCCCTCCCCACCCCAAGGCCCCCCCACCCCACCCTTCCCTAAGGGGCCCCCCATCCCAAGGGCCCCCCTCCCCCCGCCCCAAGGGTTTGTTCTTCCTCTAACCCCCCAAAAAAAAACAAAAAGAAACACGTAGTTCATAGTTAAATCACATGTTGTTTTCCTACAAAAAAGGTTACATGGTTAACCAACCCCCATTTACATAATCGGGTCACAAATAAAGGTCTCTAATTGGCTAAGGGGGTGTAAACTATTTTCCAAATAAAGAACTCACCACGCGCGGGGTGTAGGTCACGTGACCAAAGGGGGCGTGGCCTATTTTCCAAATAAGGAACTCACCACCAGGTCACATGACCAAATGGAGGCCTCTGATCGGTTGCGTCCTGTAGTGAGCTATAGTCCTATTCCCCTAAATAGGTCAAGGGGGCATGGTCTATTATGCAAAAGGAGGGGTCACTGACAGGGGTAATCCCCTAATTAGGTCGTGCTCAAGGTCACATGACCAGATATGGGTATACACCACGGGGGGACCAGTGACGTCACAGGTCATGTAACCAAATGGAGGTGTGGCCTATTATGCAAATGAGGTCAAGGTCAAGGTCACATGACCAAATATGGGCAAGCACCGCGGGGGTCCAGTGATGTCACAGGTCACATGACCAAATGGAGGCATGGTCTATTATGCAAATGAGGTCAAGGTCAAGGTCACATGACCAAATATGGGCATGCACCACGGGGGGTCCAGTGATGTCACAGGTCACGTGACCAAATAGAGCCCTCTGATGATTGGCTGCAGGTCAAAGAAGAGTTAATGAGTAGCTTTCTAATTAGGAAGAGCTCAATGACTTCCCCTGCTACTATTTGCCAATATTTATTACCCACTCTATGTATAGGATCATACAGCAGGTCCTGCATCTTCAGGCCATGTTTTCGCATGAGTCATTAATCCATTCCCAATTAGGGAATTTTGTGATGTGAATATAATATTGGTTAAGAGAAAATTATATGTGCACAAATTCTAATAAATCAATTGTTAAATTCAACTGACATCTGAGATTTCATTGATCGAATAATGTGTCTAAATGTTTCATTTCCTAAGATTAATCTATTGTATGCTATTAAATGTTTTGAAAGTAAATCCAAAAGATCAGATTTATTCAAAAGAGAAGCATCCTTCCTGATTTATATGGGTATTGGAAGCCTCTGGAGACAAGCTTCCTCCTGAGTAGTATATAGGGGCAAACTCAGCACATAGGAACAGCTACTGAAATCGATTTAAGCTACTTATGAACCGGAAGTGACCTTTTGACCTCGACTTTGCACATGCATGGAGGTAAGTTAAATTCAAAATGGTGGATAGTGAAACGTTTGACTTACGTTGTCATAGACTTTGCACATGCACAGAGATAGGCTAAATCCAAAATGGCAGACAAATGGTAGGGAACATTTATTATTATTAACAACAGGGGGTGGGTAGGTAGGTAGGTGGGTAGGGGTAGGTGTGGGTAGTTAGGGTAGGTAGGTTTATATAGAATGTGCACGTGTTATACATATGCATGTGCGGCCTTCCCCCATAAAATACTTAAGGTGTGCCCCCCACCCCACAGTTTACCTTACCCTACTGTACCCTACCCTACCCTATTTTACCTACCTACCTACCTACCTAACCTATTCTATTCTATCCAGTAACCAGCATGCTTTTTTCCCCCTTTATTATAACATTCTTCCACCGTAACATAACAAAAATAAATGATCCTATCAACATGTTCCAATTAATCCCTTACATGCTGCACCCTACCATAGCATGCATACCCTTATCATAACATTTTCCCCATACCACCAACACCGCCGAGCATCCATTTCTGCTCACCGGTTCGTGGATGAATAACAAGCAATTTATGTAGAGTAGGGGGGTCAAAATTGTGACAGTTTTCATGCTTTGCCACCATCATGCAGCTATTAAGTAGAAAATACTGTTCTGTTATGTTCTTCTTTTATGTCTCTTAAGTGGCAACACACTGACCTTTCAGAAAAATGTGAATTTTCAGCCACTAACATCATTCTTTCTTCTGTGTGAAAATTTCTGATTTTGGACAGAGTTTTCGTGACTAATGATGCAAGAACATTATGCCATACCATACAATATCTACTGTACTTATTCATGTAATACGTATCTTACATCAATTATTGGGACATAACCCTAAATTACCAACAACAATTGCTTGTCTAACTGACCAGTGTGCATAGGACATGGTGTATTCCTAACTTTCTGCAGCATTAGTCATGAAAAAGCAGCATTAGTCACGTTTATTACTGGTCAATGAGAATTTCTTTTGGGATCTTCTCAAATATATGCCAACACTTTATTTTGCGTAAAATTGATAGAATAGGTGTTCCCATTGCTAATGATATTTTACTAGTAAATCCTGTTTTGAGCGCATTCGTGATTTTTCTCTGAATTTCCTCAAAATTCTCCTGAAATTCTCATTTCACAACCGTCTATCTCCTTAAATTAGAGCTTTCTGTGCATATCACTGATATCACTACATAGACACATATTGTCTACTATCCAGACTAAAGATTATTCCATCACCTCCCATATTTCGCATTTTTTTTGGAAATCTTATTAACGTGAGTAATGCTGAATTTTGATATCATTGAGGAAAAAATTACTTTTCCTCCTACCAATCTTTTGATATTTCAACATACAATGACCTTACCACATATGTGTCCTATCATAAAGTTATTGGGCCAGTATGGTAAAACAAGATTTTTAAAGTCATTTTTGCATATTCTGTTAGATTTTTGTCTAATTTTACCATTTTCTTGCCCTTATGCTTTGTCCTAGGTGATTACCATGGTAGACTATAACCTCCATTAAGAGGGTAGTCCAGTACCACTCAGCCTGTGTTGTACACATTGAGATTTAAAGTAGATGAGATTATGTTTTGATATCAAATGGACTGACTATGCATCTTGCAGCATTAGTCACATTAACTCATCTATTTTACGGTTTAGCAGAATGCGCAGTGCTAAAATAGGACCATGTGGGTGTAAAGTGTTATATAAGCATAAAGGAAGACATGTTGAAGGTGTTGTACAGCCATTTTCACCATATCCAGGGCATTTTTTAGGAAGCTAGGCTAACAATTGTGATATTGATTAGAAATTTTAGATTTTTGGAAATATGCAAATTTTCATCAGCCCATAATTCTGAAAATGAAGGACTTATACTAATGAAACTTGTAACTGGAATTGAATTTTAAGGTCACTGTGATGTTTTTCTTATGTATTAGTAATTTTATAATAATAATAATAATAATAATAATAATAATAATAATAATAATAATAATAATAATAATAATAATAATAATAATAATTATAATAATAATAATAATAATAATAATAATAATAATAAACGTGACTAATGCTGCATGAAAATGAGTGGTTCTGTTTGACAATGTACAAAAACTGCATGCTTGGGAGAGAGCCAGTCCACAGAGGGTTTTCAAAGTCCCAACATGTTACTCTTTCTGCATTCTAAAGTTCATTAAAGGTAGTTTGAGTTTTGGATTTTGTTACTGTCAGGCCCATATTGTAAACTTTTTCTGCCTCTGACTCAGGGTATAGGGTGAGGGACACCACAGTAATGATGCATGCAATGTCTGACATGTCAAACGCAGACATCATTCCAACAATCTTTTTCACAAAGGACACATGTTAAAACACACCTTTAACTTATGTATTCTTCCTACAAAATGAAAGAAAATTTTAGCAAAGATTTTACAAATTTACCTAATTGTTACAAAAAGATTTACACACAAGATTTTCTTACTTTAGCAAAAATGTTACAATTTTTTTTACAAATTTACCTAAAGTCAGAGAGCTTGCTGTGTAGAATGGACAGTTAGTAATGAGAAGAGCTCAGTGTGTAGAGTGGAGAGTCAGTGTGAGAAGAATTTCCAATAAACAACAAGCTTTGATTAAAATTAATGCAGGCTTGGTCACGTGGTAAACAAAACCAATGTGACTGGTCAGTGTGAGCAGAGTGATTATTTTTGTAGCGAGTCACTCTTATGGCAAATTTAACTTGTGCTTTTTGCCCCTAGCTTTGTGACCACAAAGCCGGCTGTAAATAAGTTTAAACATAGGTAGTAAACTTATATGCCATAGGTGCAAATCAATTAATCATTTCCTAGCGGTCACCAGTCTTTCTCCTGGCTTTTGATCATCTTCTCACTGGTCGGCAGCTGGAGACTGACAGGTTGCTGAAATCCTGGTCCACAGAGGTCAGGTCTCCAGTTTTAGAAGCTTTGGAGTCAACACTCTTAGTGTCACTTTTATCGTCCATGCACTGATTGCTTGATGACATGGGTTGGCACATTGATGGTTGGAAGGGATAGAAAAATGTTGGAGTCAAACTCCCAGGGGAAGAGAGTCTTGCTGTAGGCACAAAGTTGTTGTTGTTAAAGAAGTTGTTGTTATAATTTCTGTAATTCGGTGGTATAGGTGTTTCTGGTCTTCTGTTGGTTTCTAATTGGAGGTTGAGGTGCGATGGTAGTTTGTGACTGGGAGTGTGGAAGGCTCAGTGTCTTCCTTCCTGCAGGGGCAATTGCTTTACAGACTTGACTGCGGGCCGGGGACACGTCTGACTGTTGGTTTGTGAGTGAGGAACAAAATAAAATAGGAACACATCCTTTAGAGAATAAGTCAGTCAGTATAATTCACAAGAGGTCCACATTAAATACCAT
This sequence comes from Acholoe squamosa, assembly GCA_949317995.1. NCBI lineage: Eukaryota > Metazoa > Annelida > Polychaeta > Phyllodocida > Polynoidae > Acholoe > Acholoe squamosa. The sequence goes on from OX439051.1 coordinate 18,422,754, forward strand.
ATTGACATATAAGGTGGAATAGCAGTGTTTTGACAGTTAATCACAAAGTTATAGAGCTTAGTAAATAGATAAAACAATGTGTGGGCTTAGTATCCAAGGACGCTTCTTTTAGTTTATCTTTAACACACCAGCTGGCGACACTGAGTTGGCACTGTGCCGGTGAGGTTAAAGAGGGTGTACGTAATTATGGTTGATATTGAGCTAGAGCTGCTTGGACCCGATCCTTTAGGACGTGTTGACGCTTCTGTTAAATGCTGGAATTTTTTCTTCGATGTATCAAGGTGAGTGGCTTGAAAATTTTGTATTTTGGGTGGAATTTCAAATTTTCAAATTGTCACCATGGAGGTTTTTTACTTTGATTCAATATTTCCAAACGGAGTTATTTTACACTTTGATGTGTACATGGAAGGCGGCAGGTAGGTAAAAAGTGTAAACGGAGAATTTTGTTGAATTTTGAGGTAATTTTTGGTTGGGTGAGTGGCTAAAAGGAAGTTGTTTCATTTTAGCATCATTGAGATACATTTCAACGTTTAACCCTTTGCCTACAGATAGTGCATTAATGCACTACCGTTACTAGTGCAGGTAGTGCATTAATGCACTACCATGGGAAAAGCCAATAGTGCATTGATGCACTATTTATTATTTTCTTTCTGAAAAGTTTTTCTTAGATTTGATGGTGAAATATTGATGCTATGAAGTACAATTTTTAGCAAGACATGAGAAATATCATTAATAATCATATTCTAGGTGTTTCTTTACACGACAACTTTGCTTTAACTATGTACTATACTGCTAAAGTGGACATAATGCATTATTCTCAAAAATGGCCGGCTGTGGGGGTGCATTACATGTGCAGAGTATGGCTGTTATGTCATATGCACTGTCCTATACACCGGTAGGCAAAGGGTTAAGCGCCGCCATCCGTGCCTGGCATGGTGAACAGGTGGTGATCAGGTAGGTCAAAGTTTAATGATGGGGTTTTATTGGGCCGAAATCAAGTTTACTTGTGATAGCACATGTCATTGTTGTTGTTTTGATGTGCACACCAAGTGTGGGCGGCTGTTAGGACGTGCTGTCTGGGGGGAAAACTTTTAGATGCCACGGTGGACACATGCTGAGTAAACATTGATTTAATTTAACTTTTTATGTTAGTTTGGTTAGCTGATGGTCTAATCTGATGTTAATTAGCTAGGTAGCTAGCGCTAAATGATGGCTGGGAAGTAAGATCCCATTGGGGTTGTGGAGTAAGATGCCTTTGAGGGTATGGAAATTCCCACAAAAGCGTGTGACAGGTTATCCGATGCTTTATCCGGCGGAACGTACCACAGTAGCTAACATCCACACATAAGTGTAATGGGTAGGGTCCAGTCCCTACTGACATTTGTTTTAACCTTTGGACTGGTCTATGTTGCAAACTGGGAGGGGTGGTCAGTAGTATTGGAAAAAATGGCGGAGTTAAATCAGCGACAGTCCTACATGAACTGAAAGTATCGTGATTTAGCATTTTGAGTCAAAGAAACCTACCATCGAGTGATTTATGTGGCCCTTTCAGCCAGTGAAGGATGGAAGAGGTATTTATCCTTTGGAGGCTGAGCTTCTTTAGGATGCAATAAGACCAGTTCAGTGGAATTCACCGTGATGAAGGTGTTGGATGGCGAGATACTTTGGGAGTAACTCAGGTGCTGCATCTTAGTGGAGATACTGGGAGAGAACTGGTCGATGTTTCCCCGTCCGATGGGGTTAGTTAAAAATCTGACTAACCTTTCTGCTCAATTACCAGGGTCACCAAGCATTTCTCTTCAGGTGGATAGTATTGAGCCATCTGGCAATGATCGTGATGACCTCATTTTCCAGTCGGCATCCAGGTAACACCCTAACGATTTTTTGTAAGCCATGTTTTTGACAGCTTAGCGGCTAGGATTGATGTAGGTCAGAAGTTGCTGCCAGAAATCATATCACCCACTGGAAAGCTGTAGGTGCTACCTATCATTTTATTGAGCTTTATCCAAGATGTGGGGTCAGCCATGGTGGGAGTACTGTGAAGAGTAATGAGCTATATAAGAATTACGTAAGACAGGTTCAATTATATCGGGAATGGGGGTTGTCATGTGAGCTTAAAAATTCCAAGTATGCCTAAAAGATAGAGACAAAGCACAGGTTGGATGGCAAGGGCATGGACAGTGGTATGATGCAACTTATAAAGGTAGCAAACTTACACATATTCATTTCAATATAATGTGAGTGGCTCTTGGACATGGCTATGTATTTAGGTAATGTCCCTCTGGAACTTTGGGGTTTGGGTTGTGACATGAGATTGATCAATAAATGGAGTGACCTTTGAGTTCTAAGGAAAAGATTGTCTAACATTACATTTAAAGAGTGGACTGTTTCTATGATGTATTTTGAGGTGTTGTTCTTGATCAATGGGTTCAAATTCTCAGGATGCTGCAGGGTTTGGTTAAATGATAAATCCAAGGTGAATACCAAGGGCTATACTATTTTCCAAAATTGGAATTTCCAAATTTCCAAATCTATCCTGAATTCCTGCTGCAGCATCCTACAAATTTTTACAAATTTACCAAAATATTTTTGCAAAAAGAAATGCAACATTTTGCCAAAATTCCATAAAAAGGTTTACAAAAAGTTTCTTAGCTTAAACATCAAAAATAAAATCCTGAATAATGTAGCACACGTCCATGTCTGTGTTTTTTTTCAGTGGGTAAACAGTGGTCGACATAGTCTTAACTTTGCGTTGGATAAAAAAGTAGTCGCCATAAACGTACCATAGCGTCCAGTATAGAGTAAATACCATAGAGTTAACATAGGGTTTGAATATGCAGTGGGGACCATAGACTTAACATTGTGGTGAAAGAATGCTATGATAGGTGTAAAATCCCTTTGATCCTGAAACACAGGTATCATTGGGAGTAGCTGGAACCTTTGATTAAAATATGGTCTCGGTCACATGGTCTCTAAATTCCATGTGACTGGTCAGTGTAAGCAAAGTGATTAATACTAGGGGATAGACCATATGTTCATATAGCAATGTCTGAGACAGTTTGTGAATAAAACACCGTAGTTAGGTTTTAAAAAGGTCCTCTGGTTGTAAATGTGATCCTGTGAGTTGGAGTGTTGTATGTGCATCCATTTTTTTGCTGTGAGTAAAGGAGAAAGCAGATGGGACCTAGCTAAGGTTTTAAGGTAAACTAGGCTAAAGTAGGCTAAAGTAGGTAGGTAGGTAAAGAAGGGTAGGGTAAGTTTAGGAGGAAGTAGGATTCGCTTTGGAAATTTGGAAATTCTGAAATGTACACTTAAACAATGGAACCCGTATAAATCATGAAATTAGGTCAAATGGTGCCTCTAAAAACTCTCAAGCACAAACTAAAGTTTACACATCGCCATATGCAAAATGGATTAGAAAAACGGTTTTTTAGCACCTACATCATAACATTCTCCCACCACGATGTAAAAAATAAATAAACAAAGGTAAACTAGGCTAAATTAGGTAGGTAGGTAAAATAAGATAGGGTAAGGTAGACTATGGTATTTTTTGGGAAAAGGCCACACACACACCTGTATAACACAGGCACACCCTATATAAACCTACCTACCCCTACCTACCTACCTACCTACCAACCCTACCCCGCCCCTTCCCCCATTGTTAATAATAAACGCTCCCTACCATATGTCCACCATTTTGGATTTAGCCTATCTCTGCACATGCGCAAAGTTGATGACAACAAAAGCCAAACGTTTCGCTGTCTGCCATTTTGAATTTAACATATCTCTGTGCATGCTCAAAGTCGAGGTCAAAAGGTCACTTCTAATTTGTAAGTAGGTCAAATCGATTTCAGTAGCTGTTCCTATGCGCTGACTTTGCCCCTATAATATACTACTCTCCTGCCTCCTGATTCCTGTGAACTGCCCCACCTTTGGGTTTTTGGGGTCTTTTTGGATACATGTGACTCCAGAATATAAATTGTTCCACCAATCTTCCTGTTTATGGTCTCATTTGTGAGAAAACATGTTGGGCTTCAAAAAGAGGGCAAATTTGCGTATGTCGGAGCAATATTTTTTTAGCTATGGTGGCCCAAAGTTGGAAAATGGCCAAAAATTGTTTTTTTTTCAATTTCCACCTTATTCCAGGCCAAATATCATCAAGGAAAGCAGTAGTAGTCCACCATATTATTATTTATTTCATAGCTGGGGGTCCTATCTAACATTTCCATGTGTATTAGAGGTGACATGTCCAGTAATTCTTTTTTAACATCAGTTCTTCTAAGTTGAAATAGTATGTGTAACGCGCTTGATCAAAATTGAAAATCAATATAATAGATACTAGAACAGTTGTTTGTGGTTTCTCATCTATCACCATAGAGGGGGGGCATATGGGGTATTTTTGGGTAAAAAAATTTTCGTGTGCGCAATACACATTCAAGTAATTTTCAAGTCAGTCATCCCCACCCCCCCTGAAGCAACACTTTCCTCTGTGCAGCCTATATAAATCATCTAGGGGTTATCTCACCTATTATATAGTGTGTATCTATTGTTGAGGTGTCGTTTTAAAAAAAAAATCGGGTCTCTACATGCTTCGGTTGCCCCAAACCATGGTCGTTTATCGTATGTAACGCGCTTGATCGATATTCGGCAAAATTATGGCGGGAGAAGAAAAACAGCTCCTGTTACCCGGGCGGAAGTGGCCTGCACCGGGGACTTCCCAAAAGTTGTCATCCGGTCCTCAACTTGTTTGGGATCGTTTGTGTAGGTGTTTAACGCCAACTGTTTGCTAAAAAACAACCAAAAGGTGAGTGATATTGATCGAAACTTGATGAAATTTTGATGTTTGATGCCGATGGATGTTGTTGATGTTGTTTTTGTGTACCAAAAGTATGTAAATCGTGTAGAATATGTGTTAGACGATCGGCGTTAGCGAAAATCCAAGCCCTGACGCCATTTTGGTAGCTTCTGTGACCCAAAATAGCCTGTAACGCGCTTGACCAAAATTTCTAGTCGGCGGTAACGCGCTTGATCAAAATGATATCCTGGGGTGTAGTAGCCTTACTATGGCCAAATTGATGAATAACTGTGTTTAATATCATAGAATAAGGCCTTTGCTTTGCTTTAGTGCAGGTTTGGTACCTTCTCCGCCATTTTGGACCCCCCCACCCATGCCAAATCATTTTCTCTTCCCTGCTGGCACTGTTTTAGGTACCATTTCGATCGATTTTCACCATATTCCCAATATTTACACACATTCCTGTGGTTATGATACCTCCTCTATGTGTATTTTATTGTTTAAATGTGTTACATCACTGCTGGGTTTGATTATATTGGCACAGTGACCACCAGAAGACGTTAGATGTTATTTTCATCAAGCGCGTTACTGGCGAGTCAAAAATCCCTCCTTTGTACACAATAATAGCAAACTCGTGTATTTTTGGTGTTAATATATTATTTGGGACTACTATCCAATGTCCAGACCTAATATGATGTGTGTTAGACTTTTTACTATGATTTATAGAAGAATTTATTTTGATCAAGCGCGTTACAGCACCACTATTATGCATAAAAAAGGCACCTATCCTGTAGTCAGCCCCCCCCAAAATTAACACAATGTGCGCCTATGGTACCTCTATCATGTGGAATGGTCATCCTTTCATTTCAGTAATCTTGCACAGTATCCTGGCATGGTCAATACATCCATTCTTTAGAATATAGACATATTTCCATCTATTTGTTGTACATGTTACTGTGTTGATATTTGCTCTTTTCTCAGTGCTTTTTATCTCCTTTTCAGAATGGGTCGTAAGAGACTGCCAGAGGGTGAGGGCGTCACTCACACCGACGCCCAGAAGGCCTACATGGCGAGGAGGGCAGAGAAGGAGGGGGTGCGGCAGGCAGAGAACCTGCGCAAGGCCCTGAGTGCACGGCGGTGCGACGCCCAGCGCTCAGAGAAGGGCAAGGAGAGGAAGAGGAGGATGGGGGCCTTCCGGGCCGCAAAGAAGAGGGCCCTGGATGATGCCCGGCGCCGGGGCGTCGCACCGCCGGCATGGACGGATGCCAATGCGGCTGAGGTATGAAATGATGAAATTAAACTTGTACATGTATAATGCAAACCATAGCAGACATTCAACCAATGTAAATAAATGTAATGTACATGTATGTATGTAAAGTAACTATGAATTCTTAATTCTTAATTCTAGTATAGCATAAACATGCCTGTATTGTATTGCTGACAAATGCAAGTTGTGACCCTTTTCTTATTCAGTGGGTAGATGCGGAGATGGCCCGCGAGGACGAGGAGGCGGCTGAGAGGGCGGCAGCCGGTGAAGGTACCTCCGCGCAGGCCGCCGACGCCCCAGCACCTCCTGCTGCTGGTCCCCCTGCTGGTCCCCCTGCTGGTCCCCCGGCGAAGGTGGCTAAGGCCGCCACCAAGACCGCCACCAAGACCGCCACCAAGACCGCCGACCAGCCGGAGGAGGCGAAGACACCAGCCGTGGGGAAGGGTAAGGGGCGCGGGAAGTCGTCCAAGAAACAGACACCAGTAGGTCGGCCCGCGCGTGGACGTGGGCCTGGCCTGCCAGTCGCGCTGTTCCCTTCCTGCCCCCCGAGCACTTCCTTCACGCCGGTGTCTTATGATGACTACGGAGTAAGTATGAATTAAAAGTGTCATTTGGTACATGGTTAACAAAGTAGAATTATATATGTACTTAAAGTGCATCATTATAGAGTCATTTAAAAATGTATACATAAGCACTGCATTCAAGCATCGTGCTGACACTAAAGTGCTAATGCAGTCCTTTTTTGATAATCCACAGATATTATCACCATTTATAGCATTCAGATACTGTAATATAATTATTTATGAATGTTTTCCTTGTTCTATACATCAGGAGACACCGGACAACCCCGAGTTGGTGGAGGAGGAGGAGGAGGAGCCCCTACGGACGCTGGCAGACGATGCCCCCGAGAACCCTCTCCTGCTGTCCGAGGAGGAGGAGGCCCCCCGTAGTGCCCACACCACCGCCGCCTACGGAGGCCCCAACTCAGGAGGGGGACGCGGCAGCCCCGATTGCGGAGCCCCGGCCCATTCGCCAGGCTGCTCGGCGCGACTCCCCAGAGAGGCGCCAAAGCAGCCGGGGCCAGGAGGCCTCCGCATCGGGGTTCAACGTTGGACTCCTCGAGGACATCGCGTAAGTATTTGAATCATAGTTTCTTCTTTTGTGTTTGTATCTCTGGAGAATCTTTATAGTTTTAAAAGTAAAATTGGCCCTAAAATTCTTAATCTTAAAATAGTGTTACGTAGTATACATGATTTATTCCACTCTTCTACTTAATTAAACTTAATCAATGCTATATTATTTAAATAATTGTTATCGACTTACAGCGCCACCATCCGTAAACACACGGAGCCTGAGTGAATGTAATTATTATATGAATAAATCTAGATTAGAATAGTTAGAATAGTTTTTTCCATGTTGAATGTTTCCTTGCTTGTTGAATTTTTAGAATTAAGATTATTGTACATGTACTGCCATTTCAATGTGTAACGAGCTTGATCAAAATGATATATCCTGGGGTGTAGTAGCCTTACTAGGGCAAAAATGATGAATAACTGTGTATAATATCATAGAATAAGGCCATTTCAATGTGTAACGCGCTTGATCAAAATTTCTAGTCAGCGGTAACGCGCTTGATCAAAATGATAGCATGGGGACCCCAGTGGTGTAGTAGCCTTACATGTATCTTATAAATAAATGGGGCATGATGAAACTGAACATTAATGATTGTTCATTTGTTTGCAGCCCGCGTGCACAGCCCCACCAGACGGAAACGAAGACGACACCAGGACCGACCCTCAAACCGACACCGACCACTCCTAAAAACCTGAAGAAACAGCAACGGAAGACCAACTCCCCCAGAACCAACCGCTACTACTACAAACAAGGGCTACTGAACAGAGACCTGACTGAGGCACATCTACAGATCAAGGAGTTGCAGGCTCAGCTTGCCCATGCCCAGTCGAACCATCCAACTGTCGCTGAACCTGCTGTAGCGCACATGGAGGAGCGCGTTGCAGCAGCTGCACCCGATGGGGAACCCGCTGTAGCACACGGGGAGGAGCGCGTTGCAGCAGCTGCACAGGATGGGGAACCCGCTGTAGCACACGGGGAGGAGCGCGTTGCAGCATTGAGCCTCTATCTATGAGTGACTGTATGTAACGCGCTTGACCGGTATCCCCCTACGCGGAGGGCATTTGACATGGTATTGCTTCATTGGCTGTGGGCAACCTGAGAGTTATCTGAGCTGTACTACTGGTATCTGATATGTTACTAGACATGTGTGGCTGGTATTTTAGGCCTGTTTAGATACTCCTAGTTAATTTTTGGACCTTCTGGTTTGATTGATGTAAAAAAATTAGTCGCAAAAAAGTGCAATTTTATTTTCCGAGGCATACAGGAGACCCCAGGTAGGTATAAAATGTACATTTCTTGGTGTTAAACAGTAGTCCCATTGCTTAAGTAGTTGTGTATAAAGCAGCATTATGATATGAAAGGTCTAAGTACCTCTATGGAGCCTCTATCTATGAGTGACTGTATGTAACGCACTTGACCAGTATCCGCCTATGCGGAGGGCATTTGACATGGTATTGCTTCATTGGCTGTGGGCAACCTGAGAGTTATCTGAGCTGTACTACTGGTATCTAATATGTTACTAGACATGTGTGGCTGGTATTTTAGGCCTGTTTAGATACTCCTAGTTAATTTTTGGACCTTCTGGTTTGATTGATGTAAAAAAATTAGTCGCAAAAAAGTGCAATTTTATTTTCCGAGGCATACAGGAGACCCCAGGTAGGTATAAAATGTACATTTCTTGGTGTTAAACAGTAGTCCCATTGCTTAAGTAGTTTTGTATAAAGCAGCAGTATGATATGAAAGGTCTAAGTACCTTTATGGAGCCTCTATCTATGAGTGACTGTATGTAACGCGCTTGACCGGTATCCGCCTACGCGGAGGGCATTTGACATGGTATTGCTTCATTGGCTGTGGGCAACCTGAGAGTTGTCTGAGCTATACTACTGCTATCTAATATGTTACTAGACATGTGTGGCTGGTATTTTAGGCCTGTTTGGATACTCCTAGTTAATTTTTGGACCTTCTGGTTTGATTGATGTAAAAAAATTAGTCGCAAAAAAGTGCAATTTTATTTTCCGAGGCATACAGGAGACCCCAGGTAGGTATAAAATGTACATTTCTTGGTGTAAAACATTAGTTCCATTGCTTAAGTACTTGTTTATGAAGCAGCATTATGATATGAGAGGTCTAAGTACCTCTATGGAGACTCTATCTATGAATCACTGTGTGTAACGCGCTTGATCGCTATTTGGCCAATTACGAGTAATTTTGGACAGCTGCTCACATTAAGAAAACACTGTAGGAATGGAAGAAGGATGATTGTTTAAGAAAATATAGACAATGAAGACATAATAACTTGAATTACATGCATATACAATGGATATTAAGCCTGTGAGGGTAAAGTTTAAAAGGTTTTGTGTTAGAAATTTTTGAAAAATCTCAATCTTCTTAAAACGTTATGTCACATAACTTCAAAAGTTTTCAAGCCTCAGTCCTAAGTTTTGGTACACTTATTCATAACTATTATAGTTGTTCGGACACTGAATATGGTTATCACAGATACATTATTGAAGAAGTTCTATGCATGAGAACTAATATCAATCAAGCGCGTTACACGATTTATACCTCTTTACTGCGACTGTGATAAAAACTGACATCCTGGGAGTTAATGACTTGAATGGAACTTTTCATACACCCAAGATATAGGGCTATCAATAAAATAAAGTCTTGAAATGTAATCCTGAGTTTGTCATGTTGGGCCCCTGACCCTGATAGGTGGGCGAACTCACAGGATTCGCCCGTAAGCAAAGTGATTAATACTAGGGGATAGACCATATGTTCATATAGCAATGTCTGAGACAGCTTGTGAATAAAACACCGTAGTTAGGTTTTAAAAAGGTCCTCTGGTTGTAAATGTGATCCTGTGAGTTGGAGTGTTGTATGTGCATCCATTTTTTTGCTGTGAGTAAAGGAGAAAGCAGATGGGACCTAGCTAAGGTTTTAAGGTAAACTAGGCTAAAGTAGGTAGGTAGGTAAAATAGGGTAGGGTAAGTTTAGGAGGAAGTAGGATTCGCTTTGGAAATTTGGAAATTCTGAAATGTACACTTAAACAATGGAACCCGTATAAATCATGAAATTAGGTCAAATGGTGCCTCTAAAAACTCTCAAGCACAAACTAAAGTTTACACATCGCCATATGCAAAATGGATTAGAAAAAAGGTTTTTTAGCACCTACATCATAACATTCTCCCACCACGATGTAAAAAATAAATAAACAAAGGTAAACTAGGCTAAATTAGGTAGGTAGGTAAAATAAGATAGGGTAAGGTAGACTATGGTATTTTTTGGGAAAAGGCCACACACACACCTGTATAACACAGGCACACCCTATATAAACCTACCTACCCCTACCTACCTACCTACCAACCCTACCCCGCCCCTTCCCCCATTGTTAATAATAAACGCTCCCTACCATATGTCCACCATTTTGGATTTAGCCTATCTCTGCACATGCGCAAAGTTGATGACAACGTAAGCCAAACGTTTCGCTGTCTGCCATTTTGAATTTAACATATCTCTGTGCATGCTCAAAGTCGAGGTCAAAAGGTCACTTCTAATTTGTAAGTAGGTCAAATCGATTTCAGTAGCTGTTCCTATGCGCTGACTTTGCCCCTATAATATACTACTCTCCTGCCTACTATCATATTTTATATAGATCATGCACAAAAGTGGACATGACATGTCAAGATTCATTTTGCTTCCTACTTCATAACCCATGTCCCTGACCTCTCCTTCAAGATGAACTTTTTCTTTCTTAGCTGACTGTGTAGTAAGCCATTTACCCTTTGCAAAATGGTTGTTATGAGAGAACGAGCCTTCAGACTAAGATTCTGCATATTTTATAGTGTCTTTACAGACAGCCATAATGATTTATGGTCCACAGAGATTTTTTTGCAAAGACTTTGAGGGGAGCAGAGTATGTGCACTGTAAAATATTTTCTTTGAAGTAATGTTCAGTGAAATCCTTGTCCCAAAGTTGCCAGAGATCTATTGTTATTTTCATGGAGGTTCCTTGTACCCTATTTTGTACACATACTGCTTCATTGCAGAAACCACGCTGCTTCACTGCAATGCAATTATAGTGGTTGAGTGTTCAGTTTTACGAGGATCCCTGGCAAGTTCGATATTTATTTCTTAGAGTGCAATTAATGAACAGCTCTCTAATTTGGAACCTTCCCTCTACTGCTATATGTTAATGCCTCTTACCCTCTTCATGTTTATAAATATGGAACTAGGTCCAGGACCTTATGAGGGTTTCTCATGATATGCATCCCTCCAGCATCACACAAGTCATTTTATTTAATTTCAGATGCAGTGGTAAGGACCTTCGTTAATGCCAATCTTGCATTATACTGAATACATGTATATGCTGGAATATGTCATAGCAGTGTGATAGCTAGACATTTGATACCTAACATGGCAGCATTGTTAAAACATAATAATTTATCATTCCCAATAACTGGAAAGCAGGTCCTCACACAATACAATGAAGAGGCATTATGAGTGTGTGGTAAGCTTCATTTATAGCATGTAGATCTCATCCCCTATACAGATGTGACATTATTGATTTCAACAACCTGTAAGATGATGTTTTTATTATGAATATTACCTGTTAGCAGTTTGCCTCTAATGAAAAAAGGTACTTTGTTATGATTGAAATGAATAATATTCATATATTGAGTTTTATTCATTGTAACTGTATGTCTTAGATGGTACACTAGAAGTATTCAAGTCTAAACATTCCAATCTAAGATCTAAGATGCTTTGACCCTTTTTTTCTTCTCAGATATCCTTTTTATGAATGTAATTTACAACAAGATGCTGCTACAATACACTGGACAGAATCATTATAGTTAGCATTTGTATTTTCTCTCTCAACTCCCTTCCCTAACATCTCTGTCCTATCAGTTTGCAATATTTTGCCAAAGGAATTCTTTTTGTTCACCAAGAGGTTGAGTACCATCCTTTGATTATGGAAGAAAAAGGCTGAATGTTTATCATATATTTTTTTTTCTCGTTTACTGGGGGGGGGGCATCAGCAGGTATTTACTTGTCAAAGTCTCCAAAGATGTCAGCCACAGCTATATACATGTACATATATTACACACTGCATCAGAATGAGAGACTTGAGAAAGTACAACAGCTTGGCAGGAAGGAAATTGCCTTATCTATTCCAGAATAACATCAAATAGGTGTTAGTCATGGAGTTTATTGATTATTTTATGGTAATGATGGTGGCATGAGGTGAATCTAGTCAATTTCCTATTGCCCTTTCTATTCACATGACATTCTATGAAATGAAACCATGATAAACATGGGATTTGGGGACATTTGTCACAACAATTGATTATAACTGTGTGCAGATAGTCCAGTCAAACGTAGTGCTGCTACCTGGTGTGGATTCAACATCCAAGTATCTAAACATATTGGTATTTAAATCTAAACACCTATTTTTCAACTGTCTCAACTCTAAACATCTAAACATGTTTAGCATAAATGTTTATGTAGTTAGAATAAAACTGTTCATTTCTTAAATGTGTAGTTGATGAGACACCTAACTGACCTATATGTTTAGGTTTTAAACATGTTTAGACCTAAACATGTTTAAAATCTAAACACCATTTTTGCTGTGTACTCTAAGATTGAATTTTAACCTGTCCAACACATTACATTATGCATGCCTGCAGCTCTATTGTGTAACTCATGTCTGTATAAGTATCATGCCCTTCTATACATTCTTGTGGGACTGACATAATACACAGTACTCGGAAATTGTTGCAGTCTTATGCCAATAAAGGGCACATGGACCTAGAGCCATATTGTTCCCATTTTCTGTTTGGCATGTGCAGTACCGCCGGTGTTGCTTATCATTAGCAGAGAGTACTGTGCTTTCCCATCTCTCTCTTAAAGGCCTTCTCCCACTGCTCGATGCCCACCCCAGAGGGCAATGAAACAAGAGCAGCTTTGGCCATAACCAGAGCATCTTGGGCCTAAAAGAACCCAAGCCCTTCATTCCTCAAATAGGTCCTTGTGATCCAGTATGTGGTGTACTAAGGTAAACAGGGTGATACATAAAAACTGATGTTCTCTAGAGTAACAAATAAGTAATTACAAACAGGTTAGCATTACTTGTCATCCCCACCAGCTTGAATTAACCATTTTTTTTTGTGAATTACTCTGGTGAACTGTCAATCCAAGTGCAGACCATGCTTCTCCTGTCTCCTGTCCTGTCTTCAGTAGGGATGTGGTTCTATACATCAGTGGAGATGCCCTTCTATACATTCTTGTGGGACTGACATAATAAACAGTACTGGGAAATTGTTGCAGTCTCATGCCAATAAAGGGCACATGGACCTAGAGCCATATTGTTCCCATTTTCTGTTTGGCATGTGCAGTACCGCCTGTGTTGCTTATCATTAGCAGAGAGTACTGTGCTTTCCCTTCTCTCTCTTAAAGGCCTTTTCCCACTGCTCAATGCCCACCCCAGAGGGCAATGAAACAAGAGCAGCCTTGGCCATAACCAGAGCATCTTGGGCCTAAAAGAACCCAAGCCCTTCATACCTCAAGTAGGTCCTTGTGATCCAGTATGTGGTGTACTAAGGTAAACAGGGTGATACATAAAAACTGATGTTCTCTACAGTAACAAATAAGTAATTACAAACAGGTCAGCATTACTTGTCATCCCCACCAGCTTGAATTAACCATTTTTTTTGTGAATTACTCTGGTGAACTGTCAATCCAAGTGCAGACCATGCTTCTCCTGTCTCCTGTCCTGTCTTCAGTAGGGATGTGGTTCTATACATCAGTGGAGATGCCCTTCTATACATTCTTGTGGGACTGACATAATAAACAGTACTGGGAAATTGTTGCAGTCTCATGCCAATAAAGGGCACATGGACCTAGAGCCATATTGTTCCCATTTTCTGTTTGGCATGTGCAGTACCGCCTGTGTTGCTTATCATTAGCAGAGAGTACTGTGCTTTCCCTTCTCTCTCTTAAAGGCCTTTTCCCACTGCTCAATGCCCACCCCAGAGGGCAATGAAACAAGAGCAGCCTTGGCCATAACCAGAGCATCTTGGGCCTAAAAGAACCCAAGCCCTTCATACCTCAAGTAGGTCCTTGTGATCCAGTATGTGGTGTACTAAGGTAAACAGGGTGATACATAAAAACTGATGTTCTCTACAGTAACAAATAAGTAATTACAAACAGGTCAGCATTACTTGTCATCCCCACCAGCTTGAATTAACCATTTTTTTGTGAATTACTCTGGTGAACTGTCAATCCAAGTGCAGACCATGCTTCTCCTGTCCCTGTCCTGTCTTCAGTGGGGATGTGGTGGCATCTGGTAGCAAACTAGTCACCTCTGTGGAAGGTGTGATGAACTTGACCGATTCTTATTGGGTAATTGTTTTGGAGAATGCAATGTCTTTTCATGAAATCAAATATATTATATTATATATTATATACCCTGCCTGAAGTGGAAAGGCAAGACTATCAAAGTTGGTTTAATCGGATCAGCTGTATGTTGTTGCTAGGGGCTATATAGAAATAACAACTAAAGGTTAGCTTCTCTTTATGTTTTCCAATCGAAAAAGTGATAGGCAAGTTTAATGACATTGTCTAATGTGCACTTATGATATTGTTCTGCAACGAAGCAAATTATTTGCATCCAAAGGTAGCAAATCATCAATTGAACAGCAGTGTATAAAAGAGGAAGAGGAGGTTTAAGTCCAGGGGTTGTCCTTTAAGTTAAAGAAATGGGCCTAATCCAAATATGGAGTACCATCAAGGGAGACATCACTTTAAGGGGATGGCATAGTACACTGTAAAGAGTTGGGGTTATATAACAGGATCGTTCTATGTAAATCAACAGGGGAAAGAGCAGTATTCTCAAATACACTGAGTGGCACTGTTTAGTGACAAGCTTCTACCTGTAGACAGATGTGTACAGTGAGTTGTCCTGTATAATTACTCTCATATACCCTAGGCAAACCAGTCACTCTGCACCAGAGTGACCCACAAAGGCTTTACCAAAATAGCCTTACCTGTGGGTTCTGCTACTGGGGGGCAGCAGTATCTACCATTTGTTAAGAATGTATTTGCTTATAGTGCCAGCTCAATCCAACAATGTCCCCAGAGCTTATCAATTAATTGTAATACAATGATAACTTCAATGGTTTCAATCTAACATTGTGCACAATAGATAATGTACAAGGTCATCTGAGAAGAAACTAGGGACAACCAATAATATACACCAAAGACACCACACCTGTGTCTAAATTGTTTATACAATTGCCTGGACTCTGAACCTGAAGCTAACATAGCCTACCTGCCTTTAGGTTAGTCCGGTGTTAAAACTGACTGACCATGAAATGGTTTGGGAGAGATGGTTGTCTACTTCTCTCACTCTCAGTGATGGCACTTAACTAGGATTGGATGTAGAGGTACTTATTGTATAACCATAGAGTTGGGTACCGTCTGATGTGGCGGGTGAGTCGAGTCGTCGGACGTTCCTCAGGTTCCGGATAGGTGGCAGCACCGATCCGGGTCTGTGGGGACATCTGACGACGAACACCTGGGTTCTTATATAAAGCCCAGGGCTCAGCCGCTACGTCAGAGGCCCTTCTGGCCTCCAAGTATGTAAGACCATCCCTTAGTATCTGTTAGCTGCCCTATTAATAACTATCGGGTAGCCGTGAGTGTATTTTAATAAAGACTATCCGTTGGCATACACTTGAATCACCGTCTTACTCTTTCTTTCCCGAATCGTAAGACCCGAACCCCCCCCCAGGTCCGTAAGACCACAAAACCATTACACTGGTGCCGTGACCAGTTAGTTCTGGTGTATAGCCCGGACGTTATAACATCCAAACGGCTAGTACATGGGTTAGATAGCCTTGCGGAAGCTAACCCAGCAGGGCAACTAGTTGCCCAGGAGAATGGCAATGGATCATTGGTGATCCAAACCCATTCGAACTCCCGAGATGCGGAATCTGCATCTTGGAGAGATCCCGAACCTCACTATAATGATAGTGAGGAAAATTTACCAGACTCTGTACGACGGGAACAATCCATACAGAGGCAGAGTAATGTGATAAGTCAACAATCACTTGTTGACGAATTAAGTAACTCGATATTCGAGGTTGGTGGTAGTACTAACCCAGAACATCCGGCACCTATACCAAAAAGGGTTACGTTTGGAGAACTACCTTACAGTATACCCAGACCCGGGCTACCAATATTAGATTACAGCGCTATAGACGGCGACGTAACCTATGCGGTACCGGAAGGCGAAGAATTTAAACAACCGGATGTCCTGTTGTTAAATGAAACCTATGTAACTTTGAACGAGAATCTGAATACCTTGGTTAAAGCAAAAGATGAAGTATTTAATGAAAAACTTCAGTTAGAAGAGGACTTGATCGGCATGCGAAACGAATTCGAAGCCAGAAAAAGTGAATACATGAAAGAATTAGAAAGTGAAGAAATAAAACTTCAAGAAATGAGAAAGTCATTCAATAAAGAATATGACAACAGACACATCCGTATCCAGACATGTATAGATACGAATGATAAATTAAGTATTGATAAGGCAAATTACGAATCCGAAATTAGCCGATATCAAAACGAATTAGAGGAATTGAAACTTCAGTGCAGTAAACAAGCTGAATACAATACAGTTCCTGTAGATTCATAGAACCTCTTGATGTAACCCTACACCCCTAGCTTCTGTAAATTTACAGCAATAGTTGCTGGAACCTCAGTTGCCAGCAAAAGTTTCTGTAAATTTACAGTGTATTCTGATGTTCATTTACAGCTAAACTTGCTGTCTATTTATGTAATTCTACAACATATGTGACATGATCTGCGAAAATGGGAGTAGTATATATAGAGGTCTTCTTTGGATATTTCTAAAAAAAATATCCAAAGAAGACCTATATTTTTTGAATATCCAGAAAATACCTATTATTTTGGATAATAGGATTATTTTGGAAATAGTAAAGGAGGAGGATTGAGAGATACATTCAATTTCAGATCAGCTCTCTAAGGAATGACGTTACTGAAACAGGAGGATCATTATGTATGGTGCTTCAACCAACTGATGGGAGCATACACGCTTCAACCAACAGTGGGAGCATCACCCAACAATGGGAGCATCAGCCGTTCTAAGTTGACAAGGTCGCACGAATAGTCGTGATTTTGTTCACAGAAGCTAGTACCTGGAGCTATAGGCGTGGAGGTTCGTGACATGAGGGCCGGACCTCTCCAATTAACCCCAGACATTGCGTTCCTTATATACTCCACCTCAGCAGTGAAATCATAAATGTGGTGTTACACCTTTAAGTCTATGAACAAATAGACATTCAGTTTAAGAGGATTTAGATTTTTTTCAACAGTTTGAGTGATTTAGGGACTGAGTTTTTTCTCCTCTATTTTTTGTTATATTTCATTGATATCAGCAAAGAACATTTGCTGAGTTATTAGAGGAATTTACAGCGTTAGTTTACAATTGAAACGATAGATTTTCATTTTCATTGGATTTAAAGCAATTCTTGTATTACGATGATAAATAAAATATGTGATGTACAGATCATTTGACACTTTGATTGAAGTATTATGCTGTCTATAAGTGAAAATAAAAATGAAATGAAACAAGTTGTTTAGATATAATACATTTTATTATAATAATGTAATAGAACAGAGTTAAGTATTATTATAAAATCATATCATTAGGACATATGTGTTTCTTTACGCCATTGTTCATATATTTTGCTGTGACTTAATTGGAAACATATTTTCGAATAAGGAGTATCTTTGAGTTTGTTAGATTCTTTTAATGTAATATTATATATTTTTTCCAACACAAGTTGTGCAATCGGATCTCCACAATTTATTTTATATTCTTTTTCACCAAAATTTAAAAAAAGGATATGAATTTGTCCTCTGTAATCATTGTCTATGATTCCCGCCTTAACATCCGTATACTTAAACCTATGCCCACTTAATGGTGCTATACGTGCATAATACCCAGTAGGGATAGCAACTTTGATGCCTGTTTCAATTAAACATTTTTCTTTGGCTGGAATTATATAACTGAAAGCACTATATAAATTAAATCCTACAGCGTTAGTTTTTTCTTTACTTAGAGGAAATGTATTGGAATCATATCTAGTATATCCTAAAACAGGTTTGTTTCCCATTTTTTTTATTGACTGTACTTTAAGACTATTAAGAAGTGTGCATTCACAGAGACATTTATATCATTCAGAGACATTAAGAAGTGTGTTTTACCTTAGGATCTGTTTTTCTTATTCTTCTTCTAAAATGTACAGTATATCGAGATAGTCAAAAAGTTCTTTGTCTTGAATGTCTTCCATCGCAGTATTCAGTTTATTTAACTGATTTGGTTTAACATGAAGTGGCTTTCAATGTTCTTTGATGCGAACAGTAACGTATCCCAGTTTAATTTGGTGATAGTGAAACCTTCTATTTCAATTTTAGAGTTCATGTTAACGTTCGAACTAAACAGATGTTTGATTTGATCCATTTTAGATGAGAGTTCTGTCCATTCTTCTTCGAAAATTTCGATCTTTTGTTCTTCTTTTACATCCAAGTATACGAGTGTGTTGTCTTCGTGCGGCAGTTATCGTACATAACAACTAAATCGAGATTGTAGGAAATGTTATAACATCCTCGCAAACACGTTTTCACTTCTCCTTGATCCGTGTAACTATGTGCTCGCACTGTGAAATTGGTTTCATACCGATGATGACTTTCTTCTGAACTTGTTTCATCTTCTGAGGTTGATGATTCAATGTTATTCATTATAGTTTCGTTGTCAGCCATTTTTTTGACGCAATGAATTATGTTGCTACGTTATGTTGTCATAGCTACACTTAGTAACGAGTGTTTACTTGATTTGTAGCGCATACCTTAGCAACCGTGTTACACAGAGAGAGGATACCAAAGACAATCTAAATCATAAATTTCTGCTGGTATTGATTCATTTATATGTCTCCAGCCGGGAAAATAAAGAATTAAGTCATCATTTATGAACAGAGTGGCAGAGAATGAGTTACATATGTTCTAGTATACTTTGAAATTGACTTCTGAAAGTGATTGTTTGATCTAAAAATAGTATATTCACAGATTTCAATGACTGGATAAAATTTTTATATTCCTTAGACTTAAGTACTGTAGTAGTTTCATTGATACGACTATTTCCATGAAATATTATTGAAATCTTGCTGTATCTTGAATTATCTCGGGTTTGCCATTTAACTCCAAAGTGATCTGTGTAATACATGACATTGATTAATTTTTTTAAGTTTTTTATTACTTCGTTTAAAAGTGAAGAAGTTTGAACTTCATCGTTTTTCCATTTATTCAAAAAAAGTTCTGCTGTTTCATTTTTTAAAATAAAAGTAATTATTTTAGTGTTTTCATATGGAAAAATATTATTTCGAGGTGAATGATCATTGTAATCAGAATCTTGTAAAATATAAAGCAAGCATTCATCTACTTTTGCTTTGTTGTCCATTATGTTTTTTTGGTTGTATGATTTTTTAGTTTATCATAGAGATTGTTTGATTTTTTAGTTTATCCCAAGGATATTTTGTTTGTTATATTGTATGCATAAAAAACATAACTCGATTTTATTTAATTTTTTTATTAGGGATAATTTCACATCGAGAGATGGAGGGCATTTCATTGATTTTATTAATGGTTTATATGATGTTGATTTTTTTTATTTTTAATGCGTTTTTCATCATAGGCTTGTTCTTTAACTGCATCGACTTGTTTTTTTCTTTTGCTGATTCTTAATTTGATTTTTCTTCATAGGCTTGTTCTTCAACTGCATCGAAGAATTGTTCTTCATCTGCAGCCTCTTCATTGACAGGGTTTTCTCTTGATGGTTCTTCATCCATTTTTTCAACTGGTTTTTCTTCAGTTTCATTAGTTGTTTTTTCTTTCCCTGATCCGAATCCTCTTTTGTTTCTTTCAGTTACATTAAGAACAGACACTTCTTCAAGGTGAGGGATGCAAATTCTTTCTATGATGATTTGAGCTATTTGATCTCCATGTTTTATTTCAAAGTTTTTATTACCAAAATTGAACAGTAGGACGGCAACAGTGCCTCTATAGTCTCCATCTATTACTCCTGCACCAACATCAATAAAATGATGAACTGCAAGACCTGATTTAGGTGCTATGTGACCATAGCATCCTTGAGGTATAGCAAGCGTTAAATCAGTTTTCACCAACATTCTTTCTTTAGCAGGAATAATATAATCATAAGCACTGTATAAATCAAATCCTGCAGATTCTTTAGTTGATCTTGTTGGTTCAATCGCTCTTTCTGTATTTTTTATATAATATATCACAGGTTTACTTATAGGATTTATATCAGGCGTGCTAACAGGAGTTTTGCATGGTGTTATTAATGCTGTATTTCTGTTATCCGTAAGTGTTACAAAATAAGACTCGTGTGAATATGCCATTTTTGTTGATATTGATATATAAAGATATCAGTAATAATATGAAGTTATAACTAATATCAGTAATAATATGAAGTTATAACTATACTAAGTACTTATGACTTGCTTAATGACTTGTTATGATATAGTTATCTAAGCTTATTTCAGCGATATTTAAAGCGATAATACAATATAATGTTATAACTATAGTATGTATAATACTAAGTACTTATGATTATTGCTATACTACTTGTTATATGATATATAGTTATTTAGTTCTCAGCTTATCACAACTATATTAAAAGCAGTTATAAACAGATAACAATATTATGTTATGATAATAGTAAGTTGTTACAATTGTTATATCACTAGTTATGATATATAGTTATTTAAGATTATCATAAAGATATTTTAAGCAATCTTATGATTAGATGACAATGTGATAAAAAATTATAACTATATCAAGTTATTACAATCTCAGCTTATCACAACTATATTAAAAGCAGTTATAAACAGATAACAATATTATATTATGATAATAGTAAGTTGTTACAACTGTTATATCACTAGTTATGATATACAGTTATCTAAGGTTATCATAAAGATATTTTAAGCAATCTTATGATAAGATGACAATATGATAAAAAATTATAACTATGACAGTTGTTACTATTGTTGCTGTATTATTTATTATAATATTTAGTTATTTAAGCTTATCACAAGATATTTAAAGCAATCTTATAATCAGATAACATGATAATATATTATAACTAATAAATTGTTATGACTAACTGTATTGTAGTTATTAAAGCTTATCACAAAGATATTTTAACATTTTAATTAAAGCCTGCTTGTTCACTTCCTGTTCTTTTATCGAATTCATCGAAGATAATTTTCAAACCATCTTTTCTGTTCATGTCAGACAGAGCTTTTATGAGATGGTGAGTTGCACTGTATTTAGATGTTTGCCACATTTTTAGCACTTGGAAGGCATATTGAGTTAAGTCACGTTCAGGTTCATAAGAAATATTTTTTATATCTTTATATGATATGTTTAAATAAATGGCGATATATTTCCAGTCTGATGGTATTTTTTCGCTCAATTTGCTCAAGAAAAGATATATAGCAGTGGAATCAGTATGGTAATTTTCCAATAATTTTTCGCCAAAATATTTTTGAGTGAATTCTATTAAGTCTCTTCTGCTAGTTTCTAGAAAACTTGTTTCTAGTTCCTCCCATCTCTTGTATGGAGGAAAATTTCTCCACCATTTTTTTAACATTTCTAATGCCATTTCGCATGGTTTTTTAGACTTAAAAATATTTTCTAAACGGTGATCAGGTATGCCTAGATAAATACCTAGTTTCATCCAGTCTGTACCTAACAGTACAGATATTTGTTGTAAGACTTGATCAGAATAACCTAAGTCTTGATTGAAATAATAGGATGGCAAAGGCATTTTGAAGTTATATGTAATCAGATGTAAAGTTAAGATTGGTTATGTTAGCTGTATCACAAAGTAGTATCGGAAACTGGTTATGTTAGCTGTATCACAAAGTAGTATCGGAAACAAGTATACTATGATGCAAAAACAAAAATAATATAATATGTATAAGGTTATATATGATATATAAAAAAGGACATAAATTTACAATATGCATAAGTTCATATATGATACAGTAAGTAAAAAACAAATATATAGCCAGTAAAGATATCGTAAAACTTGTATATTTAATGTTTGTGATTTGTGTTTTTGTTTTTTTTATTTACAGAATTTGTAATAATATATTTTTTTATTTTAAGCATTTTTTATTGCTGACTTAGAATACTTTTCCACGAAGCAAGATAAAAATTTACTTTTTCTCTGTCTTCGATAGTGTATCTACTAAAGAAATTTGGATTAATGTTTAACATTTCATGAAAGGTAATTTCTCCGTTTAAAATATCATTCACAGTTATATTTTTGATTTTCAAATCTTTTTCTATATGACAGGCTATCATATCAAATACACTTTCAATTAAAGCATATTTTTCCATGTTTTTACCTGAATAGTATTCAGGGTGATGATCATTATTTTTATAATGATGATCTAATGCATTTTCCCAAATTTTTTTGTCTTTTTCATCTTTAAGACCTTCAGTAGAAAAGAATTTTAAGGTATAACCTATAGCTTCTTTTACTGATAATTTTGATAAATCATGCATATTTAATCGTTTTATAAGACAAATTTTTTCTGCATAATTAAATACTGTTTCTCCTATAACGAAAAAGGCTGCAGATATTATTTGCCTATGCTTGAATACCTGTTTATAGTGTTCAAGGAGTATGTTTAAGAAAGCAGAATTGCATATAATTTTTTCTTTTTTAGCATTAACATATTTGATTGCTATTTCGTCACTGATGTTCTTATTTTTTAAAAGATTTCTTATGCTGTATGTTTGAAAACTCATTTTGAATTATATAGCAGTGATTAAGTATACCTAATCACATTCATGTTTTTCTTCATAAAACACTTCATCAGGTATACTTCTATATATGTTTAATAAACTCTCACGAGGGAGATCTACTATATCTATATCTTCAGCAGCTTCTTCATCCTTATCATTACTGTCTGATACTATAGTGTTTATGTAAATCGGACCTTTTCTTTTCCTGTATTCCCTCTCCATTTTAGCTATGCCATAGGCTTTTCTATGTGCTAACATACTCATGACTTCTTTTTCTGTCTCTTTTATTTTATAAGAGAGAGAAGAATTTTTTTCTTCTTCTTCTTTTATTTTGTTTTGATATTCAGTTTTCTCTTTTTCTAACGAGCAAATGTATGAGTGTTGATGGTGACAATTTTTTTCTAGGATTTCATTACGTTCTTTTTCATAGTTTAATTGAATCTTTAAATAATCCATATTTAAAATATAAGTTATTGTTTATAGGATCAGCGTGATATTTTTTAATCAGTTGTAAGTTGGAGATGTAGTATTTATCTCAGTGATTTTTCTTTGTTTAGGTATATGTATTACAACATATCTATTTTTAAGAGAGGAATTTATGGTTATTATATCAGTAAACTGATTTACTCTTGAGCTTTGGTTTGTTTGAGAATTATTTGAAACAGACTGTCCTAAGTAAGGATAGGACCAGCTTTTTCTCTCATTTATGTTTGTTATGTAACAAGTTAAAAAACTTTGTGTTTTTTCTCCATTGCGAAAAATGTTGCCAGTTTCTGTACAACATAGGAATATTTCATCTCCTTTTTGTAAAGGAGAAGAATATTTTTTTTGTGTTTCATTATATATGATACCTGTTATAGCTAAGACAAACATAACTAAAATACTACTCGCTTGTATAGCTGGTAGTTTCTTTTTAGTTGCATTATTGATTTTACTTAAAAGGTTTGATTCCGTCATTTCAATTTTTTGGATTTTAAAGTGTAATTGTTATTTAAGAAATCGTTTTTAGGTAAGCAGCTTTGACAAATTTGATATGGGAAATGAGCTTCTTTTATCACAGGTATTTTTTTCTTTTTGAAATGATTTATTACTTTATTATCGTTCCAGTCTGTATCAGTCGTGAAACTAGATATTATATCTTGCATGGACATGTTGTTAGCTCTTTTCTCAAGATAATATA
The DNA here is from genome assembly GCA_949317995.1 of Acholoe squamosa. Lineage (NCBI taxonomy): Eukaryota > Metazoa > Annelida > Polychaeta > Phyllodocida > Polynoidae > Acholoe > Acholoe squamosa. The sequence continues at coordinate 18,447,054 of OX439051.1, forward strand.
AACAATATTGTCCACAAGTTGTAGAAAATAAACCTTGTATAGCATGAATTGAATATTTATATTTTTCAGGTAATGCTTTAAGAAAACTTTCACAAAGAGGTAGAAATCCATATGAATCAAAATATTCAGCTAATTTATTAGGTTTTTCATAATATAAAGCTACCCAATGCTCACCAGGAGAATCACTGTTGTCAGTGTTAACTATGTAACTAGTAGAGTAATACGTCACTTCAGGTATGGTATCTGCTGAAAACACTCCATATTCTCCTTTTTTTTCTTCTTTTATGAGATTTAGATAAAAATTTATTTCTTTTCCATTCATTTTGTTAGGTTAGTCAATTCAGACTTAAATTTTAGCATATTACTTGAGTCTAATCTCATGATCTCATCATATTCTAAATATATAATGGCCGCTACTCCATGATCTAATTCTTCTTCTAATTTTATTACAAAACCTAAAGTACCCGTTTCAGTTAATTCAAAAGTTTCTGATGTTGCTCCGTCTTTAGAAATATCAAAGCAAAATAATGTTGTTCCCTCTTTAAATTCGTCTATGGTTACATTTTGTGCTTCATTTCTGAATATATCTCCTGTAGATTTAAGGAGAGCAAGATAAGCCATGTTATACATATTTTTTTGGAAAATCTAATTCATAATGATAAAAAGGAGTTCCTCCATCGTTTCTTTAAGTTCTATTTCTTTAACTTTAAAGTTTTCAAATTTAAATGGATTACGATTATGAGTGCCTGTGAAGCCATCTAAATGCACGAGACCAATTATGACTCTTTTAGGTAAAGGTGTGTTATTCACAACATGTGAAGCTTGAAGAATAGCTTTTTGAGGACCGAAAGTGACATATTTCATGTCTATTTTATGGATAGGAATAGCCCATATAGGTAAATTAGTAGCTCTTGCTTCTTCTAATTCTTGATGAAAATCATCTGTTAATCTAACTCTTTTCACGTATAAGTTTATTTCTTGTACATCTATAATATATTTTTGAGCTTCTACTTTTGACATTAAACAAAAAGTTTCATCTGCTCTATCTAATTCAATAGAAAGAGGCAAGTCCCCAGGTAATAATTTAGACTGTGAAAAAAGACTGTCATGTATTCTTACATGCACTTCAAACAATGTTCCGTTTTTTGTTTTTTCATATCTTTTTTTAGCTCCTGCATTGTGAGCTGTACCTGTTAAAGTGTTAACTTCATTGAAATCTTTATTGTCTTTTATGTAAAAACCTAATGATCCTAAACATTTAGCTGTAAGAGGATCATAACTTAAAGTAAATTCTATTATTGATTTGTAACCATATAAATCATTGCTGTCTGATATTCTTATTCCTCCTACGAAAACTTTTACATTCTTAAACATAGTAGCACCAAAATAATTAACAGGAAAAACTTTAACATTATCATTTATAGTTCCATCGTTAGCTGGAGCGTCAGGTGCTGTTTTATCTGCTTTCAATATTTTTGCTTTTATGTAAAGGTAACTGTTATATAAAGAAACATAATCTTTTTTGTTAGATTTTAATGTAAATTGAACAGTGTTGCTGTTTGGTGAAACTGTAGGATCTATTTTTTCATAGTATGTTTTTATTCTTGTAGTATCAGTAGGAGGTATATATTTATAATCCAATTCCGAGCTTATACAATGATGTAAATTTTCATTTAAAAAAGACATATTTTTTGTTCAGGTGTATCTTCTTATTTTTACTTAGACAATATAAAAAGATCAAGTTATCGGTTTATCTCAAGCTATTTATTCTATCCGAAAATATCACCATGCCTTCCTTTCTTTTTTCTGTTTCTCTTTTTTATAATTTTTGGCTGAGGAGATAATTTCTTTTGATTTGAAAAGTTTGAAATAACTTGAGAACCTAAATCAGACAAACTTTCTTCAGCTTCTCTTTTTATAGCCTTTTTTATATTTTTACCTTTTAAAACATTTTTTGCAATTTTTATTCCTCCTTTAAGAGCTCGTTTTCCTATTGCTTTACCTGAACTTTTCACCGCAGGAGTAATGAGAGGTACGACTGTTTTAAATAAACCTTTTAGTATGCCACCTATACCATATCCTCTTTGATTTCTGCTTCCTATGAAAGGAGTTAGTGTATTATATCCACTTCCATATTGATTGTAAAATAATGGATTTTTATTTTCTCGTAAAAATTGCCTGTAAAGAAGTTTTTTATGAGCACAATTCGAATACATTTTTATTTATATTCCTAGGATTTTTTCTTCTTTATCTCAAATGCTTTTTCTTTATTTATTACTATTTTTTCCATTTTGTGTCCCAATCTTTCCCATAATATTTAGGGTTGGTTTTTTTGATCTCCCATATCGTGTTTTACGTGGTGATGCTTTAGACGAACTTTTTTTCTTTTTTATTCCTCCAAAAATATCTTCAGAAGGAGGGGTAGAGGACATAGGTTCTATTTCACTTTCTTCATCGAATTTTTGTTCAAAAGAAGTTGGTTTTATTTTCTTAATTTTTATTTCTTCTCCTATTCCTCCACTTGCTTCATCTTTTTTATTTTCTTCAGATTCTGTGAAGGTTTTTTCTTCTCCTGAAGGAATAAATAATTTTTGTTTACCATATTCTGGAGGATAATTCAAATTATCGTCGTCCACGCTGTCAGAATCTTTAAATAATGATTTTTCAATTGGATCATCGTAATCATTTTCTGAATATTCATCATCTGTTGCTTCTATGGATTCTATCTTTCCTTTTTCAATTTTTTTATGTATTTGTCGTTGTCGTTTTTTTATAATGTCTATATTTTGATCTTCTATAGGATATTTTTTTATTTTATAAGCGTCAGCATCCTGCTTGCTTTTTCCTGGTTTATTGAGAAACCAAGATTTAGGTATATGTGGAGATAAATTATACCAAAGTTCATTAATGCCAAGAGGTTCTTTTTTTATGCTAGTATTAGAAAAAAATTTCATTATGTCTATCACATTAGAATTTTTTAGCAGTTTTCCGTTCATTATTATTTCACCCTGATCATTCCAAAAAAATTGTAAAGCTAACATTTTTTTTAAAATTTCTTTTATGTAAGGTATTTGTGCTTGTCTTATATGTGATAATATTTCTTCTATAGATATACCTGTATGAAAAGATTTTTCAGATTGATTTTCTTGAAAATAAGAAAAAAAAGTAGGATTTTGTTTAGATATATCTTGATTAGTACTTAAAACTTTATATGGTTGAATGTTATACATTTTTTCTGCTAATATTTCTTTTTGTCTTTCAAGAATAGGATTTTTTTCATTTTTAGTTTCTTTCGTCTTAATTTCTTCTATAGCTCTAAGTTTTTTATATGTAACTATAGGAATGACAATACTTTTTTTGAAAGAAGCAGTCATATTATTGTCTACTTCCTGCTAAACCTCCTAGTAAAGTTACAGCTAAAGGAATAAGCATAGACAAAAAACCACCTTTTTGTTTCAATACTGCTTTCCTTTTTTTGTTATTCACACGTCTATTTACTAAAAATCTTAAAATTTTTTTATGCTTTTTAAGTTTAGCATAAGAAAAAGGACTTTATTTAATGTTTCCTTTCAGTACGTTATAAATGCACTGACATATAGCATCTATGTCTTCTTTTCCTGCATATTCTATCAGAAGATTTCTTCTTTTTTTATTTTTAGTGTTACTTAAGACTGTAAGGAAAGCTAATTGCCTAGACAAATTAGGCCTTTTGTTTCTTTTAGTCTTTTTCTTTAAAATTCTTTTTTTCCCTTTCCTTTTTAATATAGGTCTTTTTTTTAATAACAAAGATTTCCTTTTCTTAGGCATTTTTTAAAACGTAATAAACAAAACTATTTCTTGTCTTTTATATCATTCTTTATTTCATTTATCACACATACATTTTTTTAAGTTTTATTTGGAATATAAACATCTTGGCCTACATCAAAAATATTTCCTCTTAATCTGTATTCTTGTGGAGTTTTTTGATGTCCGTCTATTAAGAGATAAGAATGTGGTTTTCTAGTTGCTTCATTAAAAATATTGATAAAAGTTTTATGATTTTTTGGTAATAATTTTCTTCCTAATATTTGAGGCACTGTTTGATCTAAAGGAGAATTAAATATAACAAGGTAAGTAGCATTTCTGTTCACAGTTTGTCTTTCTTTCCCTTCAGAAAAAAAAATTTTGAGATATATATATCACATTTAAACCTTCATGATGACAAGTTTGAGTAAATAATTTTCCTATTTCTGCATTATTACTGCTTTCTTTCATTAAGTCATCTAATATAATAAGTCCATTTAAGTTCGGTTTTATGTATTTATCAAAAGAAGAAGGAATACCATTAATGAAAATAACGTCTTTATCTTGCATTATAGAAGGTTTTTTAGGAGGTGTTTGACCATAACACCAAATAAAATAATGTTTTTGTCTAATATGCGATCACTGTTTTCTATTAAATTATGAACAAAAGTAGTTTTACCACTGTTACTAGGACCTGCTACTATCATAGAAAAAGGTATTCTAATACATGCATTGAAAATAGGAAATTCTATGTGCTCCATTTTTTTTTTTTTTTTTTTTAAATTCCTTCAATTTTAACTAGTTCTTCTTTATAAAAATTACCACTTAATATTTCATTGTTTTTATCAATTAATACATATGTTGCAGGCCAAGTTCTAAGAACATAAGCTACTTGAAAAATTTCTTTTTTCCAATGAGAAGAATATCCTTTTCTAAAAGTAGTTTTATATTTAGTAATTCTAACTTTATCTCCAACTTTAAAGGGTAAATGATGTTTTTTAGAGAATAAATATTTCCCGTATTGTTTTATCCATATTTTTTTTTCGTTTGCTTTAGTTACTTCTGAAGGACTTATACCTAAAGTTCTATGCTTACTGTGATTATAACTATATACTAAATTTTGAAGTACATCTATATATCTCAAAGTCTTTTTGAAAGTAAGATATTTATATATTTTATCTTGTATAGTACGATTGAATCTTTCTACTATTGCACTTTTAGTGTCTTGTGATGTACTGAAAAATTTAATGTTATTTTCTTTTAAATATTTTCTGAATACACCTTTAAATTCACTTCCGTCATCAAATTGTATAATTCTAGGCTTAACTTTGCTTTTCATTAATATATTTTTAAAGCCATCTAAAGTGACGGAAGCTGTTTTGTTTCTTAAAGGAAAAATATAAGCATAACGAGAAAAACAATCTATACAAGCAAGTAAATATTTGATATCATCATTTTCATTTTTTAAATTAAATATACTAATTAAATCTATTTGCCATTGATCATTTATACCTTTCACTATAGTTTTTCTTCGTAAAAACCTATGTTTTATTTTTTTGTGAGAAGTATAGGTTCTAGTGTTATGAAGAAAAGCTGATACATCCGTATGAGTTATATTTTTATTTTTTTTCTTTGCACTTTCATATAATTTATTTGCAGAACTGAAAGAGGCAGGATCAGACGGATTGAAAAATATTTCTTTTAAAATATTTTCTTTGTTTTTAGTTTGTTGGTTCATATTTTTTGACACATATTTCCTGTATTACATTACAGAGACGGAAATCCGATATGCATGGTTTCGTTCTAATATATCAAATAATTTTTATACATGAATAGAACGATACATATAATCACGTGATTTTAAACCATCTCAATGTAATAGAAAGTGTGTCGATATATTATACTGTCAGATTTCACGGTTATCCATGAAATTTTTTCAATTTTATTCATCCAATAAAAAAATGTTTACTGATTAACAGGCATGTAAATTGGGATGAAGCCACTCGGTTTCATGTTTCCATCTACGTTAAATATCAGACTTTTGTTTCCTGTTTTTGTTTTCCTTGAACTAGAATTAATTTTAGTTTTATTTCGTGAGGTATTAGATTGCTGCTTGTTCACATTTCTCTTTCTTTTAACCTGCACCTTTTCCTTTCTTCCTGCTTTTTCATTTTCATCTTGACTTAAGTCATCATCACTTGTATTATTTTCCACCCTGCTAGAAGTCTTATTCATCTTTTTCTTTTTCTTGACTTGTATTTTTATTTTTTTTTCTTCATATTCATTTTCGTTATGACTTACATTATCATCACTCTCTTCTTTTCTTCTTTTCAAGTTTTCTTCTTTCTTGATAGGACGAACAATGTTTGATTCAACATTTTTGGTGGAGTCATTTTTTTCTTCTTCTGAAGACATGCTGTTCGAGTCTTCATTTTCGCTCAAATCTTCCATGACTTTTATACTGAAATTTTGTGCGGATTTAGCTTTGCTTCTTAGCTTTTCTTTCATGTATTTATTGTAACAGGCATTACATCTCAGGTGATTTTCATCAGACGTAAAAAAATGATAAGATTGAAAAGGTCTATGACACCTTATACATTCTTGTACCATTGACTCTGCACATTTTAAACAATATTTTTTATTTTTTACTAAATCAGCATTTTTACCACAAAATTCACATTTAGAAACCATTTTTTATCATAAAAAATTGAAAACGAAAATATATAAAGCTAATTAGCTAAGTCATTCATTTATCTCAATAATATTTTTATAATATTATTTTAAAGGTAATAAGGTAAGTCATTCATTTATCTCATTAATATTTTTATAATATTATTCACTGCTATCATTTTCACTTAATTCCATTTCACTTTCGCTGTTGCTATCACTACTTAAATTTTGTTCTTTTTCTTTCTTTTTTTTTTATTTTTTCTTGCTTGTTTTCTTTCTTCAATTTCTTAACTTTTTCAATTTTTTTATATATTTTATTTTTCATTCGAAGAAGAAGGTCAAACTCTTCTTTTTGAAGAGATATACTTTTATCTTTAGTCAAGTCATGAAAATGTAAATATATATTTCCTTTAAATTTATTTATATCTATTCTTTTCCTCCGACCAAAAGCCAAAGTAGGGTATTTTCCTGATTTGTTCATTTTTTATTTTATTATGCCTTAGGCTTTCTTTCTAATGTTAATAAGGTGAAAGTTTTTTCAAGCTATCTCATGATCTTTTTTTCTTTTTTATTTCTGGAAAAGGTATTTCGTTTCTTTTTCTTTTTTTCTTTCTTTTAGGTATACTATAGTGTCCATAAGCAAGAGATTTTATCCCGCTATCACATAAATATCTTTTATCTTCAAAAGGAGAAAGAGAAATCTTATGTAGGGAAATGGTATACACTTTATGTTTAAGACTTACTATATTACTGAATTGATCTTCTCTTATTTTATTTTTAAATAAGACTTTTTTAAAGTGACTATGTTTTATTTCTTGTATACAACTTTTTTTTATGCCTTTCACTTTTTTCTCTTCTTCTCCAGTTTCATAAAGTATAGAATACATTTTAGGTCTTAATGCTATAAATTCTTTTATTTTTTTCCCTCCTGTTTCATCTTTGAATTTTCCTAAAACTTTCATATTTTTAGAGGAAAATAAAGGATGACTTTCTTTAAGATTAGAAAAATCAAAATAATTTTCAATATTTTTTATCTTTTTTAAGAAATGTTCATCTTTAATATAATAAATGAATGAGTCTGTATCTGTGTATAACAATTGAATAATGCTTTCTGAAAAAGCAGGTAACATGATATTATAATGAAAATTAAACATCCATAATTTTGATAGTTCTAATACTGTAAATCCTATGTATATAGGTTTATTTAAAAGAATTCGTTCTTTGTTATATTGTATACCTACGAAGTCTTTTTGAAAGATATGTAGTGATTTAAAATTTGGTTTTCTTATAAGTTTTTCACTTACTAAAGGATTAGAAGTTAATTTCATAGTTGATCTTTTCTTAACATTTTCTAATATTTTCCCAAAAGTGCTGTTAATTAAAAGTTTAAAAAATTCTTTGTCAAAAGAAGAAGTAGCTAAGGTTCTTTTTGTTGTATTAAAATCGATGTATGGTTTCATCCAATCTTTTTGTTTGAATGAAAGAACTCTATGTATTTTTTTAATTTTCATTCCTAGGTTTAGATATAGCTTTAAGTTACGGTAATGTATAACATAATTTTCCTTTTGTTTTAAATTACATATTAATTTTTTTCCTCCTTTTTTATATGAAATTCCTATGTCTTTGAGTACTTGTTCAGCATAAGTGGATAAATCTACCTTTTTTATTTCTAATTTTTCTGGTGCTAAAGGAAAAGAATTATGTCTATCATGAAGGTTTGCAGGAAAAGATAGAGTTACTTCCATAATATAGCCTGTTTCATTATCGTCTGGAATGTTACATATTTCTAATTTATTTATTTCTTTTTTTTCTAACCATTTGAAATCAGAAATAGGTACAAAATCTGCTAAACATTTTCCATATAAATTATTGCAATCAATATAAAAAATATGTTCATCAGGTTCTTCTGCTATGGCATACCTGTGCGAAACATTAGTTATCCCTCCTCTTACACCTGTTTCTATGAAATTGTACATTTCTATGTCCGAAAATAAATCTAATTTAACCCCAGTATATTTCAACATGGCTTGATAACTTAAGCTTGGTGAAGTAAGAAAATGTGACGGATCTAATCCATAATAATCTAAAGCCTTTTCTCTGAAAGATTCGAAAACGTCACATAAAAGCAAAACATCTATTTTTAAATATTCTTTCAAATAATCTTTTAGGTTCTTGCATTTGAAAGCTTTGAACATAAAAAGAGCATGTTGGTAATCTTCGTTAGAAATGTTTTCTTTTGTTAAAGAAGAATAAAAATATTTTCTTGCAGACAATTTTTTTTCTTTCAAAACACTCCATGAATTTATATAATCATAACACATAACTCCTTTACGGATAACATAAGGTAATAATTTTTTATCTTTTAAATGCTTCTTTGTTTCATAGAAGTCATCAGTTCCTTTTTCGTTCATAAGATTTGCTAATTTAGCTAAAGAAGTAGGAAGAAATTGAAAAGAATCTATGAAACGAAAATTTTCAAAACTTAAAGTCAAAAATTTTTCTGACGATTTTGCTATAACAGATATATTTTTCTCGTCCACATATTTATATAATTTTTGAATAAGAAAATGAGTGTCATAGTTCATGCTATTATGAATAACAATAGGTATTTTTAATTTATCCATCCTTAAAGACGTATAAGTAAGATTACATCTGTTACAAGCATAATTTATGTCTCTCCCTTTACCTTCTCGCCCTATATGAGAATGATCTAAAACTTTACGTATACCTTTACGAGTCAATGAAACCCCACAAACGTAACATTTTCTCTGCTTAGTTATATGAGAAATATCCTGAGGAGTTAATTTCATAGGTTCTCTTTTATGGTGTAAAATATAAGATATTTCAGCTCTTTTTTGATATAAATAAGAGACAAAATTTGATATGACATTTTTTCCTACATATATGAATGGATCTTGATTGTATTCTTTATATTTTGACACCATTATAGCACCGAAAGCATTTAATTTATGTTCGCGTTCACATAAAGATTTACCTTTATAAATTGGTTCTTTCATTTTATAATTATAACATTCAAAATCTGCATAAATGATAAAAGGACTTTTTACTTTATTTTTGAAATCTGAAAAATTAAGATGTGAACCTGTAGGTGGCATATAGTATCCTTGTCCTACGTAAGGATTTTTATTACAATTCTGAGTTATGTGGGACTTATATTTTTTTTCTGAGCAAAAAGATATCAAGCATTTGTAACAAAAATATCTAGTTTTTTTCCAAAAAAAAGGTCTTATAAACTTATGTAAATTCCTAATCAAATAGTAGTGATCATCATATAATAATAAATCAACATGTCTTCCTTCAGAAACAGTAGTCGAATTAGTAGAAATATACATAGGGAAAGGTTGAATAATCTTTTGCTCTGTTTCTAACATACCAAATACATTTATTGTTATTTTGTTCTTTTTTTCAAATTGTGATATTTCATTTAATTTCACAGGAAAAGTAGTAAAAGAAAGATTCAATTCATTTAAAAAAATATCATAAGATTTTGCTAAATTTGAATTATTTGTTACTTTATGTAGACCAGCTAAAACAGAATAAAGAAAGCATTTATTACCAGCTCCTTTTATATTTAAAATTGATTTTTTTTTGTCTATTAAGTATTTAGTCTTTTGTCTTTCTTTTCCTCCTAAAGGGTTATATTTAAAAATTGAAATTCTAAGAACTTTGATTTTTTTAAGAAACCATCCTGATCCCATGTGAAGGAAAGAATCAAAAAATCCTAATATAATAGAAAAACTAGACCTAATTGTTTCTTCTAAATTCAAAGAATCAAACCCAAATTGAACTGGACTTAAAAACCATGGTTCTATTTGAAAATATTCATTAGTTTCTAAGTTATATTTTCCTAAAATAACGCAAAGTCCTATCTGAAATTTAACTCCACCTTCTTCTTTCTTTACTTTTGATATTTTTTTCTTCACTTTTTTTAAATTTTTGAACAGAAATAAATCAGGATCATATTTTAAAGAATTAGGAATGATATCATATTCTGTGATAAGATTTTTTAATGCTCTATGACGATAAATCATTAGACTAGCGGTCTGAAATGTAAAACCAAAAACACTGTTCCGTATTCAAATTTAACAAGATCTCCTAAGTCATCACAGACAGTTATTTGAATTTCTTGTATTTCATTTCTTTTAAGTTTTTTATAATATGGAGTAACAAAAACTTCTGTTATGTCATCACCAAAGCTTCCTGTGCATCTTATTGTTCTTAAAAGTGGAACTTGTTTGTTTCCTACTACTTCATAACAAACTATGTTGCTATAAATATAAATATTAGATGCTATGTAATGCAAATTAGGAACCCCACCCGCTATGAAATTTTCATATTCATTTGGTCCTAAATTTGATGCTATTTTTTTATATTCTTCAAAATTTTCTAAAGGAGGTCCCATGAAAGACACAGTGTTTCCTTCTTTTTTCTCAGCTTTTTCATGTAAATCTAATCTTAACAAAGAAGACAAATCAGAAGAAAAAGTTACTATGTCTCCTTTTCCTACTTTAAGAATAGGTTTTAAATTTTGTGGTTCTATTTTCATAAAAGGTTTTCGCTCTTTTTTAAAGAAAACATCATCAGGATGAATATCAATTTTTTCTAAAACAGAATTTATAGTTCCAATAAGGTTATTAATAGAATTATAATTTCCATAAGGAATTCTTTCTACTATGAACCTTTTCTCCAAGGTAACATCACTTGCAGAATTTGCTATGAACACATTTTTTTTTAAATTTAAAAAAATTTCTTTCCACTATTATAGTTCTATTTCGTTCTGGTCTTTCAGGAAAATTATACCAAGAAATAGGTATATTAACTTCCACCACTCCAACCTCCCATTTCCCTTTCAATGTAATAGTTGAAGGTAAATTTACATAATAAGAACTTGTTTTGTTTTCCCTAGAAGGGTGAATAGTATTAGAAGGTAAATTCACGTAAAAAGGAGAGGAAATTGACATTTCTTTTTTTTACTTATATGATATATACTTTTTTGATTATCTCAAAGAAATTAAACTTAAAAAATATTTATTAATTTCATAATTGAAAACATTATATAACATCATAACATAACACTGTTATATTTTTCAACATTTTTATTTTCAAGTAAAGCCATTTTAGGTCACTTGTCTTTCTTCAAAGAAGAGCATGATTCTGATTTTTTTGATAACCATAATAATATATCTTTTTCATACCTATATATTGGCTTCTTTTCAAATCATTTAACATCACAATATTTACACTTTTTTATTTTATGATTCGTTTTCATAAAGAAAAATTCTAAACATTTTATATGAACAGGTTGCATGCAACAATGAATGTAAGTAACATTTGTGCTTTTAGAAGAAATTATCAGCTCTGAAGAACAAAGTTTACAAAACATATAAAGAATAGACATTTTATGTTCTTTTTTTCTTATTTGATCTCTTATTTTTTTCTTCAAAGGACTTAAAACATAATCATTAGGATTAACATTCAAGTAATGTTTTTTGTGAGCAGGTTTCATCAATTCTATTACATCTTCAAAATATGAAATTTCTAAAATAAAACATGAAAAATCCTTTATTCTATAATAAAAATCTGTATATTTTAAAAATATACAGCACATTTTAATAATTCTAGGCAATAACATGACATCAGATAAAACAATCTTCATTATTTCTTCTAAAAGATATGAAGACTGAAAGAAATCAGAGAAAAAGCATAAAGCTTCTACTCTTATTTCTTTTAAAGATGAAAATGGCTGAATCAAAGAAAGCGCTGTAAATATATGTTTAGCTTCTGTTACACTCATATAATTCTGAACAGGGAAACTGACATCTATTAAATCATCTATTTTACCACCAGTGAAAGTCAACATAGCTTCTAAGTAATAAACACGACTTAAAAGCAAACCAACATTAACTTTAATTGTCATCTTTCATATCAGCAATTTTTTTTCTGATATAACTTACTGTGAAATCTCTTCTCAAAACTTGACACTTTATATCTACTCAATAACTTACAATAAATCCTCTTTATTTCAACCCTTATCCAACAAATATGGTAAAGGCATATTATCTTCAATAGACTTTATATATCAAAACTTGTTTGATAAATATGGTACAGAATGTTCTGTTTTAAGGTTCTTAACCTGAAATGTCACAGTGCCTGACTAAACACCGAACTTACAGGTTATATACTCTTATGTGATAAAGGATACCTGTTAGAAGTGATCACACAGTAGTTTTTTTACATGCTTATTTTTCTTAAACTTTAATAATAATGTAATGCATTTTTTATAGTTTTTTTTCTTAAGCTTCTGAATTTTTTTCTTGGCCATGAACAAAATTCAGGACTACATAATGGCTTTGCTTTTTTCCATTTCATGCAACAATCATAACATGCTATACCTTTCCGATAATGAGTACTGTATGAAGCAAACTTAAAACTACTGTAACATTTATAATTAACTGGATAAGCACAACACAGCATATATGTTACTTTCAATGTTCTAATTTTTTTATTTTTATCAAAAGTATGATATTTCCCACACCCTCCGCAGCGATACTTGACAATTTCTGCATTAAGGTCTAAATCTTGTAACATATCAGTTATTTTATTTTGTAGTTCATTATCCGAATAACAAAGATAATCACAATAAGCAGATATGCTGTGTTTTGTACAAAGCAAATCGTCTAATATGTTAGAACGATTAACTTTTAGAAGATCTGAAGCAAACCAAAATAATTTTCTACTGCTTACATGAAACATAGTTCCGCAATAAACATAAACTTTCAATGCTTTCCCTATTTCTTTGATTTTTTTCGTAGTCCTTTGATATATATAATTAAACAAAAAATCTGACTGAAAAAAAGAAGCAAAAAATGCTAAGGACTCTATGTTTTTGATTTCATTAAAACGTTCATAACAAGCTTTTTTTGATGAAATATTTAAGAAGGAAATGTATAAAAAACATTTCGATACAGATAATAATGAATGTGCAGGTATTTCAATGTTTAATTTTTCCATCAAAGGTTCACGATAAAAATTGAAATAGTTTTTAAAGTATAAACTTCTCAATGAAAGTAAAAAAAAGTTCAAGTAGAGTTGCTTTTCCATCTTGAACCTATAAAAACAAGACGGATTATTTTAAAATATAAAATAAACATTGAAATTCTTGTATGACATTTTCATACTACATGTTTATGATATAGGCTGCACACATGTTCAAATATAACATCATATAAACATAAAAGTAACTTTTCTTGAAGCTTATGTTTTTATTTCTTTTGAATTATTTAATCCAAATGTGTTGACGAAATATGCTGAATCAAAAGGAGAGGGGAGCCAAAAAGTTTCAAGCAATAACGGCATGACATCATGCTCTTTTTTTGTGCAGTGAAGTACACTCCCCCTCCAAAGAACAGCTCGTCAGTGCATGTTTCACAAGTGATTTTTTTACATATTTTTGTTCTTGTTTTCGTAGGAACTTTTGTCATCAGCTTCATGAGAAGCGATCCTGTTTCTGTGTCTTTCTTTTGAGGGAAGACGACAGAAACAGGCAAGCGAGACAGAATTAAACGTTGAAGGTAGTCTCTCGTTTTAGCCTGTTGTATAGAATCAGAAAAAGGCTCAGTGACATTGACAACTTTGTCTGAACTTTTATCAGGAAGAGTGATGTTGTTGTCGTCTTTTACGACAACTTCACTAGGAACTAAGTCACTGTCTTGGATAACAGCAACTTCTTTGCCAGCAACATTAACTTCGTTACTGTCAATGATTTCGTCCTTGTCCCCTTCGAGAATAACTTCAACTTCACGATCACTGTAGTGGTCATTGTTGTCTTCAATACCACCAATTTCCTCATAGTCAACGTGAAGTTCATTGTTATCTTCTAAGGAGACAACTTCATTCACAACTTGATAGTCATCTTTTGACAACTCAAGTCCAGAAATCTGAATAGCTTCTTCTAGTAAATCTAAAGAAGCTGGACCATAGTCGCTTTTGCAAAGCTCAGAAAGTTTTTTTTTCTTTACTAGTGGAGGCATAACCTCCAGATCTTCTTCTTTTGATATCATTCTTTTAGTAGGATTAGCTCAACTCGGTCTTACAAGAAGAGGCATTTCCTCTTCAGGCTTCTGAAGAGAAGATGTTTCTTGTACATCACGAACATTTTTAGCAAATTTTGTTCCTTGAAAAAATTGGTTGTTTAACTTGGACAAAATAGGTTCTGGCTCTTGGTTTTCACGTTCCATCTGTAGGTAATAAATAAAATAAAGTTCATAACTAAAAATTTAAGTCAAAAAGTTTAAGTATAAAAAAATAAAACGTCACTCAAACATTATGTTAAGCAACTTTTATATAATATTTATTTCATTATTTTTAATTTTTTTGGTTTACAATTTTTAGGACCTCTTCTGTCTTTAGTACACCTGAGAATAGCTGCAGAACAATGTTGCGGACATTTGGCACATTTCTCTATATTTTCAGGTAACATATTAGTTTGTAAGACAATTAAATGCTTATATATTCTATCACATACTTTGATAGAAGATTCTAAGTTAGCCCTACACTGTTCTAGCTGTTCTTTAAATAAGTTAGCAAAAGGTGAAAACTCTCGTAACGAATTTACTTTATCGTCTACATCTATATCTATTTTTTTCTCATGCTTCATTTCTTCATTTTTTTAAAATTTTTTATTCGTTGAACCCTGCTCTTCACTATCTGAATCGCTCTCAGACAATTCTAAATCTTCTTTTAAAAAATTAAATTCAGGATCAGAAGAACTATCTTGAGAAACACTTCGTTTAGGTTAAACAGATTTAGATTTTCTCTTTTTTCTTTCTATGTCTAAAGATTTCGAATCATTATCCTCATTTTCACTAGAATCTGACAAATTCTCTTCACTGAAAACATTATCAGAAGCTGGTAATATTTTTTTATTCTTTTTTCTTTTCTTAGTCTCTACATATTCTTTCACTTCTTCGTTCTCAGAATCAAAAAAAATAGAAACAGGTTTGCTTCTCATATTTTCAGAAGGAAAAAAATCTACACTTTGATTTTTTGTGTGAAAAGTTATATTAAGATTCAAAACTTCTGAAATACATTCTAACAATACACTATGAGAAGAAATAAGGTCTAAAAGAATTTTTTCTTTCTCTTGATTTATACAAAATTCATACTCTTTTTTGTAGGCTTCTTCTTTTTTTAACAGAGACAAAAGAAAAAACCAAGTCTCATCTTTCATTAGATCAAATATTTTCTCTTTTGATATAAAAGACTCTTGCTTCTTCCTTTTGATATATTTTAAAATGTAATACAAACAATGTTTCTCTTTAAGCTTAATTTCATTCCAGTAAACTCTGTTAAATTCATTATTTTGACTTAAAATAAAAAATATTGTTAAAAGAATTTCTGAAATCAATTTAATTTCTTTCATTTTTATTATCTGACTTTTCCTTTATAATTTCGTCTAACACAAGTTTTATCTCAGAACATAAAAATAAAAAAATATTACAATCTTTAGTTATACAATTCCCTTTGAAATTATAACCTAAAGTAAAAGTAATATCTTTATTTGAAATTCTTATGACAGAAACATTATTCACATTATAATCTTTTAATCCTTCATAATTTACCCAAACAGATTCATATGTGTTAGACTCCTTCAATTTATATGAATATTTGTCTTTAAAATAAAATCGTATTTTTAAAAGAAATTCTATGACTTTAATATTGTTATTTTTTATGTCAATTTCTACACTTATTTGGATATTTAATAATGATACTTTAATTTTATTGTAATTTATTAAAGAAAAATGATTCCAAAAGCTTGAACAAAAAAAGGAAATAAACTTTTTAATGTTGCTTACAATAAAGTTAAAATCATTTCTTAAAAATATATAACAACACCCATTTTTGGTAAATTTTAAAGAAAAATCTTTTTTTAAAATAACAATAGAACCTCTATATTTAGAAATTTTCCCCTGCAGCTGATATAAATTCTCTATGTCTAACTTAGCACAAGGGCACGTTCTAGCTATTAAAACAATATTATTAGTGTAATACTGAATTGACATAAGAATTAAAACCAAAAATATCCAAACCAATTAGTTAACACCGAAAGAATGATATATTATACCATAATAGAAGCAAGCCAGCTATATAATTTATTGAATAACTAAATAAACAAGACAACTGAAGCACGTTAACCGAATGACTGAAACAAGCTAACTAAATAAAGCAAGTAAGCAAATAAATAATATAAAATAATAACCTTATCCAAATTTTATCAGCAATCTAGATGTTGCTAGCAGATCCTCGTCCTAAATGAACTGTGAATAACCTTGTTGATACAGTAAACTGTAAACGACCTCGATGTTAGAGCAAACTGCAAATGACCTTGATGTTACACAGACTAAACGACCTTGATGCTGCTGAGTCCTTAATCAAAAATAAGAAGACAGCGCAAGACGTCTATCTGAAAAGAAAAAAGACACTTAATTTCTTTAAGTTATCAGCATTATATCTTTTCATATATAATCAGTTTCATGTCATCATCTAATTATCGTTATTTTTTCAATATGATATATATATAAATTAATCAGTTTCATATCTTCATCTTATTATTATAAAATCATAATCATCATTATTATAAATTATTATAATAAAACATTATAAATAGTAATTATAATGTTTTTTTCAATATAATCATTTAATTATAAACTCATTTAGATTAAATTTTACATTATAAACTCATTTAGATTAAATTTTAATGTAAAATCTAAATAACAATTCGTCTTATCTATGACTAAAATCCAAAGCAAATGAAATTTACCTTTGCTTTTTATAGTAAAACTTTCTGACTCAAGTTCAGCAAGGTCACTCTCGGATTGAGTTTGGATTAAGTATTGATCTGAAAAATAACATTTCATAAAATCTTTAATATATAACTCGAGTTCAGCAAGGTCATTCTTAAATTATTGAGTAAAGTATTAACCTGAAAAAATAAATTTTTATGAGAAGATAAAATCTAAATCTTCTTAAACTTAAAACATTATTATTAGAACTTGGTTTTATATTCAAATAAAAAAAGTATTTTTCTTTTCTATTTAGTAACAAAGAATAGGTTAATAAATTTACCTCTGTGTACGTAGAAAATATCACGGAACAGATAATTAATTATCAATCTCGTACGGGTCAATAATCTCTGACACGCCTGTATATTTTGCCTTGCTAGTTGTCCTCCTCTATGTTCCTCATAGTTAGACACAGAGTTTCCTCCACTCATAATACACTAAAACAAAAAAAACATAGGAATTCTTTAAAGTAAACTAAGCTCATTAAAGTTCATTAATTGAACAAGGTCTATTTTTTAAATGCAGCAAGTAAAAGCATTCAGTTTTTCACTACAGTTTTCGCACAAACACACCAAATTACTATATTTAGTTTGTGACTAGTTTTTACTGGAACACATAAAATAACTTAAAACTGTAGTTTCTTCTTGAACGCATAAAATTTGAAGTTTTAGTTTCCACTCGAAAGCGTTAACTTAAAAAGGTCTAATTATATAAATCACCTACCTTACAGTTTTCCTTTTCCTAGGTTCGTTATAAGCTGTAGCGTATTACATGCTCCTCTCCTGTTCTGCTTTTATCTGGAAAGAAAATTTTGATTCATTATTAAATATCCACTCGAATACAACTAATTTCAATATTCAGTTTATTTCTACAGTTTTCACTTGCACGCATCAGTTCAGTTTATTACTACAATTTTTACTTGAACACATCAGTTCAGTTTATCAGTTCAGTTTATTACTACAGTTTTCACTCGAACGCATCAGATAATTTCCACTCGAACGCATCAGGCAATTTCAGCTCGGACGCTTTTACTTAAATGATCTAACACACCTTCAACAAAAGCAATAAGTTATTATCTTAATCTCTGTTCGAACGCTACGACCTTCCAGCTCATAACCTTATTTTTCACTTGAACGCGAAACATAAAATTACTTAGTATGTTATCATAGTTTTTTCCTCGAACACAATAAGTCATTACGCATGCGTCACTCTGTTATAACAAAATGGCTGACTATACCTTCCGCTTTAGGTAAAACCATCTTTAGCAGCAGTGTTTTCTCCGAGAAATCATACTTTTAAGCCCTATCTAGACCTTTCTGATTTATTTTATCTTATTCTATGAAAAACATAAAGAATACCATACTTTTGTATATCAAAAATATATCATAGTTCTAGAGAAAAATGTATTTTCCTGACGCATATTCCGCAATCGAAAACAAAATACTTCTTACAAAAATTTACCTAGCCTTATGTTTCTTAGTTAATCCGTTAGATGTCTCTTTCTGTTTCTACCGTGTCTAATGAAATACTTTTGGTTCCTCTCTACTCTTGTCGTGTCTCATCAAATATTTATGGTTCCGCTATGTGTTTCTTTCTACCCGATGAGGGTTCAAGGGCAGTACCGCTTTATCAAGGATGAGGGTTAAATTGCACATAAATTTGAAAGACATTTAAAAGAAATCATCTGAATTTAAGGAAAATTTATTTCAAATGAAAACTCTAGTGAAAGCCGAGAAGAGAATCTCAGGGAAATAAAATATTTATAAGGTGGTATAACGTCCGTCCCCCTCCTGATCTCGGACCACCATATAGTGATCCGCAGTAAAAAACAATCATAGAATATAAATGTGACACACAGACCCTTTGGTTAAGCGCTGATAAGCTAGTGAAAGCCGAGAAGAGAATCTCAGGGAAATGAAATATTTATAAGGTGGTATAACGTCCGTCCCCCTCCTGATCTCGGACCACCATATAATGATCCATAGAATATAAATATGACACACAAGCCCTTTGGTTAAGTGCTGATAGGCAACATTAAAAAACTGGTGAGCACTATTGAATCATTAGGCACAGTTCAGACCGAAATATAGGTAGATACACACGCAAATCAACAGAAAAAAACTGAATTGGTTAAACCTATATTTCATACATAAAAGATGAAAATAAAAATTTATAGTTATAATGCACGATTAGAATGATTATGAGCTGGTTTTTAAGGTGGTTGAGCTACAATAAATTATAGTGAGAAATATTTTGGTGGTCCGAGACTTTACGGCTAGGTAAAAAATTTGAAAACTACTAGATCATACAGGAACCAAAATGATTAACTTGAACTTCCGGGTTAATTTTGCCAGAAGCTTCTTCTGCAAAATATAATATTCTAAGACCTAACGTAGGATTTACAGCTTTAAAAGCGGAAAATCATGTCAAGAAACAAGGATTATTTTCTTTTAGGACCTAAAAGATGCCCAAGTTTCAGCGAAATCCTCTCATACCATCGACAAGCTGAACTACTTCGCTGTTATCTAGACATGGAAACTCGAAACGGGTACTTATCTATTTTATCTAAGAAGACTATGACTCACAATACTTTTAGTTAAAGGCTCATTGTCAGTCTTTTCTCATTCACTCGTATTAATACCTTTTTCTACAGCTAAACTAGTTAGGTTAAAGAAAGATCTAGGTTATTCTCTAGTTCTTCGTCATCTAGCTTACAGTGAAGATGTGGACTTATTTCCTAATATTCGTTCTTGTCCCTGCTTGTCTAGGAGTGGGAACAAAAGAAAATTGTTCATGCTCTTTCTTAGAGGATAGCATTATTTCCTGCCAGAGTCCTAATCTAACATGTTGGATTCAAATGGAACTGACACACAAAACTTTAATCACTTCAGAAATCAGGACACAAAGTAACGACCAAACGCAGGAAATACAGTATGGAAGAAACCGATTCCCTTTCTTTGAGCAAGTTTCCTCGAAAGTTGCTCTCTATTCTTGTGAAGCAGGGACATGCAGGTAATTTAAAAGCATTTATTATCCTATTTTACTGAATAGTAATTCGTCGAAATTTTTGCTCTTACACTCTAAAATAATATTTCTTAACCAAAAATACTAATCTCATAGCAATTTTCTGTTATCAGTGCTCACGTGTGAAATGTAAATTCCTAATTTTTTTCTCTGTTAGCTAAAAAAATAAATATGTATTCAGCTTTAGACCATGCTAAAAGTAGTGCTATTGAAAATATGAGATCATAGACTAGAATCTTTAATTCGACGCTGTCCTGGCACCGTGCCAAATCTGATATTATAAAAGAGATCGTAGTACAAATCTGTTATAACACATTGTCTATACCATCAAATGTTTCAAGGATTATTCTGTTATAACACTGATAAAGTTAACGTCCTATTTTAACAGGAAAACTCATGTCTACCTTCCAACAGAAGGAAAATATATCCGTCTCACAGAATATCATCTGATGAAAGCAAAATCAACCACAACAAAAACTTCTACTCTGTCTACTATAATCTATAAGTCTACTACCACCTACAAACCTACTGTCTACAAGCCTACTTTCACCTTCAAGCCTAGTACCTATATCCCTACTTCGATCATGTATAGACGCACCATCTATATCCCTGCTTCCACTCCTACTGCCTATACATCTACTATCATTGAAAAAGAGGCTACTTCAAGGTATTTCTATATTTTTACTAATTATTATAACACTTTAATTTGTTTTATATAAACTACGACTTTTACGAAAATGCCAACGACGTCAAAATATTTTCTATATATCTTTTTAAGTCACTGAAGAGACTTTATAACCTTAAAAATGTCTTAAGAAATCCTGAATCCAAAACCATATAAACGTTGTTATATTTTCTTTAACTCTGTTCTAGTTTTTCAAAAGACATAATAACCTTATATTTTTAGAAATATCTTAACAAAAATTACCTATCATACATTAATATAATATAACCTTTCTTTTCAGAGAAAAACTTACCTTGATTAAGACGTCTGAACAGCAAACCACAACTGCTCCTCAAGAAAGAGACTATCAATATGAGGATACTATGACAACGTCTTCACTGTCTGGAGAAGGATTTCATCTGGAAGATCAGCCCAACACTCCTGCTTCTTATATACCAAACTATGAGGAGCTGTCAACCTTAAGCCCCGCCTTGAAGAGCAGCTCTCCCCTTTCAGCTGTACCAAGAGAGCACAAACTGAGGACTTTAAGCCACGCCTTAAGGAGCAGCTCTTCCCTCTCACATACAGTAACAGATCAGAAAATGTCAACTTCAAGCCCCTCCTTTATGAATAGCACAAGAGAGTCTCTTCCAAACGATTCTGTTAACTCTTCAACGGCATCTTCATCTTTTATTGTGTCTGTATCATTTGGTGTAATCATTCCTTTACTTATGATAACAAGCATTGTCATAATATTAAAGGCTCGAAAAAAAGAAACAGATCTCCTATATATAGACCAACTTCAGGCCAAGCTAGCACAAGCAGAGAAATTTTCGAGTCAATACCTCTACGTTCAAACATACCATAATGTCTTGCATATAAAAGACATTCCCTACTGCGTCTTATAAGTTGAAGGGTATATTTACTGAAAAAACAGCATTAAGATTATAGGTGCTTCTTATATACTCACTTTAATCCAAAAACATTCTCCTGAGATCTGTATGTGACATGGAAAAATGACATGAGACATGATAATATCCTAAATTCGTCATATGACACTTAGATTAGTGTCAAAGACATGAGATAATAGTAATTTAACGACATATAACATGGAAAAATGACATGAGACATGATCTTATCCTAAATTCGTCATATGACACTCAGATAAGTGTCAAAGACTACTGCGTCTTATAATATTTCCTCAAGTTGAAGGGTATATTTACTGAAAAAACAGCATTAAAATTGCTTCTTATATACGCGTTGACTTTTATACATTGGACATTAAGGTAGTAATTCTGTTTATCCAAGAAAACATTCATATTTTACAGCTACGCTTGTTAATAATTATGAATCACTTAACCAAAATTCATATATTTCATCATGTACGGTTATATAACCTGACATATGTATCTTGGCTATAAGGTATATTCTAGCCTTCCGTGTGGCTTTTAAAAGAACACTATTCATTATGCAATACGCTATTCTATTGAAATCTGTATGTGAAAAACAATAAATAATTACTCTATTATTGAAAATCTTTTAATTATTGGAATAATCAAACTAAAGAACTAAGTATGTACTGATACATAATTTATGTCCTTGTTTTGTTCAGAACGTTATCTGGAAGACATGATTAATATCCTTGTTTTGCTCAAGACATTATCTGAACGCAGTATTCTCTGGGAAAGTTGTGACATTTTGACCCTGGGTCTTTAGCTCTATAAGAAGTAATATAGTGAAAAATCCATCTTTAATCTTCTAAATACAAGACTCATAATTCTTTTTCTGTTCAAAAATCACTTTTTTTAACTTCAAGCATCGTCAACTTTAAAAAACTTATAAAAAATATATAAATTAAGAAAATTATCTTGAGATAATGATTACAATAATAACATTTATCTTAATATATATAGGATAAGACCTAAAGTGGTTAAGGGTGGGAAAGCTTCCAGTCTTCACCCTTTAAGACTAGCAATATAAAACTGTGTTTAATGCGCAATTCATAAGAAAACAACGGAAAATAAAAATAATTAGCAAAAATAGAAATAAAAAGCTGACATACCATCTGTCATAAAATATTTAATTAAAAACTTCAATAAAATTTCATTAGAATTTCTCTCTAGCACTTTATTAATTATGATAGTATCGTAACATTCAACAAGTACAAAACATAAGCCAACCTTAAAGGATTTCCTACCACATAGGAGACAAACACGTCTGTAACCAACATAAGAGTGCATCATACTCAATATTCATACGATATGTTTTATTTTCAATTATGATACACAGTACATAAAAAAATACTATGATAATATTCTCTCTTAAAAAATAAATAAAAAAGTGAAATAAAAAATAAATAAGACTTTATCAATGTAATATCATAATCTATAGCAAGAAATACAATAATCCATTTACAGTATTTAAAGGGTGAAGAAAAATATATTGCTTTGTCCTAAGAAAAGATTCTTACTATAACATAGAGAATAAACACCAGCTTAGCTAGTCTACCATAATACCTTACGTATAAGACGCATCTCAAAACTCAACAATACGTGAGATATTATAATATGATCAAAAAAAAATCCTACGAGGTCAACATTTTACTTCATTAAGAGTTAATAACCACGTAATACGATACTGAATCAACAGGTGGCAGCACTATTCTCTTTTTACATAAAGCTACGTATTAGAACACCACTGTCCTATAGAAATATGACGTTATATAAAGAAATATATCGATACAATATAAATCTTTTATATAATAAACTATAACCTATACCAATAAAACATTAGGTAATATTTATTTATAACACGTCATCTCTGAAAACATTTATCAATGTAGCACACCCATAATCATAACACTCGTACATGAACATATAGAAATAAATTCATGCATGTATCATACTAATATAACTTAAGTCTAGGCTAACACTAGCTTAAGAGTTCGTAGATCTAACATTTGGAATTTTTGAAGGTCTGGTCTCTCCAGACCAATATTTAATCCAAAAACATTCTCCTGAGATCTGCATTATACTTCTTCAATCCAACTTACTGATATAATCCCAAAAAAAAATCCTAAGAGGTCTACATAACACTTCATTAAACGTCATCAAACAGTCTCGATTCATCAATAAAATGATATTCATCAGCGCTGTATATAATACTCTACTATATCAACAGGCAGCAGGACTATATACTATTTAAGAGTTTACAGCATAACGAAACTCAGGGTAAGGAAGGTGGAGGGTATGTATTGTTGGCCCCTAATGCTTTCATATTGTATGATTTGGTTAAAACGAAATTCATTTATAACTAAAATTACACACTTTGTTATAACAAAATTTACTGTAGTAATTTAACAACATACAACCTAATGACAAGGACATGGAAAAATGACATGAGACATGATCATATCCTAAATTCGCCATGTGACACTCAGATTAGTGTCAAAGACATGGGATAATAGTAATTTGACATGTGACATGGAACCTAGTGACAAGGACATGGAGAAAAATGACATGAGACATGATCATATCCTAAATTCTCCATGTGACACTCAGATTAGTGTCAAAGACATGGGATAATAGTAATTTGACATGTGACATGGAACCTAGTGTCAAGGACATGGAGAAAAATGACATGAGACATGATCATATCCTAAATTCGCCATGTGACACTCAGATTAGTGTCAAAGACATGGGATAATAGTAATTTGACAACATGTGACATGGAACCTAGTGACAAGGACATGGAGAAAAATGACATGAGACATGATCACATCCTAAATTCGCCATGTGACACTCAGATTAGTGACAAAGACATGGGATAATAGTAATTTGACAACATGTGAGATGGAACCTAGTGACAAGGACATGGAGAAAAATGACATGAGACATGATCACATCCTAAATTCGCCATGTGATACTCAGATTAGTGTCAAAGACATGGGATAATAGTAATTTGACATGTGAGATGGAACCTAGTGTCAAGGACATGGAGAAAAATGACATGAGACATGATCACATCCTAAATTCGCCAGCTGACACTCAGTTTAGTGACAAAGACATGGGATAATAGTAATTTGACATGTGACATGGAACCTAATGACAAGGACATGCAGAAAAATGACATGAGACATGATCACATCCTAAATTCGTCAGCTGACACTCAGATTAGTGACAAAGACATGGGATAATAGTAATTTGACATGTGACATGGAACCTAGTGTCAAGGACATAGAGAAAAATGACATGAGACATGATCATATCCTAAATTCTCCATGTGACACTCAGATTAGTGACAAAGACATGGGATAATAGTAATTTGACATGTGACATGGAACCTAGTGACAAGGACATGGAGAAAAATGACATGAGACATGATCATATCCTAAATTCTCCATATGACACTCAGATTAGTGTCAAAGACATGGGATAATAGTAATTTGACATGTGACATGGAACCTAGTGTCAAGGACATGGAGAAAAATGACATGAGACATGATCATATCCTAAATTCGCCATGTGACACTCAGATTAGTGACAAAGACATGGGATAATAGTAATTTGACATGTGACATGGAACCTAGTGTCAAGGACATGGAGAAAAATGACATGAGACATGATCATATCCTAAATTCGTCATGTGATACTCAGATTAGTGTCAAAGACATGGGATAATAGTAATTTGTCATGTGACATGGAACCTAGTGACAAGGACATGGAGAAAAATGACATGAGACATGATCATATCCTAAATTCGCCATGTGACACTCAGATTAGTGTCAAAGACATGGGATAATAGTAATTTGACATGTGACATGGAACCTAGTGTCAAGGACATGGAGAAAAATGACATGAGACATGATCATATCCTAAATTCGCCATGTGACACTCAGATTAGTGACAAAGACATGGGATAATAGTAATTTGACATGTGACATGGAACCTAGTGTCAAGGACATGGAGAAAAATGACATGAGACATGATCATATCCTAAATTCTCCATGTGACACTCAGATTAGTGTCAAAGACATGGGATAATAGTAATTTGACATGTGACATGGAACCTAGTGTCAAGGACATGGAGAAAAATGACATGAGACATGATCATATCCTAAATTCTCCATGTGACACTCAGATTAGTGACAAAGACATGGGATAATAGATATTTGACATGTGACATGGAACCTAGTGTCAAGGACATGGAGAAAAATGACATGAGACATGATCATATCCTAAATTCGCCATGTGATACTCAGATTAGTGTCAAAGACATGGGATAATAGTAATTTGACATGTGACATGGAACCTAGTGTCAAGGACATGGAGAAAAATGACATGAGACATGATCATATCCTAAATTCGCCATGTGACACTCAGATTAGTGTCAAAGACATGGGATAATAGTAATTTGACGTGTGACATGGAACCTAGTGTCAAGGACATGGAGAAAAAGGACATGGAGAAAAATGACATGAGACATGATCATATCCTAAATTCGCCATGTGACACTCAGATTAGTGACAAAAGACATGGGATAATAGTAATTTGACATGTGACATGGAACCTAGTGTCAAGGACATGGAGAAAAAGGACATGGAGAAAAATGACATGAGACATGATCATATCCTAAATTCGCCATGTGACACTCAGATTAGTGACAAAAGAATGGGATAATAGTAATTTGACATGTGACATGGAACCTAGTGTCAAGGACATGGAGAAAAATGACATGAGACATGATCATATCCTAAATTCGCCATGTGACACGCAGATTAGTGTCAAAGACATGGGATAATAGTAATTTGACAACATGTGACATGGAACCTAGTGACAAGGACATGGAGAAAAATGGCATGAGACATGATCTTATCCTAAATTCGTCATGTGACACGCAGATTAGTGTCAAAGAGATGGGAAAAGCTATGTACATAAATTATTTAGTTCCACATAACCTAGAACAGGACAAAGATTGTTCATATTATTCTCGGTAGAGGGAAACCCGAGAATGCGTTCTGCGTTCTAAATACGATGAAATCTATCGTCTCAATTGTAAACTATGAGCAAATATTCTTTATTGATATCAATAAAATATATCAAACAATGAAAAGAAAGAGCTCTATACATAATTCATTCAAACTGATCAAGAAAATATAAAGAAAAGAGCATTATACATGTAATAATTTAGTTCCACATAACCTACATCATGCCAGAAATAGTTCATATTATTCTCGGTAGAGGGGGACAAAAAATCCGCGTTTTGAATAAAAATCTATCGTTTCAATTTAAACTACCACTGTAAATTCCTCTAATAACTCAGCGAATGTTCTTTGCTGATATCAATGAAATATATCAAAAAATAGAGGAGAAAAAACTCTGTCCCTAAATCACTCAAACTGATGAAAAAAATCTATATCCTCTTAAACTGAATGTCTATTTGTTCATAGACTTAAAGGTGTAACACCACATTTATGATTTCACTGCTGAGGTGGAGTATATAAGGAACGCAATGTCTGGGGTTAATTGGAGAGGTCCGGGCCTCATGTCACGAACCTCCTTGTCTGTAGCTCCAGGTGTAGCTTCAGTGCGTAAAATATCTCGACTATTCTTCCGACCTTGTCGACTAAGAACGGTTGATGCTCCCATTGTTGGTTGAAGCATGAACGGGTGATGCTCCCACTGTTGGTTGAAGCGTGTCTGCTCCCATCAGTTGGTGGAAGCAACCATACGTAATGGTCCTCCTGTTTCAGTAACGCTCACCGTTCCTTAGAGCACTGATCTGGAATTGAACGTGTTCCACAATCCTCCTTCAATCGTTCAATCCTCCTTCAATCCTCCTTCAATCCTCCTTCAATCCTTCAATCCTCCTTCAATCCTTCAATCCTCCTTTAATCCACCTTCAATCCTTCAATCCTCCTTCAATCCTCCTTCAATCCTTGGTACACTCAGTTCATTCCTCTGTACCGAAAGCTCAGCTAAGAACCTTGTGACATGAGAACCACTTGACCTCTCTTTTGTATTTAAAATTTATGATATGATTACTATTTCCAAAAATAATCCTATTATCCAAAATAATAGGTATTTTCTGGATATTCAAAAAATATAGGTCTTCTTTGGATATTTTTTTAGAAATATCCAAAGAAGACCTATATATATACTACTAATGGGGCTTAGTGCAGGGGGCCCCTTTTCCCCAGTACCTGTCACATATTTTGCTGTTCATTTACAACATATGTTTCTGTAGATTTTTTTTAAAAGGTTTTATTGGGTCTAAAGTTAAATACCAGAACAATCGTATTCACACATGATAGATCAGAGAAATCAGAAAAGTTCAAGACTCCAGGCAGTCGCATTATAGTATTGGTGAAACCACTCAGTGGTCTTTGGGAAGGGGAGGGGAGTAGTGGGTGAGGGATGAAAGGGGATTGAAAATGTGGAAGGAGTTTAGTATTCTGTCATAGTGTGATATTTTACATCCTGAAGTATAATACCTGCAGCTCATAGAGACTCCAGTACACTAAGGTTTGGCTTGATCAGTGCCAGAAGATCTACATATGTATATATATATATTGCTGCTAGCACAGTGACATCAACTTATAAACAGAGATAGAGGGAAGCAGAAGAAAATTATCAGGAGGAAGAGATCTAATACTGTGCCTGGAGAATTCAACTTATTATATGGTATTTTGAAAAATAAAATAAGTATAGTGTAATGATATGTAAGTGTGCATAGTATGAACATCTGGCATAGTAGTAAATACTACATTACCAAAAGACCTCTTATCATAGGAGAAAAGCCCATATCAATCTCGAGCGTAAATGTCGATTCACCATAATGACTGTGGTAATACCACATGACATACCCTAGGATGAAAATAGAATACAATATTAAGGACATGAACATAGATATGGAGAAACAGTAAAACAGTGATAATATCATAGATAATACAGCATGAAAAACATAGATAATGACACAATGAGCAGTGGTAAATACCAGCAGCTGCAGTGGCAAATTATAAGATTATTGTCTAGAAATGGTAATACCAGCTACTAGACTTACCTAAACCAGTTTGTATCAATTTGTATAATAAAACAGTTTGGAAAATCTTTTTGGATTATGTTTTTGAATGATTCTTTCTCCAGAATATTAGTGTATTGTGCACAAAGGTTATTCCAGCAGTTTATCGCTCTAAACCTGGCTGATTTACCATATACAGGATGTTTGAGATCTGAATGGTCTTGTTGTATAGTTACAGTGGTTGTTACTGTATGATTACTGTGGATTTTGTTGTAGAATTACAGCAACTCACCTCCTGTAGATTTACAGCAAAATGTATTGGAACCAAAGTTGGCAAGGGTTTTTGCTGTAAAATAACCGTGGCTACTACTAACAGTGTATGCTGAAGGAACTGAAGTTGGTAGGGGCTACCGACCAGCTTCAGATGTCTTTTGAGAATGTATGGACCTTCCTTTTTAGCGCCTCCCACGCCGCTTAGCGGCGGTACCGCGAAGCGGTACGGGAGTGCGCTATGATGATTCCATTTGCCCCATGTGATGAGGTCTCACAATACAAAATAACAGCGGGAGGCGTTTTTTTACGCAGTCACAACGGCATTTCTTGTTAACTATGACACTTCACCATCATTAATCTTTTTGGCCTTTCCTCTTTCAAATTGCTGAAATTTCACATATATCATTGTATCTGGAAATTTGTTTCAGAATCTTAGTCAGCAGGAAGCACAGAATGCATATTTCAAATCATATGATCATAGTTTGACAGTGATGATATTTCTCTTTATCCCTTTATAAGCAGCCAGAAGAAAGCACCTCGCCCCCTGTGGCTTCCACCTCCTTCCTCCCCTCTCTCTCTCTCTCTCTCTCTCTCTCTCTCTCTCTCTCTCTCTCTCTTTGCCTCTATGACCTTCATTCAGTGTCACACATTTTTTTCTCCATACCAGGTGATTATCTAAAAAAGGCTTAGCTATAGGAGGCTTAATGTTGCCAAAAGTCAAACCTATGCAGGGCCTAACATCGCCCTCAATACAATGTTATGCAGCCACCCCCTTCCTTCCACAATGTTACTTTCCTTATCTCTCCTGTATAGGTTACAATTGATCATTTTAAGCAGTTAAAAGGAATGGTCATGACTAATTGATGATAGACTAATCAATCTGTAAGATACACATAGATGGAAATCTCCAGAATGTCATGTATCACTTAAGAAAGGAAAATGGAGTATGGAAAGTGCCTAGGAGTCATCTTCTATAGTGGCTCCCTAAAATGGTATCATTAATATTTATCGGACAGGCCAAAGCAGACATGGGAACAGCTGTGAGTTACACAACTGAGATACTTAACTGATAAACTGAGCTACTCAATTATGATCAGACAGAATGGGCAGGAGTCAGTAATGTTGGGTAATGTTGTATGTGGATGGGAGAGAAGGAGGTGTCAGTCAGAACCTATTGACAATGCTAGGGGTATCTATATTCAGAGAGTAATAAATTGGCTAACGGCCACTCGTTACAATATCCTACGATACACTGAATTCGGTGCCCATTAGCCCATTCCTTACTGTCTTTATTTCCCGATTAATCAATAAAAAATCAATAAATAATTAATAGAATATCAATAAAAACAAGTTGAAAACAAAATCGTCCCCCTTCCCCCAGAGTAGAAGCCTGCCATAGTGTGTGTTCACACGGCAAAAAAAAAGATTCGCCCGGACCGGGACTCATCCCACCTACCTCTAGTAGCTGAGTGCAATGCACTACCCACTAGACCACTTGGCTTGGTTTGAAAGCTTCCAGCAGTCGTCTATAATTATAATGCTATTCTAACCTTGCGCATGTGAGAGTTGTTGAGGGGTTACAACCATATCAATGACTTATACAGACCTGGTTCTAACCAAGCATTTCTCGTCAGTCCCCATAACGCAATGCATAGGGAGTTGGATTTGGGATCAGAAGACTGCAGGTTCTACCCCTACCCTGGCAATGAAAATTTTGTAGGTTTTAACATGTAACATATGACGTGTTAGGACATGTATATGACATGTTAGGACATGTATCCAGGATATCAGCATTCCTAGGAGTGCTGATATCCAGGATATCAGCACTCCTAGGACCTGCAAAAGCAACAGGTATCAGAATGGGAATATCCAGAAAAAGCACCCAGAATCACAGAAGTCGTGTAATAATAAAGGATATCATTAACTCTGGGATATAAGCTCTGCCCTAACGTATATGTAAACAATCATCTTGACCTAGGGTTACTTAACTACGCAAACTTGTAACTGTAAGCCTTAAGTGTGCCTTATAGCTTCATCCTTATCTCAAGGTGTGGCTTATACGTTGTTGAAGCCTATATACAGTAGTTTATAAAATACCAAAGTATTGTGAACAGAATATATATGATATTTTATCAATTCTGCCCTGCTTGCGACATTATACTATAGGACCTGAGCTCTCTGGTCTGTGCATTGCTATGTGAGCTACTCCACTTGAGAAGCAACAATCTGACCTGCTCTGTGATTTCACACTGAGACCCATGCATCAGATGGTTCTGGTGTTATATATGGAAATCTTTATATACTTGATAAAACTATACATATTCCTAACACTATACATTGTAGATCACATTGCTACATGTACACCATACACACACCTCCCCCTTAGTTACACATACTGCTGATAGGGGTTGCCTCCATCACTACCATACCTACCTGCTGTGTCCTACCTGTAACCTCAGACCAGCACAGGCCACAAACCTATACACTAGTATCATTAAGACTCTGTACAATATGCTGGAATAAACACAACTGCATCATCAAAAGACACAAGGTCCTGCCTTTTAGTCATGTACACCTGATAGCATTTATAGCACATCAAGATATGACACTGCTTGATCCTCTACAGACTGCTCCAATCCTGCACACCTGAGCCCAGCACCATAGACATCTGTGTTTCCATAGCTATGCGGAAGAGCTTACATTACATCTAGTCACGTTATTATGGCATCAGTTTATATTTGCTGACTTAATTCCTCATGTTGCAACAAATTGCAATTTATTGACTACCATAATGCTTTGCATATAAGGCTCTTTTTCTGTTCTAATTGAAGTATCACAGAAGGGTTGTTTTATTTCCCCTGGCTGCCTTATGAGAAACAGTCCGTACTCATGGGATGTATATTAGACAGTTGAGATCACAATGATTAGAGTGAAACTAATAATCTGATATGGAAAGCCACTGCTGGACTTGATCCGTGACCTTTTGCCTATAATTGCTGTAATAAAATATGCCACACTCATCTTAAATGACACAGCCATGAGAATAGAATAAATTTGTTTATTTTTTATAATGCTTGTGAGAATAAAGATACTCCATGATGAGCGCTTAATTACGTCCAGAAAACAGTGTGATTCACTTACAAAAAGTATTCAGGGCTTCAGAGCAGTGAATATTAAGTCTTTGTAAATTATTCAGAATATCTTCTTAGGTATGGTAATTCTATTTATAATTTATCAATCATTACTAGGATACAGACTAAAATTAATCCATACTGATGTACTAACCTACATGTACAGAGATGTAAGTCAGGTACTGGGAAAATCCCTGAAAAGCTGTTATCGCGACACTGGGAGAGTTGGCAGCACCCCTGGTATATAAGCAGAGTGTTCAGGGCAGACTCTGACCAGCACAGCGTCATGGCACCCCCTGGTGTTAAACAATTGTACTATGTTGCTGGCTGCTGGTATTAGACCAATCAAAGAGCAGCATTCCCTTCAT
This sequence comes from Acholoe squamosa, assembly GCA_949317995.1. Classification (NCBI taxonomy): domain Eukaryota; kingdom Metazoa; phylum Annelida; class Polychaeta; order Phyllodocida; family Polynoidae; genus Acholoe; species Acholoe squamosa. The sequence goes on from OX439051.1 coordinate 18,479,848, forward strand.
TTTTCCCTAGGTGGATATGCCCCTGAGATTCCCTGCCCAGAGTCTCCCCTGGACCAGTGAGTGCCTCTACTAACACCAGAAGGGGGGCTTAGTGGAGTCCCTAGTTGAATTAGAAAACTGAGGACTGGGTCTGTATAAAGAAAATAACTAGGGAGAGAAGACTTAATAAATTCTGTCCCTGAAGAACCTGGATATCTCTATTCAGACTACATTTTAACATTTTTGAATTCCCTATTTTCAGGGAAATCCCTGACAACTTACATCTCTGAAACATGGGCAAAAATAAAGAAGCCATACATTTGTTTGATATAAAAGCCTTCTGTTTTTCAAAAATAAACCTCCCTCCCACTAGCAAGGAGCTTAGACATAGTAGGAGGGGTCACTGAGAGTATAGTCTATGGGTAGACTGTGACAGGCCACCCCCCTGTACCCCCCCCCCCTGAAACTAAGCTACCTTGTGGCTTCAGTGTATATTTCTATAGAGGATTTGGTGGTTTATGGAGCTGTGGTATTCCTTTATCAGGGTGATACCAAAGGGGAAGAAGGAACTACCCAGACCAAAAAATCCTGCTGAATCCAGAATGCATGGTCATGATTCTCAGAAATTGACCAAAAGTACCCAAAAATGAAGTAATATTGAAATGATTAGAAGTCTTTTTAGATAGATAAATGTAATCCAGAGTTTGCACCTCGGTGTACATGTCCAAATGTCTACCTATCTCCCAATCTGACAAATACTCTAACTGTGCATTGCTCTGCCTATCCCACATACTGCCTATCCCTTAGTCTACCTATCACTTATACTACCCATCTCTTAAATCCAAAGCATCCTGAGCAATGTAAGCCTATCTCCCAAAAGGCCTAAATACTGAAGCTTACTCCTTACCTTACCTATTCTCCTCTGTAATCACTTTCCCATAGTGTACCTATCCTCAATCTGCCTATCATTTATTTTACCTATCCCTCATTGTGACTATCCCTCAGACCCTCATGTTTAAACTGCATTGTTCATCTGTCTATTTAAGCCTCAATGGTTAACAGTACATTGCTTATAATGTCTACTATTTTGATTATCTGCATCCTCTGTCCAGACAAATGCTTTGAGATGTGTCTGTAGATCGTACAATGGTCTAGCAATTTGGGCATAACCTTTGATAAACTTTTTGAAGTATTGGCATAGTCCTGTGAAGGATCTGACATTTTTGACTGACTTTGGTGTTGGGAAAGTTTTGATTGATTCCACCTTTGTGGGAGATGGTTGTAGTCCCATGGGTGTGACTCTCATTCCCAAGAAGTCTATTCTGTCTATGAAGTATTCACACTTTGATTTCTTCAATTTGAGTTTACCAACTCTTAAGCTGTTAAAAACATCTTCGAGGTCATGGAAGTGTTGTTCAATTGATGGTGATAATACTAATATGTCATCTAGGTATGGTAGGGCACATTTGTATTTGGGTTTGTTCAGAATCAATGTTACTAGATGGCAAAATCCCGCAGGGGCGGTCGCAAGTCCCATCGGCATCCTTTGGTAGACATATTTTTTGTCATTTGCTATGAATGCTGTTTTGTGTTGGTCCTTCTCTCTTATAGGAATTTGAAAAAATCCCTGTTGGGCATCTAGCTTACTGAATACTCTTGGTCTGAGTGACCCTATCATGTCTAGAGTGTCATCGGCCCGGGGTGTAGATAAGGCTTGATTGATTGTATTCTGGTTCAGATGACGAAAATCTGTTACGAGCCTATGGCCTCCTGATGCTTTTTTTACTAAAAAGGATCTGGAAGCCCAGGGGCCCTCAGCACATTCTCTCAGAATGCCCTGCTGTACTAGCCTTTCACATTCTTCCCCTATTGCGGCCTGTTTTTCTGGTGTTTGTCTATACGGTAGGAAATGACATGGTACTGCTTCAGGTTTTACATGTATAGAGTGGGTATACAGGTGTGTAGCACCAATGTCTCCATCTTTTCCTACAAATATATCATCATACTTGGTCAGCAGTGATTCTAACCTATCATGCTGGTCTTTTGATGTGAGCACAGATTTTGGTGGAACATTCTCTTCCAATTCTGGCTCGAGGTCATGTGCCTCACTATGTATAGCTGCTATTTCAGTCTGATTGAGTTAGGTTCAGGGTCAGCATATGTAGACTCACAGTCTGAGTCTGTGTCACTGAATGGAGGTTCATCCTCAGGCCGTATGGCTGAGATGGATTGATCAGTGTGTGAGGTAGTGTCTGACACCTGTTGAGGTTTTTTCCAAATCAGATTCCTTCACTTCCTGAAATAGAGCTATGATGGCACCCTTTTTGATTTTATGTGGGCGCCTGCTGGTGTTGAGTAACACTAGAGGGTGTTTGTTATTTTCCCTTGGGGTTACTGCTGCCCTTTGAACTAGATTTGGGGCATTGTTATTTCTCTGGAGGTTATATACTACTCCAGTTTTGCCTTGCAGTGATTGAGTAGATGTGACTTTACCCAATACTGCAAGTTCAGAGAATGGAGGGATGGTAAAATCCCTCACTGCCCTAATGGGTTTGAGAATTTGTTCAGGATGAATATTAAATTCAATTTGAGATTTTGTAGTGCTTAAGAAATCTGTGCCGGGAACAATGGGCTGTGTGAGGTTGGGAATTACAGCAAATTGGTATTGGAATCTGACACCTTGGATTCTAAAATTCAGCATAGCTGAATGTCTAACATGAACACTGATCCATCTGCCAAATGGATGTTGATTTTTGACTTCTTTAGTTGGATATGGAATCTTTTTTGGAGATCCATGAGAATTGCTTGTCTGACACAGGTGATAGTAGCACCTGTATCAACCAAACATTGTACATCTGAAACATCATAAAGATTTGCATTGATACAGCTATTTTGAAGAAGTACAATAGAAAGCTTGGTACTCTCACCTGTATCCTTTGATGATGAATCTAGTGGGGTGATGTGTATCACTGATGGATGTCTCTGTCTGTTAGATGGTAGATTGGCACTAGCAATTGTCTCTGGTTGAATTTTTGTTAATTCTGAGTGATTGTTTGTATTTGGGGTGTCACACTGCACTGGCCCATTGTCACTGTGACATCCTAGTTTTCCTGGTTCTGTGGGATGGTTGTGATGTTTGCCACCAGAAGCTTGGAGATTTGATCCATCACGTGAGGTGGTATGTGGGGGTTACTCTGCTGGTTCCCCTGGTAACCTCTTGTGTTGGGTTTGTAATCCTCCTGATGTGAGTTGGAACCCTGGTTGTATTGACCAGAGTTGCTGTAGTGACCAGAGTTGTTGGAACCCTGGTTACTGAAGGATCCGGAGTTGTTGGATCTCTGGTTGTTGTAGGAAGCAGAGTTGCTGGATCCCTGGTTGGAGTAGGATCCACTGTTGTTGTTGTAGCGACCAGAGTTGTTGGAACCCTGGTTGTTGTAGGAACCGTTGTTGTTGTTCCTATGTGGACTATGGCTCCTGCTGTTGGATCCTTGATTATATGATCTGCCATTACTTGGAGTTCTATCTCTCCTATCACTGTATGAAGAGTTACCATTGTTGGAGTTGGATGAGTTGTTGTCCCTTCTACTGTTGTGTCCCCCCCCCCCCGGTTGTTGATGTAGTTGCCCCCTCTACCTCTATCTCTCTTGGAGCAGTAGTTGGGGTCAAAGTTATTTCCTCTTTATCTACCGGTGGGATCTTTGGAGACAACCTTAGCTTCCTGTTGCCTTACATGGGCACTGGACATTAGGTTAACATCTTCTTCCTCTGAACTAGTGGTGACTTCCTGGACCTTTCTCTTAGTAGGCTGTGGGTTAGACTCCTCATCCCTTACTTTCCTAGATTTATCTTGGGTTTCAGCTTCTAAGGCTAGTTCTAGGGCTTGGTCAAAAGAGTCTAACTTCTTACTTTGAAGGGCTATAGCGATCCAGGGCCTCATGCCTTGGGTGAATGTTCTAAATAAGGTATCGTCCTTTAGGCATTGGGCATTACACACCTTTCTGAGATACATTGCATAATTAGATACAGGTTCATCTATCTCTTGTGCATGGAGTACAGTCCTGGAGATAATATTGTCTTGAGTAGCAAAATACTCTTTTAGTTCATGTACTACATTGGACCATGTCAACTTATCAGGTGTAGCACTTTCCTTGAAGGTTTCAAACCAAGCCAATACTTGTCCTTCAAGGTACTTGGGTAAATATGTTACCATGGTGTCACTGTCTGTTACTTTGTACCTGTCCTTCAGATACTCTGGGAATTTGTGATCAATAAATAGTGCTGTTGACATGAGTGGTGATGGGTGAGAAAAAGTTTTGGGTTTGGTTACTTCATGTTGCCTGATCTTCCTGTCGTCGTGTTGTTGTCTGTCTAGGATCCTGGTCATGTTGGACATCATGGAGATCATGACATCCTCCTTGGATCCAGAGGCAGATGGTGTGACGATAGGTGTGGTGGTGGGTGTGGGAGGCTGTGAGGTCTGAGTTGATACCAGCTTCATGAGATCTGCTATCTGTTGTTGTGCCTGTTCTAGGGCCTTCCGATGGTCATCTTATTCCTCATTCCTTTGTGCCACCTGTTGACTGAGGATCCTCTCCCTTTCTTTTGAGGCAAGGGCATGAGCATCATGTTGGGCTTTGTTTGCTTCTAGGGCAGTAACTGCATCTTGGATGGTCCTCTCATAGGCCCTTATCTTCTCAGCTGCCTGATTGGGTTGAGGACCTTCATCAGTGTCGGCCATGGTGGAAGGTGTGGGGTCACTGGTGTGTTGTAGGTATTACTGACATGTTGGAGATCACACTGAGAATGGCATTGGGGAGACCTCACTGATGTTTGGGAGACCTCACTGATGTGTGGGAGACCTCACTGACATGTGGGAGACCTCACTGGCGTGTGGGAGACCTCACTGTTGTGTGGGAGACCTCACTGACATTTTTGGAGACCTCACTGACATTTGGGAGACCTCACTGACATTTGGGAGACCTCACTGACGTGTGGGAGACCTCACTGACATGTGGGAGACCTCACAGACATGTGGGGGATCTCACTGGTGACCTTTTGAACATGGTGGCAAGGTCACTGGGTGGGTGGAGTGGGTTTTGCTGTGTGTGAAATTTTTCCTGTTAATGGTGCCAGCTTGACTGATAAGAGCTTGTGTAATTTGGGATCTTAGTAGGATGTTCTCCACCACTTTGTCATACTAGTAATTGTGCATGATCAAGTTGTCATATGAGAAATATCATATGACTAGTGGTTATAGTGAGTAAGAATATCAAGCTCTTATTTAGTCTTGTTTATTTAGTCTTGTTTATTCAGCTTTAGGCAGACATATAAGAATATCAATCATACACATGTTAATATGCAGGTAATTTCCACACACAGTAAATATTCAATTGTTTGTAAAGAATAAGGTTCTGTTCCACTCCACCTGTGAGGTAATAATAATAATAATAATAATAATAATAATAATAATAATAATAATAATAATAATAATAATAATAATAATAATAATACACTGTCCAGTATGGTCCTAGGTGGGTTCCCACACCTAGCTCCTGACCTGCTGCTTAGTGGGATAATACATAAATGTGTAACTTTACCCTCTGGTAGGTGTCTTGTAGCAGATAGCCTCTGGCCACTAGTGGTATAGTCCTATGCCTGTCTGGCATAGTCTAACCCAGCATAGTGCAGAGCTATAGCAGGTAGCAGGAGAGTTGACTGGAGATGTTACCTCAAGGGTGGTTCTGGTGATTCTGCTTTCTAGAGGGAGCTGCCAGTGTTATAAGTACCATTTACTGGCTTGGCCCCTCAGACTGGCTGGAGCCAGTGGCATCTGCCTAACTCTGTGATTGTTTGAGGGGAGTCTTTCATGTGTCACTGGGTGCACAAAGGACCCCCATGGACGCTGCCATGTCCCCCATTGTCTCGGTCGGTATGGCATGTTCAGACCCTCATATCTTGGTCGTTTACGCAGCTACAGTCTTTATCTCGCGCATGCGCGGACTTGAATATGTCAAGTTACCACTGCCTGCTTTCCGGGCACGTAACTTGCGTTGGTTTGTCTGTAGCACATTTGGAGGTTGAAACAGTCTCAGTAGCGTAACTTCCTTAATACTGAGAGTTCCGCCTTGATCTTGGACTCATTTTGATCGCCTAATTATGGCCTTTTCATAAATGCTTTCATATTTGATCTAGATTGCTCAAAAATGATGCTAGAGCAACTGGAAGGTTATGGCATCATTACTTATGTAACCTAATGTTCAGTTTTGGGGTGCTCAGACACCCATGACGGCGTCAGCGGTGCCCAGGCACCCGTGACGGCCGGTTGCATTCACTTACAAGTTATTATATTGTGCACTGAACCATGAGGTCGGTCTGCTTTGACCATACGATCATTATATTGTGCAGTGGACCATGAGGTCGGTTCCTTTGGTGATGTAACTTATGTATCTTTGCCCTAGCTGGTGTGCAGTGGGGCATGAATGCTCACATGGAAGTACAATGTATTAATTTCTTATATATTCTTTGATTAATACATGCATGGTAACCAAAAAAGATTGTACCATTCAATTCTGTATTGATTACAGAAAGCTGAATGGCGTAACGAAAAAGAATTCTTATCCATTGCCCAGAATAGATGAGACCATCGATTCTTTAGGTGGTAATAGCTGGTTATGTACTTCAGATTTACAATCCGGATATTGGCAGGTAGAAATGAATCCTGCAGATATGGAGAAAACTGCGTTTTCTAGCCACATCGGGTTGTTTCAATACAATGTTATGCCTTTTGGTTTGTGCAATGCATCGGCCACCTTTGAGGCAATGATGGAAACCTTGCTGAATGATCTACTATGGAAAAGGTGTCTAGTATATGTGACCCATCCTTACAAAATGGTACGGAAGTCGCACATACAAAATGTTTAGTTATTGGCATAATTATTCATTTACAGCTCATCAAGAGCTTTCATTTGGTATATAACACTTGCATATTTGAACCAGGTGGTCCTCTAAGGATCTTCTGTCGGTAAATTTAGACGGATGAATTAAAAATCGATTAAACTGAGATAATTGACATTTTAAACATGTAATAATTTATGAATCCTATATAATTCCCATGTAATTCTATATAACCAAGAAAACTATAGCTATGTTTTCTAGGCATTTGGGGCTTAAATTCAGTTTAGTAGGCAAGGATTCTGAAAGATATCTACCCGTAGGTTAGAAAAATGCTAAAATATCAATTTAAAAAAATCTGATATTTTTGACACTATACCACTTGAGAAGCCTATATCTAGGCTTCTAAATGTGCGACTTCAGTACCACTTTGTTAGGATGGGTCACATATCTTGATGCTCTCATAATCTCAAGTTGGTGTTGGAATGAATAATTTCTAATGGTCTTAAATTAAAACCTAAGAAATGTCATTTGTTCAAATAGTCCATGAATTATTTTAGGCTGTATCATTTCAAATGAAGGAATAAAAGCTGATCCGGAGAAAATCAAATCAGTCACGAATTGGAGTAGACCCAGAACCCCAAAAGAAGTAAGGTCATTCTTGGGATTCTGTTCTTATTACCGGGAATTCATTCCGAATTATTCAAGGGTTAGTTACCCGTTGCAAATTTTGGCTAACTGGACCCCCGGATGTACCAAGGAAAAAATTCCTTGGGGTTATGAACAAGATCAAGCCTTTAAAAAGCTAAAGGATCTGTTCACGAGTACTCCAGTATTGCAGTGTCCGAATGAAACGGATCACTTCATACTGGATATGGATGCTAGCAATGAAAGCATTGGTGTTGCTCTGTCAGAGGTCCAAAATGGAGTAGAAGTACCAATAGCATTTGCTAGTAATACCTTGAGTAAGACTCAACTTAACTACTGCACAACTTAACGCGAGCTGTTAGCAGTAGTAGTATACACTAAGAAGTTTAAACATTTCTAATGGGGAACTGATTTTACCTTATGGACGGATCACTCCTCGTTAAGATGGTTATTGAACTTCCGAGATGCTGAAGGAATGTTAGGCAGGTGGCTAGCTCACCTGTCTGAGTACGGCTTAGAACATAGTCAAATTCAGTATAGACCCAGAGTGAAGCATATTAATGCAGATGCCTTGTCTCGGATACCAATTTGGAAATGTGATAATCCGGATTGTACTGACTGTGGAGCACATAGAGCAGTATTAGCTGGGATCCGAATACCTTTCGAAACCTGGATAGACGGCATCTTGGAGTGGTCAATGGAAACCATAAAACAATACCAAGAGGCTGACTCGATAACTGCTAAGCTTTTGCAATTAGTACCAGAGGGTATACGTCCAGCCAGACCGGTAGTCTCATTGGAAAACCGAGAAATGAGAAGATTTCTTGCTAAATGGACCGAGTTAGAGGTCCGAAAGGGTATCTTATAGCGATGGAAGCCATGTAGAAATGGTGAGAGAATCATGCAAGTGGTTATTCCACATGTAATGAGTGAAATTATGTATTATTGTCACAGGCATAGGACCAGTGGTCATTTTGGAAAGAAACGGTCATTAGCACACCTATCCAAAAAATATTACTGGCCAGGAATGTCACAAGACTTATTAAGATGGATCCTTACCTGTCCTGATTGTTGCAAAAATAAACCAGGACCGGGAATGGGCAAATAACCTCTCTCGCAGCTGTTTGGGGTACGATTTGCTTGAGTTGGTGTAGACATCATTAGTGGATTCAATAAAACTGCTAATGAGAACACCTGTATGATGGTAGTGTGTGACTACTATACTAAGTATACGAAAGTCTTCCCACTACCGGATCATAAAGCCGTGACATGTGCTGAAGCCTTTGTCAAAGGTTGGGTGCTGACTTTTGGTGTGCCCTTGATGCTGCATAGCAATCAAGGCCGAGAATTCGAATCTAACTTATAGCAGGGTGTGTGTGAATACTTAGCTATTTGTAAGACTAGGACTAATTCGTGCAGCCCTCAGAGCGACGGTTTAGTAGAAAGATTCAATAGAACCCTTATCCAAGTTCTCAAATCACTAGTGAATGAGAATATGGATAACTGGGATGAGCAATGCCACTTTGTAACGCATGCTTATAACAGTACCGTACATTCGAGTACTAATTGTTCTCCCAATCTGTAGGCATGGACCCTGGACTACCTTGTCATGTAGCCTTTGTCGAATGTTTGAGGGACAGATTCCGAAAAGCTGAATCTGTCCGAATTGATTTAGAAAAGATTGTTCGTTGGCAGAAAGTGGGTTACGACGTGGACTTAAAGATGAGAAAGTTCAAACACGGAGATAAAGTGCTGAGGTTGCACGAACCTCTGCGAAATATTAAACTGGCATCCAATTAGGATGGACCATTCACTGTAACTCAGGTTATCAGTGATTGTACGGTAATTATTAAATCCGACATTGGACGATTCTATAAATCGAATGTCGCTAGGTTAAGAATATGGTCTGGGAGGGAGAATATGATCTGGGAGGGAGACCAAAAATGTATGTTAAAGGATTCGATAAGGTTCTGAATATGAATCGAATCCCTGACCAGGAACCTGACCTGAGACCCAAAAGGAAAAGGGGCAGGCCAAAGAAAGTACCTATGGGGAAGCCACCAACATTACCTAAGAATAAGCGTGGTGGTGCTAAAAAAGTCTCGGTGGGTGTAGACAGCAAGAAGAGGAAAGGAGTCCTGAAGGCTACAGGATTCCTAGAGCAGGCTCTTCGAACTGTCAGGTCCGGAAAGGAGTTCCCTGATGAAAGGGTAATCATCCGTCGCAGTCCTAGATTGGCCCAGAGGACTGTAGTGACCTAACCCACAACGAGTCTGATGTCCTGTAATCATGTTTAGTGTTATATGTTATGCGAGACCCTAAAAACTGACCTGAAAGGTGTATTTCTTGCCACTGTATGAAGTACCAGTGGGTAGTGGACGAATAATGCGGTGGATTTGCATAGGCTTTCCATAAACTCCACACAAATCCCCAGATGAGTCGACAGCATGAGCGATAATGACATCAAAACAATCATTTGTTTATATTTTCGCGGTCCGCACGTGTTAGACGTGTGACGTCAATGTGTCCAGTCTCGGCTAACCTCGCTTGACTCTGCTTTTGAACGTGGAAATGACGACACGGAACCTGGAGTAACGCCATATTGTTTTTGGCAGTAGAAAGAGGCGGACAAGGTTTTCATCCGCTCTCTGATATACTGCTGGAAGCGTTCACCCAGACAGAGTCAAGGCCCTAGGGAGGAGACTCCGTGCTGTACCGGCACCTGACGCCATTAAGTCAGGCTAGGAGTGCTTATACGCCCGAATTTGATTCCTTCAGGCCAATGGCTGAGGAATCCATGACCGCGGCCAAGCTATCCGGTGACCTGGATAAGCTGACGCCCGCTTCCAAATCCCTCACCCATGAGGAATTGTCTCCCATAACCCCGGAGGAGGATGAGCTGATGGAAGTGAATACACCCCACGCGGATCAGTCATTCAAAAAGAGACTGGAGAAGTTCAATTTGAACAGCCCAGGAGCCGCTATTTCTCCACTGGCATCTCCAATGGGAACAGCCGAAATGACTGCAGAACAGCAGGGTAGTCGTCCTTCGGATACTACCCAGTCTGAGTCCGCCGACCAAGTCGATGGTTAAACCGATGCCCAAGGCGAGACCAACTACTCTAAAACCAAGGAGGACCCTATTGAGGTAGAGAACTCCCGAATGCCTGCTATATATGACGGGAGGTATCTGTATATCCATCCAGAATTACAGAACCAAGTGACCAGTGATGGGGAGCCTATTCGCTTAGACCCCCTGATCCGGAAGGCTATCAAGGATTTGATGACCATCCATCAACTCGAGAGGATGCCACTGGGGTGGCTTGCAGATTGGACTTGGTACCAATGGGGATTGATAATAGACCCGGAATTCCGTGAGGTTGTGTACCAGACCAATAGAGCTATTGCCATGGGAGTCTATCAGAAGCCTGACAAGACCACATGGAATATGGTGCGTACCGATGTAGACTGGGTAAGTTGCATAGCCGACAAGGCTGGGCAAGTCTACCCGCATCCGGATACCCTCCTGTACAATCTCCATACACTTAGGGAGTTTCGTACCGCCGCTACCGAGTTCGAGAAGTGGGACAATGGCTACTACATTGTAGAAGCCGAAGTCGAGCACACTCAGAATGCATCTACAATTCCTGTAGACAGACACAGTGCTCTAAAGATGATCATCACTCATAGAATGACGGAAGGAAATAGAGCACAGCAAGAGCTGGACAGAGTCGAGGAGGAAAGGAAGCTGAGGGAAACCAAAGCTCCTCCTATCCGGACGATGAAAATGGCTGGTAGAAGTCCGGATACCGCCAAGGCTTCTACCAGAGGTGCTTCCGCTGCAAGTTTTAGCCCCAAGCCAAGGGATAAGGATCCTCCCAGGGATCCGAAACCTGAAGCTAAGGTGAAGGACCCGAAAGACGCAGCAGACGAGGACAAATGGGAATTGTCCAAAAACAGGAGATCGGAAGTAGAAGCATCTCCCAGATTCTGTAAAAGCAGAAGAGTATGCTAGCAACTTAAATACTAGTGAAAACACTGAGGACTCCATGCAAGTGGATTCTTTCGACGACGACTCCCTAGGAGAATCTTCGTTTGAATATGATGATGATGCAGCTCCATCGAATCAAACTGAAGCAGAGCGTTGGAAGAACGCAAAGTCAGGGTTCAAGGAACAGGTACCCACCTGTTTCAAGGACTGTGTATATGGATACAGGAAGAAGGATGGAATCCTCTATATGCCTGTCCCGGACCCATCAATAAAAATGGCAAGACAGCTGATGAGGACTGGATGCGATTATCTGATGAAGATCTGAATCGGAGCAAAGCATATAGGAAACTATGGCTTATGCTGAATGCTTCTTATATGTATTACACCAACACTCAGAAGCATAAGCTCCGCCGGGCACTGCAGAAATGGTATGGTGATCGTCAGAAAACCTGCCCATTCTCCATTTGCCAGGATGCGAGTGACGAGACTGTCAAAACCTGGAGCACTTCCGCTCGTTTCCAAAGGCATCTCATCGAGACACACTTTTACCATCATCCGGTTTACATTTGTAACCCAATGATTGGCAAGAAAGGGAAGAAGTGCACTATGATGGTAACTTATAACCGGCGTAGTGACTTAGCATGACACCAGAAATCAGCCCATGCGGATGGTCTAGATCTCGGCCGTAAAAAAAGGTGATGGAACTTCACCGGGAGCTTATGCGAGAGATGGATAAGCTTAGAGCGAAGATTGTTCTCACCACCGGGCGAGGAAAATCCGATATGCACGATAGCATATGGAAATTGTGTGAGGAATCTGGCCGGGAGGGTAAACGTGCCAGAGAGAGAAACGGGAGAGATCGAAACTGGGGACAGCATGCCCAGGGCCAGGTACTGTTGTAAATGGTCCTGTGTGGCCTGAGCTGCAGATCCAGCGGCGGCAGCAGAGGCGGGCTTTTTTTGTTACCAAACATCCAACTCTGCCTACAGTTAGAGATTGACTCTCCGGTCCGGGTCTCTGAGACATAGTTGGGTATGCCTTTTTGTCCAGTTTACCTGGATGTTGCGCGGCTGATGCATATGATCTGACAGGCGCAGGCTGTTTAAAGACAACAGATGCCTGTGACTGTTCATGTGGGTGACATGCCAGGGGGGATCTGTCATTACTATAACTTTCCGAGCCATTACATGAAGCAGAACTTACCACCCGGATACTGTATTATCTGGGTCTGTCCTCTGTACCGGCTAACCAAACATCCGGAACTGGCACTGCAGAAGGTATACAAGCACTTCTTCCAAGTGCTACACCACTTGTTGCTGTTATCCCGAAACCAGCTGATGCCATTACTATCAAAACTAGTCCGGCAGAAGTCTGGTTTGAAAAGTCTCATCAGGGGGAAGCAGATGTCCAAAAGGCCATCTACACTCACTGGGAGAAATGTTTGAAGCGGAGAGCCACAGATTACCACCAGGGACTTCCAGGAAGTGAGTAATGCTGAAAAGCAGCGCCTAGAAACAAAGATTCAAGCTGATGTAAAATCACTCATGGAGGAAGCTGTAGCTGCTAAAGAACAGTCAGCTATGGATGTTCATGTCCTCAAAAAGTGAGTTAACGAGGAATTTCAGAGGAACACTCAATTGAATACTAAATTCATGAGAGTGTCCAGAGTGGATTTTGATGAATGAGACGGCACGACCAAATCTGCTCTAGCACTTCTAAAGAAGAAACATGCTAAGCACTCCGCTTAGTGAGTTTCCGGGTTCCATAATATAACCAGTTCATTAACCCACAATGTATACAGAGTATGTAGTTTATTATTTGAAACTCCATACTTTCTAGTGACCTAGCCTCGGATACTTTCTTATTATCCGAATAGATATTGATGCTGCAGACGGATGCTGTGAGATGTGGAGTGGCTGTTACTACTTCCTGTACTACTACTTATTAAGGGCATATATAACGAATAGAGGTGCACTAGGTGATTCTAGGGGCAGATAAGAAGCACGAGGCCGTAGGCCGAGTGCCTTCTTATCTAGCCCATAGAATCACCGTGTGCATCTATATTTGTTATATATGACGTTTATACCAGGGTTTCCACCATTTTTTTAAGTAAATACCTTATAAATTGAAGAAATAAAAATCCAAGCGATACGTCTTGTTCAAGCTCCTCCGCCATCTTGGTTTCTCGGCAAGACGACAAGGCTGCTTGGACGCAAAGTGTTACCTCGGCGTGTGTCCTACAGGCATTTTCATAGTAGAACCGCTGGTAAGGACTGCGCAAGACAGCCAGAATACCCTTAGAGCATATGCCAACGTGACAACTTGTGTCTCGCCGCGGTAAATAATCTGTGCGCTACGCAGTCAACATGACGGGGAAATTGTCGCTCAATTCGATTTTTATATCTTCAATCCTGTATCATATACAATTCAAATCATGCCAAATTAAAGGTAGGTGCTAGAATATAATGTCTACTTTCATCCTCTATACGGATTAAGGTGTTATTGCTATAGTTTTTTTAATATCGAATTAAATCTATCATGTCAACTTGCTGTCAAGTCGTCTCGTCTCAAGTGTCAATATCCATTCAATTAGCGCGTACTATTCGAACGTCATTATCCGCTCCCGGCACCATAAAATCGTTCAAGAACGTGATAACCATGGTATAAAATGTTCTATCTACACTCGGATGTATATGTTTCATTTACTCCTTGAAACTATACAATACTACAATAGACTCTGGATATACGTTCCGGGATACCTGCATATTTACTACTGGAATTTACGAACATTTACTACAGGATTAATTGGCCCGAGTGCCTTTCCTCTAGGATTCACCCATCCGGACATACTACTATTAACTTCTAGAGGACTAGGGAAGCTGCCCTATCAACTTCCGTGTTACCTTAAAGACTTTAGCACTTCCATCTCGTGGTTAGCTGACCACTTCCGGATTACTCCACATCTTCTTGATCAACAAAGCAACATCTGGATAACTAATTCTCTGATAAATTGTATGTATCACTGTTTCCTATGTTTGATATTAACTATAATCATATTAGTAAAAGGTTTATTGTAAAACAGAATCTAAACTATAATTGTGTAATCTAATTGCATGCTTAATAATATACTAGTTCAGCGAATGTGTTCATATAATTATTAGATCTGTAAAGACCCATAAAGTTAATACACCAGAACATATGTGACAGGATCTGCAAAAAGGGCCCTTAGTGCAAGGTACATTCAGGTGCCTATTCCTTGTTCATGTCACATATTACCTTTCATACTATTATACAAATGTGTTACTTGGTGATAAAGGTTCGGTTGTAAATACAGTGATACATAGGTATGTGTATATTTTTCTAAAAAAAAACAAAAAAAAAACACTTTGTCTATACTGATGTATAAACGATTGATTTTTTTTCCGAGTGTACTGTAATAACTTAATAACATTGTAATAGTTCTTATCAGAACTAGGGTTTCATATGTATAAAATAAGTAATAATGTTACGGTTAGAGTCTTTTTCAAGACTAAAAAGGTTCATATGTTAGTAATTTAATTACAAGGTTTCATATGTTCAGATTCACTACATACATCTGATTAAGTACTTCCCTATTGTACTTACCTTAATATTGTTTAGCTATCCGTAACTTTAATATTACTTTCGAATTCATGTTGACATGTAAACTTAAATACTTTCCTATGGTACGGTTGTTTAACTATGATTTAACCTCTGTTGTATGGATAGACATTTTGTATATGTTATCCCTATATAATATTTAATAGTTATAACTCTTACCTATTGTCTGGGGCGCAACAATACAACACTCCATTGGTAACTATGGCAATGCTACCCTGCGCTATATAAGCACAAGCTTTCAAGTGGCACGCCAGTCGGGCTCACGAATCCATACAGTGCACAACTCCCCCTGTGCTGGGGGTTGGCACAATATTTTAACAGGCACGTCTGTAGCTCATGTGACTCTGGAACCCACTCTGCTGACAAGTGTCAGAAGAGTGGCTCAGAGAAGTAGGATGTTGCCTCTAGGGAGGGTCGTGCCTCCAGATTAGCTGCCCATAAAGAGGCACTGTTGGTTGACCCCCCTATTGAGGATTTTCTACTTGGCAATGTTGTGCCAGAAATTCCAATTATTGATGAATGTTGTCAAAAGCCACCAGTAGAGGTGGACTTGTTGAATTTTGCCAGCTCTGAAAATAATTTTGGGAAAACCCCTGGTATTAGCGTTTTTTCCTCAAAGAGTATTCCAAATGTTGGGGATTTTTATCCCGTTTTTGATGTGAATTGCTCAGGTAATGTTAGTATAAACATTTACCAAAGTTGTGTTGATGGTACCTGTTCTTGTCAACATTTTATTGGTGGCCACAAGGCCCAGATTTTGCAATATAGATTGGCATGTTTCCTAAGACAAGAAGGTGTTATAGATTTACCCAAACGTGACTTAGATTATTTATTGTCAGGTTTTGTAGAAGGTTTCAAAATTGTTGATCCTGGTTGTGAAACAGAGTATGAATGTGAGAATTATAAGTCAATTTTTCAGGGTAATTTTTACAATGAAATGTGTGAAATTGTCAGTGAGGAACTCCAGGATGGTTCTATTTTTGAAGTAACCTCCAAACCTAGATGCATACATGCCCTTGGTGGTGTCCCCAAAAGTAACGGTAAGTTAAGACCCATAACCGATTGTAGTATGCCCCCACAAAGGAGTATTAATAATTTATGGATTCAACTTTTAAACCTTTTTTATATAAATCCATAAATTCGGTCATGGCAATGTTGAACAAGAATGATTTTATGAGTGTTGTTGACTGAAAATCCGCCTATAGGTCTATTAGTGTTTATGGGGAACACCAAAGATTCCAGGGTTTCTCATGGGACATGGGAGATGGTAAAAGATTTTACCAAAGTAACCGCCTTACCTTTGGACTCAGATGTGCCCCTTACATATTTAACCAGATTTCTGACTTTCTGGCTAAGGTTGCTAATTTTTATGGTATTGATAGGTTGGTCAATTATCTAGATGACTTCATCATTATTGCCAACTCTGAAAATGAGTGTCGCCGTCAGAGGGACCGTTTAATCGAAATTATGGAGTATTTTGGTTTTAAGATTTCCAAGGATAAAGTTACTGACCCGAGCAGAATTTCTAGGTATCACCATTGACTCCCATAAAATGGAATTAACTTTGCCAAAAGAGAAAGTTGACAAGTTAGCCCAGATAATTGCATTGGCAAGAAATTTGCCAGTAAAAAAACCTTACAGAGTATTGGTGGCT
This sequence comes from Acholoe squamosa, assembly GCA_949317995.1. Lineage (NCBI taxonomy): Eukaryota > Metazoa > Annelida > Polychaeta > Phyllodocida > Polynoidae > Acholoe > Acholoe squamosa. Next base: position 18,496,650 of record OX439051.1, read on the forward strand.
TGATGTCATTTTGTTCCCAAATAGTGAGGGGGGGCCGTACTTTTAGTAGACGAGTGTTTGACTTGATGGCAAAAGCTAAAGAGAGAGGTGTCATTAAATTAAATCCAGGTATCATAAAGGATTTTTTGTGGTGGAAGGATTTTTGTAGGATTTTTAATTGCAAAAACTTAATCTTGACCGATGTATATGATAAACCCATGGTCTGATGCATCCATTAAAGTTTATGGAGCATGGTGTGGTACAGATTTCTTTTATGGATCCTGGAATAATATTGACAACTCTAAATTGGGTATAGGTCACTTGGTTGCCCCTCCAAAATATGACAATATTGATGTTCATGAAAGGAATATTAATGTGTATGAACTATGGCCTGTTCTAGCTGGTTTGAAAAGATGGGGTCATTTATTCAAGAACTGCCGTTTAAATGCTGTAACAGATAACATGCAGGTGTTGGCAATGTTGAACACAGGCAGAAGTGAAAACCCACTATGTATGGAGTGATTACGTGAAATCTATTGGCAATGTTTTGTGTATAACATTGATATCTATTCAACCTATATTAAGTCGGCTGATAATATCCTGGCGGACCGGTTATCAAGATTAGACTACAAAAGTATTCTTGCCAAGTATAAAAAAACTTTGTCTGAAAATAATATGTGTATCTAAATTTTTCAGATCCCAGATTGAGGTCTCTGTTAAGAAAACAGGAGAAATTTGTGAACTCGGGTGTTGCCATGACAACCATGAAAACCAGAAAGCAACAATTTAAGAGGTACAAAAAATTTTGTAGGAAATTTTCCCTGGAAATTTACCCATGTTTACCATCCCAGGCTTCATTGTATGCCACTTATCTTTCTGATAAGATGAAACCAGTCTCTATTAGGAATTATTTTTCAGCTGTACGGTTTTTTCAGAAGTGAAGTTTTATCCTAAAAAAGACACTAGATGGTATTGAGCAGTGTCAAAGTTTAACCAGAGTTGTTAAATACCCACTTACCACTGTTGACATGTATAAAATTTTGTCAACCTTGGATATGACACTGAAATTGGATAGGGTATTCCGGTGTGCCATTCTGATACTGTTCAGGGGAGTTTTGAGGTGTTGCCATGTAGTGGACTCTATACATTCGCTCAGGGTAAAGGATATTGTATTAACTAATGATTATGTAAAACTTCACATTAGGACATCTAAGACGGACCAGTTTGGCCATGATCCCTATGATATATACCTCGTTCTCGATGAATCCTCTCCATTTTGCCCAGCAAAAAGTTTGGCAGAGTTGATATAAAGTGCTAAAGGCAATGTTAATCGGAAACTGTTCAGTTTTCCCTCTGGTGGCAAGACCAAATGTTTGACATATTTATATGTGAATACGCATTTGAAATTTTTGTCTGTCAAAATTGGCTTAGTAGATGAGAATGTTAGTAACCACTCTCTGCGCCATGGTGGGGCTACCTTCTTGAAGTCGATTGGCCTATCGGTAGAAGACATAATGAAACGCTCCAACTGGAAATCAAGGTGTGTTTATAAGTATTTGCACGATTCAAGGTGTGATTTGTTGAAACTCGATGTATTACCAGCTGTTAATGTGTAATAATTATTACTTCGTGATGTTCCATGTGTTTGCCGGGTGGTTGGCCATTTTGTATATTCAGATCAATTCCACCAAACACATGCCTCTGTTCAATTATTTATTATCACAGCCTGTATACATCTTGTGGTATCCATTCAATCTCCTCATTATTTATTATAATGATAATATACTGGTTAATACCTATTAAGTCATCCTAATATTTATTATAATGATAATATACCGGTAACACCCTATTAAGCCATCTTTATATTTATTATGATATAATATACCTGTGTAAAGGTTCGGTTGTAAATACAGTGATACATAGGTATGTGTATATTTTTCTAAAAAAAAAAACAAAAAAAAAACACTTTGTCTATACTGATGTATAAACGATTGATTTTTTTTTCCGAGTGTACTGTAATAACTTAATAACATTGTAATAGTTCTTATCAGAACTAGGGTTTCATATGTATAAAAAAAGTAATAATGTTACGGTTAGAGTCTTTTTCAAGACTAAAAAGGTTCATATGTTAGTAATATAATTACGAGGTTTCATATGTTCAGATTCACTACATACATCTGATTAAGTACTTCCCTATCGTACTTACCTTAATATTGTTTAGCTATCCGTAACTTTAATATTACTTTCGAATTCATGTTGACATGTAAACTTAAATACTTTCCTATGGTATGGTTGTTTAACTATAATTTAACCTCTATTGAATGGATAGACATTTTGTATATGTTATCCCTATATAATATTTAATAGTGTAGAGGTACGCATTGTTAAACCATAGAGTTGGGTACCGTCTGACGTGGTGGGTGAGTCGAGTCGTCGGACGTTCCTCAGGTTCCCGATAGGTGGCAGCACCGATCCGGGTCTGTGGGGACATCTGACGACGAACACCTGGGTCCTTATATAAAGCCCAGGGCTCAGCCGCTACGTCAGAGGCCCTTCTGGCCTCCGCACCATGTAGACCATTATCCATCAATATTAGCTGCCTCTTCTATACCATTCGGCAGCCGTGAGTGTGTACTAAGTAATAAAACTAACCGTTAGCATACACTTGAAATACTGTCTTACTCTTTCTTTCCGAATCGTAAGACCCGAACCCCCCAGGTCCGTAAGGCCACAAACCCTTATACTGGTGCCGTGACCAGTTAATTCTGGTGTATAGCCCGGACGTTATAACGTCCGAACGGCTGGTACATGGGTTAGACAGCCTCAGGGAAGCTAACCCAGCAGGGCAATTAATTGCCCAGGAGAATGGAAATGGATCATTAGTGCTCCAAACCCATTCGAACTCCCAAGATGCGGAATCTGCATCTTGGAGAGATCCCGAACCCCACTATAATGATAGTGAGGAAAATCTGCCAGACTCTGTACGACGCGAACAGTCTATACAGAGACAGAGTAACTTAATAGGCCAACAATCACTTGTTGACGAGTTAAGTAATTTGATGTTCGAAGTTGGTGGTAGTACTAATCCAGAACATCCGGCACCAATGCCAAAAAGGGTAACATTTGGAGAACTACCTTATAGATTACCCAGACCCGGATTACCAATATTAGATTACAGCGCTATAGATGGCGACTTAACCTATGCGGTACCGGAAGGTGAGGAATTTAAACGACCGGATGTCCTGTTGTTAAATGAAACTTATGTAACTTTGAACGAGAACCTAAATACCTTGGTCAAAGCTAAAGATGAAGTATTCCATGAAAAACTTCAGCTGGAAGAAGACCTAACTGGCATGCGAAAGGAATTCGAAGCCAGAAGGAGTGAGTACATGAAGGAACTCGAGAATGAAGAATTAAAACTTCAGGAAATGAGAGAGTCATTCAATAAGGAATATGACAATAGACACATTCGTATCCAAACATACATAGATACGAACGATCAACTAAACCTTGATAAGGCAAAATTCGAATCCGAAATATGCCATTATCAGAGCGAGTTAGAGAAATTGAAACTTCAGTGTAGTAAACAAGCTGAAGACAATGAAACCATCCGGGTAGGCATTATAGCTTACAATAAACAACTGGAAGAAGATAGACAGAAACTCATGAATGAGCTTCAGGAATTGCAGACTACTGCAATAACCTTAGACAAATATGTAGAAGCCACCCAGTTGACTATAGGTGATATAGATCCAGCTGTGGTGTCTACAATGTTGGGAAAAACATCCAAAGATGCAACCCCAATTAGATACAACACCAAGTCCAGTGAAAATGATGCAGGTCTGAAGTGAGCAGACGCGGTCCGAGCAGACGCGGTCTGAGCAGACAGGGGACAGATATTTTTCCATTTTTTGCCAATGATGGCCACATTTGTTGAAAGTATGGGATAAATATGGTACTGTGGAATAAGTGCTGCCTCTGAAGTTATCAAATCATTACTTTCAGCTTTGAAATGTCCAGAAACAGAGAATTTACTCTTATGTCCCGTGTCTGCTCATTTGCTCGGACCGCGTCTGCTCATTTATGGAGCAGCTCCTCAGTTTTTAGCCTATTACAACCACAATTTATTATTTATGGGGTATACATGGTATCAAGGAATATAACAGAGCCATATTTGTCCCTTATGTTCAAAATATGTGGCCATCATAGGTAAATAATGGAAAAATATCTGTCCCGTGTCTGCTCGGACCGCGTCTGCTCAGACCGCGTCTGCTCACTTCAGACCTGCATTACTTTCGCTGGACTTGGTCACAACCCATTCGTTGATGATGGGGCTGATAAGAATGTAGTATCCGGAATCTACAAGAAACTGCGATAATACTGCAGTTAATGGAACCGCACCTACACCAGCAACTCCAGTGCTTGATACGATAGGTCCGGCACCACCAATACCAGATTTGAGTCACAAAATTAAAGTGACTCACGATAGTGCTACTGGAACTAACAATAATACACCCGTGGCACAACCAAGAGTACCGGGACCACCGAGGCATATGTTAACACCACCTTCATATTTCTCCTAACCCGGCCACAGTACACCAGCAGGTCCAAGACTACCGAACCCACCTCCAGGTCCCGGTAATGGTCCTACTGATGGACGTTTTCCAAGACCAAACCCGCCACAAAACAATGTTAATGGCGGTACGTATCAACCAAGAACATCTTCCTATGGATATAGATATAATTATAATCCATCAGGAAGTGGTAATTATCAAAATGGTAATAACTATAACCAGGGATGGAATCAAAATAATTCTTACCCTAGATATGCATCTTCTGGAAACGCCGGTTACAATGGTGGATGCCCTGGCGGTTCATCCGGAAACTATAATAATAATGGTCCACCAGGAGGGAACCCTCCAGGCGGCCCAGGAGGATCCGGATCTGGAGGATCAGGATCAGGAGGAGATGGCAGGAAGCCAAATAGAAGAACTTCCATGCCTGCAGGGATGCAAACCATCTTTGATAGGAGCCAATGTATCCAAAACCTTGGCATTGACTGCTACCGAAAGGGAGCAGATGGCATGGAAGTCATGAACTGGAGCATGCGAGAAGCAGATAGACTACGCGGATGTAATAATCCGGCACGTAGACAGGCACGGATACCCCCTCCATATGATTCTAATGATCCATGGAAGGACAGGTACCAAGCTTTTGTCAACGAAGTCAATTGCAGTGGCTGGACAAAAGAAGAAGCTCTGCCGTATTTGATCTGTTGGTTGAATAAAGGTGGAAAAGTAGCTCTCAACCAATGGAGAGCAGCTTACGGATTATACGGCACCTATGATCAATTGGTCGAATGTGACGCATACCTATTTGGATCAATCGTTAGAGAAGATCCGTGGGTAAGCTTCAAGAAAAGGACACAGAAACCTAAAGAATCTCACAAGGTCTTTGGTTTGGAGCTACAGGACTTGCTATCAAAAGCGCGTCCGAATTGGGCTCATGATGATGACTGTTATCTACAGGAATTAATTATACAATTCTATAATGGATTGCGGGATCCAGATCACAAACAAGTAGTTTGGGATTCTTGGAAGGATGACACTTCCTTCAGTGACCTGTTCATATCAATAGATGGACATGACATGAAGAAACGATTGGTAGGTCTAGGACCTAACCCGGTAAGAGCAGCCCCTTTTCAATACAGAGGTACACCTGCTCCGATATATGAGACTTCCCAGTTAGCCCCGGTTGATTCGCATGAAGCTGATGAGGAGGATGAATATGTCTCCGATGAAAACGGAGAATATATTGGATCAGTCCAGGTAGCTGGAAAGTATTACCGACAAAAGCGGTATAGGAAGGTACATTCGAGAGGGAGGGGAGGATCTGTTGCTGGTAAAACAGCTTCCGGATCAACTCAACCTGGCAATGTAGCCTCTACGGCGAAGCCAACTGTGGCAGCCACTGTTGCTCCTACTAATGTGATGGAAACACTAATAGCCAGATTAACAGAAGCTCTAAAGAGACCGAGAGTCGATAAATCTCAAAGGAGATGTTACCGATGCCAGAAACTGGGGCACTATGCTCCAGAATGTATGGCTAAGAAACCTGTCCCTCGTAGACAGGAGAGTGTCTCTGGAATAAGTACAGAGGAAAACTAAGGAGGGGTCTCCCGATGGGAAAAGAAGGGGATCCCAGTGACAAATCTTGCCATGATATCACCATCCGTGATGATAGTTCGCATGTAGTAGCAAACTCGCCTAGCACCGAGGTGGTTGTAGACACCCGGAAGGTTAGGGAAGCTGATATAACAGGTGCCACTGGAGCACAGGGGAAACCCGATATCAGTAACGAGGCAGGTGGCTACGAGTTAGCCAGGGTTGGTAGTGCCCACCTGCCCCCGGGTCATCCTTGTCTGGAATACCTGAAAGGATGTGGATCGACTCCTGGTGTGAACAATGACGTTCCGATCATTACGGATATGCCCTCTGTTTTAAACGGAAGGCGGTGGTATGTTTGCCTCACTGTTAACGGAAGATCTGCCGAATTTCTCATGGATACGGGAGCTAGCCACTCCTGTATCTCCAAGAGGTTCTATGATCTTATACCGGATGAGCATGATACTCTCAAAACGGGGGTAGTGCTCAGACGGCCGATGGCAGTACCTTGCAAACGTATGGTAGAACTTGTGTGAAGTTACAATTAGATGGAGTACATGACTATGTCATGAGCGCCACCGTTGCGGATATAGCAGATGAAGGGATACTCGGGTTGGATTTCGCATCCCTGTATGGAGTTGTGTTGGAACCCCAATCAGGAGTGTTGAGTGTGAAATACCCGTATCCTGTAAAGGTTAGGTGTGTACTGAGACAAGTGAGCAGTATGGCTAGTGTAGCACACACTGTGCGAATCCCTCCGGGAGTAGCCTGTGATGTGCTAGTAAGAAGTGATCCTGCAATGCGCAATAAGCCTGCAGTGATAGAACCGGATGTAGCTACTCTGTCAAGTATCGGATTAGTATCCGCAGACACTATTGTAGCAAATGCATCCTGGTCGGTAGTACCTGTCTCCAATACGGGAAACAGTACTATCTACTTGAAAAAGGGACAAGTTTTTGGAAACGTGACCCTTTCGGAAACTGTAACGGATAGTAAGTTAAACTTACAAAAGGTAACAGGAAATGATGAAATTTCGGAAGACTTACTCAAGTTGTATGAAGAAACTTCATTAGAAAATCCGGAAGACCGGAAAGAGTTCTATGATTTGCTCTGTCAGTATAGGACTGCCTTTGCCAAACCTGGTGAAAAACTAGGTACGACAAACAAGGTAGTACATAAAATAGATACTGGAGATGCGGAACCCTTTAAAATACCGTATAGGCGGTTACCTTTAGCGAAAAAGAGAGTAGCTGAAGAAGAGATAAACAAGATGTTGGAACAGGATGTAATAGTCCCTTCCAATAGTCCATGGAGTAGTCCTGTGTGTATGGTAACAAAGAAAGATGGTACTATCCGCTTTTGCATAGACTACAGGAAGTTGAATGGAATAACGAAAAAGAATCCATTACCGAGAATAGACGAAACCATTGACTCCTTAGGAGGAAACAGCTGGTTTTGTACCCTAGACTTGCAATCAGGTTACTGGCAAGTGGGAATGAACCCTTCAGATATGGAGAAAACTGCATTTTCGAGTCATATTGGGCTATTCCAATATAACGTAATGCCGTTTGGTTTGTGCAATGCACCAGCAACATTTGAAGCAATGATGAAAACAATTCTAAGTGATCTATTGTGAAAAAGATGTCTTGTATATCTTGACGATGTCATAGTCTTCGGAAAAACATTCGAAGAGTGTTCTAATAACCTAAAAATGGTACTAGAACGTATTATTTCTAATGGTCTCAAATTGAAACCTAAGAAATGCCACATGTTTAGAAAGTCCATAAATTATTTGGGCCGCATCATTAGTGATGAAGGAATAAAAGCTGATCTGGAGAAAATCGAATCAGTTACGAATTGGAATAGACCTAGAACACCCAAAGAAGTGAGGTCATTCTTAGGATTCTGTTCCTATTATAGGGAATTTATTCCGAATTATTCTAGAGTCAGTTATCCATTACAAGCAATAGCTAACTGGACTCCAGGAAGTACCAAGGAAAAATTTCCTTGGACACATGAACAGGAATCTGCTTTTCAAAAGCTAAAAGACCTGTTCACGAGTACTCCGGTATTACAATATCCGAATGAAACGGATCATTTCATACTGGATACTGATGCTAGTAATGATAGCATTGGTGCAGCTCTCTCGCAAGTCCAAAATGGGAGAGAAGTACAGATTGCCTTTGCCAGCAATACACTGAGCAAGACTCAGCGCAATTACTGCACAACCAAAAGAGAGTTGTTAGCAGTAGTCGTATATACCAAGAAGTTCAAATATTTTCTATGGGGAACGAACTTTACATTACGTACGGATCATTCCTCTTTAAGATGGCTACTGAACTTCCGAGATGCTGAAGGAATGTTAGGCCGATGGTTAGCCCATCTATCAGAATATGGGCTTGAACATCACCAGATTCAGCATAGACCTGGAGTGAAGCATTTAAATGCTGATGCCTTGTCTCGAATACCGATCCGGAAATGTGATAATCCGGATCGTACTGATTGTGGAGCTCATAGGGCAGTGTTAGCAGGAATTCGAAGACCATTCGAACCCCTAGTTGCCAGCATACTGGATTGGTCTATGGATCACATACGACATTTCCAGGAAGCTGACTCGATAACTGCGCAGCTATTGCAATTAGTACCAAAGGGTATACGTCCAGTTAGACCTGAGGTCTCCCTGGAAAATCGAGAAATGAGAAGGTTTCTTGCTCAATGGACCGAGCTTGAAGTCCGGAAAGGCGTGTTATACCGTTGGAAGCCATGTAATAATGGTGAGAAAATCATGCAAGTGGTAATACCACATGCCATGAGACATTACATTATGTACTTCTGTCATGGACATCGGACCAGTGGTCATTTTGGAAGGAAACGTTCGTTGGCACGACTTTCCAAAAAATATTACTGGCCTGGCATGACCAGAGACTTGCAAAGATGGGTAATCACCTGTCCGGATTGTTGTAAAAACAAACCCGGACCCGGGATGGGCAAAATTCCCCTATCCCAAGAACTTTTCGGAGTTAGATTCGCAAGAATCGGGGTAGATATCATTAGTGGATTGAATACAACCGCTAATGATAATACCTGTATGATGGTAGTGTGTGATTATTACACAAAATACACTAAAGTATTTCCACTACCGGACCACAAAGCAGTTACTTGTGCCGAAGCCTTTGTAAAAGGCTGGGTACTAAGTTTCTGTGTACCATTAATGCTACACAGCGACCAAGGCAGAGAATTCGAATCAAATCTCTGGCAGGGTATGTGCAAATACTTAGCTATTTGTAAGACTAGAACCAATCCGTATAGACCACAGAGCGACGGATTGGTAGAAAGGTTCAATAGAACCCTTTTCCAAGTTCTAAAATCACTCGTCAATGAACATATGGACGACTGGGATGAGCAATGTCATTTCGTGACACATGCTTATAACAGTACGGTACATTCAAGTACAAATTGTACTCCGAACCTCTTAGTATTCGGAGAGGATCTGATAATGCCTGCTGACTTAGTATTTGGAATCGTAGGGATGGACCCGGAACTACCTTGCCATGTAGTTTTTGTGGAATGTTTAAGAGACAGATTTAAAAAAGCATATGAGTCTGTCCGAATTGATTTGGAAAAAAGTGCCAAATGGCAGAAAGTTGGATATGATACTGATCTAAAGCATCGGAAATTCCAATCCGGAGTTCTCAGACTACATGAACCACTTAGACACATAAAATTAGCGTCTAATTGGGATGGTTCCTTCACAGTAACACAAGTTATCAGTGATTGTACCGTAATTATTAAATCTGACCTTGGTCGACTCTATAAGTCGAATGTGGCTAGATTAAGGAAATGGTCTGGGAGGGAGACCTCCACAGAAATGTATGGTGAAGGTTCCGGAAAGATCCTGAACCAGAATCGCATAATAGACCAGGTAAAGAACACTACAGTGAAGCGAGGCCATGGTAGGCCTAAAAAGTGTTCCGAATCAGTGACACCCACGCCAACACCGATTAAGCGTGGGGGAGTTAAAAAAGTCCCGGCAGGTGAAGACAAAAAGAAGAGGAAAGGTGTCGCGAAGGCTAAGAAGCACCTAGAAAAGGCTCTTCAGACTGTCAGGTCCGATAAAGAACTATCCGAGAAGGGGAGATACGTTCGTCGCAGCCCTCGAATTGCCCAGAGGACTGCAGTGACCTAACCTGTATAGACAACGGGTGTAATGTTTACATTTAGAGGAACGGATGACAACTGACCCGAAAGGCTTATTTGTCGCTGCCGCATGATGTACCAATGGGTAGTGGACGGATAATCCGGTGGATTTGCTTAAGCTTTCCATAATCTCCACTTAAATCCCCAGACGAGTCATCGGCGTGAGCGATAATTACCTAAAAAACAATCAGTTTGTTGATGTTCCGCTTGTAGCACGTGCGTTTCCGCATGACGTCACCGTGTCCAGTCTCGGCTGACCTCTCGTGACCTCGCGGGCTGCGGGGAAATGACGTCACGAAAGCTGGCCTGTCGCCATATTGTTTTTTGGTAGCGTTTGGGACAGTCGGGTCACCCCTTCTTTCTTAAATTCTACCATCTAGCAAACCTCTTGTGCGCCCTCAGAGTCTGTCTCTCAGCAGGCAGACTCCGTCCGTGTCGGCCCCGGCGCCGTAAAAGCCGGAAAAAGGAGTAGTCTACTCCCGTGGGCGATTCCCCAGTCATGGCTGAGGAATCCGTAGCTGCAGCCAGGCTATCCGGGGACCCGGATAAGCTGACTCCGTCCGCAGAAGCTTTTCCGGAAGCTTTGTCACCTGTAACACAGGAAGAGAGCGAGATGATGGACGTGGAGGAACCCACGGATCGCTCGTTCGAGGAGAAGCTGGCTTCATTTTCACTAAATGAGCCAGAGAAGATGCTCCACTCCCATCCAAGGGATCCGGAGGGGCTGCGAGTGCTGAACCCGCAGCGACTGAGTCCAAGACCACACAAGTCGACGGACCGAAGGATCAGTGGAAGCCAGCAGTGGCTGACCCGTTCCCAGTAGAATATGATGGTCGCTACCTGTACGTCCACCCGGAACTACAGGCACAAGTGACCTACGCGGACGGTACACCAGTCAGGTTGGACCCGAAAGTAAGGATAGCTATCGAGGGCGTCATGGTTCCCGAACAGCTGACCAGGACGCCTCCCGAATGGCTTCGAGACTGGCCGTGGTTCCAACGGGGACTTATGGTAGACGCTGGTTTCCGTGAAACAGTGTACGAAGCCAACCGAGCCTTCGAGCTCGGAGCGTACCAGAAGCCTGACAAGTCCCTGTGGAACGTCAAGGCTACGAATATTGATTGGGTAGGCTGCGTCTCGGATCCCGAGGGGCAGACTTACCCACGTCCTTGTGCTACCCGGCCCCAGTACCGGACCACAAAGGAATTCCGGGAAGCCGCTGCTAACTTCGAGCAGTGGGACGACGGTTTTTACATAACCGAGCAAGAGTTAGTGGATGTCCAGAACAATTCACTAACCGGTATGGACCGAGGTGCAGCCCTTCGGACGGTTCTCGTCCGCCGAATGACTGCCGAACAGGAGGCCCAGGAAGAGGCTAAGAGGGCCACGGAAGTACCCGCACCTCCTATCCCCGACCTGAAGCTTGCCACCAGGAGCTCAGCCAGTGCTACACCAGCCACCGGCAGTACTACCACCCAGGTAGAAGCCTTGACCTCCAGTGCATCCGGAACCCAGGAACCGGAGGAAGACTGGAAGGTCAGCAAGAACAGGAAACCCAGCACCTCAGCCACTGGTAGTACTGCCATGGAGGTTGAGTCGTCAGACGAGGAGTCAGTGCACGAATCCTCGGTTGAGTATGATGAGAAGGCCACTCCATCAACTCAAACCGAGGCCGAGCGATGGGCTAACGCCAAGTCCGGATTCAAAACCCGGATTCCAACGTGTTTCTCCGACTGTGCCTACGGAGTAAAGAAGGACGGCTCTACCCTCTATGCCTGCCCGGACTCAGTCAACAAGAATAATGAGTCAGATGATGAAGATTGGATGCGTCTTTCGGACGAGGACCCCAATCCGAGCAAAGCCTATCGAAAGATGTGGCTTATGCTAGACCACACCGAAGGGTATTACACTTATACCCAGAGGAGGAAGCTGCGTTGGGCTCTAGAGAAGTGGTACGGTGACGACCAGAAGTCCTGTCCCTTCTCTATCTGCCAGGATGCGAGTGATGTCTCGGTCCGGACCTGGAGTACTCCAGCCCAGTTCCAAAGGCATCTGGTAGAGGCCCACTTCCACCATCACCCGGTTTACATTTGTGATCCGAGTTATGGTAAGAAGGGCAAGAAGTGTACTACGAAGGTGCAATATAGCCGATGTAGTGATCTGGCGAGACACCAGAAGAAATGCCACGCAGAAGGTTTAGACGGGGCTCTGAAGCGCATCATGGAGCTCGATGAAGGAGTTTGATAGTCTGAGCGAGGATGCTTGGTCTAAGATCCGACCAGGGGACCAAGTCCTCTGCGAGGTTCCGAAGACCAAGGATTCGAAACTCCACGCAAAGATAGTCCTGACTCCTGGAAAGGGTAAGCTGGACATGCACGAGTCTCTCTGGCAGAAATGCGAGGAATCCGGCAAGGAGGGAAAGAGAGCTCGTGAAAGGAGCAGAAGAGACCAGAACCGTGGTGGCAACGGCAACGGTAATGGTCAGACCACCACTGCTAAAGTCAGAGCAGACGACTGCTCCAGGTCTCCTCTGGCTCGGCACCCCCACGAGCAGGTTCAGGGCACTCCGGTGTTCAAGAAACCCGAACCTGCCGGATACGCTGGCGCCGTATCGAAGCCTGGGAAAGTTAATCCCCGTAACTTTCCGTCCTTGACCCAGGGACCTGGACCTGAGAGCCAGACCTTGGTCGTAGGAAAGGGTGGTCGTCTTGTCCCTAAGAAGACCTCAGCACCTGCTGCCTCCGGATCCGCATCCGCTCCAGCCGCCCTGCCAACCAACTTCACCCAGGAGCAGTTAAGCCTCTACCTGCAAATGGGATTGAAGCAGAGTCAGCCTCCTGCCTACTGTGTACCAACAGCAGGCGTGTCCGGAAGCCCCACACCCGGAAGTGGTCCTCAGGCCGCATCGACTCCCCCCAAGGCTGTCGCTGCACCTGCGAAACCAAAAGACGCCATTACCATTAAAACCGGTAATGCGGAAGTTTGGTTCGAGAAGTCTCGCCAGGGGGAGGCAGATGTCCAGAAGGCCATCTACACCCACTGGGAGAAATGTGTCCGTGAGAAGGCAACAGAATTCCATCTGGGTCTTCTTAAAGATACCCTGTTGTGTATGAAGGAGGTTGCGGATGCTGAAAAGCAGTGCCTCGAGACCCTCATTCGGGACGATGTAAAGTCCCAGGAGGAGGCTGCCGCAGCTGCCCAAGAAAAGGCAGCTATGGACGTACACGTCTTGGAGAAACGTGTAAAAGAGGAGATTACCCGGAATACCAACTTGAACACTAAGTTCATGAGGGTATTCGGAGTCGACCTCGACGAGTGGGACGGCACTCCCGAGTCGGCTCTAGCTCTTCTTAAGAAGAAGCATGCGAAGAAATCCGCCTAAGCATGCTACGGGTTATTTTCCATAATTTTTTTTCTCCACCACTAAATAACCAGATATAGTCTTTGCGGAACCCTACAGGTCTGCGAATGTTTTCTTCAATAGTATATGAACACCTGTTGTATGTGTTCCGGGTTCCTTTTATGACCAGCTTATTGTATAATTCAGGCCGTATAATTCTTATTGTACCCTGAATAGTCTATTCGGATTGAGAACTTCACTTACAAACAATCCGATAGTAGACTTGCTGCTGTCAAACGTATCCGGATGCCGGTTCCAGACTTCTGCTGCTACCTGTGCTAACCACTTACTAGGATGGACTTTACGATTTACCTCTACAATTCATCTATACTCCCGAATGGACTTATACTATATGTTACTACTATTTCCGGACCAGCCTATATTGGACTTTTTACTTATGTCAACAATACTTAAACGGATTACGATTCTACACTGTTGACAAAACTGGATCTACATCTTACTTCTACACTCCACACCATTCGAATATACTTATGAACTATAGCACTTCTAGAGGATTGTGGGTAGCTGCCCCAAAATTCATCTACCGTGTTCACTCTATAAAAAGAAATCATAGACTTTAGCACGTCCATCCAGTGGTTAGCTGACCACACTTACCTTCTAGTATCCGGAAAACTACAGCAGAAGACTCCAGCAGCATCTACCATTACCATATTGTATATAATATATATGTTTATTTTTCTATAATGTTATTTGTATGTGCATATCCACTACAGTGGTCATAACTTACGATATATTGTGATACAGGTATATATATATATCTGTTGGTACGGATCTCAAATTACTGTTCATATTTATAATATAAGATCCGGTAAACTACACCAGAACACACGTATTATTTTCCTGCGGGACATGTTGTATCATAAATATATTAATCTGGTGTTATAAAGGTTATTTGGTACACGGTGATATCATATATATTATTATATTCATTACTACACCGTGATTTTTTTCTTTTCAAGTGTATAATACAAATGGTTCTATTCGTACTACTCACGGAATCCTTAACGGATTCATATGGTTTTATCATACAATGATGTTACAAGATTATATGTCATTAGATAGTGTAGTTACTCTTACAGTCTTTTTCAAGACTATATAATCAAATATGGTATTAATAACTACAAACCCATATGAATGTTATTACGTGATGTATTTAATGTTAACAGTTCCGTTACACATAACTGTTACTATCACATGTATACGAATTATGATACTTGTCCTATTACTTATACCGTAGACATGATATGTTATCCTGTGGTATAATAAGCTAATTAACAGTTTCAATACATACAACTGTTATTTATTCAAGTAATTCGTATCATATTCCAACATTCAATTTGTTATTATGTAACTACATACACTATCAAATATATGTATATGACATTCGATTCATACTTAACCTGGTGTTAACGTTATATCTATGGTTGTACCTCTATTACTAATGGTTTAGACATATAGATATGTTATCCTAGTAATATTACTATAACTATAACACCCTCCTAAATGTCTGGGGGAGTGGTGTAGAGGTACGCATTGTTAAACCATAGAGTTGGGTACCGTCTGACGTGGCGGGTGAGTCGAGTCGTCGGACGTTCCTCAGGTTCCGGATAGGTGGCAGTATGATATACCATTTTATTATTCCATAAATTCTAACATATTTTGTATTAATCAAAGAATATCTATGAAATTAATACAGAGGTTGGTTCTAAGAGCTATAAGAGCGCTCAAACTTTGTATAAGAGCGGTCATGCCCCACTGCACACCAGCCAGGTCAGTTACAAACACACTTTCTGACATCAAAGGCTCCGACCCAATGGTTCACTGCACAATATAATAAAAATGAGGGTCTCAGTGTGCGACCTCATGGTTCAGTGCACAAACTAATAAGTTGTAAGTGAATGCAACCGGCCGTCACGGGTGCCTGAGCACCGCTGACGCCGTCATGAGTGTCTGAGCACTCTAATAACTGAACAATGGGTTACATACTAACGATGCCATAACCGTCCGGTCGCTCTAGCGTCGCTCCTGAGCGAGCTAGGTCAAATATCAAAGCATCTATGGAAAGCCCATAATTAGACGATCAAAATGAGCCCAAGATCAAGACGGAACTCCCATTATTAAGGAAGTTACGCCATGGAGACTGAATGGAGCTCCGAGTGCACTACAGACAAACCGGCGCAAGTTACGCACCTATCCAGCGGGCAGTTTAAACTTGGCATATTCAACTCCGCGCATGCGCAAAATGGCGGTTATAGCGGCGCAAACGACCGAGATATGAGGGTCTGAAGTCACAGAACCGACCAAGACAATGGGGGACACAGCGGCGCCCATGGGGGTCCTTTGTGGACCCAGTGACACATGAAAGCCTCCCCTCAAACAATTGCAGAGTTAGGCAGATGCTACTGGCCCCAGTCAGTCTACAAATAGCCTGTCTGCACCTCCAAGAGGACAGAACACCAAGAACCGCTCTAGAGGTAACATCTCCAGTCATCTCCTGCTACCTGCTATACCACTGCACTATGGTGAAACTATGCTAGACAGGCATTGGTTTCTATCATTAGTGGCCAGAGGGTATCTTCCTCAAGACTTCCACCAGAGGGTAAAGTTATCCATTATTACATTATTCCTCTAAGCAGCAGGTCAGGAGCTAGGTGTGGGAACCCACCTAGAACTATGCTGGACATTGTATTATTATTACCTCACAGGTGGAGTGGAACAGAACATTATACTTTATAAATCACTGTATATTTACTGTATTTACAAATTACCTACATACTAACTACTGTATGATTGATACTTCTTACATGTTGCCTATAGCTGAATAAACCAGTGACAACTGGAAGTAACACTATTTTATGAGAGCTTAATGTATTTACACTATATACCACTAGTCTTATGATATTTCTCATATGACAACTTGATCATGCACAATAACTAGTATGACAGCAGCACCGATCCGGGTCTGTGGGGACATCTGACGACGAACACCTGGGTCCTTATATAAAGCCCAGGGCTCAGCCGCTACATCAGAGGCCCTTCTGGCCTCCACACCATGTAGACCATTATCCATCAATATTAGCTGCCTCTTCTATACCATTCGGCAGCCGTGAGTGTGCACTAAGTAATAAAACTAACCGTTGGCATACACTTGAAATACTGTCTTACTCTTTCTTTCCGAATCATAAGACCCGAACCCCCCAGGTCCGTAAGGCCACAAACCCTTACAATAGTTATAACTCTTACCTATTGTCTGGGGGAGTAGTGTAGATGTACATATATATAGTCGTATCTGGTGCCATCTGGCGTGGTGGGTGAGACCTGTCGCCTGGTGTTCCTGAGGTTCCAGAGCATCCCTATAAAAGGCTCTGCGCTCACCTACTACGTCAGAGGCCATGTAGGCCTCCGTACATGCTACATGTAACGACATGTTTCCCTAATTATCGACCACAGGGTAACCGAAAGGTGTACATAATAAACCGTTGGCATACACTCGGAATACCGTCTTCGTCTTTCTTTCGAATAACGAGACCCGAACCTAGCAGGTAAGAAACCCAAACCACTACATTAGATTCAACTGTTATTTTTTTACAGTGTATACCCGATATGTGATATAAACCCAATATAAACCATGCAGTCCTATGATTACATTAAATCATTGTCCGATATAGTGAGCAACATAAGCCATGGTAATTTAACTATGTAGGGTCAACATGCTGAGGACTATCAAATAACTAAGTCATGGAAAGAGGCGATTATTGAGGTGTATGGCATAGGCTATTTCACTAAATACATTAATAAGCAGAGTTGTCTGGTTAGAAGTACATGGCCAGAGAGATTAGTGTAAATGTAGCTTTTCTGCTGATTCGTTTCTTATCAGAATATATTCTTCTTGTTGGTGGTGCTTTGTCATTGCTGATGAAGTCCACTATAATGTGGATGTGAGTTTTTCTTATAGAACATTCATCATTTCCCGTCTGTGGCCATTTACATAGCATACCATCATTGTTCAAATAATTAAAGAATAATATATAATGTTTTTTTTTGTTTTATTTGTGGGCTGAACTGACTAAAAGTAAATCCACCATGAATATCATTGATTTTGTCAGTCCCAAGTGTCAACACTGACAGGTGAAAAGACTGTTAGATGGGGAGTCAATTCGCTACAGAGCAGGTTGGCTGAAAATGAAAGACAAAGCAGAGTAAATGCATCAGACATAGAGAGTAATAAATATAATGATCAGTATGGTTGACCACAGCACAAAACGTAGTTATTTGGTAGTCGAGGGTTTGACATATAATCAGGGTGAATCTGCAAGGGAAGAACCACCTTCGATAACTACAACCTTGTTTATGCCTATCGCAAAGGCCCTCCAGGGAGCAAGAATAGAACTCTAATCATAGTCTTAGTGAAAGGTAGAGTCAGAGATGATATCTTGTCTATGAAGAGGAAGCTGACCAAGATAGTTAAATACAGAGATGTATATGTCAGCGAAGCTGGGAACATAGATATAAAAAGGCAAAAATTAGACATAAGTGCATTATCAAGGCTTGCTACTGATGCAGGACTTGATGTTAAACCGAGAGGCAGGGGTCTCACCTACAAATGGAAATATTATCCTCATCACCAGCTGAATGACCTACCTGATGACCTAAAATTAGCAAACACCAAGACACTTATCACTGACACTTTCATTGCTTACCATAGTGTAGACCATGCATTTGCTTATCAGAAGTTTCATGGAGACAAGGTGAAAATGCAGAAAGTTCCTGATGCCAAAGATGCATTAAGTGCCAAAATGATTGCAAAACCAGTGACCTCCACAGCATGGAAAGCAGTAGATGAAGCTGAACTACAGAGACTGAATATCATTAAATATGAGAACAATGATAATCTCAGGCAAATGCTACTCAGTACCGGTACTAGGTCATTGTATGAAGCTGTTTCTTGCCCCCACTTGGGGGTGGATGTGTCTTTGAGATCACAGGCTCTTTATAAGGGCAATTTCACTGGAAAGAACAGAGGGTGAGATGGAGGTAAGACGTGTCTTGAGGGAGAAGCATGATCCCCCGACTGGTGCCACACAAAATGTGACAAACCCATATACTACTACCACTCCAGCAACGCCCACACAGACCCCTCCACTAACAACAGTACAAGTATCCCCGACTGCCACTGTGGTCAGCTCTCCGACAAGACCAGCGCCAGCCCAACCCCAAGATAACCAGAGAAACTGTTATGGCTGCTCTAGCAACAACCCCCACATCAGAAACACCTGCTGTAGTTAGTTCCACAATGAGTCAACTTACAACTGCAGTGAGTGTGCCGATGAGTCAGCCAACATCTATGATGAGTCAACCCATGAGTCAACCCATCATAATAGCTGATCTTCAGGCAGCACAGGTTGCTGCCAACATGATCTCGCCACAGAAGGTCACTCAATCCATGGCCTCAAAGGACAATAAAAAGAGTGATTAAACTATAAGGCTGCAGAAAAAGATGCTAGGACTTTTCTCCCCAAAGCATAAATAGATCGCTATACAATTTATATAGTTTGTTACAGAGTGTTAATGCATAATACATTGAGAGCATTAGTTGCTATATATAATTAGAGAAGGTTGAAAGTATGTATCAGCTTCAATACCTGCAAACTGTCCCCCCACAGTGTTTCAGAACAAGTGTAACATATCATTAGATTGTAGACTTTAGTAAGTTATATATGGACATGACTAAAGAAGGGGCAATCTGGGACCTGGTTATAGTCTAGATGCTCACAATGATTATGCAATACATCACCTGAACGGTGTCCCGCTGGGGCAGTAGGTCAATTGAAATTAACAACATATGACAGTGCTTCTAAGTTTTCATAGATATATGTATTCTAATAAGATATTAACTTGTGTTTTACTACTCATACAATATATCATGTACATACTCTTATAAATTGATCCTTGGAGCGCGTTGTACACCCCTGTCATATCTCGAGAGACTACACATGTTACTACTGTGATTATTTCATATACTAGGTATCACTCCACATCCACACTCATTCATCAGAAAAGTACATAATTTTGCTGGTTTATATGCATGACTTACTTACATGACATTGCCAATAAGTAGTATAGTATGTATCGGAACAGGACTATAGCTAATCTAAGGATATTACTCACTGGGGATGCAGCCAATCAGAGGCCTCCATTTGGTCACGTGACCTGGACCCCCCACGGTGCAGCTCATTTTCATAATAGACCACGCCCCCTTAGCCAATCAGAGCCCTCCATTTGGTCATGTGACCCCTCATTTACATATTAGGCCATGCCCCTTTATGCTAATGAGACCTCATTTGCATAATAGGCCATGCCCCCTTAGCCAATTAGAACACTTCATTTGGTCATGTGACCCCTCATTTACATAATAGACCACGCCCCTTTATGCTTAGACCACCTTCCCTTGATCACATGACTTATACCCCCTGTGGAGTGATTTCCAAATGGAGGTCTCTGATTAGCTAATGGTCTAGGTCATGTGACCCGATTATGTAAATGGATACCCAACCACATGACCTCCCTTGTTTGTAAACAACATGTGATCTAGCCAAGTGACTTAACCACATGGTTTCTATAATAGCCCATACCCCCTTGATGTAGTCATGTGACCACTTGTTTGTAAACAAGGGGTGGGTTTAATTATGTATAAAAGGTTTGAGTTTTTCTTGAGAAGAAATATTTAAGCATTGGTAAATTTTACTATTGTATACCTTTTTTTGATGAGAGGACAAAATAAAAAAAAAAGGCAAGCTAAGAGCTTGCCAAAAAAAAAAATGTTGCGACCTTTAAAAAGATATTTAAAGAATGATTATGGAGGTGATGCCGCATGAAAGAGGATGAAGGAGCAGAAGTAGACTAGGAGAAGGTGTCAGTAGTTTACCTTAGTGAAGACTGTGACATATCATTTGACAACAGGAGGGAGGCACTACTACCATGAACACCTCACTACTACCTTTATGCTAGTCTCTTTATAATTATAGTGATATGCAAGGGAGAAGCTACAAAAAAGGTGTGCAAGGCAAAAACGTGAGGTGACGCGAGTAAAACGATGGAGTAACGTAATGAGTGGGTGGCGCCATACGACCTAGATGGTAGTCTCTTTAGATAGTGATGTGTGAGGGAGAAGACACATAAAAGGTGTGTAAGAGTGACGCAAGTAAAACGAAAATGCCACGTAAGGGTGGGTGGCGCCGCCTAGCCCGAATTTTTTAATATTATAAATCTGATATATGTTGATCACCAATAAATCACCATCAATCTTACAATGCTCTAACTCAGCTCAAGTAGAAGTTAAAAATACTTCCTATTTCTAGTAAAATGTTAGAGTGAAGTAATGATTAATTTGTGGTGAAAATGTAAAGTATAAAGGGTATATATGACTGTGATACTTTTTTTTGTAATACCTAATTAGAAGATCACACCGGTTATGTAACCCCTTATTTGTATAAGAGACCATGTTTCCTTGACCTAATTAGGGGGTTGTTGACCCTACCTTAAGGCCAGAGGTGAGTTTACTAATATTAAAAAGGGATGATTGTGGTGATGATGTTAGATGAAAGAGGGTGAAGCAAGCAAATGGTTAAAGTAGATGAGAATTTTTTGCCCACTATTTGCTCAATACCACAACTGCACATGCCAGATTGAAGGATATGAGGATGGTTTAATATTAGTTTTGGGAGAAAAGGGTGAGGCAGGTGCCGTCCTTGCATCGCTCACGGACATGTAGGGGTAAAGTTGCCTGGGGGCTGATTACCCTTAGCATACCAGCTCCCGTAACAGTCGGTTGCCAGCCGACTTTGTTTGGAGTGGCTCTAAGTGTTGCTGATTTATGCTGTGGCCTGGCTCCGTTTATAACATTTCCCGGCGTGATCTTATATACTCACTCTTATCCACTAATTTACAGAAAAAGGTGTTTAAATCATACATGTACATTAAATGTGCGTTGTCGTTGCAACGCCACCTAGCACGCTGTGGGGAATTACATCTTATTTTTTTTCAAACACAAAAACTTGCTACGTCCTCATGTACCATATAGATATGCAAGTACCACACCTGGCTTAGTTCATCAGTATTTATAGCACTCCAAAACATTGCGGACGTTGTATTTTGGACGAAACAAGGAGGGGATATCGTTCACCACACTGACATACTAGGTGGAAACTAACGTATATGATTTATGGTAGAAATCTGTGACCAGTACCCATTATCACACCATCTTTGAAAGGTTAGAAAACCTTACCAGAAAAGGGAACGTGAACCCAGCTGTCCACAAGTAAATATGAACCAGGGAATTAGCTGTGCTGAACCCTAGAGTGTCCAGTCTCCTAAGGATTTGTATATGATTGACCCAACACTGGCTGAGAGAGCCACTGATACCCTTGATGGTAGGTAAATTTTTCAACTTATAAATCCAAAATGGGTGGTTTCGATTTATTGTGTAAGTTATCCAGGGTCCCTACTGTCTGACCTTCGACCACTAGTTGACTACCCATGTACATCCAAAATAGAACAAAATAGAAGTTTATTTTTAAATGTCAGTACCGTTTGGAAGATACCATTTCACTTATGTAGGGGATGACAGATGGCCCATCCATACACACAACGTTTGATATGGTGCCGGATAGCACGCCCAAAGTATATCAATATCACAATAGCTACTTAACCAGTTAGGCTAACATCATGTTACACCAGTAGACAACCATAACTAACACAATAGACAGATTTACACTGATACTTATCAACACAAACGTGGTCCACATGGCATCATATCGTCCTGGCTGCTGTGTGAAACTCGTATCATCCTCCCAAGGGATCCTGGTGGGAGGCAAGGGCCAGTTCTCGTTGGCCTTGTTTATCATGGCCTTGAGGTTGTTCAAGGCTGCTGCGTCTGCCATGGATGGTGACCAACTGTGCCAGTCGTGGCACACGCCTATGGGTATGACACGTGATTGCACAACACAAGGCGGCCAGCAGGTCAACAGGTGTAACCAGGGCGATTACTCCAGGTGGAGGCCAAGGTGTGTCAGGGAACTTGCCAACAACAGGGAGGATTCATCAGACAGGCCTTTAGTACCTCTTCTGAGGGTGAGTACAGTAGGACTTAGGACTACTGTCCTTTGAAATTTGTGTTCTTTTGGTTGCCATGGAAAGCACAATTCCTGCACGAGAGTGCCAGAAACTGACAAATAGGCTTATATATGGCCATTTATGCCATACAAGACATTTCAAAGCTTTAGCTATAGCAGATTCAGAGATTAGCACCGTCCTACATGTAGGACAGTAGGACTTTGGGCATCTGTCTCCTCTGAAAAGGTCCAAATCTTTACCGGAAGGTAATTTCCTAAGAAGTAGGTGTTTTGGGACATGTGTGTAATGTCGTAAATGTACCTAAGAATACCCATATGGAGCATTTTCGGAAGCCTTGGGCCTAGAACTATAGGATGTAACATTTTACTTCCATATCTGTTAAGTTTACTTGTGGATATAGACCTCTTCCCATGATGTCACATAGGCGTCCTACATGTATGACAGTAGGGCTATCAGGGTTAATTAAAGGTACTATTTTCTGATTGTGTAGGTGTCTTAAGCGCTGAAAGTTAGGTAGTTCCAGGGACCGAGGTATGGTTGTCATGGAAACGCCTGATACATTAGCTGGAGGGGACCCAAGGTGTCGACATAGGGGGAGGTTGATGGGGCTTATGGCCAGGGGTTCTAGGGTGATGAGGCACGGTTTGGCAAGTCAGTATGACCTCTTTTACTAGCATCGATGTCTCAATAAGAAACTTAGAAAATCCACACATAGTCCTCTGTAAAGAGAGGAATAGATACAGTGAAATGGTCCATTTAGAGTGTGAAATAACTTTAAGATAGTGTCCTTGATAGGTTTTGTTTTTTTCCACCAGGTGGCCTCTGTGTATCTTCGGGCATTTGTCTTCAAGTATAAAGTCATCATATATATTGCATTTGGTAAAGTTCATATTGCCACAAATGTTGGAATGTCGTGGTCCCATGATGGTGACACTGAATATAAATTGAAAGGAGGTGAAAGGAGGCTGTGGTAGCATCTTTTGAAATAAACAGCTGATATTTTTCATTACCAAAATATTATGTTAAATCACTCATACACATCAACACTTACAGGGTGCATGACATCAGAGGTCCTCTGTGCCATACAAATATCTGTCATGATGTAGTAAAACACGTCATAGGGAAGGATTCCCATAGTTTACAAACAATCACTATAGTCTTGCTACTGCTTTCATTAGGAGCACCTCCGAGGGTGAAACCATGATGTAGGGTGTGTGTTTAATTAGTAGCTTTCTAATTAGGAACAGCTCAATGCCCACCCCTACTGCTATTTATCAATATTTATTACCCTTCCCACATAGAGGATCATAGAACCTAGAGTAGTCACTGCATCTTCCATGTATTTTTCCAGTGAGTCATTAATCTCAATAAAGGTTTTTTCTATAAAGACCAATACATATCACATGTGTTGTAAACATAGTGATGCTTAAAAGAAAAGTATCTCTGCACAAAATTATCATTGGTTAAATCTAACTGACGTCTGTGATTTTATTTATGGAATTAGTGATTCAAGTCTCTTTAAGAATCATGGACATTCTCTTTTTCTGCTTCAATTTCAATACTGATTTGTTTACCTAAAAATTGCCAAATTCCCATGATTATTCTATTGTCTGCTATTCAATGTTTTGAAACTGACCAAAAATCAGAGTTGTTTGAAAGTGAAGAATTCATAGTGGTTAAAATGAGTATTAAAAACGTAAAGAGACAGACATCCTCCTGCCTTTAGTCACATTCTATATATAGTTTATATGCAATAGATGACATGAAATGTCATGATAAATATTGCTTACTATCACATTACTAATTTTCTGACTATATATCCGAAAGGTACAATAGTAGCATTAAAGCCTACACATTCCTCCATCTCAGTGTGTATGTAGTGGCTTAAGGGGTGCGTCCACTGCGATGGATGGACCATCCGTCTCCGTATCTTCCGTATCATCCGTATTTTTCTCCTTGGTAATATGTGAGTGTTACATAATTTGAATAATTATCCATAAGTATATTTCATGATTTTAAAGGAGGCAAATTCCATTTTATCTTAACCATGATTTTGAGGTCCTTTGTGAGATCAAATTCCATCAGCAGAAAATACACATTAGTTAACACAGACATGTTTTCCATCCGTGTCAAACTAACCAAAGGCATAATTTCTTATGCTATAACAAAGATAATCAGTTCATAGTTAGGGAGTGATCATTTGTTAACAACAGGGGGGGGGGGCTGGTGGGTTTGCGCGTGGACGCGCGAAAAAAATTTCGACCCCCCCTCTCGAGGCTGTAAATTTTTTTCGACCCCCCCCATTAGGGACAAAAATCGCGCGCGAACGTCCCCTTTTAGCCTACAGTAACGAGCAGGGTTTTCCACTGAAAACAGGTGAAATTATTTTGACCCCCCCCCATCAAAGGTATTGAAAAAATTCTGACCCCCCCCGGTCAAGGAGTTGAAAAAATTCTGACCCCCCCTCAAACCCACCGGCCCCCCCCTCTGTTGTTAAAAAATGATCACTCCCTTATATGGTAATGAGGATGGATTTTGCTCTCACCTAATGACTGCAAGAAATAACCACCCATTGCAATTGATGTATTCAGAGGCATCCTAGACAAGGGCAGACCTTCATGCCACCACCCCTCTCTCTTTTGTAATTACTAAGGATATGGGCCATAATCCACTTACTACAATAGAAGCAGTCATGAGGAGGAAAACAGTAATGAAAGATGTACTCACTTTTTCTCATGTGTCATCATTATGAATACGCTTAAACAACAGGTTGCAGCTACAACACACTGGACAGAATTATTACAGTTACTATGTGCATTTTCTCTCTCAACTCCCTTCCATAACATCTTGGTGTTATGTAATTTGCAATATTTTGCCAAAGCCATTTTTTTATGTTACTAAGAGGTTGGGTACCTTATGCTGATGATGGAAGGTAAAAGCTGGATGTAGTGTAAAATAATGTACCAAGTCTAACATTTTCTTTATTCAAACTTGGGGTCGAGTTGGAAAAGGCTAAACAGGTTAAATACTTACTGAACTATGGCAGGCAATTTTGTGAGATCACATGACCAGTCACCTTCTATTGTCCAGGATCTGTTTTAAAGTCGTTTATTGGGATAAAACAATTACACAATCTAAAATAATGTAAATGTTATCCTAGCTCCTATGCATTGTAGTACTTACGCTAGGCCCCTAAAGGTCATGCATGAAAGAAATTCAATGTATAAGACGGTCTTAAAGTACAGTGTGAACCTACAATCAGCACTTGGCTGTTCATGTCAGCCAAGTGTTGAGTTGATGTCCCCTTGATGTGGCCTGTGTGACATGAACACTAACAAAAAAGCCACATAGAGCATGCCATCTACCAGACTACTTCCTCTGAGGTCACTGCTGTGACTGCTCTCTAAGAGGTCTGCACTGTGACTGTATCTCTTGTATGTCTCCATCCTATCTGCATGTCACTGATTGCTATTGTGATGTGTTGGCATTGTAATAGAGAATGGGGAAGGTGCGGGTGGGTGGTGTAAGTGAGGGGATGAGAGGCAGGAACGGCTGTAGACTACTCTTTGCTCTTTATCAGGTATAGCATCCTGCCTTCAGGTAGCTATCAATATATATGGCACGAGATATAGATTATACAAATAAATGTGATGGCATACATATCACATATTACCAAGGAAGAGACTAGAAGTTCAATGAAATAATATGATATTCTACTCTAAGATTGAATTTCAACGAATTTCAACGAACTACTTAGAGAATAGACAACAACATTCTGCACGTCGAGACGTTCTGTTGTCTGATAAGGCACAGACATAGAGACTTTCCCTGGCAGGGTGCAGCCCTGCCGGGAAAGTCGAGAGGCACCCAGAATTATATTCCAAAGAGAGAAAAAAATAGTGCCAACTGTTAGAATGATTTATGAAGATTTATACACTGAAAAAAGCATTAAGATACCATTTCTAGATCTAAAGCTATGCCCAAATGTATTGAAAGGTTTGGTCATTTTTTAATAGACTATTCAAATCAGTATGCTAATTAGATGCCTAATTTGAATAAAACAATGAATGATAGAGCTTATTGGCTGTATTGATATAGATATGTCATTCCATTTTGTGGAGTAATATCTCTGGAACTAGAAGGGCTATCTGCTATTGTGATACCTCATTTTAAAGGTGATCAATTTCAAATTTCATATTTTACCTCGGAGGACCCTTTCCCCTCATCTGTTCACATATGGTGATTTTTATCATAGATTAAGATCTATAAGGAATTTTTCCATTTCTGTTTTCAGTTTTGGGTTTTAGGTGAATATCCCAATAAATTGGCATAACAATCTGCAAATCTTGATTATTGGAATGGTTGCTATGGCAACCAGGAACAGGCATATAGGTAGATTTTTCATGAAAAATGTTGATTTTACCATCGAAATATGGGCCATTTCTACTGAAAACGGTGCATTTTAAATGAGATCATTGAATTCTGCATCAAAAATTAGCTTAACATATTTCTATAATGATTTTTGAGTAATTTTGCCCCTCCAATGCCTGGTGGCCAAATGGGGAATTAAAGATCCCCCGTGGAGGGGTGTTTCACCTTGATGGGTCAGAACTGTTTATTTACAAGAAGATTTGATCCACTGTCTGATCCACTGTCTGGAAACTGCATCACAACCCTTACTTCCCGTTTGACCATGCAAAAAAATAGTTCTCTACCGTAATCTCCCGCATATAAGGCGGGTCTTATACGCCAAACAAAATGCTGCTGAGTCTTATACGTGGGAGGGACATTGCCTTGAGTTTGGGGTGCGCCTTATAGGGGGGGTATTTTTACTAGAGAACAGTACTAAATTAACAAAAATCTGCCCTTAGGGGTGCACCTTATACGTGGGACAGGCCTCCCTGAGTTGGGGGTGCGCCTTATATGCGGGCTGCGCCTTATACGCAGGAGATTACGGTACATACTTTGAAATAAATATCATGTTTCTGTTGAAAATTCTGTTGAACATGAGTAATCTCTCGTAATCAAGTTAAAACAAATAAGAATAGAACCTAACAATGCCAATTTTATCGAGTTTCAATGGCTTGAACTTTCCCCATAGACAAACAGTGCTGCCAAAAGCCCTCTTTGTAGGTACCCTGGTGGATGTTTTTGGCTTAAACCGGATGGTTGTATGCTGGCAATGATAAAGACCAAACCCCTGCTTGGAGATTGAGGGATATGTTTATGTATGGCAAGTGTAGGCAATCAGCTGATTGCTGAAAATCTGGGTCAAGCCAACAAATTTCATCATTTTCCATTTTAAATTTGACAAAAACAAAATCCCCCCAAGCACTGTATAATGGTCATATATAGTCTTACAGAGCTGAATTCTCCCATAAAATGTGCAAATGAAGTTTTAAACTCAAAATAATGTACCGCTGATCTGAGCCTCAGTGCAATCTCTATGGGAGCGATGTCACGGATGCTTTCTATTATATTTTACCCGTTTAGGCTTCACCCCCCTAAAAAAAGGCCCAAAAATAGACGAATTTAGCTAACCTTTGGCATTGGTCCCATCAAGAAATTAGAAATATTAAGCCCAGGAGAATTTTTTGAATTTTAGCTTTGTTCACGTAATGATAAGTCTATGGGCGGTAGTAGAAGTGAATGGAACTCTAAATATCCGATTTTTTTGGAGTTGGTTAGGCCTAATTTTCAGCAGTGAGACTAATACACAGTAAACTTTAGTTATTTTACGTCTTAACAATCATACTCCCATTAAAAAATATTCAGGTTTTATTTAATGACAGCTCATTTACTTCTGTTCGTCATGGGCCTACTTTAACATTGAAAGTATATGGAAATGACTGTTACGGCCAGACACCAAGATGGTTTCTATTTTGTTTTACCCGCTTAGGCTTCACCCCCCTAAAAATCCTTAGGAGGCCCAAAAATAGACGAATTTAGCTAACCTTTGGCATTGGTCCCATCAAGAAATTAGAAATATTAAGCCCAGGAGAATTTTTTGAATTTTAGCTTTGTTCACATAATGATAAGTCTATGGGCAGTAGTAGAAGTGAATGGAACTCTAAATATCCAAATATTTTTTGGGTTGGTTAGGCCTAATTTTCAGCAGTGAGACTAATACACAGTAAACTTTAGTTATTTTACGTCTTTACCATCATACTCCCATTAAAAAATATTCAGGATTTATTTAATGACAGCTCATTTACTTGTGTTCGTCATTGGCCTACTTTAACATTTAAAGTACATGGAAATGACTGTTACAGCCAGACACTAAGATGGTTTCTATTTTGTCTTACCCGTTTAGGCTTCAACCCCCTAAAAGTCCTTAGGAGGCCCAAAAGTAGTCAAATTTAGCTAACCTTAGACGTTGGTCCCATCAAGAAATTCGAAATATTAAGCCAAGGAGAATGTTTTTTGAATTTTAGCTTTGTTCACGTAATGATAAGTCTATGGGCGCTACCCTGTAGTAGAAGTGAATGGAACTCTAAATATCAGATTTTTTTTTGGTTGGTTAGGGCTAATTCTCAGCAATGAGGTTAATACACATTAAACTTGTGATATTTTACTTGGTTCCCACCATATTCCCATTGTAAAAAGGGTAATATCCAACCAAATGATTGAATGATTGAAAGTTCCCTTTATTAAGGCACAGACTGTACTTTCAATGAAGGGTTCATAAATAAAAACTTATAATTCTACAAGGACTCAAACACTAGTCCTACCTCTATAACAAATTCCCAACTATAGGATAACGGTACCTTGGTACAAATTGATAAATATTATGACAATATTTGTTGTTTGTTTTTTTAAAGTTAAATATAAATAGTAGTCAACACTCTACCTAGTCTTTTATAAGACCAACAGTAGGCCATATAATTTATTTCGACGGTATGTTTTACATACAATAAATTAATCAGAAATATCATGATGAATATATTTACATCATGTGTTCTTTGTAATGGTTGGGTATTGCTTCGATTTGTCCATGCCTTTTTTCTTTAGAACATTTACCTGTCCCGTGAAAACATTGTAAGCCTCGAGAAATAGAATATCCTTCAGAATGTTGATGGTCAGGCTATGTGGTGGCATGGTCAGATGGCGATGGAGCGCTGACCGGATGGACAACAGACTTGATTTTGAATATGGTTTACCATCCTTGGACTGAACTTCAGCATAGAATCTGTGTAATCATTGCACCAGCACATCAGACCGTTGTATTTCAAAGTTGAGCAGCAGTCCATTTTCCTCTAACCAAGCTGAGTGAATAAAAGAGAATTTTTTTTTTATAATTTGAACATGATTTGAATATAAACCCACCAGCGCCCCCCTATTATCAAAAAATGATCACTCCCTAAATGATAAATATTTTTTCCTCTGATAAATTTCTAGGCCTACTATCATAGCTTAATTTCAGCTGGGATGACCTGAGTCTCAGTCTGAGACTCTTCATTTTGTAGGGGAAGCTGGGCCTCTTCAATATCATCAACAAACATCACACTTGTGTCAGTCTTTTTAAGCTGATAGCTGTGAACAATTTGAATTTCACCATCTTCGGTACTCTGAACCGTGTATGTGTTGTATTCTAAACTTTTGTTTACATGAAGCAAAACTCCCAAAAAATTATTACCATGAATGTCTGCGTAAACAAGATCATTGACCTCATACTTGTCGTCTGCTTTTGCTGCCATTTTGCGAACGTTCTGCTAGAATCTAGAACAGCGAGATTTTGACAATCTGTCATGAGTAAAACGATGGCGACATTTTGTAAGATAGTCTTTGTAGGTACACTTCTCACTTTAATTTTTGAGAAAGGGGGATAGTATGATCTTCATTAAATCAGGGGCTCTGCATCCGAACCCCCTTTTAATTTTTTATCTACATTTGGTCTCCACCCTGTCTTTATAACAGGTCAGATACTACTTTAGATCCACTGCTCTCGATAAGATTACATACATGTAAACTAGTACCAGTGCCCCATGTGTTCATACGCATGTTGGTATGTCAACTGCTCTCAGTACCGTGACCTTGGTACATTCGTTCACTGTAACTCTATAACGCATGCAAGGTCGCTTCTCTCGCGCCACAACGCACGGTGCATCGTTTTATAAATTAGGGTAGATTAACCTAAAGATGGCCGTTCCTGTACACTTTATACATGGCCAATGTTTCAGACTGAATAGCTACCAAACCATCAAACACAATAACTTGATAGATATATCAGGTCAAAGCTATTCCCATAGGGTTCATTTTGGGTGTGGATCAAATATGTAAACAGCCCCCTTTATATCAATAATTCATCATTTATTTCAACATTGAACTAAAGCCAGCTTAACCTTGAGACGTCCACTTTGCACCTTGAGATGTCCACTTGGCAATAAATGCAGAATATTTTCTGCTTTACTATCATTTCAAAAGTGAATAAGTATCTTAAATGAATATACAGAATAATGGCATCGTTGATGCTGCTGCATTGTAATGAAATTGTATATTGGCAGGTGGACGACTCAAGGTATGTGGTTGTCTTTAGGTTAAACTACCCTATGCATGCCTACAGCCCTATTGTGTAACTCACGTCTGTATTCAAGTATCATGCCCTTCTATACATTCTGGAATTCTGTTTGGCATGTGTAGTACTGCTGTGTTGCTTATCATTAACAGAGTGCACTCCTCATCTCTCTCTGAAGGACCTTCTCCCACTGCTCGATGCCCACCCCGGCACTGTGCTGAAGGTACCAGGGTAACTGACAGTTACCCTATCCAACATTGCGGATCCTACATGTAGTATAGATAATGGAAAGGACAGAACACAGTATTTCTACTGATTTGAGTGATGCTGTGTTGTTAATATGTGGTGTAAACTGACATTGTCTAGAACAGTACTATAGAGAGCTTCTTGATTTGTCAGTACTAGGGTAACTTAGTATGTTTACTAGGGTAACTTTATTAAGTGCACTAGGGTAATTGCATTATTGTGAAGGAAAGATTCAACTTAGATCTTCAATAAATTGCTAGTTATGGCATATCTGTTGTGTAAGGTTCATTTGTAACATGTGGATCTCGTCCCCTATGCAGATGTGACATTGTTGGTTTCAACAACCTGTTAGACTGTTTTATGATGAATAGCACCTGCTTCCAGTTTGCCTCTAATGAAAAGAATGCATTGTTTCATGATTGAGATGAATAATATCCATATATTTTAAAGCCTTATTCATTTTAACTGTATGCCACATACAATAGAAAGTCTACACATTCCATTACATAGGGGTGCATACAGTGTTTAACTTAGACATATAAGAAATTAATTTATCATAACACTGCCTGCAGGAGAACTGTAGTTAACATTCACTGGAAATGACCACCTTTGTATAGGTGAGTGTTACATATGAGATTATTCATGTGTGTACGCATGATATACCTAAAGAAATAAATTCCCATTTTACGTTAACCATACTATTGGGGTCCTTTGTGAGATCAAATTTCTTCAGCCATGCTTGAATTGTACAGAAGTCAACTTCAACATAGGTCTTTTTTGTCTGCACATGTCATATCAACTGAAAGTATTCTTTTTTAAATATAAAAAAGATTGATCAGTACATGTTTGGATTATAGTGAGGATGGCTATTGCTCACAACTAATGACTGGTAGAAATACCAATCCACCTCAATAATAATTATTGATATATTCAGAGACATCCTTGTCAAGTCTTTTCCTTTCGTCAAACTTTTAGCTAAGTCTAAAAAGGGAAAAGGGTGCCATCTACCAGACTACTTCCTCTGAGGTCACTGCTGTGACTGCTCTCTAAAAGGTCTGCACTTTGACTGCATCTCCTGTGTGTCCCCAGCCCATCATCATGTCACTGATTGTTATTGTGATATGTTGGCAGCAAGAGGGAGAATTGGAAAGGTGTGGATGGATGGTGTAAGTGATGGGATGAGTGGCAAGAAGGGGAGGAGGGAACTCTTGGCTCTACATCAGCAATAGCATCCTACCTTCAGTTAGCTATCAGTATCTATATAACTAGATATAGATTATGCAAATAAATGTCAGAGCATACAAGTGATTTATGCATACATATTGTCATAAAGATAGAAGCCCATATTTTAAGTCTGAAAGTCCTACTGTATGATGTTGACAGGTCGACTTTGGTGCCATTCCTGCTCTAAAATTGGTCAAATTAGCAATGTCAGTTACCAATAGAGACACTGGACATTCAAAATAATATTAATTAAAATATACTGTAATATTTGTCTCAAGTATTGATTTGGGTGGTGTTCTATATTTTTGTGTTAGTTAATTAGCAATATGCAGCAATTTCTATAGGTTTGTGAGGCATTTCATAAGTGTTAATTTTATCTTTTACACCCATAAAGTTATTACTACAGTTTTAAATCCATAAATTGTAACAAAGAGAACAAAAATAGATGAATAATCACAATGCATTATTTGTTCAATTTTTTTTTTGTATATTCTTTGCCATTTTAGTGTACCTGAAATAAGCTTATTATTTGCTTTTTCTACATTTCCATTCCTATCATCATGTTCATTGTAGTATAAAAATTGACCAGGGATTTTCCCTATGTGACTAATGGCGTCACATGGATTTCTCTTATGATATCAAATAAATGATGAAATTATGGGTCAAGCATCTAGGATTTTGAAAAGGGGGTCGAGCCCCTCATTTAGCCCTTAATTTTGGCTAAATCTAGGGTAAAAAAAGTTAGGTACAGGGGAAAAGGGGGGCGCGCATCCCCATGCCCTCCCTCTAAATCCGCCACTGCTAATCCCTTCCAGTTGTGACGTAGTATACAGAATTGTGTATGGTATCATGTACCTGACATTCTCTTAGTGAATACCAATATCAATGGATATGAAATTATTAAAGAATGATATGAAAAATAACGAGCATAAAGGCATTTAGTGTTCATATGGATGAGTAGGAATCATAAAACATATTAGTATTGTATGTATCGGAACGGGACTATAGTTAAGTACTGTTTATTACTCACTCGACCTGCAACCAATCAGAGGCCTCCATTTGGTCATGTGACCTGTGACGTCACAAGGGGGCATGGCCTCATTTGCATAATAGGCCACGCCCCCTTCACCTATGATGTCACAGGTGACCTTGACCTTTGACCTCATTTGCATAATAGGCCACGCCCCCTTCACCTATGACGTCACAGGTGACCTTGACCTCATTTGTATAATAGACATTTTTTTTTAGAGGACAAGTTGAAATTGATACTCCTATTGGTTTCTCTTCTCTGTAAATAGTCTTTTAATTAATTGAGGTCTTTATGAACATTTTGTTTTAACAACACCGCTTTAAAGAATTCACTGAAGTATGAAACCAATAAATTATTTATCAGTCTATGTAAGTAGACATAAACTTTTATAAGTATATAAAGAGGTGTGGGTACTATGTAAATGAGGGTGTAACTAAAAGATAGTTTGTTTACTTAAGGCAAGCTAAAAGCTTGCCCAAAAAAAAAAAAGAATTGGGACCCTTTGGGTTGGGTAAAAGTTTTTTTTTTATTAAGTATACCTTGTTGGGTGTAAAATTTATATTAAAAGGATGATGATGGAGATGATGCCCATGAAGTTGATGAAGGTCGGAGGAGAAGGAGGAGAAGAAGCCACAGGAGGTGGGAGTTTCTGCAGTTTATCTCTGTCAAAACTGCGACATCACATTCAACAAAGAGAGAGAGTGTCATACTAGTAATTGTGCATGATCAAGTTGTCATATGAGAAATATCATATGACTAGTGGTTTATAGAGAGTAAGAATATCAAGCTCTTATTTTTTTTTTTTAATATAGAGCAGCGCTCATTTTTTATTTAAAAAAAATGTCTATAGCTATACAGGTCTCCGCTACACTTTTTTGATATTTTGTTATATAAACACCACAGGACACCACAGGACAATACATAGCGCATTATTATAGTGAGTATGACAATAGATGTGTTCGTTATGACTAGTGATAGAGACTAGATACTGATATACCTATCAAGCACTCATTTTTTATTTAAAAAAAATGTCTATAGCTATACAGGTCTCCGCTACACTTTTTTGATATTTTGTTATATAAACACCACAGGACAATACATAGCGCATTATTATAGTGAGTATGACAATAGATGTGTTTGTTATGACTAGTGATAGAGACTAGATACTGATATACCTATCAAGCTCTTATTAGTGTTATTCCAGTTATCACTGGTTTATTCAGCTTAGGCAGAACATTGTTATGTATGAGTAATACAAATATTAATATGCAGGTAATTTCCACACACAGTTATTATACAGTTGGTTATAAAGTATAAAGTTCCACTCCACCTGTGTAATAATGATAATAATAATAATAATAATAATAATAATAATAATAATAATAATAATAATAATAATAAGGTTCCCACAACCTAGCTCCTGACCTGCTGCTGAGGGATAATATAAATGTGTAACTTTACCCTCTGGTAGGTGACTGGTAGAAGATAGCCTCTGACCACCAGTGGGGCGTAGTCCTATGCCTGTCTGGCATAGGATAACCCAACAAAGTGCAGAGCTATAGCAGGTAGCAGGAGAGCTGGACTGGAGATGTTACTGCAGTGGTCGTTTGTCTGTGGCGCATTCGGAGGTTCAAACAGTCTTGGTTGCATAACTTTCTTAATAATGCAAGTTGAGCCTTGATCTTAGACTCATTTTGACTGTCTTATTATGGCGGTTACATAACTGCTTTCATATTTGAGCTGGGTTACCCTGGAGCGGCGCTAGAGCCACCGGAAGTTCATGGCGTCATCACTTATGTAACCTATTGTTCAGTCTTTGGTGCTCAGACACCCGTGACGGCGTCTGGGGTGCTCAGCCACACATGAGCGTCGGCTGCATTCACTTTAAAACATTATGTACACCATTGTTTGTGTTCAGTGAACCATTAGGTCGGTAGCTTTGACCATTAGAAAATTATATATATACTTTTGTTTGGTGGTCAGTGAACCATGAGGTCTGTCCTTTGGTCTTATAACTTATGTATATTTGACATAGCTGGTGTTCAGTAGACTGTGGACGCTCATGGGGACATACAGTGTATTAATGCCTCATATTTTCATGCATCAATACAATCATATGTTACAATTTATGGCATAATAAAATGGTACGTCATAAGAGCTTCATCTACCACGATCACCCCGCTTTTACCTTGATGCTAGTCTCTTTATATAGTCATGCATGAGGGAGTAGTCATATAAAAGGTGCGTAAGGCGAGGCGTGTTGAACGTTGGAATAACATAAGGAGTGGGTGGCGCCACCTTTTGTAAAACGTCGTAGTAACAGTAATGAGTGGGTGGCGCCACCTTTTTTTTGTTTACCTTTTACATTTAGATATTGTGATTGCAACGCAACAAGTATTCACACTTTGTGTGTGCGACATGAGATAAAAAGAATGCTTTCTTTCAAGTCTTATAGCTGTTAAAACGTGTCAAACTCTGAGTGTAGGGTGAGAATGCAAAAGTATTAAGGTTATATATAGGTTGAGGAGTCAACTTTTGAGCTACGATGGAGGTGGTTTAGATTTAGAGAATCCTGCCGTAAAAAAAAGTTAACCAGCTGAAAACTAGGCCTAATAAAGGCGCTTTCACCAATGGAATGGATTTTTAGGACGAACTTTTGGGGTATCAACGGTCACATGATGTATCAACACCCACATGTCACATGAGCACACAGCAAAGGACGACTGTATTTAGTGACATCTTATTGAGTTTGTGGACAATATTGAAAAACTACCTGACGGAGCATCCTTTAGCATAAGTACCAAGAAGAAATTTAATTCTACAACACATTTGGTGCATTCTGGTGTATTTTTAGACCCAAAATTAGGATTAACCATGTACACAGACGTGGTACTGATACTATATATTCAGTTCATTAAACCTATACTACAGAGGAAGCTAGTGTCAGTTTTCAAAATACCCCTGGTTTACAGGGGTTGATTTTGGTCATTGGTGGCAGTGAAAAAAAGCCATCAGTAATTACAGCAAGTTTGAGTGTCTATGTTAAAGGGGCCCTGGCATGGTAATACAGCATGCCTGCATTAAAATGTTATGTGACCACCACTTGACCAATCAGGGTGCCGTGATTTTTCCGCAATTTTATGATCTCTCTTTGCATCGGTACCCATGTTGTTAATTTGTGGTGCTAGCCCCCCTTTAATTATAGTTGAGTCACAGGAGCAGTATTAGCAGTAGCATATTTTTCTTTTATGTATATACCATATGCTGCGTTGCCCATTAACTTGTAGCATTGCAGGTAATCACTACAGCAATCGTGTGTATCTGTGTCTATATCAACTGTAGTGTACACTGTAAAAAACAGTGTTTAGGGATTAAACACCAGTGTTTAGAAGTTAAACACTTGGTTAAACACTTATTTGTCCCACTTTTCTCAACACTTCTTATGTGTTAAACACGTTCAATTTTAAACGCGTTTAACTAGGAAGTGTTTAACCAAGTGTTTAAATGCTAAACACTTAAACACTTCAGTGTTTAGGTGTTTGAGAATAAGTGTTTAAAAGCTAAACACCTAAACACTTCAAGTGTTTAGATGTTTAAATATTGGTGTTGAGAAAATTTGGTGTGTATCTTTAAACACCTTTTTTGCAGTGTAGTTTTCACCAGACTGGTCTTTTTCAGTGTGAAGGTGAAAATACTCCATTGCAGCAGCAACACTGGTGTCACCTTCCTTACTAGTAACAGCAGCAGCAGTAGCAGTAGCAGCAGCAGCAGCTTCATTAGCAGCAGCGTTTACGACAGTTGTAGTTTCTCCAGTGTAAGAGTGATAATGACCATCAGCAGTAGAAGAAGCAGCAGCAGCAGCATTGTTTACGTCACTTAGGTCAGCTGTAGTTTCACCAGCATGGTCTTCTCCAACGTGGTGGTGATAATGCTTAACATCCGTAGTAGCAGTAGCACCAGCAGGAATAGCAGTAGCAGTGTATTTTTTCAGATATGTACCGTACACTGCGTTGCTTATCCCTTACATGCCCAGATTAGCAAAAGTGCGCTCTCAAGCATGTATATATGTTCATCAGACCACCATGGGTTTAATATTGATCAGATTAAGATAATTTAAACATCAGAAGACTCATTATGCCAAGGGCTTTCCAACGACTCCAAAATTTGCACAAAGTATGTAATCATTAATAGGTCATATTGCAGAGAATAATGGATTAAAAATAGGCCTAATGCGCGCTCTGTCTCATGAGAAAACAGGGAAAATAAAGAAAATACACTAAAATTACAAAAATATTGATAAAGATACCAATAATAATTTATTGATAAAATATTTTTCATGTGATTTCCTCCAAGGAATTTAACTATAAAATGTTTTTTGTTCAGTTTCAATCAGTATGGCCTTTTTGAAATGTTAAAATAATGCTCTATGAATTGAAAATAGCCTATTCCCCATCAAAATAAAAAAAAAATAAAAAAGATTTTCTGGACACCTTCATCCAAATCAATCCATTTTAACTTAATATGTACCATCATCATCCCCTAATGACTCAATAACATGCTAACATATGCTTCATATTACATTTTCTGGATACTATTTAACTGCCCTCTTTGGTACCATTTGAATCAGTACTTTAATGTGGACATGGTATAGGCAATAGCCTCTACTATGTCTTTTTTGTCTATGTCTATAAGTTTTTTGAAAAATTAGATTCCTTGAAATAATTCTGGGCACAGAGGGTTATACACCTATAGCAATCTTTTTTTTTTATGTTTATGTCAGCTGTAGTGTAACTACTAGAGAAGTTTTCACCAGCAGCAACACTGGTATCACCTTCTTTATTAGTAGCAGCAGCAGCAGTAGTAGCAGCAGCACCTTCATTAACAGTAGCGTCTACGTCAGTTGTAGTTTCTCCAGCGTAAGAGTGATAATGGACATCATCATCAGCAGCAGGAGGGTCTACGTCACTTACTACGTCAGCTGTAGTTTCACCAGCACGGTTTTCTCCAGCGTCAGGGTGATACTGCTTAACATCAGCAGTAGGAGTAACACCTACATTAGCTACTTCATTAACACCAGCAACAGTAGTACCACTTTCACTAGGAGCAGCAGGTACATAGCGCGGTCGAACTCTCCGAACCAAATCGTAGGTGTATCCACAGAACAAGGGAACATGCATCTGTAGTTTATTATGCCGCCATTTCCTGTCTGGCATGCACATCTTTTTGTGTGCAGCATATGGGTACTACTTCCCACTTGGTGTAAAAACGTTTTTTAATGTGAAAAAACTTTTTCATTAGGTACCTAAGTTTGCCAAACGTTTAGTGCAGAGTGCAGAGGGTTTTATGACCCCTTCAAGTCCATGCCACAGTCATTTAAAAATAAAAACGTTTTTATTAGGGCACTCCAAAAAAAACTTATTTCTCATAACCGCCCTGGTCAGAAAAATCATCATTTGAGATCCTTTTTTTTTTTGTCAGAATTTTCTGTTAAAAATACAATTAAATGGACAAAGATAGTCAAGTTTGGTATCAAATTAAAACTTAGGGCCCAGCTATTCAGGTAGCTATGAATAACAATCATTTCCACACGTTGGAAATTTTGATAAAACTTAACTTTTTAAAGGCATTTTTTCTTACCCGCGAGCAACTGCTACGCATAGGTTTCGATCATTATCAACTACTTATCTGAAAAAAATTAAATAAAATCCTCCCTCGTCACTTTTTCATGGCTTGGTGATGAGAAACATTTGGAGTGTATTTTTGCCATGTGGGGCTTCCAGTAACTCAGTGTGGTGCCCTGCCAATCCCTTCTTTTAAAGGCCTCTTACCATTACTCAATCCCCACCCACAGAGGAAATCAAGTATCACAAGAGCCATCGCCTGTTCAGCCTGTGACCAGAGGCCACTTGGTGCCTCAGTAGGACTTACTGATCTAGTAAGCATTAGGTAAAAATCTACTCGCTAAATATCGCTATCTGAATATCACTACAGCTCTAAGCAATCATTTTACTAAAAAAAATAAAAAAAAGCCTGGGGGGGGGTAAGTTACAATGGTTTTTTTTTTTTAATTATTATCAAGTACCAGAACATTTCCATGCTGATTATGGTTAAAATGACATCTTGAGTTCCAATGTAAAATGTGACACTTAAAATGACGATATTGACTTTATGATTACCTGTTGTCAATTTGCCTGATAGAATTGTCAGTTTTTATGCACCCTGATGACCACACTTTTCAATCTGGCTGTGACAAGGGTGAGATACATCAGACCCAGGACAGCCCACCAACCCTTCTATACTGGCATATGGTGGCAAAATAGTAAGTAACTTGTGTGGTATCTGTATCTGTATATATATATATATATATATATATATATATATATATATATATATATATATATATAAATGGTTGCTTAGCAACCACTTAAATCAACAAAATAGCATGACAAAGGGGATAAAACATGCACAAATAAAGAAGGTAATCATTTCTAACCCCCCTAA
This sequence comes from Acholoe squamosa, assembly GCA_949317995.1. Taxonomy (NCBI): domain Eukaryota; kingdom Metazoa; phylum Annelida; class Polychaeta; order Phyllodocida; family Polynoidae; genus Acholoe; species Acholoe squamosa. Next base: position 18,537,059 of record OX439051.1, read on the forward strand.
ATCCAGGTCAGACATTCTATTTATGCCGATGGCTTGTTGCTAAGAACCTCATGTTTTCTAGCAACAAGGAATTTTTCATGTTTTTGCTTAGTAACAGCATGTTTTTGCTTAGCAACAACATGATTTTGCTTAGCAACAGCATGTTTTTGCTTAGCAATCACAATTTAACAGCAACCTTTCAAGTCTTCAAGTGAGTATTTCTACACTTTCTTTCATTTTATCATATTAATAGTACATGACACATTCATTTCCCTTTATATTGCCAGTTGAAATTCTATTACTAGGTCATATAGCAATCTACAGAAAACATTAAAAACAGTTATAATTCTTCAATAAGTATGTCATGTAAAGTGTATGTATATCAATACAAAGGTTATTTTGTTCATATTTTTTTTTATCTAGGCATTAATGATTTGTACATGTGATAAAGGTGATTTCCCATTTTAAGTAACATGGTGAAGAATGTCCTCGTATCAGACATTAGAGATAATAGTCCATAGTCAGTATTTGTATTCTCTCTGTCAGTGTGTCTATGGTCCTGCCTTCCCCATATAAAAACCTGTACACAAGAAAGAAACATCTTAGAAAAATTGGGAATGAATTTAGGAATATTTTCTTTGTGGTTTATTATGGTTTGAGTTGTTTTGTCAATCTTAAGAGTGCAAAGTTCCTAATTTCCAAATATAATTTCACTGAATGTATAATCAACAAGGCCTTGTTTAATGAGAAGTAGAACTAGGAGGTAACAGTAATATAAAGATGCATTTCCTTACCTCTTACATAATGTGCATGCTCTTAAATGTCATCATCTTCAATTAGGTCAGTACTTTCATAGTGATCCAGTCCGTTAGGGGATTGTCACAATTTCCAGTCATATGACACTTGCAGAAGGTTGTACATGGCAGGTCTGCTCTTGTACAAGCACACCTTTTGGTTGCACATGGCTCATTGGCACTGCAATTGCAAGCCACCGATTTCATTAGTTCTGGTGGGACAACTTCTGACACTCCAGAGACATGGTATGCCCGACTTGATTTCCCAACCATAGTTTTAAATGTCCAAAGTTGGAGGGGCTAACTTTTCTGCCGACTTCCATATTATGGTCTGCAGATGCGCTCTTTTGATATGAAGTTTGAGAGCACGATCTCTAGGTGGCAGGGATTTAATCTTCAGAGTTATCTTCTGGTGGATGAAGATTGAATATCTTGCTTCATTCATAGGGATATCAGACTGTTTACCATGCAAGGTTTCATATCTCTGTGTTAAATAGTTATGACAGAAAGAAATTCTCAAATCTCAGACACATTCTCTCTAATTTCTAGGTGAAGATTAAAATACTTTTATTTTTCAAAAATCTGTAGAAAAAAAAGTAGCTTGGGACCCCCTACTTTTCTTTTCATATTCTTATTCTAGATGATTTTTTGTACTTCTGGGAGAAAAATGAAGAAAATCTAGGATTTTTGATTCAATGGTAGCGACTCACCTTAAATGCGCTTGAGTGTTGATGGAGGTTTTATTGTACCTATCAAAGATAACTATGACTTCATGATCTTTTGCTACTGCTCGTGCGATGTTATTGGTAAGGGTTTTAATTGTTCCAGCCTTTGGCCATGCTATATGGTAAAGTATTTCATTGCCATCTACAAGGTCAACATCAGAGCTGTCAGTAGGTAGAGGTACATGGTTGAGCATTTCTATGCCATTTAACAGTTCAACATCAGAACTGTCGCTAGGTAGAGCTATATGGCAGAGTGTTTCATTGCCATCTAATAGTTCAAGATCATCATTATCCCCAGGATGATTATATCTAGCCAGTTTATGCAAGAGGTATGACTTGTTTCCTCTTTGGAGTCCTCCATACTCATCAAAAATGGCAGGAGGTAGAGGTGATAACTCATAGGTGAGGAGCTGTTCCAGTGTCACATCTCTCTTTTGAGATAGGACAAGCAATCTTCCATACACCTTCTGCATGTCATAGGTAATTCTTTCACCAATTTTAATCCCTTTTATAGCCTCCATTGTGGTCACCTTGGCATGAATTGGGCCATAAAAAACAGATGCGAGACTAACATTGAACTGTGCTGCCATACACTCACGGATAGAGAGTGCATCAGCGACATTGATTCTATCATCAACGATTCGTCCATTTACAATATTGAACAGGACCAGTTCACTTTCTTTTAATGGATGTGGATGTGCAGCTATCTCAGCCCAAATTTGTTTCCTATCTACAGCATCCATTTTTCTTCTGTTCTTTCCCTCTTCCTTGTGTCTGTCAACACTTGTATCAAGGTCTTCCTCTTGATAAGGTTCGAACATTTCATCCATGTCATGGGATAGCATATTACAAATATTCTGAGAGAGTACCCACCGGGCAGTTTGGTTAGGGTTAAGTGTCATTCCAACAAGACCTCCTTTGGCCTTGCCTTTTCGAATATATATGTCTGTTCACCAAGCTGATCTGCAGAGACTGCATTCAAAGTACCTGGTTTGTGACGGCAAACATGATTACCAAGCAGTAATTGTCAATCCATGATGAGACCTGCCCTTGATTTTTCTCAAGACCTTGGATTGTTTGAGGTTGAGATCCTGTGTAAATAGCTGCTGAAGTTCTAAAGCGAAGGATCTCATCATATGTTGCAGTGATTCCATAATCATGTAATAGTGTCACAAGCTCCTTAGACCCATGTCTATGGTGTAACTTTAGAGCTAGACCCAGCGTTGTTTGATTCCAAGACTTTGTTATTTGTGCATGTATAGCTTGGGCCATTGTAGTTGAGATCTTTGTTACCTTCCCCCAGAAACCAACACAGATATCAATACTAGTAAGGTTGGACTTGTACTGTCTATAGCTTTCGACTTTGAAAACTGGGCAATGGCATAGTCCTGCTGTTTAGGGATCTCATTGGCCTCCGAGTGAATTTGCCTTTTCAGTTTTTGGATCATTTGGGTTTCTTCACTCTCATGGTCAACTTTGATTAACTTCAGGTTTTTTGGCAGATGATCTTTAAAGCAAAGTAGGCTTGCACAACCACTGGTATCCAGTTTGATGAGGGTATTTCCAAAGTAAATCTGCAATTTTGAAATGAGTTCTCTTCGACTCATCAATTCATTTTCTTTGCAGAACCCGGAATATGAGTTATGCAAGTCCACAGTTGTCCAGATATGATTTGGATCACTCTCCATAAGCTCAATCACCATCCCAATATCATTCTTATTCATTGGCTGTTCCTAATTTTCTCGTGTTTTGGCTGCCTTGATGTTCCTTGCCCCCTTGAATGTCTTATAACAATCCCTATGATACCTAGCATCTGCTGCATGCAGATTACTGGGGGCAACAAGCAATCTCAGTTGCACATAATAAGCCTACTTATCACCCCGTTGCTCACATATTTGTAGGACCACAGATTTTAAGTCATCCATGCCAGCTCTTGTCCTGCTCTTGTCCTGCAGAGGCTAAACTCCCTCCACCTCGATGGGTTCTTCTTATCCTTCACTTTACACTCCTCCCCACAGAATATACAATGACACTGAAAATTGAAATGACATAGTTCTGACTTCTGTCTTGTTCTTGGTGGTTCACTTTGTGCTCTTTTACTTTTCCATTTGCGGTTGTTGACTGGACGGTTTATATGTTCTTGTGAGATGTAGGAAACATCTTAAATTCGTATATACTCTATATAAATATTATAAGTGGTTGGTAAGTGGTCATAATCATATAAGTGACAGGGATTTTGTTCATCATATTGAGACAACTCTCCCACTTGGCAAAAAAACATTTTTAAACGTTTTTTTAATCAATTTTCAACCAAATAACCAATAGGGAAACCAATAAAAACATTTTTTATGTTTTTTTTAATGTTTTTATGCCAAGTGGGCTATGTCGCAGGACGCAACTTCTTGACCTGGACTATGCCCCCGGGGCCTACAGACTGCCGCGTGGGAGTGATGCGAAAATTACGCGGACAGCAGTGGCTGAGGCGTGCCCTTTCCCACACTCCCCATGGCAAGTCTGGGAAAATGCCCCCAGGGCATCCATGGTAAGGATGATGCTCCCAGGACATGTAGGCCTATATAGGGGTTTAGACTATGCCCTGGGGGCATCGTTTAGTACATGGATGCCCCCAGGGTATCATCAATTTTTTTTATGCATGTATGAGTATCCTTACTATGAATGCCCTGAGGGCATTGTCCCCCATTGTTCTCTGTACCATGCCCCTGGGGAATCCATAATATGGATGATGTGTGATGATGCCCCCAGGGCATAGCATTAACTTCTATATTATAGACTGAATACTATTATGTCCCGGGGGCATCACACACACCACAAATGCCCCCGGGGCATAGCCTTTCTTCTATAATCTGAAATCTACAATGGCATGCCCTGGGGGCATCAGCAATTCCATCAATGCCCCCAGGGCATTTTCGTTACTCCTACACAAGGCACGACTAAAGTATGCCCCAGGGGCATCACTGGCCCGAGAATGCCCCCGGGGCCTTTCCTTATAAACTCACACCAGTCACAATCTGACACAGCACAGCACAGCAGGGACTGCTGTCACGCGTAGAGCAGCGCGTGAATGCCCCGGGGGCATAGTCCGGGTCGAGAAGTTGCGTCCTGCGGCTATGTCATGAGTGGATTGGACGATGGGTGGAGGAAAAGATGCCTGAGGGTGAGTTTGATGTGTATAACTGAATGATGCTGTATTTAAAGAAGTGGTTGGGAATGAAACATTAGTATTTGGAAATGGAAAATTTTCAGTGAAATAACAGAGATCTTGTTCATCCTAAAGGTGTGCTGTATAGGATGACGGCAACAATGGATTTGAATACACACACAGCAGTTACAGGTAGAACCCCTACACTTGGTGGGAGGGTATTGAACTAGTTGAGGTGGACTCCCCTGGTGCAATATATGCAAACAATCACTATGAGCGATTATTGGACAAATAACATTAAGAAAATGCTGTGTCATGAGTGGATTGCAGAATGGTAGGGAGAGAATAGGTGCTTGAGATTGAGGTACAGTAAAATTCCTTTATAACGAAGTGCATGGGACAAGCAGAAAAGTTCGTTATAAATGAATTTTGTAGTAACCAAATCATACACTTATAAGAGCATTAAGTGCCATATAACACTTTTCAGACCTTCCATACCCTTTCTAATGGCCAAAGCTCAATAGCCACGGGTGAAGGAGGCCTATCCCACCCCCTTACCCCCCCCCCCCCAAACACCTACCACACCCCTAGTGCCATCTAGAGCTCAATGGAGGCCGCTGACGCTGCCATATCACACCCTACACCCCACAACACCTACCACACCTCTCCTGCCGCCTAGAGCTCAATGGAGGCGGCTGAAGATGCCATATCACAGCCAACCCCCCCACCCCAAACACCTACCACAGGATTTGTTGTAATGAAATTTTACTGTATATGCATTGTAGAACTGAATAATGTTGTAGTTATAAAGTGGTTGGGAATGGGACACAAATTGTAGCAATATTGTTGTTACATTTGATACCAATAACCTTGAATATCACCCAAGGTCACCTTAAAGTCACCAGTTTATAGTCCTAAGAGGTAATGTAATCAGTTGCCTTAGACAGTAGCTTAAATGCTCCATTGGATATGTAGTGATTTATCAATAGATAGGCTTGAGATGGGATTAACTGTAGGCCTATAATTTGCAAGCAAAAGTGCTGACTCATTCCTTTTCTTTCCTCTAATATCAGTCACTAGACCAAAAATTACATTCTTTATTCTAATTACTGACATTATTTTCCCAAATCTATATCAATAAATGATCTATAGTGTATAAGGTAATATATAACCTAATTGGTTTGTATGTAACCTACCTGTGGCAAGGCAGGCTTCCCTAGCCCACTCAAAAGGGTCTATATCTCTTCTTTCCTATACCCTCAGGATGTGTGTGGTGCACATATGCGCGGGCACTGACACATTTCTCTGTGAAATTGTGTAATGTCGTTCTCACCATGAATATGACCTTAGATGTCAAAATGGTGTTAAACATCTATTACTCACTTACTCACTCACCTGTGGCAAGGGCTGTTGCTACAATTACATGACAGAAAAGGAAGTTCTCTTGCCAGACTCTCTCTGTTTGTTGTTGCCATGAAGAACACAGAGTTAGCATGAACATGCATGAACAGGCAGAGTTGGTTACTTTTGCATTAATTTAGTTCCATATTTTCAAAATTCAATGAATATTAATACTTTTGCAATCAAAATTATTGGGATTTTTTTCAATCAATCTATAACATTTTTATGGTCTTTGCTAGCATGATATTCATAATATTAGCTTTTCCATGGCAACCTTGGGGTCTTAGAACCAGTTCAACTTGAACCATAGGCCTATTGAAGACTGATGAAATGCTACTATATATTTGTGTCTCAAAATTGATAATAAGGAAGACAAAGTGATTGACATCATTAAGGTGCATTAGACTGTTATTGACAATGTCTTTAGCAGAGCCTCTTAGAATATTTTAGGAATGTAGAATGTTACTAGGGAACCAACACTATTTTTGTTTTACCTGACAATTTCAACAGAAATGAGGGCTTTGTGATACATATTACATGATAAAATGAAAGAAAGTGTAGAAATACTCACTCGAAGACTTGAAAGGTTGCTGTTAAATTGTGATTGCTAAGCAAAAACATGCTGTTGCTAAGCAAAAACATGCTGTTGTTAAGCAAAAACATGAAAAATTCCTTGTTGCTAGGAAACATGAGTTTCTTAGCAACAAGCCATCGGCATAATTAGAATGTCTGACCTTGATTTAGGGGGGGTAGAAATGATTACCTTTTCTATTTGTGCATGTTTTATCCCCTTTGTCATGCTATTTTGTTGATTTAAGTGGTTGCTAAGCAACCGTGAATAACAAAAAATGCTCAATGTTAACAGGCCCGCAACAGGCAGTTTCTGAATCGCCATACCCTGATTGTCCAAAATCAATCAAAAAACCTTTGCTGTACCTTAGTGCGAGGTTGAGCCATATTTGGGCATCTGGCTACTGGACTATTATGTTTATACTGCCAGAGATCGTTTAACCTTCTGGAAGAGTGTGTCAGCATCCCAGGCTCATATATAAGGGTCTGTAGTAAGCTCCTATTATATATGGACTTAATTTGCTTCAAGGATAACAGCATAAGACAAATTGATGGCAAAGTGAAATTTTTGTAGGTTACAGTTAATTTCAGGAAAAGGGGTTTTATGGACAATTAAACAGCATGCCATTAGAATATGGCGCCATCCCACTGTTTACTAAAATTTTGTGACACGATCTGCGAAAAGGGACCTTATTTCAAGGGGAATAAGGTTCCTTTCCCCAGTACAGGTCACAAATGGAAATATGAATGAGTGTGAGCATTATGCCCTACATAAAAGTTAATGTAGAAAGCAGCCTTTCACCACCGTACTCCTCCCTCACCTAAATAGAGTAAGATTGATAGCGTAAATTGACTGTGAGAAATGGTCATGACTAATTGATAGTAGACTAGTCCCACCACCTCCTTCCCCTGTCAGGCACACATAAATGGTATCCCCTAGAGTATCATGCATTACTTGGAAAGGGAGAGTGGAGTCAGGCTTGTGTCTATGGTCTTCTTCTTCAGGAAGACTAAGAAAATAGTATCTTGACTATCAATAGGATAAACCACAGGGTGATGTGTGAATTAATCAAATTCATCATAAATGAGGCAAAAAAAAAAGCTGTGTTTCTAGTAACCCCGGCCGGTAACATGGTCCAAAATGTTGAGGGTTGAAAAGTCATATTTTTTTTTCTATTTGTTTTTGGTCCAAGGTCATATAGTCATTTTTTGCTGGGTTTTCACTGGCGGGTGTTAGAAATGTTCATTTCCTGCATGGGATATGAGAAAATGATTAGAAACTATGTGCATACATGTCAAATAATAGTTTTTTAAAGGAAACTTCGAAAAGAAATCTCAAAAACATCAGGAAAAATTTTGAAAAAAAAACCAAAAAAAACTGTTGAGGTCGGCCGTGTTTAGCTGATGTCGGTCAGGTGACCGGAAACAAACCTTTATTTTTTGGCCTGATAATGATGTGAAATGCTACAACATAGGCTGGTCAAATTATCTCATCAGCCTTATGAATGTAGTTACGATCTTAGATAAAGGCCTATCTATGTTTTGACACCCTCCTGATCTGACTGATCTATAGCTGATGGGAAAGTAACCATGTGTCAAGGGAATGATCTGCCTGTCATATTGCAAGAAGCGGCAGATCAAATGGTTCAGATGTATATATGTGGAGCAGCTGTGAGTGACATGACTGAGCTACTCAAATATTGAACCTTAGATGAAGACAGAGCACCTCATCAGGAGGTAGTAGTCCACATACTGCTACCTCCAGCACACCTGGTCCTGGAACCTAGTACACCTGTGTTTCAGCAAACCCTACGAGACTCATAATTATATTTACCTCTGTCTATATTATTTGCTCTCATTTCACACCTTGATCAAGCAATATCTCATGCTGTGACAATTTAAAAAGTGTTTAGATCTACTTGTTTTCCTGTTTTCTAAAACTATTACAAGGTGATGAAGAGGGAAATTATTATAATTGCAGGGAAAAAGAGTTAAAGGCCTTTATGATGCAATGTGTCCTGTGACCTTTTGCCGTTTTGTGAGCAAATTCGTTTTGTATCATTTAAGAGGTAAAGAAAATATAAAGATCATATTGACCATGGTAAAGAAATAGACAGAGTTGCAATTAAAAGTGTCTCCACTCCCAGTTTCTCCATGCGTGGGGTTGATGCTCCATCCTCATTTGGAACAGCAACAACCCCACAAGTGAAGAAACTGTTAGTGGAGACCTTTTTAAGTGCAACTCTGTATTTATTTCATGTTAGCTCATTAAAACAGTCTTCCTAAATTGCTTTTTTGAGAATGGGTTTGAGGCTGTTTTAATGATGTCACAGTGGCGAATGGAGCCATGAAGAATGGGTTCTCGTTTCTTCACACCCTGCTGGGGATTGGCTGTTCCTATGCTTTACTTTAGGAACTGTCGTCCTTAACATGAAATAATATCCCTTTCTCCCTCTATAATCTCTTAAGCATATTTCTGTAGTTTGTAATTCGTTAAAAGAATTTACACTCTCTACACTCATTTGCTTTTAGGGGACCATGTGACAAATGCCGTAATATTGATCAATATTGATATGCAATATTCTGGTCCAAGTGGAACATTTCCAATGTGTTAAATTCCATACTAATCTGTAGGATACACACAATATGTGGCACCATACTGAAATGACATGCCAATTATACTGTACCACATACCTTAGCATCAGAGTATCAAAGCCTAATGACTTTGCCAGGTCATGACACATGTTAAGATAGTTCTATAGTACCATATGTGTCGGCAGCAGAAAGGGATAGAGGAGATAAAGGGCAAGCCCTACTTATCATCTTAAGTCTTCCAAATATAGACTAATTAGTTATTTCTACATTGGTGACATGTACTGGGAATAGGGACCTTAAAGCACCCTGCACTAAAGGCCTTTTTCGCAGATTGTGTCACAAAATTTATTAAGTTATTTGGTTCTTGTAATGAAGCCAAAAGAAAATAGTCATAAGCCCAAAAGGGTTAGGGAGTGGTCATTATTTATCAACAGGGGGGTGGTGGGTTTTCGCGCGGATGCACTAAAAATATTTTACGCCCCCCCCTCGACGGCAGTCAAAATTTTTCGCGCCCCTCTTTCATCTATAGTAGCGCGCGGGCTTTTTTGCTAAAAGGAGGGTTAATTTTTTTAGCTCCCCCCTCGGGAGGGGTCTGAAAATTTTACGCCCCCCCCCTCAAACCCACCACCCCCCCTGTTGATAAATAATGACCACTCCCTTAGTTATACCCTTAAAATGATATTTCTGCTATGATATTTACAGTATCAAATCGGCAATGATAGTCTATCAAAATAAACAGAATGGAAATAAAATTGTTCAAATAAGATATTTATGTCCACGTCACTGACTATACACATCTCCAGATAACCATATTCATGTATAAATGAGTAAAAGCCTGATTTAAGGGAGTACCGGATTGCTTATGTACTAGGTGTCCTGTGAGGAACGCTCAATTCCTAACTGTGCATGTTCTGTCCAAATAGCCGGATGTAAGTGACCAACACCAACGACAGGTAGGAAATTAAGGCAGTGGATCACCTTCTTGTACCTCTGAAAGCACCTAACCATAGTCTGAAGGGTCTTCCAAAAACTAAACGAGGTATAACCAGCATTACTATTAGTTCAAGGTCAAAGGAAAAGACAACCCTATTCTTATGAAGGCTTCATTTGGTAGACTTTGCCTCTCATAAAATGAGTCTGACATAGTTATGAACCCATCTGTTAAAATGAGGGAATAGAGCAGGCTTCTCTGATGCAGCCTATGACTTCACTTTGGAATTAGGTACCACTTGTGTGCCTAGACTTTTTCCATCAACTGATCTGGACTTTGACTTTTACTGACTGGAATGGAATAAGGCCTATAACAGCAAACTACCTCATAATATGTCATAGGCCTACTGCCATACACCCATTATTTTTTATTATATTCCCTTTGCAATACTAGTCAATTGGTCTGTTTATTTGGGCAATAGTCTGCTAATGCACTGTTGGTCGCTGCTTCAAAAGATAACATCTTTAAAATTGTCTGGAAAGTATGGGCAAATACCCTGACCTGACATGCACCAAAAACCTTCGAGGTCACAAACTCGTGACGACTTTAGGTCCTCATGTTGACAATACCTAAAACTACAACATAATACATTATGTTGTCATGGGGTAGTAATACATGACAACTTTAGGTTGTCACTGATGGCCTTAATCCGTCCCTTTGACAACACATTTTCACTGTAATATCATGCTATAGGTGCATATTCTATCTGTTATATATTTTTTCATTATTGAAAGTTTTGTTGGAAGAACCCCCCTCCCCCTACGATTCAATCTCTGTATGGGTATTTCAACCCTGCATATTTTTATGTGAGATTGGCCATAGCACTCTCACAAGTACATGCATATATATTACCAAATGTACTCAATCGATAGGGAATTATACTCAGGTCAAACACAAATGAGGCAATGTACTGGAAATGTCAGTGCTCTTCTCTAAATCTTCTCCAAACAATTTTTTTGTTCTTTAAGGTATATTCTTATATCAAATGATAGATCCCGCCATTATTTTTCAACTAGCAATACACGAAATTAATTTCGGATATTAGTCAAATATAGGACAGCATTTTGCAATGCAAGTAACTCGAAAGGGCACTTAATCTCTTCTTTTAGGCCCCTTCTGATAATAACCTCATGTTTTCTTCGAGCATAGCATTACCATAATGAAATTTCATATCTAATAAACTGTATGTTTTATTATTCAATTAGCTGCATCTGCACCCATGGTCATGGCGATTTCAGAACCACTTTCACCTTAGCTCTAGCTTCATTAGTTAATTTTTTATTGATGGAAATAGCATGCAATTTAAGGCCTTCTATTAGAGGAAATTGCTATACTATTCATGTATGAGTCGCGGACCCCCTAGATTAGTAATTTTATTCAATTTTTCATGCAAAGTGATGCATAAAATGTTAAATATTGTTCATACATGTACCAAAATTGCCCTTTTTGGGTATTTGGATCTGTAATTTACGAAAACTATTCTAAAACCAATGTAAAATGAAGACAACTGTTAGAAAATAGTGGTTTTCTGATACATAGCGAGGGAATTTCTGAGAATTTCCTTTTACCATAGAATATATAGCAATTTCTTGGATTGCCATTTGGACATGGTAAATTCAGCTGAAATCCCGCAAGGGTTCCCTTTATCATAGCAAAACAATGTTTGCATTTCTGAAAAGCTCTTGACTTCATCTTTATAATGGTTACCACGCCATGTGGCCTCAAGCAGAATATCTATGGTTTTAAACTGTTTTAGAAAAAGAGACCATAAAATTCGTGAAAATCCATAGTAAGACCCTCCAATGGGCATTTGCCCCCTTATCACTGTCAATGGTTAAGCCTATGGAGAATGCATCCATTATCGCTTGTATGTTTCATTGGCGAATAACTCCTCTCTTGGTGAGTTAAGCATTGCACAATACCAGCAGGTCTTAAATAATGATCCATATTAACCATAAAAACGCATGAGACAGTGTAATTCTCCTCCATTTTGTTATAATCCAGCAGTTTGCATGGCACTGTAAGTCGATCGTGTCGTTGTCCGCCATTTTGAATTTTGATGTTCTGTGTGCATGTGCGACTCCTCCTTGCCGGAAGTAGCAATTTCGACAGAAAAATGATATATTCTATCGATTTAACTTGAAATTAATGGCTTTTTTAATATAATCCATGCATCTTTGGCAATATCAATTGAATTGAATCGAATATACCCTATCTATTTACTGTTATAGCCCCACAAGTTGATCTTCTCGCTGTCCGCCATGTTGGATTTTGGTTCTATCTGCGCATGCCCGACCCAATGTCCATCGTTATTTGGGTCAATTTGCACGACCACGGCGTTGTGATACGAATTAACGACAGGGCGAACACGTAGTTATTTTATCTTTTTAATAATACATATCAATTCAAATCATATCCTTTGTCCATTCTTTATCAAATTTCTATATCATAACAGTGAATAATTAAAAAAAAAATAATAACCATTTTTACGAGAATAGAGACGCGCAGATGGATCGAATTATGGCAAATTCATCAATATTTGATTTTTTGCACCACCTATGGGATTTAACATAGGCCTAAAACGTCTTATTTTCTTCTCACTGTTAACCTACCATTTAGTAGGCACTGAATGTGTTGTTTTTTTTTACCCGACTCTTATAACTTGTCTTTTAAGCTAATAAATATCCTAGGGTGGATCATAAGAATTTGAGTTTTGGATAGTGGGGTCCTCTTATGGATCAACTATACACTAATAGCCCTAACAGGGTGGTCAGAATGACGAGTTTAGATTGTCAGAGAGGCATGATGACCCTGTGACGACGCTAAAGTTATGATGACTTTCCAATAGCAGTGGGTTTTCAGTGTGGAACCACAACCAGCCCAAGTGTCTGTTTTATAAGCAGATGTATAAAAAAAAAAATGGCAAATACATGTAAAGATTATTTTGATGCGCAGAATAATAATTTCGGTGCTAAGATATGTCTACATCATGATTGCATTTGTGTGCTCTAAATGCAAATATGTCATGTACTTTTATGTTTTTTATACTGCCTAGCCTGTGCACAACAACTGCCTTATAAATGATTATACCACGATTTCGGCACTTCCGGTGGGTTTATATGCAGTTTAGCCGTGCATTATTCTGCATATACCACCCTTGTGCATTTTTGAAATTTTTGGTCTATACTTTTTCGAGGTCACGTTGGACTTTGGAGACGCTGGCGGACATAGAAATTTAGCCTCGCCATTGTTTCAACGTGAAAAATCGTCCCAACTCGTATGAGGATTGAACCCCGGCCGCAGTGGTGGTAGGCGAAGGCCTTAGCCATAGCGCCACACTGAACGGTGATGAAATCCAATGCGAAGGTAAATAAGTTCTAACCTGCTATGTTTCCAGTCAGTTTTCGTATGGAATCCAACCATCACGTTATAATATTGAAATCCCAAGAAGTTTTCGATCCATAGACGAGGAATGCGTGCTAATTTTCTCTATTTTCCTCGATATAAATAAGAATCCATTGATTTTCCCAACGTACGCGAGTCGTGGTCCGGCCATTCCCACCCGCCTCCTTGTCCGGCGAAAGTGTGTCAGTGGCCCGGATGTAGATATAGGTGGACCGGTTTGAAAAATCAATGGATTCTTATTTATTTTAAATATATCAGATATATCAAGCATGGAGTGATCCTCTAGAGTGTCTAAGGATATGTATGTTTTAATTTGAAAACGTGTCATGGTTGGATTCCATACGAAAAATGACTGTAAACACGGCGGTACCTGTCCCGGCAAGGAACAAAAACAATGGCTTCGCGCAGAGCGGTGACCCGGGCCGTATCGCTTGCACTTACAAAATGTCTTCGCCTGGCTATATTCTTTGGATTTCAGGTAAGAAATTGATACAAAATGGAGGAAATGGTGGTATAAACCTATTAGGTGATGCATATCGGGGCCCCACGGGCTGTATATGCTGCATATACCCTCGCCGCTCCGCGGCTCAGGTATATACAGCATTTACAGCCCTAGGGCCCCGATATGCATCATCTATTAGCTTAATATCAACAGAGGATGACTTAACAGGAAAGTGATATTGGTGTAGCTGGTGAGTAAAGGATGTGAATAAGGGTGTAATGGATACTGAACAGAATTTATGTGAGAAGGATAAAAAGCCATCGTGTCATTACAGTTCTAATGTATAACAAACTTAACAACACCATCATAGTTTTAATTGGACCAGCTTTGTGTTGTTGCTAGGGACAACTAAAATTGTGCCTTTCTTCATGTTTTCTTGTTAGATAAGTGATAGACAAGTTTAATGAGATTGTTTCATGTGTGTCCTGCAATGAACAAAGTTCTTTGCAGCTTAACAGTCAAAGGTAACCAACCTTAAATTGAACCACAGTGTAGAAAGGGTGGAAGAGTAGGTTTTTTTTTTGATATGGGTGTGTGGCTGAACCCCAGACTACCCTTACCCTTGCTAGGGCACTTGTTCGCGGGGTTTTTCTTCCAAACCCTACCCTTGCTAGGGAACTTTTTACATAATAGTCTTAGATTTTGCTCAAAATATCTTAAAATGACCTTGTTTGGGAGAAAACTGTATTTTGTTCATGCTATTTTCATGAAAACTTGGAAAATATTCATGAAAATTTCTAAATTTTCAGTGTGAATCGGGGTATTTCGCCGAAAGTTGACCCTTGCTAGGGACATTTGTGGCTGAAACAGGAGGCTTGCTAGGGACTTTTCCTTGAAAAAGTACCCTTGCCAGCCGCACATATGTGTATAAATTACATAGAGAGTGCCCCCCCGGGGTTTAAGTCTAGGGGTAGTCCTTTTAGTTAAACAAATAGGCCTAATCAAAAGTCCATGAGCATGGTGCATCATATGATTTATTAGCGACACTGCCAGTCAGATTTAGCACTGACCTAATGCATCATATCACTGTGTCGTCACCTGCCTCCAAGCCACTGACGGCACTCCCACTGGCATGGTTCAAGCCAGTTGCAAATTGTTCAGAGGGGAATCTTTTATGAATGATATGCACCAGTGAGAACGGGGCTTTATGCTGTGTGGACACCTCCCATCATTACCTTGTCAATGCAGCCAAGAACAGAGTTATAATTACGAAGGGGAAAAGGCAACCAAAGAATCTCCTGCAAGTAAGCTTGAATTCCCTCTTCTTGGCCGCTTGCCCTTCTCTCTGGGTTCTAACTATGTCAGCCAGACTACAATCTCCTAACGGAGCCTCCTTTCCCATGTCCTTCTTGGACTTAGTTCCTAAGTCATCGTCAGAATTGTCCGAAGGCTGTTGTTGTTGTTGCCCGTAGTGCCCCGTAGGCTGCGGTGGCTGTAGTCCGTAAAGCCCCGCAGGTTGTGGTGGTTGTTGGGGTTGTCCATAGGACCCCAAAGGTTGTGGAGCTTGTCCAAACGACCCTCCAGCTTGCTGGGACTGGAACTGTCCCTGCTGCTGCCCTGTGAACTGCATCCACGTCTGGGCACCAGTAGAGGGCACCACCAGTGTCTGACCCGCAGTAGTAGTCGCGGTCGTAGTCACTGTAAGGGTAGTGATCGTAGTCGCCGCAGGCGTAGACGTCACAGACGCCGTAGTAACCATTTTCACGGGGATCTGGAAAAAATCCAGGTCAAAAGCTTCAGCAAAGAGAAATTCCCAATGCAACTCGTAACCAACTGAACTCAATTAGAACAGTCTAAAAAGGTTGCGTGTACCCTCTGACCTACTCTGAGAGTAGGCCTACCAGTAGTACTGCCTCCAACCAATGGGAAACAGCACACCAACAAGGGCCTGAGATTGAACAATCCCAGCTTGAACCTGTCGTCTTCCAAGCCCCTAGAGGCTGAGCGCTACAGGAATTAATAATAATAAATCCTCCAATCAGATGACAGGTTAGAACCTTGGCGTCAATCAATGGAAGCACAGGGCACAAGCTCGTCTCAGATTGTACACAACAATCGAGCCCCAGCTTGAACAACCCCAGGTCTATCGTCTGCGACTCCGAGAAACCGGCCACGCAATAGACTAAACCAGCTCGTCTCAGATTGTACACAACAATCGAGTCCCAGCTTGAACAAACACGAGTCTACCGTCTGCGAAGCCAAAAAACGGCCGAGCGCAATAGACTTAACTAGCCCGTCTCAGATTGTACACAACAATCGAGCCAAGATAAAGGAGTCATCAATGTATTGAAAACACTCATGACCTCCCTCTCTCAGGTTGGAGAAGACTGGATTCATAATTTTTGTAAAAATTCTCGGGGCACAGGCAAAACCAATGGGCATGCCCTGGAACTCATACAAGATTCCTTTCCAGTAGAATCTCAGGAACTTCCTATCCTCTTTTGACACCAAAACAGAATAGTAAGCATCCTTGAGGTCAATGGACGCCATAAAGCATCCAGGCCTCATCATTTCAACAGCCGTGTTTAAACTTGTCATTTTAAAATGCGTGTACTCTACACTCTCATTCATTTTTGACAGATTCAAAATTAGTCTGTACTCGCCATTGGGTTTGGGCCTTACAAACACATTAGAAATGAATTGACCTTGAGCTGGTTCCACGGGAACTATGACACCTTTTGTGAGCAACTTGGCAATCTCATTGTCAACATGCTCCTCTTTCTCTGATCCCAGATCATAAGGGAAAGGCACCATTGTTGAGTTGGTTCCAACTCCTCAAAAGGTATTTTCACCCCTTTAACCATGTCCAGGACCCACGGGTCACTAGTTATCATGGACCAGTGGTCTATATATCTAGCAATGCTACCAGCAACAAAATTCTGAGCAGAATGATTGAACTGTAGGGGACTTACCTGCTCTGCTAAGGACCCTACTTCTGAAAACCCGAGGTTTGCTTCGCCTTTGCTGCACTACCTGCCGCTGCTGGCGCTGGTGCCCTGGGCCTCGGTCCATTCATCCTTGGTGCCACATTGTGACCAAACTGGGGAATCACGAATGGGAACCTCATACCAGCTAACGGGTTGAAGCCCCTGGCCTGATGCTGATGCCTCTGCTTGGGAAACCCCCGCCTGCGCTGCTGTTGCTGGCCTTGTTTGAAGCTACTCTTAGCTTTCTCTGGCACTGCATGTTGCTGTGCTGGTTTCTCAAGTTTTTCGGCCATCTTGTGTGCTGAATCCACAGTTAAGATTGCCTCCTCGAGATTACCTCCGAATAAGAACTTTGGATCATCTCCACCATCCTTAAGAAAGTGCTCTCCATATTTAGCAACTACCATGGGCTTGAGCGCCTCCGTTCTACGAGCAGTGATGGCCTTGATTGTACTGACAATCAACTTCTTACAGTCCCCAAATGCCTCACTCAGTTCATCCAACTGACTGTCTTTATCACCTTGAGAGATCCACAGGTCCATGATCGGTACAAATGCCAGCATGGCCTCAACCAGGTGCACTTGCAACTTCTTCAATGCTTCCTCACGTTTGAGAAACTCAGAGTTCTTGCTTTTATTAATTAGAACCTTAAGCACTGGTTTTAACTCCGGCACAACCAATTGGCCAGCCTTCTCTGGCTGTGGGTACTTGCTGTGCAATGCAATGTCCTCTTTTCCTTGAACATTGAGTTCAGAAACTCGGCCACGAAGGGTCTGATATCCTTTCCTTTCTTCCCTTTCTCTTGTTCCTGCTCCACACACTCTTTCATGAGGTTGTAAACTTTACCGGAAGGTTTAAGTTCGTCCTTAACCTCCTCAACTTCCTCCTCTTCCGAGGGGTCAGTGGGTGTTTGCTTCACAGCCTGCATCAGTAGACTGCCCAAGAATTGGCCCATCATCGCCGATGTGTCCACATTCTGGAACAAGGATTGGAAGTCAAAGCCTTGAGTGCCAGAAGTCCCTGCAGTAGACTGGGTCGAAGTACCTGAGGTACTCGCAATAGGAGACGTAGTCGTAGTACCTTCCATACCAGCATGACCAGCCCCTGACGTGCCAACGGTCTCATTGGAGTCATGCATCTGAATGTCAGATCCATCCTCACTTATAGTATGTTTCCTCCTAGTATTTGGACCTTTCTTGCCCTTGTTTTCCTTCTGATCACTCATGGTGAATCTGTAAGAAACAGGACCCAGAGTCACTAAAAATTAAAACACTACAGTGTTAAAATAGGAAGAATCACAATTCAAGTTAATAGTTAGAAGAAACTAACCTCAACTGTAATCAACATCAAGTGAACAGGCCCAGTAATGCCGATCGCTAAACCAAAATTTCCGGTAATGCCGATCGCTAAACCAACAAACAACAGCCTCCAGTTTGTCAGTTTATGGTCAATCGGTCCCCGTAGCGGCCGTGTGCTCGTCTCCGTGTTAACAGAGAGACTCGCCGAAACCAGCGGCAAAGTTTTCCGCCGCTCGGTCAACGTACCGGGCGCGCGCTCGTCTCCGTGTTAACAGAGAGACTCGCCGAAACCAGCGGCAAAGTTTTCCGCCGCTCGGTCAACGTACCGGGCGCGCGCTCATCTCCGTCTTAACAGAGAGACTCGCCGAACCAGCGGCACAGTTTTCCGCCGCTCGGTCAACGTACCGGGCGCGCGCTCATCTCCGTCTTAACAGAGAGACTCGCCGAACCAGTGGCAAAGTTTTCCACCGATCGGTCAGCATACCGATTGGCCGAGCGCAAAGTAAGGCGAAAAACAACCCCTACACACGCAAAAAGCTCCAAATTGCCCCCGGGGGGTGGGCAAACAGGACAATTGCCCTTAAAACAAGCAAAAATCCACTCTTTTAACACCAGAGGGTGTAAATCGAATGAAAAGTTGACGACCGTGAAGATGGCCGCCTCGGAGGAGGATCGGCCCGGTCGTTGAAAACTGCTCCAAACACAAAATTCCGAGCAGCCAGGGCAAAGAAAGAATTGCCCAAACAATCTATACACTAAAATTAGTCTATGGGCTAAGAAACTGCCCCCAGACTGTAGAAAATTAATACTTACAGCCCAAACTAGCTGTCGGCTCTTCAAGTGCAGACGAACGCTGTAGACGCTGAAATCCGAACTGCCTGCGCATGCGCGAATCCTCCTCTCGTGGATTCTCGGAAACGCTGAAGGTTCCCGAGGGATAATAATCAATAAGCTCCATGACTGACACCTATTTGATGTTATTCTGGAATAGATAAGGCAATGTGCTTCCTGCCAAGCTGTTGTACTGTCTCAAGTCTCTCATTCTGATGCAGTAAATATCTGCTGATGCCCCCCCCCCAGTAAATGAGAAAACAAACAAAATAAATATCTTTTTTTTTTAATGCATACATATCTGCAAACCTTAACTCTCCATCAAATCATTTAAACATCTAAACACTACAATTCATAAACACCTAAACGCAAAAATTCAGATATCTAAACACAAAGTTTTAACCTAAACACCTACATTTCTGAGTGAGTGAGTGAGTGAGTAATAGATGTTTAACGCCATTTCGACAGCTAAGGTCATATTCATGGCAAGAACTATATTACACAATTTCACAGAGGAATATGTCGGTGCCCGCGCATATGTGCACCACACATATCCCGAGGGGACAGGAAAGAGGAGAAATAGACCCTTTTTAAGTGGGCTAGGGAAGCCCGCCTACATTTCTGAACACTTGAGCTAAACACATTGTTTGCCTAAACATGTTTAGGAAATTAATGTGATTATAAAAGCGTTGCAAGAATAGGTTTAGAATTGTGTTTAGGATCTCAACACCATTTTTGCAGTGTACCTCAGAATAGAGTACCTTTTTGGTAATGTCTAGACAGCATGGACCTTGTCCTGCACATGTTATGTAGGCTACCTGCCAAATGGCCTCCCTTTTTATCTTACTTTGCTTATATTGACTCTCTCCCTGAATACTAACATAATGTAGAGGGAAGATCTCCATCACCGATGCCTTGCTAAGTAAGCATGTAATTATGTGGCCTTAGCTGATGACTATGTATCAATGATCATTGATAAGATTACATAAATGATAAAGTGGAACTAGAAATTGAGTGTATATGACCAACAGACTATAGTTACCTGTATCCATAAAGAGCAGTGTACTTATTGATTTAATCTATACCCTAAATAACCACTAGTGCTAATCCAATTCCCAAATATAGATTAAATAGGTCAAATTACCCCCAATAAAACGCTAAACCGAAATAACTTGCCTGGTTTTTCTCTGGAACTATAATTTGTCTTAATTATTTCAATTACTGCATGGCACTTATTCAAGACTGGCGCTTTAACATATTGTTCTAGAAAGGTATAATTGAGGGTACACTTGGTTACAGCACAATTCCCGCAAAGCAATGGAATACAGGCAAAATTCAGAGTAAGGGCACATTGCATTGCACCCCTATTACCTACATTTTAGGTAGATCATATTTAATGTTATATTCATACTGCAGTATACTAAGCTGATATTCAAAATTTTGTTTATGGTTAAATGACTAAAGCCACATTTAATCTGGACCTAATGGCAGTGAAAGCAACATCAAGCTCCTTATCTATGTAGCTATAAAGTGGACCAATAGAATGTATGACATTAACCCATTTGAACTGAGTGCAATTTATCAAATCACGGAAATAAGGTAAAAGGGACTCATATATATATGGGTGAGACCAATCCTGATTGGTCTATGTATTGATACGGTCAGTACCACTACTACTCACCCACCTGCTACTCCTACACACACACACACTGCTACTCCTCCCTGAACATACCTGTGGGCAGTGACCCACTACTGCAGCCTGCCAGCCTAAGGGCACACACACATGGGACTCTTCCACTGCTTCAATTTTTTGTTTTTTTTATGCATCATGGTGGTCTGTTTGGTATGCCAACAGGCATACCATGGCAACAAAAAGCACTGCCCCAACTGTGGGGTACTAAACCACAAACTCACGGAGGAGACCAGGAGTAATGCAGTTTTTCATGAGGAAGAAGGGGGAGACCAAGGAGCTTCCAATATGGCCACCCCCTTGGGAGAGAGAAGGCAGAGTAATACACAGCCAAAGTCACCAGAAGCTATTCTCCAGGAGAAGATTGCTATAGCAGAAGAGAAGGCAGGACTACTCAGGAAAAAAGGTGACCTCTTAGCATTAGAAGAAAGGCTAGCCTTAATTGACTTAGAGAATGCAGAACTGGAGGAGGATTACAAAAAATCCCTCAAAGACATACAGCAGAAGCAGCAGAGTGCTGCACACAAGAGGAGGGGAGCATTCGTAAATTTTCATGATTTGACTGCACCTAACAGCAGCTATTACCAGGGAGAAACGTTTACGAACGCACCCAGGAGCAGCAGCAGATACGCCGACGCCCGAGCGGAGTACACAACATTTACGAATGCAGCCAGCAGCGCCAAAGCCGAAGACGCCCGGACCTTGCCGAGCGCCTCCGAAGGCATATCCAACCCGAACACGGCCGGACACATACGGAGATACCCGAACGCCGCCGAAAACGGGCTCGGAGAGAGTCGGGGACAGTCGGCAGATGTACGGAGAATACCGAACGCCACTTCGGGTTTCTTCGGCGACGTAAACCCCTACAGCGGATTGAAAAAGACCGGTCAAGGCTTGGATTACGATACACACCAGAGAGCAAACGCAAGCGGCATATTAACCAACGAGGATATACCGAGCGCTGCCGACAGCCTAGGTCGGAAACTTTCGGATTACGTCGGCTCGGGCAAGCTCGGCAATGTCCGTGAACGCTCGGGAGTGCAAGATGGCGTTCCTTCCGCTTTCGCCGAGGGAGACAATTTGCAGCAGGAGTTTATGCTTTTTTTTAGCTGGAAAACAGCAAAAATTGCTCAATCAGGCCAAGCAGAACCCAGTAGGCAGTGCTCCAGTCCCAACCACAGCAGCACAGGAGGTACCACAGCTGTATTACTTGGATGGGACACCCTACACTGGGTCTTTGCCTGACACACAACATCAACAACACAGGATCACACCACCCAAGCTTCCCCCCTCTGCTACCATCCAGGCTGGATTATCAACTGCAGGCCTGACAGCTGAGAATATGGGCGTGGAGGGGGACCTTGCCGGCTACCTGGATGCAAAGGACCAAGGTGACTTGTTATCCACTTTATTTAAGATAGGTGAAGCTTCTAAGAAAAAGAGGTCACAACACTGGTTAAGGCCAGATTACCACATTCCCACTGACAAAGTCTACTCTGATATGACATACAGAGAGCTAATATATGGTATGACATGTGTCCAGGAGAAGTTAGCTATTGCTAATTTACCACAGTGGTCTGCAAAAAGTTATGGTGACCATATGAGATACGTAGCTAGGAAGGGTCTCAATGCCACTTATACCTCGAGTGCACTAGCTAAATATGAGCACGATCTCACTACTAGAGTGATTTCAGGGGAGTTACCCGGATTTCAGACAGCTGAGCACGCATCAGTCTCTGACAATTTGGGCTCCGATAACCTACAGGTGGTACAAGATTTGAAGGCTGAATTAGCCAGATTAAAAGCAGGTAACAAACAAGGCACTAAAGGTAAAGGCCCCTCTACTCAAAACAGAATCCATTGCCCTACGGATGTTTGTGCTTTGTTCAATTTCACTAGATGTTGGTATAACCCATGTAACAGGCAACACGTATGCGCGGTATGTAAGGGCCCCCACCCAGCAAAAGGGGGGTGCAAAAATCAGCCAACAACCACAAGCAGTGGAGCAAACAATAATGCGGGAGGGGGGTCAACCTTTTTCGCACCACCGATCCACCCCCGCGTATCTTGATGTACAAATAATATTGACGGTGCCCATGATATTCCGGATTCCAACGGTTCCGCGGTCAATGTAACAACCGACAATTTACCAGACATTTATTGTGATAGAGACTCGCTTGTGTGTACTTCGGACATATCAGAATTATTGTCAATTTATGTAAGCTATGCTCCATTGTGGGATATTAACTCCACCCATATCCTAAAAGGGGTCAGATCTCAAATGAAACCCGCAGGCTGGTTATCAATGCTTAGTGGAGGCCCTAATTCGGTTTATGGTACAAATGGTTGGGATTATGACGCCTCATTCCTAATGGACGGCATAATGCACGGGTTTAAAGTAGTGGACCCAAACACACATATTAGTGAGTATAGCACTAAGAACTATGTACCCCAAGAAGCAAGGAACTTCATTGATAACCTGCTAAAGACAGAAGTAGACCAAGGCAAATTGTCTATAGTCACAGCAGCACCTACTTGCATCCACGCCTTAGGTGCGGTTGAGAAAAGAGATGGCGGTTATAGACCGGTAACGGACGCCAGTAGACCAGAAGGTCTATCTATTAATTCACACATGAACGAGACATTCCACCACTTTAGTTACACTAGCATCGATGATGTGACCAAGGTGCTCCGACCCGGTATGTTCATGGCAGTCACAGACATTTCCGCAGCATACCGCTCTATTATGATTAGGCCAAGCGATAGGCAATTCCAGGGCCTACAGTGGACATTCGACTCACAGAAAGTGTATTTAGTGGACAACTTTGTGTCATTCGGCACTAGAATGGCTGCATTCCTCTTTAATAGGATTACTGACAGCATAGCTCGTTATATGAGAGCTAACGGTTATTATTGCTTTAATTATCTGGATGACTTACTTACTATGGGTAACTCATATGCGGAGTGCCAAAAAGCACAGTTGTTTCTACATAGCACACTCCACTCGTTGGTTTTTTTCTTATCCTATAAGAAGGTTCTTTCACCTGCACAAGTTCAAATTTATCTAGGGATAGAAATTGACTCACTACAAATGTGCCTCAGACTACCGGAGAGCAAGATCAATAAATTGCACAGTGAGCTACGTTTCTTTGTAGGTCGTCGAAGGGCAACCAAGAAACAGCTGCGCCGTTTATGCGGGATCTTAGCACACTGCTCTACTTTAGTCAGGGGGGGCAGGACATTCTCTCACAGAGTCATAGGCATGTTATCTGCGTTCACGAGCACTAAAAGGTACATAACCCTCTCTACCAGGTTCTTCAAGGACCTAGACTGGTGGCTAAGATTCGCAAAGTGGTTTAATGGCGAAGCAAAAATTGTCAGCACTCTACCGTCCACAAAAAGTGACTTATACATGGACGCATCAGACAGGGGTTACGGTGTCAGGTACGGCAAGGACTGGATATGTGCAGGTTGGGGATGCAGGATCAGTATGAACATAGACAGTCATGGACACTGCCTCCCGCCACCCAGTCAATTCGTGCCTGAAAACATAAACATCAGGGAGCTATACCCCATCTTAATGGCGATTAATAGGTGGGGACCTTTGTGGCGCAATAGGAAAATTGTCTGTTACACGGATAACACCCATGTAGTAAGCGCACTGAATAAGGGCAAAAGTACAAATACAAGAGCGATGGACTTCCTGAGAGAACTGTTTTGGCTTACAGCTCTTTATAACTGCCATATTGTAGCATTACATATCCCAGGACGACTTAATGTCCTTGCAGATGCTCTGTCAAGAGTGTTATATTACCCGCATAACCTTCCTATGTATCTATGTTGTAGCGGCGGCTAAGCTATGCGAAGATTTGGACATGAAAGCGGCAATAGCGAGAGCGCATGCTTGGAGCGTTTCCACCTGGAAAACTAAATGCAGCCAATGGAAAAGATTTATTGTGTTCTGTACCATCTCTGCCTCTACAGTCGTACCCACTTCGGTTCAGACCATGTGTCGATATTCAGTGTACCTGTCTTCGGACTTGAAGTATAGCACTATAGACAATTACGTGAGTGCAGTGATAAGTTTAAATGCACATTATGGCTACGACGTAGCTTGGATAAGGACAAATTTTATGTTTAAGTGTACTATGTCAGGTCTGCGCAGGATCCTCGGTGACCCTATACCCACTAGAGTCACACTGTCAGTTTCGCAACTCTTGGACATGTCTACAAGGGTGAATCTAGCAGTACCAGACCATTTAGCTATGTGGGCATGCATCGTTACTAGCTTCAGGACCCTTCTCAGGAAGAGCAACCTAGTAGTAGACAACGCAGCAAAAGCATCACCACACTTTCTAAGAAGAAAGTCTGTATCATTCACTAGCTGGGGTATGATTGTCACGGTTTCAAGCTCAAAAACAATCCAATTTGGACAGAGAGTCCACCACATCCCGGTCGTAGGAGTCCCTAACTCACCACTTTGTGCAGTATCTTTACTCAAGAGACACTTTGACGGTACCCCCACGACAGACCCTGAAGCACCCGCCTTCCTAGTGCGCAAAGGGAATTCGCTGGTCCCATTACAATACTCAGCACTACTTAAGTTCCTGAAACACCTACTAAGTACTATTGGGATAGATACAAACAGGGCCGGAATACATTCTCTGAGACGTTCAGGCGCTGCCTTTATGCACCTGTGCGGTATCCCACTAGAAGACATCAGATACACCGGTGACTGGACAAGCTTGTCTGCTCTTTTGTACTTAGCCAAACCACTTGGTACCAGGATAGATATAGACAATATAGTCGCCACGGCACTGAAAGCTACTTTTTAGACATACTAATGTGTAGAGTATCAGGACTATATCATTGTTCTGGTGTTGCCGGGTCATTTGGACTCAGTTTAGCCCAGACCGCAGCTACTCGTCCTTCATTACTGTTCCAGAATCAATGGGTGAGACCAATCCTGATTGGTCTATGTATTGATACGGTCAGTACCACTACTACTCACCCACCTGCTACTCCTACACACACACACACACACACACACTGCTACTCCTCCCTGAACATACCTGTGGGCAGTGACCCACTACTGCAGCCTGCCAGCCTAAGGGCACACACACATGGGACTCTTCCACTGCTTCAATTTTTTTTTTAATGTAATTTCTCTGTATTAATATGTTATTACTTGTTAATAAATAGGGCCGGGTCATTTGGACTCAGTTTAGCCCAGACCGCAGCTACTCGTCCTTCATTACTGTTCCAGAATCAATATATATGACAGAATCTGTGAAAAAGGGTCATTAGTGCAGGGTGCACTAAGATCCCTATACCCAGAACATGTCACAATTATAGAGGTTCATTTCATTTTTTAATCCCCGTTTATCTAAATATCCACCATAGTACAAGTAGTGAAGCCTTTAAGACCTGGGAAATGTGCATTCCCTCCTAGATTTTAGAATATTAAAAGCATCAAAACTCCTTCATTAAAAGGTCTTGAGGTTGGAGGATCATGGTGTTCTCCAGCCCCCAGCCCTGGGGTGCTTGCTTCCATCACAGCAGCTCATTGTAACCCTATTTCTCCTGCACACACATGCCTCAAGGGCAGCAAAAGTAGGGCCAGCTCTATCATCTGGCCCACACTGGTGACCGAGGAATTCCATTATTTGGGCAGTGTAGTACTTTGAAAACAAATAAGAATAAGATCACAGCAAGAAAGGGAGAGAGAGAGAGAGAGAGAGAGAGAGAGAGAGAGAGAGAGAGAGAGAGAGAGAGAGAGAAGGGGGATATTGGCAAGGTAACATGAATATATTGCTCATTATCATCCATTCAAGACAATTGTTACTGCCATGAAATTTGCCCTCGATTCCCATGGATGATTAGGGAGCATTCATTATTTATGGCAGGGGTGGGGGTGAGCAAATTGAGGGGGGGGCCATTTATTTTCAGGGTATTCTTAGGGGGGGCCAAATATTTTCAGGGTATTCTTAGAGGGGGGGCCGTTTGTTTTTTACCTATTCTTAGAGGGGGGGCCATTTATTTTTAGGGTATTTATCCAAAATGTCGCAAATTTCGTCACCATAAAATGTCTTTTAATGTATCAGTGACTCCTTTTGAAAGACTAAAGGTAATCAAATTGATCCAGTTCAGTGAAATCTAATTGGATGGAACTATATTTAGAGATCTTTTTCAATTGATCAATACCAATGTGCATTTCTTGTTGATGACTACCAGTACATGCAGCTACAGCTGCTTTTTAACCTATTTCATCTAGAAGTAGCATATTCTAATAGAGATGATACATGGTATGTACTATCTTCCAAAGAATCTGAGTCTCTCTTATGAACAACAAGACTATTCTACACAAAAAAAAATACCTTGTCTATAAGGTGTATCTGAGTTGAGACCAATTCTATCACCTATCCCTTGGAGTCTATTAACCCATTAAGGGCAGAAGGCACATGAGTTATCTGGCCATGGGGACAGCCTTTAAATTTCCTAGGAGTAAGGGCCTACCTTCTATTAAATGCACCTGCACTAATAAGCGCACCCCTCGCCATTTGGGTTGTAAGCACACACCACTTGTGTCAAATCATGCTGCTGTAAAAGTAAAGTTTTTTAGAGCAAATGGTTTTTAGACTCTAGGGGTGTGCCTTTTGGAAATGATTTTTGTATTAAGGTTTCGACCATCTAATGATTTATTTTCAGCACCGGTGCGGTTATTAGAATGAATATGGTATTCACAGTCCCTGCACGATTCCTATATAAGGAGGCCTACATGGTGTCGACTATAGTCGATGCTCGACCCGCGACGATGTTGACTATAGTCAATGCTAATCATTAAAATGTTAAAGTACTACTCTCAAGAGAGGTATAATTATATGTATCACACAATGTATAGGCATATGGTTTTGGCATTTATGTTAAATAAAAGAATATTCATGGATGATTGTCATTGGGGGGGGGCGCTTTATTTTCAACCTATTCTTGAGGGGGGGGCCATTTATTTTCAACCTATTCTTGAGGGGGGGCCAAAAATTTTGGACGTATTCTTTAGGGGGGGGCCTTTTATTTTTGACCTATTCTCTTTCGCCAAATGCTCACCCCCACCCCCGCCATAAATAATGAATGCTCCCTTATGCTACATGAAGTACCATGACGTTTACATTACTGATTCTGGATTTTTATAATGGGGTGGATTCTAAGAGTCTCTTGGAGAATTCGAGTTATTACATTTTGATTTGAATGCTTGCAGCCACTTTAAGATGTAGTACTTAACTACATATAGTTGGTGATTGATTATGTGCAGGGTAAACATATATTGACATCGATCACACTGGATAATTCAAGTATTATGTACAGGTGGAGCTCCCCAAAGCTTTCACCACATGGAGATATACAGCAGTCCATACTGAACATACACATAATATATAACTGGTCACTCATTCTCTAAGGTGGTGTTTCCTCCAATATCAGTTACATGGGCTCTGTCTCATTTATGATTCCCCCTTTGAGACTTAATTTAGGTGTAAATTAATAGGCATAGGTAGTATAGTGTAATAACAGAGCAGACTAAAACAATAAAAATAATAAATAGCATCTAATTGCCACACTATTTTGCCATCTATCATTTCCCAAATTTAATATCCATGCAGTGGTATCATACAGATCATAAAGATAAAGCAAAAAGGACTGGCAGAGTAGAATCGCCAAATTAAGTGGCCATTCTGAACAGATGCCATTAACTGCTAACCAGATCTAATTGCGAATGACAGAACATATCAAATATAATTCATAATCACATGATGAGATAATCATATTAGCTGAGTATATGAATGAAATTAGCTTAATTCTGGTTCATATGGCAAAAAATACAATGATATGGCAGAGAGAATGACCCATCACCACACATAAGCTACCAATGGATTGCTCTATATAAAAAAGAATGGCAGTTAATTGGACAATACTCTAATCACCATCACCACATGATGCCATAATTATTCTAAACAACAATGGCTCTATAAAAGATATTGCCATGATTATTTTCATTTCTGTACTGAAATAAATCTTGATATATGATGTCGTATTTACACTTAAAATCAGAAATTATTGGTCACTTTCTTCTTTAATACTATTAGACATCAACATTACATTTATGTCCCATCAAAAGTCCTTCATATTTGTTCATTTAAAAGATAACAATCCCAATCTTTTTTCTTTTTTTTTTACTCTACTGTTAGAGACCACCGCCTGATATGTGCACACCCTTCCATATACTTATTTTATTTGTCAAAGTGGGACAGCTATGGGCAAAAACATTTAGTCTCCTGTTGGAGAATGCTTACTTAAGGGTTTGTAAAAATAGTATGGCGATAGCCTATATCTTTAAACAAATGCGTCTTTTCCTTTGGTATAAATATGGCAACAGCAATGCTTTTGATGGGGGCATCACCCCACCTTTGGAAGAATATACCCCCAAGTCTGTCTAGATATTCAATATAGTTTGCATACTCGTTGGACAGCCACAACTTTATCTCAGTTACCTCAAAGTTGTTGTAGTAGACTTTTGGTTCCTTCCATTCAGATAGAAACTGTGGTTTTATTCCATTGTCAGCAACATATTTGTAAGCTGCATTCCACAGTCCTGCAACACATATATAACTGTCCAATAAGCTCCATTCATATCCATACAGTAACTGTCGATCATGCATATACTGAAAGACATCATAGGAAATGTTCCTTAGTATGACTGAATCATCATCAAGCCGCCAGTAATAATCAAGGCCACGCATAATCGGTTGCTGAAAGACTCCTTTTGCATGGAAGCGACACATATGTCGATAGCCCATGGACTTTTTACAGGGAATTATCTTTGGGATCTTACCAAGAAAGGCTGGGGCTATGAACTTAATCTGCTGAAAGAAAATCTGTGATTTAGAGTTGTTGCGAATATCAGGTATATATTTCAAGAGCTCAGCTTCATGGAAGATGATGATTGGATACTTGAATTCATCGTTGAAGAAAACATCGAGAGACTTTAAGGCTCTCTGTAACATTTTCAAACGGCTGGATTGTGTCAGGAAGTAGAAAGCTGCTCGTGGTTTTCCTTTAGGCCAATTGTCGAACATAACTTGCCGGAAGCGTTGACATTCCGAGTTTAGAGGCGAACAAGGTACAACTTCTGAGGATATGGGCACAGGCCGTTCAACCACACTGGACTGCTCTATATGCAGAATTGGTACTTTAGGTCGCTGTTTGTGGGCTTGATTTTCTTTTTTGTGCACTTTTAGTATGGGACCAGAGGGTTTCTTTGACCACTCCTTCATTTCCACTCTAGCATCCCTGTTGATATCACTGTGCTTAGCCACAAAATCAATGAGATTGTCATTGTTTGGATTCTCTTGTGTGGGCTTCCTGGCCTCCCACCTTATATAAAGCATTAACATAGCACAGGCAGTCATCCCACAGAGACATAACCATAGAAATGACAGGGGGTGCTTGAAAAATGCCATGATTCTTCCCACTCTTCCAGTCACCTGCAATTCACCATGGTCATCAAGCTGAAAATAGGATCAGAGATATGCTATAGAAGTGACACTGTAAGGGCCTAAACCCATTACCCAATTTTGTAATAATCAGCCATTTTATCAGGTGAATATAGCATAAAAAACATCGATATAACTCAGTTTGAACCAAATGAGTGGTGAAATATTGGAATATGAACACCGGTTCTGTGCCCAATTGTGCAACAGATGGCTGAGTTTGTTGGTCATTTAATCTGCATTCCCGATTTTAAAGCATCAAACCTGTTGATATTTTAAGTAAACATTTTAAGTATTTAGGTGAAACATTTGATAAAAAAACAGATGAAAACCTGGTTTTATGTGCAATTCTAATGTGTATCAGAAACGGCTTTTTAGGTAACAAGCTGAAAGGAAAAAAAAAATTCATTCAACAGAAGGCTCCTCATTATAAGGGTATCCACCAAACCCAATTCTTGGCTGATTTTGGCATCGGGTTGCATCTGGGACAAACGGGGACAGTCAAGAACCATCAGGGACCTAACAGGCACTTATCAGGCAAGAATTGGGTTTGTTGGAGGAGGAGGAACAAAAAAGTTATCAGGTACTGTCGGGTATCATCGAGTACTGTCCGGAACCTATCGGGGACCCACAAATTCGAGCCTGATTTTATCTAACATGTTAGATCAGATCAGGGACTAATTGGGCTGCTTTTATTTGGGGCCGACAATTTTGTAGTTCAGTCAAAGCTCGCTAGGTGGAAAATGTGTTGGGCGTCGCTGGCTGGTCATAATATTATGACCTTTCATTTGGTCATACAAAATCATTCAAGTGGGCCCTTCGCGGTGTGGAACCAAGCGTGGTGCAGCAAAAGATAAAAAAGAAGTGAGATAAACTGTGTCAAATCAGATTAATATGCATCAAAATAGGTCATATTAGTGTTTTGGACCAAACTAAGCCAAATTGACATATTACAAGCAAAGTGGGTTGAATCAGGCCATATGGATCAAAATAGGTCAAAAAGGCCAAATATGAGTTAATTACATAAAATGAGGTCAGATTGGTTGTAAATGGGTCAATTGCATCATATCAAGTCAAATTAGGTCTAAATAGTTTAATTAGTTCAGATTACACAAAAATGGGTCAATTGCATCAAATAAGGTCAAAATGGGTGTAAATAGGTGAATATAGGTAGGTCAAATTGCACAATTTCTATCACGATAAGGTAAAAGTGGCCAAAAGGGGTCAAAGTAGGCTGTTAGCTATAGGTTAGATTTGTCTATTTTGACCACCTTGTCCCACTTACAGGCATGGGATTGGGTTTTCAAGAAATATCCGAAATGGTTCCCTTGTCCCTCTTCTAGGGTAGTCATTGAAATGGATCTATAGGAAAGAAGCCTGAAAATTTCTAAGACCAAACCCCCTTTATCAATGTTAAACTATTTTCTCATTTTAACCTCATTAGACCTCAATCAATGAATGTAATTTGCTTGTTCTTTATCAATTTGACCCAATTTGTCACAATTTAAACTAATCAAAACTTATCTAAACTTATTTTTAGCTAATTTTACCATATTTATCCTAATTTGACCACATTTGATGTAATTGACCTAGTTTTTGCCAATTCGATCAAATTACCTACCGGTATCTTGACTTATTTTGACCCATTTTGACTCAGGGTTGCCAGAATAATCGACATTCCTGACTTTTTCCTGACCAAATGGAAAATTTCCTGATCATTAATTTTATCAAGCAGCATTTTAGGCATATTACCATAGATCATAATATATAGGACCTATTTACACAAAGACACGGCCTGAGTTAGGCTAAAGCCTACAGGACAAACCTAGGATAAAATCTTCAGTCTTTGGGCTGAATCCGAGAGGACCCAGATGTTCATTTCTGGTGTACAGGCTGCGTCCTGGTACTGTCATTAATATATATTCAACAGTGAAGAGAAAGATTCATTCCTCATATTAAGGTCATTTATTAACCCTTTAAGGGCTGCTGATGCTTTATTGCTAGTCTCCAGCACTACATTGGTGTATCATGCCTACCCTCCAGAGGTGTATTGACCCCGACAACGGCCCTGTTAGGTCTGATGAAGCCCTGGCGAGTTACTCACCAGGGCCATATTCATACATCATGACATTGAATTGGCATGATGCATTAATGCATTAGTGGCCCTAATAAAGTGTAAAAATAAAATGGTGTTGGAATATTGCGCTGATGAATGGAAACAAAATTAACACAGGTTTAATATAGGCAAGGATAGATGCCTATTATATTCCCAGCTAGCACACTCCATGAAATTTACATCATTTTTCAGGGGTGTGAAATGCTGAAATCGATTTAGGCTGAAGTATATTGTGAGGATTTATAGTCAATTTGACATTGGATAAAAGTTGTCCAAATAGCTATTAAGATACATTATAACACCTTCTAAGCCAATAAATATGATTAAGATAGTAGCAGAAACCAGTTTGGAAGGTATCAAACATTGTGAGACCATGTAATTTCAGCCACAGCCCTGATTTTTATGTAAATCTGACAAGTTTTAAGTAGATATTTTGGAATTTTGGGAAACTTACCGTAGGGTACCGGAGGGAAGTTGAAGTAAAACTTCTTATTTTACCGAGGGAATACGGGGTATTGGAGGAACAGATGAGATACGACCGAAGCCGGTCACGTGACGACAGACTTGAAAACCTAAAATCTATGAGTAGAAAAACACACACAATTTTCTGGAACCAACCAGATTAGACATTTCAATTTTTTCATATAATAATAATGACCTCGAAAGAATACGGGTAGGGTGGGAAGGGCATCTGTTCCTCCAATACCCCGTATTCCCTCGGTAAAATAAGAAGTTTTACTTCAACTTCCCTCCGGTACCCTACGGTAAGTTTCCCAAAATTCCAAAATTTTACCTCGGGAATACCTCGGGTATTTCCGTAACCGATGAGATGTTGAAAGCGAATGTGTTTTTCTAGTCATAAAGATTTTTGGCTATTATCAATAATTCTCAATTATTATCAATTTAATAATTGACCAAGACCAATACAGAATCAATTCAACACCTTTAATTTTCTGACCTTTACCAACTTGGTTAAAGCACAGTACACTAGTTATCTGGAGTAGTCAAATAACCAACCAAAGCAATTAATACCCCAGACAACCCATACATTTGAACGTTCAACAAATCTAATCTGCTAGTCTCAGCAAGTTAGTAGCTACATGCTCTGTATCAACCTCGATGGGCTTGTTGTAGAATTTCCGATATGAGTCAGCTGACTTCCACCCTGCCAGGCGCATTACGGCATTCAAGCAGGATCCTACCTTGGTGGAAGCTGAAGCTGAAGCCCCACGAGTAGAGTGGGCCTTCCAACGTGAAGTGTCAATCTCAGCCATGTCTAGAGTGGCAATGGTCCACCTGGCCAGGGTATCCCTAATGATTCCGTCATGAGGCGAAATGTAACTCATAAGGAGCTGCAGTGGATTTTCAAGAGGTGGGAGGTTCAGCTTCCTCCTAAGTCGTTCAGACTTTTCACGGACCTTTTGCCTCCTAGTGAGATATGCTTTGAGGGTGCTGACCACACAGAGTTTTTCATTCAGGATGTAGGGTCGCAAGACCACAGTGTTTAAAGG
This sequence comes from Acholoe squamosa, assembly GCA_949317995.1. Classification (NCBI taxonomy): domain Eukaryota; kingdom Metazoa; phylum Annelida; class Polychaeta; order Phyllodocida; family Polynoidae; genus Acholoe; species Acholoe squamosa. The sequence continues at coordinate 18,571,096 of OX439051.1, forward strand.
GTCACCGACTCTGTTAGACTTTAACAGAGTACTGAGTCTGAAGACAGCATTTCTGTCTTCCCAAGACAGTTCATCTGTCCTTAACGCTAAGATTGTCTGCCCTCTTTGAGATGTGACAAGCAAAATTAAGACCGCTAGTTTCAACGATAACTTCTTAAGTGACAAAGAACTGTTATCCCCCCAACTTTTGAACAACTTGAATACCTTTGTAACGTCCCAAAACGTGTCATACCTTGGTCCACTAGGTCTATCTTCGTATGTACCCTTTACCATATGGCAAATGTTTGGATGTTGCCCAATAGGCACCCCATCTACCTGTGGTAACAGGGTTCCCAAAGCACACCGTGCCACATTCATAACTCCATGACCTACTCCCGAGTCATACAAAGTTCTCATAAATTTACATACTTGTGGCATAGTGCCCTTCATCCAGTTATAACCCCGTTCAACACAGAAAACTATCCATTTGTTTATGTAAGTCGTATAAAGTTTCCTTGTAGATGGTCTCCAAGCTTTTATCATAAGGTCAATGGAAGCCTTGTCATACCCTTCCTTTTGGAGGCGTCGCCTCAGAAAAGGAAAGCTATAATTGGTAGACTTCCTATGAACTGTAGGCTTGTAGGGGCCCCATGAGGTAGTAGGTTGTTCTTTCTCTTGCGGAACCGTACGTAGTCCACCGCATACTTGTGGGCTTTTGCCTTCCAGGGTTGACTCTCCCAATCCGGCATCACGAGGATTGCCCTTGCTCCTGCCCTCAATATGCGTTGAAGCACCCGGCCTGCAATGCTGAACGGAGGAAAACAATATAAGAGCTTATTAGGCCATGTGAATGAGAAAGAGTCAACTTTCCATGCTTCTGGTTCTGGCCTACGTGACACAAAACATTGAACTTTACAATTTGTTCTAGAAGCGAACATGTCCACCTGAGGCCTCCCAAACCTTTCACAAATGATTTCAAAAATTGAGTCATTTATCTCCCACTCAGTCTCATCTTGGAAATGGCGTGACTCATGATCAGCGATGACATTATCCACTCCCGGCACATGAGCTGCTGTCAACCAGATCCCTCTAGACTCACACCAGTTCCAGATGTTTCTTGATACCAGATTACACATTGGAGACTGCAGCCCTCCCATATGTCTCACATATGCAAGTGCCGTGGTATTATCTGTCATGACCCTAATATGAGCCCCTCTCACTTTACACAATGATTTTAGCCCATATTCTATTGCCATGGTCTCGTGGATGTTGGTGTGGAAGTCCACCTCAGAAGGAAGCCATCTGCCATTAGTTCTGACATTCCCCCTGTGTGCACCCCAGCCGTCATCCGATGCATCCGTATACAATTCAAACTCTGGTGGACCTACATCCAGTGCCTTCTTAGCAGTTGGTATGCTGGCTTGCCACCATAGTATGTCCTGTATAGCATCCTTGGAAAGTACCATTTTTGCATCAAAATTCCCTTTTCGGTAGGCTAACCATTCATTCTTGCATTTCTCAAGTCCTTTAATATGTGCAGGCCCATATTGAACTCCTGCCGAGTAAGCTACCATAAGACCTATGAGAGATGCAACCTCCCTGATTTTTGGCTTGACTTTCCCCAGCAGCAAGTAGGAATCTGACATGAATTTGTCTACCTTCTCCTGAGTTGGATATATAGACATATCCACAGAGTCAATCCAAAAACCCAAGAAAATCACCTTTTGCGAGGCTACAAAGGCTGACTTATTTGGGTGAATTACAAAACCTAACCCATCCAGGGTTTCACACACTCTTCTGATAGATTGCTCACAACCTTCTTTTGACTCATGCATAATAAAAGAATCGTCAATGTAGGGGAAACAGATGTGTCCCTCCTCCCTTAGCTTTGCGAAGGGGGGAGTGAGCAACTTAGTGAATACTCTTGGTGCACATGAAAGACCGTTTGGCATCCCTACAAACTGGTAGAGGACCCCATTCCACCTGAACTTCAGAAATTTACGATAATCTTCTCGTACAGGAATAGAGTAATAGGCATCCTTTAAATCTACACTCCCCATAAAACAATTAGGGGTGACAAGGTCCACAGCAGTTTGTAGGGAGGCCATCTTAAAATGCTCATACATGACCTGCTTGTTCATGTCTGTCAAATCCAATATAAGCCTGTAATCCCCATTGGGCTTGGGACGCAGGAAAACATTGGAGATGAATTCGCCCTGTTCATGTACTGTAAACTCAATAATACCCCTAGCTACCATTTTATCTACTTCCTTATCCATAAAGGCCACCTCTACCGGATCAAGTTTATATGGAGGAGGCACCCAGTCCTGGGATGGTAAGGCAATAAAGTCAATGGTGACACCCTGAGACATGGCTAAGATCCAAGGGTCCTTGGTGAGTTTAAACCAAGCATCAGCACACTTCAGAATGTTTCCCCCTTGAAAGGATTGGACAGTGTTATGTAGTGGGAAGGGACTCACCTGCCCTACTTGGGCCCCTTCTTGGAAAAACCCTGTTGGGCTTGCTGCTGCTGACCTTGGCCCTGCGGACGAGGTGCTTTGAAGCGGTAACCCTGGCCTTGTGTCTGGTAATTCTGAGAGTAAGTCTGCCTGTAGCCATGAGCCACTTGAAATCTCGGCTGAGCGTACTGATGGCGCGGAGCAGGGTAGCGGCCCCTAGGGCCCTGGACATAGTAGTGGTTCTGTCCATAAGGGTGTCTAGGCCCCCAGGCTTGAGCAGGTGCTGTGCCCATGACCTTCTGCCTCTTAGACTGGGAATGAGAGTCCTGCGGCCCCGGGCGTTTGGACGCTAGAACCTTGTCTGAGATCTTCTTGTCCTCCTCAGCTTGTTTAATACGAGCCTCCAGGTTGCCCCCAAAAAGCCATTGTGGGTCCCCATCAATGTTGGTCTTAGTGAGCGCCTTAGCATAGGGCTTAGCAAGGAAAGGTTTTAGCAAGTCCCTCCTCTTCACCGATAGCCCATTGCATACATTGACCAGTAGTCTGGTTGCCTTATTAAAATCCCTTCCAAAGGCATCCAGTTGTTGGTCCTCGGGCCCTTTCTCCAACATCATCGAGCCTAACGGTGCCATAGCTGCAATGGCCGAGACCACCCCTTTCTGCAGGGTCTGAAGAGATACATCCAGCATACGCACTGCCGCATTCTTGGAAAGTGCCTCAGAGTTGAAAATTGCTTCCTCTAACTTAGGTGCTACCAGTCTCTGCACATTTGAAGGCCTAGGAAATTCTTTAGCCGCTTTCTCCAAGTCCTGGGCAAAATAAGTCTCTTCAAAATAGGAATTGATGGCATCGGAGAGGGCTTCATGTACGGTGGGGCCTTCCTTGGTTAGTTCAGCTTTTTCCCGTCTGTAGGACTGGATACTCTCAGCTAGGCTTCCTGTTAGCCCCTTGAGATGGTCTATTGGAGGTGGCTTAGCCTTTGACGACTGTGCCTCAAAATCACCTTGCACAGAAGCCACTTCCTCCTCATCATCCACTACTGACATAGCATGTGCCTGTCCATGTGGGCCTAGTACCACATAACCCTGACCTTCCTCCTCTACTGGTTCACACTGGTAGGCCATGTGATCCATACCATAGGCATAATCCATCGGTTGATAAGGGTCCTGATAGTAATCATAACCCTGCTGGTAGTAGGGCATAGGAGGAGCCCATCTTTGAGGTGGCTGCTGGACCAACAGCACAGGAGCACTGGGAGTCTCAGTAGTTTGAACCTCAGGCTCCTTCTCAGAGTTTACTGAACTCACAGTGTCCTTCTCAGCACCCTTATCCTTAGAATGCCTAGATGAAGATCTAGCAGAGCTGGAACTTGAACTAGAGTTCTTATGTGATTTCTTCCCCTTCTCCACAGCAGTGGGACTGGACTGAGATGTACTTGCCATCCTGGAAAAAGACCAGAAATAAAAAGATTATAGCCTAGCTGCTGATCGATATGTACTTAGAGCAGGACTAGAAAACATGTACCTGGAGTAGACCCTCTTAGCGGCAACGGCGAACTCGCCGAGCGGTATGTACTTAGAGCAGGACAAGATACATGTACCTGGAGCAGACCCGCTTAGCGGCAACGGCGAAACTCGCCGAGCGGTATGTACTTAGAGCAGGACAAGATACATGTACCTGGAGCAGACCCGCTTAGCGGCAACGGCGAAACTCGCCGAGCGGTATGTACTTAGAGTAGGACTAGATACATGTACCTGGAGCAGACCCGCTTAGCGGCAACGGCGAAACTCGCCGAGCGGTATGTACTTAGAGTAGGACTAGATCATGTACCTGGAGCAGACCCGCTTAGCGGCAACGGCGAAACTCGCCGAGCGGTATGCACTTAGAGGTATACTTTAGGTAGCTCTCGCGTTGTCCTACTCTAAGTACGCAGGAACAACCGCGCTGGTGCTCGGCGAGCCCCAACGAAGAATTTTTCGATCGCTATCGACCAAAACTGCCCGAAAACGGGCAAACTGAGGGCAAAATGGGTGCCAAACATCAGGGAATGCTCAAAAAACCCTGTTAGATCCCTGTAACGAGAGAATTCCAGCGGAATTCCTCCAGGAATTTGTAAAAATGTAAAATCTCTCTACGGCCTGCTGACACGACAACCGTCTTTGAGAGAAAACTTTATTTTCTAGCACTAAAAGGGTACCCCAACGGCGTAACCCTGGCTAGAAGCAAACGAGAACAAAAACCCTTAAAATAGGGCAAAAACTGCCCAGAAAAGGGCAGTAAAATGGGTAAAACCGATCAAAAACTCACCTGGAAATTTGAAACCGTCTGCCAAACACGGACGCTCGATCCAAACTGTCGTCACGTGACCGGCTTCGGTCGTATCTCATCGGTTACGGAAATACCCGAGGTATTCCCGAGGTAAAATCATATAAAAACGATGTAAATTGCATGGCGTGTGCTAACTGGGTTGCACCTTAAAGTAACTGCCAAGGTTCAGAGGTGCACCTTATAGATCAATTTTAAACAATAAAAACGTATAAAAATGACCAACATTTCACATCAGGTGCCCCTTCACATGTGGATCAGCATCAGAAAATATTGGGTATGTGTCACACCTAACCCCGTACACGCCCCCTTTACCTGGATCTGGTTCTTGTAGTAGCCATGGCTTATCCGAGAAAATTTACAGTACCGTGATCTCTCAGGTGCAGTGTGCGTATAAGATGCACCTAGAGTTTTAGATTGTGCTAAAAAAAAAGAAAAATTTATAAATTTTCTTCTACTGAATGAATTTTCAAAATTCAAAAAGCTGTGTAGCTAGGGGCCCCAGACCCCCCTATGTCATATATAATGACTAAGGGGGAGAGTAATGTATCAAATTAAAGGTCTCGGTATCCCCCTTGCGGATCCAGGGATAACTAAACCCCTGCATATAAGATGCGTCTTATACGCGGGAGATTATGGTATTATGGTTTAATGCTGCATAATGATACATGTGAACTCCAGAGAAGAATAAAAAGCGAGCCCTGAAAGATGTACAGATATACAACAATACGAGGTGTATAAGGCACACCTTCCATGCAAGCTGCACCCTTAACTCTGGCCCATTCTACAAAGGGTTCACATTGGGTAAAATTTTAATGGTTCTAGAACTTTTCTTGTATGAGCATTTTGACAATGAGAATAGGGGGTTCTGCGGTATCTCCCCTCAGAAAATTTTGAAGGTCTAGAAGCCCAATGGTGAAGTGATGGAATATGTACATAAGGTAACTCACATTGAGGTGAGACTTAATATATGTTAGAGCAAGAGTGAGCTGGTCAAATAGAGTAGGACAAAGGCAATAATGTTTAGCAAATGTATCAAATACCAAATACATATTAGAACTCGGTGGTTCATTGTTGTGACCGCGAAAACTTCACCGGATAACGTAAACATTGCAAGGGTAAATAAATACAGTGAGACACCTCTACTTCCGGCCTGAACGGTTTACACTTGTCCCTGAATCAGTTCTTCACTAAAATACATGATTCTACAATAATCTACACCCTACAATACATCAAATGGCGACGAGGTCAAAGAATCTACGCTGGAGAATGTCAGGGAAGTGATTTTGAGCCATTTCTGATCTTCCAAAGTGGAAATATTGGTGAGTGAAGTGACATCAATTTTGGCTCCAAAATTTCACTGCAGCCCCGACATTGTGTAATACTACTACGAACTGCACCTGAATCTGGTTTACAGACTGGCTTCAGACTGTGGTGGTCCCGCGTCATCTTCGAGGTACCTTCGTGGTCCTCGTGGGCGACGTCGAGAGCACCTCTATTACCCGACGCCTGGGGGCGCTGGAGTCCAGCGCCACGTCACCACTTGGTCACGTGGCCCTCGACTCCGGTGTATATAAGGCCGTTGTACGGCCTTCCTCAGGGTCAGTCCAGCCCCGACTGACCATTGTGAGCAATGGTCGGCGGCTGCCCGGCTACCATATTCTAATACTCCTCTGTGCTGCTGCACAGAGGGGGTTCATGTGGAATATTAACTCTAGACACTAGAAGGCCTAGTGTCGAACCTGCAACAGAGTTCAAACTCTGCCACCTGTAACTGTGATCGAGAACGGCTGATGCCTATGTGTTATTAGACAATAAAGTTTTAACTGGAACCTGAATAGTTGTTCTTCGTTGTTAATCGAAAGATTCGATTAAACATCGAGGGGTAGAACGCTACACTGGTGCCGTGACCAGTTGTTAACTTTAGTCCGCATAGGTACTGCGAGCTTAAGTTCGACATGCAGGGTCACTTGGATGAAGGTGATGACCCCAATCATCAACATCAAGTGACTACAGGCCCGTTAGTGGATATGAATGATCCACTAATTGGTGGTGGTTTGAACCACACCCTGATATTAGGCCCATCGTCTGACCCGTTGGGCCTGTATCAAAGGAGCCGGCTACTCAATTGGCGAGTATCGACTCAACTCTCTCCGGCGGCTGAGAACTTCTTGAGGACACAGAGTTTGTCCTATGTAGAAAAATCAGCCTCGCCCGTGGGAACTCCAATGGGCCTTGGCAGTTGGTCCTTCGAGGGTCCCTCGCCCGTGTCGATACAAGGAAGTATTGACAGTGGCAGGGGGCTCAACGAGGAGTTGCTACAAGAGCAGCAACGCCAACTGCGCCAGGGTCGCCAACAGTTGGATGCTCTCGCGAGTAACACCATGAAAGCTCAGGAGAAGAGTACAGAAATAGAGCTGAAATTGGAACAGCTTAGGCAGCAGGCGTTAGAGGCTTCGAACAAGACTCAGATCGCAAATAGAGAACTTACTGATCTTCAGGAGAAGGTCAAGCAGCTCTCTAGCGAAAAGGAGTCCTTGCTTGCAACGAAGTCAGAGATCGAGCGTAGTCGGTTGACAGCAATGGATTGTCAATCGCTAAAAGCAAAGATCGATCGCCTTGCTACAAGCCGCCGAGAATGTGTCGAGAGAGCTCGAAACGATTTTCGGGATGCCCAGCACGAGCAGACGTCCCTTAAACATAAGTTGAAACTACAAGAAGTAGAAAAGACTATGTTGGAGGAACAACTGCAAGAGTTGTGGCATAAGTTGAACCAACAATCAGCCGAGCATACTGAAGAAGTAGCTGAGCACCTAACGGCTTATGAAAAGCAGGTGAAACAGCTACGTCAGGAACGGGAGTCGTTACTCTGTCAGATGCAAGCTGACGAGGATGCTCGAGCCAGGGACGAGGCAGAAATGCGTCGTCGCTGTGAGGAACGAATCGAACACGCAAACAAAATGGCGGAATATCAGGTCTTAATGGAACAAAAAGCGAGGCATGAGGCCGAGCTTAATTCCTTGAAGTCTGAATCCCTAGTAGCCCAGTCACTGAAAGATCAGAAGGATTCGGACACTTTGGGAGCCATACGTGGTGAAATCGATGAGCTCCGACGAGAGATATTGTCTCGCAGAAAGGCTGATGAAGCCAGGGTGAATAAAGAAGTTCGTGATGAACTCGCACTCGAAGAACGTCTGAAGGAGCAGACGGAATCGAAATTGCGTACCGCTAGACTTCGAGATAAGCAACAAAGTAGTGAATGCAGCACTACTAGAGTTGCTACTCAAGGGGATCTAGTCGAAAACCCTGACTACAGAGAGTGGCTTGACCATGCCATGAAGGAGGCCAAGCAACTCTTTGCCATCAGCGAGCAACGAGATCTCTCGAAACCCGAACATGCCCGCCTGGAATTCCTAGTGTCGGAATTAAGACAGGCGGAACGTTCAAAACAGCAGGCGGAGATAGATAGAATGGTGGGAGCAATCGACGACATCTCGAAAGTGGATTCGAGGTCGCGCCGGACCCAACCAGTTCCTTCAATGCCGCGCACCGATGGTCTAAGTGAAGTGATCGGGCAGTTCTCGACCCCTATCACGACCCAACAACATGTTGATCCACCCAAATATAGGGATATCAGATTCGAGGCTTCGCGGTTGAGTGATGCCGATTCTGGTAATCCCTGGGGGATGAATCACAGTCGTGCAGACACGACTATGAGAAACATGGGGATGGACCATCAAATACCTAGAAGAGGCACAACATTCGCCCTTGATCAGGTCAGGAGATCAAGCAGAATGTTTGAAAATACCTCTATCGGGCATGAACCAGCCCGAACTAGGTCAGTCGAGTGCCCTCCATTTACATGGAAGGACGATTGGCTCCGTTGGTACCACGGATTCAATCACGTCCGTCGAGTAAATGTATGGACCTCGAGTATGGCATTAGCTCAACTCCTCATGTTACTCCAGAATGGCCCTGCAGCTGATACTGTGTGGCTATGGGAGGAGCATGGAGATGGGACTTTGGAGGGACTGGTCGACATGGTAACGGAAGCCATGACTTCTAGCCTTCAAGACCCCATTGTTACAATGGAGAAGAGACGCCAAGGCAAGAACGAAAGCATTAGAGCCTATGGCTTTGCTTTGAGACGTCTTGCCGGCGATGCCTATCCAGGTGTGGACTTCTCGGTTGAATGGCTCATAACCAAAGTCAACCAGTTGTTCATAGGAGGATTGTATGACGTTGATTTACAACAAGACGTTCTTCGGGAGTGGCGTACTTACATGTCCCTAAAGGATCTCATGGACTTGGCAGACGAGTTGTTGCGGAAACGACAACTCCTGCCGAAGTTGGTGAATCCTACCTCGACAAATGCATTGTCAGCGTTGGCCGACGCCGCTTTGGTTAAGGAAGGACAGGGCGAAGTCTCCTCATACTCGAAGCCCGGGGCGGGGAGTAAGACTAAGAAAGGTCAGAAATCCGCTGGTAAATCGAAAACACCAAACAAGGCCTCCAAACCCAAGGTACAGGAGCAGACCTTCTCGCTGAGTCAATTGAAGAATTTACTCAGGGTTATCGAGGGAGGGGATGTCCCTGGTACTAGCTCGGAGAAGCCGAGTACCCCTCCGTCCGACGCCAAGTGTTGGAACTGCAAGAAGCAGGGGCATTTCGCACGAACTTGCCCCGAGCCGATTAAAGGACTACCACCTGACGCGACGGAAAACTGAGGCGGGCGGCTCGACGTGGCAATCGAGCTGCCCGACCATCGAAAAGCCAAGGTATCAGCACCTCTGGCACTCCTGATCAGACGACAGTAGATTCGAGGGAACTAGGTAAGGTCCCGGTAGGGCCGTCCCAGCCCTTTACCACAGCGGCACCGGTTGATCACCGGTCGGTTTCCGAAGATGTCGGTGTAGAAAAAGCCTCAATGGCCAAGGAACAGGGCGCTGGCAGCCCGAACTCCGAGGTCGAGGGTTCGACTGGATCGAAAGTGAAAGTCGACGCCGGGAGAGAAGCCCTGATGCGGCAGCTGGCCAGAGTCTGCGCAACAGAGCTTCCCTCAGATGATCCCTGTCTCTCTTTTCTGAAGAGGAGGGGGATCGATCTGAGTACTGACGTAGGGTTGAGAATGCTAGCAGGAACCGCCCCCTTGTCGGGGAAACGATGGTACCTGTCTGCAGAGATTCGAGGGCGTTCTCTGGACTTCCTGATAGATACTGGTGCCAGCCACACCATTGTCTCTCGAGAACTCGCGAAAACGTTAGTGGTGCCGTCAGATAATCTCTACGAGGGAATAACGGCGTGCACTGCGTCTGGAGCCGAAATGCGGACCTATGGTCGATTGGTTCTACCTCTTAAGGTCGCATCGACCCACTATGTGTTTAGCCCAATAGTGGCCGATGTGGCTGACGATGGCATTCTGGGGCTCGACTTCGCGGCATTATACGGTATGATCTTGAACCCACGGACGGGTCAATTGGTCATGACCGAGCCGGTAGAAGAGCACCATCAGTGTAAACTGAAGAGAGTGTCATCGATAGCCTCAGTAGCACAGACCACTAGGATACCTGCCAGACATCGGTGCGATGTCTTGGTAAAATCCGAAGGTCTGGAAAGAGACCGACAGGGCATAGTCGAACCCGACCTGAACACTCTGAGATGTTTTGCGTTGGTTGGTGAGGCTGCCCTTGTCAGCAATGTTCGTCGAACAGTGTTTCCCGTCTGTAATCCACTAAATCGAGACATTGTCCTGGAGAAAGGCCAGGTGGTCGGTACTATACAGTATGCTGACAGAAACGGTGAACTCTCGTCACCGGAGGTAGGATCCGTGATGAGGCGTCTCGAGCAAGAAGCTGCAGACATCGAGACGGCAGAAATTGCGAGCACCCACACGGGGGAGCTCCCTACCTGGCTGTTAGACATGTATGGCGACACCCACCTGACCCAGCCAGAGGAAAGACTGAAGCTGTCCGCCTTACTACGTAAGCATGTGGATGTCTTTAAATCCCCAGATGAGCCGTTAGGGCGCACCGATCGATGTCTGCATAACATCGACACGGGTGACGCACAACCTATCCGAGTCCCTTATAGAAGGATTCCGCTCAGCAAGAAGGCTGCGGCGGATGAACAACTTAAGGAGATGTTGGATACGGGGGTGGTTAGGCCAAGTACTAGTCCCTGGTCCAGTCCCGTCCAGATGGTGACGAAGAAGGATGGGACCATGAGATTCTGCGTCGATTATCGATGTCTGAATGGAGTGACTAAGAAAAATGCTTACCCCCTCCCGCGCATCGACGAATCCTTGGATGCCCTAGGAGGAAACAAGTGGTTTAGTTGTCTCGATCTCCAATCTGGATATTGGCAGATCGGGATGAATCCCGACGACGTCGAGAAAACCGCTTTTTCCTACCAGAGGGGGCTCTACGAGTTCGATCGCATGGCGTTTGGTTTGTGTAACGCCCCCGCCACATTCGAGCGAATGATGGAGGAGATGTTGAGAGGTTTGCTAGGTAAAAGTTGCCTGGTTTACCTCGATGATATCATCGTCTTCGGCAAAACGACGGATGAAGCAATGGCGAATCTGGCAGAAGTCTTCAACAGGATTCGGGCATGGGGACTGAAGTTGAAACCTAAAAAATGTCAACTTTTTAGGACTTCAGTCGAGTACCTGGGCCGAATCGTGTCTGAACAGGGTATAGAAGCCAACCCGGGGAAAATTAGCGATGTAATGACTTGGGCTAGGCCCACTACAGTGAAGGAAATCCGATCCTTCATTGGTTTTTGTTCCTACTACCGAGAGTTCATCCCGGGGTTCGCGGAACTCGTGAGTCCTTTGCAGGACTTAGTGATCCAAAAACCTAAAGGTAGTAGAGGTCGTTACGAGGCATTCGCGTGGACGGAGAAAGCCGAACATGCTTTTGTCGAGTTAAAACGAAGTTTCAGGGAGACACCTGTACTTCGATTCCCCACACCCGACGGTCGTTTTATCTTGGACACTGACGCTAGCAACACAGCGATCGGGGCTGTTCTATCCCAGGTGCAGGATGGAATGGAGGTCCCGATCTCATTTGCCAGCAACACTCTAAGTAAAACACAACGAAACTACTGCACTACCAAAAGGGAACTGTTGGCAGTTGTCGTGTACACCAGGAAGTTTAGGCACTACCTTTATGGTGGTAACTTCACTATCCGCACCGATCATTCGTCTTTGAAATGGCTCCTAAATTTCAAAGAGGCTGAGGGAATGATGGGTAGGTGGCTGGCCCACCTTTCGGAGTTCGGTCTCGAAAACTCTAAGATCGAACATCAAAGTGGGGCCAAGCATCTAAACGCCGATGGCCTTAGTCCTATCCCTGTGCGGCTATGCCAGAGGTCGGATTGCACAGACTGCGGCAGTCATAATGCTGTTTTGGCAGCTGTAAGTGGTTTAGTAGACAGCCGGGTGGGTGTTGCATTTTGGTCTCTCGATGAACTCATTGATGCTCAGAAAGTGGACGCTGACATCAAACGAGTTGCTGAATGGCTAGTTAAGGGGGCTAAACCCACTAGGCCTGATGTATCGATCGAGAGCGCCGAGGTACGGAAATTAGTAGGGCAATGGCCTCTATTAACCTTCCGTGAAGGCTTGTTGTGTCGCTGGAAAGTCGAGGCGGGTCGAGCTAGGCGCACGATTCAAGTAGTTGTACCACGCCAACTGAGGGGTGAGGTACTCTCCTTTTGCCACGGACACCGAACAGCGGCACATTTTGGTCGTAAACGAACGCTCGAAAAAGTGAAAAGGAGATATTACTGGCCCGGGATGGGAAAGGACATAGGTCGTTGGGTTCGACACTGTCCTACCTGTTGCCTGGTAAAGCCCGGCGAGGGCATGGGTAAGTCTCCTCTGCACCAAGAGTTGTTCGGGGTGAGATTCGGGAGGATAGCTATGGATATCATCTCGGGATTTGCACCCACGCCAAACAAGAATACTTGCATGTTAGTAATCCAGGATTACTTCACCAAGTATGTACGCGCTATTCCCCTACCAAATCACACGGCAGAGACCTGTGCAGAGGCCTTCGTGGACGAATGGGTTTTGACCTTTGGAGTCCCGTTGCTTCTGCATTCCGACCAAGGTCGAGAGTTTGAGTCTCGACTCTTCTCTGAGATGTGTGAATATTTGACGATTGTAAAACAGAGAACCAATCCATACAGACCACAGAGTGATGGTCAGGTGGAAAGGTTCAATAGAACGTTGATTCAGAGTCTGACTATGTTGGTAGACAAACATATGGACGACTGGGATGAACAGGCTAAATATGTGGTGTCCGCATATAACAGCTCTGAGCACAGTTCTACTGGATGCAGTCCAAATATGATGGTATTCGGGGAAGAAATTCTCATGCCAGCGGATGTGATTTTCGGCTCGATCGAGAACCCACTCGAAGTCCCTTGTTCCGTCACCTTCGTGGAACAACTTCGTGACCGATTGAGGGAGAGTTATAGCATGGTAAGGGAAAACTTAGGTAAATCTGCGGAACGCCAGAAGGTCGGGTATGACTATGGGCTAAAGCAGAGAAGATACTCAGTTGGTGAACAGGTGGTGAGGTACCACACCCCCCAGGCAGCTATGAAGCTTGCCCCCAACTGGGATGGGCCGTTCGTTGTAGATTCTGTCCTCTCTGAGTCGACATTATTACTTCGATCATCCCGCGGACGGTTGCAAAAGAGCAATGTTGATAGAGTGCGCCGGTGGTTGGGCGTAGAACTATCACAAACTGTCGAGTTGTTGCAACCACAACTTGATGATGATTCACCTTCTCGTAAGGCTACGAAAAGGGCTAAGTCTGTTTCTGGACAGGTCGAAATAGAGGTCGAAAGGTCGCGGCCGGAAGTCCAGTCTAAAGAACAAACTAAGCAGGGTCATCGAAAACGACAGCAAAAAGCTCGAAAACTGAGCGAGGTGGAGGTGTTGGATGCCAGTAAACCATCAAAGCGGCGCCGTGGTCGACCGGCCCGTCGAGATAAGTCGAAAACATCTAAACAGCCTTTGAAGGGATGTCGGAAGCCCGACCCCCCCTCGAAGGTGCGAACGACTGAACAAACTTCACATCGAAACGTTTCGATTGAAGTGAAAGATCAGTCACTCCAGTCCGGACCTATGACTCGAGCGAGGCTTAAGCGCCAAGGCTCATCAAAGGAACGGTCAGCGAGTGTCGAGGATGAAAGGAAACCCAGAGCAAACACTCTGGCTCCTGCATCCACACCGTCACAAGTGATGGGGGGCAGACGCCGACGGAAACGGGTTAATAGCCCGGTCGGCCCGGCCACATCAAAGGACGGCGGGCTAGGAGGGGGTGATAGTAACCCGCCCCGAGGCTCAACACTCGTTCCTGTAGTAAAGGTTAAAATCAGGAAAAGCCCTAGATTAAACCCTACTCAGTAATCGATGTTTCGCACAATACTAAGCAGCAGCTTTCCTAACCTGTGTTTTTAATGAGACTTTAAAATAACGGGTGCCGTTCTTGAGTAAATCTGTCTGTGGACGTGAAGCCGACGGTGAATAAAAAATTACACAACGAGAAGTCGTACGATTGCCTCTTAGTTTGAGACAAACTGACACTGGAAACATGGAAATTTGGAGCCTCTGATTTTATTGACTGTGAGGACGGGTTCCCAGCATAGGCTGGTGGATACTGCCCGAAGGGTAGATCCATATTGGAACCATTTTTTTTTTAATCCCGGTAGTCTGATGAAGGAGGGGGTGCCCAGATTAATCCATGTTAATAGTGTTGGAACCCATAGACCGCATAGGAAATAACGGCATATGCAAACATTGCGACTGGAGAAGCAGAGCGTGACGGTGAGGGGAGAGTGAGTCGTTCTATTTTTTTTTTGAGCAGTACCTTATTTGGTCATGGCGTGATGCGCTGTGGACCAATAGGGTTCGCCCTCCTCGGTCACGTAGCCCCTTCCTCCAATCAGAGACGTGCGCCACAGGGATAAAAGGCCGCGTCGCCCACCACGGAGGTCACATCTGCGCCCTTCTCGTGAGAGTCGGACGCAGATAAGCTGGACTAAGCCTAGCTTATTCCAGCTGGTACGCTCCGTCTGGGGACTCCCTACCTGAGTGTAGGAGGTCTCCCCTGCCTAGTGTCGAGGGACACGACCTGTGTGAGCGCAGGTTCGTGTTCTCTCGAGACTCCAGTCTTCGGTCCCTCGAGCCGCCTGAGTGCGGTTCGAGGTACATCGAAGGCACCTTCGAGGCTTCGACCCGCCAGAGTGCGGATCGAAAAACCTCGAAGATCCTCTTCGACGTCTCGTCCCGTCTGAGAACGGTTCGAGACCCGGAGTCTTCTCTCCCTGGTGGAACCCGGCAGTTCAGGAAGAACCATGGGGTCCTCGTCCGACGAGCAGTCAGGGTACAGCTCTTCGGCGAGCCACAAGTCGCAGAAGAAGAAGAAGAAGTCCAAGAGGACCAGACCCGAGCAAGAGCTCGAGTCTACCTCGGCTAAGAGTGCAGCCCTTCTGAAGCAGATCGAGGATGCACAGAAAGCCTTGGCTGAGTCCCAGGAGCGGGAGAAGGAGCTCCGCCGGAAGGCGAAGGAGGCAGCTAAGCAGCAGAAGCGCGACTTGAAGGTCGCAGCTGCTGCCGCCTCGAGAGACTCTTCTCCCGATGAGATGGAGGTCGACGAGCCGTCGACACCTGCTCCATCGAAAAGTGCTACCCCTTCAGGTTCTAAGGGCAAGAAGCCGATTGAATCAAAGGCATCCAAGGGCACCTTGAAGGATTTCAAGATCCCTAGGGTGCCCAAGAAGGAAAGTAGCAAAAAGGAGTCCGCAGCCAAGAAGGCTCCAGCCCGGGAGAGGAGTAGCGAGTCTACTGCTCCACCGGAACCTGGAACCGAGCCGTCGGAGGTCGATGCCGGTGCCGTGGAGAGCACCGTATCCTCACCCCCAGACACGGCCAGGGCTGTCGACGAGTGGAAGCGACTGTCAGCGATCACTGCCAAACGACGTGCTGAGTACGTCGATGACAGGCCACTGACAAAGCTTCAGGACTACCGCAAGAATGGTCAAGTGGTACTCCCAAGTCTCGTCGGAAAGGATGGTAGTGACGACGAGGAATGGTATTCGGACGACAGTCATGCCATTGACTGGTATGTCTTGATGATCGAGAATATCACGAATGCCTCAGACTCGTCGGGGGTGTCGCTGCCCGAGCGACAGCGGATTGGGTTCGCATGGCGCATCTTCAATCCAGGGCAGCAGTGTGCTTTCGAGAACTGCACACGTAAGGGGTTCCCCCCTCGCGTATATGCGATGGACGGCAGGTATGCTCGACACTTGGTTGAAGAGCATCGAGCCATCCGTCCGCAGTTCGGTTGTGTTAAGGTGGAAAAGACCATTCCATGTTACCAGGACCCGGATGACCCGACCTCGTCTCCTTTCGTGACTTCACGAAGGGGCTTGATGGCGCGTCATCTCAAGTCGTACAAGCAGCCCCATAAGTACAACGCCGAGGGCGCTATCCAACTAGTGGAGACTCTGGTTGGAAAGTGTGAACGGAATGAGAAGACAGGCGCGCCGACGAGACACTGGATGCGGATGGCCCCCGCACCCCCGTCTACGAAGCGCCTGTATATCAGACCGGAGCTGATGCCCGCTTTCTACGGTGCCTACCCCGAGTTCAGGGTAGAGCAACGGAAGAAGCGGGAGGCCAGTCGTCCTCGGGACCCAGGACCTACAGCCTCTACGAGTGGGAACAAGAGGCCCCACTCTACAGAGGCTGCTAAGTCTGCCGGTTCGACTGAACCTAAGAAGCCTAAGCCGCAGGCTGCTCCCTCGAAGCCCGAAAAGGCATCGAAAGCCGCCCCGGCCCCGGCTCCTAAAAAGTCGAAGAGTGCTTCGACCGGTTCGGCCAAACCAAGCACTAGTGGTGCTAAAACTGGAGGCAAGACAGTGGAAACCCGGAGTGGTCGTGATCGGCAACCCAAGGTGACCACCAACTCGTCTCCCCCTGTCAAACCCCCTGCAGCGGCAGAGGGCAGCACCCCAGCTGCCACGCCGCGTGTCCACGTGGGAGGCGCGACACTGACCTCGGCAGCAGGAGCTAGCTTCTCCAACGTCGTGACAGGCGCCGACACCCCGACAGCAACCTTGCGTTGGGAGTTGGCACAGCCTGCATACGGCGATGGCGTCGAATGTGGGGTCCCGAAGACGTTCGTGGAACGTTGTAAGGGACTTCTACAGATGACAGGCAGCCCTGCTATCGACAAGTTCGGTGAGGCATTCCGTGAGGAAGCGAGTGCCTACTTGTTCGGCCTGTTTGATAGAACAAACATGGCCATCCGTAACGAGCTCCTTCCGGCTCTTAGGAATGAGGCGCGCCAGACCGTTCAGATGGAGATGGACTCTCGTCTGACCGACGTCCGAACGCGTCTCAATAACTTTGAGGCACAGGCCCAATATGATATTACCAAGAGGGACAGTATCATAGAAGGCTGGGAGGAAATCGACCGCGAATTCTTTAGAGTCTTCGGGGTCCAACTCTCGGAATGGATGAGGGACAAACACCATGGCGTCCGAACCCTGAAGCCCATTCGAACCGAGCCCTCTCGCGAAGCGCAGAGGTACCTCGTCGAGGGTGGAGTGATTCCTGACGTCAGGACGCTGGCGGTTTAGACGAATCCTTTGAGAGAGTTGTCTCCAAAGATTGACAGTCTGAGCTCGGCTATGACGATGTTGGGCCGAGAGCAGGTGGTGCAGGACAATCCTGACACCCCGGGTAGGTCTCTCGGTGCCTCCGTCTACCCGCCAGCAGCCCCGTCTTCGTCCCCGGTTCCCTTGATAACCCTCTCGGGAACCACCGAGCCTACGCCGCCACCGGTCCAGAGAGTGGTGTCACCGAGGATCCATCCGGATCTTCAGGGCATCACTCCCCTGGCCCCGGCGAACGTAGCCGTCTGTCCGGACCCGTCGGCTTCCGCCCAAGCAGTAGAACCTGCCGAGGTGGAACAGTCGATGGATATAGACGGGGACGTCGATGTCGTCGATCATTCTCCAAAGCCTCCCCCTGACCAGGGAGACAAGGACGACCGTGAAGGTCAGGAGAGCGACGACGACGACGGAAGCGACTCAGCAGACTCGGCCGTTCTCCACTCAGATGCTGAGGGGGACTCCCGGGATGCACCCGAGACCTCTAACGAGGCTTGGAGTACGACAATGGACCGTGAGGTCCCATTGCCGGAGTCGCCGACGTTTTCGGGCCAGCTAGCCGCCAGCGCTCCACATGGAGAGGAGCGCACTGACGGAGAGCAGGCCGAAATCGACGCCACTACAGGGTCCATCTCGGAGGATCAGTAGTATGAAACTACTGCTCCTCCTCGTCAGCCTGGATCGCTGACATCGAACAGAGTCTCGATGTCAGCACGGAACCCCCGGGAACTCGTTCCCCGACGACGGTGTACCCTCCACGAGTGGGGGTACCTTTCCTGTCCCCGTACCTCCCTGCGAAGCTGTGTGGATCCGACGCCACCCTGGTCTTAGGGCCCGGTGGTGCCACACATCCTCGGCCTCACGGTCGAAGGACCATCATAGTAGTATTGTACGCTATCGATGGGCTTCCTACGCTGGAAGGAGCTTCTCAACGAGACAGGGAGGAAACGACACGACCCCGGTTGCCATACCCGGTCGTGCCTCCCTCGGATCGACCAGGAGCAGGTCGTGAAGCAGTGTTTCGACACTGGTCTCCTACGTTGGATGGAGCAACGCCTTATAATTTAACTGTGATAATAATTTTTTTTCTACAGTACAGTAGAAACTATATTTCTATATATTCCTCTACTGTTTCTGTCGACTATGTCGACGGATCCAGTAGTTCATATTATTATCTAATTGTTTAGACTGATCCGGGATCTCTGAATTTTCAGAGACCTCGTTTCAGTCTAGTGGGGGGTGGTGTGGTGGTCCCGCGTCATCTTCGAGGTACCTTCGTGGTCCTCGTGGGCGACGTCGAGAGCACCTCTATTACCCGACGCCTGGGGGCGCTGGAGTCCAGCGCCACGTCACCACTTGGTCACGTGGCCCTCGACTCCGGTGTATATAAGGCCGTTGTACGGCCTTCCTCAGGGTCAGTCCAGCCCCGACTGACCATTGTGAGCAATGGTCGGCGGCTGCCCGGCTACCATATTCTAATACTCCTCTGTGCTGCTGCACAGAGGGGGTTCATGTGGAATATTAACTCTAGACACTAGAAGGCCTAGTGTCGAACCTGCAACAGAGTTCAAACTCTGCCACCTGTAACTGTGATCGAGAACGGCTGATGCCTATGTGTTATTAGACAATAAAGTTTTAACTGGAACCTGAATAGTTGTTCTTCGTTGTTAATCGAAAGATTCGATTAAACATCGAGGGGTAGAACGCTACAAGACTATCTACAATTTACAAGTGTTGTTGGGAAACAGTGGCATACTGACAAATTTTGTAGTGCCAACCTTGGTGAAATTAGTGCCAATCCACAAATACATGTACATTTCTAGGCCTACTGGCTATACCTACAGTGTGTTGCACTATTACTTTAGCAGCACGAAGTGAGGACCTTCTGCCCACAGCCAGAGCTACCTTGTTATTGTGGCAATCAAAAAAAAAAAATGTTGCACTATTACTACTAGATCTACATATTCACCATGGCTGCTGCTTACATACCCTTAGACCCTATTCCAAAATTTCTGGATGTGCCTGGCAGACCTCCCATCCCATGGGAGGAGTGGGTAAATTTATTTGATAATTTTCTACAGGCTTCCCCTGACATTGACAAGGTGCCCATAAAAAGGCAAGTGTGCATTTTACATTATTTGGGTACTGAAGGTCAGAGGAGGTATACCAAATTAAAAGAACTTCCAAATTACCCAGCTACAGCCACTGATTTAGACAAGGCAAAATTGAAAATGGGAAATGAGTTCAAAACTTCAAAGCACAAAAGGTCTGAGAGAGCTATTTTCAGGCTGAAGAAACAGAAACCTGGTGAGACTATTTCCGGATTTGTCGCCGCTGATTTATAAGAAGAGCGCCATTGTGATGTGATATTTATTGGCCAATAAACACGTTTCAAACATCAAACATCAAACATCTTAGAGATCTAGCTTCTACATGTGATTTCGGTGATTTTCTGGATGAAGCTGTGTGTGATCAGCTGATAGAAAAGGTGAGCAGTCACAAAATTAAAGAGAGACTCTATGCTGAAGATGATCTTGAACTAGATAGGGCCATTCAAATTGCAAAAAGAATTGAAAGTGCTTCAAAAAATGCACAGGCGACAAACAGTTCCACCTTTGATGATACAGTGAACTCAGTAAAAAGGAAATACAAAGGTAAAAAGCAGAATCCTGGTAACGTACAAAAGGCCAGTCAGCAGGGTGCCCCAAAAAGTAAACCTACGAAAGGTAGATGTTATCGATGCGGTTCCCCTGATCATTACGCCAATGACCCTTACTGTAAGGCCATAGGTAAAAAATGCACCAAATGTCAGAAAGTAGGACATTTTGCCAGTGTATGTTTTAGCGGACAGGTAAACCAAGTCGACGATGAGTTACAGCAAGTGGTCCTTACGATTAATTCTATACATGACAGTCAGATGCCACGGTGTGACATACTTATTGAAGGTGTTTCCGTACATATTCTTGTCGACTCCGGTTCCATGTACACTATATTGCCAAAGTCGCTTTACGACTCGCTATTCAGTCACTGTCCGCTACATGAGAGTGATATTCATCCTGGTGGTTACGAGGGCATTCCCATTACCATTCATGGTTTTTTCAAGGCAACCATTCAGTACAAGGAGCGGTCCACTACAGAAAAGGTATATGTATCTAAAAAAGGTGCCGCTATCATTGGTTGGCCTACCCAATGCAAGCTTTCAATTGTGCTTGACCCAACTTTGTCGCAACCAGTTCTACACACAGCACCGAGCTTCGTTGAAGAGTTCTCAGACGTCTTTGACGAGGATGCGACTAAAGCGGCAAAATACTTTACAGACAATATTCGCTGGAAAGAGGGTGAAGTTCCTGTCCAGCACCGAGTGCGCAATGTTCCACTATCCGTACGACCTGCCCTCACCAAAGAACTTCAGAGACTACAGGATTTAGGTATGATAGAGCCTATTGAGGCTTCCGAATGGGTTTCACCCATAGTAATTGCAAAGAAAAGTTCCGCTTACCACCAGATTCCGCTCACTGAGAAATCTAAAGACATTACTGCCTTCATCACCCCAGATGGACTTTACCGCTACACTCGAGTTCCATTTGGGCTAGCGTCAGCCTCTTCGCTGTTCCAGCGTATGATGCACCATATCTTCAAGAACACTACAGGAGTCCGTTACTTTCAAGATGACGTTCTGGTCTATGTGAAAACCCAGACAGAGCATGATGACATTCTGCTAACAGTGCTTACTCGCTTGCGACACCATGGACTTATGGTAAGCAAGTAGAAGTGCCAGACATGTTTTTGATTGACAGATTTACCATGGTCTGTCCCCTCTGGGATGTCATGAGAAGTAGTAAGACGCGCAACTTCATTGAGAGTTTCTTAAGTGAGACTGTTGCCTTGTCCCACTGCTGAATAACGTCCAGTACCTTACGGACGTCCCAAAAGGTGTGGTATCGGGGACCCAGCGGATTCATCTCATACGCTCCTTTGATCAACAGTTTGACTACCTGATGTTGTCCCACTGGTTTGCCATTGACATAATTGCAAACCGCAGAGAGAGCACATCTGGCTGCGTTCAAGGCCTGGTAACTTTTACACTCTTGTCAACGAGTCCGTAAATGATGAATAAGGATGAATACAGACCAATCAGGAATCCAGTTTGATATCCACTTTATTCATAGAAGTCCACGAGGTATAGTTGGTGATACAGTATAAGGTGCCCAACAGTGTCCAAGCCTAGCCCTTGAGCCAAGGGCCTTGGTCTCACGTGAGTGTGTGAGGTATGAAGTATGGAGGTGGAAAGATGAGTGAGCTGCTCCCTCCACAGGTATTTGTAGTAGGAGCTGCTCACCCAGCTCATCCTAAAAATAGTATCAGGTGAGCTAAATATAGTAACTGGGGAACTCCAGTGCAGGTATGTAGGGGGGATCCCAAACATAGCACTGGGGTTCACAGAGTTCAGTATGGTTCTAAATATAGCTGCTGGGAATTCCCGGTATGCTGTGAGCTGCTCATGATCAATGGGCATGTCCTCCTGCAGGAGGAGTTGGTCTAAACATTGTCTGCTAGGAATTTCCAGCATGCAGCGAGCTGCTTGTGATGGATGGCATATCCTCCAGTGGGAGGAGGCGGGGTCACTGAGTGCAGTTGACACCGCCAGCCTTTGGTCTTTGGTATGGTTTGGCTTGTGGGTAGACTCGGACACTGGGTTACATGGTAGAGTCAAGGTAAAAAATAAATATGATAGGTACAATACCTATAACGGTCTACTGACAAATCCCCACATTCCTACTCGATTCCACGCGAGGTTTTAAGGAGGAAGTTTGTGAGAAAAGGTCTACTGACAATATGTTTGATGTGTGATAATAGGTATTGCATCTTATCATTTAAGTTGTAAATTTACAGTATTAAGGAGGTATTTAATATTGGTTTTTGGTTGAACATGAATAATTTATAAACAGTACAAAACAAAACTGTGCCAAAGAGGTGTTGTTTGTAATTTTGACAAGAAGAATATGAGAAATTCAGGTCGTGGTAGGATACAAGGGCTGGATTATTTATCTAGCACTAAAGTTCACACAAAGGTAAAGGAATAAAAACTATTCTAAAACATGCAATTATTTGGCTTTAAGGCAGACCTTGAGGTAGACAAGTTATTACTGAAGCTTGTTTTCAGTACCGGTAGGCACTTACTATTTGGGTCTTGAGCCAATATACGATACAATATATTAAATAAAAACAGAGGTAAGGTAATTGATGACTGGCAAGTCGATCAATCATTCCTTATAATACTGATAAGGCTTAGGGAGTCTGAAGGCTTTTAGGTGATGTGTTTGAGGAATTTTCTAAAAAAAAAATTTGGGATTTTTGGTCTTGGTTGATTTATCCGTAAAAGTTTCTGTTAATTTGTAGAAAGGTTTGTCTTAGTTAATGGAAAATTTAGCATGTTTTAGCCTTCAGTCTACCTGGGGTTATCATTGGCTGAAAAGGACAAGGTTAATACAAAAATAAATGGTGGCTCTGGCTGGTATTTAGATTGGATCTCAGTTGATCCTGCAAAAATACTGGTTGCCAGCGCTTCCTTGTGAAATTTTTAGAAAAATATAAACTAGCTAAAACCCATAAATATTTTGACATGGTTGGGTTTGAAATGGTACAGTGTGAAAGGAAAAGAACCTTATGGCATCTTAAGATCACAAAAACCTGCTGCCTGGCTTGTGGTCTTCATAGTGTTCTTAAAAGGAAAAACATGCAAAAATGCAGCGAGTTTTCATGGTTATGTATTGTAGCCTTATACAAAACAAGAAAAACTGGCTTTAAAAATCAGTTGACTAGGCTGACTGAGTCAGTGTTCATAGTGTCCATGGGCGGTCGGTGAGTAAAGTGTGTCTCTACACTTTTAGTCCATAATTTTAAAGACAGTTTCAAAAAAATAAATAAATATAAATAAAGGATGGTTATTGAAATTATTTTCGTCTTCTATGGCGACTTTGGTTTACAAGACCCTTTGGTGGTGGGTCTTGGTGGTTGAAGACATTTGGGTTGAGGGAGCGACCTAGTGAGGGTCTTCTCCTGGATTTGGATTTTTTGGTGTTTGGGACAAAGTTTACAATTTTGCTGAAGTGCGTCCTGCTAGGCTTGCCTGAGTCAGGCTGCAAGTTCAGATCGGAACTGTATGCAGGGTCCATGTTTATTGGTTCTGCTGAGAGGGAGGTGTCAGAGTCACTGTCCTCCTCAGATGAAGCTTGGTTTATTTTGGGTAGGGGTCTCCAGACCTGGGGCGAGCCAATTGTTTTGAAAGTTTCTGGTCTATTGTCTTTGTTGATGTTGCAAGGGCAGCTGTAGCTGTACATTAGGTGGGGACAATTTGTTCCCAGAGTGGCAAACCTAGTGGGTGGCCTTACTGGAGAGCAGATTCGTGTGCTCCAATGGGGCAGGCCGGTTGGTATGGGTGTGCTTGGTCTGCTGCTGGGAACTCCTGCTGGTCAATGCGGTCTCCGCCTCCTCGATTAGGTCGTTGGCCTCTGTATTGAAAAAACAGAACAAGAGAAGGGGAATTTTTAGTTGTAGGGTCGATCATAGTGCATGGATTACAAGGCGACCAACAAAAATACCAAATTGACAGGTAAGGCAGTGAATTAGGCAGTGTGTATTGATGTGCAGTGCATTGGGCCGGTGTAGATTCATGGCAAAATGTGAGCGGGAAACTGGAATATCCAGGGTCCAGGTTAGTTCTGCTGTGTGGCACGGGTAGCGCCACTGTACGGGGATCTGTTCTTATTTAGTTCATGCGATGAACATTGGCTGGCGCCACTGAGCTGGCGTTTGTCCAGCAGTCGTGTAAGGGCATGGTCAAACGGCATGGTCAATGGTGTAGACTTGCCATGGCCTCATTGGGTCATGTGTGAGGGATGTCTCAATTTTGGGTTGGATGGTTTTGGGGTCTAAAGGTGGGTTTGGTTGGCTGAAATTTTGAATTTTGGTGATGCGCTTTTTCGAAAAATATGGTCCAAAAATTAACTTCATGCTCCCGCGGTGGATCTTGTTATACAGGGAGCGGGAGCTATTTTTGGCATTAGAAAGCGACCTAATTTTGACTGAGGAGGATTGTATAAGAGATAAGACGAGCGGTAAAACAACGACCAACATGATTGTCCGCGCAAGGATTGTGGTCATGCCGTCGGGATTAATCTTCCTGGCCGTGGTGGTGGTCGGACTTTGCGGGTGAGTACCGGTATGATGGGAATTTTGAGAATTTTTGGGCAAAGAGAGGTCGGTTGCGGTGCCGGTATCTGACGCCTATGGTTCTCTGTCGTTTCAGAGTACTTCTCCTGTGGGTCGAGATTGGCTGGGTCCCGATGCAGTGTCATCAGATCAGCGGGCCCCACGATGGACCCGAGGGGGGTGCCAGTGGGCCGTGCAGCATCTATAGTTAGGAGTTGCCGGTATGTATGGTTTGGGTTGATCTTGTTTAAAAATTGCGATAGTCTGAGGTATGTTCGTGATCCAGATTTTTGAAATTTTGAATTTTGAAGCTGTACTCGAATTTTGTGCGAATAGGTTTCTTAGTTGGGCTGCGGTTTGTTTTTCAGAGATTGGTGCATGGCCATGATGAGAGCTTTGTACGGGAAGGTGGCCTGCTAGAGGAAGAGAGAGAGAAGATGACGAAAAGGGGTTCATCCCAGAAGGTGGCGCAGCCAAATGCGATCAAATGTGATTTATGCTGATTTGTGATAAAAGACTGTGATAATCATTATATTTATGCCAGGAGCTTGATTTTTACCTGTGATTACCTTCTAATAATACACTTGAAAGTCCACCACCAGTTAGAAGTTATGTTGTTTATTATGGGCTTCTAAATTGGGATGGCGGGCTTTCAATTCTCATGCGGGGTGGTATTGTTAACTTGGGTCGAAAACAAGTCTAGTGATATTGCTAACACGTGCTTATGTTATTGTTTTGACGCAGATATTGAGTGCGGGTGTCCTGACTGACGTTAAGTTGTCATGCCAACGTGGGAAAAATGAAAGAGATCTGACGTTGGGGAGGCCGACAGCAGTGGTGAGACGCGGCGCCGGCGTTCTGACGCAGCGTCTGGCGGGGAACCAGACGCGACGTCAGAAACAAGATGGCGACGTCTCATCGTGCGGTGGGCCTTCACAGTGAGTCGAAATAACTGTGTTATTGTGGGTCGAAACTGTGCTATGGTACTGGAGATGTTGTTAAATGTTTTAATTGTGAGTGGGGTCGGATTTAGAGCTATTGAGGATGGGGATGATCCCCACATGAAGGTGTTAGATGGGGCTATCCGGTGGATTGGGCGACCGGGAGAGTCCATTACCAGGTTATATGGGGGGTGGCCGGCGGTTAATTGATCCCCACATGAGGATCAAAGTAGGTTTCTGATGAAAACTTACCGCGGGTTGATGTTGAGGGTGGTGTGAGCATCATCTCCGGTGGCTTGTACATGTATTTGTCTTTCTTTGGCTGATGCCGGAGAGGGGTGTACTTTGTGAGCTCAGCCGGGGAGTCATGGCGATCGGCCGGCCAGGACTCACAAGGTAGTTGTATGGCGGGGTCAGTGTCACTAGAGGCAAGTTGGAAATCGGGTTGTCCTTCTGAGGAGATGACCACTGTCATGTGGTGAGCTCCTTTTAAGATCCTGTACAGCGGTATTCTCCATAGAAGTGGTACCGGGGGATAGCGCTGCAGCGGGATCTGTCGGACTTGTCCCCCGATTATTGTCCTGATGTCAGACTTCCAATGGAGATCCAGGTGTCTGCCCAGGGGTGCCGTAAGGCGAGCTGGGGAGACCTTAGGAGCTGTGATGGTGGGGGCCCAGAGATTTTGTCCATAGATCATCTTGCCAACGGTGAAGTCAAAAGTTTGACCGTTGGCATGAATCTTGGCCACAATTGAAGGTGTCCTTTGGCTGTCCTGCTTGCAGTAGGGCCAGTGTCGCAGGCACCTTTTGGCGGTAATCCATGTGATGTATAGGAGGGTTGCTATTAAAATCCAGGTGAACATGTTCTGGTAGCGGCCAGGCGACTGTACAAAATCTAGATCTGTGTCTGGGGTCGTTGGTGGGGCTGGCCAGTTTTTGTTAGCTTGGCGTATCAGATCCCAACTCTCCGCATTAGCCATCTTGGGTGTTCGGGTTGCTGAGACTAGTGTGATAAAGCGCGCCAATTGATTGACACGAAGATGGTTTTTAAGGGTTAATGCGCAGCAAAGTAGTGCCAGGAGGGGTGATATTAAATGTATCCAGGGTGAGAACTGGAGGTGATATCCTAGATGCATCAGGGAGTTGGTGGATAGGAGGGTGGATTGGTCCTTAAGTCCCTGTGCGGCCTTTTTAAGGGTTAGGGTGTCTTGAAAGAGTGGTGCTATTTTTTGATTATGTAGGTGTTTTAATTTTTCAAAATTGGGCAGGTGAAGGGTCTGGGATGTGGTTGCCATGGTGATGCCGGAAACATTGGCTGGAGGTTGACCAAAATGTCGCCACAGAGGTAAATTGAAATAGGCCTTTGATATGGGTTCTAGGGTGAAATTTTGGGTGCAAGATAAATCAGAATTGGTTAAAATCATGCCGGCATTTTTAATGGAGCACAGACATGGGACTGAGATGACTGAGTATGCGTTATTTTTAATTTTGACTTGGCCTGAATCTGTGTATTGCAGCATGGAAGTTGGATGGTCAGATATTAATAGAAAGGTACTTTGAGATAAGGGTTGGATAAGATTTGGTATGGGTGCTGCCATGTGTGCTTTAAAACTGCAGGTATGGTGCACCGCCTCTGGTAGGTCTAAAAATAGGGATAGAGTGCATGTGGGGTGTGTGGCTGACAATAGAGGTAGGGGTAGGTTACAGCTGATAAGGTGGCCGAGGTCACACATATCCAGGTCAGCTTGTGTAAACTGTATGTAGTGTGAGTGGGTCCTGGACATGGCCAAGTAGCCGGGAAGTGGCTCCACCTGGGTGTGACCTATTGACTTAGTGTTGGAGGTGTCGAAAGGCACGGGGAAGGTTTCTATTCTAAATATAGAAAAGGTGCTTCCCCCTCTGGTTATGGGTACTGGTATGGTTATTAACAGGCTCGAGTTATGGCTCCAGTGCACATGTACTCGGCGCTGATAATAATAACTTATGGGTAGGCCTTCTAAAATAATGCCGTGGTGTGCCTCGTGCAGGAGGCTTGATAAATTGTTTAAACCTAAACTGAGGTCGTCTTGTGTGATGATGGACTTGGGTAGGGTGCCCTCAAGTAGATTATTAATGGTTAAGAGCAGATTTTCCAAGTCGCTTTGGAGGTCAATTAAAGACTCTATTTGAGAATTTGCTGCTGTGAATAACATGGAATAGAAGGTGTCTTGTCTGGATTGGAGTTCTAATTTTAATAATATTGATGAGATGTGTGAATTTAAATGCTCTAGTTTTCCGGAAATAAAAGATAGAGCATCATCAGTGTCGTTTTGGAATTTTGAGAAGATGTTGACAGAATTGTAATTAAATTCCGAAATATTTAACAAGAAATGTGTGGCTAATTCTACCACGTGCATTTTGGTGGCTAACTTTTTATCCAGATCAGACATTTCAGAATTCAAAATATCGATTTCTGGTTGAGTCCCGAGGCCTATTGAAGCTCTTAAAATGTCACCAATGACTTGGCCGGGGGCATTTCTGGCTAGTCTGACGTTTGGAGGTGAAATCAATTTTGACAAGGTTTCTAGTGTTGTTTTTGACTTGGAGAATAGGCTCTGTATCATGTTATCTAGGGCATGGGCTGTGTGCTTAATATATTGGGGTGCATCAGTGCTGATGAGTGGGCTGAGTAGTTCTGGCTGACTTAGGTTCTGGTCAAAGGTCAAGTTCAGGCTGAAGGTCAAGGGATAATCCATGTAATTGGCTAGTAATGTTTGGGGTAACTTGGTAAACAGTGCGCCATAGTTGGGTCTGAAGATAGTGTTCAGATTGGTGTCTGATGTTGAGGTGCAGCCGAGGAGCAGATGTAAGAATGTACAGACTGCTAGGATGGCTGCTGCTCTAGAAAAATGAGAAAAATTGAGAAATTTTGAGGTTTTTGGAATTTTGATGGTGGGGTTCACTTAAAAATAGCATTAGCTTAGTCACAAATGGGATGTTAGTATGGTCAAGTATTTACAAAGGTCGGTGATTCTGTGGGTGGTAGGGTTGTTGTCACATGAGTGGATTTATGCAGATGGACTGGTGCCTGTTGTCGTTGTCAGGGGCGGTACACGTGCTTGAGCATGAAACCTGTTTATCTCGAAAACAGCAAACTGGAATACTAGGCTGGCTGTATTCCTTATGGCCAATTCGCGTCCAATTCTGGAGTATTGGCGGGGTAAATCCCTGAGGGGCTGTTCTGACGCTAGAAGCGTGCGAGCACATAAGAGTGCTATGTATGATGCAGATCTATGGTTAAACCTGCCCCATGGAGGCCGGCGGGGATTATCCCCAGCTACAGCGACCATGAAGGCTTTTATGGTTGCTGCTATGGAGTGATTGCTCATGTCCAGCTCCTGTCTTAGCACAGGGCTGCTGAGGTAATGTTTAATATCTTCCTGGGCGAGGAAGGTGATGAGGTGTTGCTGTTCCATGATTATGCTCCTAATTTCAAAAGGATCCATGAGATCACTCCTGATCCCATGTGGTCCAAGGAGGCTGTGTATGGTCCATGTAGCATTTGGGCCGTGCTTATTTGCCGGTGGGTCCAGGCTGTAAGTCATAAAGGAAAAAGGGTCTAAGTGGGCTGTGAATGGGGGAGAGGTAGAGGTGGGGAATTTGCTTGGCTGAAGAGGTTTAGTAAATTGGATTATCAATGTTAAGAATTATAGGATAGTGGAGAAGTTCTTCCACATTTTACACACACTTAAGGCTCACACCGCCATTGGTTAATAGGGGTACCTGGGCACCATGATAATAAAACTACTATCATGTACAATGCTAGAACGACTGTTAAAAATCCTAAATGCTAAAATAGACCCATAAGATAGTCCTACCTGGGCTGGTTGCACGATGGGTCTGCCATGGTCCCTTTCCAGACACTTGTTGCCGTGTTTAAGGTGTGGTGGTATTGGTTGTGGGTTGTGTTGTGATCAGATGTGGGTGGGCAAGCGCTTATAAATCTGAGACTGAGTTTGGCTACTTCCCAGTCTAAGATCTCCCATAGGTGGTATGTCTTGCCCTGAGAGGGGCGTAGGCCAAATATTATTGGTGGATGCAAGGGGGGTTGATCGGCCCCTTATGCAAATTAGGGTTATCCTGGCCTGGATTGGTTGGTGGTGAGATATTGTTTAAAAATAGAATATTGGGAAGCCTGGCGGGGGTGTTTATCCCTAGCCAAGGTGATATGGTCACTATGGCGACCCTGTGGGGTTTTTAAAGACCTTGAGGGTGGCGCGTTATTGATTTGTATATGTGCCACCACAGCACTTAAGGGTTGGCGGAAACAGTGGTGTAAACATGGGATACGGGTGTCAGAGATCCATCTTCCTACAATAGGTTTATCATTGGAAATAGTGGTCTTGAAGTGGTAACAAGCCGTCGCATGTGTGTATTGAAGTTTATACACAAACCGAGGATACAGCGCTGCCTTGGGCGGTCGGTATGTGGCGTGTGTAACCTAACCTAATTATTTGATAATCCATTTGTCAGTGTTTGGCGTTCCACTTAGAAAGGGTAGGTGTGTTTATATACAGTTAATCAAGGCGGTGTTGATTTTGGATGCATAGGAATTTTTATGGCTGTTAGTATAAATAGGTTGGGCGTTGGTCTGTGACTGTTGCTGTCAGTGTGTTTAAGTGGTTGGTGTATTAATGGTTGATTAATTTGGTTGGGGCGCGTGGCGCCTGTGGGGATTAAAGGAGGGTTGTTTATATGGATGCTTGGTGTTTGACACAACGTCTTATGATCTATAATGGACGCTTAGAAATTTTTCTTGATTTTCTGGAGGGCATGGGGCTGAAGGAGATTGTTCCCTTTTTGGCTGGCCTTCCTCTCTTTTTCTTTGTTTTGTGAGTGGTGAGACTCACATTGGAGGGGTCGTCTTGGTCGGGGTCGTGAAGTGAGCTTGTGGGCCCTGATTGTAGCCTTTTTATGATGGCTTTGGCGCTAGCTCTTGTGATTGGTCTCCTCAGCCTTGATACATGTACTGATTTCTTCAGTACTTTTCCATCTTGTAGCCCCTTTAGAATAGCTGTAACTGGTGAAGTCATCCTCATTATGATGTAGGGGCCCGAGTATGTGGGTTGCAACTTTTTTTATGTACATTTGACTAGTAGGGTGGGTATATGTAAATATACCAATTGGCCTGTGTTATATGAGCTGAGTTCTGCTGAAGTGTCATGTCTGGCTTTCATCTTTTTGTGAGCAGAGATCATGTTTTCTGCAGCTTTCATTTGAATATCATCCCTAAACTGTAGTAGGCTGGTCATAATTTTCTCCTTGGTGCTTGAGTCTTTTTCAGCTTTAATCAAGGACAAAGCTGCTTTAGTTGGTAGGTGTGTCTGCTTGCCAAAGACTAACAAA
The DNA here is from genome assembly GCA_949317995.1 of Acholoe squamosa. Classification (NCBI taxonomy): domain Eukaryota; kingdom Metazoa; phylum Annelida; class Polychaeta; order Phyllodocida; family Polynoidae; genus Acholoe; species Acholoe squamosa. Next base: position 18,602,092 of record OX439051.1, read on the forward strand.
TTTGGTGAGTAGCCTAAGGCGCTGCTTATAGTATTATTAATACTGAAGACTACAGCTTGCAGGAAGGTTGACCAGTGTTTTTGTTATTTTGATACAAAAGCTCTGAGGGATGATTCTATGGTTTGATGTTGGCGCTCACAGAGACCTTGAGACCTAGACCAATGTGCACTTCCTGTCACATGTTTAATGCCGAACTTTTCACAGAAATATTTGAATAATTTTGAGACGTATTGCTGGGCATTATCTGTGTTCAGTACTGAGGGAGTGCCATGGATACATATGACTCTTTGGAAGAAACCAAGTGCTACAATTGCAGCCGTATTTTCTTCACTTGTCCAGGCAGTTACATGCCTGGTGGCATGGTCGGTCACCACATGTATGTAGTGAGAGCCATCAGCGGCCTTGGAAAAAGGGCCTATTGTGTCCATGGTGACATGAGAGTATGCTGTGAGTACTGGGTCACGTAGTTTCATTGGAGTTTTCAGGTTTTTGGGTCTCTTTTTGGTGGTCAGGCATGTGTGGCAAGTACCGCAGAAGTCAAAAACTTCTTTAAACATTGATCTCCAGTAATACCTAGCCCTTATGGCTGTATAGGTTTTGACTGGACCTAGGTGTCCACCTAGGGGAGAGCAATGGGTTGCTTCCACTAAAGATTCTGTCCACTTTTCTGGAATTACAATTTGCAGTGTGGGCTCTAGGGTTTTACCCAAGTTGGTATCAGTAATTCTAAAGAGGACTTCATCCAGTAAGATGAATTGGTCGTGGTTACGTAGTATTTGATTCATTAATCCTGAGTCGTGTGGCAGGCTACCTTTTTCAATGTAGTTTGCCATGGAGGATGCAAAAAGGTCTTCTTTTTGGCTTTTAATCAGTGTTTCTCTAGAAGGTGTCAGGGATTGGTGTTTACAGATTTCCTGAATTGCCCTTTCAGCTAGAGGTAGCACACGGCGGGAGAGCTTAGCTCTCTTGGCGTTTGCAGCTTTGATGGAGACCCTAGGTGACCTAGATTTGGCGGGCCTGCCTCTGGGGCGAGGACTGCTGCACTTAGGCTTGAGTGGGCGGGTCTTTTTACTGGGCGCTGATTGGCTGGCTGCTGGAGGTGTGTCATCCTGGGACTGGGACTGTGCTCGAGTGAGTACACACAGGTCAGGATTCACACCTTGCTGCCTTTCTGGGGTGCCCTTTCTTGCTATGACGCCCTTTGGTGGTTTATTTGTGCTTCCCCAAATTTTGCCTCCTTTTAATATTGATCTAGGAGGTCCCAAACAGATGGGATTATTGGGGATTGGGTCGTCTGATCTGAAAACCTTTGTCATGGATATATCTGAAAATTGTACCCTCTTTGGTGGGAGGATAATTTTTCCTTGTGATCTAATTGGTATTGGATCATCAGAGCCAGGGGGATATTTTCTTCTGGACAGGCAATCTGCCACTAAATTGGCTCTACCTTGTAGGTATTTCACTTCAAAATCATAGGACATATCAGTATCTATCCATCTTGCCAATCTCCCATTGGTGATATTCTCCTTTTTGTTGAAGAGGGAGACTAGGGCAGTGTGATCTGAATATACTTTGAAGTGAGTGCCGTCCACATAATGGTGGAACTTTTTGACAGCTAAGATTATCCCAAGTAGCTCTTTGCCAGTTATTCCATATCTGGTTTCCTGAGGTGTTAGACCTCTCCCAGAGAATTCAATGGGTCTATAAAAACCATGTTCATCTACCTGTGTAATAACTGCTCCTAAGCTGAAATTGCTGGAGTCTGTGAAGATGATAAAGGGTTTGTTATAGTCTGGGAATTTTAGGATTGCCTCAGTACAAATTGATGCTTTGATTTTTTCAAAGGCTGTTTGGCATTGAGTGGTCCATTTGAAGGTACCCTTTGTTTGTTTGTTTGTTTGTTTGTTTAGTTTTACGTCCGGGGGCCATCGAGGAACTCAGACATTCAAGGTTTCTCGGACATTAAGTCCTTTCTTTTCTTTTTGGACAGGTATTTATATGCTGCTTGCCCGACACAGCAGTGACCGAATCTATGAATGACCGAATCTATGAGATGAATGACCGAATCTATGAGGAGGGTCGAGGGGGAAAACCGCTACCGGGGCTTCATTCCCCTACTCTTTTCGAAGGATAGCAAGTGTTCTTTTATTTGCCTGGTCCCATAGGCAGGGCCAGACAAACCACGGCCTTTGATCACTCAGACGTGGTTCACTGAGGGGGAATCCCATGGCAAAGACAAGCATGTAAGCCCAGGCCCGCGCATATGGACACCAGCTGCCCACATGCTCACCCCAAGACACAAGAAACCCCAAGTTTGTCGCCTTTTACGAATCTGGTATGCCCACTGTCAGTATGGAAGGAGATTTCTCCTTGTGGACTCCCAATGAAGTTATTCTGCTCCTTCATGCCCTCACATGAAGGTCCCCACTCCACAGGGGGAGGTACCCTTTGTGGCTTCATATAAGGGCTTCATTATATGGGCAAAACCTCTAATGAATCTCTTATAGAATTGTGCCATTCCATTGAAACACCTAAGGTCGTGGATGTTTTTAGGTGCTGGGAAGGTTTTAACCGGTGAGATTTTGTCTGGGGAAGGTGAGATGCCGTGTTGATCTAAGGTAAAACCTAAGAATTCCATTTTGGTGGTGCCAAATTCACATTTTTCTGACTTTAATTTGATGTTTCCTTTGATGAAAAGTTTTAGCACTTCATCTAGGTCTTGCAGGTGTCTTTCCCATGTGGGGCTGTATATGGCCACATCATCCACATAGGCTACTGCATTTCTGTATTTGCACTTCATGAGCAATTGTTCCATTACATTCATGAATGACAAACTAGAAGTTTTTAAACCCATGGGTAATACTTTGGCCATATATCTTGTGCCATTGGCGGAGAAAGTTGTTAAAGGCCTTGATTCTTTAGCTAGAGGAATTTGATGGTAGGCGCTGTATACATCCAATTTGGAAAAATATTTAGCACCTGTTCTGCCAACTTGTTGCATGAGGTCGTCTGCTCTGGGGAAGGAGTAGGAAAAAGATTTTAGGTTTTGGTTAACCCATCTATAGTCCACGACTATTCTCCATCCTGAGGCCACAGACCTGTCTCCCTGGGGTTTGGGTACTAAGAAAGCTGGGGAGTTCCACTCACAGGGTTTGGTGCATTCTTCAATGACACCTTGCTGTAAATGTTTATCTAACAGCTCTCTTTGGAAAATCTCTTTCTTGGGTGACATTCTATAGGATGGTCTGTTGCAGGGTTTGAAATCAGGGATTAATTCTAATTTGACCTCATTTTCAACATTTAATCCTATAGCACTCTCATTTAATACAAAAGCCTCTCTATTTGATTCAACAATGTTTTTGATTTGTTGTTTTTGGGCCTCAGTGAGCTTGTCACATATTGTATATTTTAGAGGGTCGTCCCCTTTGGGTAGCTGATCTAGGGGATCATCTCCACAATTGATGGGGAGCATGTCTTTGTCAGAGATTATGCTGTTGAGGGAGTGTTGGCTGTTCAGTTTTCCAATGGGAATGGCTTTGTTTAGATTGTTAAGTGCAAAAATGCCTAGGTTCATGTGCTTTTTGATGTTGATGGAAAAATCATTTGGGTTGGCCACTGTTACCGGTATGATTTTTCTTGTTGACCTTGGTTCAACAAGGGCGTGTTTGATTAGTACCGGTAATGTCGTGTCAACATTTTCTGTGATGCCTGTTTTACCTATTAAGGAATCAGGTCCTATGACGATTGCATTGAATGTGGATTCAGAATTTGGTGGCATGGTTAGGCCTTTGGCTGCTCTTATGAAGTGTGGTGAAGGGGACTTGGTCCCAAAGGAAATTTTGGCCCTATATTTGGTCATAAAATTTACGCCAAGAATTATGGGGTGATTTAGCTTTGGAACAACATGTAGTCTTGTTTTAAACTCTGTGTTATTGATTAGGAAGGTTATGGTGATGGAATTGTTGACCTGAACTGAGGATTTATCAGCTAGTAGGATAACCATGCGAGATCTCCTACCATGTCTGAAATTGGGGGTTGATATGATTTTATCTGCCATTTTCTGGCTGATAAAGGAAAGGGAGGCTCCAGAGTCTACAAGGGCTCTGTAAGAACTGCCATTGATATCAACATTAACTGCGCCTTTAGTCAATTCAGTATTAATGTAAGAGGTCTTACCTTGCTGCCCATACTTACTGGTCTCGACTTTTAATTGGAGGGTGGAAATTCTCTTGTTCTGGTTCTCATAGAGGTCCTCACTGTCTGATGAGGAGTCTTCGTCACAATTCACAGGCAGGGGGTCGTGGTTCTGTTGTTCTGCTGAATTTAATTCTGCTCCATCATTCATGTGTGAAATATGGCATGTGGGGGATGTTTCAATTTTGTTGTCCAAGGTGGGGGCGGGGCTGTAAGATGCATGGTGGCCCTCCCCTGTGTCCTATTCAATATTGTCATTGTAGTGTTCTCCTTGTCCAGAATCAGGAGGTTGGTTGTCAGGATGGTTGTCTCCTGTCTTTTTGTTGTCATTTCTGCCTGGTGTTGGGTCCCTAGATTTCTTTTGTTGCTGGGTCCAATCATCAGGGATTGGGAAATCTGCTGGGACTAGTAGTTTCTGGAAGGACACCTGGCGGGTGTTGGTGGGGGTGGAGGCAACAGGAATGAAGACAAAGTTATTTCTTGTGTCGCTGGACTTGGACCTGCTTTTGTTGCCTTCCTGAGATTTGCTCCTGCCTGGCGACTGATACCTGTTCTTGGAGCCTGATCTGCTGTTTGAGCCGGATCTGGAGTTGTTATAACCTTGTTGATTTTGGTTGTATCCTGACTTAGGTTTATCGTCATACTGCTTGTTATTGCCATTTCCAGGGGGCTTGTTGTTGTAACTGTTGTTATTGTACTGGTCCTTCCTGGATCTGTTATTGTTGTTGTTGTTGTTGTTCCTTTGCCCATTGTAGTTGTTATAGTTCATGGCGCACAAGTCTGAAGATTGGTTTGAGGCATGGGCTGCTTTGGCTGCTTCCATGACCAATTCTTGTTTTAATGCTGCAGTCTCGGCTTCCCTAATGCTTTTGGGGCTGTCTGAGAGTACATTTTTTATTTCATCTTTGAGGCCATTTATGAGATAGTCCACTTGTACAGATTCATCCAGGTTGCTGTTGGATAGCAATAAGGTCATATCTGCTACGTATTCCTCCACAGTCTCTTTGGGTTGCTGCTATCTGTTTCTATATCCTTTGATTATTGTGGCAGGGTCAGGCTGGTTGAATCTGCTGAGAAAGGCGGTATAGACTGCCTCAGTGTCATACATGATTGGTTTGTCAAAAATGTTTGTGAAAAACCATTGTGCTGCTCTGCCCTTTAAAAAGGTATACATACAGGATGCATGCATTGTTGGGCTGCGGGGGTATGCATTTCTTATATAGAATTTGAATTCTGCCAGGAATTTGGCTGCAGACCTGTAGGGCGAGGGCTTGTCAAAGGGTTCTGGCTTGTTAAAACAGCTTAATTGAGCAGATGTGAGTCGCTCGGGTTCAAAACTCCTGTATCCAGTAGGAGCGGAGAAATTGGATTGTCCTAGATTTGGTATCATTGGTGTGGACTGAGCTGCAGGCTGGTGGGCAGCTGCTTGGGCAGGTGGTGTGTTTGTAAACAAACCATACATCGGTATAGGGTTGTTGTAGGGCGTGTGTGCCTGGTGGGGTGTGTATACATGGTTGTAAACACTGCCTGAAAATGATGTGGCGGTTACCGGTAATGGGCGAGTGGTCGGGGGCGCCACCTGGTGGGTTGTGGCCGAACTACCAAAACCTGCATGTGTCGCGCCTTGTTGGGTGGGCGTGGCACCTGTCGATATGGTTCGGGCTGTATTTTGGAAAAGGCTTGGGGGGCTGAGTCTGTACCCTACCGGCAATGAAGTTGGCGTTCTGGTAGAGGTGCTTATAATTTGTGAAGGTTGGCCTGAGGGGGGTAGCCTAGTATTGGTGGGTGAGAAATGGCTGTTTTGGCTTTGGTTGGTAGGTGTTCTTGTCCTATCAATGGCTCTGAATATTTCAGTTCTCATTCCATCAATATTTTTGTTGATTCTGTCAGACAGATTGGCTGATGCTATTTCAGACCTTCTCAGGACATCAGCATTGTCCTGGGCTGCTCTTCTTTGTATGTGGCCAATATCATTTTCCAGGTGTGATTTCCAGGTGCCCATGTCATTCAATCTGTCATTTATTCTTGACAGTTGGCGGGAGGAGTCGTCTCCAATCCTTTTTATTTCAGCAGACAATAAGTTCATCTGTCCTGTTAGTAGGTTGGAGAGGGAGTCATTGACTGCCTGAGTGCATTCTCTGACTATATTCCTCGTCATGTCATCCTGGTTATACTCTGGGGGTGGGGCTGCAGTGGCCATGTTTTGATAAGCAGGTGCTCTGTGCAGGTGGGGGAAGGTCACTTCTGTGTCTTCCTCTGAAGTGGCTTCTGTTTGTAAGTGGGTGGGGATGTGACTGCTTCTGTGTAGGATAGGAGTAGTAGCCATGAGGTTGCCTCTTCTGGCTGCAGAGTCCAGGCTTCTTTGAAGTCTGTAAAATACAGGTGTATTAGGCCTGTGAGGGGAGGATGATTGTACCCTTCTTCTGGGCCTGTTGGTGGGGTATGGCCTTTCAAAAGATCTGGCTCTTGGTGGCGTGCTCAGAGATGAATTTGGTACTGGAGGTGTTGCCTTGTCTTCCTCAGAGGTAGAGTAGGAGTAATAAGGCCTGGGGTTGCCTCCAGGTGGGTTGCTATCAGGCTGTGGGTTTTGGTGTGGCCTTAGCAAATTGGTGAGATTGGAGCTGTCTTGCCACTGCTCTTCTAGAATGCGGTTTATCCTGTCTAGAAAAACAGAGGGGCTCTCACCACATTGGTAGCTAGGTGTAGCGCCGGTTGGTATCTGCTGTGCACGTCCTGTGTTGAGTCTGTTTTCTCTCCACCTGTGGATTGCTGAGTCTAGCCTGCTCCTCCAGTAATTGTCTGCTACTGATGGGTGGGCCTGGATATCTGGTACAGTGAGGTTGTCCCAACTTAGATCCGGTGTACACTGTGGGTCAGAGTCACTGCTGGATGAAGATGACTGTCCAGCAGCTTCCAGGGCGTCCTGCAGGCTTTTGGATCTTTCCTCTAGATGGCTATCTAGGTGGAGGTGATCAGGTGATTGATATACAGGTGTGCTGTATGTGGTACTTTGAAGACCACCTAATCTTAGGGGTGGTGATTCTGAGGGTGAATAACCAGGTAAGGTGAGGTTTAAACCTGGTGGTGGGGCTCCTGCTGGTGTACTGGTGGGTGCACCTGTGTTGGTGTCCACTATGGTGGACGAAAAATGTAAGGTGTTTGAACTCACAGGTGTTTGTTTATGTGTGCGTCTATGGGCTGGTAGCACTGGGTCCAGCTGGAGCGCGTCTGGCGAGGAGTCTATCGGGGCGGTGTACTGAGTGCTGGTGGCTTCTTGCTGATCTCTGTCTGGAGATGTAGGGATACGTTGTGGGGCTGGCTCCTTTGGTAGGGTCTCACTGTTGTCCATGGCTCATGAGAGGTGGTAACTGTGGGATGATACGTGAGGGTTCTCCACCATTGTCAACGAGTCCGTAAATGATGAATAAGGATGAATACAGACGAATCAGGAATCCAGTTTGATATCCACTTTATTCATAGAAGTCCACGAGGTATAGTTGGTGATACAGTATAAGGTGCCCAACAGTGTCCAAGCCTAGCCCTTGAGCCAAGGGCCTTGGTCTCACGTGAGTGTGTGAGGTATGAAGTATGGAGGTGGAAAGATGAGTGAGCTGCTCCCTCCACAGGTATTTGTAGTAGGAGCTGCTCACCCAGCTCATCCTAAAAATAGTATCAGGTGAGCTAAATATAGTAACTGGGGAACTCCAGTGCAGGTATGTAGGGGGGATCCCAAACATAGCACTGGGGTTCACAGAGTTCAGTATGGTTCTAAATATAGCTGCTGGGAATTCCCGGTATTCTGTGAGCTGCTCATGATCAATGGGCATGTCCTCCTGCAGGAGGAGTTGGTCTAAACATTGTCTGCTAGGAATTTCCAGCATGCAGCGAGCTGCTTGTGATGGATGGCATATCCTCCAGTGGGAGGAGGCCGGGTCACTGAGTGCAGTTGACACCGCCAGCCTTTGGTCTTTGGTATGGTTTGGCTTGTGGGTAGACTCGGACACTGGGTTACATGGTAGAGTCAAGGTGAAAAATAAATATGATAGGTACAATACCTATAACGGTCTACTGACACTCTTGTTGCAGTTTTGAAAGGAACTGCCACACTTGCTGGATAGTAGACTGGAGCACTGGAATGCCCCTTTCAATGCAGAAAACGCACCAGTCTTAAAGATAAGTCGTATAGGACTTCCTAGTGGCAGGTCTCCTGGCATTAACTGCCAGCTGGATAGTATGACTGACAAATCCTCTTTTTACTAGTTTCTTTTTTAGAGCCCGCCGTACCATAGTTGACCCGGCCAATCGGGGGTGACCAGAATCGCTTGTACCCTCTCCGGCCTGATCCTTTGAATTAAGGGTCTCAGCAGACTGAAAGGAGGAAAAATATACATATATTTTCCCTTCAATGAGATTGACAAAGCATCTTTGTCTCAGGTGCCAGGTTGTGGCCCCCAGGACACAAAACATGGCAATTTAGCATTAGAACGAGAGGCAAACAAATCCACTTATGGTCTGCCAAAAATTTTGCAAACCTTCTTTTTTGTTTGTTTGGTTTGTTTAGTTTTACGTCCGGGGGCCATCGAGGAACTCAGACATTCAAGGTTTCTCGGACATTAAGTCCTTTTTTTTCTTTTTGGACAGGTATTTATATGCTGCTTTCCCGACACAGCAGTGACCGAATCTATGAATGACCGAATCTATGAGGTGAATGACCAAATCTATGAGGAGGGTCGAGGGGGAAAACCGCTACCGGGGCTTCATTCCCCTACTCTTTTCGAAGGATAGCAAGTGTTCTTTTATTTGCCTGGTCCCATAGGCAGGGCCAGACAAACCACGGCCTTTGATCACTCAGACGTGGTTCACTGAGGGGGAATCCCATGGCAAAAGACAAGCATGTAAGCCCAGGCCCGCGCATATGGACACCAGCTGCCCACATGCTCACCCCAAGACACAAGAAACCCCAAGTTTGACGCCTTTTACGAATCTGGTATGCCCACTGTTAGTATGGAAGGAGATTTCTCCTTGTGGACTCCCAATGAAGTTATTCTGCTCCTTCATGCCCTCACATGAAAGTCCCCACTCCACAGGGGGAGCAAACCTTCTTGAGAATTTTTGGACTCATTCCAGATCTGGTGAAAAGTGCCTTGACGGGTAATCTGCCAACACATTTTCCTTGCCTGGTATGTGGTTGATGGTCAACCACATATCCCTCTTGGCACACCAGTCCCATATTTGCTTTGCCAACTCACTGCATTCAACAGATTTGATTCCACCCATTTTTCGTACATACACCAAAGCAGTAGTGTTATCAGTATGTATTTTGACATTGACCCCATGTTCTGGTACCAATGCTTGTAATCCTAATTGGATTGCCATCAACTCATTAATGTTACTATGAAGGTTCACTTCATCCTCCTTCCAAATACCTGTGGTGGTTGTCTCACCCCTGTGAGCCCCCCAGTGCCTGAAGCTTCGGTGATGATTTCAAAATCAGCACCCTCGTTTCTAAACTTTTTGGAAGCAGTGGGAAGGTTTCCTAACCACCAGTTGATGTCATCCATACCATGTGAACCCACAATCATTTCTACATCAAAATTCCCTTTATTTTGTTCCAGAGCTAGGTTCTTTTCTCTCTCAAGACCCTTGATATGTTCTGGCCCATACTGCACTCCTGCAGAATAGGCCATCATCAGACCAACAATACCAGCAATATCTCTTATTGTGTAAGGCTTGGGACCATTAGCCAAGTTCCACACAGCCATGTTGAACTTGTCTATCTTGTCCTGTGTGGGTCTCACAGTCATAGTCTGTGAGCTCAACAGGAACCCCAAGAACACAATTTCTTGTGTAGGCGTAAACACTGATTTATCAGGATGCATCACAAAACCTAGAGAATCTAACTCTTGTCCAAGCCTGTCAGTAGTAACCCTACACTGTTCTGCTGTATCTCGCAAGATAAAGGAGTCATCATATATTGAAATCACTCGTAACCTCCCTCTCTCAGGTTGGAGAAGACTGGATGTTTGTAAAAATTCTCAGGGCACAGGCCAACCCATTGGGCATGCCCTGGAACTCATACAAGATTCCATTCCAGTAGAATCTCAGAAACTTTGTATCCTCTTTTGACACCAAAACAGAATAGTAAGCATCCTGGAGGTCAATCGATGCCATAAAGCATCCAGGCCTCATCATTTCAAGAGCTGTGTTTAAACTTGTCATTTTGAAATGTGTGTACTCTACACTCTCATTCATTTTTGACAAATTCAGAATTAGTCTGTACTCGCCATTGGGTTTGGGTGAGTGAGTGAGTAATAGATGTTTAACGCCATTTCGACAGCTAAGGTCATATTCATGGCGAGAACGACATTACACAATTTCACAGAGGAATGTGTCAGTGCCCGCGCATATGTGCACCACACACATCCTGAGGGGATAGGAAAGATGAGAAGTAGACCCTTTTAAGTGGGCTAGGGAAGCCCGCATTGGGTTTGGGCCTTACAAACACATTAGAAATGAATTGACCTTGAACTGGTTCCAAATGAACTATGACACCTTTTGTGAGCAACTTGGCAATCTCATTGTCAACATGCTCCTCTTTCTCTGATCCCAGATCATAAGGGAAAGGCACCATTTGTTGAGTTGGTACTAACTCCTCAAAAGGTATCTTCACCCCCTTTATCATGTCCAGGACCCAAGGGTCACTAGTTATCATGGACCAGCGGTCTACATATCTAGCAATACTACCAGCAACAAAATTGTGAGCAGAGTGATTGAACCGTAGGGGACTTACCTGCCCTGCTAAGGACCCTACTTCTGAAAACCCGAGGTTTGCTTCACCTTCGCTGCACTACCTGCCGCTGGTACCCTGGGCCTCGGTTCATTCATCCTTAGTGCCACATTGTCACCCAACTGGGGAATCACGAATGAAAACCCCCAGTTGGCAGAAAAACGTTTTTTTGACGTCAAAAAAACATTTTATTTTGGTTCCTAAGTTTGCAAAACATTTTTTTTCAACGTCAAAATAACGTTTTTACATGGACTCAAAAAAACGTTATTTTGACGTTTTTATAAAAACGTTTTTATTACCCTATATATAAAAAGGCATTGCTTCGTCGCTGGTCCCCACCCCATTAAATTAAGCTTGAGTGCTTGCCAGGAACAGATAAACCAAAAGAGGCTAGATCAAAGTATGTACTTTTTTCAAAATTAACTTGTATCAGGTTAAAAAAACGTTTTTTTAACGTAAAAGAAACGTCAATAAAAAAGTTTTTATTTGGTTGAAAAAGCAAACGTTTTATTTGGTTCAAAATTAAAGTTAAAAACGTTTTTCAACGTCAAAATAATGTTTTTTTAAAAACGTTTTTTATCCAAACCAAATAAAAATGTTTGCAAACGTTAAAAACACATTTTTTGCCAAGTGGGCCTCATGCCGGCAAAAGGGTTGAAGCCCCTGGGCTTATGCTGCTGCCTCTGCTGGGGAAACCCCCGCCTGTGCTGCTGTTGCTGGCCTTGCTTGAAGCTACTCTTTCCCTGGCGCTGCATGTTGCTGTGCTGGTTTCTCAAGTTTTTCGGCCATCTTGTGTGCTGAATCCACAGTTTTGATTACGTCCTCGAGATTACCTCTGAATAAGAACTTCGGATCATCTCCACCATCCTTGAGAAAGTGCTCTCCATATTTAGCAACTACCATGGGTTTGAGCGCCTCTGTTCTACGAGCAGTGATGGCTTTGATTGTACTTACAATCAACTTCATACAGTCATTAAAAGCCTCACTCAGTTCATCCAACTGACTGTCTTTATCACCTCAACCTTCGGCACAAACACCAGCATGGCCTTTACCAGGTGCACTTGCAACTTCTTCAATGCTTCCTCATGTTTGGGAAACTCAGAGTTCTTGCTTTTATTAATTAGAACGTTAAGAACTGGTTCTAACTCCGGTACAACCAATTGGCCAGCCTTCTCTGGCTGTGGGTACTTCCTATGCATTGTTTCCAGGTCAGACCTGGTCCTCTTCTCTTTGAACATTGAGTTTAGAAACATGGCGACGAAGGGTCTGATATCCTTCCCTTTCTCTTGTTCCTGCTCCACACACTCTTTCATGAGATTGTAAAGTTTACCGGAAGGTTTAGGTTTCTCCTTAACCTCCTCTACTTCCTCATCTGCTTCCTCCTCCGAGGGGTCAGTGGCTGTTTGCTTCACAGCTTGCATCAGTAGACTGCCCAAGAATTGGCCCATCATTGCCGATGTGTCCACATTCTGGAACAAGGATTGGAAGTCAAAGCCTTGAGTACCAGAAGTCCCTACAGTAGATTGGGTGGGAGTACCTGAAGTACCCGCAATTGGAGATGTAGTCGTAGTACCTGCCATACCAGCATGACCAGCCCCTGACGTACCAACGGACTCATTGGAGTCATGCATCTGAATGTCAGATCCATCCTCACTTATAGTATGTTTCCTCCTAGTATTTGGACCTTTCTTGCCCTTGTTTTCCTTCTGATCACTCATGGTGAATCTGTAAGAAACAGGACCCAGAGTCACTAAGATTTAAACACTACATTGTTAAAATAGGAAGAATCACAATTCAAGTTATTAGTTAGAAGTAACTAACCTTAACTGTAACCAACATCAAGTGAACAGGGACATCCAAAATAACATTCCCAATTTATGGTCAGCCGTTCCCTGTACCGAGAGCGCGCTTGTCTCCGTCTTAACAGAGAAAACCGCCGAAAACAACGGTCTACAAATCCGTCCGGTCCCCATAACGGGCGCATGCTTGTCTCCGTCTTAACAGAGAGACTCGCCGAAAACAGCGGCGACTACAACACCGTCCGGTCCACGTACCGGGCGCATGCTTGTCTCCGTCTTAACAAAGAGACCCACCGAAAACAGCGGTCTACAACTCCGTCTGGTCCAAGTACCAGGCGCGTGCTTGTCTCCGTCTCAACAGAGAAAACGCCTAAACCAGCGGTCTACAACTCCGTATAGTCCACGTACCGAGCGTGTGCTTGTCTCCGTCTTAACAGAGAGACCCAGCGAAACCAGCAGAAAGTTTTCTACCAATCGGTCAGCGTACCAGCCAGGAAACCTCACATTTAATGGCAAAATGAAAAAATAACTCGCCAACGGCCAGCAAAGACCACCAGAGGGTGGCCAAAGCTGTAATTTGCCCTAGAATTGGTCAAAATTCCACTCTGTTAACACCGGAGGATGTAAATCGAATGAAATGTTGTTGACCGTGAAAAAACAAGATAGCCACCTCGGAGGAGGAATGGCCCAGTCGTAACTGCTCACAACTAAATAAATCAAGCAGTAAAGCCAACAAAAGCTTGGCCAAATTATCTATAACACAGATGCTCCCTTCAGAAACAAAAGTTTCTGGTTGGAGGAGGGAAAATATATACTTACAGCAAGAAACTTCAAATAGATAGGAGGTGAAACTCAGAGCTTTACCTATGGAAATAGTGTAACAGCCCCCCCCCCTTAAAAGTAGGCTCCATTTTGTGTTCAGTATTGAGTCCTATGTAGGATAAGGGGGTTTATAGAGATGTCAGGAATCTTTATCAGAGTGATATGAAATGGAAACAAGGGGCCACCTTTACCAAAAAATTCTGCTGAATCCAAAATTTGTGATCTTGATTCTCAAAATCTGACCAAAAGTACCTAAAAATGAGGTTTGATGATGAGAATATTTTAAAAATGTACAAAAGTTATATTGAAAATGATTGGAACTTTTTATAGATGCAACATGATAATCAAAGTCAACACCTCAATCTACATATCCCAATGTCTGTTAAGATACATTGGTGCTAGGTAATATCACAGATGTGCCAGTCAAACATGAGGGATGTGTAAAGTTGGGGGATAGTCACCATGAGGGATAGGTAAATTGAATGATAGGCAGATTGAGGATAGGTAGACTAAAGGTAAGAATGTACAGAGAAAATTAGGTACAAAGGTGAGGGGTAAACTTTAATCCTTTAAGCCATTTGAGGGAAAACATAATTAAACTCTAGATGTTTCAAGGGATAGGTAGTATGAGTGATAGGTAGACTAAGGGATAGGCAGTATGTAGGAGAGGCAGAGCCATATGCAGGCAGAGTACTTGTCAGGTTGAGTAGGCAAACATTGTGATATGTAGATTGAGGTACTGACTTTGATTAGCATGTTGTATTTATAAAAAGTTCCAATCATTTTCATTATAGCTTTTGTACATTTTTAAAATATTCTCATCATCAAACCTCATTTTTCGGTACCTTTGGCAAAATTTTGAGAATCAAGACCACAAATTTTGGATTCAGCTGGATTTTTTGGTATAGGTGGCCCCTTGTTTCCATTTGAAATCACTCTGATAAAGATTCCTGACATCTCCATAACCCCCCTTATCTTACTCAGTACTGAACACAAAAGGTAGCCTACTTTTAAGGGGGGTAGAGGGGGGTGGCTTGCACTATAGTACTCTATGGAGTAACATATCCTAGGGAACCTATACTATTCTTGCTTACAGCTCCAAATAGCTGCCAGCTGTACAAGTGCGCACGAATGCTGAGACGCAGAAATCTGAACTGACGTCACATGACTGGAAGTCATCTCTCGTGGATTCTCGGAAACGCTGAAAGTTCCCAAGGGATAATAAGAGTTAATGGTGAGCCCTTTTAGTTTGCAAGCATCAGCCAGTGTATCAAGATCTGTTTGTAAAATTTCCTGTGCCGTTTTAGGGTTACTGTGTGAGGAATAAATTACAATGTCATCTGCATGCATTTTTACTTCAGAGGAATTGGTGCAGTGTGATAGGCTAAATAAAAAGAGAGGGACCTAAAACTGAGCCCTGGAGTATGCCAATGCTTTTACAAATAGATTTCATTCCCCCAACCTTGGTGCATTGAGTTATACTTAAGAGATAAGATTCAAGTAAGGAGGTTTACCGGAAAGCCAGCTTCCTTTAGCAGGGTGAGCAGTTGTGAGTGGGATATAGAATCAAAGGCCTTGGATATATTGATGAATCAAGCAGCAGTAAACTGTGAATTATCTCTGGCCAGGTAGAGATTCTCTACTAGATCCATTACATCATCAGCTGTACTACAGCCCAGATGGAATCCATATTGGGACGGGGATAATAAACTAGCTTCTTCTATAGTAGACATGAAATACTTCTTAACCACCTTTTCTAACACTTTACTATGGACTGGGAGAATTGAAATCGGTCTCCAGTTAGAGACATTATGCAGATCACCTGACTTAGGAATAGGGGTTACTTCAGCTCTGGCCCAGTCATAAGGAAAGGAGCCGGAAGTAACTGAGAAATTATAGAGGTGAGTCATCTGGGGGACCAGTGAACATAGTGCATCTTTTAGAACTCTGGAGGAGATATCTGGGATACCAGAGGGTTTGCAAATATCAATCTCACTGAATAAGTCATAGACAGCAGTCTATGACTTATTCAGTGAGATGTAAATTTAGCTATGGGAGGAGTCGTACTGACATAATCCAGGTCAGGGTGAGCATAGTTTGAAGTAGGAATGTTCAGCTTATCATATAGAGTCTTCCCAATATCCGTAAAGTAATCATTAATGTAATTTGCAGAATCAGTCACAATATTTTGCGTACCAGGATGATGTAGTACTGGCACTAGATTGTCACAAGGGGTTTTAATTAATTAATTTATTTCAGGCCAAAATTTCCTGGCATCCCCTTCACAATCTTCAAGTTTCCCTGTTATATATGTCTTATGTGCCGCCTTTGTCATTTTAGTGATGTCAAGTCGAGCCCGCCTGGCCTTGAGAAAATCATCAAACCTATGGTATGTTCTGAACTTATGAATAATTTATTTCTCTCTTTTATCCTATTTAGTATCTCAGCGTCCATCCATACTTTACCATAATCCTTCACACAGAAGGTTTTGAAGGGGCATGTAGAGTTTAAATATTCATTAATAGCATCCTGAATAGTTTGCCACATAAAGTTAACATCTTTAGAGTTAATTCTGCCAGTCCCTATGTGACAGACTTTCTGTTAAATCATCTTTATTATAATTGGAATGTGTTCTAGCAAGATTTCAACTTTTTTAAAGGCATTTCTACCCTTTTTTCTTACACAGATGACCGGCAGATGATCACTTATGAAGGCGTTCTTGACTCTGGAGGGAGCAACATAATTGGAAGTAGTTAGAATATTATCCAAGCAAGTGCCAGGTCCACCATTGGGATTTGGCCTAGTTACTTCCCACATGAGATGAAAATCCCTACAGAAATCTTTAATAGCAATTGTATCTGTATCATTATGATCTAAGAAATTTACATTAAAGTCTCCCAAAATCCAGATCTCGCCTTTTTAATTGTGTTAGAAAGATGATCGACAAAATTCCCTTAGGCGGTCTATAAATAGAGAAGATTGTCATGGCCTTATTGTTTAGGACAGTAACACTGACTACTAAACACTCAATGTCAGCATTGATAACACTGAAGTTATATAGCATTGAGGAGTGAGAGAAGTACTTATTAGAGAGGTAACAGATGAGACTCCATCCTGCTCTATCTATCTGATGAAAATTTTTGCACGGCCAGGCCAAAAGGGCAACATCGTACATATCAGTTAACCAAGTTTCAGAGAATGTAATAATTTCAAAGATGTTGAAGGTATGTTTAATTTCCTTGAACTTGGGAAGAATACTACGACCGTTTAGATGAACAAAATTAATACCTCGAGAATGGGCAACAGGAGCTAGCTGTTGTTGAGGCATTGTTCTGTGTGAGGGGTAACCACTTAAATTAACAATTCAAGCTTCAACAATAACTAGAATGGTGATCAAGTAAAGGGGTGATACCTAGTGTGTGCCTAGGGCAATTGTAGGGTTCTGAACCTAGACTGAAGCTGGTACAAGGCTAAGAAAATAGCGTTGCAGCAGCCTGACAATACAGGGATGGGTTAATCTGGCAGTGTCAGATCATGGAGCATACACTCCAAATGGGGATAAATGAAAGAGTGTAAGGTGTGACCACCTGGTGAGGGAAAGTATAAAATGAGGCTGAAATGCTAGAAATTGTAAGTTTGTTTGTTTGTTTGTTTAGTTTTACGTCCGGGGGCCATCGAGGAACTCAGACATTCAATTTCAGATATGAAGTCCTTTCTTTTCTCTTAGGACAGGTATTCATGTGCTGCTTGCCCAACACAGCAGTGACCACATCTATGGAAAACAGCTATTGGGGCTTCATTCCCCATCTCTTTTCGAAGGATAGCAAGTGTTCTTTTATTTGCCTGGTCCAATGAGCAGGGCCAGACACCACGGCCCTTGATCACTCAGACGGGGTTCACTGAGGGGGACTCCCATGGTAAAAGACAAGCATGTAGAACTGGGCCTGCGTATGTAACAAAATGGGCCCAATTATACCATCATTAATTAAGCCCCATCCTTAATTAGACCCCCTTAACTTTTGTGCTTATCAATTATCTATTTTGCTTATTAATTATCTATCCCACATATAATCACATCTGATATCATATATAATTATTGCCTACACTATTATCACCTACTATAATTATACCCTAATTGCATCATCATTATTGTAGCCATTATTATGATTAGGATTAAGTTTGATATCACATAGTTATATGTAGACCTACTATGCTATAGGAGCCCAGTGCAAGTTTAGAGTATATGCAAATCCACATACATGTATCCATGGAGGTACTGGCTAGGGGTTGGTTATAACCATCCAAGTGTGACCACAACCCACGGAAGGAGAGAGACATATACAGACACCCAACTATGAGTGGGTGGAGAGTTACTTGGCTGGTGACAGAGGAAGGTTGTATTGGCACCTACCCTGTCTTTCTCTCTCTCTTTCTCTGGGCTGGAGGTCGATCCCTGTTTTAGGGATCCACACACAAACCCTGGAAGCCAGCCCTCCTCTATCTGGATCTAAGATCAAACTCAGCCAACAGCTTGTCTTAATTAACTCAGGCAATAAGCCTTTGTTATATTAGGTGGCAAATAGAATTTGTTACACGTATATGGACACCAGCTGCCCTCATGCTCAGCCCAAGCCACAAGAAACCCCAAATTTGTCGCCTTTTACAAATCTGGTATGCCCACTGGTAGAATGGAAGGAGGATTCCTCCTCCGTGGACTCCCAATGAAGTTATTCTGCTCCTCCATGCCCTCACATGAAGGTCCCCACTCAACAGGGGGAAAGAAATTCTAAGTACTTTGAGAGTCCACAGGAGAGGGAGGGCATGTGTACAAATGAGATCAGGTTTAAAAGTTCTAAACTTTAATTAACATTCTAACTTTATCTTACGCATACAAGCAGTAAGCTCCAAATGTAACCAGTTGCATAATCAATAACAGATATCCTAAAAATATATCCAGATCAATAGTTTAGCCTAAAGTCTCGAGTATCAGTACTTAAGTGATTTACAATAAAGACCATTTGGTCAGATATTCAGTCGCGTCAAGGTAATAGTATTATGTTAAAAACACACATGTTCAAGACACATTTAAGCAATACACATGATAAGAGCTATCTAATCATACACGTTCTGGCCTGAACAAAGATCTCAAATTAATGACCATAGCTAGACATTCATGATAAGGAGCATGCATTAGCATAGCCAAAAGCATGAGAGTGTGCACACATAAGATCCACAATGTTTTCTCAAGGAATAAGACTATAGTACAAAAATCTCTGATTTAATGACTATATTGCTAGATCTTCAGTAGTCAACAGGTACATAACATCATGATGGGGAACATGCATAGGTCAACAGGTACAGACCTTCTGGAGGTCAACTAGTACATATCCTCATGTCGTGGAACATGCATTAGCATGGTCAATGGCATGAGAGTATGCACACTGAAGAACCACAGGCACGTATTTATACAAGAAATCTTTGAAAGACAGAAAACTGAAAAAAACACCTGCTGAGTTTGCATTGTGAGCATTTGGGTTTAAAGTTGAGATTTTTTTTAGTCATGACTAGGTATGACTCAAAATACTGGCTTTTTCCTGACTTTTCACAAAAACTTATTTTGACTAACTTTTTATCAGCTTTTCATGTTAAATCCCGACCCTGAAAGAAAAGAGCGTTTCCTGACTTTTTCCAGACCCCTGGCAATCCTGTGACTCTATTTAATGAGATTGTCCCACTATGGGCCTATCTGACCAACTTTGCCCTTATTCCCTGTTTTGACTTAGTTTGGCACAAGTAACTAAATTTGACCTATTTTGATGGATATTAACCTGATTTGACACAGTTTACCTCACTTCACTCCACTGAACTCAAAACTCAATCCACTCTATTTTTCTCCCTTGATTCCACTCAGCTCAAGTGGAATCAAGTGAGTCGGGATCAACCTGACCTCAACTGACCTTCACTCATTCCAGTCCACTCAACTCAACTGCATCCACTCCACTTCATTCCAATCCAATCCACCCAATCCATTCATCTCATTCACTCCTTCCAAGTCACCTCCACCACTCCACTCCATCCCTTCCCTTTCTCTGTCCCTCCCGCTAACTCACAAGTTTGTTCCCTCCTTCCATCCCTGACTCACCCCCTTTCTCCCTTCATTTTTCCCTCACTCACTTAATCATTCCCTTCCTCCCTCCACTTATTCCCTCCCTCCACTCATTTCCTCCCTGTCTACCTTTTCCCTGCCTGCCTACCTGTCTGCCTCCCTCATAGCTTTGACCCTCAATCCCTGTATCCCTCATTCAGTGCTACCAAGCTTAAGGGATACCTGTCACAAGCACCAATAAGGAAGTTGACAGACTGACAGCTAATATTTTTGCTTGACAGCAAACTACAATACATAAACAGGATTGGCGGCAATGATTCAATACAGGTAATATTCTATGACACTATTCCAGGCCCATAATCGTTGAAGCCATTATGAATGTAATATATAATGATTAGATTTGAACTAGTTGGCTTCAGGGGGTGATAAAAGCATGAGCCGGAAGCGAATGCTTTTATCACCCCCTCAACAAGTTCAAGTCTAATCATTACATATTGCATTTATAACATGGTTTCCACCATTATTTCTAAGTATTTACCTTTAAAATTGATAGAATCCATTTTCTGTTACGAGCGGACGAGACGGCCGTCCGCCATCTTGGTTTCATGTTGATGTCCCTCCCGAGCGGACCGCTGAAAAAAACACTCCATTTACACATGTTATACGGCATGTGTAGCCTTCTCAACTTTTTAAAACAATTAAAATATATTCTATTAGATATTACCAAACTCCAATACATGATTTGAACACTATAATTGAGCAAAATGGCCAGAATATGATGAAAGATTCCAGTACCGTGTAGCAAATCCGAGCAGACGGTTAGTTCAATCAGTACACAACAGGCGGTGCCACAGGGACTGTTGACAGAATGGCGAAGACGCACGGCCAGTCGCCCGCTTCGAAAGTTTACTATTTTTTTATATTAAATACAGCCATAATATCAAGGAATCTAGTCGACAGGGAGGTAGAATAAAGTTTCAAGGATGTCCAAAGCATGTCGTCAGATTTGGTACATAAGCTTCAAAAATGGAGGATTTACATTGGTGTCAACTAGTTGTCAAGGTATTTCCGGTCCGCTGTCAATTTTTTGGTTCTTTATCCCGATATATGGGAACTTGTTTTATCTACTTTCAGCACTCAAATCAGTGCGCAAAGTGGATAACCATGTTACAAATGGCTGAGATGATTGTGGGCCAGGAATAGTAAAGAGGATTGTTACCAGTATTGTAACAATTAACAGCAAGTAATTCCATTGGCTTGCTTAACCAGCCCAACTGAGTCTTCATGTTCTCTCATCCTAACCCCTACATCAGCTTGATGCCACCCAAACGTCGTCCATGTGACATGAACATTAACCAAATAGGCACAGTGAGCATATCCTCAACCAGACTGCTTCCTCTGAAATCTGCTTCATGTCTGCTCTTTAATATGTAAAACGATGCTATTCCACATTGGAGATCTGCTCAACTCTAACAGCTACCGCATTCTGAAGCTCTTCTTCAGTTAGAGCTTCTTTTATAGTGGACCCCCTCTTTGTCATAGCGACATGATGTCACAGGGTAGCATGGTTACCTGTTGCATGGATAGGCCCTGTTTTGTCAACAAAATTGTTTAGTTGGCATGGTAAGGCCAGTAAATCTCATGGTGGTGAAATCTGAATGAGGGAAGCGGTTTCATCATGTGAATCCTCAGGCTGTATGTGAGTTTTGATCAAAATAAAATCAAAGTTGAATTTATTTGATGAAAAACAAGCGGTGTTCTTGGATTTGATCCCAGAATCTTACTAAATAAATAGCAAAATATACTGCAAGGTTTACAATATGGGGATGAATTTATTTTTGGACAAATTATTTTGGGGATAATTTGTGATTTCCAGAGAGACTGCTATTTGACACCCATAAGGTTGGGTGTATCGGGTCAATAGTAGGCCCCACCAAATTAGCCATTGGTGGCCAATTTTGTGGGGGGGGGGGAGTGGGTTCTCAATACCCAGAGAGGGGGGAGAAAATTTTCAGTCTGGAATAGGTCCATACTGCTCCACTTGTTAATATAAGTCAGGGTGACTCTGTTGTTATGATTCTAAAAATTTGCTTTACGTGACTAGGACAAGCAAAGTCACCCCCCGCTATGAGCTGGGGATGTTTAAATAAACCGTGGGGCATCCATCACATTCAATCCCACTAGTGAGATTGTGTGTAATCGATGGATCCAGACATCTCGATCAGGTCCCTCAAGTATTTGGATTTTTTGCCCCGAGGGGGGGCATATACAAAATCCAATACATGTAACTCGGCAGGGAATGTTTTAGGGTCCTTTGGGTTGCCATGATCCGGTTTATTGAAATGCCTGGCAATTTCATAATCCGGATCATTTTGTTTTACTCTCCCAAAGTGCACTCCCAGGCGAGTCTTGAGGGGACCGAGGGTTTGTCTGACATATTGTATGTCGCATTTGGTACACGTTATACAGTAGATGAGATTGGAGCTGGAGCAGCACACATTGTATCTACTAATGTACTCTCGTCCATTGGCCGAGCACCGGACACGGCCTGTTTTGTTGATTTTTGGGCAGTAAGTACAGGATTTAGGTCTGAGGCACCTGTTCTTATTAGGCTGGGGTTTTGGTCGCTCTTCCGCCGGCCTAATTTTTGCCCTCACCAGTACATCCTTTATGCTTTTTGGTTTCCTAAAGGAGCCGATGAAAGTTTGGTTGTGTATGTTGCGGGTGGTACACAATTTTCCAAGCATGTCCTAATTTTTCTGTACCAGAGCTTTCAGGCCCGTGAAGCCTGGGTTGTATGTGGTACACAAAATATTCGGGATGGGCTCGTCTTTTTTGATCTTGGGGATCAAAAGTTTTTCCCTGTTCCTGTGGAAGGCTTTCAGAAAAGCCTCTCCCAGGAAGTGTAGGGGGTACCCACGGCGGGCGAAGTTCAACCCTTTGGTGATACTGTGTTTGATGAACTCGTGTTCATTCGAGCAAATCCGTCTCAACCTCAGAAATTGTCCATAGGGGATGCCCCTAAGACTGTGTCTGGGGTGGGCAGATTGCCAATGGAGATAAGTATTGACATCAGTTGGCTTCGTGTATAGAGTTGTCTCTATATCACCCTCTGGGGTCAATATTATCATGGTGTCAAGAAAAGTCACTCTTGAGGCGGAGGTCTCGGCAGTGAATTTTATAGTGTCATGTACCAGGTTCAGGTATTTGATGAATTTGTCCAGTTCCTCCTGGCCATGTGGCCACAGGAACAGGATGTCATCAATGAACCTTAACCAGAGGGAAGGTTGCTTCTCATAGGTGTACACGAGGCAGGCTTCCAGGTCCGCCATAAAGATGTTGGCATATGTTGGTGCCACTCGGGTGCCCATAGCTGTGCCCCCTACCTGCAAGTAATGTTTACCATTGAAATCAAAGTTATTTTTGGTTAGCACCAGAAGTAACAATTTAATGATGTCAGTACTTGAGAGTTCCCCACGGGGGGTTACGTAACCCCTGTGGTTTTGTAGGAATTTATACGAAGCATGACAGCCTTCGAATTTTGGTATGTTGGTATAAAGGGCGGTCACATCCAGGGTACCAATGATGGTTCCTGGTGGGATCTTGCCCAAGCCCTTTAGTTTGTTAAGAAGGTCAGTGGTGTCCTTCAGGTATGATGGTATCGTAGTTAGGATGGGTCTAAGATACTTATCTACTAGTGCCGAAACTTTCTCCTGAGACTATGGGCCTTCCCGGCGGAGGCTTTACCCCTTTGTGTATTTTGGGAAGCAAGTACAGTTCAGATGTCCTTGGCTCCACAGTGGTTACCTTCCTGAGAAAGTTTCTAGTGATCTTACCATCAGCCTCTAACTGGGTTAGTTCACTGGTGATGAGGTCATTATGTTCTATAGTAAGGTCATCTGGGACCTCTTTATAGAATTTCGGGTCAGAGAGTTGTCTATCACCCTCTGCAATGTAGTCTTCTCTATCTTGGAGGACTAGAGCCCCTCCTTTGTCTGCAGGTTTGATAATGATGTGTCTATTATCGCCAAGGTCCTTGAGGGCCTTCTTTTCACTGAGGGTCATATTATGGCTACGAGGTGCCCTAACGGTAAGTTTGTTAAGGTCGGCTTCATTAGCTATAATAAAAGCACGTAGAGGATTTGGTACCTGACCTGGTGTCCAGGGTCGGGCACTTTTTAAGACCTTGCATCTATTTAGTTCCTCCAAAATGGGGGAGGCAGAACTGTTGGGGGCAGGATCTTCTTCATCGTCACTGGTAATTGTGGAGATGCCAGTGTCGGTCAGAGCTGCATCTGTCTCTGAGTCTGAGTCAGAGTCAGATGCAATGAGGCTTGACTGTGAGGTGGGAGGGGCCAAGGCCTCTCTAGCTTCTCTCCTGGCAGTTCTGGCTGCTCGAAGTGCATCATGGCGGCGTTTGGTTTCTAGGGCATCAAAGTATCTAAAGTATCTAGGGCATGGAAAGCATCTAAATCCCACCTTAATTCAACCATGGATGGTTCACCTGGGGTGGGACAGAATTTGATACCTAATTCCAAGATGTTTCTCATCTTGGGTGAGGTTGTATTTAGAGAGGTTGACGACCAGAGGTTTGTCGTCCTCCTCTAATAGAGCTCTACTAATTTCGTTCTTAAAACTGGTAATAAGTCAAACACGTTGTTGTCATTATTAATATTTAATGAGGCAAATTCAACAAGGGTAGAATTCGGTGTGTGAACAGAGTTGGCATAACAACGATTATCATTCAAAGGAATGTCAATAGAGTCATTGTATGAGTCAAATCTTGAGGTAGAACTATCAGTGAGAGTGCCCGGGGCAGGGGGTGAACAATTGGTGGGTGACAACAAGGGGTCAACTACAAACAATGGTGGGGTGCTGGGATCAGGGCCAGCAGTGGTGGCACAATGGGTTACATTTATCGTCTCTGATTGATGTTCTGCAGAGCTCTCTGCAGATCCGCAATCGTGAACTGGCGATTTTGTCCCCCTCTCGGAGAATTTCCCCGGCGACGGTTTTGACCCGTCTGCCGACCCCCACCCTGCTGTTGGCCTGATGGGCCAGCCGACTGATGGGGAAAAAAACAAAAAACATGTCTGCTCTTTAAGGGATCGTTCTGTGACTATAATCACCTGCACATCTCTGGCCTATCAGCATGCCACTGATCGCTATTGTGATGTGTTGGCAGCGGGAGAGTGACTGGTGAAGGTGTGGGAGGGTAGTATATTGGAGGGGGAAATAGACAAGAAGGGGAAGAGGAAACTCTTGGCTCTGCATTAGGTACAGCATAGATAGCTATCATAAATATAATTATATTATTGGTTCTTGGGAACATGTAGATAAATAGCAAGGGAACCTTTACTTTTGTTGACACATATAGATGTAACACTTGCATATTTGTAAAAAAAAGATTACTGGATAATGTTGATAGGAAATACATATATTAATTGTACATCTGTTCTGGGAATTGTCTATTGGATTGGACAGTCCTACGTTGTGAATAGAAGGTTCAAAGGAGGCATGGTGATGTTAGTTATTTCCAACACTTGTTTGCTTGAGATTTTAGGGGTTTAGAGTTGCTCAAAAATAGCCATTCTGGTTATCACTAACTCTCCACACCAAATCGTAGACCTATTTATCCAGAGGATAAGGGAACATGAACCCGGATGCCACATGCACATATTTTCAGTGCTACATGTACTGCTTACCGGTAACATAGTGTGATGACCTGCTCATTGATTCTCTTAAAGGCCTCTCCCCACTGCTCAGCTCCCATCCACAAAGGGAATCCAGCATTAAAAAAATCGTGAGCCGTTACCTGTTAATGTTGTGACCAGAGGCCTCTCTATATCTCAGTAGAAGGACTTACTCTACTAGTATGCAATAAATCAGAATCTACTCTGGATGGTTATTTATAATATGAGTTATGGGGGTGCTTCTTAGAAATGAGGGGCTTTAAATATCTTAGAAAGCACCTGAACCTTCACCCTATGGCATTTCAATTACACCACACGTGTGTCCACCTTTTTTTTTTTTCTTTTTTTTTTTTGAGGGGGTCCTTTTGCACAATCTTAGTTGGGGGTGGGTGGTTGTGATCACTGCATGTGTTCATATTGGTGGGGGATAAGAAAAACATTTGTCAGTCTGCAAAAATCCAACAAGCCCACCCTAGCTGGCAAAAATTGACTCAACCCTAACTGAATATCCAAACAGCCATAAGATATAATTTCTGTAAAGTCTGAGGTATTGGTTACAATGTGGTTTTGATAATTCCGAATGGATTTCCATGCCGATTATGGTTAAATAAATCCATGAATTCCAATATGAGAAGTGTCATTTAAAATGACCCACAGCAGGTAATCATCCATAATGAGGCAAATAACCGCAGTGGCGGCAAAGCCATTGGGGTGTGGGGGATATACATTCCCCCACATTTTTTTTCAGGTCTCACTATAGATTGTATTGAAATTCACTAGGATTTACACAGCTCATCCCCAACACTTTTTCAGCTGCTTTCTCCTCATTCTTAACCAAATGGAAATAAAAATAAGTGTGAGCATTACCCTTTTTATAACAGTCAATGTATAAAGCAGCCCTACACCATCTTACTCCTCCCTCATCTGAGTAGGGTAAGATTGATACTGTAAATTAGTGGGAGGAACGGTTGTAACTAATTGATAGTAGACTAATCCCACCCCCTTCCTTCCCCCGTCTGGTACACGCAAATGGTGTATCCTAGTCTCATGTATTACTTGGAAAGGGACAGTGGAGTATGGCATGTGTCTATCAATCGGATAAACTACTACTTTAAAACCCTGGCTATAAGTCGATTTTTTATTTATATTTATTTTTCTTATAAGTCAATTTTTTCCCCCAAGGAGGGGGGTCGACTTATAGGAGGCTTTTTATATAATATATTATAGTGTTAATATTTTTATTCTCAAAGAGGTCGATTTTTATTCTCAAAGAGGGGGTCGACTTATAGGTGGGGTTTTACGGTATAAAACAGAGATGTCAGTTGGGTATGGGCTCAACCTCTGACAATATTTGGGTGTTAGCAAAGAACCAATTTCCCCCATGAACTATGCTAAAAGCACCCATCTCGTCTTCATTTCAACCTGTTCCCCTCACTCAAAACTATTAAGACCATCCCTAGAATGAATGGACAAAGAAAGACAATTAAAAACAATAAATGAGAATTACAGCCAATCAGCAGCCAGCTTAGATTATATCCTCTGAAATGAGTGGTTTGTCTAGAAGAGGCTAGAGGGCAGCACAAAGCATGCTTAATTCCACCTGCTGAAGCCTGAAGTAGGCTCAGCCTTAGGGAGTGGTCATTATTTTATCAAAGGGGGGGGGGTGTGTGTGGTGGGTTTTCGCGTGGACGCGCGAAAATTTTTTATGCCCCCCCTCGACGGCAGTCAAAAATTTTTGCCCCCCCCGCCTCCGGCGCGGAGAGTTTTCGCGCCCCTCTTTGATCTATAGTAGCGCGGGGGCTTTTTTGCTTAAAAGAGGGTGAATTTTTTTAGCCCCCCCCTCAAGAGGGCTCCAATTTTGTTTAGCCCCCCCCCTTGGGAAAATTTTACGCCCCCCCCCTCAAACCCACAACCCCCCTGTTGATAAATAATGACCACTCCATTATGCTCCCTAGAAGTAGAAAGGATATAGTAAGGGTATCTATGATCAATGTAATTATCTCTATCTAAATTATGACAACAAGATGGAATAAGCCTCTAAGATGTATAATTTTTTTTAGGAAAGTGTGAACCTCTGAAAATAGACGGACCTCTGAAGGTCTGACATCTCTTATAAACTAATCAAAATTATCGTTAATTATCAGAGCCTAATTATGATGAACGTCACAATATCACAAACATAAGCTGCTCTATTATTCTGAAATTATCCAATCAGCCTTATGAAAGCAGCCACGATCTTAGATAAGGCCTATCTATGTTTTGACACCCTCCTGATGTGACTGGTATATTGCTGATGGAAAAGGTAACCATGTGTAAAAGGAATGATCTGCCTATCATTTTGCAAGAAGCAGCAAATGAAATGTGTTTAGATGGTGGGGCATGTGTATGTGTGGAGCAGCTGTCAGTGACATGACTGAGCTACTCAAATATTGATCCTCAGATGAAGACAGAGCACCTCATCAGCTCAACAGTAGGTAGTAGTGTTTGTGGATTAAGAGGAGGATGTTTTGTACCAAGTGAATCGATGGTTAGGTCCATCGACACTATACAGTACATATCACATATAGTCCGACTAAGATATTGAGAAATACTGCCCTCTTAACTAATTTTATACACTACTTAGTCAAGCTTTGTATTCTGTGTGTCGCTATGTGGGTGCCCTTCTATCTAAGCCTCTGCTTACAGGGTTCCCACCATTTATGGGTCATGGTTTTAATTGACTTTTAACAGACTTTTACTTGACATTTATCAACTTTTACCTGACCAAATTTTGAATAATTCATAGGGTTCACAATAAAATTCATCGGCTCCAAAGCGAGGATGTTAAAGAAATTTTGCAAATTTGCATGAAATCTTAACCATCACCACCTTAAAATAGTCAAAATACCATTTTTAATTGACCTTTAAAGAAAAATGGGTTTAACTGACTTTAAACTGACCAGTCGGGACCCTGGCCTAAATTTAAGCAGAGCCCAGCCAAAAAAAACAAAACAAACGTTATTTAACGTCAAAACCGTTTTTATCGTTTTAAAACATTTTGCCATGATAAAGAGCCATAGGGAAACGTTCTGAAACGTTTTTGTTGACTGGGAGGCCTACAGTGGTTGTACCTAATCCTCCACACACTCCTACCATCCTGCACACCTGATCCTGGAACCTAAAACATCTGTGCTTCAGCAGATCTTATAATACATATATAATTTACCTTTGTCCATATTATTTGCTGTTATTTCACATTTTGCTCAAGTAATTTGTCGTGCTGTGACAAATTGAAAAGTTTCTACGTAGGTATACTTATTCCCTGTTTTCTAAAACAGGAAAAACATATTACAAGGCGATGTAAAGGGATATAATCATAATTATTATAATGACAGTGAAGAAGTGAAAATCCTACAGGATGCAATGAGTCCTGGAACCCCGCCCTTTGGCATCTGATATTCCCAATCTAAATAAGGGTTTAACCAAGGTAGTATATTGATAGTGTAGAGGTACGTTTTATACTTAACCATAGCGTTGGGTACCGTCTGACGTGGCGGGTGAGTCTAGTCGTCGGATGTTCCTCAGGTTCCGGATAGGTGGCAGCACCGATCCGGGTCTGTGGGGACATCTGACAGTGAACACCTAGGTTCCTATATAAGGACCAGGGCTCAGCCGCTACGTCAGAGGCCCTTCTGGCCTCCGATAATGTAAGACCATTATCTAATAACTAATAGCTGCCCTATCACCAACTACCGGGTAGCCGTGAGTGTGTATATAATAAACTATCCGTTGGCATACACTTGAATCACTGTCTTACTCCTTCTTTCCCGAATAGTAAGGCCGAACCACCAGGTCCGTAAGACTAAACCATTACACTGGTGCCGTGACCAGTTAATTCTGGTGTATAGCCCGGACGTTATAACGTCCGAACGGCTAGTACATGGGTTAGACAGCCTTACGGTAGCTAACCCGGAAGGGCAAGCAGTTGCCCAGGAGAATGGCAATGGGTCAATGTTGATCCATACCCATTCGGCCTCCCAAGATGCAGACTCTGCGTCTTGGAGAGATCCAGAACCTCACTATAAAATGGATAGTGAAGAGAACATACCAGACTCTGTACGGAGGGAACAATCCATACAGAGACAGGGTAATTTGATGAGTCAACAATCACTTGTTGACGAATTAAGTAATTCGATGTTTGAGGTTGGTGGTAGCACTAAACCGGAACATCCGGCATCCATGCCAAAGAGGGTTACGTTTGGAAAACTACCTTACAGTATACCCAGACCCGGACTACCAATATTAGATTACAGCGCTATAGACGGCGACGTAACCTATGCGATACCAGAGGGTGAGGAATTTAAACAACCGGATGTCCTGTTGTTAAACGAAACTTATGTTACCTTGAACGAGAATCTGAATACCTTGGTCAAAGCGAAAGATGAAGTAATTAATGAAAAACTACATCTAGAAGAAGACTTAATCGGCATGCAAAATGAATTCGAAGCCAGAAAAAGTGAATACATGAAAGAATTAGAAAGTGAAGCAATAAAACTTCAGGAAATGAGAGTGTCATTTAATAAAGAATATGACAATAGACATACCCGTATCCAGACATACATAGATACGAACGATCAATTAAGTCTTGATAAGGCAAATTACGAATCCGAAATAAGCCGATATCAGAGCGAATTAGATGAATTGAAACTTCAGTGCAGCAAACAAGCTGAAGACAATGAAACTATCCGGATGGGTATTATATCTTATAATAAACAACTGGAAGAAGATAGACAGAAACTCACGAATGAGCTTCAGGAATTGCAAACTACTGCTATAACCCTAGATAAATATGTGGAAGCCGCACAATTGACTATAGATACTATAGATCGTAATGTGGTATCTACAATTTTGCAAATTCATCACAAGATGTAACTCCAACAAGATTTAACCCATTCGTTGCGGATGGGGCTGATAAAAATGTAGTATCTGGAATCTATAAGAAACTGGATAACACCGCAATCAGCGGAACGGGTATCCTAACTAGTAACGTTCTACAAGGAACTACTAAAAATGGAACTATGAACGGTGCCTCTACACCCTAAGCACCTGTGCTTGATACTGTAGGCCCGGCACCACCGATACCGGATTTGAGTCATAAGATTAAAGCGACTCACGCCAGTGCAAATAGTGTACAAAACACTACACCCGTACCTCGACCGCAAGTACCGGGACCAGCATCTTATTTTTCTCAACCCGGTCATAGTACACCAGCAGGTCCAAGATTGCCTAACCCGCCTTCAGGTCAGAGCAATGTTCCTAATGATGGACACTTCCCTAGACCGAAACCCACACAATCTAATGTATCAGGTGGTACGTTTTTACCAAGAACAACTCCCCATGGATATAGGTATAACTATAATCCGGCAGGAGAAAGTAATTACCAATATGGTAACACATATAACCAGGGAGGGAATCAAAATAATTCCTACCCCAGGTATACATCTTCCGGAACAACTGGAAATGCGAGTTATGGAGATGGGTACCCTAACGGTGCTTCCGGGAACTACCCTAATGGTGGTCCCCCTGGAGGTAATCCCCAGGGTGGCCCTGGAGGATCCGGATCCGGTGGATCAGGATCGGGAGGAGATGGCAGGAAGCCCAACAGGAGAACTTCCATGCCTGCAGGGATGCAAACCATCTTTGATAGAAGCCAATGTATCCAAAATCTGGGCATTGACTGCTACCGGAAGGGAGCAGACGGCATGGAAGTCATGAACTGGAGCATGCGAGAAGCAGATAGACTACGAGGATGTAATAATCCGGCACGTAGGCAAGCAAGGATACCCCCTCCATATGATTCGAATGATCCATGGAAGGATAGGTATCAGGCTTTTGTCGATGAAGTCAACTGTAGTGGCTGGACAAAAGAAGAAGCTCTACCTTATCTGATCTGTTGGTTGAATAAAGGTGGAAAGGTAGCCCTCAATCAATGGAGAGCAGCATATGGGAAATACAGCATATATGATCAATTGGTTGAGTGTGCCGCGTACCTGTTTGGTGCGATCGTTAGAGAGGAGCCATGGGTAAGCTTTAAAAAGAGGACACAGAAACCTAAAGAATCTCATAAAGTCTTTGGTTTGGAGCTACAGGACTTGCTATCAAAAGCACGTCCAAATTGGGCTCATGATGACGACTGCTATCTGCAGGAATTGTTTACACAATTCTACAGTGGATTGCGGGATCTGGATCACAAACAAGTAGTTTGGGATTCTTGGAAGGATGATACATCCTTCAGTGACCTATTCATATCAATCGACGGACATGATATGAAGAAAAGATTGGTGGGTCTAGGACCTAACCCGGTACGAGCAGCTCCATTGCAATACGGAGGTTCACCTGGTCATGTATACGGAACTTCCCAATTAACTCCGGTTGATTTGCAGGAGGCTGATCAGGAAGAGGAATATGTCTCTGATGAAAATGGAGAGTATATTGGGTCAGTCCAGGTAGCTGGAAAGTATTACCCACAGAAACGGTATAGAAAAGTGTATCCGAAAGGAAAGGGAGGGTCCATTGTTAATAAAATGGCTTCCAGACCAACTCAAGGTGGTAACGTGACCCCTAAGGCCACGCTAACCGTAGCAGCCGCTGCTGCTCCGACTAATGTGATGGAAACATTGATAGCCGGATTAACAGAGGCTTTGAAAAGACCTAGAGTTGATAAATCTCTAAGGAGATGTTTCAGATGCCAGAAATTTGGACACTACACGTCGGAATGTATGGCTGAGAAGCCTGTCCCCCGTAGACAGGAAGGTGTCTCTGGTATAATAGCAGAGGAAAACTGAGGAGGGGTCCCCCTATGGGCAGAGAAGGGGATCCCAGTGACAAATCTTGCCATAATATCACCATCCGTAACGATAGTTCGCATGAAATAGCAAACTCGCCTAACACCGAGGTGGTTGTAGACACCCGGAAGGTTAGGGAAGCTGATATGACAGGTGCCCATGGAGCACAGGGGAAACCCGATATCAGTAACGAGGTAGGCGGCTACGAGTTAGCCAGGGTTGGTAGTGCCCACCTACCCCCGGGTCATCCTTGTCTGGAATAACTGAAAGGATGTGGATCGACTCCAGGTGTGAACAATGACGTTCCAATCGTCACGGACACGCCCTCTGTTCTCAACGGAAGGCGGTGGTATGTTTGCCTCACTCTTAACGGAAGATCTGCCGAATTTCTTATGGATACGGGTGCTAGCCACTCCTGTATCTCCAAGAGGTTCTATGATCTTATTCCGAATGAACACGATACTCTCAGATCGGGAGGAAGTGCTCAAACGGCCGATGGCAGTACTATGCAAACGTATGGTAGAACTTGTGTGAAGTTGCAACTGGATGGAATACATGACTATGTCATGGGGGCCACCGTTGCGGATATAGCTGATGAGGGGATACTCGGGTTGGATTTTGCATCCCTGTATGGGGTGGTTTTAGAACCACAATCAGGAGAGTTGAGTGTGAAATACCCGTATCCTGTAAAGGTTAGGTGTGTACTGAGACAAGTGAGCAGTATGGCTAGTGTAGCACACACTGTGCGAATTCCCGCAGGCGTAGCCTGTGATGTGCTCATAAGAAGCGATCCTGCAATGCGCAATAAGCCTGCAGTGATAGAACCGGATGTAATTGCTTTGTCAAGTATCGGATTAACATCTGTAGACACTATTGTAGCAAACCCATCCTGGTCGGTAGTACCTGTTTCCAATACTGGAAACACTAATATCTACCTGAAAAAGGGACAAGTTTTTGGAAACGTGACTCTTTCAGAAACTGTAACGGATAGTAAGTTAAACTTACAGAAGGTAACAGACGATGATGAAATTTCAGCTGATTTACATAAGTTGTATGAAGAAACTTTATTAGAAGATCCGGAACACCGGAAAGAGTTTTATGATATGCTCTGTCAGTATAGGACTGCCTTTGCCAAACCTGGTGAAAAACTAGGTACGACAAATAAGGTAGTACACAAAATAGATACTGGAGATGCGGAACCCTTTAAGATACCGTATAGGCGGTTACCTTTAGCGAAAAAGAGAGTAACTGAAGAGGAAATAAACAAGATGTTGGAACAGGATGTAATAGTCCCATCCAATAGCCCATGGAGTAGTCCTGTGTGTATGGTAACAAAAAAAGATGGTACTATCCGCTTTTGCATAGACTACAGGAAGTTGAATGGAGTAACTAAAAAGAATTCGTATCCATTACCGAGAATAGATGAAACCATTGACTCATTAGGAGGTAACAGTTGGTTTTGTACCCTAGACTTGCAATCAGGATATTGGCAAGTAGGAATGAATCCATCAGATATGGAAAAGACAGCATTTTCGAGTCATATTGGATTATTCCAATATAATGTAATGCCGTTTGGTTTGTGCAATGCACCAGCAACATTTGAAGCAATGATGGAAACCATATTAAATGACCTATTGTGGAAAAGATGTCTTGTATATCTTGACGATGTAATAGTCTTCGGAAAAACATACGAAGAGTGTTTTAACAATCTCAAATTGGTATTAGAACGTATTACTTCTAATGGTCTCAAATTGAAACCCAAGAAATGCCACATGTTTAGAAAGTCCATAAATTATTTGGGCCGCATCATTAGTGATGAAGGAATAAAAGCTGATCCCGATAAAACCGAGTCAGTAACGAATTGGAATAGACCTAAAACACCCAAAGAAGTGAGGTCCTTTTTAGGGTTCTGTTCCTATTACAGGGAATTTATTCCGAATTATTATCGAGTCAGTTACCCATTACAAGTAATAGCTAACTGGACTCCAGGAAGTACCAAGGAAAAATTTCCTTGGACGCATGAACAAGAATCTGCTTTTCAAAAGCTAAAAGATCTGTTCACGAGTACTCCTGTATTGCAATATCCGAATGAAACGGATCATTTCATACTGGATACAGATGCTAGTAACGACAGCATTGGTGCAGCTCTCTCGCAAGTCCAAAATGGGAGGGAGGTACCCATTGCCTTTGCCAGCGATACACTGAGTAAAACTCAGAGGAATTACTGCACAACCAAAAGAGAATTGTTGGCGGTAGTTGTGTATACAAAGAAGTTCAAACATTTTTTATGGGGAACAAACTTTACGTTACGTACGGATCATTCTTCTTTAAGATGGTTATTGAACTTCCGAGATGCTGAAGGTATGCTAGGTCGATGGCTAGCCCACTTATCTGAATATGGGCTTGAACATCACCAGATTCAGCATAGACCCGGAGTTAAGCATTTAAATGCTGATGCTTTGTCTCGAATACCAATTCGGAAATGTGATAATCCGGATTGTACTGATTGTGGAGCTCATAAGGCAGTGTTAGCAGGGATTCGAAGACCATTCGAACCCCTAGTTGCCAGTATACTGGATTGGTCTATGGATCACATACGACGTTTCCAGGAAGCTGACTCGATAACTGCACAGCTACTGCAACTAGTACCAAAGGGTATACGTCCAGTTAGACCGGAGGTCTCTCTGGAAAATCGAGAAATGAGAAGGTTTCTTGCTCAATGGACAGAGATTCAAGTCCGGAAAGGCGTGTTATACCGTTGGAAGCCATGTAATAATGGTGAGAAAATCATGCAAGTGGTGATACCACATGCAATGAGACATGACATTATGTACTTCTATCATGGACATCGGACCAGTGGTCATTTCGGGAGAAAACGCTCATTAGCACGACTCTCCAAGAAATACTATTGGCCTGGCATGACACGGGACTTGCAAAGATGGGTAACGACCTGTCCGGACTGTTGTAAAAACAAACCCGGACCCGGGATGGGCAAGCTTCCACTATCCCAAGAACTTTTCGGAGTTAGATTCGCGAGAATCGGGGTAGATATCATTAGTGGATTGAATACAACCGCTAATGATAATACCTGTATGATGGTAGTGTGTGACTACTATACGAAATACACCAAAGTGTTTCCACTACCGGTCACTTGTGCCGAAACCTTTGTAAAAGGTTGGGTACTGACTTTCGGTGTACCATTAATGTTACACAGTGACCAAGGCAGAGAATTCGAATCGAATCTCTGGCAAGGTATGTGTGAATACTTAGCTATCTGCAAGACTAGAACCAATCCGTATAGGCCACAAAGCGACGGATTGGTGGAAAGGTTCAATAGAACCCTTATTCAGGTCCTAAAGTCGCTTGTTAATGAACACATGGACGATTGGGACGAGCAGTGTCACTTTGTGACACATGCTTATAACAGTACGGTACATTCAAGTACTAACTGCACTCCGAATCTTCTAGTATTTGGAGAAGACCTAGTAATGCCTGCAGACCTGGTATTAGGAGTCGTAGGAATGGACCCGGAGCTACCTTGTCACGTAGTTTTCGTCGAATGTTTAAGAGACAGATTCAAAAAAGCATACGAGTCTGTCCGAATTGATTTAGAAAAAAGTGCCAAATGGCAGAAAGTTGGATATGATACCGATCTAAAGCATCGTAAATTCCAATCCGGAGACAGAGTTCTGAGATTACATGAACCACTTAGACAAATAAAACTAGCGTCTAATTGGGATGGTCCTTTTACTATAACACAAGTTATTAGTGATTCTACCGTAATTATCAAATCAGACCTTGGTCGACTATATAAGTCAAATGTGGCTAGACTAAGGAAATGGTCTGGGAGGGAGATCTCCACAGAAATGTATGGTGAAGGATCAGGAAAGATCATGAATCAGAATCATATAATAGACCAGGTAAAGAACACTACGGTGAAGCGAGGCTGAGGTAGGCCTAAGAAGTTTTCCGAATCAGTGCCACCCACGCCAACACAGATTAAGCGTGGGGGAGTTAAAAAAGTCTCGGCAGGTGAAGACAAAAAGAAGAGGAAAGGTGTTTCGAAGGCCAAGAAAGACCTAGAAAAGGCTCTTCAGACTGTCAGGTCCGAAAAGGAACTATCCAAGAAGGGGATATACGTTCGCCGCAGCCCTCGAATTGCCCAGAGGACTGCAGTGACCTAACCTGTATACACAACGAGTGTAATGTTTACATTTAGAGGAATGGATGACAACTGATCCGAAAGGCTTATTTGTCGCCGCCGTATGATGTACCAGTGGGTAGTGGACGGATAATCCAGTGGATTTGCTTAAGCTTTCCATAAACTCCATTTAAATCCTCAGACGAGTCGTCGGCGTGAGCGATAATTACCTAAAAACAATCAGTTTGTTGATGTTCCGCTTGTAGCACGTGCGTTTCCGCATGACGTCACCGTGTCCAGTCTCGGCTGACCTCTCGTGACCCCGCGGGCTCGCGGGGAAATGACGTCACGAAAGCTGGCTTGTCGCCATATTGTTTTTCGGTAGAATTTGAGACGGACGGGTGATCTCTTCCTCTTGAATTTCTACTGTCTAACAACCCCTGGTGCGCCCCTAGAGTCGGCCTCTCAGCAGGCAGTCTCCACTAGCGTCGGCCCCGACGCCGTAAAAGCCGGGAAAAGGAGTGTTTTGACTCCCGAGCCGATTCCCCAGTCATGGCTGAGGAATCCGTAGCTGTAGCCAAGCTATCCGGTGACCCGGATAAGCTGACTCCGTCCACAGAAGCTTTTCCGGAAGCTTTGTCACCTGTTACACAGGCGGAGAGTGAGATGATGGAAGTGGAGGAACCCACTGATCACTCGTTCGAGGAAAAGCTGGCTTCATTCTCGCTGAATGAGCCAGAGAAGTTACTGTAACCACTTCCGGCCGAAGGATCTGGAGACGCTGCGAATCCTGAAGCAGCAGCAACTGGGTCCGAGACTGCACAAGTCGACGGCTCGAAGGACCAGTGGAAGCCAGCAATGGCCAACCCGTTCCCAGCAGACTACGACGGTCGGTACCTGTATGTCCATCCGGACCTACAGGCACAGGTGACAAACCTAGACGGTACTCCTATCAAGTTGGACCCGAAGGTGAGGATGGCTATCGAGGGCGTCATGGTCCCCGATCAGCTGGACAGGACGCCCCCCGAATGGCTCCAAGACTGGCCGTGGTTCCAACGGGGACTCATGGTGGACATTGCCTTCCGACAGGTGGTGTATGAGGCAAACAGGTAGGTAGGTAGGTAAGTAGTTGTTTTACGCCATTTCGACAGCTAGGGTTATATCCATGGCGGTCAAACATGTTTTAGGGAACTATTTTAGTTAAGTTTTATACTCAAATAGTAATTGTTTAAGTCATTGTTTTAAGAAGAAGGAAATAGAGAATAACATAAAAAAGGATTGAAGACTGAAGATTTTTTTTTGTTTGTTTGTTTGTTTAGTTTTACGTCCGGGGGCCATTGAGGAACTCAGACATTCAAGAATTTTAAACTATTCAATAGTAATGGTAGGCTGCGGGCCTACCTCGGGTTTGCGCATATGAGTGGGTGTGTGTGTGTGTGCGCGCGTGCATATATTTATGAGTCTGCTTGTAGCAGTGGGACACGGCTCGTAGTGGTGAAATACCACTCGTGGCTCAAGGCCGCTCTTTATCGTGCTGCCTCACGCAGGTAACATGTCGCAAACTGTAGACACATCACCCGGTCGGTCACATTATCCTGACACCGACGGACCAGCCATTTTTTTTTTTTTTTTTTTCCTTTTTTTCCTGTGGTATAAAGTAGTAATGTGTTTTTCAATAACATACATTTTAAAAGGTAATTAGATAAGGGTGTAAAGGCCAGCTTCCTTGAGGAAAGCTGTAATGCGATCAGGTCTGATGGTGTTAAAAAGGTCGCTTAGACTACCTGCTTGGTAGAAGCGTTGTCTAATAGGTGTAAAATCAGTGCATTCCAAGAGGAGGTGTTTAATAGTGAGATCTTCATCACATGCTATGCATGCTGGAGCGTTTTCTCCTTTGAGGAGATGGGAGTGGGTCAATCTGGAGTGTCCAATACGACAGCGTGATATGACTGTTTGATCTTTTCTATTTGAAGGAATGTGATGTCTTTTCTCCTTGACAGACTTGCAAATCGAGAACAGTTTATTATTGGGATTTTCATCCCATTGTGTTTGCCACAGGTCCTCAGTGTATTTCTTGATTACTGGTTTGAAGTCTGATGATGGTAAAGGGCATGGTTGTTGCGGGTAATCAAGTGCATGTCTAGCCAATTTATCGGCATCCTCATTGCCCTTGATGCCCACATGGCCAGGGAGCCAACAGAACCGGATGTCATATCCGGCCTGTTTGAACCCGATGAGGCCTTTCAGTATCTTCACTATTACTGGATGGTCGAGGTTGGTATTGTGCAGGTCTTCTAAGCATGATTTTGAGTCACTGAATACAATAAACTGTTTCCCTGGGGACTCTTTTATGCGCTTTAATGCAAGGAATATAGCACAGCCTTCCGCAGTGAAAATGGAGCTATGGTTTGGCAGGCGAGCAGCTACTCTTCTACCAGCTCCAACTGCAGCAGCTGCCACTTTTTCTTGAACCTTTGAGCCGTCTGTGTAGAAAGGTACATGATGAGGGAAGCTATAGCGTATTTCTGCATATCTGGTATGGTATTCAATTGGCGAAGTTCCGGTTTTTGTGGTCATGGCTAGGCTGAAGTCTACATGTGGGGACATCAGCTGCCAGGGTGGTATTTCTGGGATATGGGTTGGACTCAACATTGTCAAGTCCACTTCTAGTTGTGTTAGGTGTGTTCGTATTCGCAAACCGAGAGGTTTGGCAATTCTTGGTCTATCATTGTACAGCTGATTGTTTTCAGGTTCAAAGACACACTTGTAGGCTGGGTTAGAACGATTTGTCTTCAGTCGGGTTGCATACTGTAATGAGAGTCTTGTGCGCCTAAGTTCTAGTGATGGTTCATTGCTCTCAACATACAGACTTTCATACGGGGAGGTCCTGAAAGCTCCGAGTGCCAAACGTAAACCTTGACGGTGTACTGGGTCAAGCATTCGGATGCTAGATGGTGTTGCCGAACCGTATACTTGGCAGCCATAATCAAGTTTTGATCGTATAAGTGCTCTATATAGCTGGAGTAGAACAGTAGTGTCTGAGCCCCAATCTGTGTTGGCCAAAGCCTTCAGCAGATCAAGGGCCTTAGTACACCTGGCCTTAAGGTCTGTCATGTGTGGTACAAAGTTTGTCAAATAGCATGCACAGGAACCTGGTCTGTTCTACCACAGTGATTGGGTTCCCGTCTAATGTGAGAGCAGGATCTGGGTGAAGTTTTCTATGCTGGCAGAAGTGCACAGCAACTGTTTTTGATTGGGAAAACTTAAAACCATTTTCGTTTGACCAGTCTCGGATGTTATTGAGGCAGAGTTGAAGCTGCTGTTCTATTGTGTGCATGTGTTTGGCCTTGTAGCATATGAGGAGGTCATCCACATACAAACTACATGGCATGTCTCGTTGAATTGCCTTCACAACACTGTTAATTTTGATGTTGAACAGAGTGACTGAGAGTATACTTCCTTGTGGAACACCCAGTTCTTGTTTGTGTTCCAAGGATAGGTATGTTCCCATTCGCACCTTAAAACGTCTGTCAGCCATAAAGTTTGAAATAAAATGGGCAGGCGTCCACGGAAACCCATTTCATACAGGTCTCTCATGATGCCATGTTTCCATGCCATGTCGTACGCCTTTTCTAGGTCAAAGAAAACAGCGACGACATGTTCTTTTCTAACAAAGGCATCTCTGATATAGGCTTCGAGGTTGACTTGGTTATCAAGGGTGCTCCGACCTCTTCTGAACCCACTCTGGCGGTCAGAGATCGCATGGTTATTCTCAAGAACCCACACTAGTCTGTCGTTAATCATTCGTTCCATGGTCTTACATAAGCAGCTTGTCAATGCTATTGGTCTAGAGTTTGTTGGTTTTGTATGATCTTTGCCAGGTTTTGGGATGGGTATTACTGTGGATTCTTGCCATGATGTTGGCAGGTCGCCACTTTCCCATATTTGATTAAACAGTTCTAAGAGTACTTCTTGTGAGGATACAGGTAATTGTTTTAAAAATTCATAATGTATTTTATCTGGTCCTACTGCAGTGTTGTGAGACCTCCGTAGAGATTTCCTTAGTTCCTGCATTGTGAACTGTTGATTGTACTCCTCAAGGTTGGTTGAATGGAATTTCAGATGCTTTCTTTCTTCTTTCACTTTGGTGTTGAGGAAAGGTTGGCTACAGTTTTGAGAGGATGAGTAGTACTCAAACGTTTCAGCTAGTTTGTTGGCTATGTCCATAGGACTAGTCAACAGCTGATTCCCATTGACAAGATGTTGGACTCTAGACCCGGCACTTCTGCCTTTTATTTTGTGGACCATTGACCAGATCTTGCCAATGGGTGTACGTGAAGAAATACTAGATACGTACTTCTTCCAACATGCACTCTTTGCTTCACTTACAATGCGACGAGCCTGCGCCCGTTTGATTTTAAAATTTGCCAGGTTTTCAGCTGTAGGGTTGGAACTGAATTTGCGCAAAGCCTTTTTGCGTGCCTTGATGGCGTTCTTGCAGTTATTGTCAAACCAGGGGTTTCTTGGACGTTTTGGTGATGTTGATGTTTTTGGTACAGTCTTTTCTGCTATAGAGTGTAGTGTGCTGGTGAAACTTTCCATTGTGACCTGGGTATTGAGTTTGTCCTGGCACAATGATTGGAATGTGTTCCAGTCAGCTTTGTTCAATTTCCAATTGGGTTCTCTTTTTCCAATATTGGGCTCTTGTAATTGTAAAAGGATGGGGAAGTGGTCACTTCCATGGAGGTCATCCAAGACTTTCCATGAGAAGTCTGGGAGGAGGGACGGATCAGCTATTGATAGGTCTATGGCCCTGTATGTACCATGTCCCGGATGAAGATAAGTATTTGAGCCATCATTTAGAAGACCCAAAGAGTTTTGAGCTAGGTAATTCTCTATGGTGCGTCCTATAGCATCAGTTGAAGTTCCACCCCATATGGGGTTATGCCCATTCACGTCCCCTAGGATCATAAATGGGGTTGGGAGTTGGTTCGTCAGTTGGACGAAATCTTGCAGAGTGACAGGTGATCTTGGTGGGATATAAAGGGAGACAAGAGTGATGGTTTTATCTAGAGTAATTGTAACGGCAGTTGCTTGGAGGTTTGTAGTGAGAGGTAGTGGGCTATGTAAGACATCATAACGGACCAAGATTGAGGTGCCACCAGTGGCTCTATTACCATCTGGCCCGAGTGTGTTATACGTTTTTAAGTTTTTAAGTGATATAACATCTGTGTCCTTTAGATAGGTTTCTTGTAGGCAAAATGCTAGTGAGTTAAATTGTTGGCATAATATTTTGAGTTCATTGAAATTGGCTCGAAAGCCACGACAGTTCCACTGAATGATTCCTCCACTTATCATACCGGGTGGTGGATAGGGGAGGGAGGTCTATTAGGACCTTTAGGTGATGAGGAGCAGCGGACTGGGCCACTCTCTTCCATATCTATTTCTAGTGAGTTGAATCTGTTCTGGGTAGGGCAGGTGCGATCACCCGATTTGGGTGGTTGGCCACTGCTACTACGCTGGGGCTTGTTTGCTTTCTGACTATTGCTTCCGCTGGCTCTGTTTCCTTTGTTTGTTTGATTTCTGTTTGTTTGCTGGTCATTCTTTGGTGCGGTTTTAGTACCAGTTGTCTTCTGTGGGTTTGATCTTGGTTTCTCTGAATCAGTGACGACTCCAACTGAACTGCTTGTTGTAGCTTGCGCCTTGATTTTACAGTTGTGGGTCTCGTCGGTCTGAATTTCTACCGATGTAAACTTTTTCTTAGTCGTATACCAGGTTGGTGTCGGTGGGTTCAAAGCCTCAACCAACTTTCTTTTCTTTTTTCCATACTGGGCAGGACTTTGATATGGCCAAATGGTCGCCCTGGCAATTGGCACATTTTGCCTGGTTTTGACAGGTAGTGTTGTCATGACCATTTTGGCCACATCGAAAGCAGATGGGTTCCAGGCGACAAGAGTTCTTTCCATGTCCGAATTTCTGGCACTGGTAACAGCGCAGAGGATCCGGAATGTACAGGTTTACTTTCACGATCAGGTAGCCAATTTTAAGCCTTTGTGGAGGTTTGGGTACATCAAAGGTCATAAGGTACGTGTTGGTATTTACTAGTCCGTCATCAGTCTTCCTTTTGAAGCGTTTGACTGCAGTGACACCTTCAGACCCCAGCTCTTTCAAGATCTCTTCCTCTTCCATACCCTCAAGGTCTCTAGTGCGGATGATACCCTTACTTGAGTTGAGGGAACGGTGGGGGTGGGAATTGATGTTTATACCAGCGAATTGCTTTGCTTTGAGGAGGTTGGAAGAGTGTGCACGAGTGCCACACTCGATCAGAAGCTGATTGTTCTTGGTTTTCTTTATCGAAATGACTTGGCCGGCTATCCCCTGTATGCCTTTCTGGATGGCAAAAGGGGACAGCTTAGTCAAGGGTGTGTCTGGACTGGTAGATTCCAGGATCACAAATTTTGGCCAGTTCGAGGTCATTTGTTGGGTTAGTCGAGGTTCGTCGTCCGAGTCGTTGTCCGTTGCTGGTTTCCTTCTTTTCAATGGTTGGTTAGTTTGTTGGGGTGTAAGTTGATTATCCATAGTTAATAATCCAAGTATTTCATCATTCTCGCTCCCCACCCACTTATGTTGGAGCCCCAATTTGGTTGATGTGTATTCACACACCAGGGACTACGAGAATGACATACTTAAGTAATCATGTATCCCTCTCAGTGCAAAACAATGAGAAAATACAGTACTCAATTGTCCCTAAGCCGTCGCCGTCCAGGATAAAGTATTTACAATACTAGACATTTCATGAACGAACAAGTTTGTTGAAAGAATAAAGGTAGTGGTAACACGTAGTTAGTATGTTAAATATCCTGAGGCATGGGCACGACTGCCGATTAATTGGATCGGGACGGTCCAATTGCTCGTCTAGCTGAAGTAGGAGCCAAAGCTGCCGTGTTGCCAGCCAGAGCAAAACTAGGCCCCGTTGCTCTGGGGGCTCAGACAGCCAGGATCTCTTCCTCCCATTCACGAGTAAGCGACTCACGGCAAACAAGTCGCCCTCCAAGAGAAACATGCTGGAGGGAGCATGCCCCCAATGGAAACATGCTGGGGGAGGCATGTGGATAGAAAAGAAAAGATCAGACCCCTTTCGGCTGGGGATGCCAGAGACCCAGCATGGGTAGTAGAGAAAAGGTCACAGAGAAGACAGAATAAAAGAGAGAATGAGCGCCCTTCAAGATGGTTGGGGAAATCCCAGTCCTGCTTTTGGTACTCTTTGGACCAGGCTGATCAGTACATAAGCCGGGGCGGAATTTGTTGACCCTCCAAGCCCCATTTGGAGGGGTGAGGCAAACAGAGCCTTCCAGCTAGGAGCTTATCCGAAGCCGGACAGGTCTCTGTGGAATGTTACACAGACCAACATAGATTGGGTAGGCTGCGTC
This sequence comes from Acholoe squamosa, assembly GCA_949317995.1. Classification (NCBI taxonomy): domain Eukaryota; kingdom Metazoa; phylum Annelida; class Polychaeta; order Phyllodocida; family Polynoidae; genus Acholoe; species Acholoe squamosa. The sequence continues at coordinate 18,645,888 of OX439051.1, forward strand.
TCGGAACCCGAGGGGCAGACTTACCCACGTCCTTGTGCTACCCGGCCCCAGTACCGGACCATGAAGGAGTTCCGCGAAGCCGCTGCCAATTTTGAACAGTGGGATGACGGTTATTACATAACCGAAGCTGAGTTGGTAGACGTCCAAAACAAGTCTCTAACCGGAATGAACAGGAGTGCAGCCCTTCGGACGATTCTCGTCCGTCGCATGACTGCAGAACAAGAGGCCCTGGACAAAGCGAGAAGGGAAGCGGAGGTACCCGCACTTCCAATCCCGGATCTGAAACTAGGCGCTAGGAGCACAGCCAGTTCTGTAACAGCCACCGGCAGTACTACCGATTTGACTCCGGTAGAAGCATCAAGCTCCAGTGAGTCCGGAACCAAGGATCCGGAAGACTGGAAGGTAAGCAAGAACAGGAGGTCTGCTGCCCGGAAGCTCAAGAATCTTCCAGATTCTGCTAGAGCCGACCCGCAAGCTAGCACCTTAGCCACTGGTAGTACTGCCATGGAGGTTGTTTCCTCAGACGAGGAATCGGTACACGAGTCCTCGGTGGAGTATGATGAGAAGGCAACTCCATCAACTCAGACCGAGGCAGAACGCTGGGCTAACGCCAAATCCGGATTTAAAACCCGGATCCCAACGTGTTTCTCCGACTGTGCGTACGGAGTAAAGAAGGATGGTTCGGCACTGTACGCCTGCCCAGATACAGTGAACAAGAACAACGAGTCGGATGATGAGGACTGGATGCATCTCTCGGACGAAGACCCCAATCCGAGCAAGGCCTATCGCAAGATGTGGCTTATGCTTAACCACACCGAAGAGTATTATACCTATACCCAGAGGCGCAAGCTGCGTTGGGCACTTGAAAAGTGGTACGGTGACGACCAAAAGTCCTGTCCCTTCTCCATCTGCCAGGATGCTAGTGATGTTTCGGTCCGGACCTGGAGCACTTCAGCCCGGTTCCAGAGGCATCTTGTAGAGGCCCACTTCCACCATCACCCGGTTTACATTTGTGATCCGAGTTATGGTAAGAAGGGGAAGAAATGTACTACGAAGGTGCAATACAACCGACGTAGCGATCTGGCTAGACACCAGAAGAAGTGCCACGCAGAGGGGTTAGATGGAGCTTGTAAACGCATCATGGAGCTTCATCAGGAACTCATGAAGGAGTTCGATAGCCTGAGTGACGATACTTGGTCAAAGATCCGACCAAGTCCTCTGCGAAGTTCCGAAGACCAAGGATTCGAAACTCCCGGCAAGGGGAAGCTGGACATGCACGAGTCTCTCTGGCAGAAATGCGAGGAATCTGGAAAGGAGGGTAAGAGAGCTCGGGAGAGAGTCAGGAGGGACCAGAACCGTGGTGGTAACGGCAATGGTCAGACCACTACTGCTAAGGCCAGGGTAAAGGATCGTTCCAGATCCCCCTTGGCAAGTCACCCACACAAGCAGGTTCAAGGTACTCCTGTCTTCAAGAGACCCGAACCTGCAGGATACGCAGGCGCAGTATCGAAGCCGGGGAAAGTTAGCACCTGTAACTTTCCGTCCATGACCCAGGGATCTGGACCTGAGAGCCAGACCTTGGTTGTCGGAAAAGGAGGTCGACTTGTTCCCAAGAAGACTTCAGCACCTGCTGCTGCCGGATCAGCAGCTGCTCCAGCAGCCCTACCGGTAAATTTCACCCCAGAGCAGGTACAACTGTACATGCAGATGGAAATGAAACAGAACCCAGCACCCCCCACCTACTGTCTACCAACAGCAGGAGTGTCCGGAAGCCCTAAATCCGGAAGTGGCCCTCAGGCAGTATCGACACCCCCCAAGGCCGTCGAACCACCTGCGAAACCAAAGGATGCGATTACCATCAAGACCGCTAACGCAGAAATTTGGTTTGAGAAGTCTCGCCAGGGGGAAGCAGATGTCCAGAAGGCCATCTACACCCACTGGGAGAAATGTGTTCGCGACAGAGCGACCGAATTTCATCAGGGTCTCCTAAACAATACCCTGTTGTGCATGAAGGAGGTGGGCGACGCCAAAAGACAGCGCCTCGAGACCGTTATCCGAGACGATGTCAAAGCTTGGGAGGATGAAGCCTTGGCTGCCAAAGAACAGGCAGCTATGGATGTACACGTTCTGGAGAAACGTGTCAAGAAATTACCCGGAATATCAATCTAAACACTAAGTTTATGGGGGTATTCGGAGTCGATATCGACGAGTGGGATGGCACTCCCGATTCGGCTCTAGAACTTCTTAGGAAGAAACATGCTAAAAAATCTACCTAAGTGTGCTCCGAGTTATTCGGATATATTTCTTTTTCTCTCCTTCCCATAATAACCAGATTTAGTCTTTGCAGAAAACTATATATCTGCGAATGTCTTTAAATAGAAAATGAACACGTATTTCTATGTATTCCAGGTTCTTTTCTAACCAGTTGATTGTGCAATTCAGGACACATAACTTTTATTATATCCTGAATAGACTATTCGGATTAAAATCTACACTTATAAAAAATCCGATAGTAGATTGCTGCTGTTATTTGTATCCGGATGCTGGTTCCTGATTGCTGCTATTACCTGTTGCTGACCACTATATAGGATGGACTTGTACGATTCTCTACTAATGTTCCGAATGGATTACTCTACACTACTATACTACTTCCGGATCAACCCGTTTTGGACTCACATTTATGTCAACCACATCTAAAAGGATTACGTTTGTACCTGTTGACTACCGGACTGTTATTCTACACCATTCGGATATACCTATGAACAATAGCACTTCTAGAGGATTGTGGGTAGCTGCCCCAAATTCAACTACCGTGTTTACATATATTACCTTGGATTATAAAAAAAAAAAAAGACTTTAGCACGTCCATCCCGTGGTTAGCTGACCACCTTAACTACCACCTGGCATCCGGCAGACTGCAGCGCAAGACTTCATCAACATTTATTATTGTCATGTATATAATATGATATAATATAACTATTTTTGCTAATATTATTTCTATATGCATAGTTACACTATGATGATAGACTATTGTATATTTTCATACGAGTTTATATTGATACGGATCTCTGGTTACTATTCATATTACTTAACATGATCCGGTAATTTCATAGTGTATATTCACCAGATTATCTTAACTGTCCTGCGAGACATGAACTTGTATAGATTTAATTATCTGGTGCTATAGTGGTTATTTGGTACATGATGGTATCATATGCATTATTCTACTAAAACAATTTTTCTTTTCAAGTGTATAATTCATAACGGTTCTATTTCTAAACTCACGAACCCTTTAACGGATTCATTGGTCATATCATATAAAAATGTCATTAGATAGTATAGTTACTTTAAAAGTCTTTCTCAAGACTACATAATCATTTGTGGTATTAATAATTACAAACCTACTAGGATGTTATTATGTGATTTATTCAATATTTAACAGTTTCGTTACATATAACTGTTATCTTCACACATATGCGAATTATAATACTTATCCTGATACTTATACCGTAAACATAAACTGTTATCATGTGGTATAAAATATTAACTAACAGTTCCGTTACACATAACTGTTACTCTTATATCACATATATGAAATTGACATTCGAATGATATTATACATGATGTTAACGTTATATCTATGGTTGTACCTCTATTATTAGGGTTTAGACATATCGTAATGTTATCCCTATAATAATACAATAGTTATAACTCCTTCCTTAATGTCTGGGGGAGTGGTGTAGAGGTACGTTTTATACTTAACCATAGCGTTGGGTACCGTCTGACGTGGCGGGTGAGTCTAGTCGTCGGATGTTCCTCAGGTTCCGGATAGGTGGCAGCACCGATCCGGGTCTGTGGGGACATCTGACGGCGAACACCTAGGTTCCTATATAAGGACCAGGGCTCAGCCGCTACGTCAGAGGCCCTTCTGGCCTCCGATCATGTAAGACCATTATCTAATAACTAATAGCTGCCCTATCACCAACTACCGGGTAGCCGTGAGTGTGTATATAATAAACTATTCGTTGGCATACACTTGAATCACTGTCTTACTCCTTCTTTCCCGAATAGTAAGGCCGAACCACCAGGTCCGTAAGACTAAAACCATTACAATAGTTATGATAAATAATATTGTGATCCAAGTGTTGTATTGCCATATTACCAGTGTATTACCAGATACTTATCTGTGGGATATGCACAATATGTGGCGCCATACAGAAATGCCATGCAATTATACTGTACCACCTGCCTTAACATCCGAGTATCAAAGGCTAATGACTTTGCCAGGTCATGACACATGTTCTCAGTGATGATAGGATAGTTCTATAGTACCATATGTGTCAACAGTGGAAAGGGATAGAGGAGATAAAGGGCAAGCCCTACTTATCATCTTATATCTTCCAAATATTGACTAATTAGTTATTTCTACATTGGTTCATGTGATGAAGCCAACAGGAAAGTCATAAGCACAAAGATGTTAAATTCTACCCTTAAACTAATATACCTGTTATGAACATCTAAGATCATGGGAAATGCTTTACAATGTACTGTAAATCCCCGGTCACAAGCCGGCCCCAGTCATAAGCCGGGGGCTGAGTTCAGGAAAAAAATGAAAGCCGGTTTTTGGGTCAAATTTTTACCATTTTCTCTTTATTCTATAGTAAAAAAAAACCGGTCATAAGCCGGGGGGGGGGGAATTTGGGAAAAATTTAGAAGTCGGTTTGGGCCCAAAATAGAAAAAAAATCCGGCTTATGACCGGGGATTTACGGTAGTTGTACAGTTACACCCAACATAGTGAAAGTGTACATTCAAGTAGTACATGGAAACATGGATTTTCAGAAGGCCTCTCATTCTGACCTTTAACAAACCAAGAACCGATAGGGGCTAATGCACTTCTAATTGGGATTGCAGAAAGGTTCTTTAATTCCCCCAACCCCTAATAATAGAGATATCTACTAGCCCATCACTTTAATTGGGATGGGCAGGCTGTTTGTGCCAGGTTGGTTAGTGAATCGTTCTACTCAATACGGAATGATCTGCTTATGAGGACAAATGCCAATACATGATATTTACAGTATGAAGTTGACAATACCGTATTCATTCCAATAAGCGCGCATGCTCTAATAAGCGCACACCCCACCTCTTTTGGTACCTCAAATTATGCAAATGCAGTGCAAAAACAGAGATTTTGAGGTCTAAAACAACGATTTTGAGGACAAAACCAACGTTTTTTTAGGGTTTAGGGGGTGTGCTTATTAGAATTAATTTTGTATTGATTTTTGAGCATCTAACAATTAAATTTCAGCACGTGTGTGCTTAATAGAATGAATACGGTAATTGTGTACTGAAATGAGTACAACATCTTTGTTCTGCTTTAAATCTTGAACATCTTGGTCACTTTTCTCAAGCTGTAGCTGTCACCACCAAGACGAAGTTTTTTTTAAAAATCTGCACTGAAATCTGATTTTTGGGTCTCAAACCCTCAAACCTTTTGGTCTCCTTCAGTGCATTCACCACCCCTCATCTCCTGAGCTATAACCTTACACACCAGGTGAATTGCATTAACATTAATAGCAGCACCATGATACCAATCTTCACCATCTACATACTATAGTCATTATTCAAATCAGACCTCCCCAAACCTACTATTTCCTCCTTGCTATTTTCCCCTGTAGCGGGTAAGAATTAGATCATGAATTTTATGAAGTGGTCCGACTGCCTGCTTTCCCCTGTCTGGTACATGCAGGTGGTATCCCCTTGATGGTTATGGATCACTCTAGCATCATCCTCTATTCATCAAGAGGATGCCTCTGGAAAGTATCTTGATAACTGATAGCGAGTATAGACAAGTGATTGGTCAGCCTAAAGACTAGTGATCAACTCCTGTCTACTCTGTAGACTATTTGATAATCATGTGATGTTTTCAAACTTGTATATCACATTAATGATTACCTGCAGAGTGTCATTCCACTTTTACACTATTCTAGTCTGAAGCATGATCAAATTTGATGTGTTCAGACAATAGTAGGTGTACACCTGGAGAGCAGCTGTGAGTTACAAAACTATAAGCTACTATTAAATGTACACACTATTTTTCTTTTTTTTTTTTTTTACTACTCCTTAGCTACCGGTTGTCAACTGGTAGCACAGTCTCCATGATACCTGACACCATGGAGACCAGTGTACTTTGTTACCTAGTGACAAAAACACAAAGTGACTGTTGCCATGCAATGGTGTTCTGAATGACGTCACACCCATCGGGTGAAACCGTCATTCTGAGTGGTAGCTTAGTGAGGTGAGGACGCACACACATAGCCCTGTCAAAAATCAAATGTACAGACTAGGACTGAGCACCTTAACATTGGGTAGTGCTGTGTTCAATTGGAGGGGACGTTTTTTTTAAAAGAACCAAAGGGTGGCTACCCGGGGGTGGCTACTGTTGTTAATGGCAAAATCATCACAAATACTGCATGCCTTGTTTATCTCTTTGCGTACTAAAATGCACATATTCTTGACAGATCTACTGCTTTATAAATGTGCATCTATAATTGCCTGTCCTGTGTGTACATATGTGAGCTTTTCGAATGAGGTGAGTGAGTGAGTGAGTAATAGAGGTTTAACGCCATTTCGACAGCTAAGGTCATATTCATGGCTATCATCTAGCTGTATGCTTGTGATCTAGCAGTGCTGCCTAAGATGGGCACAGATTGCTTCTATTCTTCACATCTGTCGGGGCAAATCCTAAGACATCATGTGTTTCAATGATGATGAGGAGAAAGCTAATTTTAACTCCCGACACATTATCAGGCTCTCAGTTTATTTACATTAATTTTCTGAGGCAGTCCTTTCTGCTGTGACAAATAGCACGTCTAAATGTTTTCTTTGGACTAATGGAAACAGGAATACATGTAGAAGCTAAGGTGGGGAGGAAAACGAAAAGGGGCTATAAATTCCCCCAGGGAGTAATACCTTTTGTTCGTAGCACTCGTACATCTAGTCTTCTCCATCCTAAACAGAAGTGACTAATTATATGTTCACCAGAGTTTCCATCCTAAGATGAAAAAAACAAATACAGGTTCTTTCTGATATTTATTTAAAGGGTCCCTGGGCTAATTCGGGTAGTGCTCATCCTTTAGGTTTTAGATATTTCAGATAACTAAAATTGTGTGCACGCATGTATAACTCTCCCCAAATCTCCCCCTGTCATCCTTTCTATATGATATATGTTTTAGTTATCTTTTAGGGCTGGGTTTGATTGAGCCCAATGCTTGATATACATGTGCTGAGACCTTGACTGTTGTGTGTTGGACTGTACATTGTATTGATCAGTCCACCGTATTAAATTATGGTCAATAGGCACCACTTTTCTGTATTGCCTTCTGTGCTTTAGGGATAAGTCATTTATTGCTAGGCAGTGGGAGGGGGCTTGATAGATTTTGGTGGATCGCCAATTTTTTTTCCGAACCCCCACCACTATGACAAAAATTACCGCACACCCCCCCCCCACTAAGAACTGATTTTGCAAAATGCCCCCCCCCCAAAAAAAAAAAATTGAATAAGCGCGTGGAATGACAATTCGCGATGGGTATTTGAATTGCCCATATTTAGTTTTGACTCCCCCCAGTGTGAAGGTTTATCGGGTTTTAGCTCCCCAGCCAAGGGACTCTTTTCTTTTTCAAAATGACCCCCTCCTAGCTAGCACTACTCGTGTAATTTACGTCATTCTTACGTGAAAACTTATCGTTTTTACGTAAAAAAGACATCGTTTGTATGAGTTGTGCTAGCAGGGCTCTATATCTAACAAGCCCCCCCCCCACATAGTAAGAAATGACTCGTCGCTTATAAACCATTCAAAATGGAACCTAGATCTATATGTATTTTAATCGTTTTTATGATACAAGGGTAACCTGGTTTTACATATACCTCAAGAATATTTTGGGAGTTTAGGGGCCTAAAAGTGTCCTAAACGACTCGTTTTTATCAATAAAATCTAAGATTGCACATATGGAGAGGAATGAAAAATAATTAAAAGTTAGGTGGGCAGTAGTATATAGAGGCAAACTCAGCGCAAAGAAACAGCTACTGAAACCGATTTGACCTACTTACGAACCGGAAGTGACCTTTTGACCTCGACTTTGCGCATACGCAGAGATAGGCTAAATCCGAAATAGGAAAATAGGTCTTGGAGATTGTGTATCAAACTGGCTAATGAGTTACTTAAGTTGTAGGACTCAATATACTAAAATTGGAAGTTACACTTCTGACACTAAGTCTGTCAGGTATGGAGTACCTCAACGGTCTGTGCTTGGGCCGTTGTTGTTCATTACATATGTAAACGATGTGACAAGTGTCATAAAAAACTGTAAATTTTTGTTATATGCCGATGACTTGGTAGTGTACACATTCAATAATATAGTCGACTTAGCGGCCTCACGATTACAAAAAGCTATTGATAATATAGGAAAATGGTGTATCTCAAAGAGGCTGACCGTCAATACTGATAAAACCAAACTGTGCTGGCTTGGTGGTGCTCAAAAACTAAAAAAGAGACGACCACATAACTTCTACTTGTATAATGAAAAATTGGAGGAAGTAAACTGTTACCCTTACCTGGGATTGAAAATTGATTCTGCTCTAAGTTTTTGTCAAGCGATGAACAAATTAATTGCTAAAGTGAATAATCGTCTATTTACCCTAAGTAAATTGCGCCATCTACTAACAGATTATGTATGTATACAGGTTTATAAGTCAACTGTGCTCAGTTTATTTGACTATGCAAGTTTTGTGCATGATTGAGCGAATGAAATCTTTCTGAAAAAATTGGAGAAGCTACAATTAAGACGTTTAAAGATTTGTTTCCGTGGCAAAAATATGACTGAAGATGATATGTATAAAACTGCTGTTTGTAGGTTAAATAGGAGAAGGCAACAATTAACATTGTCATATATGTTCAAGTTGTCAACATGTCCTGAAATGATAGATGATGTTCCTAGGCGTGAGGGGTTGAGGTCGGAGGACCGAATTTGTTTTAGAGTTCTTAGAGCCAGAAATGGTGGATATTTGAACTCCCCACTGAGCAGAGGAGCGACGCTGTGGAATTGTCTAAGTGCCGGCATCAGTGTAGCCCAAACAAAACAAGCAAAAAATAGCTAAAATTGCTGATTTGACCAAAAGTGCAACACCACCAGAAGGTGCTACATATGAAATGTAGCGTTGATTATAGTCTAAACAAGTGTCTAACTTTTTGATCTATTCATGGTGTAGTCGATGTGGGGATGGGTTGTAATGACCTCACCTGCTTGATTGATTGATTGATTGATTTGTTTTACGTCCTAAGGCCGTAGGCCTCATGGGACTGCCTCATTGGTTATCAGACATTTAGTCCATTCTTTTCTCAAACTTAATTTGCGTGTGTGTGTGCGTGTGAGTGTGCGCGTGCGTGTGTTTGGGAGTCTGCTTGTAGCAGTGGGACACGGCTCGTAACAGTGAGACACTGCTCGTGGCTCAAGGCCCCTCTTTATCGTGCTGCCTCACCCAGACGCTGTGCCGCAGACTGTTGACACATCATCTGACCGGTCCATTATCCTGACACCGGCCGGACAGTCGTGGTTCTATACCAATCGGGTCAGCTTACCACGGACTGACGAGCATAGAGAGCCACTTTCCAACCTGGCTGCAAGATTACTCTTCCAGCCGGGCCGGAGGATCATTCCCCCAGCCCACCTGACCGATACTTGAGGGGAGGTGTTTCCCCCCCGCTTCAGAGCTTCTCGAACATCTTCACTTCCCTGAGGAAGGTCAGAAGTTCTTTCTTACCAGTGCTGGTAAACACACTGTTCATGGACAAACCATGAAGGTGCTTGTCCCTACTCCTCTTTGTTGCCTGACATGAGAGCACCAGGTGTTCCATAGTCAGAGGTACTTGACATTGCTGACATGTGGGTTGGTTTTCACCCTTCATGAGGTGTCCGTGAGTCAGCAGAGAGTGACCTATCCGAAGACGGGTCAGTCTTGTCGATTCCCTCCTGGTCAGGCCAGTGTGGTCATGCTCTTTGCCAATCGAAGGTTCGATGGCTCTGAGCTTGTTATTGTGGTCAGAACTCCATCTTTTCTGCCACTCTTTTTTTATGAACTCCTTGGCCATAGGGAGCAGGTCTGTGGACAGGGTCGCTAAACCCATTGGCATCCTTTCATAGACATATTTTTTGTCATTTGCTATGAATGCGGTTTTATGCTGGTCCCCTGTCTTATAGGAATTTGAAAAAATCCCTGTTGGGCATCTAGCTTACTGAATACTCTTGGTCTGAGTGACCCTATCATGTCTAGAGTGTCATCGGCTCGGGGTGTAGATAAGGCTTGATTTATCATGTTCTGGTTCAGATAACGAAAATCTGTGACGAGCCTATGGCCTCCTGATGATTTTTGTACTAAAAAGGATCTGGAAGCACAGGGGCCCTCAGCACATTCTCTCAGAATGCCCTGTTGTACTAGCCTTTCACATTCTTCCCCTATTGCGGCCTGTTTTTCTGGTGTTTGTCTATATGGTAGGAAATGACATGGTACTGCCTCAGGTTTTACATGTATTGAGTGGGTATACAGGTGTGTGGCACCAATGTCTCCATCTTTTCCTACAAATATATCATCATACTTGGTCAGCAGTGATTCTAATCTATCATGCTGATCTTTGGATGTGAGCACAGATTTTGGTGGAACATTCTCTTCCAATTCTGGCTCAAGGTCATGTGCCTCACTATGTATAGCAGCTATTTCAGAGAGTCTGATTGAGTTGGGTTCAGGGTCAGCATATGTGGACTCACAGTCTGAGTCTGTGTCACTGAATTGAGTTACATCCTCAGGCCGTATGGCTGAGATGGATTGATCAGTGTGTGGGGTAGTGTCTGACACCTGTTGAGGTTTTTCTAAATCAGATTCCTTGACTTCCTGAAATAGAGCTATGATGGCACCCTTTTTGATTTTATGTGGGCGCCTGCTGGTGTTGAGTAACACTAGGGGATGTTTGTTATTTTCCCTGGGGGTTACTGCTGCCCTTTGAACTAGATATGGGGCATTGTTATTTCTTTGGAGGTTATCTACTACTCCAGTTTTCCCTTGCAGTGATTGAGTAGAAGTAATTTTACCCAATACTGCAAGTTCAGAGAATGGAGGGATGGTAAAATCCCTCACTGCCCTAATGGGTTTGAGAATTTGTTCAGGATCAACATTAAATTCAATTTGAGATTTTGTAGTGCTTAAGAAATCTGTGCCGAGTACAACGGGCTGTGTGAGGTTGGGTATTACAGCAAATTGGTATTGGAATCTGACACCTTGGATTCTAAAGTTCAGCATAGCTGAATGTCTAACATGACACACCGATCCATCTGCCAAGTGGATGTTGATTTTAGATTTCCTCAGTTGGATATGGAATCTCTTTTGGAGATCCATGAGGAATGATTGTCTGACACAGGTGATAGTAGCACCTGTATCAACCAAACATTGTACATCTGAAACATCATATAGATTTGCATTGATACAGCCATTTTGAAGAAGTACAATAGAAAGCTTGGTACTCTCACCTGTATCCTTTGATGATGAATCTGGTGGGGTGATGTGTATCACTGATGGACGTCTCTGTCTGTTAGATGGTAGATCGGCACTAGCAATTGTCTCTGGTTGGATCCTTGTTGATCCTGATTGATTGTTTTTGGGGTGTCACAGTGCACTGGCCCATCGGCACTGTGACATCCTAGTTTTCCTGGTTCTGTGGGGCGGTTGAGATGCTAGCCACCAGGAGTTTGGAGATTTGATCCATTACGTGAGGTGGTATTTGGGGGTTACTGTGTTGGTTCCCCTGGTAACCTCTTGTGTCAGGTTTGTAATCCTCCTGGCGTGAGTTGGAACCCTGGTTATATTGACCAGAGTTGCTGTATTGACCAGAGTTGTTGGATCTCTGGTTGTTGTAGGCACCATTGTTGTTGTAGGATCCACTGTTGTAGTTCCTATGTGGACTATGGCTTCTACTGTTGGATCCTTGATTATAGGATCCAGAGTTGTTTGAACCCTTGCTGTTGTTGTAGGAACCATTGTTGTTGTAGGATCCAGAGTTGTAGTTCCTATGTGGACTATGGCTCCTACTGTTGGATCCCTGATTATTATAGGATCTGCCATTACTTGGGGTTCTGTCTCTCCTATCACTGTATGAAGAGTTACCATTGTTGGAGTTGGAAGAGCTGTTGTCTTTCCTACTGTTGTGACCCCCCCGGTTGTTGTTGTTGCCCCCCCTACCTCTACCTCTATTGGATTGGTAGTTGGGGTCATAGTTATTTCCTCTATATCTACCGGTAGGGTCTTTTGATGTAACCTTAGCCTCCTGTTGCCTTACATGGGCACTAGACATTAGGTTAACATCTTCATCTGCACTAGTGCTGATTTCCTGGACCTTTCTCTTAGTAGGCTGTGGGTTAGACTCTGCCTCCCTTATTTTCCTAGATCTTTCTTGGGTCTCAACCTCTAAGGCTAGGTCTAGGGCTTGGTCAAAAGAGTCTATTTTCTTGTTTTCAAGAGCTACAGAGATCCAGGGCCTCATGCCTTGGGTAAATGCCTTGCTCAAGATTTCATCGCTTTGGCGTTGGGCATTACACACTTTCCTGAGATGGCATGCATAGTATAGGACAGGTTCATCTATCATTTGTGCACGGAGTGCAGTCCTTGAGATGATATTGTCTCGAGTAGCAAAATACTCTTTTAATTTATTCACTACATTGGTCCATTTCAACATATCAGGTGTGGCACTTTCCCTGAAGGATTCAAACCAAGCTAGTGCTTGTCCTTCGAGGTACTTGGGTAAATATGTTACCATGGTGTCACTGTCTGTTACTTTGTACTTATCCTTCAGATATTCTGGGAATTTGTGATCAATAAATAATGCTGTTGACATGAGTGGTGATGGGTGTGAGAAAGTTTTGGGTTTTGTTACCTCATGTAGCCTGATCTTTCTGTCGTCCTGTTGCTTTCTGTCTATGAGTTTGGTCATGTTGGACACCATGGAGATTATGATGTCATCCTTGGATCCAGAGGCAGATGGTGTGACAACAGGTGTGATGGCTGGTGTGGGAGGCTGCGGGGTCTGGGATGATACCATCTTCATGAGATCTGCTATCTGTTGTTGTTGTCTCTCTAGGGACTTCCGCTGGTCTTCCATGGCCTTCTGTTGGGCGTCTATTGCCGCATTCCTCTCTGCCAGTTGTTGGTTGAGGATCCTCTCCCTTTCCTCCTGCTGTGACTTGTTGGTCTCTAGGGCAGTAACTGCATCTTGGATGGCCTTCTCATAGGCCCTTATCTTCTCAGCTGTCTGATTAGGTTGGGGGCCTTCATCGGTGTCCATGATGGAGGGTGTGGGAGAAGTGTCTCTGGAGGAGTGGCTGTCAAAGGCCGGAGCTGGGGTGGAGGATCTAGATGAGGGTGTGGATCCACCCCCTGAGGCAGATCCTTCTTCCCCTGAGGTAGATAGCGTGAGTTGAGCGTCCTGTAGAGATCCCTGGGAACTGGTTGTTCCCTGAGTAGACAGGGTGGGAGGTGTGGGGTCTACTGAGTGTGGGTCTGTTGTACTGGAGGCTGATTTGCCCCCTGTGGGTCTCCTAGATCTAGGTGGGAGGGAGACCTCTTCAACAGGCCCCTGACTACGTAAGGTCTTTGTGTGTTGTTCTGCCAGCTTGACTGATAAGACCTTGATGTGTGTGGTAGACCTCACTGACGTGTGGGAGACCTCACTGACGTGTGGGAGACCTCACTGACGTGTGGGAGACCTCACTGACGTGTGGGAGACCTCACTGACGTGTGGGAGACCTCACTGACGTGTGGGAGACCTCACTGACGTTTAAGAGACCTCACTGACGTTTGGGAGACCTCACTGACATGTGGGAGACCTCACTGACGTGTGGGAGACCTCACTGACGTGTGGGAGATCTCATCGATGTGTGGGAGATCTCACTGATATGTGGGAGATCTCACTGATCGTGTGGGAGATCTCATTGACGTGTGGGAGATCTCACTGATATGTGGGAGATCTTACTGTTTGTGTGAGAGATCTCATTGATGTGTGGGAGATCTCATTGATGTGTGGGAGATCTCACTGATGTGTGGGAGATCTCATTGATGTGAGGGAGATCTTGTTGATGTGTGGGAGATCTCACTGATGTGTGGGAGATCTCATTGATGTGTGGGAGATCTCACTGATGTGTGGGAGATCTCACTGGTGACCTTTGTGGGCATGGTGTCAAGGTCACTGGGTGGGTGGAGTGGGGTTTACTGTGTGTATGGTTGTTTTCAGTAATGTTGCCAGCTTAATTTTTATGAGAGCATTGGGTAATTTGGGATCTTAGTAGGATGTTCTCCACCACTTTGTCATACTAGTAATTATGCATGATCAAGTTGTCATATGAGAAATATCATAAGACTAGTGGTATATAGTGTAAATACATTAAGCTCTCATGAAATAGTGTTATTTCCAGTTGTCACTGGTTTATTCAGCTTTAGGCAACATGTAAGAAATATCAATCATACAGTAGTTAGTATGTAGGTAATTTGTACATACAGTAAATATACAGTAAGTTATAAAGTATAATGTTCTGTTCCACTCCACCTGTGAGGTAATAATAATACAATGTCCAGCATAGTTCTAGGTGGGTTCCCACACCTAGCTCCTGACCTGCTGCTTAGAGGAATAATGTAATAATGAATAACTTTACCCTCTGGTGGATGTCTTGAGGAAGATACCCTCTGGCCACTAATGATGGAAACCAATGCCTGTCTAGCATAGTTTCACCATAGTGCAGTGGTATAGCAGGTAGCAGGAGATGACTGGAGATGTTACCTCTGGAGCGGTTCTTGGTGTTCAGATTTCTAGGAGGTGCAGCCAGGCTATTTGTAGCAAATCTTGGAAAAGCACCTCAGACTGACTGGGGCCAGTGGCATCTGCCTAACTCTGCAATTGTTTGAGGGGAGGCTTTCATGTGTCACTGGGTCCACAAAGGACCCCCATGGGCGCCGCTGTGTCCCCCATTGTCTTGGTCGGTTGTGTAACTTCAAACCCCCATATCTCGGAAGTTTACGCCGTTACAACCGCCATTTTGCGCATGCGCGGAGATGAATATGCCAAGTTTATAATGCCCGCTTGATAGGCGCGTAACTCGCGCCAGTTCGTCTGTAGTGCACTCGGAGGTCGATTCAGTCTCCATGGCGTAACTTCCTTAATAATGGGAGTTCCGCCCTGATCTTGGGCTCATTCTGACCGTCTAATTATGGGCTTTCCATAAATGCTTTGATATTTGACCTAGGTCGCTCAGGAGCGACGCTAGAGCGACCGGACGGTTATGGCGTCGTGCTTATGTAACCCATTGTTCAGTTATTAGAGTGCTCAGACACTCATGACGGCGTCAGCGGTGCTCAGGCACCCGTGACGGCCGGTTGCATTCACTTACAAGTTATTAATTTGTGCATTGAACCATGAGGTCGCACACTGAGACCCTCATTTTTATTATATTGTGCAGTGAACCATTAGGTCGGAGCCTTTGATGTCATAAACTCTGTCTAACTGACTTGGTTGGTGTGCAGTGGGGCATGAACGCTCTTATACAAAGTTTTGAGCGCTCTTATAGCTCTTAGAACCAACCTATGTATTAATTTCTTAGATATTCTTTGATTAATACAATAATATGTTAGAATTTATGGAATAATAAAATGGTATATCATATTAGTCCTGAACCTCGTAATTATGTGCAATTAAGGACATTCAACCATGATGGAAATCACTCATGCCCGAGATTGAGTATATGATGTTATTGATGAAATGTGGTGGCATTATTATTTGAGGTTTATAGATATTGACACCATTGACCTTAACCCGATTGGAACTAACTTATTGAAATTCTTCCTGCTTAAGGCGTGTGTTTAGGAATTCTAAATTGAAATGTGAAACCGACGCTGGAGTCTGAATTGTATGACCTTGGATTGGCATATATACCTATTCAATAAAAACCCTTGTGTTTTCTTTTCAAATGGGCTATGGGATTTAAACACAAGCTCTACTACTTGACGCTAGCTTGAGAACATTCCCCAAGTACATAATTAAATTGCGAGTGGAGATGGGATTGAGGTGAAACATAACTGGTGGAAACCCGAGTTGATCATTGCATCACAGCTACCCCCTTTAAAGTTAGCTAAACCCCATTATAGAAGCAAAAACCCCATTTAAACTTATTTCCCCCCCCCCCACAAACTTTACAACTTAACCCCCTCTTGGAAATGTATAAAATCAGACACAGCCACATATATGATACACACACTGACCTACATAGGAGACACTGTGCCTGCTGACCACCTCATGCCTCCCAGGTGAGCTGGTTGTGACCAAGTTCCTGTGCCACTGAGTAGTCCTACCCGGCTGCCTCAAACTGCCCCCCTAAAAATGAAAGGGGTGCAAAATTTGCTCGAATGGAAGTGGCTTGGGGGGATTTTTGCAAGGGTGATCCAAAAAATTATTATGGAGGGGGATAATCAGGCTAAGATTTAGCTGCCTTTTGGGCAAAGGATTGCCGACATGAAAGGGGTATGCCTAAAATTAAATACTCCCAAAGGGCTGGGGGTGGGTGCAAAAAGAATTTGGCCATCATGGGGGGGGGAGGGAGTGCATCACCAGTGTTGCCGAAATGATGCCAGCGTAGAATCTTAATGGCCAGCTTTTTAACCTAGAAATCAGAGGCGAAAAAAGGTGAAATTATTTTGATCTTTCTCTCAGAAGGATAGAAAAAATTTGGACCCACCTGTCAAGCAGTTGAAAAAGATTTGCTCCCCCTCAAACTCAGCGGCCTGCCCCTGTTGTTGAAAAATGGTCACTCCCTTAGTAAACAACCAAGCATAGTGCTTTCAAGCTTTTTCATAAAATATATAGTCTGCAGAGACTTGAAGGAACGATTCAAGTTTGGCTTTGCAAGAAATCACCTCAATTTCCTCAAAAATTCCAAGAAATCACCTCAATTTCCTCAAAAATTCCAAGAAATCACCTAAATTTCCTAAAAAAAAAATGTTCAGAGAAATATCCCTCAATTTTTACAAAAAATTCACCCAAAGTACCTGAAATTCCAGAAAAAAAATATTTAATTCTTAGAATAATTCAAATTCTCCAAAAAAATGGCATTTGTTTTTATTTTGTAGTTTCAACAGTGTTTACTAGATGTCTCCCGAATTTCACCCTGACGATTTTAGGCCAACCCTGAAATAAATTTCTAGCCCTTCCCCTCTCGAGGATCAAATATTTTTTGGCCCCCTAAGGGCTGAAAATTGCATGCAAACGAGCCCTTTTAACCTATAGTAATGTGCAGGCTTTTTTCGCTGAAAACAGGTTAAATTATTTTGACCCCCTGGTGAAGGGGTTGAAAAAATCCTGACCCCCTGGTCAGGGGGTGGAAAGAATTCTGAACCCCCCCTCAAACCCACCAGCCCCCCCCCCCCCGCGTTGTAATAAATTATCACTCCCTAAGTATTAAAGCTTTCAAGTCTAGGGAAAATTCCCTCAATTATCCCCAAGAAATCACCTCAATTTCTTAGAAAATTCTGAGAAATACCCCTCAATTTTCCGGAAAATTACCTGAAATTCCAGAAAAAATCCTGAATTTTTAGAATAATTCAAATTCTCAAAAAAATTAAATTACCCCCCTCCAAACATTAAAATTTTGAGGGGGACCCCCACACACACTTTAAATCATTGTAGGAACTCCCAACAAAGCTCAAATTGATCAGAAATTCATGCTGATTTCAGATTTGGAGTGCATGAGAGGCCTATGCCATTTGCTTACATATTACGATACGGGGTGAACAATAATAGGGTATTTGGTGAAAATCTTGACCTATTCTCACTCATATTCGATGTATTCTCACTTACCATACTAAATCAGGTGAATTAACAACATCTATAGTGCGAATACATGCTAGTTTGATGCGCGGCAATACTCCATATTTGATATGATTCGAGAAATAAGACTTGTTTTGCTCCTCCAACTGACACAAATGACTCGCCTTGGGGGCTGCCATCTTGGATTTGCCGTGCATGCCGGAAGTAGTGCCAGTCTACGAAATTTATTGTTTTTCCCCTAAATTAAATGGTTTTGAGCATCATTAAGGCATATTTTGAAAGATTGATGTATTTTGAAGGGATATATTGATACGCCATACCGATAGTGATGGAATAACCCCACCTGTCGTGAAAGCAAAGACGCTGCCGATCCTATGTCGTGGCTGGGTCCAAAACTTTTGCAAAATGTTCTTTTTTACGATGCTAATATTTCCTTTTGAACACCCAATATAGCCCCCCCCCCCTTTTTTATTTATGAGAAAATATAGCAGTCTGACCCATGATAGACAAATTACACATTAAAAGATGAGAGGAAACAGCATTTTTCAACCGAAAAGGCCAGCCTGCACTTGGTCCCAGATCGAAAACAAACATGGCGGATTTCCTTCTTTCTCGGACCAGCTCGTACGTAAAGAAAACATTTTCTACAAAAACCAAAACAGTATTTTTCTTCTTTTCTTTGCTCTTGGCTATGATCATGGGGTAAGGAAACTATATCAGCTTATTTTATGGAAAAAGATGTACAAGAAATAGGAGAAAAGGCGTTGGTTTTAAGCCATTCACCCCATTCCCGTACGCGGCTGCTGTAGACGATATTATGTTAAACTTGAAAAGGCAAGATATTGTCCCTTACAAATAGCAATAATACAGGATGGATCACTAAACTCCCTTCGTTGAAGCGATAGATAAATGAAAAAGGCAAGGATTCTTTTTAACTTTTATTCAAAAATATAAAAGCATGTTCCTCCCACCCCAGATCCGAAGAACGAGGTCCAAGTTTTCAACGTTCAAGCTCATTACCATCTAAACCAAACTTACCGTCTAAACCAACCTTTGACTCATAATAATATCCCTATTAGGGAGTGATCATTTTTTAAGAACAAGGCGGGGAAGACTGTGGGTTTGCATGCAGATGCGTGAAAAAATTGTTGGACCCCCCCTTGAGGGTCATAAATTTTCAGAGGGGCCAACAATCATGTGTGAATGTGTCATACTAGTGATATGTGTATGATCAAGTTGTCATATGAGAAATATCATATGACTAGTGGCTATAATGAGTAAGAATATCAAGCCCTTATCAATGTATTCCAGTTATCACTGGTTTATTCAAGTTTAGGCAGTATAAATTTATGTATCAGTAATACAAATGTCAATACACAGGTAATTCAAACACAGTAAATATAATATGAGTAAAAGTAAGTGTTCCACTCCTATGTGTAATAGTAATAATACATTGTCCAATATAGGTTCTAGGTGGGTTCCCACAACCTAGCTCCTGGCCTGCTGATAGAGGGATAATATAAATGTGTAACTTTACCCTCTTGTAGATAGATGGAAGATAGCCTCTGGCCACAAGTGGGGTGTAGTCCTATGCCTGTCTGACATAGTCTAACCCAGCAGAGTGTTCTTGTGGCAGATGCATAGCAGGCAGCAGGGGAGCTGGACTGGAGGTTGTAGTCAATTTGTTTTTGCGGCCCCTCCCCCGCAACGGTGACGCGTGACAAATTTCCGTGCATCTCTTAGATCTATCGTTCCATAGCGCGCTGGCTTTTTGGCTAATAAGAGGGTAAATTTGTTAAGCCCACCCCCCTCAAACGGGGTCAAAAATTTGTTTGCCCCCTCCTCGGGAGGGGACTTAATTTTTTATGATAATGTCAATGGACCATTCTGGGTATTATTCATTATTTTACACATTTATAAAATACTTCGCCATATACGCTCAGGACCTGCTCACAAGCTCACAGCTCAATCCCCCCTCCCCAGTGTGTACAGTAAGCTGCTCTTACATCACCCATACCAGGATGTTGTGAGAGCCGGGCCCATCCTATTTCTGGGAACTGACTCACTGGGAGTATCACAACATACCGACATACCTGTGGACGCATTTCTAGGATGCAGGGAAATTCCACAACCTCCCTTCATCCTGATTGGTTCATCTATAAATAGAATCATTACCGGGTATGGCGACGCGTCAGATCTGATCAGACCCAACCAGATCTGACCTGTTCCTACCAGTACATTTCATCACCCTGTGAGCTGCTCACCTTAGTATTTAAGACCTGGTGAGCAGCTCCCAATCGATCTATTCTAAGCTCATCTTTTTCCTACTTACATTATACCACGTACAACCTCCCTAGTATCTAGGACCTACAACAGGTTGAGTTAGGAGCTTAGGGGCAGAGCCTGCACGCTGGCAAGTGTATCATTGTTACCACCTATATGTACACTCTGTCATCATGCAATAAACAAGGATCAAAGAACTTCTCTGGATTCAGTGTTCATTACAACATCGACTTGTAACGGTTCATTGACAATGGTGGAGAACTCCTCAAAATATCCCACTACTAACCTCTCATAGCCATGAGTAATAGTAAGACCACACCCAAGGAGCCAGTTTCTGAACGTACCTTTGCATCACCTGGGCTAGACGCGCCCAACCCACCTGCAACTGCAGCACACCATTTCCAGAGAGAAAATTCGTCACCCGACGCCTTCAAAATGATCCAGTTATACCCACCCGTCACACCAAGGGACACCTCCCCTGGTAGAAAAAATAGCAGAAGTTATACAGCGTCTCAGTCTGACGCTGACAGCGACAGCCCCAGGAGCAGTCGCGATGATTAGGATTTAGGGGACGGAACTACAGCACCTATAGTCCCCGCCCCCACCCTAAAGGACCAGACCATACGACCGCCCCCAACTACTCCTGATCCTATTACTGAAGCAGAAGTTAATTCAATCGACTCTCACACCTCCAGTGACTATTACACAGAACGTATGGAATATAAGGAGGACCAGGACTCTTGCACTGATGATGATGAGGACGAATATGAGGACTACAGCCGGAAAACCTCAATTCTGAAGCCGAAAAACAAGTCTGATCAATATGGACAGCAAGGTAGGGCCATTTTCGTTGATACAGAATAGACTAAGAGTGCAGTATCTGTTGACATAGATAACCACTTGTATAGAGCTCTCATTAATTCTGGCGCCTCCCTGTCTTCCATTAGCCAAAAATGGCAGATAAAATATCAAGAAGAAATTTCAGACATGTAGACACTCTAGACTCTCAGTGTTACTGGACGATAAGACCCAATCCAGATAGGTCACGGGCTTCCCTAGCCCACTTAAAAGGGTCTATATCTCCTTTTTCCTCTCCCTTCAGGATGTGTTTGGTGCACATATGTGCGGGCACTGACACATTCCTCTGTTAGATTATCAACTTGTGAAGCACGGGATAGCCACTTAGTGCTGCTAAAGTGCTGTAAAACACAAATCAATCAATCAACCAGATAGGTCACTCAATGACCACGAGCTCCCTCATCAACGGCCATGAATTTAGAACCAAGTTCCATGTGGTTCCTGATTTAAATCAACTGCCCATCCTAGGTGTAAAATTCATGACTAAAGACAAAATTTCCTTGGTCCTGAACCAAAACACCCAACACTACAAGAAAATAGGGATCCTTTTTCTCCCAGAAATATCTTACAACGTCTGCATTCAGAGTATCGACCCCCCCACCCCCCCTAGCCCCACACCCCACCCTATTACTTCTCAACTCCCCCATAATAACCTTTATACCACCCTTCAAACAGACATACAAAACACTACCACAGACACTTTAGGCATATTTTCTTCGTGTAATAGATGTTTCCTCTCCATTTCCCATATATTATTTCAATGGAGAGTATTCATTAGAACCACCAAATTCACCTTTTTTTTATCTTTTATTCTTCCACAAATCCCAATTATTCCTTCTAACACATCATAACCTTACAACCACAATTAGTGAGTGACATTGCCAAAAATTTTATTTAATTTCCCAAAGGCTCAGGCAGCCATAAACTGGATGATCTGGTTGGCACGCCACATAAATTACCCATGGTCACAGCGTACGCTCGGTTTGTGATCCCATTCAATTGGGACATGCATGCGCCGGTTTGTTACAAGCTCAGGGCTCCTCAATACCCCAAGGTATTACCAAATGACGGCCTGAGTGAGTGAGTAATAGATGTTTAATGCCATTTCGACAGCTAAGGTCATATTCATGGCAAGAACTACATTACACAATTTCAGAAGAATGTGTCAGTGCCCGCGCATATGTGCACCACACACATCCTGAGGGGATAGTAAAGAGGAGATATAGACCCTTTTAAGTGGGCTAGGGAAGCCCGCAAATGACGGCCTACTGTAGGAGAGCAGCTCTCTTGCATCCTGATCCGTGTTTATACCTCTGTTTACCATTGGTACTGGAATGTTTGGTAAGACACATAATTATATTAACATCCTTAATTCCTGGGCCATGTAACCAGCCCAGGTAGGACTTGTCTTATGTGTCCATTTAGTAGCGTCATCAATCGTTCTAGCATGACAATGAATGATTATGGCATCATGTTACCCAGACACCCATTACATGCAAACCCACTTGGCAGAAAACCGTTATTTTGACGTAAAAAAAAACGTTTTATTTTGGTTCCTAAGTTTGCAAAACGTTTTTTTTTAAACGTCAAAATAACGTTTTTACATGTACTAAAAAAAACCACGTTATTTTGACGTTTTTATATCAGGTTAAAAAAACGTTTTTTTAACGTAAAAGAAACGTAAATAAAAAACGTTTTTATTTGGTTGAAAATTGGTTGAAAAAGCAAACGTTTCTATTTGGTTGAAAATTGATTGAAAAAACATTTAAAAATGTTTTTTCAACGTCAAAATAACGTTTTTTTTAAAAAAAAAAGACGCTTATGTGGGGATATTGCCCAAAGCACACCTATGCACCGCTAGACATTAGGCCTATTAGGCTACATAACGTCATAGCAGTACATGGGCCTAACTAACACAATAGACCAGATCATACCTATATTAAATCCCATAGCTTACCAGCCTTGTTCTTGCCCTCATGGTACAGCGCCAGCTCAGTACCGCCACCTGGTGGAATTTAGAGAAACTAACCATAGCGTCCCTGGATACAGAACCTGCGTAAGCCAAATGAATCAATTGAGCTCTGTCCTTATGTTTATACGTTGACAAAATGATATTGACCTTGTGTCCTTTTTCTGTATTGACTGTGGCCTGTCCGCAAACCATGACAGACAATCTGTAGGTGATGAATTGTCTTCTCTTCCTGTCGTTCTCTCAGCAGGCCAACCACCAACACAGCATCGGTTCCTTCAGGACCAGAGGCCAAGCCCAAGGAGGAGGGACCAGTACCATCAGGTCCAGAGACAATACCAACATCGAACAGCATGGTAACCTACCACCCGATAGCTTCCATGCTATGGAGCATTTCAGGAAAAACAAGTGACAATATTGCCATAGCAGCCATGAACTTTGGACCTTTGTAATATGTTGTGGAGACACTACTTCCCCCGACCCCCCATGCAACCACCCAAGATAATTATTTTTTGGACAAAAGACTGACTCTTATTTTTTTTATATAAACAAGGTCAACCTTTTTATGCCTTCAATAGATTGGCAAACTCTTATGATCTTATAGGTGACCTTTATAACATGACCTTTTATAATGTCACCTTAGGTGCTACAAGATCATCCCCATTTGCACACCTTTTTCAAGCTCAACTAGGTATGTATTTATGAGCTTTAGTCAGTAGCATAATTAAGTTCACATTTAACCTTAGGTTCTTAAGTTTGGCACAAACTATGTAGAGCGGGGCCAACAGTCAGATCAAATACTACCTTGACCCTGTCCTACACAAAATCTTCAATTTTTTATTTCCCTCTCTCTTCCCACAGCCAGTCCAAATACGACCTCGGTCAATTTATACTGGCTTAACATGTGCCCTTGGCAGCTTGAAGCCGAACTTATCTTGGGAAACTCCCAACCTTGGTTCGACTTCCCGGTGCCAACTCCACATACTGTGTAAATGACATTTTTCCTTCCTTTTCTTACCGGTACATCATATTTGTAAAAACTCCACATACCTCAGCTTAGACAAATGTATTTTCATACTCCATTGTATCAATACATAGCCACAACAAACTCAGGTACAAACAGTATTCACGACGTGCCAAAAATATGTGTACCCATTTATTCCTGTAGTAATAAGTATCATAAGGTTTCTTTGATCCAACAATTAATAGCTTGATACCGGTATCTCTTATTTTTGAAAAGTTCCATAAAGGAACCTCCATGTACACCTATTTCATTCTTGTACCGTATTTTCATACCGAAAATCCCTTTGTATCATGTACCTTGTATGCATAATACCCAAAATTGTCAATGGACTTGGCAAAAGCCATTATTATTAATGATTTTCCTCTCTAAAACCTTGTGCAGAGACAAGTGGGAATGTGGGGATTTGTCAATCGACCATTCTGGGTATTATTCATTATTTCACACATTTATAAAATACTTCGCCATTTACGCTCAGGACCTGCTCACAAGCTCACAGCTCGATCCCCCCCCCCCAGTGTGTACAGTGAGCTGCTCTTACATCACCTATACCAGGATGTTGTGAGAGCCGGACCCATCCTATTTCTGGGCACTGACTCACTGGGAGTATCACAACATACCGACATACCTGTGGACGCATTTCTAGGATGCAGGGAAATTCCACAACCTCCCTTCATCCTGATTGGTCCATCTATAAAGAGAATCAATACCAGGTATGGCGACTCGTCAGATCTGATCAGACCCAACCAGATCTGACCTGTTCCCACCAGGACATTTCATCACCCTGTGAGCTGCTCACCTTAGTATTTAAGACCTGGTGAGCAGCTCCCAATTGATCTATTCTAAGCTCATCTTTTTCCTACTTACATTATACCACGTATAACCTCCCTAGTATCTAGGACCTACGACAGGTTGAGTTAGGAGCTTAGGGGCAGAGCCTGCACGCTGGCAAGTGTATCATTGTTACCACCTATATGTACACTCTGTCATCATGCAATAAACAAGGATCAAAGAACTTCTCTGGATTCAGTGTTCATTACAACATCAACTTGTAACGGTTCGTTGACAATAATAACCACTCCCTAAAACATAGGCTTTTTCACTGAAACCAGTGAAACTATTTTTACCTGCTCCTCCCCCCCCCGTCACAGGGTCGAAAAATTGTTGACCCCTCCAGTCAAGGCCCTCAAACCCCACCAGCCCCCTCCCCAATGTTAAAAAATTATCACCCCCTAAAAGATGCCCTGAGTGTTAAAAGCTGAAAGATCCATTTCAAATCCACTTGCCTTGAAAAAATAGCCCAGATTTTGAGCGCGTACCATTTTTTGAAGCCCGAAGGGCCCTCGAAAAAATTCCCTTATTGAATTTGAAACCAATGTAAAGAACAATACTTCATAATTATCAGAATCAGATACACTTGAGTGAGTATTGAAATTAAATGCTGAAAAATGATGATTTTCATCAGCCCAGCTGTAGTGTAAATGGAGCATTTTTCACATCTGGAGCATTCCCATAGGGATAGCATTGGAAGTGTGAGTCACAAAAACTACCAGTCCTCCCAAATTCAGCACCAAATGGGCAGTACTAGAAATTGAAGTACAGAAACCATTCAAATATCAGGTGAAAGAGCATGACATGAATAATCTACATTTCAAAACACTTCAATGGGGACCATCCACAAATGACGTCATGCTGAAGGGGGGAGGGGGGCAGGACCGACATGATGAAATAAATTTTCCACATACCTTCAGCATTGCAAAACTGGCAAAAGACATGACGAGGGGGGAGGGGTGGTCAAAAATTTTGCATGACGTCATTTATGGATGGCCCCATGGACTATACGTCTCCACTTAACAGTGTCAAGTTGTTTAAAAACTTTACTCCAAATTACTATGGTCAACTTTAACACACCATAGAAACTGAACCGGTTACCAACACCACACCAGTTTGACAAGCAGAAAGGTAGTTGATGCCATGTCTGAACTGATTTCACTGTAACCAAGTTTTTGTTTGTTTGTTTGTTTAGTTTTACGTCCGGGGGCCATCAAGTAACTCAGACATTCAAGGTTTCTCGGACATTAAGTCCTTTCTTTTCTTTTTGGACAGGTATTTATATGCTGCTTGCCCGACACAGCAGTGACCGAATCTATGAATGACCGAATCTATGAGATGAATGACCGAATCTATGAGGAGGGTCGAGGGGGAAAACTGCTACCGGGGCTTCATTCCCCTACTCTTTTCGAACGATAGCAAGTGTTCTTTTATTTGCCTGGTCCCATAGGCAGGGCCAGACAAACCACGGCCTTTGATCACTCAGACGTGGTTCACTGAGGGGGAATCCCATGGCAAAAAACAAGCATGTAAGCCCAGGCCCGCGCATATGGACACCAGCTGCCCACATGCTCACCCCAAGACACAAGAAACCCCAAGTTTGTCGCGTAACCAAGTAGCCAGCATTGTTACCAACATCACTGCAACTAAGGCAACATGAGTTGTAACTGGTTCCTGACAGTGCCCTGCAGCCCCATGCATGTGTCATTTCCACTGGTTCCAAGATTCACCAAATTTGGACCTGTTACCCCATATTACCAAGCCTCTGTAGACTTTAATATCCATGATGGAACTTTCTAACCTGGATTTTCTGAAAGCAACGGTTCTCAGGATGAAGATGAGTACATCTTCATTTGAGAATAATGCTATTTTGAGCAGTTTTCCACAGGTGAAAGTTGCGCGAATTTCGTTTTCCGAAATCATGTGGCCCCTAAGGGGTAAAAAACCACATGGCGACATTTGGCCATTTTGAGGCAACATTCTGACATTGTACCCTTTTAAAAGTGATATGTGACATGAGAAAACAAGATAAAAACGACAAGGGACATGCAATACTTCAAAAATGTGACATGTGACAATTGTTAGCATATTTGTTAAAGGTGTACACTTTTCGGGCATTCCAATAGATCTATTACTATTAGAATCAAAAGAGCTTCAATAAATGAAAAACTGGAGCAAACCTACAAATTGTCATTGCAAGGTGTTTTAATGGGACTCTGAGGCAAATTGCTCCAGCAAAATTTCAGGTTTTGATAATCAAAGGTTCTAATAATAAAACAGGTTGTGTTCTAGAGGATCTATGGGAAGAAGAGGAATAGTAGAAGCTGTACAGGATAAGTACATCCCTTTGTCCTGATATACGGTATGCAATTAGGCACATGAATGCACCAGTCTTATTATGACACATAGGTCAGTAATGACCTCTCTTTTTGCTGTCAATAAAAATATATCTTATTTACAGAACCAAAATATTCTTGCATGCCCCCATATCCCCATAGTAATACTGCTGCGGTTCACTTCAGTGCATACAGGACACATAAGTCATTTTTGATAGATCTTGCCTCCCCATTCCTGAATAAACAATCCTTGATAAGCCATGGCCCAATGTGCTCCCAGCTTCCTTGAATTAGCCACTGCCCCCCTCTTGTCCCTCCCTGTTCCAACCAACGACTTTATTCCTCCCCAGGTCAAAAGAAACATTAAGTGAATGTTGATTAACATTCACTGATGGTTATTTGTACCAATGTTTGTTGTAAACCATTGTTTCAACATTGATCTGAGGTTTTTAAGAAAATGGTTTTCGATTCATGTCGATTTAACATTAAAAAAAAATTTTTAGCAAATAATGTTTTTCCATGTAGTTAATGTTGGTTTGAGGGGGGGGGGACCCGCCTGCCGTTTGGCACACAGCTAAAGAACTCTAACCAAGGTTATGGGACTGTCAATGGACTATTCTGTGTATTATCAATATTTTACACCGTTATTATTTCTTCGCCATACAGGTCCAAGCTCTGTTCACAAGCCTACTACCTACCCCTATCTATTTACTCAATAGTAGGCGGGGATTGCACAACACCAAGCCCCGCCTCCTCCAGTGGGATCCAGTGAGCTGCTCTTGCACCATCCCAACACGGATGTTACAACAGCCAAACCGGTTACTCTGGTCACGACCCACTGGAGGTATTGTGACATACCAGTGGATGCTATTTTGGGACTTGAGCATATTTCACAATATGTTCCCGTCCCTCATTGGTCCATGTGTCGAGCTGCTCTCTGCCTGATATTGCAACATCCAATGTTGCACCAGACAGAGAGCAGATTTCATCATACTGCGAGCTGCTCAGCTGGGTATATAATACGCCGCATGCTCCCAGTATCTCTACCTTACATCTCTTCACACCTGTACCTAAACCTCATATCAGAACCAACAACAGGTTGAGCTATAGGCTCAGGGGCAGAGCTTGGACACTGGCAAGTGTATCATTGTCACCACCTGTATGAACACACATGTCAGCTGTGCAATAAAGAGGATCAAATGAACTTCTCTGGATTCAGTGTTTATCACTTCACCCACATGTAACGGTTTGTTGACAAGATGGTAGAAAACTCCTCAGAATATCCCACTACAATTACCTCTCATAGCCATGAGTAATAGTGAGACAACACCCAAGGAGCCAGCTTCTGAATGCGTCTTTACATCACCTGGGCTAGACGCGCCCAACCCACCCGCATCTTTAGCACACCATTTCCAGAGAGAGAATTCCTCACCAGACGCACTCAAATTGGACCCAGTTATACCCATAGCCCTTCAACCACATGTACAACAATCTGTGAGTACCGGTACTGAACAATTTTCAGCCCCCAACCACCCGTGGTTTGGGAAAGCCCTGTGGTCATAGATTCAGGCTCTGAAACCTCCCTAGAAGCTGAGTATTGGAGGGACAGAATTGGATGAGCCATATCTAGGTGGAGATCAGCATATGAAAACGGTGTGGGAAGAGCAAACCATCTTCCTTCCAGCACCTATTCTGATAACCAAGTGGTAGGAAACACTTCTAACTTTTCAGCCCATATCAAAAGACGCTTAGAGCATGATTGGCCTGATCCTAACAGTGACCACCCCAGAACCTATAGCCACCCATCTACATCCGAGGAGGAGGAATTATACTACCCCCCACCTGTAAATACCCCAACCCAGTGCAGAACAAGGTCTGTAGACTCACCAAACAGACCCCAGGCCAGACACAGGAGGAGGACACAATCTAGCTTGCCTCTCAGGAGGAGAACACCCACTGGTTATAGACTTTTGAGAAGTGTGGACGGTGCCACCAGCAGGTCTCACCTAGTGGAAACCACCCCATTCTTCAATACAGGAGCCAGAGCACCTTACAACTCACCTCAATTCATAAGCTCTTCTGGTGAGGAAACACAAGTAACCTTCCCTCATACAGCCCCCCAGCTACGACCACCATGACGCAAGGAGAATTCTGGACAGGGAATGCACTCAAGCAATCAGCGACTCTTTCTCTGAGTTGCTCGCCAAACAAGTGAGTGCCTTGTCTACTGACCAGGGTGCACCAGAGACTAGATGACACCCACTTGGCAAAAAACATTATTTGGTTTGGATAAAAGCGTTTTTAAAAAACATTATTTTGACGTTGAAAAAACGTTTTTAAACATTTCTTCTACCAATTTTCAACCAAATAAAAACATTTTTTTTATTTACCGTAAACTCCCGCGTAGAAGACGCACTGCGCATATAAGACGCACCCCAAACTCAGCACATGCATTTTCGCGTATAAGACGCACATTTTAAGGCTGAAAGTTGTAAATTCAATACATTTCTATAGTAAAAGTACCCCTTGTATAAGATGCCCCCCCCCAACTTGAAGAAATTCTATAAGACCCCCCAGGCATTTGTTTGGCGTAGAGGACGCGTCTTATACGCGGGAGTTTACGGTATGTTTGTTTTACGTAAAAAACGTTTTTTAACCTGATATAAAAACGTTTTTATAAAAACGTCAAAGTAACGTTTTTTTTGAGTACATGTAAAATGTTATTTTGACGTTGAAAAAAAAAAAACCGTATGGCAAACTTAGGAACCAAAATAAAACGTTTTTTTTTACGTCAAAAAAACGTTTTTCTGCCAAGTGGGCATGGACTGTTGGAGAAAGCACATGGAGAGTGAAGCTGCCCACAATCTCAGAAGGACAGCAGAGGCCAACATGGATGTTCTGAGAAGGTCACATACCAAATGACTGAGCAGCTCAGCAGAAACATGGATTCCATTAAGACAGAGCTTTTTAAAGCCATGCAGGGCCAGTCAGTCAACAATAGTAGTTCCACGAGCCCACCCAGTGCTTTCCAGGACAGCGCCATCCACAACACAGCAACTGCCACGCCCACCCCACAAGCCTCGCTGTATCAAACAAACAGTGCTAGTGCAGCAAATTCACACCAGGTGGCAGCAGCAACAAGCACCCCAGCGCTAAACGCAAACAATCCCACCTCAGGTCAGATAATTAATAGTGTTTACACCCCTCCAGGATACGTAAAAAAATCATCCTACCCATGTGCGATTGCCTTAGCCCCCAGGGTATCCTCAATTAGCACACTCCACACCAGTGATACCGAATATTCTGTCCTCAACTAAAAAACAAGATCACTGGGTGTGACAGACGGTGAAAAGCTCACATCTGCTCAATTAGGTTCATTTAACAAGCCAGAACCTTTTGAAAAGTCCTCACCTTACAGGTCTGCAGGGAGGTTCCTGACTGAATTCAAATTTTTCATCAGAAATGTCCATCCCAAAAGACCTGACCTACATGCCCCATCTACATGTACACCTTCCTCAAGGGGAGAGCAGCACAATGGTTTTTGCTAATATAATAGACAAACCAACCATGCAGGATAAGGATGCCGTATACGAGGCCTTTCTAGCAAGATTCGGCACACCTGACCCAACTACCCTCCTCAAGGGATACAGGAGCAGGAAACAGCAACCCAATGTTTGTTTGTTTGTTTGTTTAGTTTTACATCCGGGGGCCATCGAGGAACTCAGACATTCAAGAATTTTAAACTATTCAATAGTAATGGTAGGCTGCGGGCCTACCTCGGGTTTGCGCATATGAGTGGGTGGGTGTGTGTGCGCGCGTGCATATATTTATGAGTCTGCTTGTAGCAGTGGGACACGGCTCGTAGCGGTGAAATACCACTCGTGGCTCAAGGCCCCTCAATGAGTCCACAGAGGACTACTTGGCTGACATGACCCTGCTACTGTCAAACAGCAGCCTGGATGAGGCCTCACAGATTGACTATCTAATTAATGGCCTCAGACCTGAACTAAAAAATGTTGTCCTTGCCAAGTCACCTAAAACTCTACAAAAAGCTGCAGAGTCTGCCCTTGACAAGGAACTGAAGCAATACAAATTGCCCAGGCCCAGAGCAGTCCCACTGAATTGTGGCCAGTAGGCTACAATAATAATTCCAAGGACAACAGGTCCAGGAAGGACAAGTATCAAAATGACCACAAAAAGGAAGATAGGCTGCCCAGTGGAAATCACAACAAACAGTATGAAAACAAATTCAAAAATGATTTCAACAGGAAATCAAGGTTGACTGACAGATCTGCCTCCAGGGATAACAGATCCAACTCCAGAAATAGATCTGGTTATCAATCTCTAGGAAGAAACAGATCAAGTGACAGATCTGACCAAAGATCCAGGTCATCAGAAAGCAGCAAGAGTTTCATCTTTATCCCTGTCAATGGGCAACCACACAACAGCTGTAACATGGTACCTGCAGACTTCACCATCCCAGACAATTGGGTGCAACATTCAATGATGAAGGCTAGAGACCCCACTCTCCGCAGAAAGGATAACAGAAGCCACATAGGGTCTCAATCTGATCATGATAATGACAATGCTAACAAAAATCATGATGAATAGGATTCAGGGGAAGGCGCTCGAGCACCGACTGACCCCGCCCCCACCAGGAAGAATCCGACCAATGGACCGACCCCCACTACTTTTCACTTAACTGCTGAAGCGGAAGTAAATTCAGTTAACCCTCACAACTCCAGTACCCACATCTCCCAATATATGGATTACAATGAGGACCAGGACTCCTCCACCGATGATGAAGCCGAGTATGGAGATCAGAGCCTGAGGACATCAATCCTGAAGCTGAAGATCAAGTCTGATCAATATGGGCAGCAAGGTAAGGCCATTCAAGTTAATACAGATCTGTTGACATAAATAACCAATTGTGTAGAGCTCTTGTTGATTCCTCCCTGTCTTTTATTAGCCAAAAAATGGTTCCTGAATTGAACCACCCACTAATCCTAAGCATGAATTTCATGTCAAAATACAAAGCAAAGATCTCCTTTGGTCCTAACACCTCAACACCCAACTACGGTACATCAGGGCAGTAAAAAGCATTTCCATACTATCCAACACTGAAGCCACTTTCAATGCCATGGTAATGGGAAATAGCAACATAGTGGGAAAAACTGGATAAACTGGAATGCAGGAACTACCCTACCGGTACTAATGAAGCATGCCATTGTCAGGCCAAGATCAACACTGAAATTGGTACCAGTAACTGTAGCAAACCCAAATGACTTCCCTGTCAAAATTAAAAAGCACATGAATCTTGGTGTATTTAGGCCTTTTAACATCAAACAGGCTGTCCCCATAGGAACACTCAACAATCAGCACTCACTCAACAATGTCAGCTGTGAAAAAGATTTATTCCCAATCAATTGTGGGGAGGATCCCATGGATCAACTCCCAAAGGGAAATAAACCTTTAAAATACAAAATCTTTCAAATTAATCCTAGACTTCAAACCGTGCAACAGACCATCTTACAGAATGTCCCCTCACAAAGAAATCTTCCAAAAAGAACTCTTAAGAAGCATCTTGAACAAGGGATAATTAAAGCATGCACCAAACCTTGTGAATGGAACTCACCAGCCTTTCTGGTACCCAAACCACAGGGAGACAGATCAGTTGCCTCTGGCTGGAGAATTGTAGTAGACTACACAACACCCAGCCCCCCACAAAGCCCAAAACAATATTGTGTCATTCTTGACCACACAATCCTGTTAGCTACAGGACCCAAATTTGTATAGGAGCCGCGCAGCCCCCCCTGCATACATCCAATAGCAAGGCTCCAAGCCATTTTAGGGAGACATACTTCTATGGGACGCTCGTGATTGAGAAATAGCCACCCTCATGATCAGCTTATAAGCCTCATCCCAACCCCACCTTATCCACTCTTCATCAATACACCAAACTCACCACACCCTTTCACCAAAGGAGCAAGTGTCCAGAGACCACAGGGCCCAAATGTTGAGACTACCATGCAACAAGCCCTGGTAGGACTCGTCTTATGTGTCCATTAGTAGCGTCATCAATCGTTCTAGCATGAACATGGTGGATTATGCCATCATGATGCCCAGATACCCATTAGATGCCAATGGCAGTGTGCGCCCAGAGTGTTTTGTAAAATGCAATAGTTGAATTTGCAGTCCACTTCAAACCATTTCATGGCAGCCTGACTATTTCTTAGTTCTAATTATTAACCTTTTGGCAACACCCCCTATTCCCCCCCACACAAACCTATCTTACCTTAGACTAACCTTACTTCAATATTATTCAACAGCTTTGATGCTCCTGAGATTAAACATGGACTCAACTCAGGGTGGACCATCCATAGTCTTTTAGGCCCAAATGGCATTAGAAGCAAGGCCATGGATCTGTTTGAGATCAGACTGACCATAATGGAGCACAAAAAAATGTTCACTGACATTAGCAGCACCGACCTAAATTTCTACTTGTCAAATGAAACCTTGGAAAGGGAACTTAACCCTCAGGACCCCATTGTGTCCTCAGCTGCCAAAGCTATAATTTTAGCTCTGTGTAGCGACCACCCCACTCTACCACTGTGGGACAGATTCAGCAGTATAACTTCCAGTTACATTGCACTACTTTGCACATGTACACTTTTTGCCTCAGAGCAACCCCCATGTGATTTACTATGTTACTACTCACATGTCGGCAGACATGGTGTCACAGTACAAACCATTAACCTTCAGGTACAGCTGGCAGTCTTTGAAATGTTCAAATACGCCCCACATGTCAGACGAATACTCCCGCCACTGGATTGACCCGTCTCATTTATTTTATGTCAACCAAACTGAAGTCAGGGTAAGATGCATCGGTTACAAGTTACTAGACTAGCCTAGCAACCTATTCAGTTTTAAGAAATATTCCCATAATGTCCTACTAACACCATTAACATACCCCCCCCCCCCCAATGTATTGGATTCCAAACCACCCACCACCCGTTAACACACATCACCTCACACTGTACCATGGTGATAGAAAAATAATGAATAGTAGTCGGTTATGCTGAGAGCGATGAAATATGCAGGGGAAGGCCCAATGGAGATATAAAGAAAAAGGCAGTGAGTCAAGACAGAGTAATGGATGTTTATTGATAGAACATTTTGTGAAGAGACGGATCAAAACAGGTTGGTGGTGTGTTTAAGTGAAATATATCACGCAGGTGATGGTGTTCGGGTCCATAATGAAATTTGGAGTAGAAAGCCTGATCGCTCCAGTCGGGAGATGAAAGTGTAGGGGCCGGCATCGTTGTATATATATTAGTGCGCTTCATCCGAGAGACGCGCTCGTGTGGTGCTCGTTCCTTCTATGCCAACCAGGTGTCGCTTCGCGATACCCATTTGGTACAAGAGGGGGCAGCACCATGCCTTGCGTCCAGCTTCTACTAAGAAGCGAGCCAACAAGCCACCCAACATTTAAGTCGATACGAACCATTACACTGGTGCCGTGACTAGTTGGTTCGGGGGTGGAGCGCGGCCGAAAGCCTCAGGCAACCCAATGCGGGTCCCTCCAGCCAAACAGGAGGCAATTCTAAAAGAATCCAACCTCAAGTATCGGTTGTCCTCTCTAGCCCATCGGTTGGAATTAAAAGAGAAGGATGAAAGAGAAAAAAGATAGCAAGTTGGCTGACCTAGAACTCGAGGAAGCCAATAGATGAAGAGCGATTGACAAGGCTAGAGCCGAGGAAGTCGCTAAGGCTCGAGATGTAAGCAAATTGCAATCCAAATTGCATGCCATGGAGGAAAAATTGAAAAGACTTCAGCTCCGTAAAGCGGAGACAGAAGCCAAGTTGGTCTCGGAACAAGCCGAGATCCGAAGAGACCACCGAGTACCAAAGGTCTCAAAAGGATTAGGCTGAGAAGTATCGTTTACTAAAAGATACTTTGAAAAGGGAAGCATTAGCGGCCCAGGAGGAAAGAAACCGAGCTGTAGCAGACAATGAGAAGATCCGATCCGAGATCTTATCAGAAAATCAACAGCTAAGAGAAGAACAGAGGAACTTAACCACTGATGTGGCAACCCTAACGATAAATAAATCCGCCATGGAAAGTTATTTACAGGAACAGGAGCATGCGAATGTTCCCCCAGGGAGTAAGGACCAAAATCCAAACTCAACTTTTGTCAAACAAGGAGACCCAGTTTCCTGTTCGACTCCAAAGCATCCGGCGTATAACCCATTCGTGAAAGATAATGCGACACGGAATGTGGATCAAGGGGGAGTCTATATTAGAACCCAAGATAAGAACGGCCAGACCAGCAGAGTTCGAATCAGTGAAGTCCCGATAGTCCACAACTTGGACCCGGACTTCGTACCAAGAGACTGCTCCGATACTAGTGCCGAAACAAGCGGGTTCCATATACATGTGGATCAGACAGATAATGTTGGGTTGGGTGCAGGTAACCCTAGCAACCAACAGAACCCACCAAGCAATGGCAGCCAACCTGGTCAGGCTGGTCCACCGCCTAATGACGGTAGTCACGGGGGATCTACCTATTCAAACGGACAAGGGGGTGATGGTGCCTTGGGTACCGGCCCCAACGCAGGGGGCGATGGTGCCTCGGGTACCGGCCCCAACGCAGGGGGTGGAGGCTATACGAACTCCAATGGTTCGCGGTGGACGTATAACCAACCACCACCACCACCACCGCCAAACAATACCAGTTTTGGCGGTATGGGAGGCAATCGAACCTTGAATGAGACCAAGGCGATTGAATGGAGCAAACAACAATGTAGTAGATTGATGTATGCTCACAATTCAGCCTGAAGGGTTGCCGTCATTCCTAAGGAATACGACGGTAAACGGCCATGGAAAGAATGGTTTGAAGATTTCATCAATGTGATGAACTGTAATGGATGGACCCCATACGAGGCCAAGCCACATCTAGTAAGATGTCTAAAGGGTGGGCCGGGACGCATGGCCGTCGAGCAATGGCGCACCTGGTATGGTCTCGCTGGGAGCTTTGAGCAGCTAGTCGAGTCTGCTAGTGGACTATTATGCAATATGGTCAAGGAGGATCCAATGGTTCGTTTCAAGAAACCGGTAATGGCGGCTTTTAACGAAGCCGAGGTCGAGGGCGAGGAAAGCCAGAATGCTATGGAATCTCCTGATACAGGGGGAAACTAGTGGGGGTTGTATCCACAGCATTGGGTATAACCCCAGCAGTGAACGAATGCCAAAAGGCTACCGGGGGTAATCCGGTGGAAGATTTCGAATCAATTTCACCTGGAGGTCGGGTGACTGTGGGTGCGCACCCCTGCATCCTGGCCGGGGCCAGGGACCCTAGTGCTAATATGTACGGTGGTGAGCATTTGGAGGCGAGTGGCCGCACTGGGGGAGAGGAAGGATGGATCAAGGAGTTGATTCGAGTGTGCGGGACACGCCTTCCCCCAAGTCATCCGTGTCTGGAATTTTTGAGAGGACTCGGATTGAATCTTGGTGATTCGGGAGACTTTCAACAGTTTACCAGTAACCCATCCCCTTTGGGAGGGAGACGGTGGTATGTACCCATATCTGTGGAAGGCCGGGTAGGAGAATTCTTAGTGGATACTGGAGCTAGCCATTCCTGTGTGTCCAAAAGATTCTTCGACTAGGTGGCCAGCAGTCATGAGAACCTCAAAACGGGGGTAAATGCCTGCACGGCCGACGGAAGCAGTATGAGGACTTTTGGTAGGACGTTTATGCCTATAGGAGGCAAAGAATTCGTTCTTTCGCCAACTATAGCAGAGGTTAGTGATGACGGAATCCTCGGATTGGATTTTGCAAGCTTATACGGGGCCGTCTTGGACCCGAGGGATGGAATGATGAGTATTCGGAATCCGTATGGCTTGCATGTCCAGTGCGTCTTGAGACAGGTGTCTTCGGTAGCTTCGGTTATACACACGGTGAAAATCCCTCCGGGCACCACTTGTGATGTCCTTTGTGGCGGATCAATGGCCCAAAAGGGTGTATCAGGAGTCTTTGAACCCGATACGGTATATTTATTGAGCATCGGGTTGGATTCAGTGGACACATTGGTGGCAAATGCAGCATGGTCTGTATTACCCATGACTAACCGAACTGGTTCGGTGGTTTACTTGAAGCGTGGCGACAGTGTAGGTGATATGAATTCGGTAGAACACGTCGCCGAGGCCAGGTTCAATAAACCATTAAACCCTGTTAGTTAGCATCCATTGGATGAAGAATTCCAGAAACTGATTGATAAATCAGATTTACAGAATACGGAGGACAAGGAATGCCTAGGGGACCTCCTGCGAAGGTTTGTTTGTTTGTTTGTTTGTTTGTTTAGTTTTACGTCCGGGGGCCATCGAGGAACTCAGACATTCAAGGTTTCTCGGACATTAAGTCCTTTCTTTTCTTTTTGGACAGGTATTTATATGCTGCTTGCCCGACACAGTAGTGACCGAATCTATGAATGACCGAATCTATGAGATGAATGACCGAATCTATGAGGAGGGTCGAGGGGGAAAACCGCTACCGGGGCTTCATTCCCCTTCTCTTTTCGAAGGATAGCAAGTGTTCTTTTATTTGCCTGGTCCCATAGGCAGGGCCAGACAAACCACGGCCTTTGATCACTCAGACGTGGTTCACTGAGGGGGAATCCCATGGCAAAAGACAAGCATGTAAGCCCAGGCCCGCGTCCGTAGGCAGATCCGATAAGGTGTTGCACACCATAGATGTGGGCGACGAAAAGCCTTTCAAGAACCCGTATTGTAGACTTTCTCTTAAGAAGAAATTGATATGCGAACAGGAAATACAAAAGCAACTGGACCGTATCCCCTTCCAAGGATCGACGAGACCTTAGATAGCTTGGGTGGGAACCAATGGTTCTGTACCTTGGACTTGCAATCCGGGTATTGGCAGATACCGATGCACCCCGATGACATAGAGAAAACAGCTTTCTCTAGCCATATGGGGCTATTCGAGTATAATGTCTTGCCCTTCAGATTGTGTAACGCCCCGGCTACATTTGAGGCCATGATGGAATCCCTGCTGAGTGACCTTCTGTGGAAGAAGTGTTTGGTCTACCTAGACGACGTTGTCGTATTCGGCAAGTCGTTTAAGGAATGCCACGCGAACCTGCAGCTGGTACTCGACCGGATTCTATCCAACGGTCTAAAACTTAAACCCAAGAAATGTAATCTGTTCAAGAAAACTATTACATATCTGGGAAGGATCATCACCCCTAGCGGAGTGAGTGCAGATCCGGATAAATTGGAAGCAGTCGAGAATTGGGAAAGGCCCACGAGTGCTAAGGAGGTTAGATCATTTTTAGGATTTTGTTCCTATTACCATGATTTTATACCGAATTACTCCCGTGTAAGCTTTCCCATGCAATGCTTAGCTCACTGGACCCCGGGTAAGGCTCGGGACCCATTCCCATGGACCAGCAAGCAAGAAGAATCTTTTAATAAAATAAAAGATTTGTTTAGGAATACACCTGTATTGAAATATCCCACTCCCGAGGGGCATTTCATATTAGACACAGATGCGAGCAACGACGCTATTGGGGCAGCCCTCTCTCAGGTCCAGAATGGAGTCGAGGTCCCATTGGCCTTTGCTAGCAACATGTTAAGCAAGACCCAGCGTAACCATTGTACCACTAAACGAGAACTCCTCGCAGTAGTGGTGTATACGAAGAAGTTTAAGCACTTCCTTTGGGGAACTGACTTTACTTTGTGGACCGACCATTTGTCTCTAAGGTGGCTCCTTAATTCTAAGGATGCTGAAGGGATGATTGGGAGATGGTTAGCTCACCTATCCGAATTCGGATTGGAGCACAAGCAAATCGAGCACCGACCAGGTGCTAAACATATTAATGCGATGCCTTGTCGAGGCGACCCGTCTGAAAGTGCCAGAATGCCACTTGTGAAGACTGCGGGGCCCAGGATGCTGTGGTCGCAGCAGTCTGACCCCACCACTGCACGCATAATGGAATACTTATGGATAGGTATTAAGCCGGCAAGGCCGATGTTATCCCAGGAAGACAGGGAAACGAGGCGATTGATAGCTCAATGGACCGAGCTGGAAATCCGAGATGGTGTACTGTGTAGGTGGAAAACCTCTTCCACCGGCGGTAGACTACTACAAATAGTGATTCCCACCTCGATGAGAAGGGATATCATGTATTATTGCCATGGCCACCAAACGAGTGGTCATTTCGAAGAAAAGGTCAATAGAGCGTCTACAAAGACGTTACTACTGGCCCGGAATGAGAAGCGACCTACTCCGGTGGATCGCGACTTGCCCGGATTGTTTTAAAAGCAAGCCGGGACCCGGCCTGGGCAAGCTACCCTTGTCCCAGGAATTGTTTGGTGTCCGATTCGCTCGAGTAGCAATCGACATCATCAGTGGATTTAAAACGACACCTAGAGAAAACACTTGTATGATGGTCGTAACCAACTACTATACAAAGTATACTCGGGTGTTTCCTCTTCCTAACCACAAAGCCGCTACATGCGCTGAGGCGCTTGTAAAAGGCTGGGTGCTACATCTAAGTGTTCCCCTTATGATGCACAGTGACCAAGGAAGAGAGTTCGAGTCGGAGTTATGACAGGAAATGTGCCACTACTTAGCAATATGCAAGACCCGAACCAACCCATACCGACCACAGTCGGATGGTCAGGTAGAAAGGTTCAATAGGACTTTGATACAAGTGCTAAAGCCCCTGGTTAATACCCACCAGGACGACTGGGATGAGCAGTGTCAGTTTGTAGTACACGCCTACAACAACACCGTTCATTCATCTACTAATTGCACTCCAAACATCCTAGTGTTCGGCGAGGACATAATTATGCCCGCCGACTTGGTGTACGGAGTGGTTGGGATAGACCCAGAGGTGCCCTGCACAGTGTTGTTTGTGGAGTCGTTAAGGGACAGGTTCAAGCAGGCATACGAGGCCGTAAAGAACTGCTGAAAAGTGCTAAATGGCAGAAGGTGGGTTATGACACCAATGCAAAAAGAATACGGTTTAATGTTGGGGACAAGGTACTAAGGTATTACGAGCCACTCGAACGTTTGAAGCTCGTAACGCCTTGGGAGGGTCCATTTAGAATTATACGCATCATCTCCGAATCAATGGTGATGATGGAAGACTGCCTTACTGGTAGGAAATGGAAGACAAATGTCGGAAAGCTTCGGCCCTGGAAGGGACGCGAAGCGGCGGAGAGGGAGTTCGGATACCAGCCACCTGAGCCCACGTCCAGTAAGCCCAGTGTGGTGGTACCAGCGAAACGCCCTAGAGGCCGGCCAAGGAAGGAGCCGGAAGCAAGAGCAGTAACTAAAAGGAAGACGACGTAAGAAATGGAAAAACGTCTCGCTGAAGGCATTACGTATGGGAAAGGTCTCGCCCTGGCTAGGCGTGACCCGGAGAAGGCCGTACGTAGAGCCGGGAAAAATAAGATGCTAACCCAAGGCGTTAGATGCAGTCCTCGGTTGAGGTCTGCCGTTACCTAACTCAGTACACAACGAGCTGCTGCGTGTTGTCCACCGTAGGCGAATAACATACGTTCCACGGCTGGGGATGTCGAACGCGCATTCTCCGGGTAGCTGTATCCAGTGAGCGGCGGACGGATTAGCCGGTACATTCGATTTATAGCGTTGTATATACCACCAAGCTTCAGACGATAGCACTCCGGTGGCAACCTGCGTCTCGTATACCGAGCCGAATTTTAGTTCGGATCTAGTCCGCTAGGTGAGGCCACGGGCGTGGCGGGAAAGCGCGGAACTAGGTCACCGGATAGCCCTTAGCGGGATCTCGCGAGACGAGAGGTTGGACGCCATTTTGGTCATAACTAGATCGGACTCGTGGCGGTAAGACGTCACTGGTTTTGCTCCAGTTATTCTACTCCCTCCGGCAGCCTATAGCTGCTTGTTTACCTCCCCCATTCCTGTTGGACGAATCCTTCGGGAGGAGTCCAACACAGCTGCCAATTTTTTAAATTGGAAGATCGTCCTACTGTGATGGCACAGGGGACGATTGACGGTGCGCGTCAAACGGCCAACGTTCAGTTCAGTTGGACGAAGGCGAGGACCCGACGGTCTTGTCTCGGGTTGAGGAGACTATGGACTCCTCAACGGCTGTTCTCGGACGAGAACCCGAAGTGGAAGAGGCCGCCCAGACTCTCTCTGCCATGTCGACTGAGGTCCCAGACAGGGAGCGGATGCCTCCTCCTCCTCCCCCGGAACCATCACCTACGGTACCGGGTGGAGCCCATCCCATTGATGTCTTGGACATTCCGCTGTATCCTCTGGGATACAGGACCCGCACCCAGTGCCTGGCCCATGTGGACGAGGAGGAGGGTGTGGTATACACCAGATGGTGGACGTACATCCCCATGCATCCCTCCATGTTTGGATGCGGTCCCTTAGCGGAAGTGCCTGGCCAACCCGAGAATATCCCAGATGATTTCAAGACTCTGGTGATAGACTCGTGTACGGACGAGTTGGCCGAAAGCATGCTGGTGTCATGGCTCCGCAACTACAGACGGTTGGCGGGGGCTATGGCCCTGGACGAAAACCTGGCCCGAGCTGTGCTGCTTTCCGAAGGCATAACCCGGAAGGCGAGCCAGCTAAGAGAGTCTGAATCCGACATGGATACAGACTCCACCGTCACACAGTCATCGGTGGAATCCGGACAGGTCAAGAAATTGAGCCGTAAGCCCGCGCCGAAGGCACCGCTCACCGAGTCTGATCTCGAGTTTGAGGACCTTCGGATCGCCATTGAAAGGTCCAAATCCGAGAAGGAACCAGGCGCCAACATACCCAAGGCGGCTGGTGAAATCTCGGAGGAGGACATTTCCCGCCAGCAAGCTGCTGTTGAAGCCAAGCGTCGCGAGCTTGACGAACAACAGAAGCAGGCTCAACACAAGACGAGTGCCGCCTCCGGCTCTGACTCTCTGGTCAGCAGCAGGAGAAGCACTCGGGCTAAGGACAAGGATCCACGCAAGTCGGATTCTAGTCCTGAAGCCCCGGCGCAGCCACCCAAGGCCAGCCACCGGAAGAAGAAAAATGGAGCGAAAGCGTCTCTGGCGGAGCCCGAACCCTCTACTCCCAAAAAGAGGGGCAAGGGCGACCCGAAGCCTGCTGCCTCCACAGCGACACCAGCTACAGTAGCCAACTCGGTTACTGCAGGACCCTCTGCTACCACCAGCGGGACGGCCGCCACGACCTCGGTTACGGCTTCGACTGGTACTACCACCACCAGCCGAGCCCAGCCTAGGGGAGCGGGCATCTACACGGACAGTGACTGCCCGCGTCAGCCAAATCTGATTTGGAGTCCATTACGACGTGGGAAAAAATGACCACGGACGTCCCGAAGGACGAAAATCAGAAGTGGATGTGGAAGAATGCAGCCGAGGGGTTTAAAGACTGTACCCCCGGCTGCTTCGCGGATTGTGCTTACGACACAATCCACTACATGTGCCCGGGCGCCGTCAATAAAGACGGTGATAGCGATGACGAGGAATGGATGAAGTCCGGTCCTAGCGACACGCCAGTAGGTAAATTTTACCTGATTTGGATCGACCAGCTCAAATCCAAATTGGGTGCGATTTATAACTACGAGGCCAGAATGAAAGTTCAGTGGGCAATGACCCAATGGGGACTGAGCGGCAACCGCCGCAGGTGCCCATTCGAGTTATGTCAGCTCGCGCTCACCGGCGAGAAGACATTCGAGACGAAGCCTCGCTTCGCTCGACACATTGTGGAGCACCACATGCACCACAAACCCCTGATGCAGTGCATCCCCGGAGATCGTCCGGGTAAGCTCTGTGACGGCACCTTCACCACCCACCGGCGCCGGGACCTGGCTCTGCACTTGCAGAAAGCCCACGGTACCGGCCTGGAAAATGGGGCTGCGTTAAACACAAAGGAAATCAAGGTGCAAGCATTCGAGCCCGAATTCTGCTCTTGGAGGAGTGGTAACCTCATGGCCTACTTCGCCGTCAACTACTCACCCACTAAGTTCGGGATACCCACCGAGGTGCACCTGAAGGTGAAGAAGTGGCGAGGCGACGACAAACGGGAGAAAGGAAAAGCCCGTTCGAAGGGAACCAATGGAGGTCCGGCTACGGCTACCAGTGCCTCCAAAAGGACCCGCGCAGACCGATCCGTAAGCCCGGCGGGCAATAAGGATCAGCCCAGACCAGCTAATCCAGCTGATCATCGCCAGTCGGGACAACATGTCTCGGCTTTGGGCATGCCTGACAACCAGACCCA
This sequence comes from Acholoe squamosa, assembly GCA_949317995.1. Classification (NCBI taxonomy): domain Eukaryota; kingdom Metazoa; phylum Annelida; class Polychaeta; order Phyllodocida; family Polynoidae; genus Acholoe; species Acholoe squamosa. Next base: position 18,689,382 of record OX439051.1, read on the forward strand.
TCGGGTGGTTAGCCAGGCATCTGCTCCACCTCCACCTCCAACACAGCACCCTCCGAGTGAAGCCACTGGTAGTCCGGATGATTGGAGCACCTTCTTCGGTGCCCCATCCGGCCACAGTGCATGGTGGGCCGGAGAAGGATCTTCCGGCAAGCGCCCTACCTATAGTGAGTATGCGGCGAAGTTCCCTTCTATGGGACCAGCGGGACCCGAATCACAGGTCCTAACCTCCTTGGGCCAAGCCAAAACTCGTGGTAGAGGCCTTGGTGGAATGGAGTCCACCCGAGCCCCCCCGGGCTATGGCCGAGGCCGAGGAGGTACAACTGTTGAGGGTCCCCACGTCCCTCCAGCAGGCGCTTCGCCTGTTACTGCGCAGGCCTCTGCACCTGTGCCAGCTATCGCCCCATCCGCGATCTCTCGGGTCCCCGTTATGGGACTGATAGCCAGTACCCTGTCAGGTCTTCAGGATCCGGATATGTTCGTCGATCATAGAGACGTTCGTACCATCGAGATCCAGAATGACCTGATGGCCGAGTGGCAGTCATTCCATCGCCAAAAGTCTATCGACTATTGGCGGACAATGACTGAAGCCACCTTCAATCTGGTATACGAAATCCAGAAGAGGGAGGAAGACAAAATTAAGGAGCAGGAAATGAAGAAGGTCGAGGAGGCCTTCCAGTCCTGCCGAAGGCAACAGAGGGAAGCTGAAAAGCTTAAGGAGTTATGTACATATTATTTATAATGCCCCTTTAATGTTAAATATTCTATACAAACATTATTGTTATAGACTGACCTATGTATATATATTGTTACATAACCTTAACAATAGGTAATTTTTAACACCAACCCTAGGTAAAGTCTAGGGGGGGTGGTGTAGGGGCCGGCATCGTTGTATATATATTAGTGCGCTTCATCCGAGAGACGCGCTCGTGTGGTGCTCGTTCCTTCTATGCCAGCCAGGTGTCGCTTCGCGATACCCGTTTGGTACAAGAGGGGGCAGCACCATGCCATGCGTCCAGCTTCTACTAAGAAGCCGGACGATCCGCAGAAGGAGACTGGACATGGTCCAGTCCCAACGTATGTACCAAGAAGAGAGTACGTAAATAAAGTCCTACCCGAGCGGTAGGGGAGTCTGGGGCTTTGCCCAACCCGAACTACTCGTGTTGTGTTAGTATCTTTAGTGATAAGCGAGCCAACGAGCCACCCAACATTTAAGTCGATACGAACCATTACAAAAGGGATAAAAACACCAATAGTCAAGGGGAAGACAGGAAAACATCCATCTGAAAATAAGAAAAGTAATTGGATTAGGACCGGCAGAACCAGAAAGGCTAATTATGAATAATAGGAAGAATATTAGATTAAAAGAGATGACTACTTTACAAAGTTGAACAGAAGTTAACAATAAATGGGAAATGAATATGAGATAATCAGATAGTGACGTCATGGTATGATGACAATTCTTGGAGCAGGTGCATTGAGATAACAATGATTGGAAATGAGGCTCCTAAGCAATATATTTATGAAATTCTGGGATGAAAACAGGGAGTCTTTTCAAAGGGAGCATGGAAGAGACATTGAAAATCGGGCACACATATCTGATCTACTAATCAGTAGCCAGATCCTTTAGCTCAAAGGAGTGGATAGCCTATACACATCAGGAATATTAGGATCATATAGGAGTGGATTAGCAATATTGGCAACTGCATGCACACTCAATAACAAACACACCCATCATTCACTGCTAAGACGATTTCAGGAAGTAGACCATGCACACTTAGTCAGAGCTCTAGAAGGCACGGGCCGGAGATTGCTAGCTCGGGACCAATTAACACCTGAGAAGAATGAAGGTAGGATTTAAAGGTAGTGATTAGAGTTAACAGACTCCAGGCCTGGGGAAGGCCTTTCCCTCTCCATGCAGGGAGCATCCCTGTATCCATCACAATGTTGGATTCCTATAATGATTATCCATCTTCCATATAACACACTACCCTACTCTTTGATGCTTGACGTGCTAGCGACTGAGGAGAAAGTCAATACAGCCTTCAGTCAATAAGGTATCTCTCACTTGTTTTATTTTAAATCCAACTACTACACAGCTTTATAGGTCTACTGGGCTGATGTGGTAGTAGATTCTACCCCAAAAGGAAGCTTTGAACACTTTATTGCTCAAACATGCAACAAGGAAGTAAGGCTAAAACAGCATGAAACTAATATATAATCCTTACAGTACAACGCAGCCAAGCACCCACCCCCCACCACCCTACACCCCCCTCTCAAAGATCACTCAATTCTATCACAAATCTGACAGATATCCTTAATCTTTTTAGGGCAGCAGCTCCTTTGGCAGCAGTCATCTTCATCTTCATAGTGCAATTTTATCGATCAGGCACACAAGATTTCATGAAAAAAACAGGAAGCATTTTTAGGCCTAACTATGGTGTTCTGTTCATAGAACTACCACAAACACTACTCGCTGGATACATGAATTACCCCCTAGTGTTCACACTAGATCTATCATTCAACCACACTCTGCAGCATCCCGAGAAATTGACCCCTTTAATCCAAATTGATCCCCCATCCTCACTCCAATTATTAATCAACCTTTTGTCACATCCAAAAGCCTGCAACTCCAGGGGAGCCCCAGGACAAATAATTGGCGACATTTTAAGAGCTTCTATAGGCCTTGGCACCCAGCCAGAAATAGATATTCTCAACTCTGAGATGACTGAATTAGAGCAAAGATTGGCCACCAAAATGCATGAGGTAGAATTAGCCACACATTTCTTGCTAAACATTTCTGAATTTAACTTCAAATCCTTGACAATGTCAAACCAGATTTTTTGAAGATGAATTAGAAATGAAATTATACATGAAGACAATGAAATAAGCTTTCAGGAACTGAAATAATTTTGTAGATATTCCAAGGAAAAGTGAATTTATGCCAAACTGAACAGGACATAATGATCGAATGGTAAGGAACACCTAATAACCAATATGTGCCCTCATTGCAGAGTTATGAGTAGATTATTATGGCTTGCTAATATTGAAACTATGTAATATCATTGATTTTCAAATTGACATATTTCAGAAAAAAATTCATCCACCACGATAAAATAAATTGCATGGGTAGGATGATAAAAATATCATCATATTTTATCATCAGAAAGATTTTTAGAGAAAATGTTCTTTTTGGTTGCCATGGCAACCAAAGGTAAACAAAAGTAACAAATGTTGCAATTTCTAGGCTGTATGTTGCTATGGAAACCAAGATTTCTCCTATAATGCATCAAAATATGGTCTCAATTTCGCTCCCTTCTTTTTCCTTGTGAAAAACTGACCTGAGACAATTTTACCCAAAAAATATTGATTCCTTTCATTTCTTTTTTTTACATTTCCCCCCTTAATATTGCTCAAACTATAGTAGAGAAAAAGTAAAACTTATCTATATTGATATCTCTGTCATTTAAAGGGAAATCGATATAGAGGCCAGTGCTTTTGATTACATGATTGATTGATTTGTGTTTTATAGCACTTTAGCGGCACTAAGTGGCTATCCTGTGCTTCAACTTTTGATTACAGAGAGAATATACCACAGAGCACAGCTCCAAAAAATTGTGGGATTGGGCTGAGTTATGAGGAAGTTAGAGAGGCTCAAAAATCGGGAAAAATCAGCAAGTAACTCGCAAAAATAAGCATCTGGTAAAGGAGCATAAACTCGCAAAATGCGTGTTTGATAGAAGAAGAGCTATAGAAATATTCAAACCTATCCTGCATTCACAACATCACCTTAACCCCAATCGCTCAGGTACCCATTAACTTGCCACTGTGGCGGCATTTTGGAAAACCGCCAGCCAATGTTTCTGGTGTAACCATAGTAACCACCCCACCCACCTTAAGGCTGCCCAATTTTCAGCGTCTTAAGGCCTTCCACAACCAAAATATCATACCCTGATTAAGGATGTACTCACCCTAAGGGAAGCTGCAGCAGGCATCCATGATAAATCTTCATTACTGTCTACAGAGTCTATAACACACCGCAGGTACCACCTCGAGTTTTCACCTTGGTACACCTGTTGTCACCAGCCATAGCCATCCTCTGCTGCGCTCTCATGTGACATGTGCATATATTCGTGTGACAGACCTGGTGCAGCTCATCACTATTCACAGCACTCCAACCATGGCGAACCCAGCATCTTGGACCAAACTCAATGGATTATTTAAGGACGCCAACCAGGAGTGGCCATCACGTCCAACCACCATGACTGTAGAATCACACCAGTGGATCCAACTACCTGGACGATACGACATGATGATGTCCACTGCAGTCGTCTTGGCGGGCCTATACATCCTTAGGGCCATCTGCAAGAGATTTGTTTGTTTGTTTGTTTAGTTTTACGTCCGGGGGCCATCGAGGGATTCAGGCATTCGATATCGGACATGAAGTCCTTTCTTTTCTTTTTGGACAGGTATTTATATAACAGCATTGGCTGTATGGCAGCCAAGATCCATCAGTTTGATTGATTGATTGATTTGTGTTTTACAGCACTTTAGCGGCACTAAGTGGCTATCCTGTGCTTCACAGGTTGATAGGCACTATCAGCGGAAATGGTGGTATGATTTGTCTATGTGGGGGAAGTAATCATCAGGTTTCAACTAGATGATATTGTAGAGCCCAAGGGCTTTTATATATCCCAATATTTCTTCTGGTTTGTGTTTCTCGAATAGTTCTTTCAAGCTTGTACAAGCGTAGTATTGTGCCCTGTAGGGACACTGTTGGCAATTGATGAGGATGTGCTCCACTGTCAGGGGGTTCTGACAGCGGGCACACTTGGGAGGGTTTTCTCTCCCTATTCTGTGGGCTGACAAGAATGGCTTCAAGTTCTCAAAGAACAAAACCTCCATCATGCACTTCCATTACCATTCCACCCCAGAACGAGAACCAGGCATATACATGGACAAAGACAATTCTCAGCGCATTCCAGTCGTTCAAAGAACCAAGTTTCTTGGTTTGGTCCTAGTTCGCTCACAGATAGACTATGGCCTATCCATCTACGGAGCAGCCAGTCCCTCATACTTTAAAATGGCTGAATCATCCTCAGCTTAGTCCCACACAGAAAAGGAAACACATCAAGCACTGCTTACCAGGCAGCTTTCAACGAACTGCGCGACGAGTATAAGGACTATGAGACCATCTTCACTGATGGATCTCATATGGCAAACAAGACAGCCTCAGCAGCTGTAAAAGGCCTAGACTCTTACAAAGAACGCCTTTCACATGAAGCATCTATCTACTCGGCAGAGTTGCATGCCCTCTACCTTGCACAAGACCATATAGAAACCTCAGAGGCAAAAGACCATCTGATCCTCTCAGACTCCCAGCCATGCAAACAGGCGCATGGAACCACCCTCTAGTAAACAAAGTGCTGGAAAGACACCACCAGTTAACAGAGGAGGGAAAGAACATCAAATATGGTTGGGTCCCTGACCATGTAGGGATTCTGGGAAATGAACAAGCAGACTCAGCTGCCAAGGATGCCCTGGGCCAGGCAGTAGTACAAATGCCACTTCCATCAACCGACCTAAAGCGCAAGATCAACAAGTACATATATAACAAATGGCAAACATCATGGGACGCAGAGGTGGGAAACCAACTCCAAAAGATCCAAACAAAGGTCAACATGACCAAACCCTACAAGTGCAAGTCTAGAAATGAAGAGAAAACTATGAGCCGCCTCAGAATAGGTCACACAAGATCCATCAGGTGACACTCCCTGCTAGCACTACTCATCTGAATGATGTCTTTTTTACGTAAATAACATGAGTTTTTACGTAAGAACGGCGTAAATTGCACGAGTTGTGCTAGCTGGGACTGCGAGGTTCGTCCTCAGGATACATTCTGGATGGAGGATTTTCAGCTTTCCACTAGCAAACGTGATCTACGGCAGAAACCTTTGGCTGACATCCATCGTGGCCCCCAAGTTGACACCACCTAGGCTAACCAAGCCCCTAGGCCGCTATCTTGACGCCTCTTGGAAGAATGAAGTCACAATGATCATCGCTGGTAGACTCAGAACAGTCCGCATGGAGAGGTATCCTCGGTGTCCAGTGTTCTGGAGGATTCCGCTGGCAATGATCCTGAGCTCCAACAGACCACACACCCTAGCTCTAGTAATCGAGCAAAAGGGCCAGTCTGACTTTCAGCTGACTCCATGCATGGGCGAGGTCTCTGCCAGCTTCACCCTGGTGTCGCCATTACGACCCAGGAGAGCGTCCCCAAAAAAAGACCGGAGACCCACAGCCATCGACGAGCCAAATTGATCCAAAGGAGGTAGCCTTACTAAGACCTCAAGAGGCCCAACCTCCGAAGGATATGTACTTATTCGACCCCACACTGGCTGAGAGGGCCACAGATTTTCTTGATGGTAGGTTTTTCTTCGACAATTCACTGAAATTTTTGGTTTCAATTCATGTGGGGATCGTCCAGGGTCCCCGACCATCGTTCCCTGCCCTCAAAATGAACCAGCCCAAAGGTTAATCGAAATGTCACCAAGGAATGGACCATACCATCTGCCTTATGTGGGGATGACAGCTAGCTCACACAGCAGTGCCGGATAAAGCGGTGAGACGCTGATGTGGGGATCCCCCTCCCCTACCACCATCACCATCCCCCACAGTACCCTAGGCCCCCACCGTGAACCCCACCACCCGCCAAATGTATCAGACATCACCCCCCCACCTAAACCAATCGCTCACAGATCACTAGATTAGATTATCAGCTAACCACAACTAATGTTTTACATCAAGTTAGGTCACTGTTTGCTCAATAGGTGCCGGCCGCAGCATCTGGCCGCCCCCTTTCCCGCCACACGCTGTCTTAAGTCAGCAACCCCAACGTCAAAATGACGGCCGTCACCATGACAACAATCAGTCACGGACGCCCAGACTTAATGTGCGTGTCAAAACAACAACATTGACACGTGTTATCAGAGTAGACTTGCTTAAGATTTCCCACCTACCTTACACTCAAAACCCGTTCTGGGAGCCCGCCGGAATGATGACGATGCTGAAATTAAAACCAAAATTTTCCCTTTGAAACATGAAAACCACCAATTAAAACCTCAAAAATTCCAAAATTGATAATGACCATTGATCAAACACCTACCTCCCGGCTGACATCGTCACCGCGAGGTGCAGGATGACTCTGTTGGGGAAGATTATGTCAATCTCATAGACTTCCATTGCTGCGATTACATAACCTATGACGTAAAAAACGCTGGCAGGCCGCTTTTATAGTGCCTTAACCGAGCATTGCGTCCATATTTTTCGATTTATTTTCTTTTTCTCAAATTCAAAAAACTTTACTGGCCCCTGCCACCACTAGAAAATACAGAAAACATAAAGCTCCCCTGGCCGACCAAGACCACCAGCGGGAGCGGATCTGAGCAAAGCTAGCCCAAATGGGCCTATAATTTGTTACACAAATCTCGCCATCACGGCACAGCGTCACCTAGTGCATTACCTATGAACTAATCGATGCATCCTTGGTTACCAAAGGTCACCCCAGAGGTTGACATGGAGGCCCATGCCAATACGTCGCCCCGCTCCCACCAGATCACCAAGTGACTAAGAGAGTAGGGCCTCTATAACATCAGAAGCCGGCGAATTAGCCTCAGTTGATCTGGATTTCAACAATCTGACACTCTCAGCTTTCCGCCCAATTAGACACAAACCTAAAAGGAGAGCTGAGGGCTGATTCATGCACAGATGACCCAGACAGCACTCCGACCTGCCCCCAAACGGCTTCCATCCTTGGCAGCAGTTCAGGCGCTGCCAGTGAATTATTTTTGCAAACAAATAGACTTTTGGACTTTTAACTTAAGATTGTGGGGACACAGTTTACAAATCCCCCCGACCCCATACAACTATATATTTGCATTTACATGAAAGTCATACATTCTATTTTGCAACCACCTCTCATCAATAAGCCTGTAAAAGTTTTGGCCAATTTCTTTCCTTTAAAAGGATCTTATGAGTGAAAGCACAATGTGACCTTTGTCTTGTCTCTCTTGGTGCTATAACATCCACCTTTTCAAGCTCAACCATGTATTGTATTTATGAGCTTTAGTCAGTAGTTTTTAGTCAGTAGAAACAAACCTCCCTCATTTTAATAATATTTAGCACGCTTTAACTACAACAAAGCTTCAGTCTCAGAGAATACTAACTAGACCAACCTTTTTGCACATAAATATTTGAAAATTGTTTAAACCACCAGCAAAGGTCAACAGTCCCAAAGAATACTAGCTTGACCAACCTTTTTTTTTCTCATCCAAAATTCTAAAATTTTTGCTCACGGCCCAGAAAGTGAACAGTCCCAGAGAATACTACCTTGACCTTCCTGCGCCCCCCCTTTTTTTAAATGCAATCTGCTGGTATTTTGTAATCCTAACAACTGAAAATCGATTTCCCTTAATTTGATACAACACCAAATCTTACTGACATTTCTGGTGCCAAGATTACAACCTTGTCTTTAACCTGCAATACCCTTAATTAATGCCTGTAATTATATCCTGACCTTAGCTTAGGTAACCATGTACATGTATCGTGTATATATTGTTATTCTTGCCAAATACTCAGGGATTACTGGTATCCAAAGTGCCTTAGTAGATTAGTATATTTTTGTAGAAATAGTTTCTTGTATTTCCTTTGATCCTACAAGGTATTTGCATGCTTCCTGTTTTCTTATTCACAGTCCCCATAAAGGAAAGCATTTCTGTACCCATCTTATATGTTGTATCTAATTGAACCATATCTTGTAATTCTTGTATAAGAGGCATGATACCCAAAATTGTCAATGGACTCGGCAAAGCCCATATTTTTACATTATTTTCCTCCCTCTAGCCTCGTGCAGAGACAAGTAGGAATGTGGGGATTTGTCAATGGACTATTCTGGGTATTATCATTATTTTACACCTTTATTAATTTCTTCGCCATACAGGCCCAAGCTCTGTTCACAAGCCTACTACCTACCCCTATCTATTTACTCAATAGTGGGCAGGGATTGCACAACACCAAGCCCCGCCTCCTCCAGTGGGATCCAGTGAGCTGCTCTTGCACCATCCCGACACGGATGTTACAACAGCCAAACGGGTTACTCCGGCCACGACCCACTGGAGGTATTGCGAAATACCAGTGGATGCTATTTTGGGACCAGAGCATATTTCACAATATGCCCCCGTCCCTCATTGGTCCATGTGTCGAGCTGCTCTCTGCCTGATATTGCAACCCAGCAAATCGGAGTGAACATAAGTCATGCTGGGTGAAGAATGTGTGAGTACATTGAGTGATAACGAATAATGTCATTTTGTGTGATACAATGTCAACTCTCACTCAGCTTGACAAACCTTCACTAACTTCAGTAAGACCTGAGATAGCATGCGTCAACATGTGTCAATACTTGTCAACTCTCACACCGCTTCACATGTCTTCACTCATTTCCATAAAGATGTGATGGGAACTGGGTGGGCATGTGTAAATACTTGTCAACTCTCAGGCAGCTTCACATGTCTTCACTTACTTCAATAAAGATGTGAGGGGAACAGGGTGAGCACATGTCAACATGTGTCAATACTTGAAATCCTATGTGATAAGCATTTATACAGTAACATATTGATATTATCTACAATCCCTGAACATCTATCTTGTTGCTGAATTCAGCTATTTGTCTCAACACCCTAACTTAATGTAGAACTTAATGTAGGGAAATTCTGGGGGATTCAGGCTGCCATATGGGAGTGGTCATTCTTTATCAACTTGGATGTGAGTGGGTGGTCAGAATTACATTGCTGCTTTTTGTTTATGACCCTTTCTTTTAATTTCAACAGGCATTCCGAAGAATGATACAAGGAAATTTAACTCACACAGCTGACAGAATATCTATCCATTTTCAAGCAAAGTGGGCAACACATGACATGCAGAGGAGAGATATCTTCAATAGGAACCAGCATGAACAGCTGAATTGATGTTAATAAAGTTATGAAATATCAGAAATCCACAACCATCTCCAACCCCCCCCCCCGCCTATCCCCCACCCACAAATTAGTCTGTGTGTCAACATATGTGATACTGTGTCATGACCCATGTGTCAGTGTGTGTGATAATGATGACATCATGTGTCATTGTTGGTGAAGGTTCACGAATGTTGACTCAATTTCACAAATTTGGCTGGGATGTTCACGCATGCGTCATATTTTGTCATGGTCCGTGATCACTTATGTGTCGAGTCCTAAGAGCGCATTGGGTAAGGGCTGGCGCAGCATGACAAAAGTTGACACAGATTTGCTGGGAACATCCAATGTTGCACCAGACAGAGAGCAGATTTCATCATACCACGAGCTGCTCAGCTGGGTATAGGGTAAATTTGGGTATTATCGTGCATGTTGTTGTATCACGTACCTGCAGTTAAACAAGTCTATTTGCAAAGGTTTTGAAGATTTCAACAAAGTAGTTTGATAACGTGGACCACAGGTATGTTTCCCATGTTGGACATGTTAGAAAAAAATGTCAAACTCATCATTTCTAGCATCTATATGAATAGCAAGTTCTCATAGAGGCCAATGGAAACTTGGATAAGGGTTATATCGCGCATTTCATGCTGTTATATCGCGCACCTATTCAGAGGTTGATGAATGAAATATAAAACAAAATTTCAGTGATGTGAACATGTCTTTGAGAAAGCCATGTGCGTTGTCAGCCGCTATTTTAGAGTTCTGGAATGCTATCCCTAACTTAGCAGGTGTGACAGCTTTGCCCGGGGGGCCACTTGAGGATATATAGAGACTATGTGCGTACACAAACTAGCGGGAAAGGGGGTGTTTTTGGACCCAAGGGGCGGACCCTCCCGGACCCGTTATAAGGGGTCCTTTTGGGCCCAATTTGGGCTAAAAGGGGTACCATTTTGAAGAGCTTTCCAACGGTGAAAGAATTTTTAAAATATTCCAACTAGAACCAAATATTTCTTGAAATTCATAACTTTTTTCAAGAGAATTTCTAAAGTTTTGGTCGGAAAGGGGTCCTTTTTTTTTTTTTTTAGGAAATTCTCAAATTTTGGTTGGGAAAGGGGTTCCTTTTGCAGGGAAATTTCAAAATATGGTTGGTAAAGGGGTATATTTCATTAAAATTTTACGTTGAAAGGATGCCAAAAACGAGGGTTTGTCCTCTTGGATGAAAAGGGGTACTTTTTCAAGCTATTTCCGGTCAAAAGGGGTATATTTTGGTGAAATTTCCCCCGCTATAAAGGGGGGGTAAGTCAGGGGCAATGTACGCACATGGTTACTATAGAAAAGATAGGAAGTGGCCCCCCCGGGCAGCTTTGACAGTAAACCATGTGATTTCACACCTATTTCATAGCTAGAACTGTGGTTGAAAATACAAGCTGCATGGGAAAATACATTCAGTTTTGATTGTATCGTGAAAAGCGTGATACAACCCAAAGGGTTACGATACAACCCAAAGAAATAGGGGGCAACTCAATAAAAGGTTCCATGCTGAACAAGCCCTGCCAGGTCGGGTTCTATCAGTGTATGACATAAGACAATGTCCCGCTGTACTGTGCTTCACATAGGGCCGATCATTTGGGTTGTATCATGTTTACCTGCACGATACTACCCAATTTTACCCTATAATACGCCGCATGAGCAGCTCCCAGTATCTCTACCTTACATCTCTTCACCTACGACAGGTGGAGCTATAGGCTCAGGGACAGAGCTTGGACACTGGAGAGTGTATCATTGTTACCACCTGTATGAACACTCATGTCAGCTGTGCAATAAAGAGGATCAAATGAACTTCTCTGGATTCAGTGTTTATTACTTCACCCACATGTAACGGTTCGTTGACAGGACTTTCCGTCTAATCGAATAGGATTTATTCAAGAAAAATCGCGTAGAATACTGTTGCCAAACATTAGCCCTAAACTGAAGCTAGGGGTGCTGGGTACGAGTGTGGTGGTTTCTATGAGAACCTGAGGTGAAGATCAAGGTCCAGAAGAAAACTGCAGCCTTGTTGGCCCCCCAGCCTGGGGTTGTTGCGGCTGTGTTGCCCGGGGGGCCACTCACGCAATTATGGATACCATGTGCGTACACAAACTAGCGGGAAAGGGGGTACCTTTTTGTTCCCAAGAGCGGATCCGCCCGGATCCGTTAAAAGGGGTGCTTTTGGGCTCAATTTAAGCTAAAAGGGGTATATTTTTTAAAGGCTGTCCAATGGTGAAAGAATTTTTTAAATATTTCAGCTAGAACCATAGTCCTTGTTTTTTTCTGAGCAACTTTAGTTTGGCGGGAAAGGGTTATGCTTTTTTTCAGGAAATTTGGCTGGGAAAGGGGTACTTTTTCCGGAAATTCTCAAAATTTGGCGGGGAAAGGGGTACTTTTTTCAGAGAGCACTCAAATTTAGAAACGAAACTGGTTATGAAACTATTCTGACCAAAGAGTGCCTAAATTGAGGTTTTGTTTTGACAGTAGGAAAAGCGGTACTTTTCCAAGCCAATTCCCACCAAAAGGGGTACATTTTAGGTGAATTTTCCCCCGCTAAAAGGGGTACCAAGTCAGGGGCCGTGTACGCACATGGTTACTAATACTATAGAATTATAAGGACTAAGGAGTGCCCCCCCCCCCCCCTGGCCCTGGGGCTGGGCTGTGTTGGACATTGAACCTCAAGTAACTCACCAGATTTTAGGCCCAATAATGTCTCAACATTTTCTAGTGGTTTGACCAGGTTTGTAAGTGGAATTAGTCAATAAACAACAAAGAAAGCAAATATTTACCTAGATCTATCGAAGATTCGAAGAAGTGTACTAGTACAACGTCCAACGGCAACGCGCAGCAGACGAAAAAAGAGACGCGGTGCGCAATTTCGTATTTCCGGTCAACACTCGCTTTTTTTCAACTCTTTTACTCTGTTGCAGTTAAAAATCATACGGATCTAATTTCTTCCACCATTAAGTCTATCTAGATCTTAAAAATAAAGAGAACTGTACGTATATGTGTAGCAACGAAACTATTCTACGAACGAAGATCTAAATCAGATTTTCAGATGTAAACAGAGTCGGAGCGTGTTGCATAGCAGATTGCAACTTTCAAATCAAGATATTTTCTCGTCTTTGATGGTAAGTAGCCTACTTAGTAGGGTATACATTCATCTTTGTGTGCATCCTTATGCCGTGTATATTCACTGTCAACCATGATATTAGTGCTGATGCATCAGTGTCGCTGACACTGACAGTGACAGTCTGTGTGACTGAAGCCCGTGCGAAAAACAACAACGCCAACGGGAGAATCGCTGATTCACTCAGTACTCAGTCTTTTTGACTTACCGGGGTAGACTCTATGCACTAAAAATGCAGTCTCTTTTTTACTGTCCTCTCCAAGAAACTTAGAAAGGTCTGAAATTTTGTTGTCACCCACCCCCCTCCGTGATGGGCACCCAAAATTAAATTTTTAACCATCCAATCGAAAAATTATACCCTACTAGATTAGTAGTCCTAGGGGCTGTGTACAAATGACGTCATGCTTTTTTGGACCATTTTTGACCCCCCCTCCCCCCCTTGTCATGTTTCGTCATACAACACTTGACCCCCCCCCTTAACATGACGTCATGTAGAGATACCCCCCCCCCCCCGCCCAAAATGCATGAATAGTGTACAGCCTAGATAAACAAATTGAAATGGTTCTAAGGGACATAATGGGTGTGAATTGGCAATCAAGGATACATGCAACATAAAACAGATGAACTAGCACTGATCAACAAAATTAATGAACAGAAAAACATGCCGAACACTGTCAGCATCAGCTTATGAGTCCCTCTATGTGGATTGAATTTCCATGCCTTATACACAGAGTACTATGCTATGGTATTGATCATACACAAGTATTTCCTGTCACAAAATATCCTGAAAAAAAATCCTGTCTAGATCGATAGTCTATTACATGATAAAAGAAAAGGATCAAATTGTCAGAAGACCATCAATTGCAATCAGACATACAAAGCAGTCAGTTTTTACTGTAGAACCTGCATATAAGGCATAGCCTCTAGAGTCTCATTCAGACAAATGAGAGTAAGGTTGTTTGTTTCCAAGGGAGAAATGATTTTGACACCTCAAGGTGGGGGAGAGGTCAAAAAGATATCATGCCTTTTCAGTAGGAAAGCCTGTGAATTATTGTAGAACAAGAGGGGTGACCACAGAAATTGCAACCTGTCCAAAGGGAAGGGGTCAGAAAATTTTCTGCACCTCTGCATGGAAATCTACTGCATCCCTCGCAGTCCATAAAACATGTGGGACCAAGGCCATTGCTGTGAAAATTGCTGCCGGGCCTGCAGAAATGACCAGACTGTGGGACCGAATGACTGACTGTAATCTCAAGACCTTGTGTTCTTGAGGAATCCGGTACTGCAAAAAATCAGTCTGAGCCTGCAGAACATTAATGTCTGCAGGACAGAATGGCCTGTTGATAAGTAATGAGAAATCCTTAAGTTACCAATGGGTTTTTGAATTGTGAAATATATCATATAGGATAGAATTTAGGTCATTTTGAAGCTTTCTACCAAATTCTCATGGTCAGGGAGCTTCTTACCTGCAGGGATCAACCTATACATGGGGTCCTATGTATGGTAAAACGTGTCCAACTAAAAGGGTATTTCAAAGTGTTACGGGGCCTGGGTTAGAGGTAGGATAGAGTAGGCCTAGTCAACCTACACTGACATTGATGGGAGTGATACTCTTTGAGTGGGATGTCTGAGGAAAGCATGCCTGTATTGGTATTTCATATCAGATAAATGCATTAAACTTCTGTACCTTTACAAATCTTTTTTTCTTGTTAAAATTTGTGAATTTTTGATGACATGATGTCATACAGCCCATGACCCCCCCTCCCCCCCTTGTCATGCTTGGTCATGGGGAGTGGGACCCCCCCTCCCCCCTCCTACATGACGTCATTTGTACACAGCCCCCTAGAAATAGGTATGTCACTAAAAATTGAAAAGCTGTCTGATCAGACACTAACATGTGTCTCTAAAGACTTTAGAGACACATGTTAGTAATACTATGCTTTTGGAATTTTTCATTTAAAGTGAAAATTGATGAAGTTATGGTGGTTTTCATGATCGAAAGTGGGCATTTTTTTCGTCATCATTTTAAACTGTACAAAGAAGGAACATGTGTGACCTTTCCATGATTTTAGTCTGATTTTTAAACTTGCTGTATCATGGAAAAGCTTACATCCCCTGAAAGCCTGGAACGTTGCCATCACAATGCAGTTCATCCCAGGTCATTCTGACCAAAAGAAGTGGAAATATCAATTTTTAAAGATAAAAAGTTAGTAAAATCCCTTAATTTGGGCAGAAATTATCAATTACAAATTTCTGCTGATCCTAGAAAACTATGTGCTCAACGATAGATTTCCTTCATATTTGGCAGAGATGATGCTAAGACCATATACTACCTCTTCTATATGTTTGATTTACTTCCTATATTCCTTCATGTATTTGATCAGGGGGTATTGATTACATTGACCTTATTAAGGTGACAATTAATTAACTGATTAGAGTTGTGAAAAAAATCAAACACTAAATTGAAGGAAATTTTGTGTACTTGGGGTACAAATTCTCAGGCAGTTAAACCCTCCAATATTTCCCATGGTTATAAGCTGATCACTGAGACCTGTCCCTGCACAAACCTTCCAAGCCTGGCACAGTTTTCCATGACGCAGTCCAGGCTCATATCAGCCCTAACGCTGACATACCTACTAGAAAGAAGAAATCTTTGCCAACATTATGCCTTTTGAATAAATGTAATACAGTAACTAAAAGAGAAGCAATGCATTTTTGAATATAAAAAAGTTAGGAGTATTTTCTGTCACCAAAATCTCCAATGTGAGACCGGTGGTCCTTCCTGGGGCTAGGCAATATGGCCGACTACAAGGCCACCAGTGAAGGAACCTGTTACATAACAGGTGAGTGGAAGTGGTGACATCTGGTAATACATTTGGGAACTGCTACTGCCCATTTATCACCACTTATATGCGCGCATATAAGTAGCTTGAAAATTAGGTCAAATCATGCCTCACTGACCACACTCACTGAGTGGTGCATTTTTGACATTATCTCTTGTAAATGCTCATAATTTTGTAACAGTTTAAGTTAGAGAGAAGCCAGTCACATCAGTGGGCAGAAAACAGTTTGGTGGTTCTGGGGGTATAAATTTGTTTATGATTTGGTATGGAGAAGTCTATCATATTTTGATGGAAACTCAAAATTCCCTGTGGTGGAGTAAAATGACACAGGTCAGTTTTGTGCAATTTTAAGCAAAATATGCTGTTACTGTTTTACTTCTAGCACTTTTCAGCACACAGATAGATAGGAGTAGATTTTAGATTCTTGTAGAAGACAAAATTGCTGACATTTTGGTTGTAGTTCTAAAAGGTGAACAAATACTTTGAAATTTAAAAAAAATGGTTAAAAATCTGAAAGAAAAACAAAACATGCTATACACCAAATTAAAGCTTAGAATCTCAGGATTACAGATATGCCAGGTGTAAAAAAAATCAAAAACAGTATTTTTCACAATATGAGTTTTAAGAAAAAAAAGTAATTAAATCATTTTTAATTCAAATTAATTCGTCAAATCCTAGGATTGACAACATTTTCATCAAATAGTGCAACTATATATAATGGAATCAGTGTAAAAACATGTGTTTAACATGGGGATCATAATTTGAGATGAATTAGGTCAGTAGGTCAAAGGTCAGAGTCCTAAAATAGGTCATCTTCTGCTTACTATATGTATGTACTTTAGACCTTGTGACAGGTCTACCCTGAGTTCGATTAGGGGTGCAAACCTGTACTTGTAATTCTTATTGATGCAGCATCGGCAACTAGTAGGGATGTCATTGACATCAACCTTTTTCCTATGGCGATTATCACGATTTTTCTCTCAATATTGTGATTTATTGCAAATATTTATTAATTTTGATGCATTTGAAATTTGTATGCAAAAAAGTCTTGAACATGATGGCAACCAGCATTGTATATTTGCATTTTCAGCTGGGATTATAATTTAGTCCGGGAAAATGATTATTTTCAGTCAGAGAGAGTCAGGGAATTTTTATCTGAAATTATAATTATATAATAGACACAACTAGGACAACAAAACTTCAAGTTTAACAGGCTTTATTAAACCATAGTAATAATGTCGATCACAACGTTTCAGCTGTAGTTAGCCTTCATCAGAAGTACTTATAGGAACCATAGTCGAACATGTGGTCCACTTGTATGTGAGGAAACTGTTGTAGCAGTAGTGGATCACCCCCTTAATACGGGGCTTTAGCTGTGACAGTGGTACACACTGAACCCATACATCTACTCGCTTCAAGATTTCTTATTATTCGTTTCATTATCCTATGTTAGGTACAATAGAGCTAACATTTCCCAACAAAATACAGGGATGGAAGTCTTCAGGGCTTTCCTTACCTTAGGCATTTTTCAATTTCCAAATACCTATACATTTATCATATACTATTTTATTATTCCATAAATTGTAACATATTATTGTATTAATCAAAGAATGTATAAGAAATTAATACATAGGTTGGTTCTAAGAGCTATAAGAGCGCTCAAACTTTATATAAGAGCGTTCATGCTTCACTGCACACCAGCTATATCAAATATACATAAGTTACATCACCAAAGGAACCGACCTCATGGTCCACTGCATAATATAATGCTTGTAAGGGTCTAAGAGACCGACCTCATGGTTCAGTGCACAAATTAATAACTTGTAAGTGAATGCAACCGGCCGTTAGGGGTGCCTGGGCACCGCTGACGCCGTCACGGGTGTCTGAGCACCCAAACACTGAACAGTAGCTTACATAAGTCACGACGCCTTCCGGTCGCTCTAGCGTCGCTCCTGAGTGACATAGGCCAAATATCAAAGCATTTATGGAAAGCCCATAATTAGACGGTCAAAATGAGCCCAATAGCAAGGCGGAACTCCTATTATTAAGGAAGTTACGCCATGGGGACTAATTCGACCTCAGAATGCGCTACAGACGAACCAGCGCGAGTTACGCGCCCGGCAAGCGGGCATTGGTAACTTGGCATATTCAACTCCGCGCATGCCCAAAATGGCGGTTGTAACGGCGTAAACTTCCGAGATATGAGGGTTTGAAGTTACAGAACCGACCAAGACAATGGGGGGCATGGCGGCGTCCATGGGGGTCCTTTGTGCACCCAGTGACACATGAAAGACTCCCCTCAAACAATTGCAGAGTTAGGCAGATGCCACTGGCTCTAGTCAGTCTGAGGTGCAAAGCCAAGAAATGGTACAAATAGCCTGGCTGCTCCTCCTAGAAATCAGAATCACCAGAACCACTCCAGAGGTAACATCTCCAGTCATCTCCTGCTACCTGCTATAGCTCTACACTATGGTTAAACTATGCTAGACAGCCATAGGGTTCAACCATTAGGGGCCAGAGGCTATCTCCTACAAGACATCCACCAGAGGGTAAAGTTATACATTATTACATTATTCCTCTAAGCAGCAGGCCAGGAGCTAGGTGTGGGAACCCACCTAGAACTATGCTGGACATTGTATTATTATTATTACCTCACAGGTGGAGTGGAACAGAACATTATACTTTATGAACACTGTATATTTACTGTATGTGGAAATTACCTGCATACTAACAACTGTGTGATTGATATTTCTTACATGTTGCCTAAAGCTGAATAAACCGGTGATAACTGGAAATAACACTACTTATGAGAGCTTGTTGGATTTACTCTATATACCACTAGTCATATGATATTTCTCATATGACAACTTGATCATGCACAATTACTAGTATGACACATTCCTATATATAATACCTATTCCCTATTATATAAAGGATTGTAGTCACTTTCATCTATGCATATACAGTCAACTCTCACCTTATGAACACCCCTCCCGTGCGACTACCTCATTATGGAAAGACTGAAACAATTTTCTCAATATTTCAATATAGAAAAATCCCTCTAATACGACCACCCCTGTAATACGACCACCTCACCCTGTGACCACTAAATTCTGAGTCCTAAAAGATATCTTCCTCCCTCTAGTGCGACCACTGTATAAGGTTAGTAGGTGGATTACACGTTTGTTTTACAGTACAGAGTAAGAAAAAAGTAAATCATCAGCAGTGGTCATCCCATGTGTGGCTATCTCATAGCCTGGAGCCCCCGTTGACGCCCTTCCCCCTTTCAACTCACTGGGCTCAAAGGTGTGAATGCGGCATTGTCGGGGGGAGGGGGGGGGGTGGAGACGGCCTCAAAGGCACTCACACTCTCAGTACAACTGTAGCTTCAACTCACATTGTGATTGAATGTACTCCAGTGTAGGTAGCATTGGTTTACCCATGACGGGACCTCTTCATCCATTTCTCTGTGGGTATAGGTGTGGTGAAAATCTGCCAGACGCTAGGGCCTGTGACAGGACTTCTTCACATCTCCCCCACCACCCCTATTCCTCTGTCGGTTTTAGGGTGGTAAAAAATCTGAGAACGCCAGGACCTATGATTATGACTTCTGCACCTACCCCTGTTCTTCTCACTCAAGACTCAAGTTGGGCCAATAAAAGTTAAATTTCCGGTCACCCGACCTACCTTATGTAAAAGGGGCCGACCTCAGATTTTCAAAAGGAAATTTTCTTATTTACATCAATATTTTTCATATTTTTAATACATTTTCCATATTAATTCCACATTTCTAATTTCACATTAAAAACAATCTGACTTCCCTTCCTCAACTTTTTGGACCATGTCACCTGAAACCTACAATTTCTTTTATGCCATAGTGGGTATAGGGTCACGCAGGGGCAGATCCAGAAGAGGTGGTCGTGGGGGGGGGGGGGCGCTCAAAGTGAAGAAAATTTGGTCTAGGGGGGCACAGCCAGGGTTTAATACCCCATACTTCTATAACTCTCCCTATTGCGACCACCCCTCTAATGTAGGCACTTACCTAGTTTTCAAGACTTTGTCCCATGCATTTTATCTTTTAAGCAATGGATAGATCTCATCAAAAGAAATGGATTTGCTCTTTAAATGAAGTCTTTATGCCAAGTATAAGGGAATTTATGAATGATCAAAGACCCCAAATCGAACCCAAAGTTCTGCCACTGTTAGGAGTTTAAATAGGGCCCAGATTTATGATCAAGCATATCTGATACAGGAGTGGCTACATCTCTTAAATCATTATTTTGGACTATTTTCTTTTCATGTATGGAAGAGTTCCCCATAAAAGGTTGAAAATCAATGTATCATATCAAAATTTAACAATTTAAAGGGATTTTATCTTGACTTAATATCATGTGTGATTTAGCGATCTCACAGAATTGGCGCAAAATTATGGAGTTGATATGAGATCTTTAATCGGTCAGAATTTCCCTTTAAATTGATGTAAAGACTTCATTTAAAAAGGAAATCCACTTATTTTTATCAGCTCTATCCATTGCTATATAAATGATATACATAGGATTGGATTCTAGCAAACAGACAAGGACCTAACATGGAGAAGCTGGTGGAAGGGTGATAGCAAATGGCACGCTAAAATTTTTGTGGGGTCTGGCAAACATCCTGTTCCCCTATGAAATGAAAAACCCTAGACAGTTTCTAAACCATTTTTTTTCTGTAGAAAGTGTGGGAACTATTCTCTTTTATGTGAGATTTGGCCTTTATACCAAAAAATGCTTTCAAAGTTATGAGGTAACTTCACTTGGGGTGAATGGGATGTTTATCTAAATCAATTATTTCTCAAATAGATTCTTATTAAACCCCTAATCAATCCCTTTAAAATGAGCCCATGTTTGTTAAGATCCTCCAATAAATAGCTAAACAATGAGCTTGCAAAGAAAGGAGAGTTTAGCACTCCCCAGTTTCAGCTTTATCACAGTTTCACACCTCCACTGCAGCAGAAGCATGCACTGGGGGTAGGTAAGTGCCTATCTAATGCGACCATTTTCAGGTAGTCACAAAGGTGATCGCATCAGAGGGAGTTGACTGTATCATAGATATTTACATAATGTTTTACAGATAACTATGGAGGAAGTTGACACCCTGAAGACCCTGGAAATTGAGGAGCAGAACAAGCGAGTGCGTGAGCGGCTAAACCGCGATAAAGTAAAACTATGGGAGTTACCACACACAAATGAAGACGGCTCAAAAGGGGACACACCAAACGTAAGTGTGAAGACTTTCAGCTTTTTCAAAAGGACCTATTTAATTTCATGCATACAAATATTACCCCAACAGTATTAAGGGTAGAGGGATTTTTTACTTCATAAAACGTGAATCTTTTATTTCAAATATGATGTACAGATTTTTGGAAGGGCAAATGGTCTTTGCAGGCTATTCATCCAGTGAGTGTCCACACAGAAAGAACAATTGAGGAAAATTAGTTTATCCATTTGCTTATACATGTACAAATTTGTTTAGGTAACGCTAAGAGCAGAGATTTTGCCTGTCATCCCTAGCTACTATTTGATGAAAAACTTGTGAGAGTCTACAGAAACGAAACAATGATACACCAAAATATGATTTATTATGTTGAGATGTTATTGCCACTTCCACAGGAGCTGATTGATAAGTACAGCATTGAGTTGGAGCTGTCCATCGACATGGTGACCGAGGTACTTGAACGACTCCGATGTCATGCGGTTGAGAAGCTCACTGCCCGAACAAAATTCCAGAAGACAGGTGTTGCAACATTGAGAGTGAAGTTGGCAGGATGTGTCCCTGAAGAGGTATTTAAAGCGGATACATGGGTTTCTACAAATGTGTGTAGTACCATAATCTCCTGCATATAAGGCGCATCCCGCCTATAAGAAGCACCTAGAGTTTCAAAATATGGCCAAAAAATGAAAAATTCATAACTTTTGTCCCACTCGATGAATTTTCAAAATTGAAAAAGCTATGTGTTTCTTAGACCCCCTGGACCCCATATGCTGCTGATTGGGTACCGTTATATGAGAGTATAACATATCAAAAGAAAGGTTTTGGTCACAATGGTGTCCCCTGTGCGGATTCAGGGAGAACTAAAACGCCGGGTATAAGACACACCTTATATGCGGGAGATTACGGTAGTATAAATATTCTGATTCACCAAGAGTTTATGTCACACTTGAAAAACATTCTCTTATCAATACTATATTAATTTGATTCCTCATTTCCTTAGGCACAACGGTTTACCAAGGTGCCAGGAATCAGTATTGAAGCTGCCCTCAAATTGACTGGACTCGAGCTCAAACAAATGATTTGTGAAAAGGCAAATGTGGAGGTCATTCGGTTGAAAGTAATTTCTGGTGGTCATGTCATAGAAGATGATCGTCCACTTCAAGACCAAGGAATAAAGGTGAGCATGTAAACAGAAATGCAACTCAAAAATTTCTTTCGAGAATTCTACTTGTGAAGTTGGGGAAATTTAGGAAATTTCTTTGACCAGTAAATGGCTCTAAAATTTATTAGTTTGCATAGAGAGTACCTTATGTATAAGGCACAGCCTATGTATCAAATATACCCAGACTAATTGGGGGTGCCCCCCCCCCCAACCTCCCTCCCCTGAATATAAACCTCGACATGCGGACTAGGTAACAGCAAAGTTGTATGAATAAATTTTCACAACCTTCAAATATTTTTCCAATCAGGCAAACAATTTTTTACTATATCCACACTAGTTAAAGCCAAAGTAAATTCCACCTCTACTTCTACTAGTAGTTCCATATATATAATGGCCTTGTATTTCTAGAACCAGGCGGCGGTTATGGCGCTATGCCTGACAGACAGCGAGGTGGCTGCACGACAGAAACAGGATATGGCGGCACGCGTCAGTAAGACACGCGAGGCTGCTCAGCTTCTCTCCTCTAAAGATGGTATGCCATTTTAAAATATTGATTACCATTAATCTTAATGCCTCATATATAATTAACAAAATAATGGGGACTTCTCAGGGATTATTCCTTGTGACCAGGGG
Source organism: Acholoe squamosa (assembly GCA_949317995.1). Classification (NCBI taxonomy): domain Eukaryota; kingdom Metazoa; phylum Annelida; class Polychaeta; order Phyllodocida; family Polynoidae; genus Acholoe; species Acholoe squamosa. The sequence continues at coordinate 18,712,434 of OX439051.1, forward strand.
ATTTTATTTCTGGTAATATCAAATTATTGAGCCATGCCGACTTTGTGGGCTCGCTGTAAGGTGCACTTGGAGTTTAGAATATGACATTAGTTAGCATAGTTTGTAAATGCAAAACCTCACATATAAATTATATTGTAAGCCATCCAAACTTCATTACTGTGGCAACTTGAAGTGCATTACACTGGTGTGTTGTATTATTAGCACGGCGACTAGTGAGTACCGTAATCTCTCGCGTATAAGGCGCACCTCGCCTATAAGGTGCACCCCCAACTCAGGGAAGTCTGTTTAGTGTATAAGGCGCACCTCTAAGGGCAGATTTTTGTTACTTTAGTACTGTTCTATAGTAAAAATACCCCCCTATAAGGCGCACCCCAAACTCAAGGCAATGTCCCTTCCACATATAAGACTCAGCATAATTTTGTTTGGCATATAAGACGCGCCTTATATGCGGGAGATTACGGTACTACTCGTGAGATTAGTAGACTAGTGTATGGTTCACAGTCGCCACGGTGTAAGGGATAGGGAGGCCTTGCAATCTATTTTTGTTTGTGGCTCCCCTGCTACGGACTATTCCTGCTCACTATTCCAATGTAATAACAGCAGTGTGTGTACTTTACTTATCAGTAAAGGAATTTTCAGAATATATCTCATACTTTTGATTTTATTTGCAGATAAGACATTTCATCATTTGGAGCCCTATGGCAGATTAGCATTAGAGCATTTTAAGATGCAGACATGCATCTCTGTAGCCTTTGTTTTAGAATTGTTCGTTCTGAAACTACCGTAAACTCCCGCGTAGAAGACGCGTCCTCTAGGCCAAACAAATGCCTTGTGCGTCTTATAGGATCTCTTCAAGGTGGGGGTGCGTCTTATACGAGGGGTAATTTTACTATAGAAATGTACTAATCTTACAAATTTAAGTATTAAAATGTGCGTCTTATACACGAAAATGCATGTGCTGAGTTTGGGGTGCGTCTTATACGCGCAGCGCGTCTTCTACGCGGGAGATTACGGTACTATATATATGTAGTACAGATTTCATCTCAGTGGGTTATGGTACAATTAGATCATATTTTCTGTATTTGAACAAAGTATTCACTGTCAAAGATCTCTATGGAGAAATCAGTGCTAAAGTGTGTGTTGCCATATGTGCATTTTTGTAAATCAGAGGAGGTTGAAGTGTAAGGACTCCTTGTGGAACTGCTACATTATTTTCTGTGTAAACCTTTTTAGTTAACATTGAAATAATCCTTTCTCAGAATATGTATCTGCTATCAGTGATGAAACATTAATTTAATTGCTCCTTTCATTATATAAACGATTTTGTGGAACACTGAAAACGTGTATGTACACAGAGGTACTTACACTGTGCTCCCCCTCTACAGAGAGGTGGAGTGATCTGGCCGGTTTGCTGACCCCTGGCCCCTGACAAGGTACAGACTATTACAAGGTGATTGGCAGTTGGGTGTGTGTGGGGGAGGGGGGGAGGCAGAGCAGGCTCCTGGCAATCTGAGACAGTGTACACTCATAATGACACACCTGTTGACTATGGCATTGAACATTGAATAAGACAGGTAGGTCCCTGTGACAGCTGAGTGAGGTACATGCAGAATGGACAGTCTACAGGCAATTAGAACTAAGCTGCAGTGGGTAGTTCGGGTTGAATTTGTGCTATATACGACCAAAAGCCCAGATGATAGTATACCTTATTTATCAGTCTCACCAACTGAAACTAGACACAAGATTACAAGGTGCCGCACCATGTCTCACAGGACTATTCTCTACTATTGTATTAAAATCTACAACACTATGGTTTTATTTTAAAAGCAAAGCTAATGGCGAGCAAGGTTTTGTTTTCTGACAATTTCATGTATGATATACAATTAAATGTCATTTGATGTAAATCATCCATACAGAATTGAAATATTATATATTTACAGATGGTGGTGACGATGAGTACTACCTCCAGGTGGCAGACCAGACAGGGAAGAAACTCACCATACCTGTGGAGGAACGAAAGGTATGCTGGACCCACAGGCTGAAACCACATAGAATACTAGGCTGCTTATTGCATATGTTGAGTGTAATGGTAAAGGCAAGACACTCTGGTCTGGGTCAGTTTGTATCACAGTATGTGGCCCTACTGTTTATGCAAGAACCTGTGGTTGGTGGTGCCACCTAGTACTGCAAAGATGACAGTGGATATCCACTGTCATCTTTGCAGTACCAGGTGGCACCACTGTCTATGGGAAGAAGCATAGACAGTAGGGCCACCTACTGTGATACATATTGACCCAGACCAAAGTGTCTTGCCTTTATATATGATATATACATAACCATATACTAGCAGCCTAGAATCTGTGTGTTTTTTTCAGCCTGTGGCTGGACTATTGCTGTTTTAAGTTGTTTTATGAAAATCATATATATGGTGAAACCAAGGACCACATATATGATCGACACTCTCGTAAATAGTATCGATTTCTTTTTACCAGATTGGCTTCGCTAGCCCATCTTAAAATGATCTGAATTTTATCTCTTCTTTCTTTCCCCTCTGTTTGTCTAGTGCACATATATGCATGGGTCGTGACACATTCACCCATGTGCAGTTCAGTTTTCTTGTTGTGAATATGACCGTAGCTGTTGAAATGATATATGACAACTATTACTCATTATCTGATCTATTATTGAAGGATATATTACATATCAGTAATTGAATGTATGTATTTTTACTTAAAACTAATCAGGCATTAGTGCTAGCCATGACACTTCATGAGAAAGCCCGTGGTGCGATACGCAGACAGGAGTACGGAGAGGCTTTACTACTACTTCTGGAGGCTGACGCTGAATTCAAGTATGTGTGTTTTCCATGTATAGTTCTGGTTTTAGGTTCTACATGCAGACCTTAGAAGATTATTCACAAAAAAAAACTTGTAGAAAGTGAAGCGAGTGGAATCCATAGACAAGATTTTTTCAAAGATATATGGAGAGGGCGATCGGTAGACCAAATTATTTTTGGTGTAGCCTAATGTACCGGTACTTCTCAAAATGATTTTTTTTGGTAGATGGTTCATAAATGTTTGCCTATCACATTTTTAATTGGCCCAGCTCCAGCTGGGTCATTGGCGGCGTCTTTTCGGTCGGAAATTGATGGGAATTGCTCGTCGAAATTGGGGGATAATTAAACAAAGAATCATGGAAACATTTTCTTTAGGATCTTGTCTTTCATTGTACATGCACAATTCCTGGTAAAAAAAATTTAGCTATGAAAATTGCTGAAGAAAAAACCTGACATATTTGACCTACTTTCTCACGAAAACGAGGCTCCATAGGATTGCATTGCGCAGTCCATTTTGGCGGTCGACAGGGGGTCAAAATAACACATTGACTCCTATGGGAATAGGGCAATTAAGTCGCTTTTTTTCAGTAGGTAAGGTGGAATTGTCAGACCAGTTAAGACCGTTTATATACGAGTGTGTAAATTAGACCACCATTTTTTTGTTATGTCGACCGCCTCCCTTCCGGTCTGGAGACTTGTCGCATGCACGCAGAGTAACCGGTCGTCAGATTTTATTTTTTAACAGTAAATTGAGGGGGTGTATTCGATTCAATTTGATTGATATAGCCAAACATGCATGGATTATATTCAAAAACCTATCAATTTCAAGTTAAATCGAATTCTCCGTCGAAAATGCGACTTCCGGCAAGGAAGGGTCGCGCATGCGCACAGAACATCAAAATCCAAAATGGCGGACAGCCAGACAATCGCCTTAAGGGGCTATCGCAACTGCTGGATTATAACAAAATGGAGGAGAATTACAGTCTCTCATGCATTTCTATGGTTAATCTGGATCCTTATTCAACACCTGCTGATATTGTGCAATGCTTAACTCGCCAGGAGAGGAGTTATTCGCCAATGAAACATGCGAGCGATAAAGGGTGTATTCTCCATAGGCTTAACCATTGACAACTGACAGACTGTCACTATCGGACGCTCCAACTAACCAAAACCTGGGCCATATGTGATGTATATCACACGTTAAATTTTTGTATTACTGGGTACCTTGTAATAAAGTATGTTCAATTAAACCCTTAAGGGCTGCACTGTAGTACTTTAAACACCCACTGATCATAATACATAAATGCAGTGCCGGTGAGTCTACTCGCCATGGCTGCATTTATCCATCAATCCGACCCTATGGGACTGATGCACTCCTGAAGGATCGCCATGATGCTTCAATGGAGTACTGTCAAGTAGACTCGCCAGCACTGCATTGGTGCATCACAGCAACATGAACATTGAAGCATTATTCTCTAAATAGGTTTACCTTCACTAATATAAGTCATACTTTTGTATACTTCAGAGTATGTAACTCAGCCTTGTTGACAGGAGTGGATAACTATGCCCTTGTGTGTCTGGACATCGTTTGGTGTTACCTGTGTCTGAAGAGCCTTCGCGATCTGCCTGACGCTGGTATATTTTTATCAAAATCAGTTTGTTTACGATACTAATTTCAGTCAAAGCAATTTATAAGGCTCTATTATTCATGCTCTAAATTTTCAAATGACATATTTGTGATAAATGTAGATTTGTTATACCGGGTAGTGATACAGTGAGAACTACAGGTTCGTACAAGCTGACTTTGCACCCAAAAAAAAAGATAAGATGAAAAAGTGTTCCCTTTGATTTTTTTTTAGCAAATTGTCCAAAAACATAGTCTGTGCTGTTTACAGATCCAGATTTTCTAGTCCCAGAAGATTCACAAGACAAACGTCAGAATATATGTATGCTATATTACCAAAGTCAGCTGTTACATTTGCATTCATGCAGTCACACCTTGGAAAAGTCCCAAAAATGCTACCATCAAACTCTTCAAAAAGTAACCATTTCTTGCAGTGTTTTCCAAAAATGCCAATACAATCTGGGTATTGTTTCAACAGATGAGAGGCTACGTAAGTGTGATGACTGTTTGCGGAAGAGTTATGGTCCAAACTTGGAGCGTCTGGCCACAGTGAAGGGAGAGACCGGTATAGAGCGAGCCCTCTTTATGCGTCTTCACCTTCTCCAGGCTATTGTAGCCTTTCACCAGGGACAGCCCATGCAGGCAGCGCCTCTACTAGACAGGGTAAGCTGAAACTTATAACAGTTTGGTAGAGTTTTAAGCTTCTTGTCAGTTAAAAATACTTTTTTGTATGACAGTATTAGGCATTTCTAGATTTGAACTGGAAATGTTGTTTAATATTTTTCTCCAAAGACAGATAAGTTGGCAAGAACAAAGTCTACGATGTTTCTTCCTTAGCCAGCAATCTAGTTGCTATGCAAATCATCTGCTGAAGAGTTGTTTAGTGCCCCGTTGGCATGATTCGCCAATGCAGTGCTGGTGGGTTTACTCGCGAGCACTGGATTGGTACATCATGGAGCAGTTCGGCAGCCCTGTAGGATAAGCATGATGCATGGTTTATGCCCTGCGAGTTACTCACCACGATTGCTTTATTGCATTATATCAACCATTGGGCATAAAACATATATGTGTTGTGCACCATCTTAAAAGGGTTGACAGTCAAATTCTGTTCTTGTTAGATCATGCCATTATCGCTATACCTTTATATCAATATACCTATATGGCATGATCTATTGGGTGTTGGGGTCAAAATCCTCATTTGTTGAAGATTTGTTGAGCTCAAAATAGTTGTACTTAACTTCAAAATACCTTTTATTCCTTCGAACCCCTCATGCCTAAGGCCACACCAAAAAAATAAGTTGGTCTACGGATCGCCCTCTCCATATTTTCGGAAAAACAAATTTCTTTTTTCTCTGAAAAAAATCTTGTCTACGGATTTCGCTCGCTTCAGTTTCTACAAGTTTTCTCTTTGTGATGTTTGGCAAAATATAAAAAAAAAAAAAATTTGTCTGCTCGCCTCAATTTCCCAGCAAGGAATCCATTGGACGCCAAAACATTCTTTAAAAAAAAAAAAAAAATTTGCCCGCTCGTACCATTTTTTCAAAACCAAAATCCGTAGACCAACTTCTTTTTTTTTGTGTGGCCTAACATAAATGTCCATCTAACCCCCCTGTCATTTTTTCAATTCCACCCTATAAAGAGGTTTTCTGAGAAGATTTATATCAAGGTTCCTGTATACATAACAGATAGTGTGAATCCAGGCGCTATGGAAGGCTATGTATAGGGATGGGTATCCAAAATTTTATTTGTAGGTATCGGACCACCAAAACATTCTGCACTATAATTTAATGTACCCGTAAAAGTGGAATTTCACCTTTCAAACACTCAAAATCTTGAAGAGGGAAAATTTGCCTCTTCATGATTTTGAGTTCCAGATCCAGACGTCGTTCACCAACCCAGTTTTTCTGTACGACCATATGTTTGAACCCATTCCCATTTCGGCCTATTCTGCACACAATTGGTGATTATTTCCAATCTTTTTTTAAACAAATATTTTGGGATCCTAGACAAAGGAGCTGTCCCTTGTACTCCATATATTCTGAATCAGACCAGGTTAAACATTTTATCTATGCTTTATTTAAAAGTTTGCAGTGATTTTGAACTCTAATATAGACCAATCACAGCTCTCCAAGTCCTAAATCCGTACATCTCGGTGTATTACCGGAAGTGATGTCATCATCAAAGTATTACCGGAAGTGATGTCATCATCAATGCCTGTAGGTGACCAAGCTTAGTGAGGAGAAAGTTGTCTGTACAACTCGTTGCAACTGGTAGCACATCCATTTTATGGAGGTGAATCCTCACGCAGGGGCCCCATAGGGGGGCTACAAAGCTGGCATTAAACATCGGCTTAAATTGAATAATTATATTTCGATACTTCTCTGGTCAGAATGCTTTCAGACTATACAAACTATTAGTTTACCAATTGATGATAACTCACTGAAGTTTAGTGAAGGTATTACGAGTAGAAGTGCCACTAATCATTTAGGAAAATAAGGGTGTGGATTGTGTGGGATCAGGATTGCGGAATATCCGTTCATATCTTTAGGTGAGTCGCTAAAAGTCCCAAATAATTTGAAGAAATAGTTTGAGAGAAAAATGATAATTCTAGCACTCCCAGGTAGACTGCCAATGGCGAGCACTGCTTTGTTGTTCGGCCCCAAACTATGTCTGCCGTGGATGCATGGTGGTGCCCCCCGTAAACAAATCATTGCTTCTTGTCAAGACGAATGCACTTTTCTATAGGGCTGACCTGGGATACATTATAATTCCCTCCATTCACTGCTGAATTTTTTGGGTACATTATGTAACACCTGGTACCCATCATGCGGGTTGTTATCAGTGCTTATCGCGCCTGGTCCCAGATCAAGCGGGCTTCCCTAGCCCACTTAAATGGGTCTGTTTCTCCTCTTTCCTATCCCCTCAGGATGTGTGTGGTGCACATATGCGTGGGCATCGACACATTCCTCTGTGAAATTGTGTAATGTAGTTCTCCCCATGAATATGACCTTAGCTGTCGAAATGGCATTAAACATCTATTACTCACTCACTCACTCCCAGATCAAGCAATGGCAGACCCACGGGACCCGGCCACTGGACCTAAATACTGAGCCCTATACTGTAAACGTAGATATTTTCATGCAGCTAAAATTTCACGCACCTGCCATCTAAGGACCTTTTTGCGCAATTATATTTTCGCGCATCCATAGGTTGAGTCTATTCCGAGTTAGCAGGTCGCCCCATGAACGCCGCCATTACTGGAGCTTGTTACCAGCGAGTTCTCCTGATAAGACATATCAGATGGGTACCAGTCGGTCCCCGAGAGGACCGCAGTGAATCGTTGGGGTTATCTCATTGGCTAATAAATAATCCTGCTAGGTCCGTATATATAGATAAATGGTGTAAAATTTTCATGCACATCATATTTTAACGCACCTACATGATGCGCGAAAATAGCACAAATATATATGTTGCGCGAAAATTAATACGTTTACAGTAGTGACAGATACACGGGTAGTCAGCACAGATTATCGGCACCCATCCCTACTACCGTAAATCCCCGCGTATAGGATGCGGCTTATATACCAGAACAGACCAAGATGCCAGAATTACCAGAACTCAGGATGTGTTCTATAGCCGAGGTTTTATACTATAAAACAGCACTAAACTACCCAAAATTAAGTCCCACGTCCACCTTATAGCATTCCCTTGAACTCAGGGTGCATCCTATACGTGAGGTGTGTCCTGTACGCGAGGATTTACGGTATGTCTGTTGAAATCAACAAGGGACGACACGGTCTGGTGGTTATCTAACGAGCTGCCAGGCGCCCCGGTGGTGTCACGGTTCTCTGCCTGTGCACCTGACAGACAGAGACACATGCAGGTATTTGAAAACAGGTGTTGTACATCTGCCTCTTATGGCAGGCCAGTGCCCCATTCTCTTGCCAATTGCTGATTGCCATCTTAGCAAATGAAAAGTGGCAAGAGAATGGCAACAGCCCTTCCATAGTTTGTCAAAAGATGCATGAAAGATTATATTAGTATTTAAGTATGAAGAATCATAATTCATTTTAAGTCATAGCCTTAGTCAATTACCAGCACCTTATACTTAATGGATTGATTAAGATAAAGTTGACAGCAGCGAAAATTCCAACTTCTAAGGTCAAGGTCATTCATCAAAATAAATTTTTACGCCCAACCCAAGAGGGGTCAACATTTTTTATGGCCCCCTCTTCTATTTCGTACTCTATTTTTCAGCATTTTGTTATTTATATATGTCAGTATTTACTACTCTCTACTTGTCAGCAATTAGTCAATACATGTCAGTAATTACTCACTATTTGTCAGCAATTAGTCTATGTCAGCACTCACTATTTATCAGCAATTAGTCAGTCATCATACGTAGTGTGACTGAGGAGGTGTAACATACGGCATGATCTCCCAAGTAAAGGGTTTTTTACTCTTACTGAGATTTAATGGTAAAGTGCTGTATTTTTTTAACAGGTAGAAAGGGAGCTAAATGAGCTCAGAGTTGATGATGCGGCACTAACTCATGTGATGGATATGGGCTTCACTGCTCAGGAGACACGCTTGGCGCTCCGCGCTTGTGATGGAAATATACAGAGGGCAGTTCAACACATCATGAAAAAACGTGAGGTGAGAAATGTTTAAGTTCAGTGAATATCAGTAAAAAGGAAATTATCAGTAAATAACAAATTATATAGAATAAAAGGTCTGGCTTAGAACAGCTAATTAACAATACATTCCTTTAGATGGTATTACTATCAGTTGTATCGATAGTAAACTGAGGACAGGATTTCCTTTTTTATGCTCAAAAACATGGTACAGTATTAAATAAGTGAACAGTCCTGCTACCTGCAACTTTAATCATACAGGTCAACTATATCGTCATGTCTATTTAAGTACCGGGATTTGAATATGTGCCTGTTGCGAATAAACACCATCCGTACAGGGGTCAGGAGATATTTCTTAAGCACTAAAACGAGATTTGGAATAAGTACCTCTCTTTTATGAGCACCGGGGAAACTGAGGCGAACAAATCAAAGACTGCCGAGACGCTTGAACACAACGGTACGGTATTCACCATCAATGCCCTACTTTGGTCAAACGCAGTCACTCTAACGTTTATTCATCTGTTGTAGGATCAAAAAGAGCGAAAAAAGAAGGAAAAGGAGGAGAAAGAGGCAAAGAAGTTACAAAAGAGAATAGGAAATACAGCAAACGGCAGCAAGTATGTACATGTTCTGACTATTTTAAACACATCATAACTTTCATAACAATTGATATGCAGGACTTGTAATTTTTACTCCTGTACATAGATGTCGATAAAGTGTTAAAGACTATGAACACTGCAAATAGCCACACGTACTGTAAAACCCCGTGTATAAGCCGCACCATGACTTGGCGAATGCTATAAACCACAGCTGGGGTCTGAAATGGTTCCATTTCCTTGGTAAAGTCTGTATATAGAAAACCCTCGTATAAGCTGTGCCTTGAGTTTAGGATTATAATTATAGGCAGCACCTAGGGTCTGAAATGGTCTATAACCCGTGGCGTATATGTGGGGTTTCCCAATAATAATTGTATAGTTAGTTATATAAGTTACATACCACTATTCATGATTATCTTTCAGAGTTAATATCAGCTCATATAAATCACTCATCTCCATGGGTTTCGGGAAGGGGGCCTCAGCAGAGGCCCTGAGGCAATCCAACAATGACATCACACTTGCTCTACAGGTAATTAATCTATGATATTTTGGTAGAATTGCAGTTGTCATATTAGGCGATCATGAAGGGGTGCATGAGTCCTTAACTTACAGTAATCCATGACTCCCTAAGAGATAACGATAAGTAGGCATTACAATGTATGGATCCTATGGCTATATTGGTGGTAAGTCCATTGCTCTCTGAGTGCATTCAAGATAAGAGAAATACATGTTATCTATGAATAAAGTCGTCAGTATCTCAATGTAATTAAAAAAAAAAGAAAAAAGGTTGCTGTAACAGCAAGCAATTAAAGAACAGCTCGGTATCTTTCTTCAAGTTTTAAAAAAAAGACTTAACTTGAATTTTTGCAAAGTTTTGGTGATTTTGAGTCTTGAAGGGAAAAAGGGAATTAAAAAAAAAACAACCTATGAATACTCTGTGTAAATGACGTTTTCCCTGTTAAATGATACACTCACTTTCGTCAATATTTCTAGGTCCTCCAGGAAAATCCAGGCCTCTTAGATCTCCCAGACCCAGACAGAGAGAAAATAAAGATAACAGACCAACTAATAGCACAGGTCAGTGTCCATTTCATACTATACTACTAAGGTGAAGGATTCTCATACTGACTTTCCATGTTAATGTAGGGTTCAAGGTTGGTGGTTGGCCAGAAGCCATAAGGCATTGAGGTTACGGTAAAGCTAAATAGAAGAACAAACAAGGTTCATTCCCCCATGTTGGATTAGGGCCAAGGCAAAGTAACTTGAAACATCTACTAACTTCTGGAACCTTAGAGAACATTCTAAAAATGACTGAAAATAGAAGCTGATCTCATGTTTTGGATCATTCTGGAATAGATCAATCTAGAATCAAAATTAACTATAAAAAGGGGAGGTGTGGAGTAGCTGGGAGAACACTTCCAGACTGACAGACCTGTGAGAAAGATCAAGAAAACATACTCCACACCAGCACCCTACCTGAACCACGCCTTATTGGTAAGAACCTTGATTGGCCTTAAACTCATATCACCCCAACCACCAACCAACCTCTTACATAATTCATATATATATATATATATATATATATATATATATATATATATATATATATATATATATATATATATATATATATATATATATATATCGAGTGTGAATGAATATTGTAATAAAGAGAATTATGATTGTATTTCACTTGTAGGCTCATTATTGATATAGACATTGATTTACGACCTATCCAGGCATCCCTATTACATCCGATCCTAATGATAAAGACACTATTATCAGTAATTCAACTACAGTGAGATAGCTACCCCGGACGAATATAAATTCTTATAAAGAAACCCCTACAACCATACCCCCCCCCAACCCTACATTTACCAGTGAGTGCTAGTACCATGCTGGTAGTGCATACAGGTATGACTACACTGCAGCTACCAGCTCAGGCCTAATTGACATGCTTTCTCGCAAGATTTTCAGCTTCAGGGGTCAAGAAGCCACTCTATACATGGGTTAGTTTCCACACCTGGAGGTGTGAATACTCCACATCTCGAGGTATGATGAGTGGTAACCCACACTAACCATACCATAAGTTGTATTTATATTATTAAGCCACTCTGTGTTAATTAATGAGTATTAATAGTACTTCTGTGTGTAGGGTGGGTCAGAGTAGATTCTCACCAGCTATTACATAACTGACCCCTACAACCAGTGTAAGGCACATGCTGGTGGCCAGCTTCAGCTAGACACTATGGCGCCACCCCTATCCCGCTAGGTCGGAATAGAGACTGATACATAGCCATAGGCAACACCCTGTGAAATCTCCGAGATATTTGTCTTCAAAAAGATAGTTAGGAATGTCATGTCTCCTACATCTGTAGGATTTCCTACACTTTAGGGTAAAAAAGTTGACCCTCATGATTTTCACAGATCCAATGAGAAGTCTTTTTAATATTTATGGGGGCAGGGGTGGGTGGGGTGTCTTTGATATTTTTAGACTATGAATTGCCAATTGAGCCACGGTACCCGGTACCTGTTATCTCATCAAGGTTCCTACACGTGATTAGCCAAAATAATATCACATCCCTAAATAGTTCTTCAGAACAGTGGTGATTCACCGAGAAAGAAATTTACCATTGACATGGGGGGGGGGGACCTTCTACCATTTCCATTTCTGATAATGTCTGACCGCCTTAACAAATGTCGATATTTTACTATTCTAGGCGCAAGTTGAAACTCTGGACATCAAAAGAATGTTATAAAATTGATTAATCAACAACTTAATTCTGTTGTAAAATAATAACGGTATATTGTTATGAAGTCGTAGTGTACTTCAGAGAAATTGATTTTCGCCATTTCACACCCCTCTTAAACTGTATTTTTATTGTATTTCTTTCTGTGTTATAACGTATGGATGTACAATCTATTGTTCCAGGTTACAACCATGGGTTTTGATGTGGAAGCTGCTAGGGTCGCCTTGAGTTGGTTCTATGGTAATGTGGAGCAAGCTGTGGAATCACTCGTAAAACATGCAGGCATTGTGCCTGACGCATGGCGGCGGGTAGAAGCCTCAACAAGTGGGGAGAGCTCACAATCTACCTCAGGTGGGTTAATCTATAAGAGCATTCCCAGTGTAATACTTAATTTCATATCAAGCTACTTTATAACCTCATGTATGTCAAGCCTGCATATTAATAAGCTGCATTCACACTTTAGTAGTATTCCATAGTGCTAAATAGATAGAACTAAACGACAGTGGTGTACGAGGTGGTCGATCCACCATGAGGGAGTTGTCTCCCGAGGGGTGGATAGGCCACCGAGGATACCAGGGGAGTTTAGTTCTATATTTATTTTATGTTTTTAGAGGTTTAAATAAGGAAAAATTATCAAAATCTGGTACCGTAGTTCCCCGTACAAGCGCTGGTCCGCCATTTTGAATGTTTACATGCACCCAGAACGAGGCTGCAGTAGTGGATCAGCCGCTGTGGTGGATCGAGACACGTTACGCCACTGGGGGTGTGGCGATCGGCTCCGCAATGCTATCTCTACAGGAAGAAGTTATTCACATAAAATAAAGCCCTTTCCTACCGCCTGAAATAGCCCATAAGCCGCGGCATATAGGAAGAGACTAATGGTATATTTCAGGTGCAGAGATATGTGCATATATTCTAAACTTTCAGCTTGAAAAATAAAACTGACAATAGAACCTGACACTTGTATTATTGCATGTATCAGAAAGCAGCACACCGGCTTCTACCCCCGATGATGACCGGGAGCAGACAAAGTTAGCATATGAGGACTTAGCGCAAGACATTGCAGAGGATGAAGAAGCACATCTAGATTTCACACTCGAAGAAGAAACTGCATTCCTAAATGAGTACCGGTCCATCCTCAATCAGTTGAAGTAGAAATCCAGAACGGCAGAATGTCCTGCCATCATTACACACATTACTCCTAAACTTTTAGGAGGCCTCCCAAAAGCAATGAGGTTTTCATCGAAAAACTCTCTTTCTATCAGAATGTGTTGGTATTTTCTATACTACCGTAATCTCCCGCGTATAAGACGCACCTCATGTATAAGACGCACCCTGAGTTGAAGAAAAACCTGTAAGGATCATCTAAGGGCAAAATTTTGAATGTTCAGTACTGTTCTATAGTAAAAATACCTCGCCTATAAGACGCACCCAGACTTTGGGATGGCTGTACAAGGTGCTAGGAGCTTCTGATCCACGTATAAGACGCGTCTTATATGTGGGAGATTGCGGTATTAGCCTACTAGATCAGTCTTCCTATCCTGCTCAATATCTGCCTACATAAATGGAATTGTATGACAATAGTGTATAAACTAATCTCAATTGTTAATTGTCAGTGTATTAGTTTCCATTGAAACAGCTGTAATAGGCTTAAGTATTCTATTTTAAATATGGTACCCAGGAAAATGTTTTTTTATTGTACTGGTATATGGACTTGTATGATTTGGTATGTCTACATTTTTATCAATGTTTTATTTATACTAGAAGGTGAAGAATAAGTTGAAAAGTCGACATATGTTTGTCTGGCTCCAAATGTGAATGAATCAATATCAAATTTACATGTGGGAAGAGAGATAAATTAACTGATTTGTTGAAATTGTCATTGTCTATTATATCCGAGAACTGCCATATCATTCATAACCACTGCATTTAACCGATACTGATCGTCTATTGATGCCATACATGTACGCATATTTTCAACAGGTTCTTGCCATTATGTGAGAAGTCACAATAAAAACCAGAGCTCTCGATCAAAGTGTCAGACTCTTTTCTTATAAAGTGCTAAACTATTAATTCCTAAACATGTGATGTTATGATGTTGTTGGGTTGTCATGTTGTTGTTGTATGTGTCAAACCACACCGAGACAATATCCAGGTTCGTGAATCCTTTTATTGCTAACTGGCTCACTGGAAGTACACACAGTCCTATGGATGAGCTGCTCTATCTAGGCTGCTTCTCTACAGCTCCTATCTCTTTTATCTCCTTCTCTGAGCCGCTCCCCTCTGATCGGCTCACAAAGTATCTATAATTAGCTAATCTAGACCCTTCCCTAGGAGCCTACTGCACACTGTATGGTGACATGCTAGATTTTTCAGGCAACAGCCCCCCCCCCCCGTTTAAGATTCGGCTTATAGGCCTACTTAAGCTTGAAAGTTCTTCTTGATCTCATAATGAGGCTTAAACATAGAGTTTTAATGGAGGAAACTATTATGTCTTCATAAAAATGGCCATAACCTCTGTTGTAATGGGCCAATTTACAAAATTCAAAAAACTATTTGTAGCTAAACACCGACGGTGATGAAAAGGATGCCGGCGGCCCGCCTGTGTCGTTACAGTGTGGCAAGATCCCTGACAAGATACACAGCCTTGAATCAAAGCAGCTGCAGGTCTCAGTCTGGTGTGAGGGAAATATTCATCATGCACTCTTTTACCAAGAACGTGAAAAAAAGTTGACATTTTTTTAATCAATTGGTTTCCATTCACTGGTGGTTGTGCTTGATATTTTGGTAAACAAAATTCTGGGTTAAACAATGACTTTGAAGTTTCCTTTAATACTTTAACACTCTAGTAAAACTAAAGAATTATTGACAAGAATAGCATCAGTGGTCCATTTGGATGCATAGAGAAAATTAGGCGATACACAGGGCGAAATCGAGTTAATTTAGATTACCGTAATCTCCAGCGTATAAGGCGCATCTTATACGCCAACCAAATGCTGCTGAGTCTTATACGTGGGAAGGACATTGCCTTGAGTTTGGGGTGCGCCTTATAGGGGGGGTATTTTTACTATAGAACAGTACTAAATTAACAAAAATCTGCCCTTAGAGGTGCGCCTTATACATGGACTTGCATTCTCTGAGTTGGGGGTGCACCTTATACGCGGGCTGCACCTTATACACGGGAGATTACGGTATGTGGAATTAAACGCCACTTTAATTTCAAGGTGTACTTGAGCTTATCAAACTTTATGGCC
Source organism: Acholoe squamosa (assembly GCA_949317995.1). Taxonomy (NCBI): domain Eukaryota; kingdom Metazoa; phylum Annelida; class Polychaeta; order Phyllodocida; family Polynoidae; genus Acholoe; species Acholoe squamosa. The sequence continues at coordinate 18,728,128 of OX439051.1, forward strand.
ATGGGACCAATGGCCTGTAGTTGTTCTGCTACCGGTATATCATTAGGAAAATGCAAGTTTTCATGTTCCATACAGGGCCACCATTTGGTTAGACAAGCAAGTGAAATGATTTTTCCTGACCCATAGGGTTTGTAGGGTTATAATGACTACTTTGAATGAATCAGTGAGTTTTGTGATGTACAGTTGAATGAAGATGGCATTTATTAACAGTAGTACATCTGGAGTCTAAGTGTTTGTTCAGTGCAGCCTGTTACATGTTAAATCATGCTCCTGCATGTGCTGGCCACCCATGTGATCAAGGTAATTAATATATCAGTACAGTGATTGTTTATTACGTGGCCCAATAGGCCTCTGGTTGCATAACGAGTGATCTAACATACAGCGCCACCACCTGGTGGGCATTCTATAAGCTATAACGATGTGACATGGGGTTCGCTCGGCAATATGAGAAATAATATATCGTCCGCATGGGTTATGACGCAGTATGACGCACAATGACACATGGGTTATGACATAGTATGACACATAATGACGCATGGGTTATGACGCAGTATCACGCATGATGACGCACTGACCAATTTTTGCTTGTGGGGGGCTAGGAATGGGGGGGGGGATTGTGAATTTTTATTTTTGGCTTTATTGTGAACATCAATTCATCTGATTATCCTGTTTCCATGTGAAGATATCTTTCCTCACAATATCATGTTTTACCCACTCTCCTTGGAAATGGATGGTTGTGGTGTTGATAGATGATTTCTTGTAGTTTTCCTGGGAATAGCTGTTCAAATCAAAACAAATAATCATAAACACAAAACAGAAACAGTCTAAATCTAGACCACCCCAGTCTCACCCATATTGACAATGAATGGTCATTCACTTAGTCCCCAGATACCAGAACTTATAACTTAGCATTCTGAATCCCTAAATTTCCATAGGCTTTCCTCATAGTTCTAAATCTACTACTATCTTGGGGTATTGCCACTAAATCTTGGAATTAACAGTAAGGCATGTTCAAACATAATCAGTAATAACAATATATTATCATATACCATTTTATTATCTCATAAATTGTAACATATTATTGTATTAATCAAAGAATGTATAAGAAATTAATACATAGGTTGGTTCTAAGAGCTATAAGAGCGCTCAAACTTTGTATAAGAGCATTCATGCTCCACTGCACACCAGCCAGGTCAGTTATACTTAAGTTACAACATCAAAGACAGCGACCTCATGGTCCACTGCACAATATAATAATTCTGAGGGTCTAAATCAGCGACCTCATGGTTCAGTGCACAAACTAATAACTTGTAAGTGAATGCAAACGGCCGTCACGGGTGCCTGGGCACCGCAGACGCCGTCATGAGTGTCTCAGCACCCAAAGCACTGAACAATAGGTTACATAAGCACGACGCCATAACCTTCCGGTCGCTCTAGCGTCGCTCCTGAGCGACCTAGGTCAAATATCAAAGCATTTATGGAAAGCCCATAATTAGACGGTCAAAATGAGCCAAAGATCAAGGCGGAACTCCCATTATTAAGGAAGTTACGCCATGGAGACTGATTCAACCTCCGAATGCACTACAGACGAACCAGCGCGAGTTACGCGCCTGGCAAGCGGGCATTAGTAACTTGGCATATTCAACTCTGCGCATGCCCAAAATGGCGGTTGTAACGGCTTAGACTTCCGAGATATGAGGGTTTGAAGTTGCAGAACCGACCAGGACAATGGGGGACACAGCGGCGTCCATGGGGGTCCTTTGTGCACCCTGTGACACATGAAAGACCCCCCTCAAACAATTACAGAGTTAGGCAGATGCCACTGGCCCCAGTCAGTCTGAGGTGCAATGCCAAGATTTGGTTCAAATAGCCTGGCTGCACCTCCTAGAAAGCAGAATCTCCAGAACTGCTCCAGAGGTAACATCTCCAGTCATCTCCTGCTACCTGCTATACCACTGCACTATGGTGAAACTATGCTAGACAGGCATAGGATTCCATCATTAGTGGCCAGAGGGTATCTTCCTCAAGACATCCACCAGAGGGTAAAGTTATTCATTATTACATTATTCCTCTAAGCAGCAGGTCAGGAGCTAGGTGTGGGAACCCACCTAGAACTATGCTGGACATTGTATTATTATTACCTCACAGGTGGAGTGGAACAGAACATTATACTTTATAAACTATTGTATATTTACTGTATTGTGGAAATTACCTGCATATTAGCAACTGTGTGATTGATATTTCTTACATGTTGCCTAAAGCTGAATAAACCAGTGATAACTGGAAATAACACTATTTATAAGAGCCTGTTGGATTTACACTATATACCACTAGTCATATGATATTTCTCATATGACAACTTGATCATGCATAATTACTAGTATGACAATATTACTGTAGAAATACCTATCAACTGGGATTTGAAGAACAAATTAATCTAGAACTGTGTGACCACCTACCAGCACAGCTGTCCTCCTTGGCTGTCTCTACTTGTCTGTTTGAACTCAGGAGGAGAACAAAGAAAGGGAGGGAAATTTAAAATGGACCAATCAGAACACAGAATACTATGTAGTGTGTCACCTTGCGTGAAGTTGTGTCATAATGAGTGAGAGTTGACACAGGTTGACACATGCTCACACAGTCTGTTATACCCATATTGGATACAATATCTACCCCTTTTATCACTCAATACAGACCATTTTTACCAACATATTAAGAGGTCCTATCTATTTCCCCTAATCATATGTGACCTAGCTGATCACTAGACATTAACCTTTTTATATTCTGCTAAACCAGGCCCAACAGATGCATAGATCACATGTAAAATGCAGATAAGTCCAACTCAGTGCTAAGTCCCATAGACAAAACAAATCATCTTTTTTGTCTTATATATGCACCGAATTCCATATTCTTCAGTATCATTATGTTCCTGATTTATGTATATTTCATATCATGTAAGAAAGAAAACGGCTATATGCAACATAATCTATCATATTGACATTTAATCAATTGGCCCATTCTGTAAAGTACAAGCAGTTAGAATTTGTACAGATTCCATAGTCTCTCATTGTGAATTTGAGTCATGCTGAGTGAGAGCTAGCAATTATTGACGCATGCTGACAATTGTTCACCAAGTCGTCCCTCACATCTTTATGGAAGTGAGTGATTGTTTGTCAAGCTGTGTGGGAGTGGGCGACTATTGACACATGTTGGCATTTGCTTACCCAATCTTCCCCCACATCTTTATTGAAGTGATTGATTGTTTGTCAAGCTGATTGAGAGTTGACAACTGTAGACACTTGTTGACGCACGCTGACCCAGTCTCCCCTACCATCTTTATCACAGTCAGTGATTGTTCGTCAAACTGCGTGAGCATGCGTCTGCTTAGACACTTGCAGACGCATGCTCACGCAGTCTCCCTTACCATCTGTATCAAAGTGAGTGCTTGTTCGTCAAGCTCAGTGAGACTTTACCAGTATTGACACATGCTGACGAACATTCACCCAACCTTTCCTACCACCTTTATTGAAGTGAGTGATGGTTTGTCAAGCTGAGTGAGAGTTGACTCAGAATGACACAAGACAACACAGTTCGTTATCACAAAAGTTATCACACATCATCACTCACCATGACTCATCTTCACTCAGATTTGCTGGGTCTCCTCTCGCCTTATCCTCTCTGCATTTTCCTTCTCCTCTTTCTGACGTCTCTCGTCATTCTCCTTTGGGTCCCCACCAGTATCTCCTGTCGACTGGCCGTTGCACCAGCCACTGCTAGGCTCAATGGATACTTTCGACTCGGAGACAGTATGGCTATCCCCTGTTTCCAGCAGTGACCACTCTAGTGCTTTCAAAGGACCCCACCGACCCTTGTCGTGACTAGACACCCGGGTCTCATCCTCACTCGTCTCAGGTGTTGATTGTCCAGCCTCCAACATACGCCTTTGGTAGTCCTCCCATTTGGCCTGGACTTGCTTCATCAGTGCACCCTTCTCCAGCGGATTCCTGGGGCTCCGCCGTGGGTTAGGTGATGAAACTACCCCACTAGGTACTGCCAATAGTCACAACGGTTATACCCTCAAGTCATTCCTCAATTTAGTCATCAAGTCACGACATTCTGCAGTGGTAATAAATCAATGCCATGCAGCTTTTACTATTTTTATCTTTATGTTAATATCTTTTCTCTATGCATGTGTAAATTATATTCCTGACATTTTCTCACCAGTGCTGGTTTTCAGTCAGTTTATTTACTTTTGCATTGAGATCTATGTGGTAATCTACGCAATCCAAAATGGGTTTATGAGCTGGCACATTTGTCATAACCCATCTCAATTACTAGGACTTTCTGGGATTACTTCTGCACCAATATACTGGTACTAAAATTCATTAACTGTATTCTATGTTTAGTAATTCCCATAGCATGGGTTGGCAAATAGAGGAACACAATGTTCAGATTGGATACCTTTTAGTTTCACTGTTATGGTTTTGAGTACCTTCATGGCCTTCATGTCATAAATCTTCTATCTCCATTTGTGGCAAAGTACTTGCAGAATGCTGGTAAAGTTGCAGCGAATAATTGTCTCAACACCAGCTCTCTTTATTGTTGCCCTATTTGTTTATATGTCTTTTACAATGATACTTGTCCTGATTAATTCACTAAAGGAGTCACCTGCTCGAAAACAAAGAAACAATGCTTTGATTCATTAGTAACCACTCACTCTTACAACAGGTCTCTACACAATATTCCTAACAAATCAGATTCTATTTTGAGTTCTTCCCTGTTCCCTTTTCTGATTTGGTTTGCTGTTAATTCTCCCACCGACAATGATCTATATCATGACTTAGGTGGTCAATGGTTCAGTGCCTTCATTTCTTTTTATTGTTCATACTCCTTATGTGCGTATTAATGAACAACTTTATCATTGCCTCACTTGAAATGGTTGTCGAAACTGTTGAATCTATGGAAAAAACTTTGCTGTTATTGGAAAAATTGTATGTTGTACATACAAGCACTCTGCGTATCTGGCCCTTATTTAAATTATTTGCATATATAAAATCTAGGATAAAACCCATCCTACCCAAGTGCATGGTGAGTGAGATCCGTCCGTATAAATACATGCGTCCAAGTCAAAATTTGGAGAATGATATTCTGTATGATGATTATGGATGCATGTATGTCTTTGCTCTTAAATGTACCATAGGGGCTGTGTACAAATGACGTCATGCATTTTTGGACCAGTTTTGACCCCCCCTCCCCCTTGTCATGTTTCGTCATACAACACTTGACCCCCCCTCAGCATGACGTCATGCAAAGAGATACCCCCCAAAAGTGCATGAATAGTGAAGGCCTATAGGCTATAAACAAATTAAAATGGTTCAAAGGGACATATAGTGGGTGTGAATTGGCAATAAAGGATAACATGCATGCAAAGTGAAAAAAGAACTAGCACTGATCAACAAATGAACAGAGAAACATGCCAAACACTGTCAGCTTATATAATGTATGGGTCTCTATATTCAGGATGTACCATTTCAGTGCCTTATAGTTATACACAGAGTACTATGGTAGTGATCATACACAAGTATTTTCTGTCACAAAAGGGCTTAAAAACTGTCTAGATCAATAGTCCAATACAGTTAATAGTTTGCCTACTTTACAGTGAAAGTTGTACACTTGTCAGCGAAGCGAAAATCAAGAACAGTTATTATTAAGGATCATATAGTTCAAGAGCTTGAATGTATTGATATATTGAATGTATTGATTTAATCTGTAACTTGAACCATAATCAAGTGTACTAGAAATAGGTTTCAGGGAGAACACTCTGAATTTAGTGAGTGGCCTAATAGAAAAAAAAACTCAGAAAGCATCACAAATTCTCAGGAGACCATTGATTGCAATCATAGTTCTAATTTGTGATCTTACAAAGCAATCGAGTCACCTCAGCATTTTACTCTAGAATCTGCAAATAAGTTGAGTCCAATAGAGTTCCATTCAGACAAAGATGTACATCTCCCCAAGCATCCCCTCAGTGAAAATAGCAACAGGGTGGTGGAGAGCTCCAGGGGAGTGTTCGTTATTTATCAACAGTGGGACTCCGTGAGGGGGTGAATTGGGGGAGGAGCAAAATAATTTTTGACACCTCAAGGAGAGGGGGGGGGGATATCACACCTTTTCAAAAAGAAGCCATACATGCCAACACTCCCGGTTTGGCCGGGAGACTCCCGGATTTTGACAATTTTTTAAAGTTTCTTCCGGCTTTCTTTTCTCTCCCTATTTCTCCCGGTTTTTCACTAATCTCCCGGTTTTTCATAAGTATAATATCTACTTCCCTATAATGGGGGTATTCCACCAAAACCGGCAGAATTGTCGGCCCGATAGTGGGTTTTTGCTATCGGCGACGGTCGTCGGGCGCCTGTCGGGCCGACAATTTTGTCGGCCCGATAGTCAAATTTTATCGGGGACAGTGAAATCGGGTCTCAAAATCACCAAAAAATTCACTCTTCCACCAAGGACAAAATTGTCGGATTGTCATCGCCGACAGTCATCGCGGATGGTTCCACCCTCTTCCACCAGAGGCCTCTTCATCGGCGATGACCTAGTATCAACCATATGACCTACATACTGAGCAAATCCAAGATGGAGCCCACAGATGTGCTCGTGGTCGCTCACGCCACTTTAATGCTCATGAAACTGGATGAGGAAGATGCTGACATACTTCAGGGCAAGAAGAGGAAGCACAAGTACCACGTGGCTCCATACTTGAAGGACCGGACAGACAATCTGCAGCGAAACACCTTCACTAAACTGCACAGGGACCTACTGGAAGTAAGTACTACTCTGTCTTCTTTGTTTACTTGGGGGGGTAGGTGTCAAGGGGTACCGGTCTGTGGCTTCATGTTCCTCTGACAGGAGTAGAGCTCTATGGGGTGGTGGTATTTTCACTTATTTTAAAGAGATCAAGAGGAGAAGAGCAGCTCGTGGTCATAAAAAAACAGATGTGAGTCCTTATTTGTCCAAGATAAAATTTATCAGAGATAAAAATATTATAAAATAATTTCAGATGGACGAGGTGAATGAGTTTCGCCACACTCTTAGGATGGGCCCTGGAGAATACAAAGAGCTCCTGAGCAAGGTCTACCCCCTGATATACAGGCGTGACACAAACTTCAGAGAGTCTATTAAGCCAGAGGAACGCCTAGACATAACCCTACGGTATTTGGCTTTAGGTGAGCTTTTGTTTTATTTTCTATAAAATGTATGATATATAAAAAGTATCCCGTGAAATTTACAGAGGTAGAATATCAATGATAAAATGTGTGTTTTAAATATAGCGTATTTTTTATTTATTTTTATTGGGATTTCAACTATCTGAGACACCTGACTTAATTTCCTTTTTATTTTGTAGGAGACAGCAGTCAAACTCTACACCACGGTCATTTAGTGGGGGGGTCAACAGTCTACCCTATAATAAGAGACACCTGCATTGCCCTGACTGCCGTTCTTAAAGATTTCTTGAAGGTTTGTTTCTTTGTTTTCTTTTCTATTTATCAAGTGTTTCAAATATAAAATCTTGGATTTCACCTAGCCGAAGGTCTTGTCTGCTACAAAAAAGTCTGGGATATATACAAGAAATATATATTAAATAATTTACTTCAATTATTATATGCTTTCCTTTCCTCCCTCCAGGTCCCACAAACCGAAGCGGAATGGAAGGAAATCGCAGATGGATTTTGGAAGGAGTGGCAAGTCCCTCACATGATCGGGGCAGTGGACGGGAAGCACATTCGTATTCGCCAACCCCGGAAGAGTGGAACCACCTTCTACAATTACAAGAAGTATTTTAGTGTAGTGTTAATGGCTGTCGTAGACGCCTACTACCGGTTCATATATGTAGACATAGGGTCAGAAGGCAAGGCAGGTGATTCCCGCATATGGAAGGAAGGGCCCCTCTACGCTGACCTTAATGACCCAACGAACCCTCTCAACATACCACCAGCGTCTAAGATAAATGGCATGCGGGACTTGCTACCTTACTTCATGGTAGGGGATGATGCATTCTCACTAGCAACCAATCTCATGAAGCCGTATGCGGTAAAAGACCAGGGAGATGAGCAGATAGTGTACAACTACAGAGTATCTCGAGGCCGTCTCATGTCTGAGAATGCTTTCGGAATTTTTGCTACCAGATTCCGCCTCTTCCTGCGTACACAGGACATGGAACCGAAGGGAGTTAAAATGGTAACCATGGCAGCAGTTTCCCTGCACAACTTCCTTCGCACTCGAGCACCATCAGAGTACATCCCAGCAGGATCCGTCGACTATGAAGGGCCAGAGCTCGAGGTCCATCCTGGACAGTGGCGGGATGAAGATCATGGCCTGGATGGCCTTGACAGGTCTCATCATGGGAGGAACATGCCTCAGAGTGCGAAAGCCATGCGGGAAAGCCTGTGCCGCTGGTTCAACTCCAGGCACGGTAAGGTACCATGGCAAGACAAGTACATGCGCAAAAGGCGGATGGAGGCTGTAGCAGAAGTTGAGGAAGAGGAGGATGACTAATAATCTCTGACAAAAAATGTCCAAGATAATTTTATTGGGGACAAACAAATCTGGGAAGAGGACTTTTGGGTTTATGAGCGACATGTATTGTTTCTGTTATATATATATGGAGATTATAAATGTTTTCAAATTCATTGAAGGGAAGAATTAATTATAAAAGTAGAAACCTCTTTTTATTGAACACACCACAGTGGATGAACTTTTAACTTTTATGATCTCTTTCAGAAGAAGCAACTTTTAACTTGATATAAAACCATGTAGTAAACTAGAAATAAAGTCGTCTAGTCTGTTTCCATGATAACCAGAAGGCTTTTTACTTCTCCTTGAAATAAAAAAAAATATTTTCCTTTTCCATGAGGTAATCGCCTACTACAAGAAAGTACAAAGCAGGTTATGCAAGCCTTGTCTTCAGTCCTTGATAGATAATAACAGCGACAGCAACAACAATAGCAACAACAAATATTATCATACACTTCCCTCAATCTCTGCGATCCTGAAAAATTGTTGTCGGATATTGTTTTTTTATGCACTAGAACAGAACATATAGCAATCCTCAAGTTTTTTGAGTCAAGTGCACTAACAGTAAGAATATTGGTTGAGATCATCGCTCGGATCCTATAAAAAATGTCTGGGATATATAACTTTTAACTACAAATCTGGGATAATTCGTCGCGAGCAAAACAGTTTTTTATGTCTTTTATGGGACCCAGTCCCCATTCACAGCGTCTAAAGCCAAGCTGTGCACGTGTAGCTTAAACTTTTCTCGTACTCTCTGGTTCATTCTCTGACACTGGAACAAGATCATCTTACTCCAGTGGGAGTCCTCCGTCTCAGGTTCTGCCACAGGAGGAGGTGGAGGGGGCTGAGCAGGGCGTGCTGCAGCAAGCTGGGTCAGCTCTTCTCAAAATATTGCTCTCGATTTTCAAGGACCTCGGCGACAGTCTTGTTTTTTTTCTCTCGGAGATGCTGAGGCTCCTTGTTCCTGAAATATTCATTGGAAACCTCCTCATTATTCGCATAGAATTTATCTTTGTCAGCCAGGTAATCTGTCCTGTATGTCCTCCTACCGTCAGAGGAGGAGGGTCGCTGTACCGTCGAACTGCCTGTGCTGCCAGCCCTTCTGAGGGGGGGTTTAGTGGTAGCCTCAGGAGTTGGCTTTTTGGAAGAGCTTTTACCTGAACCTTTGCCCTTGCCAGAAGAGGGGGGGGTCTTAGATTTACCAATGTTCTGTTTGTTGGGAGAACTACGCGTCCTGGATGAAACAGCTTCTTCTTCGTATTCATCTGGGATTACATGAGCTTCCTCCAACCCTCCTTCATCAGGCTCCAAGTTTTCCTCCTCACTACGGCCCTTGTCCTGGTCCTCGTTGTCGACCTCCTGTTCTGGTGATTCCTCCTCTACCTGGGTTTGCTTGAAAAAACAAGAAAGGGGGAAAAGTAAATGAGCAGAGAAGATAGCCTGGTAGTCTATTAATCAGGGTAATAGCAAGCAAAAATTATCCAAGATGCATTACTTTATAATTGTCGTTGATTGATTAATTGATCAAGGTAGCAGGCAAATAGATAATCAAATTTTATATTGGGGTATTTTGTTTGTGATTATTTTATTTGGGATTTCTTTTTTGGGGATTATTTTATATCAGATAATTTTTTGTTGGGGATTATTTTATTTGGGATTTTTAATCCATTGCGAGCATTATTGGCCTTAAAAATCAAGAAAGGGGAGAACTTACCTTCCTGTAGTTAGTTATGCTTGCTTCCTTCTTGCAATACGGATCCAAGAAGAAGCAAAGCCGCTTAATTAACTCTTTCTTGTATGGGAGTTTCCCGTCTGCTGCAGAAGAGCCCGACTTGACCTTGCCTGAGACTATTTTTTGATAGTCTGTCCTCAGCGAATTCATCCTTGTGTTCACAAAGAAGGCTGAAAAATATAATTTTTTTTTATTTTCATAGTAATTCAGATTTGTTTTAAACACAAGAGCAAGTAGAAATGAAAGAAAGCTGTTTTAATAATCAGAATTATTTCTCTCTTTTTTATCTTGGATTTTTTCTGTTGTCTAGGACGATTTGAAATATGTGGGTCTAGGATAAAATATATTTTCTTGAAAATCTTGAATAAATTACCTGGTATCCCTAAGTCGTCGCCAATTTTTCCTAAGGCGGCCCACCTTGCTGTCGGGTCCTTATACAGCTTGTGATTTTTGTCATACAGGTATGGAACAGCCTCCCATAGCTCACACAACCTTTCCAACACCGCATTGTCTTTGAAGTACTGTCGGCCACTTCCAGGGGCATCTGGTCTGGACTTTAACTGACCTATAGTTTTTTTAGGAGTAACCTGGCTCTTTTTAACCTGACTAACAGTCTTCTTAGGAGTGACCTTGGTGACCTTGGCCTCCTCCTGGTTTCTTTTAGTCATGTCAAAGTTTGTGGGGGCTACAGGTCTTTTCTTTTTGGGTGGCTTTATGGTAGGGAGGGGATCGTCTTCTTCTTCTTCTTCGTCTTCATTGTCAACAGAAAATTCCTGTGAATCATAATCGGGGTCCATATACCAGGGATCATCCTCGTCGTGATCAATAATGATTTCTGTACCTGCAGAGGTAGGGGGGCTCTTAAAAGACTTGGCAGGACGAGGACTGCCTTCTTCCTCTTCATCTTCATTGTTTTCATCGTAATCGGGGATGAGTTTTCTCTTGGTCAGGCGGCTGCCACCCATACCTAGCCGTGAGTAGGGACCTTTGGAGTCAGAATAGCCTCCCCTGGAACGGGAGGAAGGTGTGCAACTTAGGTCTTGGGGCTCATCATTGTCGTCGTCTTCTTTGTACTCCTCCACTGCTCCAGATTTACTACCGGTAGTACGGTCGAGAAGACGTCGAGCAGATTCTTCATCTTCCTTTGTTATTTCAAGCCTAGGCCTACCTCTTGCCGTGAAACGTGTTCCCTGTCCCTTCCTCGAGGTATCCTCAGGCTGTTGGCCCTCATTCCCCTCGTCATTTGTTGTATTTACTGGTTTTCTTTGCGTCTTGCGCTTAGTTGCACGCCGTGGAGCCATCTTGGATGTTTTCCTCTAGTACGGCCGAAGTGCAGGTCACGTGATTTCCATGTGATCGGCGACGCGTACGCCCCCCTACCGCCTTCCCCGGAAACTAAAATTGCCGGGCCGACAAAAAATAGAAACGATTCCTGGCCGATTTTTTCTGTCTGAACAGAAAAAATCGGGTCCAAAGTGAAACCGTCGGCGATCATTCCCGATGCGTTCCCGACGTGATTCCGATGGTCTCCGATTTTTTTCACGACCTCTTCCACTGGACCCGATTCTTGGCCGATGATACCCGATTTCCACCCGATAAGGGTCCGATTATCTCCGATTCTCTATTTCTGTCGCCGATGCATCGGAAATGCATCGGAGATGGACTATCGGCCAAGAATCGGTTTCGGTGGAATACCCCCATTATAAAATCTCCCGGATTTGAAAGATTCAACATTCTAAACCTAGAAAATGTGCCAGAATTTCTGGCTGAATGCTTCATTTCATGATGCAGAGTTTCAACATTTTCTTGGATGTGCAGCCTAAAGACAAGTTTTTGCTGTATGTGTGGATGATGGTCAGGGCTTCAGAAGGTCTCCAGGTTTTTACCCCTGAAATGTCTGAAAGAAGCCTGTGGACTACTATGGATGCTGCCCTGAGGCAACAGGAGCAGTTCAGGGGTATTTTAGATGCATCATTTTAGATCCTGAGGGCAGCAGTGGCCCTTTTCAAAAAGGGTTAAATTGGTATAGGTAGGATAGAGTAGTAGTGCTCCCTTATAGTGGCCTGGACATTACCTTGATTTTACACTGACATTGATGGCAGTGACACTCACTGAGTGAGATGTCTGAGGAATGCATGCATGTAGGGCCTATTGGTAATAGATTTATGTCAGATGAATGCATCAAACTTCCCTACATTTAAAAATCTTTTTACAAAAGTTTTTGTTCTTGCCAAAACCAAAGCATATTGTGATTTCTTGATGACATGATGTCATGCAGCCCATGACCCCCCCTGCCCCCCTTGTCATGCTTGGTCATGGCAAGTGGGACCCCCCCCCCTCCCCCCTCCTGCATGACGTCATTTGTACACAGCCCCATAGAGGAGACTCTATGAAAGAGATTTTGCTACACTGCTATGTCAGAGCATGAAACGTATGAGCTGAATTATTTGATTCAATTCTATATTCCTTCTACGAGAAAGTTCTTGCAATTTAGCAACCTGTTACAATCCAGTGCCGTCCCTGCATATTTCAAGAGTTATGACATCTACAGGGTACTATTTATGACAAGGAAACTCTTGCAGATTGGGAGAAAAATAATGATCATAGAGTGTGTATTTTCTCTTGTATAGTCAAAAAGTGTCTGCAATTTACCAGATTTTGTTGTAAAATCCAGAAATTTAGATGAAATCTTGGAATTGTAGTTATACTTGTTCCCTTCAATTCACAACCGAAGGTAACCTCTGTTATCTAATCCCTTACCATATTATTATGTTGCAACATTATAGTTCAATCTTGGTCTTATGTTTCAGTGTGTATGGCCATATCAGCTTGCAATTTTAATTCAAAATTGAACAGCATAGTGATTTGAAAACAGCTCACTTGTTTCTTAGCATCTATAATGCAAGAATGAGAGGTCATTTTGACTGCAACAGTGGGATTTGAAAAGTGTAGTGGTGTAGATCTCATCATTATAGACGTTATGCTTGATATCTACCTTGCTTTGAATTCATCTGCGATTGACATCATTGAGAAATTATTGTCTGAAAAAGATGTGTCTACATACAGAATCATCACTGACATGGTGTACTTGCTTGCTTCTCTTATTTGTTCAGGAATTTGAGAGAAAAGCTTCTGCGATGCAACATACATAACTGCTAAGGGTAGGTTCAGTTGCCACGAGCCTTTTGTGGATTGGAAGACAAGTCGAGCTCCAGATGATTAGACACATTCTCTTGCTTTTGTGAAATGTTTCTGCAATTGGATAGATGGTGTTGCAAATCCCAAAGATATAGGTGAAATGTTGAATGAATAGATATGCTTGTTCCTTCCAATTTACCACCCAAATTCCACATTGTGATCTAATCCTTTATGACACTAGTCAAAATAAATCATTGATAAAGTGTACTCTGGTTCTCATTCTACTCTATGGTTTATCAATTTACATTGCAATTCCAATATCAAAAAGGATTTCATCATGATTTGTAATCAGCTTAGCCTCATAAAAAGTCCTTACAGCAGTACTGACATGTGATTTTCATTGCAAAGTAGGATTTACAAGATGCAACAGTGTGCTATTTTCCTTATGATTTGAAGTACAAGAAACGTCCTCTATCTGCAAGAGCTACAAAATTGCATGAACTTTGGAGGGGTAGATCACATCATGGATTTTCACCTGTAGCACCTTATGATAAAAATGTCTCACACAGTGAGCATTAAGGACGAATCACACAAAGAGATCTATCCCTCAAAAGATGCAAAATGGAAACTCCTGCAGATTTGGAGCCTTGCCTCCACTGCAAATCACAAGAACTCTAGCACGTCATTGCAATATCCAAATCTCACTGTTGCAGTAGAAACAGTGCCAGCCTCACAATATAGATCCTTTGAGATAAGCAAGTTGTGTGAAAATTACTATGCCATTCGTTTTGATATTAATTGCACACTGATTTGAGTAATTTCAGTGTACGATTAGATAAAGATTGAATTATGTGTATAGTTTATGCAGAGATTATGCTCACTTTTTGTGCATTGATTTATTTTCTTTCTTGCTCATGTTAAGTACGTGACCTATGAATTAATACCCAAAAGATAAATTCAGACACCAAACACATTTCTCGCCTATGTTGTTTGTTCAATAGGATATATCTATCCAAGCGTGAAAATCGGTCACTTTGTCAAAGGGATAGTAGGGGCAGGAGTCTGAGGTTAGTAGTTTTCGTCACACGTGGTGGCACTGTGGTTTGCATGAGGATTTTTTTTCTTTCTGGTAGGTCCATAGCATGCAATAATCTATGGATGTCTAAATTGTGTTGATTTTCAATTAGATTGACATGGCAATGCTTCTACAATGCAACCAGACCTAGCATTTATGAAATGCACCAAATAAATTGGCATACAACTGATAAACATTGCTTTTCTTTTATCTCAGGAACTATTTAGATTGAGCCATTACACTAGTGTGCACAGGAAACACTACTTTTGCTTTCCAAAATTTGTGAGATAGAATGATTTTCAACACTAATGGGTTTTAAAAAAGAACTCTGAGGTATATTTCTCAGTGTCCCTTTTTATATTCCCCACTTGTAACTAACATCAGTAATCAAAGTCCCTCCGCCTCTGATGCATGTTGTTCCATGGTGATGTACAACAATTTCAAATAACACCAATAACAGTGTGTTTCTCTCTTCATTAAATTGGAATACTTTAGACTTGGTAGAGCATAAATTTAGGGTACCCCGTTACATTCCCATCTCAATCAGCATAGAGTTTATCTATCATGAATAAATCACCAGTCTGACAAGATGTTGTTATTACATTCAGAGATTTTACATATTAGATCACCCAGTCAGCACACATGACCTGTCAGACAATGTTTGGATAAACATTGCACTAATGGCAGATTAATGTCTGACAGTAGTAATAAAAATGTTTAACCTGTCTTCACAAACAAGCCTCCCAATCAACAAAGTGCTTGGTCTGCCAACTCTATCACAGTACAAGAGGGGCAGCTGGCTTTCAATATCACTATCAATATTTACTGTGTTCTGACAACTACATTCCTTTTGCTAAAATATCTTTCCTGAGACCAGAATCCAGCAGGCATTTACATTGTACGCTGGACAGCCTTTCCTTTACACAGTCACAGTTCAACAGGCCTTCATATGCTGGACTGACAATACATTTCTTTCAACCAGAACATTTTCCTTGGCTAACCTGGCTTACTCCCTTTCAGACAATCACAGCCAAAATAGGTTTTCATAAGATGAACCAAGCACCCTGCACCAAATATATATCCAAAGGATTTATAAAAAAAAAAGAAAAAAAGATAAAAAAGTCTATCAGTCCTTCACAGACAGATCTGGAGATTTGCCATTTAAAGAAAGTGCTATTACTGACCATGGGAGTTTGCATTTTTGAATCCACAAACAGAGTGACTATCATTAGAATACCGATGTCATAATTATATCAATTCACATATGAAAAGTTAGTCCTGCTAGAATTCATAATTAGAGGTCAATCCAAAATATATACATTGTTATCAGCATACATCAAAGATGCCTAATGTCAGTATATTTACCAGTAATGAATATTGTCTAAAACCGTTATCTATTCACCCACACCTGAAGCTGAAAGCATGTTTGCTGTACATTAGAAATGTTTATGATCTGCACCAACAAAATGTTCTTGTCTCCATGTCCTGGACTCCTCTACATTCAGCCATAGCCTCTGCTGATAGGCAAACTATTCAACATATCATAAACTCTCTGGATAGAAATGTGGTAAGATTTGTACTAAACTGTCCTTTGGGTCCAAACAGTTTTTCATATAGTTCAAGAAAGGTAGACATTCAATCATCCTACAGCTATATAAGGGGCCCCCAAGGGGACCCCCCCTGAGGTCACAATGTCGCCAAAATGTAAGGTTTCAGGTCACATGTCACTTTTTTAGGGGGAAAAAACATGTCTAATAATCTCAAAATTTAAGGTCTCAGATTAAATGTCACTTTTTTAAAGATTGGAAATGTCACATGTCACTTTTAAAAGGGTACAAAGTCGAAATGTCGCCAAAAAATGGCCAAAAGTCGCCATGTCGTTTTTTACCCCTTGGGGGCCACATATAAGGCAGATAAAACATCTTCTGGATCCTTGTGATTTAAGGCAGTTGAGTGATGTACTGACATATTCAACTCCTGCAGATGATTGCTTGACTTTGCCACCACTAAGGCCATTTTCATTAGAGCTGCCGGGGGCTCTTGCCTGTTATGCAGGCAGTGAAGATATTCTGGTGTTTCTCATCCAGAATGGCCTGACTATTACACAAACTGACACTTTAGGTAATAATATCATCCACTCACTGGTGGCCATTGCTGAGAAATGGTGTTCCACAGCAATTGCTATGTACCAGGTCATCTTTGACCGACTGAACCTCAGCATTTATGAGAAACATAGCTTGCTTGAGATAATAAATGATGCAGGTCTAGGACCTGTTGATTTGGCCTTAGTTAGATCTACCTTGGAACTTTACAAAGTTATGCTGAATACAGATGGAGTCTATAAAACCATAGCAACTCATTTTGGTATATGCCAAGTACTAAGGTATGATCTTTCTTATCGACCTGAGCTTAGGGCTGGACAGAATGGAGCAGAGATTCTCATCTCATACCTATTGAAATTGAGTAGCTCACAGATGGGGCGAGCTGAGAAGTGTGAATTGCTATTAACCGAACCATTCAAGTCTTTCCTCATTTCGGTCATCAAGTCACGACAATCTGCAGTGGTAATAAATCAATGCCATGCCGCTTTTACCATTTTAATCTTTATGTTGATATTATTTCTTTATGCATATGTCCATTATATTCCCCACAGTCTCTCATCAGTGCTAGTTTCCAGTCAGTTTATTTACTTTTGCATTGAGATCTATGCGCTGATCTACTCCAGCCATGACTGGTTTGCAAAGTGGCGCATTTGTCACAACCCATTTCACTTAATAGGATTATCTGGAATTACATCTGCACCAATCTACCGGGTTTTACAGTTCATTTTCTGTATTCTATGTATAGTCATTCCCGTAATGTGGTTTGCAAATGGAGGACAACAGTGTTCAGATGTTTGGATGACTGTTAGTCTCACCATTATGGTTTTAAGTACCTTCATGGCCTTCATGTCATCCATGTTCTATCTCCATTTGTGGCAAAGTACTTGCCGAATGCTGGTCAAGTTGCAGCGAATAATTGTATCAACAACTGCTCTCTTTGTTGTTGCCATATTTGTTTATATGTCCTTTACAATGACACTTGTCCTGATTGGTTCACCAAAGGAGTCATCTGTTCGACAACAAGGCAAGCAATGCTTCGCATCAAATGTACCCACTGACTCTAGCAACAGGTCTCTACATAACACTCTTTCAATTGTCAAATCTAATGAGAGTTTAGTCACTGTTGTGACTTTTTCCCTGCTGAATAATTTTCTAATATGGTTTGCTGTTGCTTCCCCAACTTACGATCAACTATATGTAGACATAGGTGGTTATTGGCTGAATGCTTTTATGATATTATTGTTCATTCTCCTCATGTGCATAATAACAAATAACTTCATCATTGCTTCACTTGGAATGGTTGTAGAAACTGTGGAATCTATGGAAAGGACTTTGCTGTTATTGGAAAAATTGTATGTAGTCCACACATGTACTCTACGCATCAGGCCTTTATTTAAATTATCAGCATATATAAAATCTAGGATAAAACCCATCCTACCCAAGTGCATGGTGAGTGAGATCCATCCTTATAGATACATGCATCCAAGTCAAAATGTGGAGAATGACATTCTGTATGATAATGATGGACACATGTATGTCTTTGCTCTTAAATGCACCATAGAAGAGACTCTCTGAACACTGAAAACCCAAGAGCGTGGAAATCTCATCAGTCATGATGAGTTATGGTCATTAGTTTGATGATGACATGGGGGTGTACCTTCTCATCATTTGACTAATCATAAGTGAGGACCAAAGTTTATCACCATTAACCAGTTTTTGAAGTAATTGTTAGATAGGTCTAGCCACAGATTCTTTCTTCAATTAAAGTCAATTGAATCTAATAATTATACATCTTCAGTACCATTGACATAACTCTGATTATTGCAGGGACCTATTAGTCATCAGGATAAACCCAATGAGGCCTAATGTACTTGTGGTCTTAAATCACAGAAGGTGTGCAAATGGGAATTTTGGTGAAAGTCAGCCCCCTACACTTAGGATTTTGATTTTTCCCCAATTTTTTTGGGTCACATTTTTGGGCTCAATGAGTTCTTGATGTTATATATGGGTTTTAGTGGTCCAATATCAATATTCTGACCTCCAGGGGGTTGAACATACCTAAAATTGACCCCTTTCAGCTTGGAAAATCAATAAAATCGACACATTTCATCATTTTTTGTAGAATGAGGACTAGGTATGTGTCTGTCCACTTTTATTATGTAAATCATAGAGTCTTGTGGTGAAATAGGAGCAAAAATTATATTCCTGGTCGGATTTTTTCTATTCTTCTGGAGCATTTTACTTTTTGTAAAGTGGTCTGTCCGGGCGATAATTTGGTCATTTGGCCTCCCCCCATTAAATATCTAAAAGTGATATGCGTTCAATTATGCCTTAAAAGATTTGCTACATGTTGGGGATAACGTATGTTGAAAATAAAATTTGATTTCCTCCATAAACTTCACTGTGAGGGGGCAATAAGTGATTTTCCTTGAAAATCCCCCTTTTTACTTGTCCGGGCGAAAAATTATGTTCCTTCCCCTCCTGTGTAGGATTAACACATTTAACTATCCTAACTAAGTCAGTTATTTACCCCCTACATATACCTAAGTGCCCAATGTATAGGACAATGGATTACTATCCATCCTTTGTAGTAGCACGGATGGGAAGTGCTATTTTGTCCGGGCGAAATCGTGTCCGGGCGAGTGACCATTAAATAACATGCCATGTTGAGGGGTTGATTTCCTACAGAAATTAAGATTTTATCTTAATGAAAATAACAGTTCTAGACCATTTAGACCTGTAGATTACAGAAATCACATTGTTATGTATGTCAGATGTGTCTTTTATATCATAAAATGAGTGTACTTATAATAAATGTTTGTGACTCTTGGCATATGTCCGGGCGAATGACATTTGAGTAATATGCCATGTTGAGGGCTTGATTTTCTACAGAAACAATTGTCATATTACCATGACAATATCAGATCTAGACCATTTTGACCTGTATATCATGAAAATAACATGTTTCTTTATGTCAGATGTGACCTTATTATCATAAAATGAGAATTGTTTTAACGGATTTACCATGATTCTGCCTACATTTCTTGTCCTCACACAAAATTCAATATTCCTGCCCCTCCTATGCACAATAGGGATATTCAAATATCCTAACTATGCCAGTTATTTACCCCCTACATATACCTTAGTACTCAGTGTATGGGATAATTGATTGCTGCTAAACCTTTGCAGTATCAGGGATGGGAAGTGTTTTTTTGTCTAGGTAAAATTGTGTCCGGGCGAGTGACCATTGAGTAACATGCCATGTTGAGGTTTCCTACAGAAATAATCATTTTATCTCATTGAAAATAACAGATCTGGACCATCTTAAGCAGTAGATGATGGAATTCACATTGTTATCTATGTCAGCTGATTCCTTGCTATCATAAAATGAGCCTACTTTTAATGGATTTTGATCACAATTCTGAACATAATGTCCAGGCGAGTGATGAACTACAAGGTATTTTGAACAGAAATTAAAGATTTTTTTCCCAATCAAACTATATACCACCTGAAAGTACATGCCGTGGGCATTGTATTCCATGAAATCAATAGTTCCTACCATAGTCTGTTCAGCTTTTATATAGAACAGAAAGAAATAATTATCTTAGAATCTGAGATTTACTTGAATTCCAGGCTAGGCCCTATAGGAAAATGACCTGAGGGCAACGCAAAAAGCCCATTACGTCTGACTACAATACTCCAAACCCAACCATTAGACCCAGTACTACAAGCAAAAACATAAAAACAGTGGACCAGAAGCATATCATAGGTCATTTTGAATCAATAAAGGGAAAATACCCCAAATGGTCACTCAGGAGGACATCATTTCCAGGTAGATAGGTTCTGGGCATTGCCATAGCAACGGCTTTCATATTTAACTCTTAATATTTCATGTGCAGTTACCCCAAGACCTATACACTATCCACAAAAATATTTTTGAGATACTACATAATTTTTTCTCAGACCTCTCAAAACTCCACCAAGGCCTATTTGCACACTTTCTATGATTTTTGACCTTGTGTATAGCAATTCTCACAATTATTCCTATTGCTTCATTAACAGTAATGGTGTCAAAATTCAAATATCTGATAGCTTATTAAACATTTTGCCTATTTTTTTTTTTTAAGTAACGGTCTCTGTCTGAAAATGATTCATTTAATTTTATCACATCTATTGTAAGGACTATCTTAATGATTATTCTATAGATCAACTGTAGGAAGTTCTGTTAAGTAGATGATTATATAGTAGAGCCACCCTGCCACCTGTTGGCAGATCTATGTCATCCAAATGGTGATAGGTAATCACTTTGGTGATTACTTTTATATAAGTGCTGCTATATTGCTAGCCTGGAAGGTAGTTACATTCTGAAGTATGTAATACATTTCTGTATTCCTCAGACATTGGACAATATTACTATTAATTGAGAAGCATATTTAAAAAGTTTATAGAGGTTATGCTTGATGTATGCCTTGTTTCATGTGTATCTGTGATAGGTGTATTTGTAATGTTCTGTAATTACTTATGAATTTGCCACATCTAAGACATGGGCAGAAATATACCCTTCTTTTTGAATTTGCACCAAGCTGCATTTGAATATTGATCTACATAATTATACTAGTCACTCATATAAAATGCTTGTTTGCTTAAAAACTGCCTAATAGCATATGACCTTAGAATACATGAAATGTCTTACTTAACAATGATCAGCTTTAACTCTGAGTTTTATTGCAATGTCTGTGCACATTTTAGCTGTTTATGTAAAAGCCAGTTCCTGGCTGTAAGGAAGAGTCAAAATATTTTAAAACAATCTATCAATTTGGTGGAAACCTGTTTTTGATTTAATCACATTAGCCATTCATACAAAACACTGTGAGAGCCGAGCAACACACATTTACCCAATGTAGTTATACCGTAGTAACCCGCATATGGTCAAAGGGCACCACTTGTCGTGATTTGGCTGTTTTGAACTATGTGGTGAAGAAATCATTCAAAATGGGACCAAAATGGGACCATTTGGACATGTATAGTGAACAAGTAATCAATGCTTAACATGTGACGAGTGACATGTTAGGCATTGACTACTTATTTTATTACATGATTAATCAATAAAATATCAATAAATTCAATTTGAAAAAGAAATCGTTTACCTCCCCATTGGACTCTAAGCCTGCCATAGTAGTTTGAGTAGCCCCACAGTACACCAAGTCAACACAGGTAAAACCTGGCCCTGGCTGAGTCTTGAACACCCAACCTTCAGATCAGAAGTTGAAGATCTTACCACTAGACCACCAGGCCATGTGTAAGAACCCAGTGTTGAAGGCTCTACACATACACCACTGAGCACTATTTATCATATTTTTTTTTGCTTAAAATGCCCAAAACCTTTAAAATATGCCTGGGACCATAATGTTCAAAATACTATTTTTGGACCAGTACCATTACAAGCTATGTTGTGGTCAATTTATAAAGATATTTAGTTACTCTAAGACATCTTTCTCTAAACATTTGTGCCAACACTATACAATCCTATGACAAAGTCACTCAGACTTCAAGATTATATATAATGGAAACTAGCCTGGGACCCCCCTTTTTCTTTTCACTATGTACATTGTATATATACAGGCAAACACACTCTGTTTATCGTCAGTCCCTGTGGCTCACTGCATAGGCAGTTGGATCTGGGATCAGTAGGGTATGGGTTCGAACCCTCCCTCTGGCAATGAAGTTTTTTGAAGTTTTAACACTGTTTATTGGCTAATGGAAGCACTACATATGTAGTTGTTATATTCAGTCGCCAGTTACAACAAATAGCACATGTTCCAGGGTATAAAAGATCTCGTAGGTTTTAACATGTGAGATATGACATGTAAGGTGTGCCTGATATCCATGCATATCAGGCATGCCATACTAAGTCATGATACATGCATCATGGCTTGCAATATCGACAGTTATTCCACGATTTCTGGGATTCTGAGTGCTTTTCCTGGATATTCCCATGCACATACCTGTCGATATGGCACACCATGATGCCTGATTCATGACATTTGTAAGGTGTGTGGTTATCCAAGGATAACAGGCACCCGGTGCGGTTATCCATGGATAACCTGCACACCTTACATGTCCTTACATGTCATATGTTACATGTTAAAACACACGAAATCTCATGGCCAGGGCAGGGCAAAAGTTGTATTGTTGTATTGGTAACATGCCAATTTATCACCCTATTTGGTGCATTGTTTCAATCTAATTGAAAAAAAAAACATTTTTTTTACATCCATAGATTATACTTTGCTACGCACCTATCAGAAAAAAGAAATCACACAGCCACCAGGTGTGAAAAAATCTGCTAACCTTAGACTAAACCTCTATCCTATTGACAAAGATTTTTTAAAGAATGTGTTGTTCATGACTGAAAGAGTACGTTTGAATCAAAAACAAAACAAAAGAAAATAAACACTCTAAGAGACGACTGTTGAATCAACAAGGCATGCCCATCAACTGTACAATAAAACCTGATAATTTCTGATGATGCAGTGAAGCAGTGCAATTTCTACTATAAAGCCCTAGAAAAAATCACTGTGTAATATGAAATGAACTACTGTTATTTTGATGACCTTTGTCTTTTTAGTGAACATTGTTTGCTTTTGTTGGGATTTGGATTCTTCATTTCATTCAGGAAGTGCCTTATACTTAATGAACTACTTTTTAGGACCACTGCATTGATCCATATTGATAATCTTATGATGTGACAAATAATTCAATCATTATCTTAGGGTTAATTTGGAAATTGCAATAAAAAGAAACAGAGCTATAGCTCACTATGTAAGACATTTTTTTTTTATTATTTTGGGCAAAAGGTGATGTGATCTACCCCTTAAGTTTGTAGTACAATTTTTGTAACACTTGTAGATTGAGGACCTTTCTTGCATTGCAAATTATAAAGGAAATAGCATTATTTGTGTTACAAATCCTACTGTTGCAATAAAAATCAATGAATGTCAGCCATGTCGTTGTGATTTTGCATAAGGGCTAGGATTATTATGAATAGGTATGAAATATTGTTTGATATTGAAATTGCAAGGTGAATTATTGATGGAGCATAAGTTAGAATAAGAACCAGAAAAGACCTTTTCAATGATTTATCCGCACTACTGTCGTGAAGGATTCGATCACAGTGTAGAACTTGCATGGCAAATCTGAAGGCATAAGCATATCAATTTGTTCAACATTTCACCTGTATCAGATTCTTTGGAATCTGCACAAAATCTACCCAATTGCAGACACAGTTTATAAAAGCAAAAACAAATATTGAATCATCAGGATCTTATTTGTCTCCCAAACCACAACAGACCCATTGCAATTGTGGCTACCTTTAGCAGTATATATATGTTGTAATATTTAGGGAGGGCACTAAATCATAACAGGGAGCAAAATCACAGAAATCATTCTGTAAAAACAACAGTCATTGTGAGACTTAACCTTGCTACATGATATTCCTGAACAAATATTTTACATGGAGAAGCAAGTAAATATTCTATGTGAGTTAAATTTTCTGTATGTAGATACATCCTTTTTAGACAATGGATTTACAATGATGTTGAACTTTAATTCATGATTGATCACATAAATGGACACAGATCAAAGAGTGTTGCTCATAAACTTCTGTTTACTGTATTTCTATCCGAATCGGCTCATATTGAAAGGGATTTGGTAGTGATCTTTCAAATTCTGAGAACTGAGTATCTCCTTTGACCCTCCATCCTCATAAACATCAAGGGTACACAACATAATTAGCATCAAAGAGCCTACAGTAATATTACCATCAGTCTGCTGTACATATTCAATATATCCCATTCAAAGTTAAGTAGAGACCCAAAAGACGGTTGTTCTTATTTCTCAATCCATAAGGATATGCAGTGGGTCTTCTACTTCACAACTTAAATGCCCTTAGTTTGAAGCTTCCTGGACCTCTAATTGCCCCACGAGCACCTTCAAGGCTGGGGGGATTGGCTTCATTAGCCATCTTGAGCTTGAAGTTCTGTAAAATGGCCACCAGGAAGATGAAGTACTCCTTCTTAGCCAGCTGCTCTCCAAGGCATGCATGTTTGCCTACAAGGAAAGGGAATTTGATATGATCTTTGTTCTGTTTATTAATTTCTTTGATGCTTGACCTACCTATACACTTATCATTTAAATGGATTCTCTTTAACCCAATGTTGAAACTTCTTCAAGAAGAAGCCTTGAGTGTGATATGATAAATTATGCATTCTGTGTAGTTGGTGAGATTTTCAAAACACTTTTCAAGTGTGTTGCCCATTTTCAGCTCACTATAGTTATAGTATTTGACATCTTATGGCCTTGGCAATATGCATCTGAAAAGGGCTAATGAAACATTTTGACCTCTTTTTCACTCGGTTATTCCGATTAAATCTATACGTACCTATTGAGAAGGGAATGCAGGCAGGGTTCTTTGTCATGTTTCCCTCTGCATCCAGCCATCTGTCAGGGTTAAAGGTGTCAGGGTCTGTACTTGGGGTACCTGAGGGAGGACCTCATATTTATAATGATGATGCTCTCTTTAGGAATGGTGTAACCCTTCAGTTCTGTATCCACCTTGGTGCAGTGCCAGAAGGCTGTAGGGGCTGTTGGGAATGTTAAAAATATACATATGGTTTTCTTGTATATAGATACCAGTGTCCATGTTGGCCATATAGAATATGAGGCTATTTTTATCTACCTGCACTTTCATTGTATATCTCTGATAAGGCAGGCAAAAAGGGTATCTGAAGACAAATCTGTTATCAAAGTTCATCTACCACCCTTTTAATTGAGACATCATTAGCTAGAATATTCCCAGTAGTTATGTCAGAACCTCTCCTCAAAACGTGGTCGAGACATATATTTGAAAATGACAAGTTCTAAATGCTTTATATACCATATTGATGTCAAAATCCCAATGATTCAGCCATTTTTCATAGTAATGTCTAATATTTTGTTTAAGCCAGTTTAATCAGAAAATTGATCAGAATTGCTTGAAGTTGCATGTTGCAATCCTTTGGATTCCATTAAGCACTGAAAGGGTACAAGTTTATCTCATTGATGTTTCCCACACTGTGTACTTCGTTCATGAAGGCATTTGTGTATGGCATCATTTTTATGTCTTTGTTTTCTGGAAGTTTACTACCAAGTACCTGTAACCCACATCAAAGCAAATGTCATTATTGAGAAAAGGAAAAACTTGCAGGGCTGGGCAGCTGTCGCCATGTAGCCAAAGAGTGGCGACAATGGCCTAGAAATTGGCGAGAATAATCTCCAGATTCTGGACTTTCCAACAGTGAAAGAATTTTTTCAAATATTACCACTAGAACTAAAGTTATGACAAAATTCCCAGAAGTCATCAGAATGTATGATTTGACAATGAGTTTTTCAAAATTTTCTAAGGAAATTGGCCTCAACCCCTTCTCACATTTCTTTGAGGTAGCTGCTTGCTGGGCTTCTTTAGGTTTTGTCTTTCCTTTCCTTTTCCTTTTTCCCCCTCTTTTCTTTGACCTTTTTAGGTTTGACCTTTTTGGGGGTTGGTCAAAAGTGGAGGGGGGTCCACCGTTACCCTGCTTACCATGCCCTGCATTAGGAGGAGGTCTTCCAAACAAAATCTTATTAGGGCCTAGATAATGTGTCATCTATTCTTAAAAAATGCCAGAATACACCTTTTTCCTGGCAGTTTTCATTTATTTTTGTTACAAATACACTACTTCCATCATTACAACTGTAGACCCCACACTGTATTACTGGTACAAATCAATGATACAGGTTTTAAAATAAATAAGGACTTCATTTCCCCATGCTAGGGTCCCTCAGGTGATGGGTTAGTATCATTGCCCTGCCCTTCCTCATCTCCCCCGCCCCTTTATGGTTGGGGGAGGGGGGCACAGGCCAATATCTGATGTTTGCCCCCCTAACTTTAAAATGCTTCCACTGCCCTGGATAAAATGTGCCAGAATGCCTCAGGATGCACTATTTCAAGTCTTATGTTTCAAAATTTTCTTGGGGGCCAAGCCACCAATCCTCCAAACACTTAGATATCAGAAGCTTGATACAAATATTCCATTTTATATGGTCTTCAATAATGCACCAGAATACATTTATTTCTGGTAGAGGTATTAAAACTATTTCAGTTGTATAGGGATGGACATCAACCCATTCCTCAATAATCCTTAACATAAAAATGTCTTTTACTTTAGGTTGTACAGACCTGCGACTTGATATTTCCAATTAGAGTGCACCATTTCAAGTTTAAACCTAGGGCCTAGTGTGACAGTTGAGCTTCGCTTGCACTACTCGGATGTCACCACTTTCACCAGCCCCCCTCCCCACCCTCTAGAGAATACTGGATTCACCACTGTGGCTTACATCCAGTTGTGGCTTATATGTAAGGTTGTGCGGTAAAGAGGACCAGACCTGATTACAGCTCCCGGGTACAGCTCATTTCAAAGTTATTTCCTGTAGGCCATTTTTCTGCAAATTTTGGATCCACCGTCGTCCTTGGCTACAGCCCATTTAGAATTGACTCCCAGATTTGCAGATATACCCAGCCCTGAAAAAGATGTCACATCTGTAGGATCTAGGATATCAAACCAAGCCTTCCTAGTGCTGTATATATATGGGCCAGACTATTTGCCTTACTCTGTTTAAAGAACCTCAAAGTTGTTCACAGTCATACTAGGTCTGTTGTTCCCATACAAGGCCTATATAGTATAAAAAGAACACTTTCTCCAATAAGGTTTCTAGGTGGGATAGATCACAATCTAGAAGCAAAAAGGAAACAACTACACAATAAAAATATTATCTTTTCCATGATTTTACCTTATTGATCTCCTGCTGACATCTAACTTGTATAATATTATTGGTGATGAATGAGGAAGAGGAGAGCCCAGCTCAGGGTGGTACTGGTTGTCTCTGTCCTTGCCCCAAACAGCTCCACAGTAGACAACATAAGGTCTGAATCTGCAGATTTAAACCTGATTTATGTGGAGGGGGTCTAGTAGTATAGTGCATGAATAAGATGATCACAACAAAATATTTAAAACATAATGATGGAACCATAATACTTTAAACTTAAACAATCAGATATAGAGATTATTCTCACAAGGCAAAAAACACATGTCTAGTACTTGCAAACGTCCCAAATATATTTGGATCATCTAGTGAAATATACAGCAGAGAGTTTGGTTCCAAAGCGCAACGAATCCATTTTGGGTGTTTTGAGATAATGAGACATTTATCATTCCAAAAGATTGAAGAGGGGACGGTAATTTTTGTGAGTTCCAATATCTAATAGACCATAAATAAAACACCTCCACATTTCGTTTTGAAATCCTTGAGTCTTCCCTCACAGATAAATTCAGTGATTTAATCCCATTTTTTTCCAAAATGCAATAAATCCCCCAAACCGTTTTGTTCCAAAATGCAATAAATCCAACATGACGCTTTTTTGTATCCATATAATGACCCCAAATGTTGGGTTTCTTTTCTATATTTGACTTTTCTCGTTTAGTTGGATATAAATGAAACGAGTACTTATTTCTTTGCAAAACGCAAAAAAATCCTGTTTTGTTCCAGAACACAATCAATCCACACTGTTTTGTTCCAAAATCCATTAATATGGTTTTCACTTCTATATATGTCTCTCCTCATCAGCAAAGTTGGTTTTTATTAGGAACAAGGATAAAACTCACAAAACATAGTGATATGACATTAAGAAATCATTAATTCCATAGAAATAAGGATATTAATGAACAAACATGTCGTGACAATGTCTGGCTGAGTGGATTTATTGCATTTTGGAACAAAACAGGTGTGGGATTTATTGCGTTTTGGAAAAAATCGGGATTTAAGGTGGCCCCTAGATGCCAAATAGTGACTGTTTTGGAAATAATGATTTTGCAACATTTTTTCACTTACCCTACCCTGTTGGTTTCTTATCTTAACTCCATATTTCTCAAAATGGTGTTTATTGCATTTTGCAACCAAACTCTTCATATCATTTTAAGACTCATGATCTCATGTTCCGAATCGATTTATTCTTTGGGGTATCCTTTTTTCTGTCCACATGTGCATGTAGAATGTCTGATCCTTTTCATATAAAATATGCATTTCAGATGAATGTGCTAGTAGAGTGGTTTGTGAAATTTATCTGGTAAATCTAGTACAGACCCTCAAAGGTAGACCCATGCTTCTTGCTCTCAGCAAGGAAGAGATCCACTAAATCCCTGATGTTGTCTGGATCAAATGTCTCCCCATGTTCAACTTTCCACTTACACACATATTGTATTAATCCACCAGCTGTCCTTAAATAAAGCATAAAGCACCTTGCATATTGTGTCTAGCCAAGCAAAAAGGGTCCCCCAGGGGAAAAGTCAATTTTTAAATTCAGGCCATGAACTTTCTAATGATATATTACATGAGAAAATATATCTGCTAGTTTCAGAGTTATGGCTCGATTAACTTAGATGGTTACCGACCTATTCAAATCACAAATAAGGTCTACCTTGTATATTTCACAAGATATATCAGATGATATGTATAATTAGGCATAATTCGGCATATTAGGGAAATTGTCATATTCTTCACATTCTTTTTCTCATAAAGTTTGATCTGATTATCAGATTTTTACCATCGGTCCCTCTATATTTACTGTAGGATTATTGGATTTTACGTTGAAATTAAGTAATGGCAAGCTTATTTATGGACACTATCATCAAATATGGGATATCTATTTTTTCTACTTATCTTAAGGATGGCTACCCTAAACATATATATATATATATATATATATATATATATATATATATATATATATATAATTATAAGTTAATGTGTGTGTTGATCGAGTGTACCGGTAATAATTAATAATGAAACATTATAATAATTATAACAATAAATATGGAATAAATACGAAGACATTGGGTTTGGTGAGAATTGACTTTGTCAATATCAATCCTATACATGCCTTTTTTAAATAAGACAATAATTTACAAGACAACAACATAGCAATATATAGACAAATAACAATATAATACAATATAATAATATATACAATAATCACAATATATCACAGTAACAATTAAAGTTTAAAATTTCCAGCACCACCCAGCGTGGTGTATGCTGTCCGAGTATACAAAGCCAATTGACCGTTAGTTCAACTGCTGGAGCTTATATACTAGAGGAAATGTTATGTGTGACATCATAGAAAACCATACACCCAGGATAAAGTAGTACCAACGTATCACTCATTAATTATATATATATACCTGTGAGTATATAGTCCCATAAGTTAATGCGCTGATCGAGTTTACCGGTAATAATTAATAATGAAATATTATAATAATTATAACAATAAATATGAAATAAATAAGAAGACATTGGGTTTGGTGAGAATCCTATACATGCCAACAACCGCCAAACACAATGTAAAACATTCCATAATAGGTATAGCATTAAATCATTACATCTAAAGCTAGCAAGCTGTCCTTAGACTCATTTAAGTATTTAAAAATAACATTAGATTTCCACTTGGCTCGCCTCATAATATCCTGAACACTTAGGCCTGCATCCTTCAATAAGGTTGCACCACCATGCCTAAGAGAATGAGTTGAAATCCTACTAGACAAACCACACTGAAGAGCAATAGCTTTTAACATTGTATTCACATAGTTATATTTCAACGGTCTAGACTGGATGGAAAATATAAACCTGTTATGCTTACAGGCTTTTACACATTTCTTAATATATCTAGCCGGACACAGGTCAGAACTATCATCTCTTTTAAGATACACAATGTAAGAAGACTTGCCAAATTGGTCAGTTTTGGATGAGTCAACCTTAATCTCAATACAATCAGAGGAAACGTTCTTCTTTAAAAAATTATGAGGTGAATGTACCACATGCCCTATCCTGAATACACCTCGGTAACATAACAATATGGCAGACCAAAAAACCACATCCTCCATAGAGTCCAAATTAAGTTTAGATTTAATTTGAAACATATCATTAGGGCTAAGGGGGTAAGTTGTACTACCAGACCCCTTACACATCCTCTCTATACCATCAAGGGTTTTCTTTACCACAAAATTACCACTATAGTCAATATAACCTTTTAATTTCTGATAATACCACACAGCACACAAATAATTCCTGACTGAAATAGGTTTCATAAAGTCAGACAGGTACACACAATATAAAGAAGCTTGAGAAGGAGAACAAGGAAGGGGGGTAAAATTAAATTTTTTACAATTTTTTTTGTAACTACTAAATTGCTGCTTTCGAGTCTTACGAGTGGATTCAGCTACACCCCTATGTAAGAATTTTCTCCTTCTCCTCTCCAACTTCTTAAGGTCTGCAATCATAACAACACATGTTATATTCACCCAAAACCTTTTTACATTTTTTAGGGACACCTTTATAATTTAACCTCGACAAATGGTCAGCTAAGATATTATCCTCTGACCTAATATATGTAGAATATATATCGATATTGTGGATAAAACATAACCAGAAGATTTCTCTTAACCAAGACATGCACAATTTATTCTTGGATCTACCCGTATTTAACATGGCCAAGACCTGCATTTTATCAGTGATACAGTGAACTCTCACATTACTAAACTCCGTCAGCCAGTGCTTCACACCCACCATAACAGGATAGAGTTCATATACATTAATATTCCTGTGGTGAATCCTGAGATTATCTAACTTAGGCACAGGAGTAAAATGACCACAGTAGTCTAACATAGGGTTTGAATCATTCCAAGTACCATAGAGGTAATCCTTGCCAAAGCCTTGTATAGAAGAATCCGAATACATAGGGGTACATTCATTATCATTTAAAATGATATTCCTACAGTTGAAAACTCCACAAAAATCTTTCCACCACATCAAATCCTTCTGGGTTTCCTCGTCTAGCCTAATAACACCTCTATTTTTTGCTCTGGCACAGAGATCAAACAGTCTTCTGCTCAAAGTCCTACCACCACGTATTACTTGTGAACAGAAAGACATTAATCCACCAATCTTTTGGAGGGTCTTCTTAGATACAAACTTCCTTCCTAAGCATTCATTTAGTGCCAAACCCATTTTATCTAATTTCTTTTGGGGTAGGGATAGTTCCATTTTAGTGGAGTCAATGGTTATACCTAGGAATATACATATTTGACTAGGTTCAGTCACTTTTTCCCTTGACACAATGAAACCCATGTATTCCATACACTCAATAAGGATATTCCTCTTACGTAAACAATCCTCCTCAGTTTTAGCAATGATAATAAAATCGTCCAGGTAATTAACTATCCTATCAACACCATAAAATTTTGCTACTACAGTCAAAAAATCAGATATTCTATTAAATATATATGGAGCACATTTCAGACTAAAGGTTAAGCGGTTGCTCTAAAAAAATTCTTCTCCATTACCAAAGTCCCAACTGAAGCCTTGATAGCCCACATGTGGGCCATACACATTGATACTTCTATAGGCAGATTTTAAATCTACAACGCACATATAGTCATTATTATCCAACTGACATGTAACCGTGTTTATGGAGTTATAAGAGAAGCTTTTCGATGTAGTGTTCATAAAATTATTAATAGAAATCCCTGCAGGCATGCTACAATCAGTGATAGGCCTCAATTTACCATTAGACTTTTCTACACCACCTAAAGAGTGAATACACTTGGGTTTATAAGCTGTCTTTGTAACCAAGCCCTGGGACAACTCGTCCCTGATAATATCACACATTTCGCTATAGAACCTACCTTCTACAATAGATTTATAATTTTTACAATCATAGGCTGTATCACAGCCTGGGTCAACTATTTTGAACCCCTCAGTAAAACCACACCATAGAAAATCTGATTCTACCTGGTTAATACTAATAATATCTGACTGCCTCAGAAAACTAGCTAGTCTGCAAGGTAAAATTTGAGCTTTTCGACCATAGATAAAATGCTCACACTTGCAAATACCATTGACACAACTATCATAAACCCTGATGCTGGGTCTATTAACACACTCCACTGTAAACAATGGCTCAACCTCACCCTATACTGGGCCACTATGGGTTATAAAAAGATTCTTGATATCTACACAAGACTCATTAATATCATTTCTATTATTTTCACCCGAAATAATAGGAACGGGGGGCTCAGGAGGATCTACCTTATTTACTATATTAAAACCAGGCACCAAAACATCAGATTTTAACAAAGGACCCTGCCTAAGAACAAAATCCTAATCCTTCTTATTCTTCTGGCATTTATCCTTGCCATGGTTAGACAAACCACAAACATCACAGGCATGTCGATACCTACATGGGTCCTCCTTACACCCCTCAGCCCTGTTAAACGCATAGCAAGTGCAATTGGATTGTTTGGATTTGAAACTTTTTGGTTTGGCTACACCTGCCTTCTGGGCCTGCACCGTCCAATCATAGGATAAATTTCTAAGAATATCTTCACTTTTCACATCACTGAATGACTCTACACCATCAGAATTTGCCCTGTTTTTAACAGAGGAATCGTATGCCACTAAGGCTTTGAGATATCTTAGTAGAGGATTTTTCCACCAACACCTCTATGTGTTTTACTACAGCGAACACATCCTCACCCTCTTCTACCAATTGTTTCATCATTCTTACATTGACCAACAGTAATTTCTCAATGCTATCAAGTTTCTCTCCCTTCTTAAGAAAATTCTTCTGATCAAACATACCTCTAGCTCTATGTGCATGACGAGGACCATTTCTAGAGGAGATTGAACTAGTAGATGTCGAGGAATTCGATGAAATGCTACGGTAAGACGAAGACCAGCTCGTGGATCCAAGATGGCGCCGCGTTTTCCTGTCGCTATGGAGCCCACGGTAGTCAGGTGACCGTTGTCGGCCACGCCCCCGTTGCTTGGTTACTGCGTCGCTAGACGAATGTTTACAAATGTCTCCACGTGTACGATCCATCCTAGACTCGCCACCCGCTGCTGTAGTATTTGTACGATTTAGCGCCTGTCCCTCCAATAGGAACTTGATATCAGCCAACTGCTGTTCCATACGAGCAGTACGATCCTCCAACTCTCCAATCGTAACCCCTGTAGCATTCCTCACACCGCTCGAATTCCTAGAATTGGCTATATTTTTCACTTTTCCAGGAGATTTCTTGGCTTTAGACCTTGGTCCGCACCCAGAAGTTCCCTTTCTACCCACAATGTGGTGTATGCTGTCCGAGTATACGAAGCCAATTGACCGTTAGTTCAACTGCTGGAGCTTATATACTGGAGGAAATGTTATGTGTGATGTCATAGAAAACCATGCGCCCAGGGTAAAGTAGTACCAACGTATCACTCATTAATTATATATATATATATATATATATATATATATATATATATATATATCTGGGAGTATATAGTCCCATATGCTTCACAATCCAATGACTTTCATGATGGTTCATTGAGCCCGGCTAAAATACAAGTATAGCGACTGTGGCTATTGCTTGGGCTTGGCAAAGGATAATTTTTTAACATGGATATCAGGTAAATTTTATACTTTGAGGGGGTTTTCGTGTAATTTTGTCTGTTGTTGATAGATATATAACCTTAAGCAAAATTAACATCTGAGGCAGAAGATTAGTAGTGCAGTGTGAATAATTGTATGGTTACAATTTAAGTCACCTCACTATCTTAAAAAAACCTTGACAATATTATGAGAACAATTGATGTATATGTGGCACACAATTTCACCACATTCTCACCTCTGATGGTTTAACTGGTCAGTGCTTCAACAGGGGCAGAAAGCACTGCAGAAGAGCAATGTCAGGTTTTCTAACTTGTCTTGTGAGAGACCGTGTCAGTTTCCTAAATTCCTCATCATCAAGGTCAAACCTGCATAGGTAAAATATAGTTGGAGGGTCAGAAATGGCACAAGTTAGGCCCAAGATTTTAAGCTATAGGTTAAAAAAGACAAAAAAGAGATGTGGCTGTCCATTTCACTTTTATTGGGGCAAGTTCATTGTGATTAGAGTGGAAAAAGAGGAAAAATCACATTTTCTCCAACGATTAAGGTGATTTGTGCATTCTTATAAGATAGAAATCATGTATACTGGATCCCCATATGTTTAGAATACATGATAAAAAAAAAACCAATATAATTATTGAACTCATTGGTACTCCCCCAGGCCAGCTTGAATGGAAAAAGTACCCAAACGTCCGTAATATAAAACAAAATGGACGTTCGGCGGATATTGATTATTGATTATTTTCGTATTACTTATTTACTAGTTGAAGTTGATGTATATAACCTTATGATAATGATGTATGATTGATCATGGTAGTTAGTTTGAAGGAATTACAAACAGCCAAGTGACTGATGTTGACTGTTATAAATTATCGCAGTTTTGAGGACAAAAGATTTATAGGATTTTAGGAAATAGTGATTTGATATGTTTATGTGAAACATGACTAAAGCCAGGATCATTAACTGGAATGATAGACCATACTGATAGAACTTTGTATCGTTATGATAAAGGGGAGGTAAAATGCTGGAGGTATTGCCTTTGGTATACGGGATGGATTTGTTAAATACTTGAGTATTATAGATGCTTTTACTGTCGCCACTGTAGATTATGAGTGTATTGTCGGCTTATTAAGAATCCTGGGGGAAAAGGATATGTTGGCATTATCCATCTATAAGGTACCAAATAAAAGCGTCCCTAACTTTATTAATCTTCTAAGGAAAATTGCTACTTTTGAATATGATGATAATCAAGGGAGATATGAAACGTGGGTAATGGGTGATATTAACCTGAACATGCATGATGGATTAGATATAGGTTGTGAGAATTTGAGAATCATGTGTAAGGATTTAGGTTTGAAAATACTGCTACATGAAGTGAGTAGGCCTTTCAGTGGTACTTGCGTCGATAATGTCATTACAACTTGTTTAAATGTCACCCTAAGTGGATCTGTACGTGCCTTATTATCTGACCATCTCCCTGTAGTTGCACGAGGGGTGATATAAATTTAAATACGCAGAAGCCAAGGGTAGAGATTATAGAGGATTTAATAGTGATAAGTTTATTGACTATCTAAATTCGTGTGACTGGGAATTATTTTTAAAGTCAGGTGATGACGTTGATAAATTGTGGGATTTATTCATCTGACCTATTGATTTATAATTGGACAAATATCATCCATATATTGAGCGCAAAACTAAAAATACTAGAAGAGACTGGATTGATAATGAAGTTTTGGAATTGGTTTTTTGAACAGGAAACTTGGTTAAAACTATACAGTGTTTATAAATTCAAGTGTAATGGCCACCAAGGAGTGAACACACCAAGGGATTGAGGTCTACAGTTATTGAAGGTATCTATGGATTAAGTGGGAGTCAAGGTTTCAAAAGTATATCTACTGGATTATGAAGAATCAGTGAGTGGATATATTACCTGCTGTGGCCAAAACACAGACTACATTAGAAGCTATCTGTGATTTTAGGAGTTGAATTTACTGCTACATACACTACAGTCAGTAACTATACCCTATACCCTGTCCAGCATGGCAGAGGCGGGGCTTATGAATCTGAGCCTACCAGTGCCAGTAGAGAAGGCAGTGCAAGATCTTTTTAAGAAGAGATCAACCAGGGCGTCTCAGGAGGAAGATCCACAATTAAATAAGATTGGTGTGATATTTATTCATTTACTACAAACTACTGCCAAAGGATTTGATCAAATCAAGGGCATAGGAGAGTTC
This sequence comes from Acholoe squamosa, assembly GCA_949317995.1. NCBI lineage: Eukaryota > Metazoa > Annelida > Polychaeta > Phyllodocida > Polynoidae > Acholoe > Acholoe squamosa. Next base: position 18,764,540 of record OX439051.1, read on the forward strand.
CACCAATCCCTAGAACAGACACAGGGGCAAGTTGATACATTGGAGGCCATGGTCAAAAACCAAAGAATGGAACTAGATATTTTGAAAAAAGATAACCTAGAACTACAAAGGGCACAGAGATGTTCTGAGCTACGGACATAGGAGCTAAAGGAATGCATAATAAATGTGACAGAATCTGCGAAAAGGGCCCTTAGTGCAAGGGGGGATAAAGGGCCCCTTTCCCAGTACATGTCACAAATGTGGACCAGTAAACCAGAACCAACCATTTGCTTATAGAAGGAATCACACAAACTGACAGAGAGGATGTCAGAGCCATTGCTATAGACATTTTGGCAAGAATTGACCAAGATGTGTCATTAAGAGATCTGGACAAAGTATATCGTACTGGTCCTCGCGCTTAGAACCCAAAGCCTATCCTGTTAATTCTGACCACAGCCAGCATGCGAGATAGTTTGGTCTAAAATAAGGCTAAATTAAAGGGCTATCATGATATGCGACATGTATTCATCAATGAGGATAACTGCTCTGAGGTTAAATCAGAGAAGGCAGATGTGCATGCTATAACTAGGTTGGGTATGAGGGCTAACCATGATGTTAAACCTAGGGTCAGGGGTGTAGTGTATGATAGCAGGTACTATTCACATGCCAACCTGAAGGACCTACCACCTGAGCTGAACCTGGAACAAACAAAGACGCACACAACCAGTGGGTGTGTAGCATACCACTCTTCATTGGCACCTTTTTCAAACATGTACGAGTGCCAATTTATGGAAAATGGTATCACCTTCAACTCAGTGGAGCAGGCAGTGGCATACAACAAGGCAGCTTTTGCAGGGGCACATAGCAAAGCCTCACAGGTGTGAGACTCGAGATGTCCTTATAAAACTAGGAGCATAGCCAAAGAGATCCCATGCCCAGCCTGGGATGACAGAGCTGAGCTTGTTGTTGAGCAATACAACCTATTGAAATATGAACAAAATAGGTGGTTGGCAGAATTATTGGTAGACAGTGGCAGTAGAAGGTTATTGGAAGTTACCAATGACAGAAAGTGGGGATGTAACTGTAGCATATCATCACAACAGTTGAATGATCTATCCTTTAATGGATTGAATCTGGGAGGAAAGGTGTTACAAAGAAATAAGACGGAGTTTAGGTTACCAGTCATCACCACAAACAACCACTACACAACCAGCCTCAGGTCAGCAACCCCCACCAACACCCCCACCCATCAGTACTACCTCCCCACTAGTCACCCCCACCACAGATGTCACCACTACAACTGTGCATACAGCAGGGGCATCTAAACAGCAGGGACCTATCACTAGCAGCCCCCTCCCTGTCTACTCTACAGCTACTACACACCAAGCACCCACTGTACAACATTACCAACACACCCAGAACAGTGATGCTAACATAATGACTCAAGATCATGATCACTCTCTAGTAACTTATAAAACCCCACCACAAAATGAGCAGTATCTACCCCTGGGATACCAGCAGAGAACAGAGGCAACATATGCATCTCCATTTCTAGCAGCAGCACATAAATTGTTGCCAGGCCTTACAGAAGCTGCTGACTCTGCCTCAAACTACTCACAGCCTAAAGGCCAAGATACACCCAAAGTGCATGTTGTGTAACCAGTGGTAATAGATCAAGTCTTCTAGTGGCATAGACATTGAACTGCTAAGTTTCAAAACATATCAATAGCAGGGGTATATTATATATCTGGATATCCTATATATGACCTTATCAATATGTGTATTAGAATATGCATTATATTACAAGATCAGCATGTGGCTAATTGATTTTGATCAATGACAGTAAAAAATGATTACTGACAGTGCCAATGCACTGCAAAGACGTTCCACATGACCGCAATATCGAGAGTAGGGAGAGGTATGATACATCCACAGTCGGGACTACATAAAACATAATCTGTATAGACTACATATATATTACCACGTTCGTTTATAACCTATGTTTGTCACTATCCACACCATGCTGTAGGTTAATAGTATTAGGATATAGCCTAAATGGCAAAACAGACCCAATGTAGGGGTTGTGTAATATGCATCAGCATATAGATTACATCACCTGGAGGCTGTTTTTTCACATAGGTGTTTTATATGTAAATGCGGAGGGTCAAATGCGGGACCTATGTGGGTTTATTTTTTAATATTAATAAAACTGTTTTTAAATGACCTCCGTGTAGTGTCCATATATAAAAGCTTAATATATGGAAATTATTGTTATATACGGATTTTTTTTAGTGGACTCAAGGCTTAATGATGAAAATAGTCTACATTCCAGGGAACCCCCTAGGGAATTCCCTAAAATGACGTCACACATACGGAAATTGTAAAGGTAGAATGGGAGATGATATAATGTATGTACATTTCATAAAGGTCTTATCACTATCCCTCTAAGGTTAAAACTCTAGAAATTTCAGTGTACCCCCCTCTATATTATTTCTTTGAAATCCTTAGAAAAGCTGATGAAATACTTAACAATAAGACACCACATTTAGCATACAATCGTATGAATAGGGATCAATAGACACAGCCCTGTATTTTAACTCTACATATAATAGACTGAGCTGAGAGTGCACCTTATATGCAAGGTAAATGTATAGATCAATTGCTAAATCCTGCTGAGAAAATATCAATACTGGATCCAGTCATTCAAAGATGCAGTCGTTCAGTGGTTAGAGCCCTTAAGGGGTTAGATAACAGAGTGTGGGAAAGTTGTTGGCCACAGTGTAATGTACATCTACTAGGACCTATAAAATGACACATATGGAGGAAAAAGGGCCATATGTAGGATACCACCTGCCTTAGAGCAGGTGGTATTCAGAGCTCCATAAACGGATGTTATGTGGGATTTTCATTTTTCGTATCTTGATCAAAAACACTTTTTTGTCCGTATCTGGATGCAGAACTCTGTATTTACTGAGACAGGGTGCGGAAATCTGAACAAAAACGGTTTTTAGACATATGGGGGCCGTATGTGACATATGGACCCCGGTATGTATGAGAAAAACAGCTTCCAGATATGCTGTCTAATTAGTTTCATTAGAATAGTACACTGTGTATTGGTATTGGCTAATATCAATATTGTTTATCTTCTGCTTGAACCTATTTGGGTTAAACTGATGTTTATACCACTGTAAAACAATGATTCCTGGCCTCTGCAACACCTTGACCTAATGGCCTTGGCATGATTACCCAGCAACCACTTCAGGCTGACCACCCATGTAGTAAATATATCCCTTGGTCTCTCCATTTGGGAAAGAAATCCACTGCTTGGAATTAATTCAGGGCAGGACATAACATAAATGATTGAGCCCACGGACAAGACACACCTACCAACCAGGTACATGGAAACAGTGAGTGGGTACATGCTTTAGTGGGTGAGTGCAAGGCTTTTGAAAATGTGTCACCTGTTCTTACTATGATTCACTTTCCAGCTGTGAACAAAGTATCACAGCTGGATACTTTGGTTATCACTGACCATGCTATCACCTCACCACCCCACGTGCCCATTGTCTTTATTTTTAGTCATAGCAGAGGCCGTCCATTACTCATTACCAACAAAACCACCATTTGCCATAGGTGCTTTTACCCACCTCAAGTAAAACCTTTTCTATGTCAAACTCCAATTTGTCCTGTAAATCCTATCACTCAAGACCCAAGTGTCCATTGAGGGAATGTTCAACAATTATGTCGCCGGTATTTAGCCATTATTCCAGGACCCACCCACCCCTTTTTGTCACTGTTTTTTTGTATGGAACATATAAAGGAACCCAAAAAACCCCTATTTTAAGCAGTGAGTGACATAATTGTTGAACGTTCCCTAATTTGTCAATGTGTCTGATGTAATCATAGCAACCACTCCCCCCTTAGCCTACGTTAAAGCTGCTACAAAACGTAAAATATATGGATTTTTTAGTTTCCTCCATTTCTATCATAAGTAATAAGACTAGTTAGACTAGCTCATTCGCTCCATACGTATATTAGAAATCAGGCTGGTATTCTATGGGTAGGAAGATCCCTGCATTGAAGACCTGACTACTCAGCCCTGCCACCTGGAGAGATTAGTCAAACCTATTTAGTTGAGTGTTGTCTCTACCCACCAAAAGAAGAGAGCAGCTGACACCAAAGTCCTTAGCTTTATACATTATAGCTCACCTCTCACCAGAATGAATGACACTGTATTTGAGGAAAATAGCCATAAAATCATCTGAGATAAATGTTAGAGAAGGGTATTCCAACATTCATTGCAACTTTAAAGGGCTATCCAACTTTCAACATTTTAAGGATCGTCAACGGTCATAAACAATGTACCGGTACTCACCATCAGGGACACTGCAGTGGGTATCCATGATAAATCATCCATATTGTCCACCGATATCACTGACCATGCTATCACCTCACCACCCCACGTGCCCATTGTCTTTATTTTTAGTCATAGCAGAGGCCGTCCATTACTCATTACCAACAAAACCACCATTTGCCATAGGTGCTTTTACCCACCTCAAGTAAAACCTTTTCTATGTCAAACTCCAATTTGTCCTGTAAATCCTATCACTCAAGACCCAAGTGTCCATTGAGGGAATGTTCAACAATTATGTCGCCGGTATTTAGCCATTATTCCAGGACCCACCCACCCCTTTTTGTCACTGTTTTTTTGTATGGAACATATAAAGGAACCCAAAAAACCCCTATTTTAAGCAGTGAGTGACATAATTGTTGAACGTTCCCTAATTTGTCAATGTGTCTGATGTAATCATAGCAACCACTCCCCCCTTAGCCTACGTTAAAGCTGCTACAAAACGTAAAATATATGGATTTTTTTAGTTTCCTCCATTTCTATCATAAGTAATAAGACTAGTTAGACTAGCTCATTCGCTCCATACGTATATTAGAAATCAGGCTGGTATTCTATGGGTAGGAAGATCCCTGCATTGAAGACCTGACTACTCAGCCCTGCCACCTGGAGAGATTAGTCAAACCTATTTAGTTGAGTGTTGTCTCTACCCACCAAAAGAAGAGAGCAGCTGACACCAAAGTCCTTAGCTTTATACATTATAGCTCACCTCTCACCAGAATGAATGACACTGTATTTGAGGAAAATAGCCATAAAATCATCTGAGATAAATGTTAGAGAAGGGTATTCCAACATTCATTGCAACTTTAAAGGGCTATCCAACTTTCAACATTTTAAGGATCGTCAACGGTCATAAACAATGTACCGGTACTCACCATCAGGGACACTGCAGTGGGTATCCATGATAAATCATCCATATTGTCCACCGATTCAATAACACACCTAGGGTAGCAGCTCAAATTTTCACTCTGGTTACACCTGTTGTCACCATCGTCACCTTTTTTTTCTGTTGCATAGTCACATGTAACACTCCTGGAGCAGCTCATCACTATTCAGAGTGTTTTAACATGGTGCACCTGAAACTTAATAAAAAAAAATCAAGTATGTCCTTAAGTTTACCATCCACTAATCCCATAAATGATCCATCGTGATGCAATACTGACCTTTTACACGCGCTCACTCCAGGAAATAGCGACCATAACTTAAATGTTTTTCTCGTCATCAGTAGTGGAGCGCCAACTCAGTGTCACCACCTAACCTGATACAAGTGAACCAATTAAAGCATCGCTGGTTACTATAGATTTACGTTGTGTGAACGTAAGTAAAAATTTGTCTTTTTTAGTCGATGCCGCACTACTACAAGCCAAGACAAATTGATAAAATATCTTTACACTCGACTTTTTGATTCAATTATCCAACTTTTAAAGAAAGCAAAATCTGGAACATTATGAAACACATCAACCCAAGCAGTTATAGACTTTAAACAAGCGGATTCTAAGCAGGTTTTAACCTATATAAATGGTAAAATTTAATCTCATGGTGGTTCTAAAAACTCTCAAGCACAAACTTAAGTTTATACATCGCCGTATGCAAAACATTTAACATACGTCGTCATTGACTTTGCACATGTGCAGAGAGAGTTTTAAATTTAAAATGGCGAACAAATGTTAGAAAGCAGCATTATTAACAACAGGGGAGTAGGTAAGTAGGTAGGTAGGGTAAGGTAGGGTAGGGTAGGGTAAAGTAGGGTAGGCTATGGGGTGGGGGGCACCCCTTAACCCTTTCCCAAATACAGTGTTTTAGTACTGCATATATGCAGTACAGGAAGTTAAAGGGTTAAGTATTTTTGGGGAAAAAGGAACATACACCCCCTACCCACCCTACCCTACTCCTACCTACCCCCTTACCTACCTACCTACCTACCCATCCCCCCATTGGTAATAATGAACGCTCCCTAACACACTATCCTCCATTTTGGATGTAGCCTGCACATGTGAAAAGTCGATGACAGTGTTTGTCAAACGTTGTCTGCTGTCCGCCATTTTGAATTTAACCTATCTCTGCGCATGTCCAAAGAGAAAACTAGGTCATGTTTTGCATAAATTTGTGACTAGATGGGGAAAAACCTGCATCCAGGGGGGAAATGGCTTTTTAATGATGACGTCATGAGCTTTAAAATGAGATATCTGGAGCTAAAATATTCCAGGTAGTTCTTCTGTAATTGCTTATCAAACCTAGGTTGGTGTGAGCAATTGAAAAATGTAAATAAGCTCTAAATACATTATATCCTAGCTTAAATACTGATAATTCAAAAAAGAAATGTGATGTTGTTATAATAAATTCAGTTCTAGAGCGAATTATCTGGGTCTGTTTTTGGTTCTGACTTCCCTATGTAAATATCCAACACATTTGTGGCAAAAATTTCCATTTAGAACAATGGAATGGTTTCCATGGCAACCAAAAACTGAGCATACCACTGAATTCCCCATCAAAAGTTGATCTAAGCCAAATTTTGGTATATTTTTCAGTGTTTTACACTGCCCCCTGGTTGCCAAATGCGGAACTAAAAATCCCTCTGGATGCATGTTTTCTGCAGATGGGTCACATTTGCATAAATTTTCTCTCAACCCATCAGAGCATGAGAAAATGCATAAATTTGCATAAATTAGCATTAATCATCTATCAGCCAATTAGAGCTCGAGAAAGTAGGTCACATGCCCATATATGGACACTTCCAGTTTCAAAACTAGGTCACTTCAGGTTCGTAAGTAGGTCAAACGGATTTAGTAGCTGTAGCTATGCGCACAGTTTACCCCTATATACTACTATTGGTTGCCATAATCGTAAGAATATGAAGAAACAGTGGATAGATATTGGAATATTAGAAATGGTCTGATAGTGATTCTTCAAGTCTATAAAATCATAAGCCTGCCTCAAATACAAGCCTGCCCCATTTATGAGCTGGGTCAATTTCCCATTTGAAATCTATATAGGCTTAAGCCTGGGCTTATAAACGGGAAATACGGTATGCAGCAATGTAGGCATAAACCGGTACAATTGCTCTCTTTTTTAAGCTGGTAATCACTGGTGATAGACCATCCATTAGTATCCAAAGTAGGGCACCATTTACTTAAACATGCATGTGCACTTAGTAGGCCTATAAATGTTAATTTTGTGGTCACATTTTTCCCCTAAAATTACATAAAATTATGAGTGTATGGGTGAAAATGAATTTGTTTCACAAAAGTCACTCATGATATTTCTACGATGACATTGACACTTTAATAGTCTGCTTGTCAGCTATTTCATTGGTGCATTGTGAATGTCAGCCCAATAGGTTTGCAGCAGGCGATCATGGGATGATCATGACGACCGATGGGCATGATGCATTAATGCATTAACCGCCCTTCATCACAGACTGATGCTTTGAGAAAAGTGGCTACATATACATTGGCCTGGGGGGGGGTGGGCAACAACTGGGCCTGCACCCTCCCACCACTAAGCCAACAGGTCCGCAGCTTAACCCTTTAAGTTTAAGGACTGCATGATACATCAATGAGCGTATTCATCTGTCTTCATGATGCACCAACCCGGTACACTTTTGGTGTATCATGCCATCCCTGAAGGGTGAGTGTAAACACCAATCCCATTGATGTAACAATTCAGTGCTGACACTCCCATGAATCCTGTGACATCAGAGCACGCCGTTGTCCGTAAAGGGTTAACCACACTAGCTGGAGTATTAAGGCAGGGTGTAAAAAGGGAATGGGGTTGGTGGCTACCTACCTTAGCTATTTTAGTACCTGGGGGATCAAGCAGGTACACTGTGACGTGTCCGCCAGGGTAGCAGACGTCTGAAGGTATATGGGGCTGTTCGTAAAGTTAACTTATCTGTAATTCTTACTCAGTCATGCATGACCAACTTTGGCTTACCCTACACCTAAACGCCGATTTTTATTTCAGACTTGAAATGCTTTATTGTCGCAATACTGGACTAACCGAGTGTGATAAAGGACTGATTTGACTCTGACAGATACAATGAATTTGAGTAAAATCTAATTGTCTCTGTGCATAGCATAAAAGCAAGGGATATAATTATGCAGGGCCTCTTCAGAAAGTATGCATGGGGGTTATTTTAATTATTCTTGAATAAAGTTTGGTATTGAGAAACGTGATTTCTTTCTATTTTTTTTATTTTTATTTATTTATTTTTTTTTTTTTTGGGGGGGGGGGTTATAGTGCAACGACACGCCCCCCCCCCTTCACGGTCTTCTCCTGGATTCGCTACTCTCTGCAGACAAACTTATACATACATCTATGTTTCCGAATGCCTCCATGGCTAATATTGAGGACTGCCCTCGTGGCGCTATGTCCTCTCCCAGCCTGTCCCTCCCTCTCCCACCAACACCACTCAATCAGATTGTCCCTCTCCCCTCCTTTAATTCTTACCTCCGAAAACCACTCCAGCTTTCCACCACACCTTCCATAGAACCATCCCTGTAGCTCCTTGTAGGGAGGAGATTTCAGTGTTTGATTCTGGAAAGTAGAGTGGAGATTGGAGGGAGAGGGACCCAGTCCTAATTCTATACCAGCTGGTCCTGGGGACATTGCACTGCTGAGGCCGCCACCGCTGCTGTTGGTGCTACTGCTAGGACGTAAACACTAATGCACGTGGGGAGGTGCCTTGCATCATTCCCTGAACCTGGCCACGCAAGACACTGCACATAGACAGCTCAGCTGGACAGGAGAGAACCTGGTGAGCCTAGGTAGGTGACAATTTGGGCATTTCACATCTTCAATATCATTGATTGCAAAGGGAGAAGTTGGATCGGGGACTGGCTGGGAGGGAGGGGGAGGGGGAGGTATATGCAGCTCTATAATGCTAGTATTGAGATGAAGGGTAGGAGAGAGGGGGAGGGGCCGTCTTGTACAAGTGGGTGGGTGCATACTGGCGCATACTCTATGTATGCAGTGAGTGTAAACCATCTCCTAACCCAGCCATGCATGTCTACTGAGATTTTACATCTTTCAATGTACTCCATCTACAGCCTCTTTATTACTCTGGCCTGATTTATGGTGTGGTGGTAGACATACCAATAGGCCAAGCACGTTCTGATTTTTTCACCATCATATTATATCAAGTAGAACAGTGATTTTAGTTGGGACTATTTAGCTGTCTTAGATTTACCGGGGCGGATTTAGTACTTCGTCCATTCTACTCAAGACTACTGGAATCCCAGACAGTGTAAAAACCTTTTAATCATATCCAGATCAAAATGTGTTTGGCTATTATATAGTCTTATCGTGTTTTCTTTCAACGTATTTAATGGAAATCATTATTGAGTTTAGCGTAATCAACATTTCAATAGTAAATGGGTGTGGACCACTAAATTTGACATGGTGACATGGCAATTTCTTAAAATCGACATGTGACATGAGAGGTTCTTAGAGGTGACATGGGACATGGGGATTTAAGTGACATGTGACATAACCATTTCTTAAAATCGACATGTGACATGAGAGGTTCTTAGAGGTGACATGGGACATGGGGATTTAAGTGACATGTGACATAACCATTTCTTAAAATCGACATGTGACATGAGAGGTTCTTAGAGGTGACATGGGACATGGGGATTTAAGTGACATGTGACATAACCATTTCTTAAAATTGACATGTGACATGGGGGACCCCCCATCCAGACCCCCTAGTAAGTATGTGCTATTTTATAGAAGCATTGAATTTAAACTCTATTGTGCATATTTAATCAATGTAGATAGGAGAGTATATATATATATATATATATATATATATATATATATATATATATATATATACACATGAAGTACATGAGACGCAATAGATCACGGGTGGAGTGAGATTCTATTATCAGATGGAGTAAGGGACGGCCTTGAATCCCTCTTTTGTTTGGTCAGCCCCTGATGCTCATTGTGTGGACTGGTATGACTGCCTTTTTATAACTACTAGTGGCTTCGCCACTAGAGTTTGGAGCAGTAGTTTCGGGGGGGGGGGATCTATATGTTGTCAGCAAACTGCAGCCTGTAGTGTCGACAAACTGCAGCCTATTTTGTTGACTTAATGATGTTGCTTAGTGACGTGACGTTTCCTAGTAACATGACGTTGCTTAGTGACGTGATGTTGCGTAAAAAAAGATAACAACAGCACACTCCAAGCAGATTCTCTCGGAGGTACTCAATTCAACATTTAGAGTTGAAATATTTTGGTTATTCCAAGTAATTTTATGATGATATTTAGGAAACTAAATATTTTCGCCATACTCTTCCCAACAATGCCTTATAAGAGCAATATTCCTCTACAGATATGCTATATTGATGGTCTTTTTTTTTTAGAAAATAATGGCGGATATTCAAAAATCTTTCTGTCGATTGTTGTCATGCAAAGAAGATGAGATTATTCATTCAAAAAGTCGGTTGCATTTATTTAGAATTCTGGGCTTTGATCTCGTTGCTTATATGGAGTTTTACAATAAATCGGCCCCTCAAAATGTTAAAACTCTTGAAATTCTGGAGAAAAACCGAGTTAATCTTGAAAAAAGTACATATTTTTCATCTAGCCTCTTTTGGTTTATCTGTTCCTGGCAAGTACCCAAGCCTATTTTAATGGGGTGTGGACCAGCGACGAACCAATGCCTTTTTATATATAGGGTAATTAGAGGGAGTTCCTTATATTGGAATGAGGATAAGATATAGTCAGTAGGTTATAGGACTACCCCATTAATGTCTATTGCTAAGAATAGGAAGAATTGCCTAATGAGCATGCTAACAAAAATACAACATTTGGTACTAAATATATGCCTATTAGTGTGCTTATTTATAGCACTACTCGGCCGGCAACGTACTGATTGAGCAGGGATTTAGTTGTGTAAGTCTGTAACTTTAAATCTTTAGACTTCACCCCTTCACACTCTTAAGGATCAAGGTGTATTTTGGGATCTGTATATTTTTGCTATAGCACCAAGGCATATCGACACTACTAAAATGTCTTGAGTGTATATGGATAGCCGACTATGGAAAAGTTTTGATTCAAAGACAAAACTATTTTAACATTTTACTGTAAAGGTGAACCCATAGACAATAAGCACTTAACCTCATAACCTTATGTATGAATTTGACTCAGATCCAGGATAAGGCTCTCTCTTCATGTTACGCATCCATGATAACGAATTCCATCTCATATTGCAAATCCATCTGGGATGCTCATCAATTACCCGAAAGTAGCTTTGAATAATTAAATCATATTTCATACATAATACTTTCACACCAAAGTAAGGCTAATAATGGCAGCTTGATGTAACTGTAATCGTTTTGTTACAAGTTGTAGCCTTTGTATCTAAGAGATAATGAATTTAGGACAGATTCTACACTTGTCAGCTGGCACTGCTGCACGAAAATGATTATTCTGCCATAATATCCCTTCCTCTGTCTTTCGTCTGTCTCTTTCTGTGTCTGTCACTCTCTCTCTCTCTCTCTCTCTCTCTCTCTCTCTCTCTCTCTCTCTCTCTCTCTCTCTCTCTCTCTCTCTCTCTCCATCTCCCTCCATTTGAAGAGTTTGGTTCCAAAACGCAATAAACACCATTTTGGAAAAAAAAATGGAGTTAATATGAGAAAACAATGGGTTGGGGTGAGTGAAAAAATCATTTTTTTTCAAAAAACAGTCACCAGTTGGCTCCTAGGGCCCACCTAAAATCCACTTTTTTTCCAAAATGACATAAATCCCACACCTGTTTTGTTCCAAAATGCAATAAATCCACCCAGGCAAACACTGTCATGATATGTATGTTCATTAATAACCTTATTTCAATGGATTGAATGATCTATTAATGTCATATCATTGTCTTTTGTAAGTTTTATAACCTTTTTCCCAATAAATGCCAACTTTGCTGGTGAGGAGAGAGGTATATAGTTGTGGAAGCTGTTGTGATGGATTTCTTGCATTTTGGAACAAAACAGCATGGATTTATTGCGTTTTGGAACAAAACATGATTTATTGCATTTTGCAAAGAATATATGATAAATCACCTTTTGTCTGTGAAAGAACCATCAGTGTTAAAAAGCTGTTTGGAAATGTTTCATTTATATCCAAGTAAATGAGGAAAGTCAAATACAGAAAAGAAAACTAACTTTTGTGGGTATTATGTTAATACCAAAAAAAGAGAAATGTTGGATTTATTGCGTTTTGGAACAAAATGGTTTGTGGATTTATTGAGTTTTGGGAAAAAATGGGATTAAACCACTTAATGTATCCATAAAGGAAGACTCAATGATTTCAAAACGAAATTTGGAGGTGTTTTATTTATGGTACCCTAGATATTGGAACTCACAAAAATAGCCACCCTCAATTTTTTGGAATGATAAATGTCTTATTATCTCAAAACACCCAAAATGGATTTGTTGCTTTTTGGAACCAAACTATTCATTAACAGGTCCTTAATTTCACTCGTATTATTTCTCTACTCTGTCTCTATCTGGAGATTCAGGCTATATATCGAGATATACATAAATCTTATTTTATACCCATAAATAAGCCACCACCCAGACCAGCAGACAGTTATCTAATATTGTCTGTGATATTTATACACTCCAACTCTGTGACCTTAAGGGGTGACTGAAATAACTAACACTGACTAAAAAGGGAACCAGAGACCCATAAAACAAACCCTTACTGGTATAGTTAATAATACCTCGGCCCATGCATTAGGGACGTGACTGGAGCATGGCCAGGGTGTGTTGGGAGGTGAGGCATGAGGCCAAAACAAATATTTGTTTATAAACCTGTGTTTTAGGGCCCTGGGGGGCATTGGGCCTCGGTTTGTGAACCAATGTCAGTACTTATACCTTGATGAGCTGTGGCTGTCGATTTGTCAAAAAAAAGGAGGATGGGGGCGGGGGTGGCTGTCGATTGGGCGAAGGTTTAAAACCAGGGGGCTTTTGATACTTGTTGTAAAATATATCATTCATGAATGAACCTCACATTTCATATATTCATTCATGTGCTGTCGATTTTTTAAAGATGTTAGAAAAAGCTTATTTGAAGTGAAAGAGGGTACCAAAAGTAGGAGGGGGTGACTTTCAGCAGGCTTTGTAAAATGGAGGGCTGTAAAAATAAAATAAAAAAAAAAGCAAACAGTGTAGCTTTTTGAGGTGCTGTCAAATGTCATCATACATAAGAAACAGTACTGGTGATGGATATCTATTGAGAAATACATCAAAGTGTGTGTGTGGGGGGAAGGGGAAAGCACACACTTATCCGCAAAAAAACAATCAACGAACAAACATTCTGCGAAACTACTTTACTAACAATAGATATTCAGATCACTCTTTCATTCTTTTGTTCGTTCCTTTTACCCTCTGCATAGACAGCGACCAGCTTCACTCTTAATTGCATTATAGCTTCTGTTTTACCCATATTGGAATGTATACTTTCTGTCAGTTTGTTTGGCAAGTCTTAATGTTGACGATTTGCTGAGAGTTTGATTAAAATTATCTATAAACGTTGTTAGAATGTCATTATCTACACATACACCACACATCATGCAAGTTTCTGCATCACCAAAATTGTAACCTGTTTAAACTGATCTTTCTTTTCAGTTGATTTGGGAACTAATTGATTTCAATATGTTTTCTTTCTGCAGATATCATCCAAGATGACAATCTTCAGGGCGGCAGTGTTTTGCAGCAAGCTGCTAAAACAGCAGGCCGGTAGTGGTGGGTCCCTCAGCCTGGCACGGTCTCTGTCAGGGGGTGCAGGCAGACCTTCTAAACTGGAGAAGGTAACCCATGGGATGGACTTTAGATAATGTATCAAATACTCAACCCTTCAAGGGCCGCTTATGTAGGAGTGCATCATACCTATTGGTTGCCATAATGGCCGGGCATGATGCGCCAATGAAGTGCTGGTGCATTTGCTCACCACCACTTCATTGGTGCATCATGTCGAACCTCGAGGAGTTTAGCTATCTCCGTAGGCTTGGCAGGATGCATAGATGTAGCCCTGGCGAATTGCTCGCCAGGACCACAAATAAAGATATGATATCGGTCTTTGAAAGCCTAAGCACCAAACAACGATTCAGTGCATATTATTTGTCAATTTTCTCACCACTATACACTAGTGTAATCTTGGCAAGTATTTGACCAGTGTTGCATGGATGCTCTTTTACACAAGTCTGTGGTTGATAGCACAATATCGCTTTTTTTGTTGTTGTTCCCACCAGATGCTCGCTGCATTTGTATTATTATGAACTCGATAGCTTAAAGTAAATACATGCAGGCTTAAATGAATGACTAAACAAGTGCGACACATTAAGATAACCTTTTGTTTTTCTTCATTTTAGAGGACCAAGGCTTATCTGACTTTGGAGGATGGCAAGCAGTTTATGGGATATTCTTTTGGAGCAGAAAAGTCCATGGCTGGAGAGGTGGTATTTAATACAGGTCTTGTTGGGTAGGTGACATTTTACAATGCATTTTCTCATAGTTGCACAGTGTTATAAATGGTTAAATGCTGATAATTGCATGTCTAAACTTTTGTTAGATCTCCTTGTAAAGCCAATTTATGACAAAGGTTTAGGGATAATGCAGCACTCTTGTCACAGCCTCATTGTCCATAGGTCCATGGTTTGAATAAGATATTGCAAATATTAATATTCATAACTAGCATTGGAATTGTGTATTTTACTCCCCCCCCCCAAAAAAAAAAGGGGGGGGGAGACGATGGGTAGAAAAAAGGGAGGATAAGAAAACGATTTCACCAATTCAACATGAATCTATAATATAATTTTGTATAGAATTACTGTTTGTAGCATTGTAGACGTGCAAAGGACGAGAATATGCATAATATGCTATGTTCCTTTTATATCGTACTATCAGCAAACAGTAATAATATGACAAACGATTAGAATATGTTGCTCATGATATGGTAGGACACAATTTTGTATCAGTCTTTATCACTAGCAGATATTCTTCTCTTATTGCAGATATCCCGAAGCACTAACTGACCCCAGCTACAAGGGTCAGATTCTGACCTTGACCTATCCTATTGTCGGTAATTATGGTGTGCCTGACACTAAAGCTGTTGACGAACATGGACTTATGATGAACGTCGAATCAGACAAAATTCATGTAGGAACTTTTTTTTATTAAGAATAAATTACCTAGGATAGACATACTGGAAGGAGTAGTCTTCTTGCACCTACAAAATGATAACACCACGATGCTAGAATTAATTGCAATCTTTTTTTATTTTGTAATTTTCCCCACGTATCCTAACTTATGATAAATTGGTCCTCATTTTTTTTTTCTTTTTGTCCCTCTATGACATAAACTCCGTAGAAAGGTACACCTGCGAGGGGGTGCACGGTCATATCTTTTACCGTGTCGATTCACAATTGTGTTCGATACACAACATTACAACTGATATGTAATGTATTTTTCTTGCCTTGTGCATGAGCTTAGCTGTCTGAATAGAGATAAACATTTCGGTCTCTCAAAATGTAGAAAATTGATTTTTTTTTTATTTTACTCAAACTGCTAAGGTATTTGCAAACATACAGGATATCAAATGATGTGTACTCTTCTCCATTCCAATCAGGTCTCAGGTCTGTTGGTCCAGGACTACTCCCCTGCATACAGTCATTGGAATGCCACAAAATCCCTGGGGCAATGGCTTCAGGAGGACAGCGTCCCTGGTATATACGGCATTGACACACGCATGCTCACCAAGCACATCCGACATAAGGTAAAATTCTACCTACCCTAGTAGCTCTCATATAAAGTGAATCCACATATAAGGCACGCCCTGACTTTGATAGATACATACAAAGCACATAATAGGGCTTGACTTTTACCTGTTTCCTAATATCAAATTCTGTATTATTTTATCCTGCTTAGAAATCTGCGGGAACGATCTATAAGTTGCATCGACGGCAGGTCAGGTTTACTCAAGAAAAGTGTCATCATCTTTACAGAGTGATTTGCTATTTAAATATGTTGTTCTTGATAGGTGGTCATTAGAATGATTTTATTATAAAATCAATGTTTATAACTTATTTATCTCCAGGGCACAGTTCTTGGGAAGATAGAGTTTGATGGACAACCTATTGAATTTGATGACCCAAATGTGCGTAACCTGATAGCTGAGGTCTCCTGCATGGTTAGTAAATTTTAACTGTCCCTGCAACATAGACACAATCCGTATGTGAATGTCTTTTTAGATTGAGACTCGGTAAGAATTTCTTTTCCCGGATCTTTCTTTGTTTCCTTTCAAAAAAACATTGATGTCACTCAAATAAAAGTTCCATCTATTATCAAATGTTACTCAGAAAATAGTCATATTCTATTCCTCTCAGTGAAATCATAGTATAACATCCAAACAAGAAATGCGGTTGTGACCGCGTAAAATACACCTCCCGGCATTTTTGTAAGTGGTCACAACCTCATTTCTTGCATACAAGGGAATTTAGTTTCAAGGTGAATACATTTTTTCCAAGAAAAGTTCCATATATCTATAATGTATCTTATAATCATCTTATCGAATCGGCAATCTGTCGAACTGTCCGTTTCCCGAAATGGCTCACTTCACTAGGTGCCAGTTCACGCTAACTCTCAAAACAGACTGAAAATCGGTGCCCCGCAAAAACAAATGTATAGATCTACACTATAGTTCTTGTGGCGTTTAAATCAATTTCATTAATAATTATGCCTCTATAATTGTGTCCTTAGACATACCTTATTTTAGAACACCATGCTTTGCTGACATGTGCGTTGCAGTGGATATAAAGATTTTAGCTTGTGCCAGTTTGGTGATTCTGTATTGTGACACCTCATCACATGGGGGAAATGCAATCATCATAGCGCCTCCCGTCCCGCTTCGCAGGACCGCCGCTACGCGGCGTGGGGAGGTGCTAAAAAAGAGGCAAATGCTTTGAAAAGATAAACTATATTTGCACTTTAACATATGAAAACGTTTGTTTTAAACAATTTTCTGTATTCTCTTTGCTCGCAGGAACCTAAGCTCTATGGTGTTGGTAACAAGTTCCGGATCTTGGCCCTGGACTGTGGAATCAAACACAATATGATCAGAAGTCTGGTACAGGTTGGTACAATAATCCCGTTGTATGGTTGGAATTCAATATTACAATATTAGGTTATCTAAGGAAAAAGTATAGATAAACTCTGCCATAATACCTTGCATATAAGGCGCACGTTCTAAGCTATATTTGCAATTACCTCCTGAGAGTTGTAACTAATCTGTTTTTTACCTTACAGAGAGGAGCAGAGGTCAAGGTAGTCCCCTGGAATCATGATATCACACAAGAGAGCTATGATGGACTCTTTATCTCCAATGGTCCAGGCGATCCTACAATGGCCAAGGAAGCCATTGAAAACATTGGAAAGGTTATTATGTACTCATTGCCTTTGATAATTTTAGAATCTAAAATGAAGCACAATCTAGATCTTGGTTGAATAAATATACACCTGAACAGGCTAAAGATATTAAATATAAAAGTGTGATATTCACTTTCACCTTGTAAGTTCATCACCAACTGTAAAATACATTCACGATTACTTTATCAATTGCATGTGTAGTACCATGGACCATGGCCTTAGACTTAATACCATTATGCCTGTAGGCATTCACTGTAGCAACCTATCAGTTATTATTACAGAAATGCTTTACGATGTCTGTAAACTATGCTATTTTATTGTTCGCTAGATACTCAAGAGTGAACGACCAGAGCCTGTGTTCGGTATTTGTATGGGAAACCAGCTTGTTGCACTGGGCGCTGGTGCAAAGGCATACAAACTACCACTAGGCAACAGGTGAGTCAACCTGTGATTAGTGATTAATAATTTATGCCCAAAGAGTTCACTAGGTTAAATCTGATAATAATTTGATGCTGGTTACAGTTATTCAGACAGATCCATCAAGAAGTATGTCCCTTTCAATGCTGATCATATCTGGAATTGGATTGAAGACTGAACATTCTCTCATTAAATTTTAGATTTGACCCTCATATCTCTTGTAGGAAGGGTATAGCTGTACATACCTGACCCTTAATTCCATGTCAGATTCATCAATGACTTACCTTGCAGGTGCTCTTATATATCAGAGTAAGTGTGTATAAATTAAATATCAAAAGTAATTACTGAGTAAAACTTTATCTTCCTGCTACAGGGGTCACAACCAGCCTGTCATCAATCTCCTGAACAATTCAGCCTTCATTACCTCCCAGAACCATGGCTTTGCCATAGACACCAAAACCCTTCCAGAGGGCTATAAGGAGCTATTTGTCAATGCCAATGACAAGACTAATGAGGGCATCATGCACACAACCAGACCTATCTTCACTGCCCAGTTCCACCCAGAGGCATGGGGAGGCCCCACTGACACAGAAGTAAGCTGATATTGAGCTTACAAAAGGTTATCTTGGATTGCTTTTGAGAAATGCTAAAGATTTGAAGTGCTTTTCAGGCTTTGATTTCCCTGACGACAAAGTCTATGGTTCCAGCAGAGCAAGCGCTGAGTGAGCCATGAGGGGCTCCATAGATTTGCAGTCCAATGCACACTGTATATGTAGCAATAATTATGCATTACACCGATCTGCATGGTTCATAGAAGTGCTCTAGCTTAATGAGACTACCTTACCTTGATTGGCAGCATTTTGGTAGGAGCTTGTTAATATTGGCCCCCTAATGTTCCTTTGTCAATACTGACAACCAATTCATTAGGTGACAATTTTTCCTAGTATGTAGCATCACTAACCCTATACCTCTGCTCTTGCTTTCAGTTCCTATTTGATTACTTCGTAGACCTGGTCACTAAGGGTAAGCAGACAGTGACAGAAGTTGCAGCAGACCTCCCCAAAACACCTGGACGAATTGATGTAAGTATAGATCAGTTTCAAAAGATGTTTGTGATAGATAGGTACCAACAAAAAGACTCGCCAGCTTATCACATCATCTTGTTTTGCCTGTTTCTTAGAACCTAGAATACCTAGAGGGATGATCAAAACATTTTTTCTTTTCCATTTTACAGGTCTCAAAAGTATTGGTATTAGGAAGTGGTGGCCTGTCAATCGGTCAAGCCGGAGAGTTTGACTACTCTGGATCTCAAGCAATCAAAGCTCTGAAGGAAGAAAATATTAAGACAGTGCTCATGAACCCAAATATTGCATCAGTGCAGACCAATGCTGAGGGGGAGAAGCAGGCAGACAGTGTATACTTCCTACCAGTTAATGCTGAGTTTGTCGAAGATGTGATCAAGCGAGAAAAGCCAGATGGTATTATCCTGTCCATGGGAGGACAAACTGGACTTAATGTTGGTGAGTGGCAAAGGGATTTATGACTTGAGTTAATTTTAAACAGACAGACCCAATTTAATTGTTGATATTGATCAGTACTTCACAGGATTGTAGAGAGTTAGCTACTATTAACACTTTCCTTCCAAACAGTAAACTATTATATAAAATGCATAACTTCGAGGGTAAATATTTTTTTACAGGGGATTTCTCATTTTTATCAATTGCTATGAGCCTGTATTGCTATAAGCATATGTTTAGGAGTACATTAGCAATCAACTTACACCACCCCCCTGCAGAAAGACAAGAACATAACCCAACATCACCGTATAGATAGGACTTTATAATTGAATATCACTCCATCTTTCCATTTGATAATGATTATTAGCATTGTGTACCTAGTAATTTGTCACAAACATACCAGTTGGCTATATTTTGATTCTATACTATATCAATATATCATTTCTAGGTGTGGAATTGTATCAGAAGGGCATTCTACAAAAGTATGGTGTAAAGGTACTGGGTACCTCTGTAGAGAGCATCATGGCCACTGAAGACAGACAAACCTTTGCAGACAAACTCAAGGAGATTAATGAAAAGCTGGCTCCAAGTATTGCTGTGGAAAATGTAAGTTGAAAATATCTCATACATAGCTTGTGGGAAGAATAAGAGCAGGAAGAGGAATAATAATATGTGGGCCCTGGTCTTTTCAATATTGCAGCACTGTAGATTATTGGAGGTTGAGTGTTCTAGTCTTTTCTATGTGAATATGAACACTAAACCTTACTTCCTGATTTAGATTGAAGTCTGAAAAACATCCACCATCTACCTAGGGATTCAGAAGATTGAGTGGAAAAGTTATGTTTTTGATACTTCCTTTAAGAAATTCTAAGACAGAAATAGACTAGTACCACTGACCTCTAGGTCATCAATAGGGATCATTATAATTATTATTTACAACACATTTGAGTATTGACTTTCTTTAAACATTATCCAATGAACGTTATAACCTGTTTCTCTTTGGTTGTAAACAGATGATGCTAATAGTATAATCTTCATTCTCTTGTTGCATTAACAGCTGGAAGATGCACTTGATGCAGCAGATAACATAGGTTATCCAGTGATGTTGCGGTCAGCATACGCACTTGGTGGAATGGGTTCCGGTATTGCCCAGAACAAAGAAAAACTTATTGACATTGCTACCAAGGTAATTGGCCCTATTCATTTGCAGGCATAGTACTCCATGAGATATCCAAGGTTAGGTAGGGGGCACTGGGGTAGTATCCACAGATTGGTGACTACACCTCACACCCCTATTTCCATAGTGGTTTGGCCCACCTTCTCCCACCTCTCTGGTAAGTAACCTCTCTAGTGATAACCATTAGCACTAGAACAAATCAGTTATAGGTGCCTCCCTATAGGTGGGATATTCATAAGGAATAGAAGGGAATCTTGCCCTGCCCCTATCCTTAATGTATAGCCCTGTGGGACAAGATTCCTTTCTATATTTAATGTATAGCCCTGCGGGGCTAGATTCTTTTCTATCCTTAATGTATAGCCCTGCAGGGCAAGATTCTTTTCTATCCTTAATGAATAGCACTGCGGGACAAGATTCTTTTCTATCCTTAATGTATAGCCCTGCAGGGCAAGATTCTTTTCTATCCTTAATGAATAGACCTGTCGGACAAGATTCTTTTCTATCCTTAATGTATAGCCCTGTGGGACAAGATTCTTTTCTATCCTTAATGTATAGCCCTGCTGGACAAGATTCATTTCTATCCTTAATATATTGCCCTGGGGGACAAGACTCTTTTCTATCCTTTATGTATAGCCCTGCGGGGCAAGATTCTTTTCTATCCTTGATATATAGCCCTGCAGGCTAACCATGATTGTATCCCTCACTTCAAATTGACAGGAGGGATACAATCATGGTTCTAACCCCTTTCCGAGTTCTATTAGACGTGAGGGATACAATCACGGTTCTAACCCCTTTCCGAGTTCTATTAGAAGTGTGGGATACAATCATGGTTCCAACCCCTTTCCGAGTTCTATTAGAAATGAGCGATACAATCATGATTCTAACCCCTTTCCAAGTTCTATTAGAAGTGAGGGATACAATCATGGTTCTAACCCCTTTCCGAGTTCTATTAGAATTGGGGGATACAATCATGGCTCTAACCCCTTTCCAAGTTCTATTAGAAGTGAGGGATACGATCATAGTTCTAATCCCTTTCTGAGTTATATTTAAGGTGAGGGATACAGTCATGGTTCTAATGGGTCTAGAACTCGGAAAGGGGTTAGAACCATGATTGTATCCCTCACTTCTAATAGAACTTGGAAAGGGGTTAGAACCATGATTGTATCCCTCACTTCTAATAGAACTCGGTAAGGGGTTAGAACCATGATTGTATCCCTCACTTCTAATAGAACTCGGAAAGGGGTTAGAACCATGATTGTATCCCTCACTTCTAATAGAACTCAGAAAGGGGTTAGAAGCATCATTGTATCCCTCACCTTTAATAGAACTCGGAAAGGGGTTAGAACCATGATTGTATCCCTCCTTTCTAATAGAAGTGAGGGATACAATCATGGTTAGCCTGCAGGGCTATATATCAAGGATAGAAAAGAATCTTGTCCCGCAGGGCTATGCATTAAGGATAGAAAAGAATCTTGCCCTGCAGGGCTATACATTAAGGATAGAAAAGAATCTTGTCCCGCAGGGCTATACATTAAGGATGGAAAAGAATCTTGCCCTGCAGGGCTATACATCAAAGATAGAAAAGAATCTTGTCCCGCAGGGCTATACATTAAGGATAGAAAAGAATCTTGTCCCGCAGGGCTATACATGAAGGACAGAAAAGAATCTTGTCCCACAGTTTTGTACATTAAGATAGAAAAGAATCTTTTGCGGCAGAAAAGGGAACATGATTGCATCCCTCACTTCTAATAGAACTTGGAAAAGTGTTGAGAACCATGATTGTAAGATCAGGATGCCCCTTGTTATGGCTATTGGTCGTCATGATGCACCAATGAAGTGCTGACAAGACTCACCAGCACTTCATTAGCCCCTAAAGGGTTAATAAGCATTTATTCTAGGAAAGACCTAGAGGGAAGCACCTGTGCTGCCATCTACTGTGCATGGAATAGACTAGAGGATGGACCAAACCACTTTTGGAGAAGGGGTGTAAGGTGTAGTCTCCAATCTGTGGATACTACCCCAGTGCCCCCTACCTAACCTTGGATATCCCATCGGGTACTTTGCCCATTTGCAGCAGGCTAATTTCTAAATTATTGACTGCAATGAGGAAGTTGAGTGTCTTGAAAAGTTCCCTATCCCCTTGTATGTGAGACTTAGTGTTCAACGATAACTTAATTGTATGATTTCTGATTTACAAAAATACCTGTTTACTCCAGATGAGCTAGGACACATACTCAATATATGATTTTCAGAGTAATAAAAATTATCCACTGTAGTTGGCAATAATGGCCCTTTTTTCTCCAACAAACAGGCATTTGCCTTTGCACCACAAATTCTTGTCGAGAAGTCACTTCTAGGTTGGAAGGAGGTGGAATACGAGGTTGTGCGAGATGCCGCTGACAACTGTGTCACTGTCTGTAACATGGAAAACTTTGACCCCCTTGGTGTTCACACAGGTGGGAGTGCCATACAATTATAAATGTATAAACTCATGTCCTGCTTTATTGTTATGGACAACTGTTATATGCCTGCAGGTCATCCTATAAAGAAAGGAAGTAAAACAAGAAAAATGTGGCAAGGACCATGGAGAGGAGTTGCTACTCCTATCCGTGGTCCAAGCCACATTTTTCTTGTGCTCTCGGAGGGGCGAGGGCTGGACATGGTAGGCTAAGACTAAGGGAGTGGGCATTTTTAACCCCCCCTCCTCCAATCACCATTCCCTAAACCATCCCAACCAGGGCCAATGAGGATCCCCCCACACACACACACAACCTATCACAGCCATCTTCACAGTTCATGAATCAACGTCCTTTGACCCCCTTTGACCGACAGCGCTGAGTGCAAAGCATCACTTTCTCCCAGCACTGTCAGCGTGGACATGAATGCTGCTGCCAGGTAAACAGTGTGCTGCATATAGATGAGTCATGAAAGTGAAGCCGCCGCCGTCTGACGTCACTGCAGCCATCTGACGTCACTGCCACTGTCTGACGTCACCAATGATGTTATGGCCAAAACCGAAAACATTATGGAGTTGCTACGGTCGCTACGCTCCTGGCCGCTGCGCGGCAAGCAACTACAAGAAGACTGAATACTAGTAAATGGAGCTGTACAAAGGACCATATTTTACAAATAAGATGTCATCAGAGAAGCGCAATGGTCTTAGTTATCAAGGAGTACTCTGATGATCCATCCTCACCTAGAACGTTAAACGACCCTGACCTAAATAGCTATTCTGACCCAAAGCTGCATTTGTCAAACAGCCCTCTGATATGCTATATAAATTACATTTGTTAGTTCTAAATATTTTGGTGAAAGCATCCCTAGCGTAGCCATGCAAAACCATTACCATACTTATAATGCATTACCCATTGAATCTTCTGGTCTTCATTATAACTGGAAGCCGGTGAAAGAAGCAAAAATGCACTGAAAGAATATTATCAAAGTAAAGATTGATATGTACAAGTAAATTGCAGCACTGCTATAAAACCTCTCCTTTAAACCCACAGGGGACTCTATTGTGGTGGCACCGAGTCAGACTCTATCCAACCGGGAATATCACATGTTGCGAGAGACAGCGATCAAGGTTGTGAGACACTTTGGTATTATCGGTGAATGCAATATTCAATATGCCCTGCACCCAGAGAGTCTAGAATACTGCATCATTGAAATCAATGCTCGACTCTCAAGGAGTTCTGCCCTTGCCTCAAAGGCAACTGGGTAAGTTCTTTCATACCTACTGTTTAACTGTATATTAAATTGTAGTAATCAGAGAAAAGAAAATTGAGCCTGTAATAACCTACTATTTTGACGAGGAAAATGTAATCAAACTTTATCTTGACTTGCTCACCTTATCTAGCTTATATCTTCCATGTTTCCAGATACCCCCTGGCCTTCATTGCTGCTAAGCTGTCCCTAGGCATTGACCTTCCATCAATTGAAAACTCAACCACCAAAGCGACAACTGCCTGTTTTGAGCCTAGCCTGGACTACATTGTTACCAAAATCCCACGTTGGGACCTGGACCGCTTCCACCTAACACCCAAAGAGATCGGCAGTGCTATGAAGAGTGTTGGAGAAGTAGGAATTTTGTATTGATTGTACCACTCTTTTTTCTCTTTTATAAATTTATTTATTTTTAAATGATTGGTCAACTGTTGTTAAGGCTGGATGTGAATATCAGTCAATCCATTGTGCTCCAGAAATATAAGTTTCGCTGTTCACTTGACTGGCAAATTTTTCATTGCAAGCATTTTATTTCTATAGCTGACAGATGTTGAGATAAGTGAGCAAGTTTTGTATGACCTATAGTATGTGTAGCATGCATATAATGGAATATGATGAGTAAAATAAGACTACATAAATACTATGAAGTCTTTCTGTATTTCTGTGATTTCTTCAGGTCATGGCTATTGGCCGTACATTTGAAGAGAGTCTGCAGAAAGCTCTCCGTATGACTCATCCCTCAGTCGGAGGCTTTGGCTCAAAGTTACCCGGGGGTAAAGAATATCCAGAAGATTTTGTACTTGAGGACAGTCTAAAGCAGCCCCACAACACCCGCATACATAACATTGCCAAGGTATAGTCAGAGCTACACAATCATACTTTCAAATCATAACTGGAAACTATATAGCTTTTGTCAATTTTTTCAGAAGGATGAAATTGGTAGAAGTAACATTTTTGCCACATCAGGTTGGTAGTAAGGCACAAGGAAAAGAATAATGTTTATAGTAAGAATATACAATAAAGTGGCACAGACACATGGGATATATTACCGTTATGTGACCTTAAATACTTTTAAAAGTTTGTTTGACTGACATCTTTTTACAACTGGTCTAACATGTCATTTTTCTTCAGGCCCTTGAGGACGAGCATGGTGTGGACTATGTACACGATATGACTAAGGTTGATAAGTGGTTCCTGCACAAACTCCAGCGTATCGTAGACCTAGAGTCAGACGTAAAGCAGCACAGGGGGTAAAGAGATGGATATTGACTTGTATCTAGTATGTATGTTTAAGATACAAATAAATTTCATTTCTGAGTATTTTACTGACACTTTAATGTGGAGGTGTTAGCCCTAGTCTAGCACGGCCCAAGTTATCCAGGTGGCACCACTGTTTGCTTTTATTCGGCATACTGAAATGCATGCCTTCTTTTGCAGAAATCCAGAAGAAATTGAAACTGAACTGCTGAACCTTGCCAAGCAGGCTGGGTACTCTGATAAGCAGATAGGTGACATGCTCAATGTGACTGAGGATGCCGCTCGTGAGTTGCGACAGAGTCGAGACCTGAAGCCATGGGTAAAACAGATTGATACAATGGCTGCTGAATACCCTGCTATGACCAACTATCTCTACTGTTCTTACAATGGCATGGTGAGTTTAAAGGCTTTTCTTTTATCTATCAACATTTATCAACATTGTTAAAATCACTGTCAATTCCAATTTGCCCTCAGTCATATTGATTTATGGTTCGAATTATTCATAATAATAATTTCACTTTTGTTAGTCACCCTTTAGCTTTACTGCTCTCCCTACCATCTGCTAATTCTTCTACTGAATTTGCTATCTTCATAAGTAAATCCAAATTATTTTTCATTTTGTATCACAGGAGCATGATGTGTCCTTCAATGACCATGGCACCATGGTTCTGGGATGTGGACCCTATCATATTGGCAGTTCTGTGGAGTTTGATTGGTGTGCTGTGTCAGCTATCCGTACACTCCGCGAATTGGGGAAGAAGACGGTGAGTGTTGGGTTTGTTGATGTTTTTCACTTGGTCTTTTCTGTGTCCTTTCTAAGATCATCATCTACCATTTTACGTCCTATTGACATGATACTGTTTTATAACTACTTATAAAATCATGAATGTGTTTATACAGGTTGTAGTGAATCACAACCCAGAAACGGTGAGCACTGACTTTGACGAGTGTGACCGGCTTTACTTCGAGGAGCTTTCCATGGAGCGTGTCCTCGACATCTACCAACATGAGGTTTGTTCCTAGTTTCTTTACATTCCTAGACCTATGATAGCATAACTTTAATGTTCCCAAAATTAGTGTCCTCCTTAACATTCACTGAAAATTAACTAAGGTCTACAATAAATATTTCCCCAAGTTGAATTATAAATACTTTCAAAACAGCTTGATAATTATCTTCACTCAGTATTTCCCAGACCATACAACCTCCTTTCACTTTGCTCTTTTTGTAACTCAAACTCTGTCTTAATTTCAGGCTGCTTCAGGGGTTATTGTCTCTGTAGGAGGACAGATCCCCAACAACTTAGCCCTGCCACTTCACAAGCGTGATGTTAAAGTACTGGGTACAAGCCCGGTGATGATTGACATGGCGGAGGAGCGGTCAGTCTTCTCTGCCATTCTGGATGAGATGGGTGTAAATCAGGTACCATGGAGGTCCCTCACTACACTGGTAAATGTTAAATTTGTCATAAACATAGTTATATCACTACACCAATTATCCCTGACTTGGTTTCTCAGGAAGGGTTTTACTGGCAATGCACTTTTAGAGCCTCCAGATATACTGTATCAATTGTGGCAATCGAAATGTAGACTTATTTAAACACTGATTCACCAACTTTCCTAGCAATAGAGGAATCGATACTGATCCTAATGACATCCTGATGAAATATTTTATGATTACCTTTTGCAGGATGATGCCTTGGAGTTTGCAGCAAAAGTTGGTTATCCCTGCCTACTGCGACCTTCGTTCATCCTTAGCGGATCAGCTATGAATGTGGCTTATGGGCCAGAGGAACTCCGCAGCTACCTGCTGCAGGCCTCCCAGGTGTCCCAGGAACATCCAGTGGTCATCACAAAGTTCCTACTAGGAGCCAGGGAAATTGAGATTGATGCTGTGGCCAGGAATGGAGAGGTAGGGTCTTTTTACTATGATGAGGCACCCAAAACCAGAAGATTTAAGATGTTTTATGACTAACAGATCTAAATTTTATGTAGGATGAAATCATAATATTATGTATTTCTCTGCAGTGTTAATATGCCTCCCATAGCCTCCAAAAGCAACATTAGGTTTCACTTAGCGGAACTATAGCTATCAAATCTGTTCATATGCATAGCTTAGATTGCATAGATTAAAGGACTCAATGACCTCTTCTATCTCAGGTGATGGGACATGCTATCTCTGAGCACGTTGAGAATGCAGGAGTTCACAGTGGAGATGCTACCCTTCTCATGCCTGCACAGACCATCACCAAGGATGCCCTGGACCTGGTATGCTTCCACTTTATTTACTATTTCATATGAACTTCCCATCTTCATTTTGGTTCAAATGTGTCAGGACGTTGGCTTTACCTATACTTTACGATAAAATTACTACAGCATCGGTTCTCTTGTGCTCTCCGTTCATGAGCAGAAACGTGTCTAAAAGGCCAAAGATACAGTGGCAATGATCTATCACTACTCCTTCACAGGTACGGGATTATACTAAGAGGATTGCAGAGCGGTTTGAGATCACAGGACCATTCAACATGCAGTTCCTGAACAAGGATGGGCAAGTCATGGTATGATGCTATATCTACTTTTGCAACATCCCTAGTTCTTTTTTAGACAATTCTGGTGTACAGAGCTCTGCAACACACATAGGGTTCAGGCACTACACTACCTCTTAAAAGTAGGAAATGCCCTCTGGTCAAAGGTTAATTGATTCATTTAGATTAAAAAGTAATTATTTTCACTTACTTTCCCTGTCACATGATTATGAATACGATTGTATCTAAAGCTGCAGAACCCGAATTTCAATGACTTGGTTACAGAAATACCCACATCAAACTACCGTAATCTCCCATGTAGAAGACGCGCTGCGTGTATAAGACGCACCCCAAACTTAGCACATGCATTTTCGCGTATTAGACGCACATTTTAAGGCTGAAATTTGTAAGATTAGTACATTTGTATAGTAAAATTACCCCTCGTATAAGACGCACACCCAACTTGAAAAAATCCTAAAAGACTCCCCAGCATTTTGTTTGGCGTAGAGGACGCGTCTTATACGCGGGAGTTTACGGTAGTTTTGATTACAAAATCGTTGCCTGAGTGCAACAAGGTGGTAACTGTCATTTTAGCAAAATTGAGTTTTCTTCTGTTTTGGCATCAATTGACCATTTTCTACCTTCTAAGGAAGTATTGAAGCGCTGCCTATGATATCTGTGTCTACAGGCGCCAAAGCAATAAGGTTGTGTCATCTGTGTTCTATAGTAATTCCTCTTCTTTTGCCTCCCCTGCAAAACTTGAGATATGCAGATACAACCTTGTTGCACTGAGGCGATAATATACATGCTATCTTATTCTTGTTATTATACACTCACATACTTCTAAAATCCCCTATGTAGGTGATTGAGTTGAACCTGAGGGCTTCACGCTCCAACCCCTTTGTGTCCAAGACGATCGGTACTGACCTGATAGGTCTAGCCACCAGGATTATGCTCAATGAGTCACTTGAGGGACTTGACCTGCCAACACTGGATAACAACCATGACCCCACAGACTATGTAGGAATCAAAGTAAGTAGGGAGACTGGTTTTATCCTGTTTTAAAAGACCTACCATAGTAATGATGTAAAAGGGTTATTAGGTATATCAAATAAAAGGTTATCAAGTTAAGTGTACTATCAATGATATATAGAAAAACAACTTTAGCTAGAAACCATTCTTCAAATGTACTGTGTATTTCAGAGATGTAAGTTGTCAGGGATTTCCCTGAAAATAGGGAATTCAAAAATGTTGAAATGTAGTCTGAATAGGGATATCCATGCTCTTTAGGGACAGAATTTATTCACAGCCTTCTTTCCCTAGTCATTTTCTTCACACAGACCCAGTCCTCAGTTGTCTTTTCAACTAGGGACTCCACTAAGCGGGCCTTCCTAGCCCACTTAAAAGGGTCTATTTCTCTTCTTTCTTATCCCCTCAGGATGTGTGTGGTGCACATATGCGCGGGCACTGACACATTCCTCTGTGAATTTGTGTAATGTAGTTCTCGCCATGAATATGACCTTAGCTGTCGAAATGGCGTTAAACATCTATTACTCACTCACTCACTCCACTAAGCCCCCCTGGTGTAAGCAGAGGGACTCACTGGTCCAGGGGAGACTCTGGGCAAGGAATCTCAGGGACAGACCCTCCCAGGGAGAAATGAAGGGAATGCTGCTCTCTGATTGGTCTAAAAGCATCAGTCAGCAACATAGTACAATTGTTTAACACCAGGAGGTGCCATGATTCTGTGCTGGGCAGAGTCTGCCCTGAACACTGCTTATTTACCAGGGGTGCTGCCAACTCTCCCAGTGTCGTGATAACAGCTTTTCAGGGATTTTCCCAGTACCTGACTTACATCTCTGGTATTTCTAATAGAAGAAAAGAGAAATTTACACAGTATTGTGCTTGGCTCAGAGGTACAAATGGGTTTTACATTTTAGGTTCTTGACGTAGTACCTGTTAGCAAATGGCTCTTTAAGACCAGGTCCTGTAAACTTGTCTAACACAATATCATTTGCCAATACAAATTCATCTGAGCATTGGTGGTTATAACATATGAGCGAAAGAGAATGCAGTGCCATTATTTTCTATCTGTCATTTCCTCCAACAGGCCCCCATGTTCTCCTGGCCCAGGTTGAGGGATGCTGACCCCTTACTGAAATGTGAGATGTCTTCCACTGGAGAGGTGGCCTGCTTTGGGCCAGACATTCACTCAGCCTTCCTTAAAGCTCTCATGTCTACAGGCTTCAAGGTACCTAAACCAGGCTCCAAGGTTCTCATTGGCATCCAACAGTCTTTCCAGCCCAAGTTCCTGCCAACTGCCAAGAAGTTCCATGACCTTGGATATCAGGTAATTTTTGATTTTCTGGCATTTCTGTTATCTATACTGTAGATATCATTGATGTTGTTGGTGTAGACTCTACCTTGATTTATGTTATGTTTTCTGGGATGTCCGAACAATATGTATCCTTTTCATGGCATGGATCTCTTTGTTTTTGTTTTCATGTTATCATCGTAAATTGTGATATTGGATATAACATTATTTTTTCTTTCAGCTGTATGCCACAGTTGGTACGGCCGCCTACCTCCAGGCACATAACATCCCTGCCAAACCTGTCGGATGGAGCTTTGCAGAAAACCAAGAAGACCACCCAGTTGGAACCAAGTATGTGTACATGATACTTAATAACTGTGCACATTCAGAGTGTCTTTAAAAGATTTCGGGCGTCATATCAAGATATCAACAAATAAGGATCTCCTCCAATGCCACCCAGTACATAGAATACAATACACATCAAGCCAGACTCAGAGAAAGACATTTTGAGCCATTTAACTGTTCAATACAACTTTTTGAGACACTTTTCATTAATTACCAAATTAAATACAATCTATCTTGGTTTTGCTGATTTGTACCATCCATTATTCCTTCAGGTTGATTACAAGTAAGGAGATAGACCTGGTCATCAATCTCCCCAACCAGAACACTGCCTACACCAAGGACAACTACCTCATCAGGCGGTCGGCCATAGACAGTGGGGTACCCCTACTCACCAACTTTGAGGTAGGACTTGTTAAATGGTTAATTAAATGATATTAGGTAATACTAGAAGAAAATGTCTTCTAAAAAATTAAATCCATTCTTTTGAGACTGCTTTGTTCATTTCTTTGTTGTTGATTTTTGCAGGGGAGATATCAAGGATATAGGAAAAAACATTGATAGAAAATAGTTTGATTCAATTGTCTATTATAAAGAAGATACATCAATTTTAACATTTGCTCTACATTTACCTCTTGTTATGTTTCAGAATGTAAAGTTGTTTGCTGAGGCATTAGACCATGTTGGTAAATTGGACGCGACATCACTGTTCCACTACATCAAGCCCCGGGCAAACAGGGTTACATCAGCATAGAACAGAACCAGCTACATCTTAAGCCTTGAATGCACCAGAACTGCTTGCTGAATGATTTGAAATATAAAGTTGCCAGTTTGATACGTTTCAATCAACTAGAATGCTATTATCATGATGATTCATTCCGTCAAATGATGCAAGGTTTAAGGCTCAGATCTAAATGTCAAGCAACATATATGACAGATCTAAGCGAACTGATTGCTTGCACTATCAACAGCCAATTCTATTATGGACAAAACCTGGCGTTGATGGTATACAGACTTAATGCCACTAGAGAGACGATGCTGAATTGTAAAATGATATGACCTTGGTTTTTCCCTTCTGAGGAGTATTCAGAAAGAATAGTAAATCCTTGAGTATTGGATAGGACAGCAAAGGAGACCTGCTATAGAAGTCCACTGCTATGATGACAAAGGCTGTCATCAAAGAGTGGCAATAAGATAACAAAGATGTAATATAGAATGTAGGGTATGAAGTGTAATAATCATTAACTGAATTGTAGATTGATTAGAATTTATCTTGTTTGAATCTCTCAATTTATGCAGAAAGGCTTCAAGTACAGTTCAATGCATGTGCAATTTGTAAAATTTCATTTCCATCTCTTAGATATTGACTATTGATAAGAAAGGTATTGTAGTGAATTGACAAATTTGAATGCAGGAAGCTGAATTAGCTGTATGCTCTAATATCTAAATTCAAAGGTCACAACATTTAGTACTCCACATTCATCACCAAGAGAAAAAAGAGCAATTGTTTAAAAACGGTTAAGCAAAGTTAGTGATATTGCACTTGAGGGATGAGATGCGTGGGTCAGAGTTTTCTACTCAAAATGTACTACCAAAGAATATCAGGAATAACAGAAAGCCTGTAATCCTTTATTTTTCTATGGATCATATTTTATTTTCATATAACGCAATTTATAAACTGCTGAAGTTTGCTGAGTGATCTGGCAGGAAAACGAAATAGAGAGTATCAGAAAAGTGTACTTTGTAATTTAGACAAATGGAGTAGATACTTCTAGGGAAGTGAAAGAGCTGTATGTCATGTCGAAACTATTGTTGTTATATTCACGTTAAGATGAGAGTTTCAATGTTATATCAGATATCATTCTCCAATTTCAACAGTTTAAAGTCTAAGACATATATGGTAAATTGTGAAAAAAAAGATATGTGCATAAGATCAAATCCATTTGGGTTTAACACTTTTAAAAATGATAAAGTTTGAGCTGGAAGAAAGTAAATACACGTTTATTTGTAAGGTAAGCTTTATTAACAAGAAAGTTGTTTCTTATGTTGTTAAGTAATCAAACATAATACATGATACTTGAGATAGTGATTGTACTTGTTACAACAACTTTGCAACAGTTTGATTGATGTTAGAATAGAATAAATGCAAAGGAATATGAACCTAGAGTAAACATCATTAGGATGTCTGAATCTCAGACTGTTAGGATTTGAATAATGATGGATGGTTACCTATGTTTAATGTTATCCAGTATTATGACAAGAGTATTATTGTTTTTTTGTGTTGCCATTGTTTAGAGCAATGTAAGTTTTCATATTTTAGGGATATGAGATGGGAGAGAGAGAGCATAGCAGCTTCACTAATTCAGATCCTATTGACACTTGATTTTGTGAACCTGCTATGTGCTATTTGTTAGTTACTGAGAACTGTTCTTAGATGCAATAAAAAGCATGACAACATGGTATTGATTGTGTCATTTCTAGATTTGTTTTGCTTCATACTTGAAAGTGTAGGCTATACTTGTAATATTGAGATTAAATGCGCCACTCAATATTTGATGATATACAATCTTTGAACATATATATCAGGGGCGTAGGAAAAGGCGGGGGGCCAGGGGGCCTGGCCCCCCCCAATAATGAGGAGGTTCCCTATATAAGCCTATATAACATATACCAGGCCCCCCAACTGAGGCCCCTAGGCCCCCCCAATAAAAATTTGCTTCCTACACCCCTGTATATAGTACTATTGCGATGGATTCGCACAGTACAAGTCCATACAATCAGTACCGTCCACTTTGTCATTGTGGCATTGGCTGTCAGTAGGCATCAAGCTGGCGTTGCATCTAAATTGATGGAAAAAATAATGTGCATTACACTGGGCCTGCTATTCAGTGTCTTGAAGCAGTATTTGTCAGTACATAATTTTATCCAGCATCAACCACCTTTATGCTTATATAACTGTATGCCCAAGGTTGACCGCGCAGGAAACTGGCTGCCGGCAAGTTCCCCAGTTTCATGCCAGGGGGCAGGTGCGTCGCCATCTAGTTACAATGTGAGCCGTCAGATGCCGCGCCACCCAGTAACTAGTTTATGATCCATTTGTTTGTATGGCACTATAAAAGGGCACGTTTTGGTCTGTCGGGCTTCAGAAGCCTTCCAGCTGTGGCCACTCACACATCAACTGTAAATTTTAAACTCCTGCCCGTGGCGAAATATTCAAAATGGGCAGAAGGAAGAAGGTTGTTGAGATACCTATAACGGAGGAGGTTTCTACAGGAGATTCGAAGGGTTCGGTTGGTAGCAATTTAGGAGGGCAAGCACCCTCTCAGGCCAATGCTGGGCCTAGTGCGATCTCCCAACCGGCCCCTGACCAGACGAAGGCATCAGCAATTGTGGACGTCGAGGCTAGGGTCGCCAGAATGGAGGCTAGCGTTCAGGAAATGTCTACCATAATGGGCTCCTTGCAGGCTACAATCGAGCAATCTGGGTCGGATCGATGAGGAAGGAACCGCGACAAGCGCCAGAATTCCCCGGACGATTGCAGATCATCTTCATCATCCTCCAGTTCGTCCACAAACTCCAGCTCCAGTCAGGGTCGTCATTCCTCCAGGAGGAAGAAAGGTAAACCTAAGCCTTATGACACTTTGAATTTCATTGAGTGCAAAACCAACCCAGCAAATTGGTGTCAGTCTGAGCCAGCATGTGCCACCAAGTGTGAGCAGGTTACGCGTGATAACATGGAGCGTCAGCTCAAGCCACCATATGTCAATAGTCACGATGTGTGACATTATCATATATAAGAAATTAATACGTTGTACTGCCATGTGAGCGTTCATGCCCCACTGCACACCAGCTAGGGCAAGGATACATAAGTTACATCACCAAAGAGACTGACCTCATGGTCCACTGCACAATATAATGATCTAATGGTCAAAGCAGACCGACCTCATGGTTCAGTGCACAATATAATAACTTGTAAGTGAATGCAACCGGCTGTCACGGGTGCCTGGGCACCGCTGACGCCGTCATGGGTGTCTGAGCACCCCAACACTGAACAATAGGTTACATAAGTAATGACACCATAACCTTCCGGTTGCTCTAGCGTCGGTCCTGAGCAATCCAGGTCAAATATGAAAGCATTTATGAAAAGGCCATAATTAGATGGTCAGAATGAGCCCAAGATCAAGGTGGAACTCCCATTATTAAGGAAGTTACGCCACCTAGACTGTTTCAACCTTAGAATGCGCTACAGACGAACCAGCGCAAGTTACGCACCCGGAAAGTGGGCGTTGGTGACTTGACATATTCAAGTCTGCGCATGCGCAAAATGGAGGCTGTAGCGGCGTAAACGATCGAGATATGAGGGTCTGAACATGCCATACCGACCGAGACAATGGGGGACATGGCGGCGTTCATGGGGGTCCTTTGTGCACCCAGTGACACATGAAAGACTCATAGTGACTCATCTCCAAAAGTAATAGGATTATGCAGGGTGAGCATGCGCCAGTCTGTGTCAGTAGTCACATTGACTGACTCATGGTAACGCATTCCATGATTCGTGTGAGGTGAACCTGTGTGAGCATGCGCCAGACTGTGTCAGTTGTCACACAGAGTGGCATTTGCTTACACATTTTGCTATCCGTGTGAGGTGACACTGCATGTGCAGGCAGCAGTCCATACCAGTAGTCACACAGAGTGACTCATAGTGACACATACGGATATTTGTGTGAGGTGACAACATGTGAGCATGAGTCAGTCTGTGTCAGTAGGTGTCAGTATTCACTCAATGCCAAACATATTGATGCATTTATGAAGGCATGAAGTGACACATGTGTGAGAATGTGTAGGTCTGTGTCAGTAGTCACACTGGTTAGCACATTGCAACATAGGTGTCAGGTCTGAGAGAACTTGTATGGATTCACTCTATGTGTGTACTTTGGGGCAGGGGGAAATCAGATAAATGCTGATTCAACTAATATTGCCTAATGAATCAATGTGTTCATAGGTGATATGCATTGATATGTATGTAGGGAATCTAATGATACCTGAAAAGATGAATTTAAATTTGGCTTTGGCATATTAAAATGTAGTTTCATTTGTCTATGGGACTTAACACTAAATTGGAATCATCAACATCTCATGTAGTATTGAGGCATAGATTTGTCTTGGTTTCATAAATGATCAATAGTTTGATGCACACTGATCAAGAAGGTGGCATGTATTCAAGAAACATGTGTAAGAACTCTTGATATAAGGACAATTAAAATTGTGCATTGGGTGATAATAGGGGCAGTATGCTGCATTTGATCCAAACATGATAGGTTCTGACACATGTGTGAATATGTGTCACTCTGTGTCAGTACTCACACATTATGACACAAGCTGACTTACAGTGACACAACCTGGTATTTCCTTTATGGTGTGTGCATGACCATGTGTCACTCGATGTCAGTTCTCACACATTGTGATGCACACTCACTCACAGTGACACATACTACAAGTTCCATGAATTCTGATTGGTCGATTTCAAATTCTTAGCCCCTGATTGGTCCATTTCAGATTTCCCTCCTTTTTCTAGTTCCTTTGTTCTCAGCATTTGTAACTTGGGTTTCACAACACACAGGCACAGGAGGCATGGATACCACATACAAGGTGAGTAGTCTTACAGTCATAGTACAGATTCTTTTTGGAATTCCAGAAGACCTGCAGTTCTACAGAAGCACATGAGCACATTTTTGTCTTTTTCTTAATCTATAAATTCCTGGTTGATAGCACATTTCATGTTGGTAATTTCCAGGCTGGATGGGTTGAGAATGCAGTACATTTTACTCTATTTCTATCTCATGGCACATAAGGGAGTGATGTTTTTATAACAACAGGGGGGCTGGTGGGTTTGACAGTGGGGTCAATTTTGTTCAGCCTCTTGTCTGTGCATTACTATAGGCTAAATGGGCATGTTCACACATGGTTTTTCAAAAAAAATTCAACCCTTCTAGGGAGGGCAAAGTTATTTTACTTCTTTTCAGTGAAAAAGCCTGTGTATAGGTTAAAAGGGGGCAATTGCACACAATATTCAGGTCCTTGGGGGGGGGGGAATGTTGACCCTCTCAAGGGGTGGGGAATTTTTTTCAACCCTTTGAGGGGGAGGCAAAATAATTTACTTCTTTTCAGGGAATAAGCTTGTGCATTACTACTGAGGTTGAAAGGGCGTGTTCATGCATGATTTTCCAGACGACGGGGGGGGGGGAGGAGGGGGAATTTGACCCTCCTTGCTTCCACATGAAAATCCACCACCCCCTGTCACTTTCTTCTGTGGGAGATGCAGGTGTGTATAAATATGTGGTACTGAAAATGTGTTTATACTTTGCTTTATTGAATGTTCATGTCTGTTGTCTGTTTTATATCTTGACAGGTATATGAAGAGCACCTCAAAGAATCAACCATGGAGAAAGGCCATGCAAGATACCCATACAAATAAAAAAGGACATGAAAACAGGATGAATTGATGATATTTGATTTTGAATAAAAGACCCCCCTCCCCCATTCTACACTGATATTGAAATGTCAGTATGCGTGAGTGTGAGTGAGTGTGTGTTATGGCACATCTGTCATTATGTGTGAGAATGTGTCATAACTCATGTGTCAGCTCTGGTGAGGTTGCGTTATAACACATGCGTCAACATGTGTGAGGCCCCGTCATAACACATGTGTCAGTATCGGTGACGCCGTGAGTCATAACACATGTGTCAGTATGGGTTAGTGTGCATTATGACACATGGGTCATCATGGGTGGGGCTGCGTCATGACACATGTGTCAGTATGTGCCAGTCGGTGTCATCAATGACACAAGGTGGCTCAATTTTTTTTCTGTAAAGCGCACGAGTTAGCACTCACACACATTGACTCAGAGCGACACCAATTTGCTGGGAAGGTGGATTCTTTTGAATCCCTGGTGCTTGTCAGTATCCGTACCATCAAATCATTGTACGAAATGGGCGAGAACCTGGTGGGCATTTTAGACCATGTCGAGTTACTGTGTGAAAAATCTATGACGAAAATCTATAAAGCCAGTGCACTGTTGATTACGATAAGTCTGTGTGTGACAGGGCAAATAAGAAAGGCATCAGTGCTTATGATGGGGTTGAAAATGCAGATGTCCTCGGTCATTTCAGTTATGATGGTAAGGTAGTATCAGAAAAAGGCAAAGGTAAACCTAAATTTGCCGGGGAGAAAACTAAGAACTGCTGTTTCGCATTTAACAAAGCTGAAAATGGGTAAAAACTCGGCAATTGTAAATACAGCCACAAGTGTGTCTATTGTAACTCAACATCTCATGGTGGTACCACTTGCTCTGTGGGCTCTAAGAATTCGAAATAGGCCGCTCCTAATGGGAGGGGAGGTGGTTTTCATGTTTGTACTGGTAATGTTTATTCTGGACATGTATTTGTTCCTGCCCCCCCCCCCCCTGGAGTCAGTGCCATTGAGTGCTGTGAGTGGTGCCATTTCCACCACTAACTCCTTTTCCCATGCTATTTCTGGGAATGTTAGTTCAATTATTGAACCTATTCACGTTGATGTTCCTGGTGTGAATGATGCTGTTCAAGTGTGTGATGAGCTTTTGTATTGCATTGATGGGTATGGTGAGGTACCCACAATCAATGTGTACAAGTCCCGGGTACAAGTTGTGTATAGAGGGTACATGTAGTCGTGTTCATTACATTGACAGTAATGTCACCCAGGTAAGGCCCTAGCAGGGCTGCTGGTTATATTTCGGGGGAACATAGTAATGCAGAGGTGTAGGAAGCAATTCTTCATTGGGGGGGCCCAGCGAGGGCACCATCCTGACCACCTTGAATTGTCGGCTGATGCGTGATGGCGTCTATATGATGCGTATATAGAATTCATATAGAAAAGTAATTTTTGGTAAATTTTGGATCTGACTTTAGGCTCAGACCCCCATTTTCCCTATGACATCACCATAATAATTTAATTTGAGATGTAAAGTTTTAGCTTCTTTTCCATTAATTGTGTTTATGAGTTCTTGGAAAATATTGGGGGGGGGGGGCAGACATACTCAGGGCCCACCTCCTTCATGATTGGGGGGGCCCAGGCCCCCCTGGCCCCCCTTTTTCCTACGCCCCTGTAATGTCTACCTTAATAATTTTGAAGAAGCAAAATAACTATGGGAAGGCATCACGGGTGGTTTAAAAATTGTGGATGATTCATGCAATGCATCTTACCACTGTAAAAACTATAATTCTATCACCACTGGTAAATTTAAATTGGAAATGGACGAATTGATCGGCTCTGTATTATCTAAAGGTTTAGTTAGCAGGGTGCTAGATAAACCACAGTGTATTCACTGACTGCGGAGGGGGGGGGGATTGCAGTATGCCCAGACAGTTGTCTATTATTAACTACATGAAGGAAACCTTTAAGCCTTTCAACTATAATTCAGTAAAGTGAGTTACTGACTTATTAAATGGCAAAGAGTTCATGTCAGTTGTAGATCCTTGAATGTATACGGCCCACATACCGAATTCCAGGGTTTTGCCTGGGATTTTGGTAGTGGCGCGGAATTGCTGCTTAGAGGAATAATATAATAGTGTTCAACTTTACCCTCTGGTAGGTGTCTTGTAGCAGGTATACTCTGGCCACTAGTGGTTCAGACCCATGCCTGTTCTGGCATAGCCTAACCCAGCATAGTGTAGAGCTATAGCAGGTAGCAGGAGTGATGACTCGAGATGTTACCTCTAGAGTGGTGCTGGAGATTCTGATTTCTAGGAGGAGCAGCCAGTGCTATTTGTACCATTTCTTGGCTTTGCTCCTCAGACTGACTGGAGCCAGTGGCATCTGCCTAACTCTGCAATTGTTTGAGGGGAGTCTTTCATGTGTCACTGGGTGCACAAAGGACCCCCATGGACGCCTCCATGTCTCCCATTGTCTTGGTCAGTTTTGCAACTTCAGACCCTCATATCTTAGTCGTTTACGCCGCTATAACCGCCATTTTGCGCATGCGCGGACTTGAATATGTGAAATTGTCAACGCCCACTTTCTGGGCGCTTAACTTGCGCTGGTTTGTCTGTAGCGCATTCTGAGGTCGAATTAGTCTACATGGCGTAACTTCCTTAATAATAGGAGTTCCGCCTTGTTCTTGAGCTCATTTTGATTGTCTACTTATGGGCTTTTTCAATACTTTGATATTTGACCTAGGTTGCTCAGGAGCGACGCTAGAGCGACCGGAAGGTTATAGCGTTGTGACTTATGTAATCTATTGTTCAGTGTTTGGGTGCTCAGACACCCATGACGGCGTCAGCGGTGCCCAGGCACCCCTAATGGCCATTTGCATTCACTTACAAGTTATTATATTGTGCACTGGGTGATGTAACTTGTGTATATTTGATATAGCTGGTGTGCAGTTGGGCATGAACGCTCTTATATAAAGTTTGAGCGCTCTTATGGCTCTTATAACCAACCTATGTATTACTTTCTTATACATTCTTTGATTAATACAATAATATGTTACAATTTATGGAATAATAAAATGGTATATGATAATAGACTATGTTTCGGCCTGTGTTGCGCGCCTAACATTTTTAGTAAGGTCTCAGATTTTATTGTTAAAATTGCTAGGGGTTATGGTGTAAATCGGTTAGTAAACTACCTAGATGATTACATAATTATAGCCGATTTATATGATGAGTGTTTGCGCCAGCGCAACATCCTTATCGAGGTTATGGAATTTTTAGGGTTTATGGTTTCTTATAACAAAGTAACTGTCCCAAGCCAAACTACAGTGTTCCTGGGTATTACAATTGATAGTGTAAAAATGAAAAAGTCACAAAGTTGATGTTGGCCATCCAAGATTGTCTGAACAGTACCTGGGTTTCTAAAAAAATTACTCTAAAAAATTGGGAGTTTAATGAGCTTCTGTTCTCAAATTGTGAGAGGGGGCCGCACATTTAGTAGGCGTTTATTCAACCTTTGCGCAACCATGGATAGCAGGAGTAAGAGAATTTTGAATAAGGAAACCATTAAAGACTTGGAGTGGTGGCTTCAATTCTGTTCTATTTTTAATTGTAGGGCCATCATCCCTAGGAATGTTTCTTCCCAACCCATGGTTTCAGATGCCTCAAAAACGGGTTTTGGGGCATGGGCAAGCCAAGATTATTTGTTTGGGTTTTGGGATAGTTCTACAGTTATTGTTGTCAGTTGCAATTATTTCTCCCCCTCTCCAACCATGGATAGGATTGATTTTCACAAAGGAAATATAAATGTGTGTGAGTCGTGGCCAGTTTTAGCAGGTCTGAAGCGTTGGAAGAATAATTATAATAACTCTTATGTAAATGTAATTACTGACAACATGCAAGTCCTGGCCATGATCAATACCGGTAGATCTAAAAAAATATTAAACTTTCATGCAGTGGCTGAGGGAGATATATTGGACTTGCTTCATTCACAATATTGAATTCTTTGCTACTTATATTAGATCCGAGGATAACATTTTAACTGACCATTGTTCGACGTTAAAATATAAGGGCTATGTAAAATTGTGCTATGAATCTCTGTGTGATAGTAATATATGTTGTGTGTCATTGCAGCTGGATCACTAGACATACTCCGGGAAAACCAGAAAGCATACGCTGAAAATCGGATCGCTCTCGCCACAAAGATTGCTAATTGAAATCACTCAGAGTCAATGTGTGTGAGTGCTAACTCGTGCTCTTTACAGAAAAAAATTGAGCCATCTTGCGTCACTGATGACACCAACTGGCACATACTGACACATGTGTCATGATGCAGCCCCAACCATGCTGACACATGTGTCATGACGCACACTAACCCATACTGACGCATGTGTTATAACGCAACCTCACCAGAGCTGACACATGAGTTATGACACATTCTCACACCTAATGACACATGTGCCATAACACACACTCACTCACACTCAAACATTCTGACATTTCAATATCCGTTTAGAATGGGGGAGGGGGTTCTTTTATTCAAAATCAAATATCATCAATTCATCCTGTTTTCATGTCCTTTTGATTTGTATGGGTATCTTGCTTCACCTTTCTCCATAGATGATTCTTTGAGGTGCTCTTCATATACCTGTCAAAATATAAAAATTCAATAAAGCATGGCATAAACACATTTTCAGTACCACATATTTCTACCTGAATCTCCCTCAGAAGAGGGTGATCCTTTTTTTAAAACAGGGGGTGGTGGATTTTCATGTGGAAGCAAGGAGGGTCGAATTCCCCCCCTCCCCCCACATCTGGAAAATCATGCACGAACACGCCCTTTCAACCTCAGTAGTAATGCACAAGCTTATTCCTTGAAAAAAGGTCAATTATTTTGCCTCTCCCTCAAAGGGTTGAAAAAAATTCCCCATCCCTTGAGAGGGTCAACAATTTTTGCCCCCCCCCCACAGGACCTGAATTTGTGTGCAATTGCGCCCTTTTAACCTATAGAAACACACAGGCTTTTTCACTGAAAAGAAATAAAATAACTTTGCCCTCCCTAGAAGGGTAGAAATTGTTTTGAAAAACCATGCGTGAACATGCCCATTTAGCCTGTAGTAATACACAGACAAGAGGCTGACAAAATTTATCCCCCCTGTCAAACCCACTAGTCCCCCTGTTGTTATAAAAGTATCACTCCCTTATGTGCCATGAAATACAAATGGAGTAAAATGTACTGCATTCTCAACCCATCCAGCCTAGAAATTACCAACATGAAATGAAAATCAACCAGGAATTTATAGATTAAGAAAAAGACAATATCATGATGTGCTTCTGTAGAACTGCAGGTCTTCTGGAATTCCAAGGAGAACCTGTACTAGGACTGTAAGACTACTCACCTTGTATGTGATATCCTTGCCTCCTGTGCCTGTGTGTTGTGAAACCCAAGTTACAAATGCTGAGAACCAAGGAACTAGGAAAAGGAGGGAAATCTGAAATGGACCAATCAGGGGCTAAGAATTTGAAATTGACCAATCAGAATTCATGGAACTTGCAGGATGTGTCACTGTGAGTGATTGTGCGTCACAATGTGTGAGAACTGACATCGAGTGACGCATGGTCACGCACACACCATAAAGAAAATACCAGGTTGTGTCACTGTAAGTCAGCTTGCGTCATAATGTGTGAGTACTGACACAGAGTGACACATATTCACACATGTGTCAGAACCTATCATGTTCGGATCAAATGGAGCATATTGCCCTATTATCACCAAATGCACAATCCTAATTGTCCTCATATCAAGAGTTCTTACCTATCATTCTTGAATACATACTAGCTTCTTCATCACTATGCATCAAACTATTGATCATTTATGAAACCAAGACAAATCTGTGCTTCAATACTACATGAGATGTTGATGATTCCAATTTAGTGTTAAGTCCCATAGAGAAATGAAACTACCTTTTAATATGTCAAAGCCAAATTTAAATTCATGTTATTAGGTATCATTAGGTTCCTTACATACATATCAACGCTACATGTTATCACGCAAAACCTGCTCACACTTGGTGGCACATGCTGGCTCATACTGACGCCAATTTGCTGGGGATGCCCAATTGAGAAGGTACAAACGCTTCGGCAGAAAATTAGGCCTACCTTTGTTCCCTTGTACTGCGAATATTGCGGCTATTTATGCTACTTATCTATCTCAAAGCATTCAACCCGTTTCAGTGCGTAATTATATATCAGCTGTTTGGTATTAAAAAAAATCTATGGTTTCCCGGATTACAGTAGTGATTTCCTGCTTAAGCAGACATTGAATGGTATCGAAAGGAAACATTGTAACCCAGATAAAGAGGAGCGCTATCCTTTAACTGTTCATAATCTATTGTCAATGTTTAAGTTGCTTGACATGTCCCTTATGGAGAACCGTGTGT
The DNA here is from genome assembly GCA_949317995.1 of Acholoe squamosa. NCBI lineage: Eukaryota > Metazoa > Annelida > Polychaeta > Phyllodocida > Polynoidae > Acholoe > Acholoe squamosa. The sequence goes on from OX439051.1 coordinate 18,808,522, forward strand.
TTTGGATTGCAGTGATCTTAGCATTCCGTGGCCTGCTCAGGAAATCCCATGTGACGTTGTCTCGACATACATTGCGTACTTGGGATATACATGTCACCTAATCAAGCATCCACATCCGGATTGCTACTTCAAAAACTGACCAATTTGTAAAATCCCCTTTCAGCATCCCTTTGGCTAGGATGCCTGGCTCCCCCCTTTGCCCAGCTGCGCTATTGCTGGATTTTCTGAAACCCCCTTCCAAACTGGTTTACTTACTTAGAATTCCCCTGGGTGGGGGATTAGTTCCAATGCCATACTCCTACCTCAACTCTAGGCTTAAAGGCTTGGCCTCAATTTTAGGCCTTCCTGTGCATAGGGTTAGCACCCATTCCCTACGACAGGGGGGGGGGGCAACCCTCTTAAAGTCACTTGGTGTCCCTGTCAGCGTGATAATGTCTAGAGGTAACTGGAAATCAAAATCTGTATCTACATACTTACACCAATCTGTATATGAGTTGTCTAAATTGGAGAAAGTACCTGTTCAGTACTTTAATACCTTTTTGTGTTAATGTTCCATTGTGCTTGGCGGGTTGTCGGCCGTGTATTGTGAAGTTAAATATTCCACCAGTCTCATGTCTCATGAAGTTCATATTTAGTGATAATCTCCTATCCATTAATTATTCGACATGTTATTAATTATTCGCTCATGCCTAGATTATTCACAGGGTAAATATAAAGTAATTTATTATTTGTCCTTCAGGGTAGTTATATCCCTCATCAACCACCTTTATGCTTATATAACTGTATGCCTGAGGTTAACTGTGCGGGAAGCTGGCTGCCGGTTAGCTCCCCAGGTCCACGGCAGGTGGTGGGTGCATCGCCATCTAGTTACAATGTGAGCCTTCAGATGGCGTGCTGCCCGGTAACTAGGTTACGATCCATTTGTTTGTATTGCACTATAAAAGGGCAGGTTTCGTCCGTCGGGCTTCAGAAGCCTTCCAGCCGTCACCACTCGCACATCAACTGTAAATTTTATACTTACTTATTAACTGTATCCTTATTGTTGTTGACTGTATCATATTTATTGTTGTATCTTTATTTTTGTAATTCTGAATAAAATTAGGGCTGTGTATTGTGTACCTAAATATTCCACCAGGCTCATGTCTCATGTTGTGTCCACACTGACATCCATCTATGTACATACATTCCCTTTTGTCTACATACACTCACATGCCTCATGTCCACATGCGCCCCCTCACATGTCCACACCCTCTCTATGTCCACACACCCTCTATGCGCATACACACCTCCCTCTATATGCACAGCCACCTCACTCTGTGTCCACACCCAACTCCCTATATGCCCACACCTACCTCCTTCTGTGTCCATACCCACCTCCCTCTGTGTCCACACCCACTTCCCTCTGTGGTCACACCCACTTCCCTCTGCATTTCCACCCACCTCCTTCTGTGTCCACATCCACCTCCCTCTATGTCCATGCCCAATTCTCTCTGTGTCCACACCTATTTTCCTCTGTGTTTACACCCATCTCCCTCTGTGTCCAAACCTGCCCTCCCTCTATCTTCCTACCCATCCCCACTATGTCCCACCTCCCTCAGTGTCCACACCCACCTCCCTCTATGTCCACTCTCACCTCCCATTATGTTCACACCCACCTTCATCTACGTCCACACCCACTCACCTCTTTGTCCACACCCACTTACCTCTTTGTCCACACCCACTAACCTCTTTCTACACACCCACTTCCCTCTGTGTCCACACACACCTCCCTCTGTGTCCACTATCACCTCCCTCTATGTAGACACCCACCTCCCTCTTTGTCCACTCTCACCTCGCTCTATGTCCACACTCACATCCCTCTGTGTCCACTCTCATCTCCCTCTATGTCCACATACACCTCCCTATATGTCCACATCCATTTCCCTCTGTGTCTACACCCACCTCCCTCTGTGTCCACATCCACCTCCCTCTATGTCCACACCCGCTCTTCCTTTGGGTCTACCCAAATCCCTCTATGTCCACACCCAAGTCCCTCTCTATCCACAACCACCTCCCTCCGTGTCCACACCCACCTCCCTCTATCTTCCTACACATCCCCACTATGTCCACACCCACCTCTGTATCCAAACCCACCTCTCTCTATGTCTACACCTACCTCCCTCTGTTTGGTTCGGAATAACCTAGTGAGTAATGGATATACTATTTGTCTTTATAGGTGCATGAAGTTGGACCAATGGAGACCTGGAAGCAACATCCTACTTAGTGGTTCAATAGGACAACACATTCTACTCCATATGATTTTTTTTCAAAATTTGCAAAGGTTCTCTAAAATTGTTATTTTACATGTATGCACATATTTACCGATGTTTTTTTTCTGATATCCCAAGCAGGAAATGAACATTTCTAACACCCAGCAGTGAAAACCCAGCAAAGAATAATTTTTATTCAGTGACCATCATCACTGAATAGTTGATAGTATGGAGAAACAACGAATTTCTACAACATGCTTGGCAAAGTCCTAGAATTTTTTTTTTGTGGCCCATAGCCTTTAACCATTACAGCTATGTAATAATGCTATCCGTAGTATCAAGCACATCTAACAAACCGTGAACAGGTCAGCTTGACTCGTACGCCTGGCCTTCAGAACTGGTCATTTGACCATAGCACTGAGACACACACAGAGGACCTGCCCACCCCCCACTTGGCCCTTCATAGAATGTGTTACAGTTACTGATTGTTACTATTTATGGGTCTCTTCAGGCAAACAAACCAATGCACTGAGTTGAACTTTGGGTAAGATGACTCAGGACTCACTTACCTGAAAACTATACACACATTGCAATTATATCTTCATCTCCTATTCTACATGTTAAATCATGTAATTCACATACCAATCATAGGAGCATTCCATATAGTCATCTAACAATATCCTATCTAATATATTCTAATATATTGAGGAGCTTCTACTCATGGTGTAGTCACCTAACCATGTGTTGCCAATGTCTGCCCACAGATAACCACCCTGTGACATCACAGAGGCCTAACTGTAACACACCCTAATGGTCACGACTTTGACAGCACTCATACCCCCTCCTCCACGGTAGGGCCGCAGACACCTCTTAACCCTTCAAGGGCCTCTGATGCATTAATGCATCATGTCCATTGGGCATCATGATGTACCAATGTATGAAGTACATATTAGGAGTTAAAGTGACATGGCATTGGTTAATTGGAGTCTTAGAATGGTTAACAAGTGTGTCATTCCCATATTAGGAGCCCAGTCACATAGTATTGTTATATTTGGAGCAGTTACTGCTACAAATACACGTTGCAGACTGGTAATACCTACAGCCGTTGTTCTGTTTACTGGTGTTTATTTTTACACATCCCAGGTCACTTCAGGTACATACAGAGTGATTGGTGGTTTTGGGTTTTAAGTATTTAACACAAGGCGATCCTGGATAGTCAGCTGTACTGGGGTAGGCATCGCACACTGCTATGTACAGGCTGGTTCTATATTTAGTGGTCGGTAAGGTGGGGTTAGAGTCTGCGTGCTCTCCAGCACTTAATTGGAGTATTATGCCGACCCTTTTGCAGTGTGTGTATCAACTCATATGGTCGAAATGATGCATGAATGTAGCATCATGATGACTGATGGGCATGATGCATTAATGCATTAGTGGTCCTTCAAGGGATGTAATGGTTGGTGAGTTGGAATATAATAGTGGTTGAGGTTGGTGAGTTAATGCATTTGATGCATGGCCATCAAAATTTATATGATGCTAAACTATAGTCCATCCCTGATTACTTGTCACTTGTACATATAATAGCTGCAACCTATAGTCCATACTGAACACATGTGAACAGATTCAAATATGCTGAAATTTAAAAGTGATATAAAATCACAGTATTATAATCAAAATTATCCAAAGTTTCTCATGGACTTTAAGGATATAGGTATTTACATACCAGAAATGGACTCTGATGAATTCTGATGAAGATAACCTATATGCATAGGGACCTGTGCAGTAGGCCCAAATCCAAATGGTAGCAACCCACCTTAACAACCACTGACCCTTATTTACATTCCCTGAAAGTATTATACAGTAAAATCTCTTTACTATGAATCCTGTTATAATGAAATTTCGGTTATAACAAACAAAATGCTTGGTACCAAGCCATACATTTTATAGTTAAATAATCCCTTTATAATGAAGTTTGGGCATAATAATTCAGATTCAATGAAGTAATTTATTCATAAAAACACCCTTTCAAAGTGTAGAATACAAGGGCTAGAGGAGTTGGAAGATCTGAGAGGCGTGAGTTGGAGTGATAGGGCTTCTACAGCCACCTCCTTTCTCACCTGGGCGTGTTGGGGAACCTCTAAATGGGTCTCCATTGAGTTCTGAGCGGCAGAAAGGGTATGGGAGGCTGAGGGGTGTGATAGTACTTCTTTACCTGTATCTATTGAGCTCTGGGCGGCTGGAGGGGTAAGGGAGACCAAGGGGTGTGATAGGACTTCTTTACCTGTATCCATTGAACTATGGGTGGAAGGAGGGGTAAGGGAGGCCAGGGGTGTGTGTGTGATAGGGCTTCTACACTTTTCTCCATTGAACTATGGGCGGAAGGAGGGGTCAGCTAGTGCTGCAGGAATGGATAGGCTTGTAGCTTACCACCGGCACTAGGGTAAAATAAATAAAACGAATTCTAAAAAAACGAGGCGGTGGGAGAGGGGTAGTGATAGGGCTTCTACACACTTCCCCATTGAACTATGGGCGGAAAGAGGGGTATGTGAGGTCTAAGAAGTGCTAGCTGGTCCCTAATGGTCTCATAATTGTATGATTTGGTTACAAAGAAATTCGTTTTTAACAAACATTTTTCCTTGTCCCAAGCACTTTGTTATAACGGAATGAAATATCAACATATAGTGAAAGAAATGTCAACATATAATCCCAGGTATATTTCTAGTGTTTTGGGGCTTCAAATTTATCGAACATCAACTTCAAACATGTGGTGAAGGGGTAGCTAAGTACATGTATATACTCCTTTAGAACTAGCTACCACAGATTCCATGGTGAAGTGGTAACACATTTGACTCTATATCAAGAGATCTTGGGTTCTATTTTAGGCCAGGGAATGTTAGAACATCTATACAAATATTTTGGGAACCTTTGGATTTTCTTTTTTAATTTGGCTACCAAAAAATGTTTTTCAATGTTTGTCAACTTTTTTTTCATTATCCATAATGCCATAATGATGTTTCTGTGACAAACCCCCTCTCTATCAAACGGTTTTTACTAACTCTGTTACTAAGCTATACTATCATAGAATGTGTTTATCTGAAATATAGACAGATTGCAACCCCTCTTTTCCCTCTCCTTCAAAACTTGAAATATGCAGATACAACCTTGTTGCACTGAGGCAACGACATATGGATGAAAATCAATATGAAGAGCAAATGCTGTCATTCACTCTTAGTAACAAAGACACACAAAAACAATCTACCATCCAATAATTTGTAATACACTAATGATGATTATTATATAGAAGTCATTCTACCCAATTTACAAATTGATATTCATGTAGTAGATTAATTTGTTATCATTCCATGATAAAACTGATTTAAACTAAAACTTTCCCAAAAATATTATTTACATGACTTGTTTTAAGATAAGTGGAATTTTTATCAGTGGTCTCATGCATTGGTCATTTGAATTTGTGTAGAAAAGTAATTTTTGTTCAATTTAAATTTATTTTGAATACTTTGCAAATTTTGAGGGGCCCAGATAAACTTCCTTTATAATTGAGGCTGGTCCCCCTTTTCTTATGCCCCTGATTCATGTTCCACTTGAAATAACTACTACCCACACATTCACTTTAACTCACAGGCATGTACTTTTGTTTTCTTTAGGCAGGTAGTAAATTGCAACACAGGAGCTTGGTGAAATCTGCTAGATAGCACATATTAAGAGAGGTACTCCAGAGAAGAGGGCTGGCTGATAAACAGTATAGTGATGCCACCCATATGATATTTTTATTGCTTTCATAGATGTTCTGTCAGAAATAAGATACATTAATTATGGCTATTTAGGGAAACCAAACTCTGAGAGGCTTGCATTGTTGATAAAAGGAAATACAACCCTTGATTCATCATGCCTTCTTTGGTAGATTTGAATAAAAAGATTCAGACATGCAGTCTTGAATTCTAAAAAAAAAGAAGTAGTTACAATACCCTGTCTATAAGGTGCACCCCACATATAAGGCACACCCAGACCTTCCTAATATGATAAAAGGAAATTTATGTAAATGTTGTACATTTTGTTCTAATCAATGGATCTTCAAAATTCAAGAACCAATAGCCATCCCAGTGCTTCCTCCACCCATCTTTACCACTGTATGTGGATGGGAGAATATTGCAGAGATTTTGGGGGAAAATTTACTCCCAGAGAGAAAATGTACTCCCAGTTTTGCTGTGTCTAGAAGATTCACGAAAGGGCAATTCTTGCATATAAGACATGCCATATACATGGCGTATTACAGTATAATATTGCAAAGGCATTTTATGCCATGTTCCTGCCCCCTGGTGGCCATGATTAGAACTTCAAATACTCTATGTAAGAATGTGTGGTAGTAATAGCGGTGTAGATATAAGGTAAATGGTTTTTCATGTTAAAAATCAGTTATCAAATTGAGAACACACCTTTCAGTGTTGTATTGCATAAGAAAATACTCCTGATAGTTTGGGAGAAATAGCTTGCTAGATATGAACCCATGAGTATTTATAACCATATCCCCAATCTCAATATGTTCTAGCTCTATTTGGCCTTAAAATACATCCATTTATTTCATTATAACTTTTGATGTAAGAATGGTATGTTCTTTCTGCCTTCACCATAGTAAACCACGGAACCTTCCCTCAAATGGGTTTCTTGATTTTCTTTTGCTCCCTTGTGCTCCCTTGTGGCAAAATTAGGAAATAAATTTAGAAGCTAGGTACCAATCCTGTTTACCTGCTAGAGACTAGATGTGTGATGAAAAACCTGACTATTTTCATTGTGGTAGAGCTTACTCTATTCAATATGCTGATGCTAGCTTTTTTAAGGTAGATGGCTCCCAAGCCAAACATGTTCTCTGTGCAGGTTTCTGCACATGTGTACGACCAATTATCATGGATCATCCAGATCTGCCCTGTTCTTGTTCTCCCATTAATAAAAACTTCAATATATGTGTCTTTATCATTTATTCTGGTCAGGATGGGATAGCGCTACAAGTGGTATATGGGTTTTGCCTATCTACGAGGCATATTTAGGGAGCTGGGGGCCTAAAACTGCCCAAAATGAGGGTTTTTCAAGAAAAAAAACAACTAAAAATCTGTACTGCTACTTGCAAAAAATTAAAATAAAAGGTCAATAGGTTCCCTACTGTGTTTTGGTATTTCCCCCATAGCAAAGGTAAAATTTAAGACCATAAAGGTGTATGTAGGCAAGTTATTTTTTATGCTAGGAGCAAAAATGTATTTGTGCAGTTTTGCGTGGCACCCGTTAGAGACCCTAACATGGCTCCCCTGCTCTATTTTAAATATAGCAGGGGGATGAGTGAGATGTACCATGCAAAGCCTTAACATGTCTGTATATGCATAGAAAAAAATTGGGAGCCTAGCTGTAATATCCTAGCTTGGGTGATCCAATGATACATTTGGGGTAGTTTTTCACAGCACCCGTCGTAGACCCTCATAGACCCTACTTGCAGTCCTACCATCCCTCCACAATGTATTTAACTAATATGTTATACATGATAAATTACCTTGTTACCAAGGTATTTTACCCTGTAAGTACCAACCCCATCCTCCACCATTGGACAAAGATATGTCAACATAACTTAGTGGCGGGTCCCATCGTAGACCCGGCACCGGTCAAACCCCCTGGTGTAGAATTTTCAAGGAATGTCATGATTATAACAATAATTAAGTCATTGCCATGATTATAATATGAATAATGTTCTATGGGATGGGTGGGGGGATAGGGAGTGTTAGCTAAATTAAGTCATAACTTAGATGGATTAAGTCATTATATATTTAGATAAAGTCATATGGTGGGGAAAGGGGAGTCAATAAAAGCGTTCTGTCCAGTTTCGTTAAAACTTGTTTCTGTTATACATTTACTATGGATAATGAATGAATTAGGATCCATATGTAGCCTGAATTAGCAGTAGAGTACACCAAACATAGTCCCTCAAGTATAGAAGGGTGATAGGCACATTAACAACCGAGAGAGAAACATGTGGCACCCGTCGTAGACCCTATGCAGCTGTATGTATGACTGTCGTGGCACCCGTCGTAGACCCTCTGTGTCAACTCCCAGTCTGTATTTACATACTGCAAACCCGAGAATTATATTTCACAGTGAGGGTGATTCATCTTTCTACACCCAACACCCAGATTCATATGAAAAGGTCAGTAGAAATTCATGTTTTTTGCGAGTTTTTGCCCTCGATAGCTCAATTTCCACCAAAACCCCCTTGAAAACAATGCATTTCCCACATCTTATGGTTCTAACTTGACTCTAATAAGTGAATAGAAGGCTTAAAGAATGTTCAGGAACATGTTGGGATAGGTTATAAGCAGTTCAACTGTTCTATAACAAAAGAGGTGGGAAGGAAATACAACAAATAAGGGTTTAGCCCTCCGTTTACGAGCGATCGTGGCACCCGTCAGTGACCCTACTGGAGGTGCTATAGCAAGAATACTATAAACTCTAGGCTAATATCCTTATACCTGGATGTAGACAAGCATATTAGCTAGCATAAAAAGCAGGAATAGGGGAGGTTACTCATTTTTGATTAGTTTTATAGAGTTTGACAAAAGGCAGGTTCAGTTGTGCGGGCACCCTCCAGAGGTCTCAATATTTCAATAATTAAGAAAAAAAACATTGAATATGCTTCTAAATTCATTCATAGCATGCTGAAATATGTTTATTTTATATATCATAAGAAATTATTAAGGTATAGTTCATATGTTACATGTTAAATATGCATATACTACAACAGGGCAGGGTCTCTGACGGGTGCCACAAGATATTGAGGTACTGAACTTCGCTGCTCTGCCCTTGATCTGGAAATGATATTTAACCTACCCACATATATGGAGCCTAAGCCCCAACATCTATATTATTTGTACCCTAAAACTTTTTAGGTTGGTCGAGAATATTTTTGGGACCCCCCTGCCAGCCCACTTCTGGACGATTCATGATTATTGGTCGTACTTCTCTATGGCTAGTGAACGACTATACAAAATCATAGCAGGCCCATGGCATGACGCTGGGGTGAACTCTCAACCTTCTGTGTCTACACCAGGCACACTTCCTAGTTAGGCAACAAAGCCAGCTGGCTGTGTGGGGGTTTATGAGCAGTATTTAGCCTGCATGATGTAATTCTATTATTTTCAGGAGATTTTCAATGTGGAAAAACGATTCAAAAGTGCATGGGACCACATGATGGTAATAGATTTTCTGGGTGCAGAAAGTTGATGAAAATATTCTGGGAAAGTAAGACAAAAATTTAGCTACTCTTGAATGAGATTCCATGCAAATTATGGCAAAACACTGTATAACCCTATGGTAGACTCATAGATAAATATCTCATAACTTAGCATGGGACCCTATGCTAGTTTATAAGACTGCTTTCTTTGTACTATTAGAAAGAGAAAGTAATTACAAACGTGGTGAAAATCTGGCGAAAATTTAGCTACTTTTCGTCTATGGGCGCCATCCACCTTAACTAATCTAAACAAAATGTTCCCCATTTATTTCCCCCATTCTAGATGTATTTATCATCCAAATAAAGATCTACATGACGATTTTAGGTCATCATCCTGACATCAGGATGACAGTGCTGACAGTACAGAGTCGTCATATTAACAACTCAGGTCATCAGGATGATGACCTAAAGTTGTCATTTTGATAAAGTTGTAGTATTAGGTATCGTCAACTTGAGGACCTAAAGTGGTCACCGCTGACTAGTTTCCAGTGAGGAAAGTCTCATCATAGGAATACAAACTATCAATTTCAAATCTTAAATTAAGGTAAGAAGTGGGGGTTATTTGCAAAAGTATTTTTCAATATTCCCATGATATCACATGAATTTCTGCTCAAAGAATCCCATCAATTCATGTGTATAATTCATGGGAATGACACCAGTTCAACACCTGATTTTACTGGTGAATTCACGTGAAATTGTCTTAAGGGTTGTTAACATATATACTTATAATTACTATTTATACATTCTACATAATTTATAAATTTGTAAGGTTCAGTGAAATGTAAATTTTGTCACAAGGCGTGATCCATGGATGACTTTACATGTATACTGCTGCTGAAAATTAGGTCTAGGTACATTTGAGAAATCCAACTATTTTACATTGATTTTAGAAGTATTTTTGCTAATACTCTATGCTGATGAGACACATCGATAGGCATGCACAACATAATTTAGACAATCAAACATTAATTCATATGGACAGCTAAAGGTCTAAATACCTTGAGGGTGCATTTCTAGACCTGCATATATAAGGCATGGCTAGCTGATACGCGAGGTCGGACCAAGTGTGCCTTATAGGCGAGATGATGAATTTCCCTTAGATTTCCTCAAAACTTATATCATCCCTGTGGAGGGTAAAAGAGGGTGCTGGAAGCTCGCAGCTGCCCATAACTTTTGCATATTTGATTTCGAAAATCCATTGATTAAAACATAAGTTATGTTATTTTATATTTTTCTTTTATATCCACAAACTCTGGGTGCGTCTTATACCGAGGATCAATAGTCCACAGACATTTAGCCCCCCAGACATTTAGCCCCCTGACAATTCAACCCCTGGCATTAAGCCCCCTGTCATAGGGTGAACTGTCAGGGGACCTAATGACAGGGGGGGGGGGGCAAAAGACATGTAATCATAAGACGGATGGTCCATCCGTCGGCAGTGGATGCACCCCTTGAGGTTTCTATGGATCAGTACAGGTGATGGCAGTTTGATGGCGGTAATATTAGAATCACATACATAGATTAAGTTCTTTCAAGAGAATACTTTATGGTGGTATCATGAAAGTGTGGATAAAATTAGGGCAAAGACATATGATTTTCACTCATTGAGAAGTGCAAAACCGAATTCTTAAAATGCTGACCGCACTTAACAATTCATATTTCAGTTGATTCCCTGATGGAGACCTATGATAAAGATCGGGCTGATTGGCACATGTATTTGTAAGAGAAAACCATGCTTTAAATGAATGAAGTACAGATAGTTTTGATACTCACATCATATAATTATTTATTCCTTATGTCAGAAATTATAAGGTTTGGAGGGAGGTTCACTCTTGGCCGCAGTTGTAAATGGGCTATAAATACCCCTGTTGTAGCTATACAGCAGAATGCACTTCTGGTCATTGGTTTTACACCTACTGCAGGTACAGCTGTGATATAAAGACAAGGGTTCACAAGTGTTGGGTATGACTGAGGGTTATATTATGAGGCGATGCCGAGTGAAATAACCCTCAGTCTTATCTAATACAGGTGAAACTTTGTAACTATTCCATGTCATCTGAGTTAGAAATGTTGAAAACGCCTTTTTTTTTTCTTTTTAAAAAGTAGTTATAAAAAGATAATTATTTGTATGTTTTATGGCCATTTTGGTTGCTGCTACTGGCCGTGATATCCAAGGTAGGGAGCCCCTTGGTAAAAACCTATCGATGCGGGTCAACTATGCAACATAGGGTGCGATTTTGAGTTGGTTGCATAGAAATAGATACACATGGAGGGGGTCGTATGGTCTGTTGCATAGTGGACCCTACTATTAAACCATTTATTGGTGCAATCATGTGAAAAGGGAAATTTGATGCGATCTGCAAAAAGGGGTATTAATGCAGGATAAAATAAGGGCCCCTTTCCCAGTACATTTCACATGGTTTTTATCCATAAGTTAGTCTGATGCAACTGCAGACCCATAGCAATCTCTAGTTGCAACAAGGTTTAGTCTTACAGTGGACTTTGGCCTAATGACAATGCGTGAAAGACCATGGTCTATTGTCAAACCGAGGTGTTTCATAGGCTGCAGGACACTAATTATTTTCTCACTGCTAAAACCAAGATGGTGGACCTTCTACAGCCTGCATTCAAAGCACAAACACACTGATTTCTGAATAAATAGGCAGAATTTTTCTTTGTTATAGAATTTGACAGATCAAAATAGTGATAGAAAGAAATTGAAATGCTCATTTATTGTGTCCATGGATGATGATCCTGGATTCAAAGCTTTGTTGACACAGTGCATGGGTGGGCTAGCCTTGTGTCCCTGTTCAAGGACACAACACCAATTCTTTGTTGACACATTGGGCTGGGCTAGTCTAGTGTCCCTCAAGGACACAACAGCTGGCAGGTCTAAGGGAGTGGTCATCATTTATCAACAGGGGTGGTGGTGGGTTTTCGCATGGACGCGCAACATTTTTTTACGTCCTCTCCTTGACTGTAAATTTTTTGTGCCACCCCAACGTGCCGGAGGCGCTGAGAATTTCTGCAGCCCTCTTTAATCTATAGTAGCGAACAGCTTTTGGGCTAAAAAGAAGGTAAATTCTTTTAGCCCCCCCCCCTCAAGAGGGGTCAAACCTTTTTTAGGGAGTGGTCATTTTCTTATCAACAGGGGGGTGTGGTGGTTTTAGGAGGTTGGGCATAACAGTTTCAGACCCCTCCCAAGGGGGGGCTAATACAATTTTGACCTCTTGAGGAGGGGCCCAAAAAATTTACCCTCTTTTTAGCAAAACAGCCTGCGCACTAGAGGGGTGCACAAACTCCCAAGACTCCTGCCCGAGGGACACAACCAATTTTGACTTCTGTTAAGGGGGGCGTAAAAAATTATTGTGTGTCCGCGCGAAAACCCACCACCCCCTGCTGGCCACTCCCCAAAAAACATTATAAAAACGTTTCAGAACGTTTCCCTATGGCTCCTTATTATGGCAAAACATTTTAAAACGTTGAAAATGTTTTCTTGACTTTAAATCACTTTTTTTTTGTTGACTGGGTCTGTCCTTGAAGGATACAAGCAGACCACTGCATCCTTGAAGGATACAAGTAGACCTCTGCATCCTTGAAGGATACAATCAGACCACTGCATTCTTGAAGGATACAAGCAGACCACTGCATCCTTGAGGGACACAAGCAGCCCACTGTGTCCTCCAAGGACACAAACAGCCCGCTGTGTCCTCCAAGGACACAAGCAGCCCGCTGTGTCCTCCAAGGACACAAGCAGCCCACTGTGCCCTTGAAGGATACAAGCAGACTACAGCATCCTTGAGGGACACAAGCAGCCCACTGTGTCCTAAAAGGACACAAGCAGCCAACTGTGTCCTTAAAGGATACAACGACCCACCGTGTCCTTGAAGGATACAATCAGACCACTGTGTCTTTGAAGGATACAAGCAGACCAGCCCGTCTGTGGAGGATATAGAAGACCAGCATGTCCTTCAAGACACTAGCACACCACTGTGTACTGGTATCTAAGAGACACAAGGAGACTATTGTGTCCTTGAAGAATACAAGCTGACCACTGCAGCATGTGTTCTAGAAGTATAGCAAGGTTCCATGTTGAAAAGTCGGCCGCGCTTATAAGGTAAATGACGGGGGACCAGTCCCAAAATACAGGTCATGAACGGTGCATTAAGTCACCTTTTCTCTGAATCTTTAAAGCGGGGCTAGCACGGAAAATATTATAACTGGTACCTGATCAAAGACACGCCATAAATTTGCGGGACCCAGCTAAAAATTTGCAACGGTCTCATTGGTCAAGGGGTGGTCACATGACTTGCTAAGACGGGTACATCTTACCCGTGCTAGCCCTCCTTTAAAGAATCTGACATGTGTGCAGACGTAGTAAGAGATAAAAGTTAGCAACCGAACGCACCCCTCATGACCTACTTTCGAGGGTGGTCCCCCGTCATTTACCGTTTACCTTCTTTGGCATGTTTTTGCAGTTTAAATGTGCAGTTTAAATGTGCACTAATCCTAGGGATGTCATTGACAAGCGGTTGTTGTCGATTCCGGTAATCACGATTTTTGGTCTCAAATTTTGTTCAATTGCCCTCAGCACATCCGGTAACAGAACATGTACATGTCCATAGAAAATTATCAATTACTCACGTATAAATGTATCCTTTAAGGACACAATGGTCTGGTTGTATCCCTCAAGGACACATTGGCCTGCTTGTATCCTTCAAGGACACAGTGCTTTGCTTTTATCCTTCGAGAACGCAGTGTTCTGCTTGTGTCCTTCAAGGATACAGTGTTCTTCTTTTGTCCTTCAAGGACACAATAGTCTCCTTGTATCTGTTAAGGAAGCAGTGAGCTCCTTGTTTCCTTCAAGGATGCAGTGGTCTGCTTGTATCCTTCAAGGACACAGTGGGCTGCTTATAGCCTTCAAGGATGCAGTGGACTGCTTGTGTCCTTGGAGGACACACTGGCCTACTTGTAGGCCCTATCCTTCAAGGACGCAGTGGTCTACTTGTGTCCTTCAGGGAAGCAATAGTCTGCTTGTATCCTTCAAGGACACAGTGATGGGTTTTTGTCCCCCCCTCTCCATGACAGTCAAAATTTATTGTGCCCTAATGAGCCGGAGCCGAGGAGAATTTTTGCGCCTCTCTTTTATCTATAGTAGTGCCCGGGCTTTCTTGCTAAAAGGAGGGTCAATTTTTTTAGCCCCCCCAAAGAGGGATCAAATTTTCTTTTAGCCCCCCTCCAGAGGGGTCTTAAATTTGTATACCCCCCTCAAACCCACAACCCCCTGTTTATAAAGAATGACCACTCCCTATTAAAGTGAGCAAATAATGAGCAGTAATAAATAGAAGAATATCATAACAGTCTTTTTTTTTTTTATATATATCAACTTGTTTGCAACTATTTCAAAGAACAGATACTGCTTTAAGTTTTACCCTGGAAAGATCACTGCACTTATGCATTGAATGGGTATCACAAAGTTCAGCATCTTGGTCTTATGCACCTGTGCAGCTGCTGCAGCAGAAGCCGGCTCCTGATTGGTCAGTTGGTTGTATCCTTCAAGGAGACTACATAATGAGCTGCTGCTGTGTCCTTCAGAGACACAGAAAGCTGACCATCGGCCCTGCTGCTCAGAGCAGTGCTGCCACCTGATACCAGGTGTCACTACCTCATTCGTAGTAACCCCTGATCTTCTGCGCCATGTATTGTGGGATACAGCCTGTACAGGCTAATTATATCCAGGGTATCATTGGGCATCACAAGAAGTTGTTCCTATGTCTAGTAGGCCTATAGACCTATGTTATATAAAACCTGTATACACATGCAGTGGTACAGGTATGCATTGTACCAGAATTATGAAGATATGATCTAGTATACCTACCTGACAACAATCCCAAACACCACCACCTTGTAACTATGCATTCTTCTATTAAAATATAAATAGAGCTAAAGGCCCAAATGGGAATATTAGGTGTGTGTCTGTCACAAATCAACAACAGCCCCGCTAGCTCAGGCAGTAGAGGGTTGGACTCTCAATGACAGGGAAGTGGATTGAAGTCATCTTATGGGCCTAATAGGCCCAAGATATCTTCGATGTAAGCCTTTTGCCAGTAATGTATTTACTGTGATAAAGTCATAACCTTGAAATCACCACTTTAGTTCCATTGTCGGGTAATTCACATGTATGTTAAGCCATATTACCAAATGGAAAAGTTTGAATACAAAGTGGTTTGACACAGTACAGGACCCAAGACCTTTCCATTGTGAGACAAATGTTTACCACTATGCTATCGATTCTGCTGAGCACACCAATTATGACACCATGATTGAGGAATCAGGAAGCTGACAGCCATCGACATAAGGGGAAAGGGGAACCAATATAACATACTTTGAGCTCTAAGCCATCCAGAAAAAAAATAACAACTGTCATTTATTTTTATTTGTCTTCATGGTTAGCAGTCTTGAGGCCATGTGGTTAGTTCATCGTTAAGGCCTCCTTGCTGCTAACAATGTGTGCACCATTACTGAACTACTTAATGCAAAGGGCAAGCAAATCAAAAGGGTTGATTTCTGTTTATTTTGGTGAATAAATCCAAAAGAAGATGAACAATGTCTATAAAAAACATAAAATAGAATAAACAGTTCTTTATCAAAGCACCCATGATAAATTTATGAAAATTTGAATAGTTCAAATATTACCTGATGAGAAAGTATTCACCGAGGCTGTAAAATGGGTTAGGGGATGATTCTATTGCTTGCAACAACAAAATAAGAAACACATTGCTTGGAAATGTTATGAAAAGGCTGCTGTTCCCCTCCAGGTCAAACTTTGAATTAGTACTGATCCAAACTTGCTTCAAAAGTCAGTTAGACTCGTTATATTTATTTTGAGCTATATTGTGTGAAATGGCCACTAGGTGCATGTCATTGCCATTTACCTTTACCAGAAATGTGAATATTACAATTGGAGATGGAACACCATAATGTTGAATACCGGTGTAGAATATGACAATGGGCATGATCCTCAAGGTATAGTGTGTATCTGCCAATAATCCATCTTGAGACGACCATCTACTATACTCCGTGCCCCGTTCACGTATACCCCTTGGTCATACGGACAAAAACTTGTATTGTACAATGTATTGTGTTGAAGTGCAGTTTGACTGGAAAAACTGAAACGACTTGAAAGGCCACAAAAATGTGGAGATATACCTCTCTCTCTTTTTTTTTTTTTTTTTTTTAGAAAATGGCGTTTATTGCACTTTGCAATGAAACAATTATCCTACCTGGTCTTGGAATGACAGCTGTAACAGAAGGTGAATGTATTCCTCTATGATTTTCTATTAATTCCTACTAACGTTACAATCCTTAGCTGATAGCTCCTACCCGGGTCAAGAGGATTGTGTGATAACCTGTATGCAACCTTTCCTGGTACAGGTTTTATCTTCCTTTTTTTCTATATAGGAACCAGCTGGGTTTAACGAAAGTTCAAGTTGGTAGAAATCAACAGTGCCATTTGCTGCTTGAAAATCAGCTGCACAGAGAAAAGAACACTGATCGCTTTGACGCATACTGCACAGGTCACAATTTGTCTCCCAGATGACATTTATGAAGGCATGTCAAATGAGGTTGACCCTCTCATATTTGGTTCGTCAACTCCATTTGACATGCGTAATGAAGACACGTCACATATTTCTGATCCATTCACCTGAGTGCTAGGTAATACTGTGAGACAATTATGTAAGGGTCAAGAGCAGTCAATAACTATGTACCAATGGTTCAATCAAGGGAGGCCTATAATAGAAGGCAGGGGATATCATAGTCCCACAGGCCTGCAACACTAAGGCACTTTTTCCTATCTACAGAACTCCTACTTGACTGAGGACCTCTATGCAGTCCATAAGACAAGGGCATGGAGGTGCATGGCAATGCCATATGTCTCCCTGTACTGTAGATACTGAGATTATAGATTGTGGGTTAGAATACAGTCCTTTGGTATTTTCACTGACCCACACATAAGGTGTCTAACCACTCCAGTTGGAGTATTCAGGATGGTGGGTGTTTATTTTGATATTCAATAACAAATGCAGATTTAACAACGAAATAGAATTCACTACCATTTATTGATAGTATTTACAGACCTTAGTGATCTATTCTTCATGAAAACAAAATGACAGAGATACATCAAATGTCTCAAGTGTTGGTAGTACTTCTTGGTAGTGATTAGTCCAGGTACCAAAATGGTTGTTTGCTCCATCTAGTGGAATATCCTAGAACAATTATGTATGTCAAACCATCACATGTCAAGTGCCTTCGACATGGCCGTGACCCTGGTCAACTCACAGATGACATGGCATTTTAAGGCATGTCAAATCATATGAGGATTACTGTGTGCTACAGTTGTCATGGTGACATATGTGCACATGTCCCAATGACCTGTGCTCTCTGTGTCAAATCAAGTTGACATGGGTATACATGTCACTTTGTCAGGAAGAATTTTCTCAGTGTGTGACAGAGGTTGGAGGTAGTGCCACAACAACTGAGGTGAAGAAAAGTAAGCATATGTTGATATATATGCATTGAAGGACTTGGTAATGTCTGACATCTTACAAAGTTCAAGCTCAAAATGTCCTGTTGGGACCTAGTCTAGTCAATTCCGGTAGTGCCGCATGCTAGCTGATATAATTGTGATTATTGTTCCACCAAAATTCATGAAATAGTTGAAAGACAGCACCTTTCTATATTGTAGACTGTTATTGTTTGATCATGTTTAACTCCATAATAGCAGGCTATGTTGGTGTTCCATGGTGTATCTCTGTACATATGTATGCTACACAACCAGCCACAAGGCACTTCTCCATGGGGTTAGGGCCCAGGAGGTTAGGCACATGTAGGCGGCAAGTATACTGCAGGAAGGAGGGTAAGGGGGGTAGGCTGGTCTTTGATATTTTAAAACATGAAAAGTATACTGAAATTTGCAGGGGAGGGAATGGGGAAAATACTGTTGTTCCTTTTTTGTGTTCCATATTGGAGGGCGGAAGAGGGGTGGCGCATCACTGTTTGACAAACAAACTTAAAAGAAGAGGTTACGGTTGGGTTGGGCGCAAAAAAAAAGCTGGTAACTGATATAACTTCATTCTGTTTTAGCTGCATATAGCATTGAAATACAAGTACCTTCATTATAATAAAGCAGGCATTATTGATTGATTCCTAATCATCAATGGAGCATTTGGCAATGCTTGTCCCAAACACAAGGACAGAAAGAAGAGAGAGACACAGAGAACGGCTGGAGGGCGAATGCTAATCCTAAGGGAGCTTGTTTCTGTGGTGGAATGTACTAACGATCTCATATTTGACCATTGTTGGCTTGCACTGCCAAGGGGCAATGAAAAATACCCCCACCCCCCGCAAACACACACACACACACGCATGCGCGTGCGTGTGCACACACACACACACACACACACACACACACACACACACACACACACACACACACACACACACACACACATAACACCTACTATGTCCCACGCAGACAGCACCCATCGCCTATCGATCCTATCATGGCCACTTTGGATCTCTGGCCAGAAACTGTAAGCAGTAAAGAAACATACCCCAGAGGCCATGCTACCATGGACTGCAGGTGCACATGGGAACAAAGCCACAAGGGCACATGCATAGCCTGCCTCTCTTTGGTACAGCATATTTAGTACAATGCCTCACTACCAGGGGTAATGATACCAATATTCTATTTCTATATAATATGAAACTCCTAACCCTGATCCTGTTGCTTAAAGACGCCTTTTTTCAACCAGTGGGGTTGGCTGCAACCTGATACCAGCTGTCAATAGCTCACACCTAGAAACCCCTGATCTTCTGCGCCCTGCATTGTGGAATATAGCCTGTACAGGCTAATTGGATGCATATATTATTGGGCAACACAAGGAGTAGACCCTATGTTAGTACAGCCCAATACATGTATTGTGTCATACCTGCATATAGGTGGCACAGGTGTGCATTGTACCAGGAATATAGAGGTTTCATCTAGTATACTTTCCTGACAACAACATATCTCAAACACAATCACCTGTGACTATGCATTCGGCTCAACATAACTTGGATTGAAGACCTATGTGGGAATATGAGGTGTTTGTCTACCACAAATCAACAACAGCCCCACTAGCTCAGGCAGTAGAGAGTTCAGCTCCCAACGTCAGGGATGTGGGTTCAATTCACCATAATTATGTCCACTACACTGCAAAAAAGGTGTTTAAAGATACACACCAAATTTTCTCAACACCAATATTTAAACATCTAAACACTTGAAGTGTTTAGGTGTTTAGTGTTTAAACACTTATTCTCAAACACCTAAACACTGAAGTGTTTAAGTGTTTAGCATTTAAACACTTGGTTAAACACTTCCTAGTTAAACGCGTTTAAAATTAAACGCGTTTAACACTTAAGAAGTGTTGAGAAAAGTGGGACAAATAAGTGTTTAACCAAGTGTTTAACTTCTAAACACTGGTGTTTAATCCCTAAACACTGTTTTTACAGTGTAGGTTAATACTATCTATTTTGTAGGAAAATATTACCAGAAACATCACCTCTGCTTTGTCTATTACAGTCGTCTATTACACTTATTTTATAGATATTGATTCCAATTTATTAACACTATCAAAATCTAGAAATAAAATGTTTTGATTCAATAAAAACAAAATCATCAGGCAAGGCTAGAACTCAGTTACCCTGCATAATGAGTCCAGTGTTCTAACCACTACCCTAGTCTGGACAGGATACATATAGGTGTTAATTCCCCAAACCCATTCACAATGCATGCTGACCAGTCAGACCACAGCTCCCTCTAGTGTTTTGTCCATACAGAACAGGGACTAAACCCCCATCGTGAACCCTTTCAAGTAGAAACGGTATGATCGGAAGTGTGTCCCTGGTTCAGGCGAAAGTTTACTGCTCATATTTTACAAGCGAAAATGGTGCCACGTTAGCGCTTCTCCCCGAAAGACGTAACCTTTGATTTGTCATGTTCAGTGTATCTTTATATCTGTTTGATATATTTATTAACTCTTACCTCCTCGCTCTTAATAGACTGAACAATTCCAGGAAGTCTTTTCTTGGCCACATCAATAACAATCATGTGGAAAACTATTGGAGGCTAAATAACAACAGAAGGTCTATATCAGGAGTACATAAGTGAATTAATAATCCATCTATCTTTATTAGTGCAGTCAATATGAAACAACTTCCAGGAAGGCATTTCTCAGACACTAAGTTTTGGGCACCCTGAAATCGTACTGACCTGGCCAGGATTGAAAGGGAATTCTTCATTGTACAGGGTCAATCACTACGATTACAGCAGATACAGAGGGAAAAGGCATGCACCTGTATAGGCAATCATAAGTAATACATGATCACTAAGGGTCAATGACTACGATTGGACTGGATCGTAGGGGTGTTTGAAATCGGAGGGAGAGGGGTAGGACCGTAGTGTTTGAGAAATGGGTAGCAGGGGTATTTGGCACATCTGGCAGAAGTCATGAAGATCCGCATACAGGGTCTTTAGATAATGCTGAAATGAGATCCAAGTGGATACATTCATTTTCATGAATGTTTCCTCTGTAAAATTGATGTTGAAGATAGATTGTGTGAAAATGTTGAATAATTCTATAAAAAAAACTTGTCTTTTATCTAATAGGTTAATTTGCAAAACTGAACATGCCCAGCAAATTGTCGTGATTCCTCGTCAGCCTGTGTGAAGTGGCTCACACATGTCGCTAGATGGAACATGACGTCGCTAGGAATAGCAATGGTGGTGATCACATGGCCTCACCTCAGATGGCGAGGATGGTGATCACTCAGACTCACCAGGGATGGCGACATGAGTGATCACTCATCCTCACCAGGGTTGGCGACTTGAGTGATCACTCACTTCACTAGATGAGACACACGTCATAACGCACATTCACCACGGATGGCAAGGATCATGATCACTCACACTCACGGGGGATGGTCACTCAAGTGATCACTCACCTCGCTAGATGAAACGCGTACCTCGTGATAGCACAGGTTCACCACAGATGGTGAGGATCTTGATCGTCCACACTCACCAGGGATGGCGACATGAGTGATCACCCACCTCGCTAGATGAAACGCACACCATGCCATTGCGCACGTTCACCACGGTTGGCGAGGATCGTAATGACTCACACTCACCAGGGATGGCAAGGCAGTTGATCACTCACCTCGATAGATGAAAAGTGCACCACATCATAGCGCAGGTTCACCATGGATGGCGAGAGTGGTGATCACTTAGACTCACCAATGATGGCGAAGCTGGTGATAACTCATCTTGTTAGATGAAAAGCTCATGATCATCGACATTGGTAATCATGCAGCCTCACATCTGCCAGATCAAAGTATGTTTTGCCAGAGAAGGTATTGCCATATGTATCTTCCCTCTAACCACAGACAAGGTGTTCATGTAGATATTTCCCTATGTATTTTTCCCTGTAACCAGAGAAAAGGTGTTTATGGATAGTTGCTTTCATTTTATAGATACCTCTATCTAAATTCAATTGATATTTTCTCTATATAATCTTGTTTGATTCAACTCTGAAGTATTACATAGAAATCAGTGTGAAACAAAGCACATTTGATACGTTTGGGACTTATACTTCATGCCCACACTTCCTAGATTGGCTACATGTTGAGCAGTGGTGCTGTCTCAACAACTTTGGCAATGGTGGTGATAAGTTGCCATTCTGAGTAAGAGTGAGTGACAGATGATGCAATCCTCAGAGAGCATTGACTTGGAGTGACACAACTTTAGGCATTGAGTGAGACCAATGTTGGCAATGAGTTTGTGTGAGTTGATGACAGTGGCACACACTCACATAGCGAGTGACATCCATGTCAGTGATGGTGGTGATAAGTCGCCATTTTGAGAGAAGATTAACTAGGAGTGACACAAACTCACGCAGTGAGTGAGAGCCATGTGGCAATGCAAGAGAAAAGTTGCCATTCTGAGTGAGAGTTGACAGACAGTGGCACAGAATGATGAATTTTTACGTATTTATGGGGGGATTAAATAGGGATTTTATACTTTTTATTTTCAATGTTATATTACATGTAGAAACCTTCATCAAAATTAATTTATCCCGATTTAGATTCAGCATACTTAAAAACCCCTGTAGCCCAAATTTCATGATTTCTGCCGAATATGCCAAACCAATTAACATAATGACTGCACTATACATCTGTATTATCAGCCAGTTTCATACATAGATCAGAATCCCTAGGGGGTATCAAAGAAGGATACGCTGGATTCACTAGAGTCCTGTGGCGGGGCTTACCCTTGGACCTGTGGGTCTCTACCCGATGCCACCTGCAGGAATTGCAATTGATGCTCCTGGAGCAATTTGGGAGCAATTAGTGAGTATATGGGCATCAGCTCACGGCGGCAGGAGGCAGGGGATGAGCTCATGGGGCACCGGGCGGCGGGCTCTGAGGTCCCGGGGAGAGATGGGGAGGGAATGGACGTGCTTCCGGAAAACAAAGGGGGAAGTTTGACCATTTGAGTGCAAGCAGGGAAGGATTCAACAACTCAAGTGAGGACATCAAGCTTTGAGTTTATACAAGTGGAGTTCAGTATTGGTGTTTTAAAGGAATGCTAACCTGTTGGGAAAACGAGGAGTGGAACATGATGTAGAGCATAATTGACCTGAATTTCGCAATATGTATTTAGTTTTATCACAGGACCTTACAAAATGGATATAATGGTGGGACACGTTCATATTGAGGAATCCCTCTATTGAAACTCTAACCTTGGACTTGGATCACAATGATGTGATATTTCTTTGGTGCCATCGTTTTTTCAATTCTAAAACACAGTGGGGATTCAACGTGGTGCCAACTGCATATAGCAGACACATAGTGGTGCCCTTTATTTGTAGTGAATTTTTGATCGAAAAGGTATTTCCCAAAATGACTAGCTTTACATGGAAGTATGGGTCAATTTCTATCTCTATTATGAACACTTAAAGTCATCGATTTTACCCTAGAGATGTGAAATTACGAATATGTGAAGTTTCATATTAGTTTTACACATGTGACTGTGTTTGAGGGTCCTGTTACACAACCACATTGACTGATCATCTAAAGTGTCAAAGCTTCCTGAGACATCTTTACATTAAAGCTGTATGGCTACTATACAAATGTTGATGTTGACAATGTTAGGGAATCGTAATTTGGCATTCTAATTAATCTGAAGATGAATTTTATAGATGACTTATCCAGCATTACTCAATATTTCTAACCACATATATGTATTCATACATGTCTATTGAAGTGACTTTTGATAAGAACTTCAATGTCCTACTGGGGACGTGGCTTATCCCAATCGAAACATTTGTTTCTAGTTCTCTTCATTCATTCGAATTCATAAACTGGCCATAAAACAATATTTACACCACATGAATCAATATAAAGTGATAAAATCATGATCAGATGACAAACAGTGACAAATTAAATACTCAACATGGAGAAGCTGTTACGAACCTTGCTTGATATTCGAGAGATCAAGTTCCGGCTGGATGATGACTTCGCGGACCGATTGAGTCGCCAGTACACTGCCAGTATTCTTATACTATTTGCAGTGTTGGTCAGTGCAAGGCAATACTGTGGAGAGCCTATTCATTGCTGGTGCCCTGAAACCTGTGCCTCCAATCATGAAAAGTATGCAAATATCTACTGCTGGGTGTCCGATACTTATTATGTGGCCAGCGATGATAAGATGCCACAGTTAGATGACCCGAAGAAGAAGATAACTTACTATCAATGGGTACCACTTATATTGGCTGCTCAATCTTCATTATTTTTTGTGCCCTGCATAATATGGAGGTTCCTGAATAAGCGTTCTGGTATCAATGTTGGGATAATTATGGAGGCAGCGATAGCGTCGCAACGGGCAGTTTATGCAGAGACTCGCGAAAAGACTTTACGATACACTGTCCATCTCATTGACCGCTACCTGCTTGCACAAAGAGACACAAGGACTGGCTGTTTCACCAGGCTTAAGCATACACTGTCCAAGCATTGCTTCCTAATCTATGGCAAATTCTATGGAAATTATCTATCATTTTCCTACATCTTAGTGAAAGTACTTTATGTCCTGAATGCCGTTGGACAGTTATTCTTGCTCGACATTGCACTTGGCTATGACTTCCATATGTTTGGCTTTCATGTTGTTCGCAGACTCATGAATGGGGAGGATTGGACAGAATCAGACAAGTTCCCCAGGGTGACACTTTGCGATTTTCACATTCGGCAAAATACAAACGTCCACCGATATACTTACCAGTGCGTCCTGCCTATTAACCTATTCAATGAGAAGGTATTTATCATTGTCTGGTTCTGGCTACTCTTTGTGGCTATCTTAAGCCTTCTCAGCCTCCTTCACTGGTTGGAGAAAGCCATATACTGGCCTGGGCAAATCAGCATGGTTAAGCGCAACCTTCGAATGATGGACACAGTTCGACCGGACAATGTCCTCATCAAGAAATTTGTCAATAACTACTTACGCAGAGATGGCATGTTCCTCATTCGGCTTACAGCGAAGAATGCTGGTGATCTCACCGCAATGGAGATTTTGTGTGGATTGTGGGAGAACTATGGCCCAAAGCATCGGCTTCTGGCCGACGGATTCAAAGGTGCCAAAACAGACCATGCAGGGTCATCTTCTACTAAGATGGAAGTGGTTTGATGTATATTAATAACAAGAAATAATACAAGAAATACTTTTTATATCCTGTACGACTGATATGCCACCTATATATTAAAGATGTGTTCTGTCAAAATCGCATTTAAATAAGGATATGCAACTTAATTAGAATAGAGCATTCTACAGATAAAAAAGAACCTTGATCACTTTACAATTATATGTAGTAAGTACATTTGACTTTCAATCAGTCTTGAACGTTTTTGCAAACAAGTGACGGCGATATTGTAAACGGTCTCAATTCAGTGATTATGGGTAAACATTAGAAACTTGAATTTCAACAATGACCACATGCATTATTAGAACCACCCCTCTATGTTGAGTCATCCCAAATATAGTCTGTTTCTTTACCTGTTGAGTCCGTAGGTCAGGTTTAGCAGATGTTGTGATCCATAGATTCATTTTATGATCTCGTTTTATATAGCTTTAATGCTAACTGCTACAGTTATCAGGCTTGGTATATCAGTTATGGCATGATTGAAGTTGCACTCCCCACATTGTACTGATCACTATGAACTACCATTGAACATATTTCGATGCCAGCACTGATAATCAGGAAAAACATAATTTGGAGGTCTCAAATTCATGAATTCATGGCTGCATCTAATTAGTCTGAGTTACGAAATGGAACTGCTGACAAGCAAATGCTGTACTAATGCCAGGAGGTTAATTCAAAAGACTCTGCCATCGCTACCTATGTGATGTTAGCGTAGGCACATCTCTTACCATCTCATAAGACCTAGTGTTACTACAATAAAATAGCTGGTGGTGTTAGGCCAGTAACTAATAGGAAGTACTATGTAGTCCTTCACTATTCCACTTCCAGTACTAACACCCCCCCCCCCTTATTTTATACTGAGAAACGACAGTGGTTTCCCCTGAGTGCAAGTGCACCTGGGTGGGGGTAAAAGTGAATGCACATGCAGATAGTCCTTGGGGGCTCTTGGGGCTGCTCATGAGTTGCTCATGAGCTGCTCATGAGCACTTGAATGCATTTTCTCAGACTGCTTGAGGGCTCTTGAGTCTACTCATGCGTTAAAGGCATAATAATGTCATGCTTCCCTTCTCTCTGTTAGTTGGTGTAGGGGGGGCACTGTACTTCTAAGATACAAGCTATAATTTCATGGTAACTCCTGGTAGATTTATTTTTCTCCTGTACATATAGGTGGGAATAGACTTAAACGTACATGCACATTAACATTTGGAAGAGCTGGGTTACATGTCGTATGGTGTTCTCAAAATATTTTCTTTCTTTCTAAACTATACGTCATATATAGGAACCTTTCCCCCCCTTTTAAAACAGCTTCTCTATATCCATTTCCCTTGCCTCATATATTTCTTTCTTCGTCCCCCTTCCTGGCTTACATTTGGTATTTATTTTATATTTCAATGTTTTCTGCTGAAATAGCCAAATCTCACATTTCATGTAGCCTACCAGCAACAGTGAAGGTTTTTAAGGAAGCCCCCCCCCACCCCGACCTTGGGATCCTCTTGATGCAAGCATGGTATTTCAACAGTCTGACTTCAGGTGAGATATTTATTCTTTAACCCTCTAATATTTGCTACCCCCTTGCCTAAGAAATCATATGGTATATGACATTTCAGGGTCAAGTGCACCCGAGAGGGTATAACATAATTATCAAAACCCCAGTGTAGCCACTTTTGAGAGAATGAGTTTTTCCTCTGCTATTTCTACCTTCCACTGCTATTTTTTCTCTGTTGACCTGTTATCACTCTGCACAGTTGTTAGCTGCTTGGAATAGTGAAAGGAGGGCTGAGGCTAACATCGCTCACTGAAAAGTAGCTGGCTATCAGAAAGGAAGGCAGGCCTACCTTACCATAGCGGTATAGAATATGGGAGGGAAATCACTAACATCTCATAGGTAGTGATGGCAGAGGCTTTTGAATTCAGCTCCAGAGGTGCAATAGTGTGACACTGGTAACTGCAATTACTTGAATCTTTTGTTCACCCCCCCCCCTTTTCTTTTGGACGTTTACCAACACATAATCTAAACAAAACAGGCATTTGTCTACCATATTTGCCTTGAATTTCCCAGCAAAATGATTGGTAAGCATTGGCGCAGGTAATCTCGACACCAGTCTAGCTACAGTTCCTAAGCTCTGCCCAGTAAACACACATTTTGTAGATGGAGGTTGCTCAGAGGTATAGCTACGTAGAATTTTGGTGCCAAATACGTAGATTTGGTTGGTATGTGGACGTTAAAACGTTAAGATTTAGTCACACTCTATATACATAGATTTTAGAATTACGTTTTTCTACGTTTCCTTTCCCACCAAAAACCTACAAAAAAGGTGGGGAAAAACACTTAAAAAAACGTTGGTAAAAGAAGCATTCAAAGTGGAGCCTTGCACCCTAGACCCTCCACATCTTACACCTACCGGTTAGCTCTGTACTACGGATTCTGTTGAAGATTTGACTGTGAACAGTCCATCATATTTACCATGATTTCCATCATGCTATACCTACAGCTATGAGACCAAGTTATACTTTTTGGTATAAGGGAATTGACTGCTTAGCTCAGTCGGTAGACCAGAGATTTTCAAATTCAAGGGTTGTGGGTTCAATCCCAGACCAAATAAAGAAATAGTTTTGCTATAAAAAGCATCTCAAGCGTTTTATTTTTATTTTTTTTTACATTTTTCTTTTGTTTGCTTAGTATTTTTGGTATGAGAAAAACGTAGATATTTTGACAGCTACATTTCTAGAATGTAAGTAAACCTTAACGTTTGAACGTCCGAATACCTTACTCATAAATGTAATTCAAACTAAATTGGTAGGAGACAAACCTAGATATACCTGGGAGATACGTAATATTTTGGTCTGGTGTTTACTGGGTGGTCCCTCTCCTGCAGTACCCCTCCAGGCCTCTTTAATATGGATTTTCTTAAATTTTCTGTCTAAAACTATAATTCATTTCATTTTTTATTTCAATTATCTTCTATTAAAATCAGGAGACTTGAGCAAGTCTATCACAACACTGGTGTGACGATAGTTGAGTTCGGTTATATATAAGTGAGTATGACTTTAACCTCATTAGTGAAATGAGGTCACACAGTGAGGAACCATACATGCCACATATTTTCTTACCCCATATGTTCTATTTAGGAAAGGAGCACGAAAACATTTCTGATTTAGGACACTACCAAAGTGAGGTATTTGTAATGAAAGTTTCAATTGATAGCTACGGGCCAATTTCAAGATATAGCAACTTTTATAGGGCAAAAGTGGCACAGAACCATCGGAAGCATGGATCCATATGTGCCCGCACATTGTATCATTTATCTCATTGTAGTGCTCAAATGAATCTGCCTTGTCCATCTGATTCCTTGCTTCATAAGCTTGTTATGACATAAATAACTGATAGTTGATCTCAAAATTAAATGTATGGGGTATTGAAATATGTGGCATATATGGTTCCTCAATTTGTGACCCAGTGTGACCGCATTTTGCAAAACCTGACCAAATGCTACTCATTGCTTCTCTTTCTTTTCATCCCTAGTAGCCTTATGGCATTCAGATCCCAAATATAGATACAACGGCCCCAAAATACTCCCTAAGGACAGACTCAGTCAGGTTTCCCAGATAAGATATTCAGAGGGTACACCAAATAGACAGTATCAGCTATTTAGATTGTAGTGAGATAGCCATTCTGATGAACAAAAGGATAAGATGGATGTCTTAATGTATATTTTATTCATGGAATAGATCATGCTATATAGATATGTCAAGCCAGACAAGGAGAGGTTTTCCCGTACACATTGCATATCTATAGCTGAAATTGGAGGCTGCCTCTATGATAAGCCATGAACTTATGTCCAATTGGGAATTAACTCAGGGGGCTTTTCATAATAGTGTTCTTTAAATTTTTCCTGAAATGCCCTCCAGTGGTATTATGTTGTCAAATAACATTATAATGATAATATTATCAAGCGTTAAACATGCAGCGTATCAATGAGTACCATGAACATATTGGTAATCCGTTTCGTAACATAGTGTTATATACTTTTGCTAATATCAATTAGATGTGTACAGTGACCCATCAAGTGTGTACACCAGTTTTACAATGGATTGCTTATTATTCGGGGCTACAGGGGTAGTTAGTGTATGTACAAACTCAATGACCTGATTTGGGTTCTAGTGTATACTACAGCGGTATGTATTGCCCGTTTACAATCGCGGCTGAGAGTGTATATACTCATGTCCAACGGATTGGCTTATTCAAATCAGCTTGGCTGTCACCTATTATGGTACAATCTACTGAGATAGCATTTTCCTCTAATGTCTGCAAATGTTTGGACAAATGATATATCCTTTCGATAATTCATTAATGTTTCATTTTCAAACATATTTCTCTCAAGTGTACGTTATTCCATGCTCGGGTAATTGATCAATGTAATATCTGGTGTATATAAACCAACCACCCATTTTTTCAAGGCATGGTAATTTTGATGTATTTAAGACAAAACATATCAACATAAATATATGTCCATTTTTCAGTTATGGATTCATAATTCAATCTAGTAGCCTCTATGCCCGTTTATATTGTTGATATTATGACATCATTGATTGTTATGTTAGATAATATGGTTAGTCTATTGTCATGTTAAACACATTGTTTATTAACAAGGCCAGTTTCAGTAAAATTAAAATTTACTCAAAAATATACCGCGTCATATCTATAATATTCATTTTGATTACATATCAATAAGACCAGTTATCTGTGCAATAGTAAAGTATAAACATAGGGTATAATGAAACCTGCCATAGACAATAGTGATACTATTGGAATCTTTCTTTCTTTTCATTCAGATATAGGATCATGTCCATAGTTTAACAACTGAATTTTAATATAAAATGCATATATCCTGAATGCTAACCACAACATTACATAACCACACAAGGTATTTAGAAATATATATAATGGTGTCCTATCCTCTTAGGAATCTACAACAAAGAAGACCATTTTGATAATTTCTAAGGCTATAGTATCACGTGGCCTGTGATACACCGACTCCTCGCATCACCCTCTACCTACATAAAAGTACACTTACCTTGCAGGTCACGTGACTCACCTAAATTGAGAGGGCCCCATGTGGATTATTCATTTCTGAAATACACCTGCAACATTTGGTTCTACCTCATGCCCTCACACAGTGAAGTGAGTTCTCTTTGCTTATAATTATTTTTTACTACTATTATTGTTTATCTTACACTGCCGTTTGTCCTCTCACTATTAAATCAGGTGCTGAGTCTATAACGATTGCTATTCCAGGTGATGATATGTTCCTACACGATACAACTAGAGCATGATTTACACTGTGCGCAAGAAAAATCTAGCATAATCCTTTGATATGGTGCACCCATGTCAGTTGAACAACAGTGGCCCAACAGGGAAAAACGCGCCTCCGGGGGGATTTTTAGTACTGGTTTTAGGCACCAGGGGGCAGTATATGGGTAAAACACTGACAATTATGCTAAAAAAATGCTTTAGTTTTTATAAGGAATCCAGTGGTATGCTTAAAATCATTCCATCTTCACTTAAAATGTTCCATTTTTGGAACGTTGGTTGCCATGGAAACATAGAAAAATTGGTATATAAGGCAATTTCTGGTTGCCATGGAAACCACTCCCCTAATCCAATTGGGAATTTTTGCCACAAACCTTTTTGATAATTCCTTAAGGAACCCAGAACCGAAAACAGCTAAAAAAATCCCTCTAGAACCAGTTTTATGACAAAAACATCACATTTCTCTTGTTGTTTCTCCACAAAACTGTATTTTTTGCATTGTGTTTATAATAGGATATAATGCATTTAGAGCTTATTTCTCATTTTCAAGACTACTGGGGATATTTTAGGTCAAGATATTTCATTTCAAAGCCCATGACTTAAACCTTAAAAAGTCATTCCCCCCCCCAGCAGGCATGTTTTCCCTCACCTGGCCACAAATCTTCTTATATTTAATCTATTTTACAAGCTAGACCTACATCACATTTGCCCCTGTGGGCCAAGTAAACAATGAAAATAATTGCAGATAACATTTCCCCATCTCGTGTGAAGACAAGCCTCCCCCACACGGCGGCTACTTAGTACTAAATTTTGCCAAGCTATGCTCCAAAATAGGAAGCAGTTAAACAGCCTCTTTGATCAGTTTTCTAAAGAGCACAGAAGCACTGAGAGATCAATGTTTCTATAAGAATGACACATACATTCGGAAACAGGGGATGCACTCTTTACATGATTTCTAGACTAACACAGGCCATATTCACCATGAGGAGATGAATATGGAATCATGCTCTATTTCTATAAAACACCATTCAATGCCCAAAGCATTGTGATCTATCAGTTGGGAAAGTCACACTCCATGTAGTTATTTGGACTCCATACACCAGATGGCTGTCTAGTCTTGGTGATCTGTGTGGGGCCTACTGGGATGTTCTTGATGACAAGTCCTGGGAAACAGGTGTAAACTATCTCCACCCCTGTTGCTGTGTACTGGATGTATCGTGTAGCAAAGGGAATGTCACATGGGAGCTCTGATGCCACACCTGTTTTAAAGATCAAGTAGTGATATTCTTTAAGGGGCAAAATGCTAAATAAAACCATATGATATGCATGCTTTTATCGCGAAATGTTTGTTTGCTGCTGTTGTTGTTTGCTGTGTTTTTTATGGGATCTTCTTGCAGTTTTCGGCCAAATCGGTACTATAAACTCACCTCATTATAATCTGAGAATCAGAAAACCTTTGAAAGGAGAGGGTAGTGGCATAATGTAAATTTAAAAAAGCACTGACTAAACAATAAAAATCAATACAAAAACATTTTAACCACAACTGCACAATACCGATATGGAATATTATTTCTTGGTGATAACAACAGACCAAAGAGATAACGTTGAACCACCACACCCCAATTCACGTGCAGTGGAAACACCCAATCCCCATTGTAGTCTCATTTTGAATGCATGGAAATAATCAAAATGGTGGTCAGCAGCTTGGAGATGAAGCTACTGTAATTGATTTCTTTCATTTTATTTATTCAAACCCCAAAATAAAATATGAGATAAACTTATTGGCATACGTGGTCATTCATCTGCTGTCATGGTGCTGTCATGGTCGTCCACTCTGTCTATTTAAATAATTATTGTGGGAAAGAGAAAGGAAAATCAAAATTTGCCCCACCTTCACATTCGATAGGTCCAACTGCTATTTTATGATATTCACCGGAGTGACCCAAATCACCCAGGAGCAGTGCCTTGACTGGAAACTGGGAATCCGTAGTAATGTAACCACTGTCTGTTCTCCACACTGCATCATTCAAGTCGCACTTACAAGGTTCTGGGATGGGATCAAATGAATTAACAACGCTAACATGTATAATTGTCTTAGTGGATTAGATCTTCCCTGCAGATAATGTATAGTTCTACCATGAATATAGAGTATACTGTATGCTCCCTGGTTCAACATAGTAATTTAAGTCAATTTCAGATATTAGTATCATTCATCATGATGATATCCAGCAAGAATCATTGTAGGCTATACATCTATATACTTGATATGGATATCACTTATTACAATTCTGAACAATAGTGTTCTTATGACCACAGCATGAAAGTTTCTTTTCTGTTTTGAATGATAAATACAAGGATAATGTATTACACACTTGTTGACGACCCCTGACACACAGTTGACTCTTTCTCCATTTTGTGCTTGGTTCCATCATATCCAACCCAGGCTGTGAAGCCTGCTATAACAGAATGATAACATTTGATAACAACTCTCATTCTGCATGAATTTGACTGCATCACAAGAGCCCTTATCTGGGCATCCTCTGGGCCATATGTGATGGAAAAGTTATAAGAGTATGCAGGTTCATAGCCTGATTTCCCCTTAATCAGAACTTCATTTAGTCGATCATGCAGAACCTGTGACCATGTCTGTCCATTTGTGATGCATTTGACTTCAAATGGCTCCACACCATCGATGCCATCAGGGTCAATCTTGTAGATACCAACTGGGAGGGTGCCTCCTTGACTGATCTTCCAGTCCTCACATGATCTGGGTACTGAAGCACGGTATATTAGGAGTTTTATCATTTGGTGCAATCATTATGAACTGAATACTGTCAAATTCAGAAGCACACGGACACTAGTAGATTGAAAACTGAAGAGTTGTGTGAATATTCAGACTACTGGCAATTACTTACAAGGACCCAGTGGACACACTAACGTTGAATCATAATTAATTTACCATTGGCTTATAGTGTTTTGCTATCAATGGCTAATGCAAAGTTGTAATTTTGGTTAAATTTGAATGTCCACACAACATAAAAAAACATTTACATTCAGTGCTGATTCAATATTCATGTGTTCGTTGTTGATTCATAAATGATATGACATTGTTTCAAAATTTACAGTTTTATTAAGTGATTCAAAGGAGACATATCAAAATTTAATTGAAAATGAAATGAAAGTGAACATTGATTTAATGTTGACAAAACTAATGCTGAATCAACATTAACATGAGAACAACATTTCAACGTTGATATGGACACCTTTGATCTAATATTGAAAAAGGTAAAAGTAAAATGGCATCATTGAAAGGTATTGATAACACATTAGTCAACACCATCAATACCTATTGTAGAGGTCGGCGGAAATTGTCTTTGGAAAAACCAGGACTCGAACCCGGGAACCTCCAACTTTGAAGCGGAAGCTCTACCTGTGAGCTACTTCCTCTTGCCTGATGTTTCCACCTTTCATCTACACCTGGATTGGTATGACACACATAGGGGCAGCCACCATCAGGTGCCAGGTGGCTAGGCTGGTACACCCAGAACGGGGCAGCTGGCTTTTTATGGCAGAGCTGGCCCCTACACTATCAACCACATAGTCAACGATTCAACGATTTGTGTCCACTGGGAAATAACTGAACTAGAGTCCATATAACAAGCTATGCATTTTACTCACAGTGGGTATTGGAGTTATGGTTGTCATAGTCAATGCTGACTTGAGCGTTTGCTAAAGAAATGAAAACCTTTGTTAATTAAAAAAGGGTGACCAGAGAAAGTTTAAGACTTGGCTTATAGGTTTCTTGTTACCATGACTGTTTGTTTTACCAACTACCGGGTATTTTTACTATATACATCTGGGGGCCATTTCTTAAAACACTGCAACTGCACCCTTCAAGTCGTACCAGAATCCCCATAGGAATGGTATACTCTAATTTTAAGTTGTAGTGCTGTCTGCAATCGCAGTGTATTGAGAAAGGACCTCCAGAAAATGTAGAACTGGACAATTTTTCTAGAATTATTAACCAAATTTGAGTCTAAACACCATTGGTGCGTACTTTTATAGAATCCTACATCACAATATTCCCTTTTGGTTAGATAAAACACATACAACATACCTTGGCAGTTTTCCTCTTGTCTATGCACCTACAGGAGTGGAGGCAATCGAGAGAAAGACAAAATATCAACATCAGATCTTGTCATGGGGTTAACAGCCTAATTATAAATCAATAAGGCAACAACCTAATATAACTTGGGAAACTTACCATTGAAAAGTAGGCACCGTCTCCTACACTTGCCGAGAATGCCACATTAGTAGTAAAGAGAACGCAGCCATTTTCAGATGATGACTGGTTAACATAGAATCCATGACATGATGAATCCCCACGACACTTAACAGCACAAGGCATAGATCGCTCCAGGTCCACAGATATGGCTGTCTTCACTCTTACATTGTACCGTGTTGAAACTATACTTGCTTGTGTCCATGTAATCATTAACAACAGAAACTGAATGAGAATAACATGGGAAACTGCAGAACACACCATTTTGGCGATCGTCCATGGATAAGGAGGGACTGGGGAAATAGCAGGGATCTACTGCAACAACTTCAATAGAATTTCATGGTCAATTTCTACACATTTTCAAGTTTGCCCAAAATCTCAACCTCGAACACCGTTTCAAATTCTAAAAAAAAACAACAACAACAACTTCATATGAGAAACATATGGAAGTAGAGAACCCAAATTTGTCCAGACTCTTTCTGTGATGTACCCTTTGCATTATCCCAAAATATTGAGACACATTCCAAGCCTTTATTTCTGTAAAATTTTGGTCAATCCCATGGGAGTCGAACTTCAATATAAGCTGATCAAGTTGAGCTGAGTACATAGACCCACTTTTTGATGACCAGACAGGGTGTGTACACTGAGGGAAATGTTTGTTATTGACATAATTATAATCAATCAAACCGATATCTTCTTCAGTAGCCTGCGTGCTGTGTCTTTGGATCCAAAGCACATATAGCATAGGTGATAGATTAAAATCCACTCGTGCGCCCATCTATTTGGGGAATCTTAGTGAAAATCAGCGTACAAAGGCCTGGTACCAGAGCGTCGGTTTTTGTAATTTTGTTGTTAATCAGACCATTCCTTTTTCTGTTAATTTCCTACATAAAAATCGGTCTGATTAGCCAAAAAAAAAAAAAAAATAATAAAAGCGGGAAAAAAGGAAAGGAAAGATCAACGCAGTGAAACCAGCCCTCAACATTCACCAAAACTCTTGCTTGTAACTGTGCAAGTGTATGTACTGTCGTCATTGCAACTATTACAATAGGGGAAAACAGAAAACCTGCTCAAAAGATTTCCCCCTACCACTGACTTGTAATTTGGGTTAGCATCATAAATCAGTTACGTTTGCATGTAAAGTAATAATGAGGAATCAAAGAGACATACGTTATGTAGAGACCTTAAGAAACAAACATACGTAGTAATTAAGTGCTTTCGGAAATGGACCTAATCGGCCTAATTCTCTGAGAGAAAAAGCATAATATTGTTTAAGCTCTATAGCGAGCTCCCAGAGTTTGGTTATCCAGTGAGGATTGCAGATGTTGTGGGTGAGTGTTTTGCAATGTAAAACAAACATGAGGATGAGTGCCCCGTAATTGGTGTTTGCACATTACATTTTATGTAAAAGTTCTTATACTATCTCATCACTGTTCTTAGATAAGGTCCACTCCCAAGTAACAACTAACATATCGACTAAAATGCATAACGTTTGATCAGTATTCTATTGTAATCTATAGACGTGGCTGACCTTGAATGAGAAACCTGTGTTTGTTTTTACACATCGAACTGTTGAACACATCAATTGAATTAATTTGCTTGTCTATGGCAGCTGAAAAAATGTAGACAAAAAAAAAGATAGATCGCATTGGAAATGTATTATTCCAATTTGAGTAACTATATCTAAAATACCTGAAGCCTCTGCTTTATATCTTGCTTTCAAACTGTTCTGGATATGTCTAAATTTATACCGTGAATAAATGTCCTATACATTAAAAAAAATGACCATGATTTCCTAGGGCTCCAGAAAATTAGATATGTTAGATTGTCATCTACGTCTGAGTAGAAATCTGAAAATCATATACATATTCTTTTAAAGGACAGGGGACATGGGAGCTTAGTGACACAGGCAGAGGAATTAGAGATTATTATATTGAACAGGGCCATGGATATTTTTTCAGTCCACAGGAAACCAAGGGCATGGGGAGCCCCATCTCAACCACTACCGCAGCTGAGAGGACTACGGTACTTAAATATCTGGGCCAATAACAATCTCCAAGGAAAAAATGGCATTACCATACATTTCTCCGATTTTGCCTGCCTGTACCCCAACATAGGACAGGTTGGAGGCAAGTCGCCAGCCAAAACATGACTACAGCTCTAGATCTATACAGTCTAGATCTAAACATGACCTCAATCCTATAACTTCACACATAGATTTATCCACATCTTCAGCACGACACTGAGGAGGACAGTGTTCATGTGTGCTCTTAGAATTAACAGGTTAAATTGCGATATTCCTCAATAAACCAGTGGCGGTTCTGCAGAACAATGCAAAGATCATTAATTAAGGTAGGAGACACCCCTAGATTCTTTAGAAATGGCATGGCACTGTTGCCTTAACAATAACTACTATATTTCTATTTGCTATGAATCTTTTCTCATTGTACAAAGGTTGTAAGTATGCATTAATCAGAAT
Organism: Acholoe squamosa; assembly: GCA_949317995.1. Classification (NCBI taxonomy): domain Eukaryota; kingdom Metazoa; phylum Annelida; class Polychaeta; order Phyllodocida; family Polynoidae; genus Acholoe; species Acholoe squamosa. The sequence goes on from OX439051.1 coordinate 18,845,916, forward strand.
TCTATGATAATAATTATTTTCATCTTATTCTTATCAGATGAAACTAAATTTGACTGCATACAGTCGTGAGCATTTTCTACAAATGCAGTGTAATCTTGAAGTGTCCAGGGGATTACTGGGAACATTTTTTTTTACAATTTAGGTCATTTGGTACGACACTTGTATAAATGTAATTAAGCAAACCAAGGTGGCAAGTGACCTAGATTTAACCTTTTCATCTGGAATGTTCTACTGATATTGGGTGTAGCAGCTTTTGGGATTTTACCACGAACAATACTCTGCATTTAAGCTAGTGTATAATGATAGCCTTTACATCAAATAAAAAGGTTCTGACACAGTTATAGAAATATGAATCATCATGGTGGAGACAGGGGAGAGGGAGGCACATTGAACCACTGCATACTTTGAGCCGTGTATTGTTCCCTTTTCTGCTCCTTTTAGTTCACAAATCATCAAAATTTTAAATTACATAGATCGCTTATTCCTATACATAATTATAATTATACCCGTCCTAATATCCGCAGGCAGCTAAGACGAAAGGGTGGCTAGACGTAGATCCACTCACTTCCGAAAGAGGGGAAAAGGTAGTTTTGCCTAAGATGTGCCTTTTCTGCAGCAGTCACTTTCTTTTCAGTCCGGACTTCTTTTTTTTCGTGTTGCACAAAAGAGCTCATGTCAGTCGGGTACAAGTACTTTTCACTGAAGATGATATCTACTTAAACCAGGAGCACTAGAAAGACAGTAACGTACCTCCTTGTGCCATACACACTTTTTCTAAACAAGGTGGAGCAGTGAAAGGATTCCTACTTAGTGCTCTCTTTAGCTTATGTCCAACAGCCTCTAGGGCTGTGTTATGGAAAGTTTCTTAGCCAATATAGGTCCTCTTTAGACAAACTTACTACAATAATAATGGCTAAGACTTTTGCATTACTATATATATATATATATATCACAAATTGATCTACTCCAACTTTTGTCGTGTATACATCAGGATTTGGTTTTGAAGTAACATCCATTTAAATAGGGCTGGTATTGAAGTAGTGTTTGATAACGAAAAACTGATTTATATGTTTTCCCCGCAGGACAGTGACAGACGTGGATGGCGTGATGATTCACTATGAATGAGTTGGAAATGGCAATAAAGTCTTGTTACTAACACCTGGAGCACTAGGTAAGGTGTATCACATTGAATTGCATTTAATTATTTGTTGAAAGAAATAACCCAGGAATATATTGCATTCTTGTAGGCACTCCTTGAGTTTAAAGTTTACTTTCATGACACCTAATGGTACAGTGATGATTTCAATGAATTGGCATGATGATGTTCAAATCTATTATAGATTTCTTTTTGATGGATGCCGACAGATGTTAGGCCGTTGGCAGTAATCGCATTGAAACATTTCTAAAATCTTCCAGCCATAAAGGTTTACAGTCGGTTTACAGCTTTATCTTCCAAACAAAATGTGCATTATTAGAACACCTTGTCTTCTGTGCATGATGATGACGTGATAACTAAGGGTTTCTTCCAAAGCCCAAGAAGCCAATATTAGGCCAGAAATATTTATAAAAGTGAAACATATGATATCAATGTTGAGTAATTTTCCAAACCTATGACCTAATCAAATCACACTTCTCTTATCAAAATAAGGTTCCACCAAAACTGATTTGAAGTTTCAAATAGAGAATATGAACAGAGACCTGCTAACGGTTATTGGATGTGACCCTCCTGGTTACGGGCTGAGTCGGCCTCCAGACAGGGATTGGACACATGACTTCCTGCGGAGGGATGCTGAATATGCCACCAGACTCATGGAGGTAAGAAATTTATCATGTAGCCTAATATCTGTGTCACTAAATTAATCTAATAAAGGATTAACTCTGCTCACTGCATTGGCAAGAATGTAAACTGCTTTCTCACCAAAGTCTCCATGTGGCAGCACTGAGCAGTCTACAACCTTGAAGGCTTCCCTTCCTTGAGCCCAGCCCCACTATGCGAACATGTGGGCCTGGACAAGAGTCTATTTGCAGATGTTGACTTTTGGCTCCCCCTGTAGTCTAAGGAGAAACTTATATCCCCATATCACGGTGCAAACACACTGGCCCCCTGAGCTTATAAATGTTTCTCTGTGGTCCCAGTACTCTGCTGTTACACTGCACAATACCTGTATCAATAATGTCCTACATCTACCGTTCCATAAAGATGGCAATTGTTCTACAGTAGTATATAGTGTATCGGAACAGGACTATAGCTAAGTACAGGATATTACTCAATCAGAGGCCTTCATTTGGTCACGTGACCCATTGCCATGGCAACGTAACCTAATTAGGGGATTAGCGACCACCTCTCAGCCAATCAGAGGCCAGCATTCTGGTAACCATGATAATGTGACCTAATTAGGGGATTAGTGGGGTCACATGGGCTGGGTTAATTATGCAAATGAGATATATCAAAAATCATTTTCAATTTTTATATTTTTACTTGATAAAATATATTTACAAGTATATACATTCATTTTTAAACATAATCCAGACTGTACATAGTGTAATCTTTGTATACGGTTTTCATGCAAGCATTTTGAAATGTAGGAATGGTGTAAGTCTGTCCACAATTCATCTAAATTACAAAAGAAATCTGCTGAAGTATAATACCAAGTATGCCATTCACTTTGTGTGGACATGACACTTCTTAGTAGAGCGTTCTGTATATTTTCAAAATGAAACTCTCCACAGAGCACACGATCTTAACACTCTTGACAGAAAGAATATTCTCCCAGAGTCATGACAACACATGTGCTGTAAAAGGTCTGAGTTCTTCTCGAGGAGAAATATGAAAGCGTCGTTAGATTCTAACGTATAACATCTTTTGATGAGAGGTTTTCTGATTGTGAAATTGATATACTCCTATCGATCTATCTGCAAAGATATCGGTACCTTTCCAGAAAACATCGATGAAACAACGAATTGAATGACTGTTTAGAAACGAGTCCTTTATGTACATGTTGTTTTAACAACGCTGCTTTAAAGAAACAACACATCTGTTGCATTGATTATTTCCCATGTGTAAAACGGGTTGCAAGCACACATTTTCTACACCTTTAACAATAATATGAGTAGGTAAGGTAGTACTACCTTGAACGTTAGAATAACGTACGATCTTGTACAACTCTAGTAGCAGTAGTGGCGGGACAAGAAATTAATATAGCTTTCTTGATATCCAGTAAGGTTACCTGCTTCAGGGGCTTTAACCAGAGCTGCGATGTCTGTACGTTTAGGTGTGACAAGTGGTGGGTATTCGTCAACAGCAGGACCAGCAGCAGCAGTAGCAGCACCAGCACCAGCACCACCACCACCAACACCACCACCACCACCGACACTAGCAGCAGCAACAGCAGGAGCAGCAGCAGCAGCAGCTTCCAACCATCCATACGGGTCGATATAAAATTCGTCGCCAGCGTGAGCATCAGCAGCAGCAGCACCACCAGCACCACCAGCAGTAGTACCTACATTAGCAACATTAAACCATCCATACGGGTCTATATTATATTCGGCGGTCTCAGCGTAAACTGTAAACAGAGAAGCACCCATGTCCATTGCCGTGGGGGGATATCATGATGATGTAACAGTTCTTTGGTTCTCAGAGTTGATAGTCTGTAGAGAGGTCAGTGTTTCCATGATGAAGGAGGCAAGTGTGAGGGGACAAATTTTCACTATCCCTTATTTACCCTGTCCAAGATAAACCTCTTTACTGCGAATTTTAATCGATCAAAGACTTAAAAGAGATTTAAGCCCATTTTCACAGAGACCTTCACTCGGTAGGGTATCTCTCTGTTTTGATTTTTCACCTGCCAGTCGCTGTAAGCATGGATCCCTTAGATCATTAAGCGCCGTTGGTCCCAGAGGGAAAAGATAAAAGACTTGAAGGATCTGATCGCATAGTCACAAAGGGTACCTGTTTTTTGTTTGATTTTCAGCCCTCCCCTTCACTGCAGGAGTCCTAGATCATCAAAGTGTTGTCTCCCCCTATTCACAGACATAGAGGGTAACCCACACCTCAGGTTGGCAACAAGAGGCAGATTAAACTTTGTTGATTTGTTAGGCATAATCTGCTTACCACACGCGCATTTGTTGTAGTCACAGACAGAGAGGCAGATAGACATGCACGCTGGGGTATCCCTGTGAGATCCCTGTGCTCTAAAATATATTAAGATGAATGCTGCGGCACACCCCACACCTTTTGGTAGGGAGTAATCCAATCAAATCACCCTCCTTTATGTTAACCACCCCCTGTATTTTTTGTATGCAGACTTTCAATGCCTTAATCTCCTAACAAGCCATAAACCTCTTAGACATGTAAGACGCATTCAGGTAATTATCACAGTTGTTACACCTGTTATCCCACCTGACACGCTTAACCCAAAAGGGTAAGAGGATCCAGTTGAAAACGAGATTAGATCGTTCTCTCAACTATATAAGGACTCATAATTTTCTTGGAAGGGTACATCACATCCGCCGTCTCCTTTGAGACCACCACCACTTCTACTATTACTACTACTGCTTGCTTGCTGCTGCCACCATCACCACCACGCACCACGTACAAGTACTACAAGTTGTAGATCTTCAGCAGCAGTAGCAGCTTCAGTAGAAGCAGTAGAAGCACCAGCAGTTGCAACAGCAAAAGCAGTAGAAGAAGTAGTAAAAAAAGAAAAGTAGGGATATGGCCGAAAGCCGAAAGAAAAGAACTCGCTCCATTACTGTTTGATAACCACCCTCAGTGCATCCACATTGGATATTTGGGGGTAACAGCCACTGCCACTCATTGGGTGTGCGTGGTGGCCGAAGTGAACACGATATGGAATCGTTCCGAAGTCGTCACCTGTTATTCGGCGTATTACAATGCGACCAAACTGAAAAAAGGGGAACATACTACTTTCAAGATTACATTCCAATTTGTATTTGTCACCACTGTGCTGTTACCCCTGATAGATTTTTGGATACGGTTATGTTAAAGAGAAGAAGCAGGCAAAGCAACAAGCTTTGCCCAAATAGTTAAAGAAAAGCCCCCCCCTTTTTTTTCTTTTTTAATAAATAATTTAAAAAAAGAATTTTATGAACAAAATTGAGTGAAAATAAAATATATTGCAAAAAAAAGAAAAAAATATGAGAGACCCTGATGTTATCGGGTGTCGTGAAACGTAACAAGACAGAATAAAACTCACTACCACTCATTCCTGACAACCACTTCTTACCAGGCGTTTGACTGAGGACCACCAACCAAGGTCACCACCACTACTACCACTGAACTACTACGACATCCCCATGAAGACCACCGGAAAAATGACGAGCGGTAAAATCACACCCTTCATCGAAATAGATTTCAATCCCCGACTACAAGGACCCTTCAGTTGTATCATCAGGGGTCCGTCCGGTTGTGCAAAATCGCACTTGGTTAATCGATTTCTGAGTGATGTTAACAACTTGGTCACACCACCGATGGAAATGATCTTTTACCATTATGGCGAATGGCAGCCCCTCTTCGAAAAAATGCAAAAAGACTACAGAGTGGAATTCAGAGAAGGTCTTCCCAGCAAAGAAGACATAGCGGGAGACGAAGAATCATCGTCGTCGTCTACCACCACCCTTCGACCGCACACTCTACTGATATTGGACGATTGATGGTGTCCCTCAAGGTTCTGTACTCGGGCCGCTATTGTTCATTATGTATATAAATGATGTCAGCGATATGCTGGGCATTGCCGGCATTATTTGTATGCTGACGATCTAGTGATATATTGTTCCAATAATAAGATAGACCTAATAAGAGAGAGGCTACAAATGGCATTGAATCAATTAGAGTCTTGGTTTATTAACAAGCATCTGACGGTCAACTCTGATAAATCGAAGGTTGTGTGGTATGGCTCCATCAATAGCTGAGTAAAACAAAAGGTATCACTCTACGTCTATGTAAGCTTGAGGTACTAGACAACTACTGTTACCTAGGTTTGAAGCTTGATAGTGCTCTTAGTTTTGCCCCAGCCTTAAAGGTTTAGTAAGTTCCGTAACAGTCTAACTGAAAACGTTGCTATAACTGTGTATAAAGCGATTATCTTATCTGTCTTTGATTATGCTTGCTTTGCCTATGAGGGTGCAAATGATGGGCTCCTAAGAAAATTGGATAGACTCCAAAAAAGGGGTTTGAAAATATGTTATAGAGGTAAGCAGATGTCTGAAGATGAGATGTACGCAGCGTCTGGCATTCCTAAGCTAAATAGACGTTGCCAGGAATTACTTCTAAATTACATGTATAAGTTGTCGAAGCGGCCGGAGTGGTTGGACCTTAAAGTACGGAGACCGGGACTACGCTCTGAGGCTAAAATACAATTTAAGATATTTTGTGCATAAAACTTTGGTTATAATAATGTGCCCCTGTATAGAGGAGTCACTCTCTGGAACAATCTCCTGGCCACCATCTGAAAACAAACACAAGTTCAAGACGCGTATTAGAGGAGTGAAGGATTTGACCAAAGTTCCTGACAATGATAATAGTTAGATGATTAAAATAAGATTATAATATCTGAATATCTGTTGCTAGGGAGCTGTTCGATTGGACTGCACCTGTAGCAACTAGTACAATGCAATTGTTAACATTGCGCCCTTAGACCACTGATGTTGGTTAAGTGTTATCCCTATGAATTGACCACTAGGGAGCAGTTAGCCGACATCTTCACCAAGTATTCCCATCACTGGAACATGAGCATCATATATATCACTCAGAACCTGTTCCAGAAATCACCCGAATTTCGAACTATGAGTCTGAATGCTCACTACATGATCATTTTTAAGAACACTCGCGACATGGGACAAATAGGTACTCTGTCTCGTCAGATGTTTCCCTCCAGGGCGACAGCTGTCTCCCATATATTTACCCATGAACTCAAGCAACCTCACTCATACCTGCTTCTGGACTTCAAGCAGACAACACCGGACGATCTGAGAATACTCTCCTCCCTGACGTCCATAGACGACCAGATCATGTTTGTTCGCTAGGCAAAAAGAGGATTTGCTGGAGGGAAACATTCCGCTCACCGAGGACCAACTGGAAAGTCTTCGAGAATCTGCTGTCATCTTGAGGATGGTGAGCAAAATAGCTACGTCCATCAAAAGAAAGAGAAACGTCTTGGTTCAAAGGGGCGGTTTCCTCATTCCCACTCTGATTGCCTTACCCCTTGTAAAAAGCATTCTCCACATATAGAGCTTGTCATTCGACACCTCACCACCACCGCCGCCTCGATGATGGACCTGGAGGAGCAACACTACAGGCGCTTGGCTCTCATTGATCCTAAGACCCTCTCGAAATCACGAGGAGCCCCTGATAATGCCCGCACAGCTGCTGCTCCTGCTGCTGGTGGTGATGGTGCTGCTGGTGGTGCTGCTGGTGGTGCTGGTGTACCCCCTGCTGAGCATGAAAACAACTCCCACTCTGCTACCGCCATCGCCGCCGTTGTATCACCACTCTCTAATATGGCTTATTACTACAGACAGGCGGAACAAGCACTTCATTCCAATGCAGAATTACACCAGGTGCTACAGTTTATCTACACAGACTTGGACCTAGTGTTGAACAACCCCACTTTGAAATCGCGCGAAAAAATGCTAAAATACAAGAGGCTTTTAAATAGGTTACAATTTTTCCTCGCAAATCCAAACAACCACACGATTCCTGCTTTTGCTACTGTGAGACCACCGACCGCCCAACCTCCCTCTGTCCTAGAGGTGTTGCTCAAACAACAGAGGAAACGCAACAACACCACCAGAAGAGCTGTTAACCTATGAGGGGAGGGGGGATAAGGAATTTTTGGTACCTAAATGGGAATGAAATGGGTTGGTACACTCAAAACTCGATTACAGAGGCTGATAAGCCTACAAGGTTAAAAAAAATCAGTATACGTATACAATCTAAACTGTACAGGTACATCTGTTTCTTCATTATCCATATATATGTTATAGAGGCACTAAACATAGTATATAAGTGAATAAGGAACTTAAATCTAAGTTTGAGAGGGGCTTCTCTGTTGTTCATATGAACACTTATAGCATAAGAAATAAAATCACTGGTCTTAAGGAAGAATTAACCGATTGTAACATTGATATTATTCTATTCTCAGAAACTTGGTTAAATTCAAATGACTGCACAGAAATGTATATGTTTCCTAGGTACAATTTTTTCAGACTAGACAGAATCAGTATTTTTAGAGGGGGTGGCCTCTGTGCTCATGTAGATGAAGCTATATCGTGTACCAATGATAAATTCAGCTTTTTAAACCGAACTAACAATGATATTGAAATCCAATGGTTATATTCTACGGAGCCCTGGAGGTGACATGGTGATCTTTTTTTTTCTCACCTAATATGCAACACTTTTTCTAACCTTTGTTTTCCAGAGTTAACAAATATCCTGAGATATTTGTCATCTCAGGATAATGAATATCTCAAGATAACAAATATCCAGAGATAAACAATATCCCAAGATAGGAAATATCTAGAGAAAACAGATGGGCAGGGACTGAAGGTATACAGGGGGACTGGAGGTCGACAGGGGGATAGAGGTAGGCAGAGAACTGTAGGAGAACAGGGAACCAGAGTTAGATAGGGAAGTATAGGAAGACAGGGGGCTGAAGGTAGACAGGGCGACTGGAGGTAGACAGGGCACTGCAGGTAGACATAGGACTGAAGGAAGACATAGGACTGGAGGTAGACTGGGGGCCTGGAGGGAGCCAGGGGACTGGAGGTAGACAGGGGGACTAGAGGTAGACAGGGGGACTGGAGGTAGACAGGGGGATAGAGGTAGGCAGGGAACTGTAGGAGAACAGGGAACCAGAGTTAGATAGGGAACTGTAGGAAGACGGGGCTGGAGGTAGACATGCGCGACTGGAGATAGACAGAGGACTGCAGGTAGACATAGGACTGGAGGAAGACAGGGGACTGGAGGTAGACTGGGGGACTGGAGAGAGACAGGGGACTGCAGGTAGACAGGGAACTGTATGTAGGCAGGGGGGCTGGAGGTATAAAGGGGGACTGGAGGTAGACAGGGGGATGGAGGTAGACAGGGAACTGTAGGAGGACAGGGAACCAGAGTTAGACAGGGAACTGTAGGAAGACAGGGGGCTGGAGGTTGACAGCGGCGACTGGAGGTAGACAGGGGACTGCAGGTAGACATGGGGCTGGAGGAAGACAGGGGACTGCAGGAAGACTGGGGGACTGGAGGGAGACTGGAGGTAGACAGGGAACTGCAGGTAGGCAGGGGGACTGGAGGTAGATCAGGGGACTGAGGGGGGCTGGAGGTAGAGAGGGAACTGTAATAAGACAGGGGGCTGGAGGTAGACAGACGTCTTCTTTACCACACATAGCAATTATCCCTAGATATTCATCTCCAGATAATTTGTATCTCTGGATAATTGTTATCTCAGGATAATTGTTATCTAAAGATAACAAATATCCTTGGATAATTGTTATCTTTAGATAAATGATATCTAGAGATAACAAACATCCTGGGATAATCGCTATCCCCAGATAAAGAATATCTCTAGATAAAGAACATCCTGGGATAATTGTTATCTTCAGATAAATAATATCCCTATATTAAGAAAATCTCTAGATAACGAATATCCTGGCATAATCGTTATCTTGAGATAAATAATATATCCAGACATAAACATCTTGGGATAATCGTTATCCCTAGATAAGGAATATCTCTAGGATATTCGTTATCTTGAGATAAATGATATTCAGAGATCCTGGGAAAACCATTATCCCTAGATAAGGAATATCTCTAGATAACGAATATCATGGGATAGCCGTTATCCCCACATAAGAAATATCTCTGGATATTCATCATCTCTAGATAACCAACATTATCATCTTTAGATAACAAACATCTTGGGATAATTGTTATCTCAAGATAAATAATATCCAGAGATAACAAACATCCTGAGATAATCACTATCCCAAGATTTCTAGATCTATATCATGGGATAATCATTATCTCCAGATAAGGAATATCTCTAGATAATGAATACCATGGGATAACCGTTATCCCCACATAAGAAATCTGGATATTTATTATCTCTAGATAACAAACTTCCTTGGATGATCAAGGGTCAAAGCTATGATTGAGTGAGTGAGGCAGGGAGTGAGGTAAGGAGGTAGGGAGTTAGGGAAGGAGGGAGGGGGTGAGGGAAGGAGGGAAGGAGGCAGATAGGCAAGGAAACAGGGTGACAGGGAAGCAGGCAGGCATGCAGGCAGGCAGGCATGGAAAAGACAGAGAGGGGATGAGTAGAGGGAGGGAGGGAATGAGCGGAGAGAGGGAGGCAATGATTTAGTGAGTGAGGGAGAGATGAAGAGAGAAAGGGAGTGAGTCAGGAATGGAGGAAGGGAACAAGTGAGTCAGGGGAGGGACGGAGAAAGGGAGGTGAATTGAAATTAAGGGATTGGGTGGAGTGGATTGGAATGAAGTGGAGTGGTTGAGTTGAGTGGAGTGGAATGACTGAAGGTAAGTGCAGGTTAGTTGATCCCACTCACTGAATTCCAATTGAATTGAGTGGAATCAAGTAAGAAGAATGGAGTGGAGTGAGTTTTGAGTTTGATGGAGTGAACTGAGTCAAATCAGATTAATATGCATAAAAATAGGTCAAATTAGTTAATTGGGTCAAATTAAGTCAGATGGACCTAATATGAGCAAAGTGGGTCACATCAGGTGAAAATAGGTCAATTATATCAAATGAGGTCAAAGTAGGTCAAATTGTGACAAATTAGCTGAAAATAGGTCATATACACCAAGTGAGGTCAAAGTAGGTCAAATTATGACAAACTAGGTCAAGTTAGCGGAAAATAGATCAATTGGTGTAAATTGGGTCAAATTGTGTCAAACTAGGTCAAATTGGTCAAATTCTATCATGAGAAGGTAAAATTGGCCAAAATGGACTTACTAGGTCAAAGTAGGTCAAAAAAGACTATAATAGGTTCGAATCATCTATTTTGCACCCTTTTGACCTGATTTGACCTCATTGACCGATTTTCAGCAAATTTGACCTAGTTTGTCACAGTTTGACCTATTTTGACCTTATTTGCAATGATTGACCTATTTTCCTCACAATCTGACCTGTTTTGACCTAATTAACACAAGTTAGGCTAATTTGTCACCATTTGACCTACTTTGACCTAATTTGATGTAATTGACCTATCTTCAGCTGATTTGACCTCATCCAATGTGATTGACCTATTTTTTGGTGACTCAATCAAACTTGACCCAATATGACCTACATGTAACTATTTAGACCTTATTTGACCTAATTTAATGCAATTGACCCATTTTTGTGCAATATGACCTAATTAAACTAGTTTAACCTAATTTGACTTGATTTAATGCACTTGACCCATTTTCAACCTAATTTGATCCAACTTGACTGATAATGACCTATTTTGACCCATTTTGACTTCACCTGATGTGATTGACCCATTTTTGGCCACTTTGACCTAATAGGAACTAACTTGATGGAACTGACCTAATTTTAGCCAACCTGACTATATGTGACCTATTTTGACTAATTTTGACCTAATATGACTTCAGTTTATACAATTAACCCATATTTGGCCTTTTTTGATCCATATGACCTTGATTTAACCCACTTTGCTTCGCATAGGTCAATTATGACCATATTGACCTGATTTGACCCAGTTAACCTAATTTGGGCCACTTTTACCTAGTTTGATCTAGATTAACCCGTTTTGACCTAATATACCCAGCTTTGGTCACCTTTACCCAGTTTGACCTAGATCTATGGACCTGTTTTGACCTAATTAACTTATCTTAGGTTCGATCTGACATAATTTGGCTAAATCTTGGGCCAAAAGATAAATATTGACTCATATTGACCCAATTTACCAAACTGACTCTATTTGACCCACTCACTCCACCTCATTCACTCACTCACTCCTTCCCTCCTACCATCTTGTTATCCCTGACTCACTCCCTGCCTCCCTTCCTCTTCCTCACTCACTCTGTCAGTCCTTCACTGCTTTTTGCATTCCTTTCTTCCCCTCACTCATTCCCTTCCTCCCTCACTCCCTTCTTTATTTCCCTCCCTTTACTCACTCACTCACTCACTCACTCATTTATTCAGCCATTCACACATTCTGTCCCTCCCTCTACTCATTCCTCCAGTCATTCCCTCCTCTCATTCCCTCCTCTCATTCCCTCCACTCATTCCCTCCCTTCCTTCCTCCTATCCCCTCCTTCCCTCTCTTCCTCCCATCCAGTATCCCTGCATTTATTACTTCCAGGCTTAAAGGATGCCTGTCACAAGCATCAATAAGGAAATTGACAGACAGACAGCAGATTCTTTCCCTTGACAGCAAACTAGAATACAGTACTTGACAGACTGACAGCAGATTTTTACACTTGACAGCAAAGACCACATACACCTTAATAGTCTCTTTACTATATATGTGCAGAATCACTAAGGGACAGAGGCATGTCTACATGGTGGCACACGTCGGCTTCCGTACATATCCGGACATAGGACAGGTTGAGCTATAGGCTCAGGGACAGAGCTTGGACACTGGTGAGTGTATCATTGTTCCCACCTGTATGAACACTCATGTCAGCTGTGCAATGAAGAGGATCAAATGAACTTCTCTGGATTTAGTGTTAATAAATCACTTCACCCACTTGTAACGGTTCGTTGACAATTCCTTAATTTTTTGAGACACTTTCTGACAATGAAAACATCATTTTGAAGGTTTAGCTGCATTTTTAATTTCAACGTTGATTTAACATTTTTTGACATTTCTGTAGCTTTTTTTTCAAATTCTTTAATGTTTTAGGAGACTTTCTAAAAATGAAAACATCATTTTGAAGGTCTAGCTGTATTTTTAAGTTCAACGTTGATTTAATGTTTTTTTTTACATTGCTTCAACATTTTTTAACATTTCCTTAATGCTTTTTGACACTTTCTAAAAATCCAAACATCCCCTGCCTTCTTAACTTTGGATAATTGCTATCTCTGGATTTTCATTATCTTAGGATATTTGTCATCTCTGGATAATTATTATCTGGAGATATTCATTATCTGGAGATATTCATTATCTGGAGATATTCATTATCTGGAGATATTGATTATCTGGAGATATTGATTATCTGGAGATAATTGTTAACTCAGGAAAACAAAAAAAGTGTTGCATGTTATAAGAGAAAAAAAGTGAGGCCATGTCACTTCCAGATATATTGCTTATCTCTGGATGTTTGTTATCTCCAGATATAATTTATCTCAAGATATAGTTATCCCAGGATATTTGCTATCCTGAGATAATAATTATCCTGAAATATTCATTATCTGGAGATAACAAATATCTAGGGATAATTGTTATCTGTGGAAAAGGAAACATCATACCCTGTGTGCATCCCATTCTGTTTTCCCCACTCCCATGAAGTCAACCATCCCCTGTCCTCCCTGTCTACCTCTACTCCCTGCCTTCCACCACTCCCCTGCCTACCTGCAGTCCCTTGCAGTACCTGCAGTCCCGTCTACCTGCAGTCCCTGTCTACCTGCAGTCCCCTCTACCTGCAGTCCCCTGCCTACCTGCAGTCCCCTGTCTACCTGCAGTCCCCTGCCTACCTGCAGTCCCCTGTCTACCTGCAGTCCCCTGTCTACCTGCAGTCCCATCTACCTGCCGTCCCCTGTCTACCTGCAGTCCTCTGTCTACCCCAGTCCATTTTCTACCTGCAGTCCCCTGTCTACCTCCAGTTCCCTGTCTACCTCCAGTCCTCTGTTTACCCCAGTCCACTTTCTACCTGCAGTCCCCTGTCTACCTCCAGTTCCCTGTCTACCTCCAGTTCCCTGCCTACCTCCAGTCCTCTGTTTACCCCAGTCTACTTTCTACCTGCAGTCCCCTGTCTATCTCCAGTCCCCTGCCTATCTTTAGTTCCCTGCCTACCTCCAGTTCCCTGCCTACCTCCAGGTCCCTGCCTACCTCCAGTCTCCCTGCCTACCTCCAGTTCTATGACTACCGCCATTTCCCTGTCTACCGCCATTTCCCTGTCTACCGCCAGTTCCCTGTCTACAGCCAGTTACCTATCTACCGCCAGTTACCTGTCTACCCCCAGTTCCCTGCCTACCCCCAGTCCCCTGTCTACTTTCACCCGCTGGCCCCTTAGTCCATATTTTATGTCTAGAAATTTCTTATCTTTGGAGATTGGTTATTGCTGGATATTTGTTATCTTGAGATATTCCTTATCCGGAGATAACAATTATCTGGGGGTATTTGTTAACTCAGGAAAACAAACTTTAGGAAAAGTGTTGCAGTAGTTGAGAAAAAAAGATGACCATGGCACCTCCAGGGCTCCGTAATATTCTATAAGGCTCAAGTAAAAAAGTAATTATATGTAATGTTTACAGACCACCCTCAGGAAATTTAACTAATTTTTGTAATACAATACAAGCTTTGTTCCTACAAATTGATAATCTTGACTCCTATGAAATATGTCTTAGGTGACTTCAATGTCAATGTTATTGGAAACTCGAGGGAAAAAATTCAATTATATGAAACATTTGATAATTTCCACTTAAGTCAACTAGTAAACCAAGTAACTACAACATCTGGAACCAACACGTGTATCGACTTAATTTTCACAAATTGTACCGGTATTATAGCGTCTGGTCCGCTAAACATTCACTTATCTGACCACCTACCTGTATATGTATTAAAAGGCAACCAATATGTTAAACCTGGTTAAAGAAGTTTCTTAGGAAGATCCTATCGTAATTTTGATAAAGAAAAATATCTACTTGACTTGTCAAATGTCAACGGACGGTTACATGTGGTGAAGTGAATGTACACGGAATCCAGGGAAGTTCAGTTGATCCTTTTATTGCATAGCTGACATGAGTGTTTCATAAAGGTGGTAACAATGATAACACTCGCCAAGATCTAAGCTCTGCCTCTGATCCTATAGCTCAACCTGTCGTAGGTTCTAGGTATAGGTGTAAGGTGTAAGTTGGGAGAGATGACTGGGAGCTGCTCAAGCTGCCTTTTATATGAAAGACTTGAGCAGCTCACAGTGTTGTGAAATATTCTATACACGTGGCTCAATGGAATAGGGACACGTGTCATAGGGAGAGATTGCCACCTGTGTGTTAGTCATGTTGATGAGGATTGAGAGGAGATTGTGAACTATTCTCTCATTCCAAATATGGCACCACAGGTGGATCTCACTTCCTCCAGTTACACTGTGTATGCGTAGATAAGGTTGGAATGTTATTACATCCTTGTACCTTATGTCACAGAGTGTCATCGAGGAAGTGTGTTTGTGATGAGTAATGGATCCTGGTTCCTATTGAGGAATACAGGAGATTATTGAGTGTGGATCATGGGCAGAGCTCAGGTTTTATATGGCGAAGAATTTAGTAAATATGAAAAATAATTATAATACCCAGAATGGTCCATTGACAAATCCCCACATTCCTACTCGTCTCTGCACGAGTGTTAAGGGAGAAAAATTAGCAGAAAAACAAGGCTTTGCCAAGTCCATTGACAATTATGGGTATTATGGTACATATACAAGGTTTTTGTGGAAATCTGACGAGTTTACATAATATGCGGTATAATAAAAAACGCTTCTTTCTGGGTTTACAAGGATACGGTTCGTGTGGATCAAGTGACTTAATCTATGTACAGGTTATAAAGGTTACATGTTATATGCTTATAATGTGTGCGTATACCTGTTATTTTGAAAAGATGGGAATTTTCTTGGTCTGGTGGCAAGTTCTGTTTGGCGCATTGATATGCCAGAACTTGTCCATGTGAGAATTAACTGGGGTCGGTAATTCTTGGTACTGTGGGGTCAAAGATCAGCATAAGGGTGATGAATTTTTGGCTCCACACTACCAAGTTTATCTTGCAAAGTTAGTTACGAGGTGTAAATTAAGGTGGAGTAGTGTATAACAGGGATGCAAAATATTCATCAAATATATATGAATGGGGTAAATAAAAACTTATTGCTATGGATTGCTACTATGACTAAAACTCATAAATACATTTCATGGTTGAGCTTGAAAAACAATGGTGAAGGTGATGAACTTTATAGCGCCTAGAGTTAAACCAGGAGGCCATTTTGGTTTTTAGTCTCATAATGTTCATCAAAGGAGAGAAATCTTAAGCTAATATATACATTTGGCCTAAACAAAACAGGTTTTTTTGAAGAATCCAGTGAAAAGGATTTGACATACATAAAAAAGAAAAAAAAAAAAACTTTTACATTCACAGAAAACAAATGATACGTATAGGCATGGGGGTTGTTTACAATCGTATCTCAATGGTTGGGTAGTACAAGAATTGATTCTGTGAAAAGTCTATTTGTGTGTTCTGAAATGTCGATTAGGATGTATGCTATTTGGAGGTAGGTTTTGGTGTTCTTTGATGTTGAAGTTCTTAAACCTGCCTTCAGCTTTACGATGGTTCCTGGATCTGATGGGTCTGAATTTTGAGATGGTAATGTCCGAAAAGTCTAGGTATACTGATGCTAAGTCACCAGCAGTGGCCACATCTGATCCGTCCTCTGAGGTTGTGTCTGTCTCTGTGGTGGGGACAGGTCGAGCTGGCATGGGCTTCCACATGGTTCTGGGTGGGGACTGTTGCCTGTTGCCGCCTGGCTTAGGTTTATTGTCATAAGCGCAAGGGCACAGGAACCCATTTGGCTCATGGTAACACGGTATACAGAGTTTGGCAGCGGATGCCTGTCCATTGATGTGGCGGCAGTAATTATTGGCGTGCCTGTAGGTTGGGGGCATGGGTGTCCCAGGCCTACAAGCTGCCGACACATAGGTTCCCCTGGGTGTTAGATGGGGCCTCCTAGCTGGTTCCCTCCACTGGCTGGTGGAAGTTGCTGCTGGGGCTCGGGGTCCGCGGCTGGAGGGGTTGGATTTGGCTTGACCTCTTCCATGCTGCTTCTTCTTCCTGTCGCCTTCCTTGACGATGATAGCCCTGGCTTGTCCTTCTCCAGGGCTGGAGGGCCGACGGGTGGTAGGGCTGCCAGGTCTCCAGAGGAGGGGTCTGTAGGGAAGAGAGCCGTGAAAACAAACCATTAACAGAGGTGTGAAATCCTGCTTGGGTCAGCTGGTGGCCTTGTCAATACAGGATAACCAATAGGTGCTATGAATTTCAGCTGTTTGACACATAATATTAACTTGACAGAGCTCAATATGATTGCAAGAATAGAAAGCGGTAAGTGTAACTAAGCAAGCTTAGTTGGTTAATTTGTATCACACTGGGTGGCGGTACCGAGCTGTCGCTTCACCGTGCTGAACCTGATTATTCAGATAAAAATCCTGAAAAATATTTCGAATGGTGGCCTAAAGTTTTATGAAGGTGGTTGAAAAAAAGGTCTTGGAAAATTTCGAGTTGTGGTATTCTGTTATACGGTATGTTAACTGAATTTGAGGGTGGGGGTCGTGGATTTGATATAAATTTTGAGTTTTGATGCCTATAGCCTTGGTCCTATATAAGATATGGGTGCCGGCTATCTTATCAGTAGTTACGCAAGATGGAGATCGTCCAAGGCGTTCTCCATTTCCCTGACGGTCGCGCCCTGTTGATCACAGTGTTCATCAACGAGGACGGGACGTAAGTAATTTTGAATTGGTGGTTGTGTGAATTTGTTTTGGAAAATTTTGAATCAGAAATTTGTTACGGGCTTTTTGGTAATTTCAATTTTGGATTTGTTTTTGTAGGATACATCAGGTCACCTACCTACTGCTGGCGCCTCAGGTGCCGGCAGGGAACGGCTTTTAGGAAAGACGTGAGTAATCCCTTTTATCAAGAAGCTAGGTTGTTTGCACGTGTTGATGTTGTTGTTTTCAGTCTATGTATCGAGTCACGACGATCATGTGACTGAAACTAAAGGACATTTGCATATCACGAAGCTCTTTAAAAATGGCGACGCCGGGTCGCGACTGGCGCGAAAATTTTGTGCAGACGTTATGACTGCGTTTGTGGTTTGTGGAACGGCCTTGCGTCATCATTGATAAGATCCAGTGATGTGCAAAGTGAAGCAATAGCGGGATATTGCGATTTTGTGGGTATGGTTATGTGGTCGGTATGGGGCCCTATGGGGGGGGTCCTTGGGGGGTCACGGGGGGATCTCGCCGGATAGGAGGGGGATCCCCACATCAGCGTCTCAGGGCTATCCGGTCAGCACCTGCCATCCCCACATAAGGGTGGTGGTACCGTCCAGTGTTGTGGGCGCTGGGGACAGTCCATTATGGGAGGAACCTCGGGGGGGGGGTGGCCGGTGGAGGTCGATGAGGACGCTGAGCGTACCCAACGATCCCCACATCAGCCGAAACTAATGGTTTTAAAGTTTTAAAGAAAAACCTACCATCTATGGTGTTAATGGCCCTCTCAGCCAGTGTAGGGTCGAATAGGTATAGATCCTTGGGTGGTTGGGTTTCCCTGAGTTGTAGCAGGGCCATCTCTGCCGGAGTTGTCCCACTGGTGGAGGCTTTAGGGGCTTCCCGCCTGCTTAGGTCTTTTCTCCGTGTCAGAGGTGGCACTGGTTTGTAGCTGGCTGATAGTTCATATTCACTTGGTGTGAGTTGGAAATCGGGCTGGTTTTCCTGTACAATGGCCAGGGTGACCGTGTGGGGTCTCGATCTGAGGATGATTGTGAGGGGGATCCGCCAGAGCAAAGGGCAACTGGGGTATCTCTCCAGCCTCACCGTCCTCAGTCTTCCACCAATGATCATTCCGACGTCCGACTTCCAATGCGCATCAAGATGACGGGCTAGGGGGAAAGTTAACCTGGGTGGTGCTAGTTTGGGTGCCAAGATGGATGCTGGCCAAAGGTTCCTTCTATACACCATTAATCCCACTGGAAAGGCATATGTGTGCCCTCCAGAGTGTATCTTCAGCACGAATCTTGGTGTTCCGGGGGCGGAGTCCTGTCTGCCGTAGGGCCAATGCCTAAGACAGCGTCTCCCCGCCGCCTTGATGAACAGCAAGCTGAGGATGATGCCTAGGAAGGCGATCATGGAGTCATACCTTCCTGGCATCTGAATCCAGTCAGGTGTAGTGATCTCCTGGGGTGTGGTCCGCGTGGGCCAATTTTGGTTGGTATTTTTGAACATCTCTTTAAGCTTATTCCAAGATGCTGCGTCAGCCATCGTTGCTCGACTGTGAATGGTCACTAATTGGGCTAAGTATACCACGCGCATGTGTATGCGACACGTGATCAGGCAGCACAAGATGGCGATGGCTGGCGACAACAGGTGTAACCAAGGGGAAAACTCCAGGTGATATCCTAGATGTATGAGTGAGTTGGTGCTCAGGATGGATGATTTGTCATGAATATTGGTGGCAGCGCCTTTTAAGTGTAAAATGTCCTTGAATAGGGGTAGGAATTTTTGGTTGTGAAGGCGCTTTAGGCACTGGAAATTTGGTAGGTCTAGGTGGGTCGGAGTGGTTGCTATGGTTACTCCTGATATGTTGTTTGGCGGGTTACCAAAATGCTGCCATAGAGGTAAGTTGAAGGGCACTTTGGCGATAGGTTCTAAAGTAAAGTTTTGGGCGCAGGACACGTCTGAATTAATCATTATCATGCCTCTGTTTTTAAGTGAGCAGAGGCATGGTACTGAAATAATAGAGTAGGCTGCATTTTTGATCTCAATTTGGCCTGAGTTTGAGCATTGCATTATTGAAGGTGAAAAGCTAGTGATGAGCAAGTAGGAGCTCTGGGAGATGGGCTTAGCAATGTTGGGAATTTGTGCTGTCATGTGGACCCGAAAATTGCAGGTGTTATGTACAGCGTTGGGTAGGTCTAAAAATAAGGATAAGCTGCAGGTGGGGTGCCTAGGAGATAACATGGGCAGGGGCAGGTTGCATGTTATGAAAACATTTACATCACAAAGATCTAAGTCAGAGTGATCCAGTTCAATGTAGTGTGACTGGGACGCAGACATGGCTATATAATTAGGCAATGGCTGTACTCGTGTAAACCCAGTAGTGTTTACATTGGTGATATCAAATGGGACTGGGAAAGCCGCCGCTCTATATATGGAGTAGATATTGTCCCCCAGTCCTATGGGTATAGGCACTGTGATGTAAAGTTTGTTTTGGTCCTGCCAGTGCACATGCACTCTCCTCTGGTAGTAGAAACCGGTGGGTACGTTTAGAATTTTGATACCATTGTTGGATTCATACAAAGAGCTTGATAGATTATTAAGTCCATCTTCCATGACTTTATGTGGAATTAATTTTGGAGGTAGCTCGCCTTCCATTAGAGTGGTTAGTGAGTCCAGTAGTAAATCATTTTGCAGATTCATTAGCGCTTCAATTTGAGAGTTAGCAGCGGTAAATAACATCGAATGATAGGTGTCCTGTCTGCTCTGTTGTTCCAGGTTGAATAAGATGTTTGATACATTCTTAGTTAACAGTTGGAGGTTGGAGCTGAGCAGGGCCAGGGCGTCATCCGTATCATTTTGCATGCTGGAGAAAATACTCAAAGATTGATAATTAAATTCAGAAATGTTCAAGAGAAAATGTGTGGCTAATTCTACCACGTGCATTTTGGTGGCTAGAGTTTTCTCTAAGTCGGACATTTCGGAATTCAACAAGTCTACTTCAGGTTGCGTGCTCAAGCCAATTGATGCTCTTAAAATATCACCTATGATTTGTCCTGGGGTGCCTCTGGGTGACCTAGTTTGGGGATGTTCCAAAAATTTTATTAATAGGGCTAAAGATTTTTGAGATTTTTGGTAGAGATTTGCCAAAATTAGGTCTAAAGTTTGGGCGGTTTCCAAGATTGGGGCATTTTTGCTGATTAGGGAGGTTAATTTGTCCGGTCGCTGCAAGGATTGATTGAAGGATAGGTCTAAAGTGAAAACTAATGGGTAATCCATATATCCTGAGATCATTTTCTGGGGTATTTTGGTGAATAAAACACCATAGTTTGGCCTGAAGATGGTTTCCTCTTTGGTTACAAAATCCTGTGCTCCTGACTGGTGGGTCTGGGTGCATAAGATTAGGAGGAGTGCTGCCAAGGAGGCTGCTGTCCTAAAAATAGAAATTTAGATAGGCTTGTGAGAGATCGATCATATGAGACTGAGATAGGACTGTTGTCTGGGGTGAGTCGGGTGTTCTAAGGGTGGGGTTGGGGGGGGGGGTTGGCTTTGTGTGAGGTATGTTTGTGTAGATTGGGCGGTGGTCGTCCTATACGTGTTTGGGTGTGTTCTTAGTTCAGTGTAGTGTGAATGTGGCGCTTCTGGGCGTGTTTATTTAAAAGGTTATCAGTTTGCTAGGCTGATGCCTTAACTAGCAATGATGTCTCCATCTCAGTCATGTAAAAAGGGTCGTGAGAAGAGAAAAGGGAAATGAATTTGAGGGGAGTAATTGATTTTTCACGTCGTGAATGTGTAAAAGGGGGGGGGGGTAGAATGGGTCAATTTAGGGTTGATAGATTTAACTGTATAAGTGGGAGTATCTAGCCATTTCAAACGCTGCCAGCTGAGTCTGAAGATTTGTTGATTGGATTATGACATTGTATCTGCCGATACATGTTTCATATCTTGGTAGCTCTTTAAGTGGTTTCTCTGAGGTAATCAGAGTCCTGGCACATAGGAGTGCTATATAGCTTGATGTTTCCTCACTGAATCTGTCCCACAATGGGACTGTGGGGAAATCTTTGCATAGATCGAATATCATGGCCTTGGTGGCCGACAATATAATTGGGTCTTGTAGGGTGAGCTCTTTTTGAACTGTTTTGTTGTTTAGTTATACACCTAAGTTGTCGCTGGATATACGTTTGATCATGTCTTTGTGCTCCATGATAGTTATTCTGATCTCGAACAGATCCATGGCCTTACTTTTGATGCCGTTTGGGCCTAAAAGACTGTGGATGGTCCACCCTGAGTTGGCTCCATGTCTAATCTCTGGGGCTCTAAGGCTGTTGTGAATAATAAGAGAAAAATTTTGATAGGTTCGTTTTTGGACTAAGATAGATGAAGGGGCTGGTGGGGGGTATTGTCAGGAGGTTGATAAATAAGGTTGTGAAAAGTCAGACTGCCATACATGGTTTTGAAAAAGGACTGCAAATTCAACTATTGCATTTTACAAAGCACTCTGGGCGCACACTACCATTGGCATGTAATGGGTATCTGGGCAACATGATGGTAGATTCCATCATTGTCATGCTAGAACGATTGATGACGCTACTAATGGACACATAAGACCGATCCTACCTGGGCTTGTTGCATGGCAGTCCCGACACTTGGGTCCTGTGATCTCCGGATGCTTGCTCCTTGGTGGCTGGGTGTGGTGAGTTTGGTTATTGTTTTGGAAGTGGATAAGATGGGGGTGGTGTGAGGCTTATAAGCATTTCATGAGGTTGGCTAATTCCTCATTACATGCCTCCCGATGAGGTATGTCTCACCCATATATGGCACGGGGCCTAGCTATTGGTTGGTTTGCATACACTCGTACGTCGTGATATGCAAATATTGGTGGGCCTTCTAGAGGGGCGTGGATGATCATTGGGTGATCTGAATATTGTAGTTATAATGGGGGGTTGATGGTTGTGGTGCTGAGATTAGTCAGCTTGTGGGGGTGCACTTGTTCCTGTTATGATAACACAGCAGGGAACTGTGCTGAATTATTTGAATAAGTGTCTCACCAAACATTCCAGTACCGATGGTAAACAGAGGCATAAACACGGATCAGGATGTCTAGGTGCTGCTCTCCTACAATAGGTGGTCATTTGGTAATACTTTAAGGTATAGAGGAGCCCTGGGCTTGTAACAAACCGGCGCATGCGTGTTCTTAAATTAGGATTCACGAACCGAGAATACGCTGTGACCTTGGGTAATTTATGTGGCGTGCCAACCTTAATCAATCATTATATGACTGTCTGAGTCTCAAATCCTAGATAAGATTCTTGACAATGTCCCATCAGTAGAAGTAAGCCAGAAGGCTTTTGGGGTGTTGTGTAGAAATTGTGACGTTAAAGGTAACTGGTATGTGGTTTGGATAATAAGATGAAAAAAAAAATAAAAAAAATATAGAATTGTGGGGGAAAAAAATCACTGCATGAAATAACACGTGGCCAAAATTGCCACGGGTTTGGGTGAAGGTAGGGGGGGTATGTGTAAATGTGGGGGGGGGGGGTTGTGGTGGGTGTCTTGGGGTCAAAAGGAGGAAAAAAAAAAAATTGTGTGTTTTCTGAAAATCTATTTTTTTTTTCTTTTGTGGACTTTTTCCTTGTCTTCTTCTTTGGGGAAGGGGCAAAGGTGACAAGTCCTTTCTTTGCAGGTCGTCCTCTTTTCTTTTTGACTGCGGGGGATTCTGGTTCACCAATATGGGTGGAATCTAGATCAGGGTCATACAAGGTGTTGATTGGCCCAGACTGCAGTCTTTTGATTACAGCCTTGGCGCTAGCCTTGGTGATTGGTCTCCTTAATCTGGATACATGTACTTTACCATCTTGAAGCCTTTTTAATTTTGCAGTTACTGGTGAAGTCATTTTCATTATGATGTATGGTCCACTATAGCTGGGCTGCAGCTTTTTGCTCGTTTGTTTTACCAACAGGTTAGGTATGTGTAAATACACAAGCTGGCCTGTGTTGTAGGTGCATGGGGAAGCAGTGGCGTCAAATCTGGCTTTCATCTTTTTATGGTGTTTGACCATGCTCTCAGCTGCCTTAAGTTGGATGTCATCTCTTAAGCTGAGTAAGGTGGTGACCAACTTTTCCTTGTCTTTGATCTCTTCAGTTTGTTTGACCAATGACAGGGAGGACTCAGTTGGGAGATGTGATTGCTTTCCAAACACCAAAAGATTGGGTGAGTATCCTAACACGCTGCATACGGTGTTGTTTATGCTGAATGCTATAGCCTGTAGGAAGGTCGACCAATGTTTCTGTGATTTGGAGACAAAGGCTTTGAGTGAAGATTCTATTGTTTGATGTTGACGCTCACATAGACCTTGTGATTTTGACCAATGTGCACTCCCTGTCACATGTTTGATGCCGAATTTATCACAAAAAGATGTGAAATATTTGGACACATACTGTTTTGCGTTATCTGTGTTCAGGACTGACGGGGTTCCAAAAACACAGATAACCCTTTGGAAAAATCCTAGCGCTACTTCGGCGCTGGTGTTATCCTTTGTGGACCAAACAGTGATGTGCCTGGTAGCATGATCTGTGACAACATGGATAAATGAGGATCCATCCACAGCAGGTGTGAAAGGACCGATGGTGTCCATGGTGAGGTGAGTGTAGGCTGTTAAAACAGGGTCTCTCAGGGTCATTGGGGTTCTCAGGGGTTTAGGTCTTTTTTTTGTTGTGAGACATGTGTGGCAAGTGCCACAGTAGTCAAAAACATGTTTGAACATGGAACGCCAATAATACCTGGATCTGATTGCTGCATACGTTTTAGTGGGACCAAGGTGTCCTCCTAATGGTGAGTGAGTGAGTGAGTAATGGTTGTTTAACGCCAAGCCGACAGCTAAGGTCATATTCATGGCGGAAAAAGTACATTAGACATCACGTCACAAAGGAATACATGTGCCTGTGCCCGTGCATATGGACACCAGACACATGTAAGAAAGAGGGGACAGGAAAGAGGAGATTCAAGGAACGAATATGTGCCAGTGGCCGCGCATATGGACACCACCCACACTCAGAGAGGATAGAAAAGCAAGACATAGACCCCTTTTAAAGATGGCCTGGGGCTGGGGAGGCCCGTCCTCCTAATGGTGAGCAGTGTGTGGCCTCAATTAGTGATTCTGCCCATTTTTCTGGCATCACTATTTGTAGTGTAGGCTCCAAACTGTCTCCATAGGTTGATTTGGTGATCCTGAATAAAACTTCGTCTAAAATCATGAACTGGTCATGGTTTAGCAGTATCTGTTTACTAAGGCTTGGGTCCTCTGGTAATTCACCCTTATTGATGTATGACAGCATGGAGTTTGAGAAAACATCCTCCTGCTGTGCCTGTATCAGTGTCTCCCTGGATGGTGTTAGGGAGTGGTGTTTGCATCTATAGCTGGCTTATCGCTCGTTCAGCCATGGGTATCACTTTGTGTGATAACTTAGCCCTTCTGGTATTAGCTAATTTCACTGATACTCTGGGTGACCTAGATTTAGGTGGTCTGCCCCTTAATTTGGTCTTGGTGTCCTTGACCTTAGGGGGGCGGGTCTGTTTACTTCTGGTTGATTTGCTGGGCTGAGGGGGTGTGACTGGGTCTGGTAACTTGGCTTTAGATCGAGTTAGAATGCACAGCTCGGGCACGGTTTGATTGGAGCTGAGTTTTTCTCTTTCAGAGCTACCTTTCTTGGCAATCACACCCTTTGGCTTCTTGGAAGTGCTACCCCAAATCTGTCCTCCTTTTAGTATGGACCTAGGTGGTCCCATGAGGACTGGATTTTTGGGAATTGGGTCGTTTGATTTGAAGACTTTGGTCATGGTAATGTCAGAGAATCTGACTGATTTAGGAGGGAGTATTATTCTACCTTGAGACCTGATGGGAATTGGATCATCAGAGCTGGGCGGGTATTTCCTTCTGGAAAGGAAGTCTGCCACAATGTTGGCTCTGCCTTGCAGGTATCTGACTTCAAAGTCGTAGGACATGACTGTGTCGACCCACCTGGCTAACCTTCCATTGGTTATGTTTTCCTTTTTGTTGAAAAGGGAAACCAGGGCGGTGTGGTCCGAGTATACTTTGAAGTGAGTTCCATCCACATAATGGTGGAACTTTTTGACTGCAAAAACTATTCCTAACAGTTCTTTGTCAGTTATCCCATACCTAGACTCTTGAGGTGTCAAGCCTCTCCCTGCAAATTCAATCGGTCTATAGAAACCATGGTCGTCTACTTGAGTGATTACAGCTCCTAGGCTGTAGTTGCTCGAGTCAGTAAAAATGACAAAAGGTCTATTATAGTCCGGGAATTTCAGCACAGCTTCAGTACAGATAGCAGCTTTAATTTTCTCAAAGGCTCTCTGGCACTCAGTGGTCCATTTAAAGGTGCTTTTTGTCGCCTCATAAAGGGGCTTCATGACATGAGCGAAACCTCTGATGAACCTTTTGTAAAACTGCGCCATACCGTTGAAACATCTAAGATCATGGATGTTTCTAGGTGGAGGGAAGGTTTTGACAGGTCCTATTTTGTCCGGGGATGGTGACAAGCCATGCTGGTCTACATTGAAACCCAAAATTCCATTTTGGTAGTTCCAAATTCGCACTTTTCTGATTTCAGTTTGATGTTACCTCTGATAAAAAGTTTTAAAACCTCGTCCAGATCTTGTAAGTGCCTTTCCCACGTGGGGCTGTAAATGGCTACATCATCTACATATGCTACAGCATTTTTATACTTGCATTTCATGAGAAGTTGCTCCATTACATTCATGAAGGATAGGCCTGAAGTTTTGAGTCCCATAGGGAGAACTTTTGCCATGTATCTCGTGCCATTGGCGGAGAAGGTGGTAAGTGGCCTAGATTCTTCTGCTAGGGGAATCTGGTGGTAGGCGCTGTAGACATCCAATTTGGAAAAATACTTGGCGCCTGTTCTGCCTATCTGCTGCATGAGGTCGTCAGCTCTGGGGAATGAGTAAGAGAAAGTTTTTAAATTCTCATTTACCCATCTGTAGTCAACTACAATTCTCCAACCAGAGGCTACTGACCTGTCACCTTGTGGTTTTGGCACTAAAAAGGCGGGTGAGTTCCACTCACAGGGTTTGGTACACTCTTCTATTATCCCCTGTTCTAAATGTTTTTTCAGGAGTTCCCTTTGAAAAATTTCTTTGTGAGGGGACATCCTATACGACCGTCTGTTGCAGGGTTTGAAGTCTGGCTTTAATTCCAGCTTGACTTCATTTTCTACATTGAGACCTATGGCGCTTTCGTTTAGGACAAAGGCTTGCCTATTGGCCTCAACAATGTTTTTGATCTGCTGTCTTTGAATTTCAGAGAGTTTTTCACAGATTTTGTACTTCAAAGGTTCGTTCCCTTTGGGGAGTTGGTCCATGGGATCCTCTCCACAATTGATTGGGAATAAGTCCTTTTCTGTTGTTACACTGTTGAGTGAATGGGCGCTATTGAGTGCACCAATGGGTATGGCCTTTTTGATATTGAAAAGCTTAAATACACCGAGGTTCATGTGTCTTTTTATCTTGATGGGGAAGTCATTTGGGTTGGCTACCGTTACTGGTACTATCTTAAGGTCTGATCTAGGTTTAACTATGGCGCGCTTAATGAGTACCGGTAGGGTAGACCCTGAGTTTTCAGTCAATCCAGTTTTTCCCACAATCTTGCTATTCCCTATCACAACCGCGTTGAAAGTGGCTTCAGTGTTTGGTGGGATATCAACATTTTTGTTTGCCCTGATGTAATTGGGCGATGGGGGAGTTGGTCCAAAGGAAATTTTGGCTTTGTATTTGGTCATGAAATTTACTCCTAAAATTAGGGGATGGTTCAGTTCAGGTACCACATGGAATCTGGATCTGAATTCATGGCCACCAATGAGGAAAGTTACAGTCATGGAGTGATTTACTTGGATGGGGGTTTTATCAGCCAATAAAACTGTTAGTCGCGCGCGTCTCCCGTGTCTAAAATTTGGTGTGCTTGCGATTTTGTCAGCCATTTTTTGGCTAATAAAGGAAAGTGAGGCGCCTGAGTCAACAAGAGCTCTATACAAGTGGTTATTTATGTCTACAGAAACTGCACCTTTGGTTAATTCTGTATCAACGTAAATGGCCTAACCTTGCTGCCCATACTGCTCAGATTTGATTCTCAGTTTCAGGATTGAGGTCCTTTGGCTCTGGTCCTCGTACTCGTCCTCGTCATCACTGGAGTCTGAAGTCTCATTGGTATTCAAGAAGTTGGTATAATCCGAACTGGATGATTGGGAGTCTACTGAATTCATTTGTGCATCAGCATCTCGAGAAGTGTCCTTGGATAATTCGATGGTCGTGGTCCGGTTGGGGTCGGGGTCACTAGGTGCTTGAGTGCCTTCCCCTAATCCCTATTCATCTTGTGTGTTGTTGGGGCTGTCATTGTCTGCCTCAGACTGAGATCCTGAATGGCTCCTGGAGTAATTCCTGCCTGGGGTTGGATCTCTGGACTTCTTTAATGACTGTTGTACCCAATTGTCTGGGATGGTGAAGTCAGCTGGGACCATGAAGGAGACATTTTTATTGTTGTTTGGCTGTCCAGCAACTGTTATGAAGACGAAACTTTTGTTGCTATCAGAGGATCTTGATCTTTGTTCTGATCTATCTTTTGACCTATCTCTTCCTGGGGACTTATAGTCGGATCTATTTTTGGAATTAGATCTGTAGTCCTTTGGATTGGATCTGTCTGAAGATTTGGACCTTCCTCTGTAGCCGTTTTTGAATTTATTTTCATACTGTTTGTTGTAATTACTACTGGGCAGTCTGTCTTCTTTCTTGTGGTCGCGCTGATATTTATCCTTTCTGGATCTGTCGTCGTTCTTGTTGTAGCCTACAGCACATAACTCTGCTGAGCTGTTCTGAGCAATTTTTATGGCTTCGAGGTTTAGTTCTTGATTTATGGCCAATTGTTCAGCTTCCAGCAAGGTTTTTGGAGATTTGGCTACAACAACATTTTTCAGCTCGGGTCTGAGGCCATTTACAAGGTAGTCCACTTGTGAGGCCTCGTCCAGGCTGCTGTTGGACAACAACATGGTCATGTCTGCTAGGTAGTCCTCAGTGGTTTCATTTGGCTTTTGCTTCCTGGCTCTGTATCCTTTGAGGATGGTGCTGAGGTCGGGAGTGCCAAACCTCGCCAAGAAAGCTTCATAGACGGCGTCATTGTTTTGCATGATGGGCTTGTCCATTATATTGCTGAAAAACCACTGAGCTGCCCTTCCTTTGAGAAAGGTGTACAGGCAAGTTGCATGTAGGTCGGGCCTCTTGGCGTGCACATTCCTTATGAAGAATTTAAATTCAGTCAGAAATTTTGCTGCAGACCTGTAGGGCGTTGGTTTGTCAAAGGGTTCAGGCTTATTGAATGATCCTAGCTGGGCAGATGTGAGCTTGTCGCTGTCAATTCTACTAGGGGGAAATCTGGTATACTCAGCGCCATGGTATCCTCCCTGGTGCACTACCGGTGTGGAGTGTGCTATATGATCAAACCTAGGAGGATATGGTAGTCCAGAATGGTTGCTTGTGTGTCCTTGGGGACTGTAAACACCATTAACCACATGGCCACTGTGTTGATTTGGATTAGGCGCTGTGTTACAAGACGTTGTCGCCCCCTGGTGGGTGTTTGGTGCACCAGCTGTTGGAGATTGGTGCAGTGCATGTGATGCTGTGTATTGATTGTCTTTGAAGGCATGTTTTGGGCTCATACCTGCTCCTGTCATGTCGTTGTGGCTGGTGCTGTAGTCAGGTGCCGTGGGGTAAGG
This sequence comes from Acholoe squamosa, assembly GCA_949317995.1. Classification (NCBI taxonomy): domain Eukaryota; kingdom Metazoa; phylum Annelida; class Polychaeta; order Phyllodocida; family Polynoidae; genus Acholoe; species Acholoe squamosa. The sequence continues at coordinate 18,875,378 of OX439051.1, forward strand.
TGGAGTGGATTGTGCCTGTCCTTAATTACCTTGGGCGCCGGTGGCGGTTTGGTTGGAATTGGTGGCGTCGGTACCGTTTGAATGGCTTTGAATGGCCCTCATTAGGTCAAGCCTCATTGAGTCCATGTTTTTGCTGAGCTGGTCAGTCATTTGATATGTGAAATCCTCGGATCTTCTGAGAACTTTCATATTGCTCTGTTCTGCCTGCCTGAAATTGTGGGCGGTGTTGCTTTCCATATGCTCCTTCCAACGTTCCATGTCATCTAACCTGAGGTGTACTCTAGCCAATTGGTCTGAGTGTTCCTGTCCATGATTTTTAATTTCAGTGGATAGGGTGCTCACATGCTTGGCCAGTAGCTCAGAGAGAGATTCGCTGACGGCGCTTGTACAGTCTCTGACAAGACTTCTTCTCATGTCCTCCTGGTCATACTGAGGGGGGTGACCTCTGGACATTGCCATGTTGGGTCGGCGGGGAAAGGTCACTTCAGTATTTTCTCCAGGTGAATTGATGAGGAGAGGTGAGTTGTAAGGCGTCCTATTGCCTCTGTTGAGTAGCGGGGTTGTAGCTACGAGGTGAGACCTACTTGTAGCTCCGTCCACACTTCTCAGTAGTCTGTAACCAGTGGGGGTTCTTCTTCTAAGAGGTGAATTTGATTGGGCCCTCCTTCTAAATCTAGAGCCTTGTCTTGGTGGTGAGTCCACTGACCTGGTTCTAAGTGGCTGTGTAGGTGTGTACACAGGTGGGGGGTACAGGTCCTCCTCTTCAGAAGTGGATTGGTATCGGTTTGGCTGGGTAACGGTAGGGTCAAGCCACTCGTCCAATAGTCTATTAATGTTGAGTGAGAAGTTTGGATTGTCTCCTACCGGGTGTCCAGAGTCGTTATTGGAAACCCTGCCTACACCGTTTTCATAGGCTGCTCTCCACCTAGAAACTGCTGATCCGATTCTGTCTCTCCAGTAATCAGCGTCTAGGGAAGCGTCAGAGTCTGTGTCTACAACCACTGGCTCCTCACAAACTGGTGGTTTATGTGAAGTTACACTTGGGTCAGTTTGTGCTGCAGATGCAGCTGCACTAGGTGTTGTGGGTTGTGGGGGAGTTATGTCCTGGAGGGCGGCTTGAAGCTCTGGTGTTCTGTCCTCCAGGTGTGGGTCGAGGTACAGGTGGCTTTGTGTATTGTCCACAGGTGCCTCAGAGGTTGGGCTAGTTATACCAGAAAGTCTTAGTGGCGGTGAATTTACTTGTGAGTAACCAGGTAAGGTGATGTCTAATCCTGGTGCTGGTAGTGATACTGGGGTACTGGTGTGTGCTCCAGTGTTGTGATCCACTGTTGTGGAGGAAAATTGTTCAATACCGGTACTCACAGGTTGTAAATGGACGGTTACATGTGGTGAAGTGAATGTACACGGAATCAAGGGAAGTTCAGTTGATCCTTTTATTGCATAGCTGACATGAGTGTTTCATAAAGGTGGTAACAATGATAACACTCGCCAAGATCTAAGCTCTGCCTCTGATCCTATAGCTCAACCTGTCGTAGGTTCTAGGTATAGGTGTAAGGTGTAAGTTGGGAGAGATGACTGGGAGCTGCTCAAGCTGCCTTTTATATGAAAGACTTGAGCAGCTCACAGTGTTGTGAAATATTCTATACACGTGGCTCAATGGAATAGGGACACGTGTCATAGGGAGAGATTGCCACCTGTGTGTTAGTCATGTTGATGAGGATTGAGAGGAGATTGTGAAATATTCTCTTATTCCAAATATGGCACCACAGGTGGATCGCACTTCCTCCAGTTACACTGTGTATGCGTAGATAAGGTTGGAATGTTATTACATCCTTGTACCTTATGTCACAGAGTGTCATCGAGGAAGTGTGTTTGTGATGAGTAATGGATCCTGGTTCCTATTGAGGAATACAGGAGATTATTGAGTGTGGATCATGGGCAGAGCTCAGGTTTTATATGGCGAAGAATTTAGTAAATATGAAAAATAATTATAATACCCAGAATGGTCCATTGACACAAACTATGATTGGACATATTTTGAAAACTGTAGCAACCCTACAGAATGCTGGAATATTCTGGTAAATCAATTGAAATATATGCTCTATGTACAATACCCAGTTAGGAACTTCAAATTAATGAACAAATCGAATCCATAGATGACTAATGAACTTATTGAACGTATTAATGATAAAAATGTACTGTTACGCCTAGCGAGACGGAATATGGATATCATCTCTTGGCACCATGCCAGGGTACATAGAAACAATGTAAATCAAGAGGTTGAGCAAGCCAAGGAGGATTATTATAGTAATTTGTCAGAAGTTTATAAAAAAGATTCTAAAAAAGATTTGGACTACTATGAAAGAAGTTTTACCTACAAAAAAGGGGAAAACTAAGACAATAAATTTAGTAAATGACATGGGTCAAACCATCTCACTAGAGGACACATCCTCATATATTAATGAATTCTTTGCTGACATAAGACCTCAACTTGCTAGACTTCATGATGTTGAGTTTCAGTTTGCAGGGCTAAGATGTCACACGGACATGCTTGATATGACATTTACTAATGAAGAAATTATTAAGTGTTTAAAGGATATTGATGTATCAAAATCATCCTCTATAGAATACTTACCCACTAATATATTCAAATTGGCTGTCACAAAGTATCCTGAGAAATTTATCCAAATTATAAACCTTATTACACTTACAGGAGTTATACCAGATAGCTGGAAAATTGCTACAGTCACCCCCCTTCCCAAAGGTGGCGATCCTTCAGATGTATCAAACCTGAGACCAATTAGTGTACTACCTGTACCTGGTAAGATACTTGAACGTCTTATCCACACAAAAATTAGTTCCCACCTTGAGAAATATAATATATTATCGAAATTTCAAGGAGGATATCAAAAAAACGTATTAACTCTTGATACTATATCAGTACTTGTGGATGATATATTAAGAAATAGAAATCAAAATAATATCACTCTAGCTGCTTTTATAGATATCAAAAAAGCATTTGACTTAGTAAATCATAATATCTTATTAGCCAAATCAGAACAGTATGGCGTAAGAAATAGAAATTTGACGCTGATAGAAAATTACCTATCCAGAAGACAACAGTGTTCAATTGCTAACCATGTAAGATCTGAGTGTAAAAACTTAAAATGTGGAGTACCACAAGGGTCAATTTTAGGTCCTTTGTTTTTTCTACTATATATTAATGACTGTATCTCGGTGAATGACAATCATAAAACCATGTTGTATGCAGAGGATTCAGTCTTATATGTTTCAGGCAAAAACATAGACCATCTACAAACGCAATTAGAAACTGCTTTGAATAAATTTTATTTATGGGCGTCTAGTAACAAACTGACAATGAATGTAAATAAAACAAAAATTATGACCTTTGCCTCATCTGTAGGACTGAAAAATCTGAGAAAACCAAACATTGTTATTAACAATAAAGCTTTAATGAATGTATCCTCATATAAATACCTGGGAGTCACAATGGACCCTGAACTAAAGTTTAATATGTATCTACGTACTGTGATTAATAATGTAAGATATAAATCACTGATACTATATAAAACAAGTAAATACATGACCCACGAAACTAGATTGAGAATGTATAAGATGCATATCTTACCAATAATTGACTACTGTGATATTCTGTATGCTTCATCTAAAGCTGATCATTTACAGGAACTACAGCGTATACAAAGCAAATGTCTAAACACATGTTTTGATTTCCACTTATTAACTCCTACTGATCTTGTGCATGAAAATGCCAAACTACCTATGTTGAATTCTAGGAGAAATTATCATATTGAAGTACTAGCCCATAAGAGATCATGTAATAAGGACTTTATTGAAATGAATGAAAGAGAAAGTCGTCTTGCTGCTGCACCAGTATTAAAATACCTGAAAATAAATAACAAATCATATTAAACCTGACCAGAAGTCAAATGTGCTCAAACCTGGAACAGATTATCTACTGAAACTAGAAATATCAGAGACAGGGACAAATTTAAACTTATTTGTAAAAAAGAAATGCAAGAAATCAACTAACAATATGATAATATGTATAGCCCCAGTAAGGCAAATTACCTCTGTATATTTTTATATTGTTGGTATTGTTTAGGGATGGGGGGTATGTTATTTCGACAAATTTAAAGTAAAGAATAATGCTGCTGTTCTTAATAGATGTATAATTTATTATCAGATAATCTAATAAATGGTATATATATTCTTTTTATGGCTTGGCCTACACAACAACCTATGGATGACGGTCAGTCATTAACTTGTTAGCCATTCAGTTCAAGTTTCCACACACTTTCATTTATATATACCTTGATGTATGAAAATACATTTATCATCGATACAGAGCCATCTATACATGGAAACTTAGTTTTATGTACATCTTATAAAATGGACTGAATTCATTATGGCTAATAAAAAGTTTAAACTTGTTGAAAAAAAAAAGCTCTTGAAACTGAAACCGAACGGCGACGCACTGGACAATGTCTTCGGTGAACAACTTGGCTCAGTCGCTCTTCAAGGATGTCCAAATCTCCATCGGAGGTTTCAAAGTGTCAAATCTGTGTCTGGTCTGGTCTGTGTAAAAAAACACTGAGACCTACCCCTACAGAACTGCGACACTGCATACAAACTCAAGATCCACAAAGCTAAGCTCTACGTGATTCGAGCGATCATAGCTAATGCTGTGGTGGAAACGCACAAAAAGGCTGTGATAGAACAGGGTCCCTTCGACTACCCAGTCAACAGAGTGGAGGTGACGAGCTACGCCATCCCTGCAGGCAACAGAGATCATACCTACACACACTCCAACACAGGTCAACTGCCCAAGTCCATGATGATTTGTTTCCTGGACCACGACACCTTCAACGGAACCCGTTCGAACTGAAACATTGCAATGTCAACTCGCTTCAAGTGATAGTAAATGACCAGAAGGTGCCGAACAATGCCTACGTCCCCAACTTTGCCAAAAGGGAGGCGGTGAGAGAGTACCTGGCACTACACACGGAAACGGGGATGTACAAGGGTTCACGCTCCTGCAGCATTTCCTACGAGGATTTCCTGAACGGGTACATGCTGTTCCCACTGAATTTAACTCTGGACAGGTCGCATGGTTGGTGTAGAGTCAACCTTATAAAAGCGGGTCAGCTGAGGGTGGAGCTCAGTTTTGGCGCAGCGCTAGGGGAGACGACAACGGTGCTCCTGTACTTGGTGTACAACAACGTCATCGAGCTGACCAGACATCGACATCCCATCACAGACTACCACATGAACTAAAGACGAGGAGTAGTGCATGAATACACTTGAAATAGACAGAGTGTTGAAGGGTAACATTTACACAAAGCATCATTTCCTAGGTGTTTTCTCTTGTGACACTATCCCCAAGCACCCTGTCAAGGACACTTGTTTTGTGAGTGGTGGTGTTTTACGTGTCGAGGACAGGAGAGGTGTACTTCTTTGATTCATTCGGTTTACCTCCGCTGAGCGCAGAGTTCTTATCTTTCCTGAGACGTTCTGCTCCGTTCAAGTGGCAAAGAAACCGTATTCGACTCCAAGACACTACTCCTGACACCTGTGGACCTCATTGCGTGCATTTCCTGATTGAAGCATGTCGTACAAGACACCCCAAGAAGAGCATCACGCAAATGAGCAGAAACCCGAAACTGAGTGAACGGTCGGTGAGTCAAAGGCTCGCGATGATGATGATGTGAAGACGGAAGAGAGGTCTTGAAGCATGTACAATTCATGCAGACAAATGTCCTATGTCTGGCCGAAATGGTGTTGGATTTATCCAAACTAGTGAACAGTATGTTGGAGAAGGTCAATAACTGTGAAGCTGACAAAGTGTGACTTTGCGGACTGCTGAAACCTCGAGCAAAAAACAAAAATGTTTCATGAAAATAAAAAAAACAAAACAAACGAAAAATGACTTATATCGTGTTTTAATTTCCTACATATGTTATCACACACACAAAAATTCAGGGGTGAAAAAATATACAAACCTCATTTGTATAATTAGCCCCGCCCCTTAGGGGTCACATGACCATGCTAATCCCCTAATTAGGTCATAATGGTGGCTTCTAATCCACTAATTAGGTCACATTACCATGGTTACCAAAATGCTGGCCTCTGATTGGCTGAGAGGTGGTCGCTAATCCCCACGTGACCCCACAAATCCCCTAATTAGGTCACATTACCATGGTTACCAGAATGCTGGCCTCTTATTGTCTGAGAGGTGGTCGCTCTTCCCCTAATTAGGTCACGTTGCCATGGCAATGGGTCACGTGACCAAATGGAGGCCTCTGATTGGCTGCATTTTGAGTGAGTAATATCCTCTAGTTAGCTATAGTCCTGTTCTGATACACTATATACTACTCATGTACCCATGCAAAGTGAATAAAATATGCCACTAGAGGGCAGCAGGGTCGTCACAAACCACAAATAGACTTCTGCTCAGACTCTACTATTTGATAGAGTCGGGTCTGAGACTGCCCTTGGGAAGGTGTCCTTGCAGTATACGTAGAACATTCTGATCTGACTTCAGGTGGCACCACTGAGCACTCATGCAATTAAGTGCTTGTCATGGAAGCATTTTGTTTCTAGACATCTATTTCTTTGAGATTAGCATAGTTAAAACTCTCAGAATTGGTTGAGTTGTCAACAGTACATACAGGCAAGTGGGCGGATTGCAGATTATCTTTAATTATGTCCGAATGAAAAATCTATTATTTCACGTCTTGTGCAAGCTTTACCTGACCTGACAAAGTGGCCTCTGGGGGTCTGTGCAGTGCTTATTCAGAGAGGCACCCATATCTGCCACAGTACATGTAGAAGGAAGTAAATTTCCATTATTTATTGATATTCATATATATTGAGGGGTCACATATTGGGTCTTTGTTGATTTAAACAGTGATCTAATAGCATTACCAGTAAGATTCTGCATGTCATAATATTCCAGCCTGAGTGCACATACCTATAAATCTTCCTGTAACACTGCAACAATCCCTTACATTCAATATAGGCGTTAGGAATTCAGAAGTATTCCGTTGGGGGCTGGAGTAATGGTGGCTCAACAGCAATTATGATGGCTGCAAAATACCCTGATTGGATCGACGAACTTATTGTATGGGCAGCATCAGCATATGTCACTCAACACCAGCAAGAGATCTTTGAAAGTGTAATGGTCAAGTATTCTGACTTGGGGTTCGTATGTCTAATCCGGAAAGAACTACCAAACGACAATCTCCGGTACAGAAGAGGTAACAAGGTTTATTCAGAATCCTGCTTACAATCTGACTAAGGGCTTCCGAGTTTAAATGTATTCGTATCAGGGTATTCAGACAATCAGTCAATGAGTTACTAGGTAAGTTCTCGTAACCAGAGGAGGGAAGTGCTTACTGACCGTACAGAGCCCGCGAGGGCTCTCCTCCAGGCAGCTACCAACCTGGCCTTATATAGCCTAAGGTTGGGTGGTGACCTCTCGAGTCTAAGGCAGGAAGCTTGGAGAGCAGTGCTGCCACCGCTCGCCCAAGCATACCGTTGTCAGACCCGAGTGTACACCCCACTCCGGAACTGCCCAACTCATACCTATGTGACGCTTATAACAAACCATGCCCCTACACTATCCCGACCAAGACTATGACAAGGTGCTACACAACTGGGTAGTAACTAAGTTATAGTATTAACACAATTATATCAACGAGGGCACATGACTAGCGTACGAGTTGCCTGGTTACCAATCTGGTAATAATTACATTAGATGTATCCAAACATAATACCGAATGATCATAGTAATCATGTTACATCTAACCAGATACTGAATAGTCATACATACGACTCACAATGAGACACTCTTTTCCTAGAACACAATGTACCCAATAACAACATTCGGGAATACAGAAATTAAAGTTATTTTGCATAACAGCCTTGAAAGATACATAGGAGTATTCCGAATCAATATCAATGTCTTTACGTTGGTACCATATAATTTCAGATACCTTTGACTCATAATAGTAGTGATTTGAGAACCTGATAATTATGCTGCCTCTAGACCTTATTTTTTTATAAAAAATAATTTACGGTACAAACTATAGTACATACATTATACATTATATATATATAAATATATGTAAGGTCCTGAAATATTTTCTTACTGAACCGGAAAGAAAAAAAATATGAACACACACAGTATAATAACCTGAATCTGGTCTTAACAATTGCCAGCTGTACATATCTATTGGTAAACTACCAGTGTAGTAGAATACCGTACAAATATTAATGAAATAATATAGGCTTTGTATATATTAGAACAATATGCAAATTGTTCATAGAGTCTATATCCAGATGTGGTCTTCCGAGTCTTCCTTCTGACGATGGTAGCAGGGTAGCTGTGTAATCGTATAATCCAATACTGTCCCTATCAGGAACTGGAGTTGTAATGTCTATTACAGAATCCTATTAGCAAGATTCGACTTGCATGTGTAGAAATAGTTCACTTGGTAGATATTGTTCATATTCCATCATTCGTAATCACTGCTGGTTATAAACAGATGGTGTCCTGATTGTTATTAGAGTATCCAACAGTCCTCGTGTATGCTTTAGCACTCATATCCTGTGCTTTAGCAAAAAGTTCAAACATGTGTGGATTAATGTATCGCACCACACATAGTCAAATCAGCTATAACAGATCCCACAGTCACGGAATCCATCATCAACAACCAAGATGTAGCAGTAACTCCATTCAGGATAGTTTTACTCGGCATCAGCACGCTCTGGAAAACGTCTCGTCTACTCCAGGTGGGTACCGAATTCATATATCTTAACATTTCTCATAACCTAATCTTCCATACTTTCTTCATCTGAATACGGTGTTTCCGGTTCTGGTTCCAGACCGTACTCAGCAATCTGTTTATCCAACAGATACTTAGCATGGTGTCTGGTCCCATTCCAACTTGCCATGGGCTTCCCAAAGGTGTCCATAAAGCGCATACTCAATGTATCCGTTTCTGATCTAGCTCTGGCTACCTCCATCTTCCAAAAATCATTGTTCTTATTTGCCTTTTTCTCCTTGTTCAACATTTCCTTCAACTTACGATCAAATTCTTCCTTCTTATCCTTCTCAATTCTGGATATTTCCAGATTCTGAGCGTTCTGAGTCAACTGTACAACCAAGTGCACCACATTATTCAGATACAAGACTGCCATCTCCTTGTGCGCCTTCTGTCACTCCCTAACTGCATATTCCTGAATCTTGAATGATTCATCACTCATCCGATCAAAGGAGTACGAGACACCATCCCTAGTAGGTGGTCCTCCGATTCAGACAGTGAGGATTCGGAAACATGTTTCCATCTCCTTGAACCCGAATCAGTAGTAGAACTTAACGATCCAGATTGCGCCATATCCTTATACCTGACATCCTGGGGGACCTTAAACTCATCAGATGGACCAGCCACTGCGGGTGTCTCCCGCTTAGCTTTACCGTACCTGTCCAGACACTGACTTTCTTTTCCGGGTATCCCCAGAGTTGGAAAGTCTTTCCTACTCCTCTCATCGAATCTGGGTGGGGCTGCATCGAATCTGGGTGGTACCTGTCAGTGCGCCCTCCTTCCAAACTCATTCCAGATATTCTGACTGGAGCCAGACGTTGGATCCCACGGAATACGTACATTCCTTGCGGGTGAACCCTAGATTGTTTCGCACTACTGGTTCTCTTCGAATCTCTGTAGGCTACATCGCCCGGGTACTTTCTCATCTTCTCAAAGTGTTCTGACTCGATCCATAGTCTTCCTGTCGTCATCCTCAGTTCAAATCTGGCTTTAAACTTGGACTCAGCGTTCTTAGATACCTGACAAAACTTTGGTACCTTGGCGGTCAGACTACCGAAATTCTTAACTTTGTACCGATCCCACTCGGCCAACAACATCTGATGTAGGTCCAAGACCTTATCCACAGCTACAGACACTCCCATCTGATGATCATCCTTCAGATGTCTCACCAACTCCCCCATCCGACATGTTTTCAGACCTTTACAGTTATGTCCAGTCTTACTGACGTCCATATAACATATGTATTCTTGATGGTGATGCATATGTTCTTCCACGATATGCCTGATTATCCGGATATGGCTGGAATATCTGATCGGTGTGTCCTTACAGATAGTGAACGGACACAATTCATTTTCCTTCTCTCTCCATGAGTCAATTGCCCATTTAATCTTATTGTATGCATCAAAATCATAGTATTCTTCATTCCGATTATCCAATGTCTCCTCAACCCACTTAACATAGAACATGTAGTAAGGTTTGTCCTTCCTAGTAGCCCGCATCCATTCTTCCAAATCCGTCTCACCATTCATATCAATCAATGGAGGGCAACTGAAGTATTTCTTATTCCATTTGCACTCCATCATACACTTAGGTACGAACATCTTAAACCCGCTTCTGACATTAGCTTGGATTTTCTTCTCATCCGGGGTCATCTTATCATCATCATCATCATCATCATCATCATCATCATCATCATCATCATCATCATCATATACTTCCGGATGGTCGATGTCAACTGACCAGTCCCACTCGCTCTGGTTACTGTCAGTGTCATCCTTAATTGATTCCGTGTCTTCAGATTTACGACCTACTGGTGTACTTATTTCCGAGCCATCATCTTCAGTCGTAGGTTTCCCTACTACTCTTTCTTTTTCCTTATTTTCTGCCTTTATTCTCTTCTTAAGCAGATCCCGAGCTCTCTTCGTAACTTTAATTTATGTCCGCCTTATTTGCCTCATCCATCTGAATGGAAGCTAATTCTGATTTCTGTTTCAGGATAATCTGATCTTGCTCCTCCTGTTTTCTGATTAGCTCCTCATCCCTGACAGCCTCATTCTGAATCCTAGTCTCCTCCTTAACCAGTTCTTGTTCATCCAAATTACCGAATGAGGGATTAGGGACCTGGGATGCAGACCTAGTTGTCATGCGTCCGGAACGGGCCATATCCTGCTCAACTAATTCATCCAGAGTCTTCGGAGTCTCCTTAACCCACAGATTCCCACCAAACTGAAACAAAGTCTGACCTCCTCCGGGGTCATCTCTTTAATCATCCGACTCCATCTTCTATTCAGTTTATGTGGTCTTTCTAACTTCTTATCCCACACCCTGTCTGCTTTGATATAGACAGTATCACCATTGGGCCAACGTATGATTCCCGTCTCATAGTTGACTACACCCCGACTTTCCCGTGCATCCAGAGTACAGGGGAGGCCATCTTCTTCCGACCGCAATGCTTCTGCACCGTCTCCGCTACCGAGTGTGACATCCGGGATGGGTTCCCAAGTATCTCTTTCCTGACTGGACTCGACGGTAACCACACTTTCTGCAGAAGTGGGATTCTCCGCAGTTTCCACGCCCATTTTCATCTTAACATCATCCGAGCTCATATTCTTAACCAATTTGCCGGCCGCAGACGTATCTTCCAGCAAGCGTTCATCATCAGAATTAACCGGACTGACTTGCTTCTCAACCTCCATCTTAACGTCTTCGCACAACATATTCTGAGTCATTCTGACCAAAACCAGAACCCACAATACCCAAAGGTACGACAGGTTTGCTTCTTAACAATCTTATTAACCGTATAGACAAATTTCCATACTTCCTGACTGCCTTTTTCCGTGTAAATTTGCTTCCCACGTCGCCCAAGCGTGCAGCGGTTACCGGTCACCACGCCTGATTTGACAAGATGGCGGATCTTCTCGCGAGAACCCTATTCAGGGTAAAAGGTCACATACCCTTCTTGGCCTCGTTTCGAAAATGAGGTCACACGACACGTGCTCGCACGCTCGTAAACAAAACACCCTTTCAAAGTCGTATTATCACTTCTCAACTTAATATCTTCAGGAGTATCTATGGAGACTACGTATAGTATTATACTGATACGTCGGATATTTCCGTCCATCACCCACGGGAACCATCAAGTTGCAGACAATAGAGCAGGTTAGAGCGATTCCGCCTACTCATGTTCGCATTCTGAATACGCTGTCAACCCAGTTGACACCGCTACTGTCATAACGAGTAACAATACATACATATAAACATATGGACATTGTACAGGACAATACATCGTTGTGTACAGGATTCAATACTTCCTAGAACTTCAGATAAGGCTTATCTGTGCGATCCTAGCACTATGGCGCACGCCCTCCTTCTCAGTTCTAATCTTAGTATTGGGACACGCGGCTTCGTTCCTGGGAGCAGACCTAGTCCCTCTGTTCCCGGATTGCTTTGTCTTTCCAACTCCTGCCGAGACTTTTTTATTCTTAACACACTTCTCAATCACTTTCACCACGTTCTTCTTCCTCCTTCTTCTTTTCCGATTACCTATCATAGGCAACTTCTGTGGTTTCCTCTTTATTTTTCCAGATAGCATCTTCTCATCCAGAACTGTTCCCGAGTCCTCATCCTCACCCAATTCAGGTAAGTCTACAATCTCAGGTAATTCCATAACATTCGGACCTAATCCATACACTTCTTCCGCCAGTTTTCTACCCCTATGGGGTCTCAATACTTTCACATGACACCTTCTTACATGACCGTTGAGATCTTTTATAGAACAACTAGTTTCAGAAATAATCTGTGTTATGACATGTGGGCCATCCCAACTGGAAACCACTTTCAGATTATCAAGGGGTTTATAGAATCGTAAGACTCTATCACCTACCCTGAAAAACCTGGGTTTCAACCCAGTGTCGTAACCCACCTTCTGCCACTTTGCTGATTTTTCCAACTGATTCCGAACGAGTTCATAAGCCTTCTTAAAGTTATCCCTCAGTGACTCCACAAACATTATAGAACATGGAGTTTCAGGGCTTATTCCGATCACCCCAAATACCAGGTCTGCTGGCATGATGATATCCTCACCATAAACCAACATGTTCGGAGTACAATTAGTAGAAGCATGCACCGTACTATTATATGCATGCACTACAAAATCACACTGAACATCCCAATCATCCTGATACTTATTTACCAATGGTTTCAGGACTTGCAACAAGGTTCGGTTGAACCTTTCTACCAAGCCATCCGACTGACGATGATACGGATTTGTACGTCTCTTACAGATAGCCAGGTAATTACACATTTCCTGGAACAATTCCGATTCAAACTCCCTTCCCTGATCACTGTGAAGCATAAGGGGAACCCCAAACTGCAACACCCAGCCTCTTACGAATGCTTCTGCACAAGTAACAGCCCTATGATTCTTCAAAGGGAACACCTTCGTATACTTCGTATAATAATCACAAATGACCATCATGCAAGTGTTATCCCTAGGGGTTATAATAAACCCACTAATGATATCAATTGCAATTCTGGCAAATCATACTCCAAACAACTCCTAAATTAAGGGATTTTTTCCTAGTCCCTCACCAGGTTTATTCTTACAACAATCAGGACAAGTGGCGATCCATCTAAGCAGATCCCCACTCATCCCCGGCCAATAGTATCTCCGGGAAAGTCTTTCCAGAGATCTATTTTTCCCAAATTGACCACTTGTCAAATGGCCATGGCAATAATACATAATATCCCGATGCATAGCATTCGGAATAACACTCTGAAGAATCTTATTAGTTGGACTTATTTTCCACCTACATAAAATTCCATTCCTAACTTCTAACTCGGTCCACTGGGCTAGAAATCTTCTCATCTCCCTATTCCCCATACTGATAGCAGGTCTCATAGGTTTTATACCAAGTGGGACCGTCTCCAGGAGTTTGCTAGTTACAGAGTGTTTATTCTGAAACTGACGAATAGTCTCGGGTGACCATTCAATTAGGGTTTCAGGATGATCCCTATACGGCATTCTTACATTCGCAATCACTGCGCTATGTTGTCCACAATCATCACAGTCCTCCCGATTGCATTTCTTAATTGGTCTCCTGGAGAGAGCATCCACATTGGTAAGCTTATTTCCTGACCTATGTTGTACCTGACTATTTTCCAATCCAAATTCTGAAGCTGGGCCAACCATCTTCCCATCATTCCTTCAGCATCCTTAAAATTAAGTAGCCAACAGAGTGATGAATGATCGGTTCTCAACGTAAAATTCGTACCCCACTGGAAATGTCTAAATTTCTTCGTATAAACCACAACAGCTAAGAGTTCACTCTTAGTGGTGCAGTAATTCTTCTGAGCTTTATTCAGAGTGTTGCTAACGAACGCGATCGGAACTTCCACACCATCCTGGACCTGAGAAAGTGCTGCTCCAATGCTATTGTTGCTAGCATTCGTATCTAAAATAAAGTGCCCCGTTGCATCGGGGTACTTCAACACCAGAGTATCCGTAAACAGAGCCTTCAACTTAACGAATGCATCCTCCTGATCCTTACCCCATGGGAAGGGTTCCTTAGCCCGTCCAGGTGTCCAATGCGCAATACTTTTAAGGGGAAAACTCACTCGTGAGTAACCCGGAATGAAATCCCTATAATAGCTACAAAATCCTAGGAACGACCTAATCTGCCTAGCGGTCACTGGTCTTTCCCAGTTCTGCACACTCTCCACCTTTTCAGGATCAGCCTTAATACCTTCTGGGGATATTATTCTTCCCAAGTATGTAATGGATTTCTTAAACAATTCACACTTCTTAGCTTTCAGACGTAATCCATTGGAGACAAGTCTCCTTATCACCACTTCCAAGTTATCCAGACATTGACGGAATGTTTTACCAAACACAATCACGTCATCCAAATACACAAAACATTTCTTCCATAACAGATCACCTAAAACAGTGCCCATCATGGCTTCAAACGTTGCAGGCGCATTACAGAGACCAAATGGCATAACCTTGTATTCAAATAATCCTAGATGACTAGAAAACGCTGTTTTCTCAATGTCACTAGGGTTCATCCCAATCTGCCAATACCCGGATTGCAAATCCAGAGTACAGAACCAATTGTTTCCACCCAAGGCATCCAACGTTTCATCAACACTGGGGAGAAGATATGAATTCTTCTTAGTCATGCCATTCAACTTCCTATAATCCACACAGAAGCGGATGCTACCATCTTTTTTAGTAGTCATCACCACGGGACTGGACCAGGGGCTAGTACTAGGTACTATCACCCCTTTTTCCAACTGATCATAAATCTCATTTTCACAGAGGCAAACGTCTATACAGAATCTTAAAGGGTTCAGCGTCTCCAGTGTTGATATGGTGCAAGACCTTATCGTTCCGACCCAAGGGTCCACCTGAGTAACCGAATGCTTCCTCATACTTTCGTAACAGATTCCGTACTTCCATTTTCTGATAACCATTTTCCAAAGAAGAATCCTCAATAATCTTATCCAGCTGTTCATTCAGTTTCACCTTCCCTGATGGAATCATTGCCTCATCAGGCTTACTGACCGAATCTTTTACTGCGTTTACCAGAGTTAATGATCCTATTTCAGAACCTTTCTTGAGGTATATAGTTTCACCTCCCCGATTCATCACGGGTAGCACATTCCAGAACGGGTTCCCTACCAAAGTATCTACGGATTCTAATCCAATACTCGCCAGGTGGGCAGTATTCGGCTCAAACAAACTCTCCTGTCCCTTCAGAGCCCTTTCAGTGGTACACAACACATCACAGGAGACCCCCTGAGGGATCTTAACTGTGTCTACCACACTAGCCACTGAACTGATCTGTCGGAGCAGGCATACAACCTGGATGTCGTACGGTTTCCTGATACTCAAGATACCCTGACCTGGGTTCAACTCAGCCTCAAATAGACTAGCAAAATCCAATCTGAGTATACCATCGTCCTTAACCTCCACTATAATTGGACATATAACAAATTCTCGTTCTCCAATTTCCGCCTTCATAAATGCCTTACCAACAACCTGCATATCTGATCCATCGGCCGTACAAGCCTTTACCCCCGTTATGAGTTCTCAGTCTTATTCTGCAACTGGCTGAGGAACCGCTTGGAAACCAACGAGTGACTAGCCCCCGTATCGACCAAGAATTCCCCAGTCCTACCCTGAATCATAACAGGCACATACCATCTCCTACCTCCCAACAGAGATGAGTTCCCAGTAAACCGATCAAAATCTTCCGAAATGCCAAGATCCAACCTTCGTTGTCTTATGTGTTTCAAACAGGGATGATCTGGGGGAAGGTGTGCCACACATACACGAGTGAGTTCAGAAACCCACAGCCCTTCCTCTTCCCTAGTGGTAATTGGTACACTCTCAATCCTCTGATTAACTGACTCACTAGGTTCCCTGGCGCCAGGAAGGGAGAGGTGATCAGCCTCCTCACTTGCCCTGCCAGACGTACTTATTCCAGATTCTCCCGACAATTCACTGTTGACAGTACTTTGGCTTACATTACTTCTACGGGTTGAGTCTACAGCCACAATCTCAACCCTCTCTAATTTTCCGAATTCTCAATCACCTCCTCTATTCCTGAAACACTTCGAGACACGGGTTCGGACGCTCGGCAATCATAGGCAATATGCCCCATCTTTTGACACCTATAACATCTTACCCTGGATTTGTCAAACTGAGGCCTTTCCCACCTGTGACTCTCCAACTCCTCCCTAAAAGACTTCATCATACTTTCCATCATTTGCCTAATATCCTGAGAAGGGTCCCGGGTCTCTTTCTTCTGATCCTCAGGCTTAGATACTGGAGGTTTCCCTCTATTATCTTCAGACTCCCCTTTCTTAGGCTGGGTAGTAAAACTACGCCGAGAAACAAACTTCTTACCATTTCCCTTAGGGAATCTAACAGCAGAAAAGGTGCCATCTTCCTCCTCAAACTCAATAACCTCATATACATTTTCTACTTTAGACACAGGGGCAGCCCTAACCTTCTCTACTGGTTTCAAAGTGGGCATTACGGAACTGCTACTTTCCTAAGGCAATTATCCGGTAAGGAATGTCCTTTTCAGATCCAAGCCCTCAATCGCATCAAACAGAGTATTCATACTGGCTCCATGCTTCCAAGCCCTATACACACAATCCTGATGATCCTTCTCTCTCAACCCCTTAATGAAATGAGAGATTATTTCACTATTTGTATAGTCATCATCTAGGGTTACGTTAGGCCTAGCCTTCCTTAACAGGATCTAAAGTTCCAGTCCGTTTACTCTTATAGATTCCCCTGCTTTCTCAATCCTTTTCTTATACTAAGTCATGGGGTCTTCAGACACTATACCTCCCAAGTATCCACTACATAACTCTACCAACTGGGCATACGTCCCATTTCCTTGATACTGGACCCTCCATTAGTCGACAGCAATTCTTCCTGGTCCCTTCTTAAGACATCGTACTAGGAGAGGAGCCGATTCCTCATCAGAGTAACCATCAACCTCCCTATCATCCGTAAAATCTGAAAACCAATCCCTCCAGGGTTCTGATCCGTCAAAGGGTTTAGTTTCAATCTGATTTCTCTTAGCAGAGATTTCCTTGCTTCTCAACCTAGTGCATTGTTCCAAATTCCAATCCAACATCTTTTGCTCCTTACTCTTCCTACCATCACCACCAGACCTTGAGGTTCCGAAGCATCCCGAATTAGAATTGTTCGTATTGCCCCAGCTACTATTACCATACATATTGGGTTTGGTTCCCGAGTCAGGTCCAGTTTCCGGATTTGGGTTGGTTCCCGGGTATGGCTGATTCTGAATGGGTTTATTCATATTCAACTGAGGCTTTGAAGTGTTATTGTTCTCTTCAGCTGTACTGAATCCTGAATCTCCAGAGATCTGATAGGTTCGGTCGCCAACAACAGAATCCCCTTGGCCGTCACCCTGGCCTTCCTTATATACATCCCCCTGACGCCACCTAGCGTAGTACCATCGACACATGTCGAGGACATAGGTTGCCCCCTGGTGTCTATATACTGATACTCCCCATCCGTCGTAAAGGTGGTGTCCTTCTGACTTACACTCAAGCGGACATTCCGCTCTCTATCCGGTCGATACCGGTCACCTACCACATTCTTGTCCGCCTTGTCGTTCACAAAGGGACTATATCCTTTCTTCAGGATAGTTTTAGGCGTAGACGAACAGACAGTTGCCTTAACCTGATTCCCATCTAGGATACTACTTACATCGAGGCTTTCTATTTCCTTGCTCCCCTCACTTCCAATCCCTGTCATCTGATACTGTATCTGAGTAATTTCGCAGATCAGATCCTCTTGTTCTTCGTACAGAACCTGGTTATTCTCCTTAATGTCCTTAATCAACTTATCTTTTTCCTGAATATAATGATCCCGTAACTGTACATGCTCTTCCGTTTGTTTCCTGATAATTTCTTTGTTCTTGTCATACACTTCTTGCTGGACTTGGACTTGTTTGTTCAAGTCGTTCAGGATACTCTTAGAAGCTTCTATTCTTATCTGATAGTGTTCTGACGTTTCATCATGTTCTCCGGTTCTTTCTTCTAGTGCAGCACTGATTTGATTCAATTGTTCATTGGTGTCCTCAAACCTCTGTGCTACTAAATCATATTGCGTTTCCTTTCCTCTTACCTGATCATCGATCTCATCGAGCCGGGACAGCTTAGTTACCCTATTGCGTTCCAACTCTTCCAAAACTCCTTCCAATCCATATTTCTCTCTTCGTAACCCTTCCACTTCAGATACAAATTCTCTTACAGAAGTTTCCAATTCTAATAATTGAGTTTTCTTCCGTTCACATTCCTTTTTCTAAAACTCAATCATTTTCTCATTCCTGACCTTTTCCTGATCACACTTTTTTTTCCATTCCAGATGAGCCATCCATTCAGCTTCGAAACCACTCCTCTCCTGGCGGTATCCACTCAACCCTAACATTCCCATAGGGGCAGGCTGGCTTGATCTGCCAGGATTAAAGACAGATTCCGACAACATAGAGGTACTCAACTGATTTAAGAAAACTCATTGGTTGGCCAAAGGCATAATACGGATAGACTCCCTTCTCCGAGCTTCAGTCACTGGTAGCTGGGCTATCAGGATGGGACTACCGAAGGCCCCATCACCAAGCAATTCCGAATTTCTAATATTCGGAACCGTCTGATTGACTGCTAGAGTCACATCCGGAACCAAGGATGCATCCAAATCTACTTTCGAATCAGTGCTTCCCGATTCCTCAACATCCTGAGTCCTATATTCCATATAGGCAGCTCTCACACTTCGTGACATAGTAGAAACTGCCTCATTCTTATCAACTGAATTATTTTGTTCAGCCACAGCCGCGCACTCTTTCTCAACCGATCCTGGTCACAGCACCAGTGTAATGGTCAAGTATTCTGACTTGGGGTTTGTATGTCTAATCCGTAAAGAACTACCGAACGACAATCTCCGGTACAGAAGAGGCAACAAGGTTTATTCAGAATCCTGCTTACAATCCGACTAAGGGCTTCCGAGTTCAAATGTATTCGTATCAGGGTATTCAGACAATCAGACAATGAGTTACTAGGTAAGTTCTCGTAACCAGAGGAGGGAAGTGCTTACTGACCGTACAGAGCTCACGAGGGTTCTCCTCCTGGCAGCTACTGACCTGGCCTTATATAGCCTAAGGTTGGGTGGTGACCTCTCGAGTCTAAGGCAGGAAGCTCGCAGAGCAGTGCTGCTACCGCATGCCCAAGCATACCATTCTCAGACCCGAGTGTACACTGCCCAACTCGTACCTATGTGATGCTTATTACAAACCGTGCCCCTACAAAAGTAAAACCCATGTTGATTTATATATATAAATGATTTGTGACATATTTTAGTGTTTATTGAGGGCTGGAAATTATATTATATTGAATCATTCACAAGGAGTTCCCATAAGATGGTAATACAATCCGAACACGAGGGCATTCTTAGAGGTTGCCTTGTGCCGACACCTACAGTGCCAACGCATTAGACCCCCACCTTCTGACACATCCATATCATTTAAAAGGATTGACATTATAGGAAATCTCACGTTAGACTTTCATGCACATGAATTCACTATTTTGTGAACATCTAACAACAGTTGATTATGTTCTTATGTGAATTCTTTGACTCTTTTAGAAAAAAGTAACATCAATCTGTGGCATTCCACCATGCGGGCATTGTTTGAGGAGGTTTCTGGAAAGGAGTACCTACAGAAGATCTCTACTGATGGTGTCACCGCCTATAGGAATTATCTCACACTAAATAAAGGTGGTATCTATTATGGTCTTTTCTGCTGAAGTTTCGTCAAATAGGGGTGTAGGGGGTTCACACACAAAGGTCAGATTTTTAAAAAGACCCATTTTCCATGATATGTTATTGGTATTGAACTATCCATCCCTAAGATTGGGTACATTAATGTAAAATTTCTAACAGGTTATAGACAATCGACATCAGAAGTATATAGCATTTGTTACCATCCAAATACATGAGATATGAATGGTTGAATATGAGCGGTGCCTTCATAGACTTTGGTCCACATGCTATTTCCCAAATACTTATGATTTCACAACAGTTAATAGTTTTATAATATATCTATTTAGATGGTTCACATCATGCACAGGTTTGCATTTCAATGACTAATTGATAGGCATCTGCTGCAAATTTGACAGGTACCAGTGCATGTGTATATCTCAATTACTCTGTTATTAAAGAGGGAGAAATTAGACTTACTAATCCTATTGTTACCTAAACTAGGTTAGTCCAACTTTGAAATTACGTAGTAAGATTTGTGGTGATATGCATATAAGTAAGTAGTATATAGGGGCATACTCAGCGCATAGGAAAAGCTACTGAAATCGCTTTGACCTACTCACGAACCGGAAGTGACCTAGTTTTGAAACCGGAAGAGACCATATAATAGGGCAAGTGACCTACTTTCTCGAGCTCTGATTGGCTGAGAGATAATTTATGCTAATTTATGCATATTAATGCAAATCATGACCTAGTTTTCACCATTGGTTTTTACGTAATTACATGAGTTTGGTTGCTATGGCAACACCACAGTAGCAATGAACTCTCGTGGCGCTGTACTATAAACAACAGGGGTGATGGGTAGGTAGGTAAGGGTATATAGGTGCAAACTCACCACAAAGGAACAGCTACTGGAAGCCGTTTGACAGTGTGCATGGTTTTTCTTAAAATGTCCAGGGGTAGGTAGGGGTAACATTTAATAACTGCCAATAATCCTGGAACACTAGTACTATTGAAATTGGTGTTGTCCTATATGTGACATTGTGGTGTTACACTTTTGGATGTTTATACCGTGTTCCTGGTAAAGTAGGTTTATAAATTAATCCTACATGTGAGAGAGCAGTGTAGAAGCCTACAGGTTTAATTGGAGGTAACTTTTGCTAAATTTTTGAAGGGATTTCCACCAATGTACAGAAGTTTAAAAAGTAGATGCAAATAAAGTTTCAAAGGTCTTTGATGTTAAATCCTGGATAAAGTACAAGGTAGTAGATACAGTATATGGACGGTCAGAGAGCTTGCTGTATAGAGTGGAGAGTCAATAATGAGAAGAGCTCAGTGTGTAGAGTGTAGAGTCAGTGTGAGAAGAGCTTCCAGGAATCGACACCCTTTGATTAAATGCAGGCTTGGTCACGTGGTAATTAAAACCCATGTGACTGGTCAGTGTGAGCAGAGTGATTATTTTTATAGTGAGTGATTCTTATGGCTAATTTGACTTGTGCTTTAAGCCCCTAGCTATGTGACCACAAAGACATGTGTTTAGGTTTGTACATAGGTATTAAACCTATATACCATAGACAAGTGAATTAATCATTTCCTAACCTTTTTCTTTTCAAGGGATATTGTAACGAAAATTTAGTAAAGAATTTAGTTACTTTGACTTCACGCGCATGAAATTTATCTTTTTAGACCGCGCCACTGTGAGACAAGGCACAGTGATAAAATATCTTCACACTCAACTTTCTAATTCATTATCCAACTTTTTAAAGAAAGCAAAATCTAGATCATCAACTCAAACAGTTATAGGCTTTTAAAACAAACGTATGGTCACAAATCATAGAAAGTGTGCATATGGGGCCTTACATGTCATTCGCCCAGACATGTGCCCAGAAAAAGAATTCTTATAAGTATGCTTCTTTTACAATAGCAAGGGCACATCTGACTTAAATGATAATGTCATTTCCTTAATCTACAGGTCAAAATAGTCTGGACCTGAGATTTTCATGGAGGTATGAAGATTGTTTCTGTAGGAAATTAAGCCCTCAACATGGCTTGTAACTCAAATGTCAAATTCTCCCAGACACAATTTCGCCCAGACAATTTTGGTCATTTTGGGCACACTTTACCCCCCTGGAGCCCAAAATATGCATATCTGACCATCAAAACCCATATGTAACATGAAGATCTCACCCAGCCCAACACTTTGAGCCAAAGAAATAGATGTAGAAACTAAAATTCGAAGAGTAGGGGCTGGAATACCTCCAAATTCGTCATATGCAAACCTTCTATGATTTCCGACCGTATGTTATTCAAACTAGACATCAGTAGACTGATGGCGTTATGTGCTACACCTTATCAGTAGTTCCATTTAGGCGATGGGGTATATAAACATGCTGTTTCTCATTGATATTTGGTGAGATCCGAAGCCCATGATATGTTGCTCTTAAAACTAAAACTAAAACTACTTACCAGCCTTAACCGGCAACTCACTTCTGGAGTTTACAGATTGTCTGTTTCTCTGCTAAATATAATGTATCATGGAGGACAATTGACCTCCCTCTTTTAAAAACACAAGATATAGAGCTCAATTCATTCACAAGACGAGACGTGGGCCTGGTTACCAGGGACGCTTCAATTGGTTCATGTGTAACATGTTAGGTGGCAGAACTGAGCTGGCGCTGCACCACTGATGGCGAGAAAGGCGTTTAAGGTATGGTCACTATTTAGGCTAGACTTGCTCAGGTTTGCTCCTACCAGTGGTCTTGGTTGACCAAAAGAGAAATTTGGTAGCTTATAGGTGTGTATGTATTAGTAATGTGGATGGCTGGCCGGATTTTGAATTTTGAAAAAATGTTCCAAAAATAGGACAAAAATTTTGGGTGTGATGCCTTGAGGAGCTTGTCGCCCATGGTTCAAGGAACTATAAGAGGGGCCTGCCAGCATTTTTGATGTCAAAGATTATGCAATCAGCCATGAGGGTGTACGAGTTTGACCTTGTCTTCCCAAACGGCCAATCCTTCACCTTACGGTCATCATGGCAGCAGGGAGGTGGGTGTTTCATCATTATTTTGGCTAAATTTCGAATTTTTAGGTTTGAATAGGTGATTTGTGATTTTAGAAAAGAATTTCGTTTTATCTTTCCGCTTTGTGGAGATCCAGTTTAGCATTATGCCGCCGGGGATTGTAAATGGCTTTTGACAATTAGGTAGGTTGAAGCCTAAGCAAGTTTATCTGGATAACACATGTCAATATTGTTGTTTTGACGCGCACATTAAGTGTGGCCGTTCGTGACAGATTGCTGTCATGGTAACGGCTGTGACGACCGTCATTTTGACGTGAGTGCAAGTGATTTCATGATGTCGACCAGGTGCAGCGTTTGGCGAGAAAGTTGAACAAAACAACAACCTAACTCTATGTAATAGTTATGGTTAGCTGATGATGTAATCTAGTGTTAGGGTAAATGGTTAATTGGCAGGTGCTAACTGATACGTTTGGGGATGGCGTTTTGGGAGGGGGATCTCCACATTAGCGTCTCACCGATTTATCCGACTCTTTATCCAGCGCTGCTGTGTTAGGGTAGCTACCATCCCCTCATAATTTTTGATGGTATGGTCCAGTCCTTACTGACATTGAGATTAACCTTCAGGCTGTTCTATCTTATGCATTAGCAGGGGTGGCCGGTAGTGGCTGGTGGGGGAAGGCGATACGGGACCAGGGAGATCTCCACATGAATCGAAACCAACGAATTTTTAGGATTTGTGTCGAAGAAAAACCTACTGTCAAGAGTGTCTGTGGACCTCTCAGTCAATGTGGGGTCGAAGAAGTACATATCCTTTGGAGGTTGCGCCTTCTTGGGGTTCAATAAGGCCAGTTCCTTGGGATTAACCTTGCTCTTTGATGGCGTGTGCATTGTGAATATTCCTCCAGGTTAACTGTCCTGAGCCATCTGGCAATGATCATGGTGACCTCATTTTTCCAGTGGATGTTCAAGTGGTAGCCGATAGGCCTGGTTAACCTTGGCTTCAAGAGCTTGGCAGCTACAAGGGAGGCAGGTCAGAGGTTTTTTTACCATAAATCATGTCGGCTACTGGGAAGCTGTAGGTTTTTCCCCCAGAGTGAATCTGAAGGATGAACCTATGAGTGTTATCCGTTGGTTCCTGGCGGACTTAAGCCCTTAAGCCTCATCCAAGATGCAGGATCCGCCATGGTTAGAGTACTGTGAAGAGTGATGCGCTGCGCCAGGTGTGGCATACGCATGTGCACACGGCACATGACTATGCAGCAGAAAAATGGCAATGATTATTGACAACAGGTGTAACCAGGGTGTGTTATTAAATCAGTGGACAATATTGATGATTTATCATGGATACCAACTGCAGTGTCCCTGAGGGTGAGTACATCTTTTAATTAGGGGGTAGGATTATGAAGGTCCTTGAGACGCTGAAAGTTGGGTAGCCTCAAGGTGGGGGGAGTAGTTGCTATGGTCACACCAGAAACATTGGCTGGGGAGTTTCCAAAAAGTTGCCACAGTGGCAAATTAATCGGCACTTAGGTGATATGATATGTGATATTCTGAATAATTTTCTAGCTGCCCTGAGTTAGAGCACTGAAAGATAGATGGTGATTTTGAGACAATGCACACATGGGGTGGTGAGGTGATAGCATAGGCAGTGGCAGGTCACAGCTTATAAATGCACCAACTTCTGACATGGCTAGTGGGTAGTGCCTGTAGCAGTGTATACCCTGTAGAGTTGACGTTGGTGCTGTCAAAGGGGGACTAAAAAATACCTCTGTTCTATTATAAATAGAGTAGGTGTTTTCCCCCAGTCCTACAGGTATGGATACAGTGATGTGAAGTTTGTTTTGATTCTGCCAGTGCTGTTAGAATCACGGCTCCCTTGTGTACATTATGAAGTGCGTCTGACAGATTATTAAGGCTCAGTTCCATTGTCTCATGGGGAATTAAATTTTTGGGGAGCTCACCTTCCTTCATTCCACTTTTTTCTGTAGCACATAACCCCTGGTGAACACATACACAGGTGATGGAATTCAAAATAAGATAATGTTGACCAGTATAGGGGTTATTCTCATAGTTTAGAGGAAATCAGGTAAGATCTCTAGGACTAGGCAAGTTCGACTGACAGACTTAAGTATGAACACCTTTATTTCAGAAATGACACTGATAATAGATCAAATGTATACTTCAGTCAAAACTAGACTACAACTAGTATACTTGGGGCCCATATAGACAATAAGACATCCATATATCTATATTCAATAGAGTAGTCAGAAGTAGGGAGCCTTCTAACACACACTTTTCTTTTGGTCTATGTAGGCAGTAGAACAACCACCAACATAGATAATCAGTAAACAGAATGGATGGGGAGGACTCTCAGTATAGCCTCTAACACACACTTTCTTGGTTCTATTTACACAGCTGCAAATGTGAGGTGAGAAAAAAAGTTAAGCGAGTCCAGTAGGGTGTCTAAATCAGTTTTGTAAATTTATGAGGGATTCAATTTGCGGGTTTGCTGCCAAAAATAACATTGAGTAGAAGGTATCCTGTTTGGTCTTTAGTTCCAGGTTGAGTATTATATTGCTGTTTAAATACTGGAGTTTAGAACTAATGAGGATTCTTCAGTATCATTTAACTCTGTTGCTAAAGGGACTCATCCCTGCTTTATGTTGATGTAAATGCAAAAGATATTCCGCACATAGTTTGTGCTCAACACTAACAAGTCACATGGAATTTAGATACCACGTGACGAAGCTACAACATAGAGGCTTTGTAAATTTGTGGAAATTCCTTCAAAATCAAGCAAAAGTTAGCTCCATTACACCCTTTACACTGCTTACTCACATAAGGATTAATTTATAAACCTACTTCACCAGCTACACAACTAGGAACACGGTATAAACACCCAAAAGTGTAACACACCACAATGTCTCATATAGGACCCAACAATAAAGTGGAAATTGGAAAGGACTATTCTCCCTGTCAAAAGTCTTACTCAGACTCCTACAACGTAATTACTCTGGACAAATTAAAGCATCTACAACCTCTTCAAGACCTCCAAGATGATGAAGATGACTTTTGGAGAGAAGGAGTGTCAAAGTTTTTTCAGCTAGACCCATCCACTAATAATATATAACCCAATTAGTCAGCCCAGCCCTGGTCAGTCAAACACGCAGCACACTAACATTATCTATGCCCTCTTTTCTAATAGTCAAACTCTTGGCTGAAAATAAACCATCACAGGAGGAACTGGCTTACTGTTCACTATAATCCCTGTCAAGTCACAGGTGCTTGTGTGATTAAAACAACTTTATAAGCACTTTGTCCCAATGTCCACAGCAGGTCAGCTATGAACAAATCGCCAGTGGACAGATCAGCTTAAACAATGAAACCTATAATTATGTAACCCATCCTAACAAAATGGTACGGAAGTCGCAAATAGAAAATGCATATTTGAACCAGGTTGCCCTCTGTGGGTCTTCTAGTAGTAAATGTAGTCGCATCAATTAATCATGGATTAAACTAAGATAATTAACATATTCAACATGTAATAATTCATGAATCCCAACAATTCCTATGTAATTCTATAAAAAATGACAAAAGTTATAGCCATGTCTATTAGGGATTTGGGGCTTAAATTAAGTTTAGGAAGCAAGGATTCTAAAAGGCATCTACCCATATGTTAAAATATCAATTTTGAAATTTTTGATATTTCTGACACTATGCAACTTGAAAAGGCTATATCTAGGCTTCTACATGTGCAACTTCAGTACCAATTTGTAAGGATGGGTCACATATATAACATGAAATTAGGTCAGATGGTGTCTTAAAGACTCTCAAGCACAAACTAAAGTTTACACATCATCGTATGCCAAAATGGATTTGAAAAAAAAGTGTTAACGTTTAGCACCTACATCATAACATTCTCCTACCACAACGTAAAATAATAAATGACCCTATCAACATGGTAAACACTGTCAAGCCACCTGTGCCATATGTTTCAAGATCAAAGAAAGGAGTTACTCAACATAACATTCTCTCCACCACAGCGTGAAAAAATAAACAGACTCATATCACTATGTGCAAATTAGCATTTGACTTGATGTTTACATGTAACACTCTGTTCACGACCATCTGTACTACATCCTCTAAGATCAAAGGCATCAGCAGCAGCAGCAGCAGCAGCAGCAACACTTCCAATGGTACCTGTGTTCCAATTTCAAAGCCAGTCATCAGATTTTACCCAGTTCAGTCATTTCAGAATTAAGAAAATCTATTTCTGGCTGGGTACCTAGGCCTATTGAAGCTCTCAAAATATCGCCAATTATTTGTCCTAGGGCTCCTTTCGGGCTGTGGGTTTTGGGGTGAGATACATGGTTAACTAACAATTTAAGTGATTTTTGGGATTTGTAGAAAAGTTTGTCTAAAATTAGGTCTAAAGTGTCAGCTGTTTCTGTAATGAAAGTTGGGGCATCACTTTTTGATTAATGGGGGCAATCTCTCAGGTTGCTGTATAGTGTGGTTGAATGATAAATCCAGTGTGAACACTAGGGGGTGGTCCATGTAGCCATATGACCGTGCATGTACTGTATCTACTACAAAACTGTACTACTACCTAGTACTTAATCCAGGATTTTAACATCAATGATACAACATACAACACTTTGGAACTTTATTTGCATCTACTTTTTTAAACTTCACTGTACATTGGTGGAAATCCCTTAAAAAAAATTTAGCAAAAGTTAGCTCCAATTAAAACCTGTATCCTTCTCCACTGCTCACTCATATTAGGATTAATTTATAAACCTACTTTTTACCAGGAACACGGTATAAACATTCAAAAGTGTAGCGTAAAACTGATACACACACACACATCCCAACAAATGGTCCATGTGAGGTAAATTTCTTGTGAGGTAGCCTTATGAGGTACCTCCATTTATGGGGAGAGAAGCGCCTTATGAGGTTGGTCTTATGAGGTACTTTTCAGGTACCTCATAAGGTACACAATATAACTGTGTGTGTACCTCATAAGAAGACTCTGTGTAACTGTGTGTACCTCATAAAGCTAACATCTGGGGGACACTGCACAACATTATACTGTGGCTCACGACCCCTATGACTAGGATAATCGTCAGGAGCGACCCACTACTGGTCAGTATAATCAGCCCCTAATATGTAAAAATAAAAAGTGGCCACTAATATGGGCTGCTGTTTAGCTACATGTACCCCACAGGGTTCTCCAGTTAAAAAAGTCACACTATGTTGTAATCTTGAATAGACAACTCTTGGGCAGAGGTGCAGCACTTAAACAGTCATAACCCTTCTTTGAAAAGCCTCAGCATGTTAATCATTCTGAATTTAGTATGTGTGGCCACTAAAGTGAAATGGTTAATTGTGTCTTTTTCTTCCCTTTTCTAAGTAAAGGCTAGATAATCATTACATAAATGTTAAGATACTGAAAGTGAAAGATGAACAGCCAGGTCAATATAGAGTTCAACAAAAATTATAAAAAAAATCATATAGCAAATATTACAGCTAATATTAAAGACAAATGCTGGTGGATGAGCGACATGGTGCATACCCATATATGGTCATGTGACCAAATTGACTAAGGGCCACTAAACTACTAAAAAACATATTTGTATGTGACACTAGACCATACAGCTAACATAAAGACAAATGATGGTGGATGAGCGTCACAATGCATCCCCATATATGGTCATGTGACCTCGACCTTAACCTGGACCCCCCGTGGTGAGCTCCTTATTTTGGAAAATAGACCACACCCTCTTAGCCAATTAGAGGTTTCCATTTGGTCATGTGACCTGAACCTTTTTACATGAGGTAGTTGGATATTGGATAGGAATATGATAGAACCTACTTCCTGTGGTCAACTCTGTACCCTTTAAACTGGTAGCATCATCCTCTACTGTATTTTACAGTGGTCCTTCTTTTTGTTTTTTTTTGCAAAATTATTATTTTATTGAAGAAAGTGTTTTACATCACCTTATAACAGTATGAGAAGTAATCACTTAAATCGTCATCATATCCGTCAGCTGTAGTTACACCAGCATGGTTTTCTTCAGTGTGAGGGTGATAATGTTCAACATCAGCAGCAGCAGCAGCAGCAGCAGTAGTAGCAGCAGCAGCAGCAGCAGCACTGTCATCAGCAGGAGTAGCAGCACCTTCATCAGCAGGAGCAGCAGTAGCAGTAGCAGCAGCAGCAGCAACAGCAGCAGAAGCAGCAGCAAAAGCAGCAGCAGTAGCAGAAGCACTAGCACCAGCAGCACCAGCAGCACCAGCAGCAGTAGTAGCAGCAGTAACACCTTCAACAGCATCAGCAGCAGCATCAGCAGCAGGGAAATCAGGGGCTACACCACATGGGTTGTAAGTAAAAGCAGCTGCAGTAGCATCTTGAGCAGTAGGAAAAGGATCTGAATTGTTGATCCTTTTCATATTCCTTAAAAACTGTACCTTAGTAGGTTTTTTACTCATGGTGAGGGTTGAAGAGTGTGTGTGAATGAAAGTTTCTTTCTCCCTTATATACTCCTCTGGAGGCCGTTTCACCGCGTTTACTATACCCTTAATAAATACGGATGTTCAATGTGGACCCCTATCCGGACTCTATAAAAAAAAACAGGCCTACCATTTCAGTTGCCTATCCGTAATACCCTCAGTCATATTTTAATAAACGCGGACCCTTTTCATTAAACACGGACAGTCGACCACGGACGTCCACCTTTGAATCTCCGCGTTTATTATATCACCCTCCGCGTTTGTTATTTACAGCAGTGGACCCTCTTATAGTCGGGCCCAAATCTATGATTTTTTTTTTTGGGGAAACCCGGGAAATCCGCTGTGACGTCATGAATTATGGGATGTCCGGGTCCGCCATCTTCTTCCGGATTGCGCGAAAGCTTGTTTTGAATTGATGTTTGGCCAAAAGTGAACGAAAAAAATGCCTAAAGTAAGGGACAAGGTGAGTTGTTACTTATGTCTTTCGAATGGAGGAACATCGGGGAATAGAAGAACGTTCCTGTGTAGTGAAGGTGGCCTGTCATTGTCTCACAGCAGCATTTCCAAGGTGACAGTGCCAGCTGTCTGCTAAAATGTCACTGTCTGCTAAAATGTCACTGTCACGTACGAGGCCCACAACAAATAAAACTCAAGAAAAAGGCGTCTCTCTTGGGATTGCGAAGGGGGGGGGGTATCTGTCAAGCCCTGTAGAAACACAGGAGAGAACGGGGGAGTATATTAGAGGAGGTGTACGTGTAAGTCAGTCAGTTCTATCTGTCTTATCTAGTCTATGGAAGGTAAAGCACTGTAGTTTTATCATAACGCGGTGGTTTCATGTAGTTGGCTAGGTTATTGGGCCTAAAAGTAGGTCAAGTTCACAGGGAGTAGGTTTTCTGGTGTGTTTTTGTGGGGGGGGGGCTTTGACCCCTTCATAGCTATCTCTTCTCTGAATTTTGTGTGAAGAAAGGGAAAAAGATGTTTGTCTGTTATATGTGTCCACATTAAAACATATACTTTTTTATGTTCCTACAGAAAACCTGTTATGAGGAGGAGGATTACGACGATCTGGAGGAGGAGGAGGAGTACGCGCAGGAAGGAGAAGAGGACGAGGAGAACGAGCAAGTTAAACCTTCAGATTTCGCAGGGGACAGCGGACAACAAAACATAAACTATATGTTCCACCTATCATCAGTATCTCAAAGACCAGAAACAGAAAAATCTATCAGACAAACGCCAGAAAGGGAAGGCTCCCAGCAGTGAACACTTTTCCCATTATGGCCTCTCTAGGAAGCCTTCTGCTCCTACACAAGACCAAGACGACAGCCGGCATGACCCTTCCTATGACCCCCAAGAAGAATACTTTGTTAGTCCTAGAGGACGGGGCACTAGAGGCCGGGAGGCCCAAGGTCGTGGTTGTTCTTCTGAACCACCTGCCAGGGGTAGGGGAAGGCCCCGTGGATCAGGAGTGTCCGGTAGGGGAAACAGAGGCACCCGCGCTAGGGGCCGAGGACGTGGAGCACATGGAGCAAAAAGTTCTCGAGGGGGGGCGAGATCGAACACTTCCGCTGCCTCTTGTACTTCTGACACAACTCTGAAGCACTGGAATCCCTTAGAGCTCAGAGCCCTTATATTCGGGGCTAACCATTTGAAACCCGTTCTGAAGGGCAAGTTCAAGAGCAGCAGCGACGGGCGGACCATGAAAAAACTTGCGTGGGAGGAACCTTTAGGTAAGTTATAATTGTTTTCTCTGTTTTTCTTTTTTTGACTTACAGCGTTAACATAATAACCAGTTTTACTATATTTTATTATATATCTACTACAAAACTGTACTACTACCTAGTACTTAATCCAGGATTTTAACATCAATGATACAACATACAACACTTTGGAACTTTATTTGCATCTACTTTTTTAAACTTCACTGTACATTGGTGGAAATCCTTTAAAAAAAATTTAGCAAAAGTTAGCTCCAATTAAAACCTGTATCCTTCTCCACTGCTCACTCATATTAGGATTAATTTATAAACCTACTTTTTACCAGGAACACGGTATAAACATTCAAAAGTGTAGCGTAAAACTGATACACACACACACATCCCAACAAATGGTCCATGTGAGGTAAATTTCTTGTGAGGTAGCCTTATGAGGTACCTCCATTTATGGGGAGAGAAGCGCCTTATGAGGTTGGTCTTATGAGGTACTTTTCAGGTACCTCATAAGGTACACAATATAACTGTGTGTGTACCTCATAAGAAGACTCTGTGTAACTGTGTGTACCTCATAAAGCTAACATCTGGGGGACACTGCACAACATTATACTGTGGCTCACGACCCCTATGACTAGGATAATCGTCAGGAGCGACCCACTACTGGTCAGTATAATCAGCCCCTAATATGTAAAAATAAAAAGTGGCCACTAATATGGGCTGCTGTTTAGCTACATGTACCCCACAGGGTTCTCCAGTTAAAAAAGTCACACTATGTTGTAATCTTGAATAGACAACTCTTGGGCAGAGGTGCAGCACTTAAACAGTCATAACCCTTCTTTGAAAAGCCTCAGCATGTTAATCATTCTGAATTTAGTATGTGTGGCCACTAAAGTGAAATGGTTAATTGTGTCTTTTTCTTCCCTTTTCTAAGTAAAGGCTAGATAATCATTACATAAATGTTGAGATACTGAAAGTGAAAGATGAACAGCCAGGTCAATATAGAGTTCAACAAAAATTATAAAAAAAATCATATAGCAAATATTACAGCTAATATTAAAGACAAATGCTGGTGGATGAGCGACGTGGTGCATACCCATATATGGTCATGTGACCAAATTGACTAAGGGCCACTAAACTACTAAAAAACATATTTGTATGTGACACTAGACCATACAGCTAACATAAAGACAAATGATGGTGGATGAGCGTCACAATGCATCCCCATATATGGTCATGTGACCTCGACCTTAACCTGGACCCCCCGTGGTGAGCTCCTTATTTTGGAAAATAGACCACACCCTCTTAGCCAATTAGAGGTTTCCATTTGGTCATGTGACCTGAACCTTTTTACATGAGGTAGTTGGATATTGGATAGGAATATGATAGAACCTACTTCCTGTGGTCAACTCTGTACCCTTTAAACTGGTAGCATCATCCTCTACTGTATTTTACAGTGGTCCTTCTTTTTGTTTTTTTTTGCAAAATTATTATTTTATTGAAGAAAGTGTTTTACATCACCTTATAACAGTATGAGAAGTAATCACTTAAATCGTCATCATATCCGTCAGCTGTAGTTACACCAGCATGGTTTTCTTGAGTGTGAGGGTGATAATGTTCAACATCAGCAGCAGCAGCAGCAGCAGTAGTAGCAGCAGCAGCAGCAGCAGCACTGTCATCAGCAGGAGTAGCAGCACCTTCATCAGCAGGAGCAGCAGTAGCAGCAGCAGCAGCAACAGCAGCAGAAGCAGCAGCAAAAGCAGCAGCAGTAGCAGAAGCACTAGCACTAGCACCAGCAGCACCAGCAGCAGTAGTAGCAGCAGTAACACCTTCAACAGCATCAGCAGCAGCATCAGCAGCAGGGAAATCAGGGGCTACACCACATGGGTTGTAAGTAAAAGCAGCTGCAGTAGCATCTTGAGCAGTAGGAAAAGGATCTGAATTGTTGATCCTTTTCATATTCCTTAAAAACTGTACCTTAGTAGGTTTTTTACTCATGGTGAGGGTTGAAGAGTGTGTGTGAATGAAAGTTTCTTTCTCCCTTATATACTCCTCTGGAGGCCGTTTCACCGCGTTTACTATACCCTTAATAAATACGGATGTTCAATGTGGACCCCTATCCGGACTCTATAAAAAAAAACAGGCCTACCATTTCAGTTGCCTATCCGTAATACCCTCAGTCATATTTTAATAAACGCGGACCCTTTTCATTAAACACGGACAGTCGAACACGGACGTCCACCTTTGAA
This sequence comes from Acholoe squamosa, assembly GCA_949317995.1. Taxonomy (NCBI): domain Eukaryota; kingdom Metazoa; phylum Annelida; class Polychaeta; order Phyllodocida; family Polynoidae; genus Acholoe; species Acholoe squamosa. The sequence continues at coordinate 18,909,028 of OX439051.1, forward strand.
TCTCCGCGTTTATTATATCACCCTCCGCGTTTGTTATTTACAGCAGTGGACCCTCTTATAGTCGGGCCCAAATCTATGATTTTTTTTTTCGGGGAAACCCGGGAAATCCGCTGTGACGTCATGAATTATGGGATGTCGGGGTCCGCCATCTTCTTCCGGATTGCGCGAAAGCTTGTTTTGAATTGATGTTTGGCCAAAAGTGAACGAAAAAAATGCCTAAAGTAAGGGACAAGGTGAGTTGTTACTTATGTCTTTCGAATGGAGGAACATCGGGGAATAGAAGAACGTTCCTGTGTAGTGAAGGTGGCCTGTCATTGTCTCACAGCAGCATTTCCAAGGTGACAGTGCCAGCTGTCTGCTAAAATGTCACTGTCTGCTAAAATGTCACTGTCACGTACGAGGCCCACAACAAATAAAACTCAAGAAAAAGGCGTCTCTCTTGGGATTGCGAAGGGGGGGGGGGTATCTGTCAAGCCCTGTAGAAACACAGGAGAGAACGGGGGAGTATATTAGAGGAGGTGTACGTGTAAGTCAGTCAGTTCTATCTGTCTTATCTAGTCTATGGAAGGTAAAGCACTGTAGTTTTATCATAACGCGGTGGTTTCATGTAGTTGGCTAGGTTATTGGGCCTAAAAGTAGGTCAAGTTCACAGGGAGTAGGTTTTCTGGTGTGTTTTTGTTGGGGGGGGGCTTTGACCCCTTCATAGCTATCTCTTCTCTGAATTTTGTGTGAAGAAAGGGAAAAAGATGTTTGTCTGTTATATGTGTCCACATTAAAACATATACTTTTTTATGTTCCTACAGAAAACCTGTTATGAGGAGGAGGATTACGACGATCTGGAGGAGGAGGAGGAGTACGCGCAGGAAGGAGAAGAGGACGAGGAGAACGAGCAAGTTAAACCTTCAGATTTCGCAGGGGACAGCGGACAACAAAACATAAACTATATGTTCCACCTATCATCAGTATCTCAAAGACCAGAAACAGAAAAATCTATCAGACAAACGCCAGAAAGGGAAGGCTCCCAGCAGTGAACACTTTTCCCATTATGGCCTCTCTAGGAAGCCTTCTGCTCCTACACAAGACCAAGACGACAGCCGGCATGACCCTTCCTATGACCCCCAAGAAGAATACTTTGTTAGTCCTAGAGGACGGGGCACTAGAGGCCGGGAGGCCCAAGGTCGTGGTTGTTCTTCTGAACCACCTGCCAGGGGTAGGGGAAGGCCCCGTGGATCAGGAGTGTCCGGTAGGGGAAACAGAGGCACCCGCACTAGGGGCCGAGGACGTGGAGCACGTGGAGCAAAAAGTTCTCGAGGGGGGGCGAGATCGAACACTTCCGCTGCCTCTTGTACTTCTGACACAACTCTGAAGCACTGGAATCCCTTAGAGCTCAGAGCCCTTATATTCGGGGCTAACCATTTGAAACCCGTTCTGAAGGGCAAGTTCAAGAGCAGCAGCGACGGGCGGACCATGAAAAAACTTGCGTGGGAGGAACCTTTAGGTAAGTTATAATTGTTTTCTCTGTTTTTCTTTTTTTGACTTACAGCGTTAACATAATAACCAGTTTTACTATATTTTATAATATATGTAATTTGTCCTTCTCACCTAGTCTTATTTTATCACATTATCATGTGCTTTTGTCCATGTATTCTTTTCTCCTTGGCTGACTGAGTGAAAGAAGCTGACATTAATTTTCTTAAATAAAAATGAAAACATTATAACAAATCTATGTAGAGGCACATACTGTAAGAAAGATTTTTTTTTCTCTTCAGAGTATGTCGAGTCTATAGGCAAGAGGGAGTGGTCCATCAAGCAATGTGAAGACAAACTCCTGTATTTTGGCCAGGATGCCAAGAAAAAGGTACGGTAACACTATACAGTAAATAGATGTATAGGGATACTCTGGCAATTATCTATAGTGGTTCAATTATATGTGTAAGTTCCCTTTCCCTATGTCAATTCCCTTTCTGTGTGCTTTTGTTGTAGCTCTGGGTAAAGTTAGCTGTCATACCAAAACGGTGTAAGATCAGTATTAAATTTTCATTTTTTTTTTTCTATTTTCTTCAGAGACAGAGGACAGACGCCAAATATTGATCAGGTAGTGGGCAACGCGATGAAAATGACTATCTCACTGAACTGGAGGAGGCCATACTTGATTGGGTTGGGGAAGATGTGGCACTTGGTAAGTGAAGCATTATGGCTTTTTCTGTGTGTCAATGGGCCATCTGTGTGTGCTGAAGTTATTCTTTCCATATAATCTAATTATTTTTGCTCTGTAAATAAATTGGGAATTGCTAATTTTCTGGTATGGGCATGGGAATCTCCTAACAAAACAATGAAGGCACATATGAATCTGATTTCAGGTATACCGGGAATGCAACCTCCCAACTTAAAGGGAGGAGGGAGACAAGAAAAGCCTTGGTCCTGCTACGACCCACAGCGTGAAAACAGGGAGGATTATGTCGCGATCCAGATGCCCAGTGACTCTATGCATGCGGTGTTAGAGGGCGACCTTCTGGCAGAGGACAAAGACGGAGGTTAGCCAGATTATATTATATGGTATTTAACTCAAATTAAGAGTCAAATCATGTATGGGGAAGCCGTAAGGTGGAAGAGAAATAATATCATACATTGAAAATAAAATGTACTGAAGTTTTGATCAATGTCAACCAAGAATTACTTGAATATTACATTATGTTACCATACCCAAAACATTTACATGGGCCCGATGTTGACCGCTTATGTCAATGTAACAATCTGTCATATAACATCCTCTTTACGGATGCATGTATGTGTTTGTAGAAATCGTGAAAAAAATAAATTTTCCCTGATACAGCTCCCATCCTGGACTTTGAAGAGGGGGACTACAACCTTAATGAACTGGAGGAGGAAACAGACCCAGTCGACCACTATGACGTACAGAATGAGGCGAACTACTTACCTGCCTGTCCCCGAGGGAACAAGAACGTGTCTCTACCGGATGACGATGATCTAAAGACTCCGCCAAGCAAAAGTATCACGTGGACCACTATGTTGAATTTTAACAAGAGAGAAAACAACAAAAAAAAGGAATAACAGGTAAACATCATGGTTAAGTCGCTAAAAGGGGTCAGTACGGGTATAACTTCAGCCCTACGTGAACATTCTCATCAAACGGCTTCCAATCTGGGAACCCAAGCAGATACTATGCTGAACATGCAGACCAAGTTCCTAGCCCAACAACTGAAAGAGCAACAAGAGCACAGTGAAACGCTGGCAGGTATACACTCAGACCTGACAAATAAGATAGTTACCAAACAAGTGCAAATGGTGAAGGCAATGAAAAAGCTAGGTGAAATCATGATCGAAAACACAGAAAAACTAACCCAGGCTCAGACTAAACTTAATGTCGGGTTCATTGGTATGCATATAGAAGTAGATCACCTACAACAGAGGTGCGCGACAGGACTCAAGACAGCTGAAACTGCAGATACCATACTTCAGCAGGTGATAGGAACAGTCGAAAAGTTAAATCAAGCTGTCTCGTACTCTTTTAATCATAACTTAATTTGAGGTGAGAAAAGTATCTTTTTTACTTTCAATAGTTAATGACATGCAAACTATAGTATCAGCAGGCAATGAGATGCAAAAAGAAAAATAAGTTACCTTGACTCTGGTGTATGCCTACATAAATGTGTATACATATTAAACCTAAACATATCCAAGCCTTAAACCACATCCTCATCCAGATTATATTACCTTAAAGAGAGAAATGATCAGAAGAAAAATATTTTGTTCCAGCTCCAGCAGTGGTTGAGCGTGGCACAGACTACGAGGCTCCGGAAGCTACCTCTATGGACACAGAGGGCAGAGAAGAGACTACCCCCGTGGAAGCTGCGATTCATGTTCAAGATTCAAGTGTTGGGGCATTCCTCACCCATCCATACACTAATGCAGGTACGGATCATGGAAACTTAACTACCCTTTCGAAACCAGCTGTATGGTAATCGTAACACTTTATTCAAGTCTTTTTGTCGTCATGTGCTAACAGGGAGGGTAAAATTGAAAGGTGACAAAGAAAATCATTCTCTGTTTTCTTTCTTTTAACAGAAGAGGAGGGTGGCAACTACCATATGTCTTCAGAATTGTTGACGGATGGGGGGACCATATCTGGTATGCAGTCCAAGGTTATGATTCCAGCAGGAGGTAACTGAAATTTATTCCATGTTTCCCAACTTGTTTAGAAATTCCGATTTTCATGTCCTCTTGGATGTAGGTATTTCATAAACAGAGAAAATTAGAAGAAAAAAAGAAATTACGGGGTAGGTTCAGTGGCATCCCTGTTTTTTTTGTCAGTATCATTTGATCATTTGAAAAACTGCAGGGATGTTCTAATTATCATATGATAGTTAGAAAAAAAGGGTTCTAAATAAATAAGGAAAATTATTGTTATTGTTATATAATTGTCTTCACATTCTTGATTCTTTTCACAGCTATTTGTCAAGAGGCATGCGAAAGCAATGACGGAGGGGGTCTGCCCACCTTCACAGTAAAGAGCCGAGATGATTTTGTGATACTTCAGGACAAGACTTCAATTACACTTACATCTGGTTCAGGGGAACCTGCTGGACCATGTTATGTCGTAAATGAAGAATAGGACTTGAATCCTGGAACGCGGGCGTCTCAAGATGATGACTGTGAGACAGCCAACCAGACACTTGCATACCATGACTCTAATGACAGATTACAGACTAAAGCTGAAGGAGCAGGGACTGGGGATAATGTGACCGGGGAAACAGAAGGGCTGCCATTCGACGAAGGTCAAGGGGAAGGCCATGTACATTTTCAAACATCCAATGACATTAGAGAACCCATTCACGTCCAGGACCACGCGGACAGCAACTTTGATGCCGCATCCTGCACATCAGGCTCTGACCGTGAAGGTGCTCCTAAGCGCTCTGAACGCATACGGATAAAAAGACAATATTTAGATTTGTGATGAGGCAGCTGAAAACGTGGTAGCTGAAAAAGTGGACTTTGCTGATTTTCGAATAATATTTTGCTTTTTTGTGCCATGTGACATACACGGGTAATCTACGTTAACCTAAAGTGGTTAGTGGCTCAGGGAAAGAGGAAGCTGTTTTGTGCCAAAAAATAGTTGTTTTAACTAGCCTATAGTTGGGTTAAGAAAAATTTACTGCCATGTTTTTTGTTAATGGTTTTTTATCTTCATAGTCGCTAAGGTCTACAAATGATACATGTAGAGGCCATTTTAAAAAGATGGACGTTAAGGCAAAAAAACATGTTAAAGATATTCAAATAATTTTTATTCACTTTGAGATATGACCAGTCATATGTTGTATTCTTGTTCTCATGTCCGCTAGAAAATTACAAGAACATTATATGTAAAATATAAGGTGCTTCACTGAAAGTGACATTAGAAAACAAATATCATTGTCATTTTTCCAAAGGGAAAACCAATTCCCATTATGGGACCAAGTTATCTTGTCATGATTCAGGTTATTATATACAAGCATGCTCGAGATCAGTAGAACAGTTTACATTGTGGTGTCGGTTTCATCCACCCTAAAAAAACAAATGGAAATAACAGAGTAAAGTTCAATTAAAGTCGATGACAGTCTATATTAATTTTGATATGTCCTGATATGCTTTTCTTTTGACCCTAAGACATGAGTAGTTTATCTAAACTGTGACCAAGCGTTCATGGCTGCTGCTGCTGCCGCTGCCCCCCCCCTGCTGTGGACCGAAGTGTTTGTTTATGTATTCCTGATGTAGGTTCTCGAAAGCTTGTCGTGGCTTTGGGGCTCTGTTGTCCGGTTGAAGAACAGGTGGCATTACCCGCTTAAAGTTGTCCTTAGCAGGGAAATCACGCAGAAGCTTTATCTTTGCTATTCTCGCCACCTTATGGAGGCATACACAACTCTCTATGATGTACCCTGCTCGTGTCGGTTCGTGCATCAAGTATCCCCCACTCGAATCGAGACATCTAGAAATAAAACATATCCATCCATGTTATACTTTTTCATAACTTTTTCATCATAAATAAGAGAGAGAAATGAATAAATAATAATTTTTTTCAATTTCGCCAGCGGGGATGAAAAAGCGAAAGAAATATTTACCTCCACCTCTGCTTCAGTTGCCCTAGCTCAACCTTGCTGCGCAACTTCTTCTGCCACTTATTAAATTTAGCATCTTCTTCTGTGACCTCAGGGTTGACCGGATTGTACAGATAGTCTGTGAGAGTGTACTTGTGAAAAAAAATTCATAAATATATAAACAGGTTCTGTAAAACCCCAAAAATGATCCTGGGTGAAAAATGACCCAGGGTGAAAAATGACCCTGCTCTGTCTGCTATGGAAAAAACAATTTTAATTTGCTTTTTGGGGCCATTTTTCTATATCTATTCATCATAAAACCATCATATATGAAAAGAGGAGGATTGATAATGGTAGTCTAGAATACCAAACTACTTTTTAGCCATCTTATTTTGCATTCTGTTTTAATTATTGCAGTGGGTATGCTCTCTTGGCTCACAATAATAGAAATGATAAGTTCACATTTGAGATTGATCAATCATACATCGCTGGAAAGACCAATATGTATCCTAGTTAAATCTAAAATAACTTTTGGATATGAACTATAGCAGTTGAGAAAACACAATTTGAAACTTAATCTGCTGCCCATTCATAACTGAAAGTCAGTATAGGGGAGAGGCCACTTATCTAGGTCAACTGATAAGGCAGAGAGAGGGGGAAGGGGAGGGGTGGGGGACAGGGTCATAAATGACTCTGAGTCAAAGATGACCCAGGGTCAAAAATGACTCTGGGGTGAAAATTCTTCAAGTAGGGTAAGTGGGGGGATGGTGGGGGGCAGGGTCAAAAATGACTCTGGGTGAAAAATCACCCAGGGTCATTTCTATACTTTTGCTTAGACCTGATAAAGAGATGGTTTCAGCTTACAGTCCAACAGACTTTTTGGGTGAAGGGAAGGCAAAACGAGACATAAGATTATTTATTATATTGAGAAGATCACTTTCGCACTTCAGGAAAAGAAGGGAAAAGGGCATATTTTTTTTCTACTTACCCACCGTCTCCAAGCAAGAAGAAGCCTGCAAAGTCCCCCCTCTCACCTAGGTATTTGACCTGGGACCCATTCATGACATACACGTCATTACACGAGCCAGGGTTGCTCGCGTTGACGTGGAAAATCATGCAATCCCAATCGCAGATGATCTGTAGAATTACAAAAAGTAGTTCATTTTTTACATTGTTCTATTGCTCATAGAGGCAAATGTTAACAAGGAAAGTACCTTATAGCTATTCACTTTTCCATTTAGAGTTATATGTCTTTTTTTAGGTTGAAAGATTTCTATGAACATAAGTTATTTAGAACAGAAGAGAAAAATAATATCTTACCATAGTGTTTATTGAATAGTAACCTTTGTAACAAAAGTACTGATTCTCATCCGCTACAATGCCCTTTGGGCATGCAATGGGGACGTGGGTGCCATCGACTAATCCAAAGACACCGGGCTTTCTCTTCTCCCGATAGAACATGACGGCCTTGTTATTCTTGTCGAGAGGAGAGTCTGGCCACACCACGTAGTCTTCCAGCCGGTCATGAAAGTACTGACTGATCTCTTGTACTGACCGACAAACCGTAGACCTGGAAACGCCGTGACAATCACCTATCGTTGAGTAGTTTGCCCCCGTGGCAAAATAGCAGACAGCAATACAGAACTAGAAAAAAAAGAAAATAAGAGATGACATGTAAGGAAGGAGAGAAAGGTATATGCTTAAATGGGAATGGACACCATGATGAGAGACTTGTGACAAGCAATTCAATCAGACACATTATGAGAAGTTCATGCCCTTGGGGACTCTGTACTGTATATCAAGAAGGTACTCACTCTGATACGGTGGGGGACAGCATGCATCCCTCTCAGGACTCGCCTTTTACGGGGCAGGTAGGCCACATAGTTCTTTATCAGCTGTCTTGCGACGTCGTTGGTCAGCCTGTACCGCTGCTGGAACTTCTTGAGGGTGTAGAAGGAAAGAGGGTCAAGCCTGGGGTAATATTCCCTCTTCACAGCTAAGACATAGTATCTCCCCATCTTGACTTGCAATCGAAAATGGCACCGGGGAGGGGTCAAGGGTCAAGGTCATTCAGTTTAATGTCAAGGAGGAGGGGTAAAATGAAAGGCGGACCTAAAATTAAGTAAAAAATACCCTAAAAATGGTCCGTGTTTGAACACCTAGTGGTCCCCTACCCCTCCGCGTAGAAGGGACAGAAGACGGACTTAAAGTGGAGGGGCAGAGGGTCCGTGTTCTGAGCTGAAACGGTAAAAAGTCCGCGTTCTAACACTGACCTCCGGGTTTGAACGCGGAGGTCCACGTTTTTTTTATTTTTGTCAAGAAAATACGAGCAGAAACAGTTTTATTAAAGGCGGACTCCGCATTTAATATATGGATGGTATAATAAATGCGGTGAAACGGCCTCCTGGAGATAAGCCTCTTACTGTAGTTTAAATAGATGAAAGGTGGCTTTTGGTTTAATCCACCTACTAACAAAGGGGAGGGGTAAAAAATTAAGGAATCTCATAATAACTAGCAAACCTTCCTTACACCTGTAAACCATATTATACTTGAATAGATAAAAGGAGGCTTTTAACATCTCTTACAATAGAGGTTTAACTTCCCCCTTTTTTCCCCCCTCCCTTTAAAATATACCTGTCTCAGCGTCTTTCCTTCATGTTTTACTTTGATTCTCATAATCCTAATTAGTTACATTGTTTTACACCTGTAAGTCACATTAAGATATTTATCACAGTTTCTAACAGCTGTAATTCCACCAAGATTCCTATTTTAGCTGGATACTCCCCATAGAACCCTTAGATCGTTAAGTGTGGTTGGTCCCAGAGGAAAAAGATAAAAGACTTAAAAGGTTCTGATCCCATAGTTACAGAGATCCTCCTTTGGTAAAGAATCTGTCCTTTATTCTTAACCATTGTGAGTAATCTGATCAAAACATTTTGACTTCTCTCTTCCAAGATTATATTTCCCTTTGTTGTTAACCACTCCCTGTAGTTTTTGTATACAGATTTTGAGTGCCTTAATCTCCTAACGTTCCATAATCCTCTTATACATGTAAGTCGTATTAAGGTGATTATCACAGTTGTTACACCTGTTATCCCATCTGATACCTTTATCCCAAAAAGCAGTTTTCCTTTCTCATGTTGATTGATCCAGGGGTGGAAGGATCCAGGTGAAAATATGATTAGATCATTCTCTCAACTATATAAAGTGCCCTGATTTATTTTTGGAAGGGAAGATCACATCTGCTGTCTCCTTTTGACAGCATCAGCGGTAACAGGGGCAGCAAAAGCAGGAACATTGAGCAGCGGTAGGAGCATGTACAGCGACCGGAGTAAGTGCAGCAGCAGCACCAGTAGGAGCATGTACAACAGTACCAGCAGCAGCAGCAGCAGCAGCAGCAGCAGCAGCAGCAGCAGCAGTAAGTACAACAGGAGTGACAGTAGTAGCTAGTAGTAATAGCAGCAAATCTAGCGTAGAAGGAGCAGTAGTAGCAGCAGAAGCAGCAGTAGTAGCAACAGGTGTAGTAGCAACTGCAACACCAGTAGTAGAATTGTAGGTGGAGGTACATCAGCATAGTAGTAGTAGGAAGTAGTAGTAGTAGTAGTAGTAGTAGTAGTAGTAGTAGTAGTAGTAGCAGCAGCAGCAGCAGCAGTAGTAGTAGTAGTAGTAGTAGTAGTAGTAGTAGTAGTAGTAGTAATAGTAGGACCAGCGACAGCAGCAGTAACAGCAGAATAAGACGCAGTAGATGATTGTAGTAGAAGTAGTACTAGTAGGGGTAACAGAAAAAATACCAGTATTACCCCCTGTAGGGTACTTGGAGAACTACTACCACCCTTAACTATAGAATTCAACAGGCACGAAGACAACCAAACATGACTGTGTTATGGATATAATAAACATAAATTTGCCACAAAAATATGGAAAGGTAGAATAGCTCATTTTGAATGTGAACACTAGGTAAAATGGTAGATTTGTGAGGTTTAAAGTTTGCCACCAGGTGATCTCTATGTAAGTGGGAGCATTTTGTTTTTAAGATAATTTAGTGCTTATGAATATAAAATAACTTTATGTTCAGACACGGAAGTGTTCTTTCATACCGGTTTAATTAGTCTACTGTGCTCTGTCTCCATATCCATATATAAAACACTTTATGATACATTCAGGGTTTGATCATACTAATGTCTTCTTTCAGGTATACAAGCAAGCTGATGAATCTCTATTTCCTGTTTCAATCCGGGTATACAATACTATAAAGAGCTTGGGGTAGCTGGGTGGTGTGAAAGAAACCCAGCAACCATAAGTCAGCTGGTATCGTGACAGTGCGTCTTATACGTGGGTAGTCTTATACCAGTACCATAGTACCTCTCTAATAACGCGCATCTTGCATATAAGGTGTACCTCAACTTTACTCCCAAACTACCAACTTATCTAACTGTATTGAATTCACCAATTTACACATTTTTTGTTGATAAAAGAAAAATAACACGAAAGTAAATATTGAGTGGTCTGTGAACTAGATGAGGTACGGTTTTAGAAAAGAACAAAATTAAAAATTTTGCACAAAGTAACTTATAAATGTTTACATACAACTAGATAGGCATACACATACATGTGTGTGTAATAGTATGTAGGGGTTCTTTTACCATGACACTAGTTTAATGTACTTGCTGTATTTTATATTACACATTGTCATGTTTAGACAGTATATGTTCACAGATTTGAATTTCATTAAGACGACAGACTATTGATAGGTGCCCCTACCCCACTAGAGTGTGAATGCACCACCCCCTCATTACCACAATTTACTTTTGATTTACAAATGGGGGATCCTCTATATGATCCGTGAAGGGTGTACCTCCTCCGCAAGAGACAGCATAGACTGCCCAAACATACACCCCATTTATTGCCCTAACCGGTACTTGTAAAACCATCACCTCCTCCAAAAAGGTGTAATCAAATATAACCTCATTGATGACTGCATCTGGTCATTTCAAATGTGTAAAAACATATAAAAGTAAAGTCTACAATGTTTAACACTGTTTTGGAACAAAAATAACATCATATATATGTAAAGTTCAATCTGATTTAGAGCCAAAAATGTCAACCTTGGTATGAACCTTGGTACATGATTGTCCAACCCAAAAGGAACAGGTCACTACTACTATGAATATAGTGTGTATGTATAAGTTCCTGGGTGCAGATTGAATTCAATCCCACTGTACCCGACACTTAAACGTACTGTTATGGTATGATATAAATGCAAAACAAACAGCGTGATGTGCTAAATGATACATCATGCACACCATGATGGAATAGGTGATTAACTTTGGTAAAAAAGGGCAGTTCTGTAGAGAACCTGTGACAGCGTCTTACCAGTGACAGCGTCTTCCTCAGTATTACCAACCAACTGAGACGATTGGGCCAGTATGCCGTAACAGTTTAACCTACAAAAACAGGTTACTATTGCAGCAGCAACTGGTGTCACTGTGGAAACAAATGTTTGGCTCATGGTAGCCCCATTTTAATGGATGGTGCACTAGCCGCCTAAGCGGCACCCACGCTTACATCATTCACAGTCAATACTACTTGTAAAACTTTGACATCTTCCAAAAAGGTGTCGACCAATGCCAGCCTCGTCTATAGCCTACCTAAAGCTTTTTTCGTCGATTGAAAACACTTCAGGTGTTAGGTCTGTATTTTTTAAACAATACGTAAACAAAATTAATATAGTACACCATCGATGTCGATCCAATTTACATCAATGAATGTGTGTATGTTGAGCGAACGGTCCAACCGAGTTCCTAGTAACATCACCTAGTGAGAAGTCGAGGAACTAATTATTACCCTTGGTTCAATTGGGGCATTGGACCTCAGTAGGTATGGTACTGAGGTCAACGCTGTCTGTTGTGGGGTCACAACCTTACAACTGAATTGGTTGAGGAATAGCAGCGACCCCCTTTATGAAGTGGGCCACTACAAACCCCCTTTGATGAAGGGGGGTCTCAACCATGAATCAATCAAGGCTGCACGTGCCCACCAAACAGGTACCCCACCACCTCTCTCGGTGCAATGAGAGGGTGGCGTGTGTATTTGGACATACGGTCACAGTCCGGCTGCATGGTACTTGTAATAGATATAGTGTCATTGAAATGGTAGTGTAAACAAAACAGCTGTGTATTCCACACTATTAATGACAAACACATGCTTTTTGTGGACATTAACACATGTCTGACACTATACTTCTTTATTGAAACAAGGATCAAACATCTACACACAACATTGAATTTATTGCAATGAAATACATGTTACGGTGAAGTAATTATCTCAAATAGAAACAGTGGCGCCATCTTAAGCTACTTAAGGACAATGGTTTAATTAAAACATTCACCATCAAGTGATGGTAGCATAAACCTTCCATACTGCCCTATGTAGTATACACACAAACAAATGCATTATAGATGTATAGCTTATGAATTTATTTAACACAACACAGCTTTATACTACCTAGATTAGTCTTATATGAACTACAGTGATCTAAAATTCACAATCATGCATAAATAATCTTCACATTAGCCTCGTCGTGAAACTACACCTTTTTTCAAACTGATTTAGGAGATAGATGTAATCCTCCCCACCATGAATCTAGCAACCAAGGCTCAGTTCAGTCTGCACGTTCCAACCAAGCGGGATTTTACCCCTACAGGGGAACATAGGTTCTCTTTAGAACCACTTTTAACAATAAAAAAATTCATATCCTCTTACCATCCAAAAAAAAGACCCAACACAAACTCATGTCAGTAATGAATATAAACGCTTTTTAACACATGATTTCTAGCATTGTTCTTAAAATCTACAGTTTTATAAATAGTGGTGTGCTTGTATGCATCTAAAGGAACATTACCACATACCTGTATGAATCTAACATATTTATTAGTGTCTATTACATACACTGTTCCATTGAGACTGCTAGGGATATCTTGTTTTAGGCGTAGTGCGGGCTGGGAAGCTAAGGACGCTTTGATTAGTTCATCTACTGCACACCAGGTGGCTGTACTGAGCTGGCACTGTACCGTAATGGCGAGAATGATGTATTTAACTATGGCTTTTAAATATAGACATGACCTGCTCGGGTCAACTTCTACCTCTGGTCTACCAACCATGGGACTAATATTGACGATGGTTGTAGTTGAGAACTCAATTGGGGCCAAAATTATGAAAATAAAAGTAATAAAAAAAAATGAGATTCTCAAACCGCGATATTTTGACAGAGGTTGCCATAAAAGGACACTTGCCGGCTTTTTGAGATCATAGCGTAACATAACTAGATCTACGATGATGGAGATTTACGTGGTGGATTTGTTTTTTCCAAATGGGGTACATCTCCACATTATTGTGACCATGGCGGCCGGACAGTAAGTGTTGTTTTTGGTATTGCTTCTGAATTTTGAATTTTGACTGTGATTTTGTTTGGGATATTGATCTAATCGTGTATTATTTCATATTTCAGAATCGTTCAGATTCAGTGGCAAGTTATCACTGTGCCGGCGCTGGCGCAGGGAGTGCCTGATGGAATCTAAAGTAGGTGTAATTTTGATTAATCCATCATGCTAACACTTGTTATTGTTGTTGTTGTGATGCTCACACCATGTGCATGCATTACATGACTGATGGTTGTCATGGTGACAGTCATGACCGTCATTAATTTGTGTTGATAAGTATCAGTGTAAACCCGTCTATTGTGTGAGTTATGGCTATCTACTGGTGTAACATAATGTTAGCCTAATTGGTTAAGTTGCTAATTTGATATTGATATACTTTGGGCGTGCTATCCGGCACCATATCAAACATTGTTTGTATGGATGGGACATCTGTCACCCCCTACATAAGTGAAATGTTATCGTCCAAACGGTACTGACATTTAGAATTAACCTTGGGACGGTTTTAGATGTACATGGGGTGGCCGCTAGTGGTCAAAGGTAAGACAGTAGGGCCCCTGGATAATTTACACAATAAATCAAATCCACCCATTTTGGATTTATAAGTCGAAAGGTTTACCTACCATCAACGGTATCAGTGGCCCTCTCAGCCAGTGTTGGGTCAATCATATACAAATTATTAGGAGACTGGACTGGGGTTCAACACAGCTAATTCCCTGGTTCATCTTTACTTGTGGACAGCAGGGTTCACGTTCCATTTTCTGGTAAGTTTTTTTAACTATTCAAAGATGGCTTCCTATGGTCCTGGTCAACCATTGAGGAATCAGTTTTGGTGTGATAATGGGTACTGGCCACAGATTTCTACCATAAACCATATGTTAGTATCCACCTAGTCTGTCAGTGTGGTGGGCGATGTCCACTCCTTGTTAGGCTTCTTAATCAATTCTTTGAGTTTCGTCCAAAATACAACGTCTGCAATGGTTGGGGTGCTATAAATACTGATGAGCCAAGTCAGGTGTGATACTTGCATATGTACACGGTACGTGAGGACGTAGTAGAGCAGGGCTATGATTGGTAACAACAGGTGTAACCATGGTGAATACTCTAAATGATATCCAAGATGTGTTATTATGTTTCCAGTCAGTATTGAGGTTTTGTCATGGATTGATCCTCTAACCTCCTTTAAAATAACTACATCTTTAAATAGGGGTAATAATTTTTTGTTGTGAAGCGTCTTAAGGCACAAACAATTTTATTCAAAAAAAAAGAAGATGTAATTCTGTCACAGGGTGCTAGGTGGCGTTGCAACGACAACGCACATTTGACGTACATGTATGATTTAAAACACCTTTTCTGTAGATTAGTTGATGAGGGTGAGTAATATAAGATCGTGTCGGGTAATGTTTTCAACAGAGGCAGGCCACAGCATAAATCAGCAACAGTGAGTACCACGCCAAACAAAGTCTGCTGGCGGCCGACTGTTACGGCAGCTGGTATGCTAAGGGTAGTCGAACCCCGGCGACTTTACCCCTACATGTCCGTGAGCTGAGATGCAAGCACGACACCTGCCTCACCATTTTCTCCCAAAACTAATATTAAACCATCCCCATATCCTTCAATCTGGCATGTGCAGTGGTGGCACTGAGCAAATACTGGGGGAAAAAAATTCTCATCTACTTACACCACTTGCTTGCTTCACCCTCTTTCATCCAACATCATCACCACACTCATCCTTTTTTAATATTAGTAAACCCACCCCTGGCCTTAAGGTAGGGCTGACAATCCCCTAATTAGGTCAAGGGAACGTGGTCTCTTATACAAAGAAGGGGTTACATAACCGTGGTAATCCCCTAATTAGGTATTACAAATAAAAGTATCACCCTTTATACTTTACATTTTCACCACAAATTAAAACCCTCAAAAAAAAGATTTAATATCAGTGAATCCGCCCCTCGAAGAAGGGGCGGGTTCTCTAATTAAAAAAATATAATTTTTTTTAAAGGGACCCCCCACCCACCAGGGCCCCCCACCCCAATACTTAAGGGGCCCACCGCCCCAAGGGCCCCCCAACCCCAACAAAAAACCCAAAAAATTTTTACCAGAAAAAAAACCCAACTTATTTACATAAAAAAACATGGCCTATTATACAATACATGGTCTATCATGCAAATAAGGGGTAACGTAACCAAATGGAGGGCTCTAATTAGATAAGGGGGTGTGGTCTATTTTCCAAATAAGGAGCTCACCACCACGGGGGGTCCAGGTCACGTGACCAAATGAAGGACTCTGATTGGGAAAGGGAACGTGGCCTATTTTCCAAATAAGGAGCTCACCATGGGGGATCAAGGTCACACAACCATATATGGGCATGCACACCCCTCATTAGGTTTAAGGTCAAGGTCACATGACCATATATGGGCATGCACCACAGAATGGAGGGGTTCAGGTCACATGAACAAATGGAGACCTCTCATTGGGTGCAGTGTTGTTTACAACCAAGGGGTCACATGATTGCACTAATCTCCTAATTAGGTCATGCTACCATGGTAACCAGAATGCCGTACTCTGATTGGCTGAGAGGTGGTCAATAATCCCCTAATTAGGTCAAGGGGGCATGGTCTATTATGCAAATGAGGGGTCAAGGTCAAGGTCACATGACCATATGTGGCTTTGTCTCACCAATGTGATGCAACTCCGTTGGGGAGGTTTCTGACCGAGGTTTCTGACCGTGGTTTCTGACCGAGGTTTCTAACCGAGGTTTCTGACTGAGGTTTCTGACCAACCATTACAGAATGTTATTTCAGCCTCTAGTTTAAATTTGGTCACAGGAAGGTAATTTTTTTTTCTCTTCCTCCCTCTTTCTCACGGTCCAGGGGTACTTCTCCTGTCCTTCTTTAGGTGGGTCGGTGTTCTATTGGCAGCACAGGGCCTCCTTTGTTTTTGTCCCTTTCTCATTGTTTCTGACCGATCATCTCTGTGTTGCTTCCCTGGGCTGTCCTGTTCCCTCTTTCACTGGTTTCCACTCAGAACACATGGGCCCATATTTTTGCTTCTGTTCCCTCTTCGTTTTGTTCCTTTCCAGACTAAGGAAGAGACTGAAAAAGAAAATTTTCAAGAACAACCTATCTCCCAAAGAGGTTTCTGACCGGGCCAAATCCCCTCCTTCTTCTTCCCTTTGCTTATTCCATTCCAGTTTTAAACTCTGTTTCGAGTCCTGTAGGAAGAGGATTTTTTCCCCTTCCTTCAGCCTGAAGAGATATTTTGTCTCCCTCCCTCCCTTACCCCTTCCCCCCCCCTTCTTCGACGACTCCTTTTCCAACAAGGTTTTTACTCAGGCAGAAAGCGCGCAAAACCACCCCTACAGTCTCTTCTTGGAACTACCTCCCCGCTCGCTGGTCACCAGCACCAGACCTTACCTTTTCCGGTTCATAGGTCAACTTTTGGCGGTAACTTATGTCGTGTTTCTCATCTTTTCTGCTTGACAAAGCCATATTTCCTCTAACTTAAGGCTTAAACGGCTCAAAAACAGACTCACATAGAGGATAGAGGTAGGGGGGTCCATCGTCCATGTAGTATAAGGGTTGTCCTTGCTTCCGAAAGTTTTCTTAGTTGGCCAAAACCCATAAGAACTATGCATGGCCCTAAAATCCAATGTGCAGACCTGGCATTTTTTCCAGGTTAGTTGCACTTATGATTTCTCTTGTTTATCTTATAGAACTCAATCAGACCTTCAGGGGGACAGAGGAAATCATTTTTCAGCTTCCAGAGGCCTCCAAGGGGTCAAAAAAGGCCTTAAAATCACCCCTGTAGAGAAAATTTGGTCTTCCTTGGTAATTTTCTCTTAAATCAGCAAAAGTCTACAACCAGCACTCTTTTACCTTTTTAGCCTGAAGCATTGGGCTCAATTTGACCCCAAAACTGTGTCGCTAGCCCAATTTTTGGCTTGCTGCTATGGAAAATGTCCGTCCGAGTAACCTGTTTAGGCTGCGGTGGGCAGGAAGAATGGTAGAATATGGCTAAAACCATGCTCTCTGACATAAACCAGGAGTGGCACAAGGGCTTTACTACACACATGCTTTTAATGGAACCTGTGTTCTCTCTCACTCCCACCCTTTTTTTTTTTATTTAAAAAAACCCTTCTTTTGTCCGCCCGAGTAATCAAATCTCCCTATTTACAGGTCCTGTTAAGCCAATATACCAAATTTTGTGACACTAGTCCAATATACCATGTGAAAGAGGGTCAGGGGTCATTGCTGGCGAGTTACAGAGCTTTCATAAAGGAAGCTTATTTATATGAAATGTCATTTCTGCCTGCTTTTCTGGGTGAAATTCCCTTTCCTTCAGCCTGCTGCTAATCTTTCTTTTCTTTTTTTTTTTTTACTCTGGACTACCTCAATAGTGTTTCCTAAAATGAAAAATGCTAAAAACCTAAGCTATACCCTTTTAGCCTAAAAAAATACCTGAAAACCAAAAATCCTTACATTTGGTTACTCGTCTGGACATGCGGGATGGTACCTCTTCTCCTGATGGTTGCCATGGCAACCGCTTTTGTACCTGGACCCTGGTACTATACACATTCATAGCCCAACCTATACACATTCCCACAATAAATATAAGAACTCTCCTCCAAACTTTTCTCTGAACCCCCCTACAGGGCCTATGCAAAGGGTTCATGGGTTTTGGCCAGTTGTTTTAAGCTCAGCGTTTCCCCTCCTGCTCTTGTTTTTTGGCCCAGTC
This sequence comes from Acholoe squamosa, assembly GCA_949317995.1. Classification (NCBI taxonomy): domain Eukaryota; kingdom Metazoa; phylum Annelida; class Polychaeta; order Phyllodocida; family Polynoidae; genus Acholoe; species Acholoe squamosa. The sequence goes on from OX439051.1 coordinate 18,927,293, forward strand.
AGAAACCTCGCCGAGAGGTTTCTGCTCGAAGCTTTCTGATCGAAGTTTTGACGAAGAACACAGGGCCAGTGTGGAACTTACCTTGACCCTAAGCCTCTTCCCCCCTTCCTTTACATGGATACCTTTATTTCCCTGTTTTTCTTTTCTTTCTTCTTCGCCCTATTTTCCTTGGTATAAGGGGAAGCCACATGTATGTAGTAGGATTCTCCTGACTTTTGAGGTTTCTGACTGGGTAGTATTCCCTTCTAAAACGAGAAAGTAGTCCTCTGTTTTTTTTTAAGGTACCTTCGGTAAGGGAGCTCGGTGGTAGGTGGGGGGATAAACATTTTCTCCTGTCCTCGGGAAGTGCCTCAAATTTTTATGCCACCCCCCTCAACCCCCCTGACCACTCCCGTATGTGCAGGAAATTTTTTTACCCCATGCAATATTTCAATTACAGTGTCTTCTGTTGTTGAATACGGTGTCTTAGCTCTCTCGCTCCATGTACAGGTATTTTCTTTATTTTCACTATGTATACGATGGAAGCTTATCAGAGGCTTTTCCCTTTTCCTGTCCCTTTGGTGAGTCCAAGGCCTCGGATCCCATTCCCAGAGCTGGACAGAACAGTCAATTTGTGGGCCCCATATCTGCATCTAATGAACAAGGAAGATAACAGGGTGTTCCAAAGGGCCCGCAGTTCCCTCAACAGTCGCAAGACTTATAAAGGAGGAGTTACTCATCCTGACGAAGGAAAAGCGGCAGCCAAAAGACAACAGTACAGGGAGAGAGCACAGGTCAGACTTCTGTTTCTATGAAAAGTTTAGTTCTTGACTTATAATGCCTAAAAGAATTGTTGTTTTTACATAAGGGGGTCGAAATACTATTTTCAGGCCAGTTATTAATATTTCGCACCAATGCAAGGCAAGATTCCTCCGTCTCTCAATATTAGTTGAAATATGTTATTTTGCCCTAAAACCATCATAAGAAAGGTAGGGTAGGGCCAATATGCTAGGGTAGGTAGCTTTACCTGAACACAACAAATTCTTTGAGGCCTGATATACCAGTGTGGTGTAACTCTGAGTTTGTTGTTTTTCTGACCAGAAGGTTTCTGACCGGCCTTAAAAAGAGGGGTGAATCCCAGAATTAAGTTACTTCCCACGGCTGCTTTCACCCAACATGCTGACCCTGTAGTGCCAATGTATATACCGTTTTCCTTGTATTAAATGCACATGTGTGGAAAAGTAATTGTTAGATTCTCAGAACCTTTTTGAAGCATTAATTCTAAAAAGCGCACCCCCAAAAGCCTAGAATCATTCTTTTTTCCTCTAAAATCTTAATATTTATCCTTCATTTCATTTATTTGACACCATTGTTGGGTGTAAAAAGAGATGGATTTGCTTATTAGAGCAAATGCGCTTAATAGAACGAATATGTGTAGGTACTCCCCCAGATGGTCAGCATGAACCTCCAGTTAAGAGTTATGTTAGTTTAACAGAGCTTTCTTTTTTCAGCAACACCGTCCAGTGAAAGGGTCGGAAGAATGGGAGTGTAAAATACAGCTGAACAGAGAATTGCATTCTGTAAGGAACAGTGAGGTGCATCTCCAGGAACAGTGGAAGTGTCTGCAGCACGAGTGACACGTCGGCGATCAGCGGGCCACCGAGTTCTTGAGCCGTCTTCTCTACCCGACCAGAAGAGAAGGAGAACATCTCAAGGTTGGTTCTGTTCCAACGCTTCGACTTTAAACTTAAGTCTTCTGGAACCATGCTTTACATTTCTCATCTGTTCCACTTTGTCATCTCCAGTCTTCTTCTTGAACTTAATGGGTCCTCCTGGAGAATAACTCCATAGGGCTACTAGTAAACATGTATGTAACATAGAAGTCAGACTTTCAGAGTTCTTTACATAGTTAGGACCTTTGTTTAATAATTGATGTACACTTGAGTGCAGACCTGAGGCATGTCACCTCGTTTTCTCTTCTAAATCTCCCATGAAAGTGGCTCTTAGAAAATGACCTTTTTTCCCATCAATCTATTTATTCTGCACACTTCTCCCCTTTCCTTTAAAAAAACATTTAATTCCTTTTCTTTTTCGTTGCTTCAGAAATATCGCGGAAAAGTTCCTTTTTCAAGCCGTCTCATGACCATGAAGACAGTTCTTCGGACGAGGAGGAAGACAACCACACAGGGCCAGGTCAGTAGTCCTTTCATGTCTTCTAAATGCAAAAGAAGAAATGTATTTACATGCCCAGCTGTGAAGTCTGTACGAGTCTCATGGCCAGCTCTTAATTTTATCATAGACCTCATTGACTGTCTCTAGTACATACATACAGGATGTACGTGAAGCATATGAAACAAATAAAAAAGGTTTCTGACTGAGGTTTCTGCTTGGTCAGAAACCTCCATTCAAGGAAGTCCAATGCAACATGGATTTATAATGACAGCCAACATCTCTCTGGTCAACAAGGTTTCTGACTGGTTTCTGGCAGGCCTTAAAGTTGCAACATAAAAGTAAATTCCATAAATCACTGTTGGAACATTCAATCCTCTAAAATGTTTGAGTAAAATTGAGACTTAAAAATTAAATCCTCTGATAAGCATACTATTGGCTGTTTCTTATCCAGAAAATGAGGTTTCTGACCGACAAGGTTTCTGACCGGCTGTCATGACTGTCCCTTTCAACTGTTACCTAGAGTATGAGATCAAAGCTGTTCAGGAATGAAAATGTTTATAACAGTGTTTAACACCTTTTTCTCTGAAATAGATGAGTTAAATAATAGTGGTAGCCATGGCACAGTCCACTTTCTTTTTAATTCAATGTTTCTGACCAGCTTTCACTCCTACCCTAAATATACTATTCAACTATATATGGTGACAGGAGTACATGTACTTTACTGTTCCTTACAGTTCATTTACTGAAAAATTTAAAGAAATATTATTGTCGATCAGAAGGATGGGATTTAATGAGAGCCGGTTAAAAACCTTTGCACTCTCCTTTTCATAGCCACCCTCAGAACTGCTCCTTTCTGTGGTTTTCTTATACTTCCCTTAAAAGTCAAATCAAATTCCCACATACATGCATGACCTTCTTTCTCTTCAGTCAATGTGTCTACACCTCAACGGGCCACCCAAACAGTCCAGACTTCTCGCAGTAGAACTGACTCATCCACAGTCCAGACTTCTCATAGCAGAACTGCCTTGTCCTCAGTGCAGACTTCTCAGAGTAGAACTACCTCATCCGTGACCTCCTCAGTCAGGTCAAGTGGCACCCGAACAGTCCAGGCTAATCCCAGTCCTGTCTCTTCAACAGTGCAGACTTCTCACAGTAGAAAGGCCTTGTCCACAGTCCAGACTTCTTGCAGTAGAACGGCCTTGTCCACAGTCCAGACTTCTCGCAGTAGAATGGTCTTGTCCACAGTCCAGACTTCTCGCAGTAGAACTGCCTCGTCCGTGACCTCCTCAGTCAGGTCAAGTGGCACCCGAACAGTCCAGGTGTAGAGGTACTTATTGTATAACCATAGTGTTGGGTACCATCTGACGTGGCGGGTGAGTCGAGTCGTCGGACGTTCCTCAGGTTCCGGATAGGTGGCAGCACCGATCCGGGTCTGTGGGGACATCTGACGACGAACACCTGGGTTCCTATATAAAGCCCAGGGCTCAGCTGCTATGTCAGAGGCCCTTCTGGCCTCCAAGTATGTAGGACCATCTCTTAATATTTGCTAGCTGCCCTATTAACAACTATCGGGTAGCCGTGAGTGTGTATTTTAATAAAGACTATCCGTTGGCATACACTTGAATCACCGTCTTACTCTTTCTTTCCCGAATCGTAAGACCCGAACCCCCAGGTCCGTAAGACCAAAACCATTACACTGGTGCCGTGACCAGTTAGTTCTGGTGTATAGCCCGGACGTTATAACGTCCGAACGGCTAGTACATGGGTAAGATAGCCTCGCGGAAGCTAACCCAGAAGGGCAATCTGTTGCCCAGGAGAATGGCAATGGATCATTGTTGATCCAAACCCATTCGAACCCCCGAGATGCAGAATCTGGTAGTTCTCCAAACGTAACCCAAAAAGGGTTACGTTTGGAGAACTACCTTACAGTATACCCAGACCCGGGCTACCAATATTAGATTACAGCACTATAGACGGCGACGTAACCTATGCGGTACCGGAAGGTGAAGAATTTAAACAACCGGATGTCCTGTTGTTAAATGAAACCTATGTAACTTTGAACGAGAATTTGAATACCTTGGTCAAAGCAAAAGATGAAGTATTTAATGAAAAACTTCAGTTAGAAGAAGACTTGATCGGCATGCGAAACGAATTTGAAGCCAGAAAAAGCGAATACATGAAAGAATTAGAAAGTGAAGAAATAAAACTTCAAGAGATGAGAAAGTCATTCAATAAAGAATATGACAACAGACACATTCGTATCCAAACATACATAGATACGAATGATAAATTAAGTATTGATAAGGCGAATTACAAATCCGAAATTAGCCGATATCAAAGCGAATTAGAGAAATTGAAACTTCAGTGCAGTAAACAAGCTGAAGACAATGAAACCATCCGGGTGGGTATTATAGCTTATAATAAACAACTGCAATAACCCTCGAAAAATATGTAGAAGCCGCACAATTGACTATAGGTACTATAGATCCAAATGTGGTTTCTACAATGATGGTGAAATCATCCCAAGATGAAACTCCCACCAGATTTAGCCCATTCATTAATAATGGAGCTGATAAAAATGTAGTTTCCGGAATCTACAAGAAACCGGATAACACCGCAGTTAGCGGAACGAGTATCGAAAATAGTAATTGCCTAAAGGGGACTACTAATCAGGGATCAGCGAGTAGTGCATCTACATCTCAAGCTCCGGTGCTTGATACGGTAGGCCCTGCACCACCGATACCAGATTTGAGTCACAAAATCAGAGCGACTCACGCTAATGTTAATAATGCAAATAATGCTACACCAGTAGCACAACCGCAGGTACCGGGACCACCGAGACATATGCTAACTCCACCGTCATATTTCTCTCAACCCGGCCATAGTACACCAGCAGGCCCAAGATTGCCGAACCCGCCTTTAGGTCAAAGTAATGATCCAAATGGTGGACGTTTCCCCAGACCAAATCCCCCACAACCTAATGTTACCGGTGGTACGTACCTACCAAGAACAACTCCCTATGGATATAGGCATAACTATAATCCGGCAGGAGGTAGTAATTACCAATATGGTAATACTTATAACCAGGGATGGAATCAAAATAATTCCTATCCTAGGTATACATCTTCCGGGACAACTGGAAATGTAAGTTATGGAGGTGGATACCCTGGTGGTGCTTCCGGGAACTACCCTAGTGGTGGTCCCCCTGGAGGTAATCCCCCGGGTGGCCCTGGTGGATCCGGATCCGGAGGATCAGGATCGGGAGGAGATGGCAGGAAGCCCAATAGAAGAACTTCCATGCCTGCAGGGATGCAAACCATCTTTGAGAGAAGCCAATGCATCCAAAATTTGGGCATTGACTGCTACCGAAAGGATGCAGACGGCATGGAAGTCATGAACTGGAGCATGCGAGAAGCAGATAGACTACGCGGATGTAATAATCCGGCACGTAGACAGGCACGGATACCCCCTCCTTATGATTCTAATGATCCATGGAAGGATAGGTATCAAGCTTTTGTCGATGAGGTCAACTGTAGTGGTTAGACAAAAGAAGAAGCTCTACCTTATTTGATCTGCTGGTTAAATAAAGGTGGAAAAGTAGCCCTCAATCAATGGAGAGCCGCATACGGAATATACGGCACCTATGATCAATTGGTCGAGTGTGCCGCGTACCTGTTTGGTTGGATCGTTAGAGAAGATCCATGGGTAAGCTTTAAGAAAAGGACACAAAAATCTAAAGAATCTCATAAAGTCTTTGGTTTGGAGCTACAGGACTTGCTATCAAAAGCATGTCCTAATTAGGCTCATGATGATGACTGCTATCTGCAGGAATTGTTTACACAATTCTACAATGGATTGCGGGATCCGGATCACAAACAAATAGTTTGGGATTCTTGGAAGGATGACACATCCTTCAGTGACCTATTCATATCAATCGATGGACATGATATGAAGAAGAGATTGGTAGGTCTAGGACCGAATCCAGTCCGAGCAGCTCCATTGCAATACAGAGGTACCTCTGCTCAGGCATTTGAAACTTCCCAATTAGCCCCTGTTGACCTACAGGAGGCTGATCAGGAAGACGAATATGTCTCTGATGAAAACGGAGAATATATTGGATCAGTCCAGGTTGCTGGAAAGTATTACCAACAGAAACGGTATAGGAAGGTACATCCGAAAGGAAGGGGAGGGGCCGTGGCTAGTAATATAGCCTCCGGACCTATTAAATCTGGTAGTGCGACCACTACGGTCACTCCTACCGTAGCTGCCACTGCTATTCCGACTAATATGATGGAGACATTAATAGCCGGATTAACAGAGGCTCTGAAAAGACCTAGAGTTGATAAATCTCAAAGGAGATGCTTCAGATGCCAGAAGTTAGGACATTATGCTCCCGAATGTATGGCTGAGAAACCTGTCCCTCGTAGACAGGAAGGTGTCTCTGGAATAAGTACAGAGGAAAACTGAGGAGGGGTCCCTCAATGGGCAAAGAAGGGGATCCCAGTGACAAATCTTGCCATGATATCACCATCCGTGACGGAAGTTCGCATATAGTAACAAACTCGCCTAACACCGAGGTGATTGTAGACACCCGGAAGGTTAGGGAAGCTGATATAACAGGTGCCCAGGGAGCACAGGGGAAACCCGATATCAGTAACGAGGTAGGCGGCTACGCGTTAGCCAGGGTTGGTAGTGCCCACCTACCCCCGGGTCATCCTTGTCTGGAATACCTGAAAGGATGTGGATTGACTCCAGGTGTGAACAATGACGTTCCGATCGTCACGGACACGCCCTCTGTTCTAAACGGAAGGCGGTGGTATGTTTGCCTCACTGTTAACGGAAGATCTGCCGAATTTCTTATGGATACGGGTGCTAGCCACTCCTGTATCTCCAAGAGGTTCTATGATCTTATCCCGAATGAACACGATACTCTCAAATCGGGAGGAAGTGCTCAGACGGCCGATGGCAGTACCTTGCAGACATATGGAAGAACTTGTGTGAAGCTGCAATTGGATGGAATACATGACTATGTCATGAGTGCCACCGTTGCGGATATAGCAGATGAGGGGATACTCGGGTTGGATTTCGCATCCCTGTATGGGGTAGTGTTGGAGCCCCAATCAGGAGAGTTGAGTGTGAAATACCCGTATCCTGTAAAGGTTAGGTGTGTACAGAGACAAGTGAGCAGTATGGCTAGTGTAGCACACACTGTGCGGATCCCTCCGGGTGTAGCCTGTGATGTGCTTGTAAGAAGTGACCCTGCAATGCGCAATAAGCCTGCAGTGATAGAACCGGATGTAGCTACTCTGTCAAGTATCGGATTAACATCTGTAGACACTATAGTAGCAAATGCATCCTGGTCGGTAGTACCTGTCTCCAATACTGGAAACACTACTATCTACCTAAAAAAGGGACAAGTTTTTGGTAACGTGACCCTTTCGGGAACTGTAACGGATAGTAAGTTAAACTTACAGAAGGTAACAGGAGACGATGAAATTTCGGATGACTTACTCAAGTTGTATGAAGAGACTTCATTAGAAGATCCGGAACACCGGAAAGAGTGCTATGATATATGCTCTGTCAGTATAAGACTGCCTTTGCCAAACCCGGTGAAAAGCTAGGTACGACAAATAAGGTAGTCCATAAAATAGATACTGGAGATGCGGAACCCTTTAAAATACCGTATACCGTATAGACGGTTACCTTTAGCGAAGAAGAGAGTAGCTGAAGAGGAAATAAAGAAGTTGTTGGAACAGGATGTAATAGTCCCTTCCAATAGTCCATGGAGTAGTCCTGTGTGTATGGTAACAAAAAAAGACGGTGGTGTAGGGGCCGGCATCATTGTATATATATTAGTGCGGTTCATCCGAGAGATGTGTTGGTGTGATGCTCGTTCCTTCTATGCCAACTAGGTGTCGCTTTGCGATACCCGGCTGGTACAAGAGGGGGCAGCACCATGCCTCGCGTCCAGCTACTACTAAGAAGCCGGACGAGCCGCAGAAGGGGACTGGACGTGGTCCAGTCAAGACGTTCAGTTATAGACTGTAACCAAAATTGAATAAAGTCCTACCCAAGAGGTAGGGGTATCCGGGGCTTTGCCCAACCCGAATCGCTCGTGTTGTGTTGGTGTCTATAGTGATAAGCAAGCCAACGAGCCACCCAACATATAAGTCGATACGAACCATTACACTGGTGCCGTGACCAGTTGGTTCGGGGGTGGAGCACGGCCACATTGGCCGAAAGCCTCGGTAAACCCAAAGCGGATCCCTCCAGCCCTGGGCTAGAGGGATTCGAAGAGGATGGCTTCACATCCCAGCATTTGTTGTTAGACTGGCAACCGGGTCAACAACATGTGTTCAACCCGGAGGGTGTACAGACTGTTTTCTCTACACCCGGTCTAACAGACGGTGCCACCAGAAATGGAGACGGCATTGTTAAATTGTATCCGGGCACACCTCAACAGTTTGCCTCAGATACAGGATTGTTCAGGGGGGTATTAAGACCCCCTACATTGAACTTGAGCGATTGGTCTCAAGTATTGACTAGCAGACGCCAGCTGGGACCCATGGTCCCTGCAAGCTCGGCTAGTAATTTGGACACACCAGAAGCCCAAGGCCCTATGCAGCGTACTGCGACCCCTAAGAATGTTGTATCGGATGGGGCAACCGGGGTGGCCCTATTAATGACGTCGTCTGATCATGATAGTGACGATGGTAAGGCTGTAGAGGATCCAAAGGTCCCCACAGCGACTTTGAAGACTGGACCCCGGGAGGCCCTGCCGATATACTCGGAGAGGCACTCCCTAGGCCGATCTTTAGACTAAGGCTTGTCTGACTCCATGTTTAATCCTGGAGGCAGCCGCAAGTCGAGATACGGACGTCGTATGGGCCCCGGGTATAAGACTACATCGGCCTATCTGAAAGCCAAGGAACAGGTAGAGCTACAGGCTAAGAGGCAGCATGAACAGTTCATGGCAGCCCAAGCGAAGATAGAGGAGGAGACAAAAGCTCGGATTGGTAAGCTCCGTTCCGTGGAACAGGAGGCGATTCTAAAGGAATCCGACCTCAAATATCATCTATCTTCCGTAGCCCACCAACTGGAGCGAAAGGAGAAAGACGAGAAGGAAAAGGATAAGAAATTGGCTGAGCTGGAGCTCGAGGAAGCAAATAGACTCAGAGCAATCGAGAAGGCTAGAGCCGAAGAAGTTGCTAAGGCCCGGGACGTAAGCAGATTACAATCCGAGTTGCATGCGATGGAGGAGAAGTTGAAGAAACTTCAGCTCCGTAAAGCGGAGACAGAAGCCAGATTAATCTCTGAACAAGCCGAGATCCGGAGGGAGACCAGCGAATACCAGCGGTCCCAAAAGGAAAAAGGTGAAAAGTATCGTCTATTAAAGGATACTTTTAAGCGGGAGGCAATAGCCGCCCAAGAAGAGCGTAACCGAGCTGTCGCAGATAATGAGAAGATTCGATCCGAGATCTTGTCAGAAAATGCGCAGCTAAGGGAGGAGCAGCGAAACCTTACTACGGATGTAGCTACCCTCACAATAAATAAGTCTGCTATGGAGAGTTATTTACAGGAACAGGAGCAGATGAATGCCCCTCCGGCGAGTAAGGATTTAAACCCGAACTCGACGAACCCGAGACCCAGTTTCCTGTTCAACACCTAAGCATCCGCAGTATAATCCCTTTGTCAATGACAATGCAACGCGGAATGTAGATGAAGGGGGGGTTTACATCAGAACCCAAGATAAGCACGGTCAGACTAGTAGAGTCCGGATAAGTGAAGTCCGGGTAGTCCACAACTTAGACCCGGACTACGTACCTAGGGATGCCTCCGACACTAGCGCGGAAACTAGTGGTTTCCACATACATGTGGATCAGACAGAAGATGTCGGATTGGGAGCCGGTAATACCAGCAACCATCAAAGTACACCTAACGGTGGTAATCAGCCAAACTATGTGGCCCAGCCGTCCGACGGCGGCGCCCAAGGCGGCTCTAACCACACTGGTGTCCAGGGTGGGGACGGTACCTCGGGTACCGGCCCTAACCAAGGGGGTGGTGGCTATACGAACTACAGTGGTACACAGTGGACGTATAACCAACCACCACCACCGCCGCCACCAAACAATACAAGCTTTGGTGGAATGGGAGGCAATCGAACCTTGAATGAAACCAAGGCAATTGAATGGAGTAAACAACAATGCACTAGATTGATGTATGCTCACAATACCGGATGTATGCTCACAATACCGGATGATGAAGATTGGATGCGTCTCTCGGACGAAGACCCCAATCCGAGCAAAGCCTATCGGAAGATATATTACTTTCCCCTCCATTAATAACCAGATTTAGTCTTTGCGGAACACTACACATCTGCGAATGTCTTCTATTAGAATATGAACACTTATATTCTATGTGTTCCGGGTTCCTTTTATAACCAGCTAATTGTATGATTCAGGACATATAACTCCTTATTATATCCTGAATAGTCTATTCAGATTAGGAACTACACTTATAAAAAATCCGATAGTAGACTTGCTGCTGTCATACGTATCCGGATGCTGGTTCCTGACCCCTGCTGTTACCTGTTGCTGACCACAATATAAGGATGGACTATACGATTCTATACTACCTCTACTCCCGAATGGATTAAAACTACATACTACTACATACTATTACTTCCGGATCAACCTACTTTGGACTCACATTTATGTCAACTATACTTAAATGGATTACGTTTCTACTTGTTGATAACCGGACTTTTATTCTACTATTATTCTACACCATTCGGATATACCTATGAACAATAGCACTTCTAGAGGATTGTGGGTAGCTGCCCCAAATTCATCTACCGTGTTCACATTTATTACCCTGGATTATAAAAAGACTTTAGCACGTCCATCCCGTGGTTAGCTGACCATCATACCTACCTTCTAGCATCCGGCAGACTGCGGCGCAAGACTCCAGCAACATTATTTGTCATGTATATAATGTCATATAACTATTTTTTCTAATATCATTTGTATGTGCATAGTTACACGGATTCATTTGGTCATAACATATAAAATGTCATTAGATAGTGTGGTTACTTTAAAAGTCTTTCTCAAGACTATATAATCGTTCATGATATTAATAATTACAAACCCATATGGATGTTATCATGTGATTTATTTTTGAAATTATTCGAGACTTACCTGTAAGTTGAGGTATAATTAAGATTATACCGAGGGAACCTAGCGGTTCAGGGAATATACGAGAGGTGGAGTCGCGCATGCGCAGTCAGTCCTTAAGAGCCTGTTGGGGGATGAAAGCCTACAACTGATAAAATATATATACTGGGATGTGTAGGCCATATCCCCCTGATTGTATTCATTATTATAAATAATGTCTACTTGACGAGTTTACGAGTAAGTTGAGGGAGGGTGGGTAGGGCGTATATTCCCTGAACCACTAGGTTCCCTCGGTATGATCTTAATTATACCTCAACTTACAGGTAAGTCTCGAATATTTTCAAAATTATCCCTCGGAAACCTTAAGCGTTTCCGGAAACCTACGAGAGTTTCAGAGCAATTGAATCCCCCAACAGAAAACCAAACACAATCTTTTTAGTATCCAATCTATATTTAACAGAAGGTGTAGCTTGACATAAGAGGTATATGCAGTCTCTAGAGACAGTCACTGCTCGAGGAGTGCATTTCCCCCTACCACGTCCTCGATTGGTTTGTGGTAGTACTTCGCGAAGGACTCCGCCTGCCTCCAACCCGCTCTCCTCATGAGGGTGTTGAGGTTTCCTCCCACTTTAAGGATGCCTGAGGCCGAGGCCCCTCGGGTGGAGTGTAGCTTGTATTGGTTGACATCAATGCCAGCCTTTTTAAGTATGACCATGACCCAACGGCTAAGTGTATCGCGGGAGATGCCACGGTGGGGCGAGACGAAGCTGACCAAGAGGTTTTTCTCACTCTTCCTTTTGTTTTGGGTGCGTTTCAGATACTCTTCTAGGCACCTAACAACGCACACCCTCGGGTTCTGGTCGAACTTCCTCAGGACTATCGTGTTGAGAGGGTCCCCCAACCTGTTAGACTTTAGGAGTCTTGTCATTTTGAACACCACCTTGTCTCCCATTTTCAAACCTTGGATGGAAAGGTTGACAATGGTCTGGCCTCTTTGTGACGTGACTAAGAGGAGCAAAGTGGCCAGTTTCATGGAAAGCTCCCTGAGTGCGGTGGTGCCATTGTCCCAGGTCTGCAGGAGGTCTAGAACCCTCCTCACATCCCAGAACTCCTGGTATCTAGGGGCCGGTGGGTTCATCTCATAAGCCCCCTTCAGAAGCCGCTTTACGTAGGGGTGCTGGCCCACTGATTGGCCTTGGAAGTCGCCCAGAATGGCCGATAGCGCACAACGAGCAGCGTTTAGCGCGGTGTATCCGTGTTTGTCTTTGGCCAATTTCGCCAGGAACTTGCACACTTGTTGGATCGACGGTTGGAGGATTTGCGTGTCAGTGTCTGCACAGAAGGCGTACCACTTACGAAGGTATGTGTTGTACGTCTTCCGTGTGGCAGGCCTACGGGCTTGCGTGATAAGTTCGATGGCGTGTCCGTCAAATCCCTGGCGAGATAATTCTGCTTTCAGAATGTCCGAAATGCCAGGAGTGGGGTCGTCGACAGTCGCTCTTTGTTGGCCGGCTTCCCCGGATGACAGAGGTTGCCCTTGGCCTTCCTGAACCTGAGCATCCGCCACCCGGACCGCTGTAGTCTGCCGTACCAGGGCTGTCCCGGCCAGTCTGGTGTTATCAGGATAGCCCTCACCTGCTCCAGCCGGATCCGCTGTATCACGGGCCCCAAGAGGCTGAAAGGAGGAAAAATGTACATATAGTTATTCCTCCAAGTTATTGACATAGCGTCAATTTCCCAGGCGCCTGGTTGAGGCCCCCAAGAAACAAAAGTTTCTAACTTTTTGTTTGCTCTAGAAGCGAAGAGATCTATCTCAGGCTTGCTAAAGATATTACACACCTTTTTGAAAATCTTTTCACTTAGTTCCCACTCTAGGTCATGCGAGAAGTGTCTAGACAGGTAGTCAGCCAGAACGTTATCCTTCCCCGGGATGTGGTTTATTGTTAGCCAAATGTCCCGTTCTTCACACCATTCCCAAATTTCTTTGGCTATCTTATTGCATGGTTCAGACTTAACCCCACCCATTTTCCTGACATAAGCCAGTGATGTAGTGTTGTCAGTCCTGATTTTCACATTGACCCCGTTCTCTGTGACTAGCGCATCGAGGCCTAGTTTTATGGCTGTTAGCTCATGAATGTTACTGTGGAGGTCTACCTCCTCCTCCTTCCAAATACCTTTGGTGGAAGTGGCGCCCCTGTGGGCACCCCACCCTGTACCAGAGGCATCTGTTATTATTTCAAAATCTGCCCCCTCATTTCGAATGCGCTTGGAAGCTGTGGGGATATCCTCTAAGCCTTCCTCACGAATAACCATGGGTGAGTCGAAGTTTCCCTTGTGCCTTTCCAGAGCAAGGTTCTTTTCTCTTTCTAGGCCCTTAATATGTGCCGGACCATATTGGACCCCCGGCGAGAGAGACGTCATGAGGCCCACAATCCCTGCTATGTCCCTGATGGTGTAGGGGTCATCGGTATTAGCTAGGTTCCAGATAGCCATGTTGAATTTTTTAACCTTCTCTTCAGTGGGCCGGACTGTCATAGTGACGGAGTCTAGGTGGAACCCTAAGAAAATTATATTTTGCGTAGGCGCAAAAACTGATTTTCCTGTATGCACTACGAACCCCAACCTATCTAGTTCTTGGGCTAGTTTGTGGGTCGTCTCCCTGCATTGTCCCTCTGTCTCCCCCAGTACGAAGGAATCATCTATGTACTGGAAACACTCATGTCCCATCTCCCTGAGATTGGAGAACACTGGGGTAAGAATCTTAGTGAATATGCGAGGGGCACAAGCTAGCCCATTGGGCATAGCTTGGAATTCATAGAGGTTATCTTTCCAAAGGAATCTAAGAAATTTCCTATCTTCTTCTCTGACTGATACAGAGTAATAAGCGTCTTTAAGGTCAATGGACGACATGTAACAGCTGGGTCTCAGCATCTCTATCGCTGTATTCAGGCTGGTCATTTTAAAATGTTCATACTGAACCGATTCGTTCATTTTCGAGAGATCTAAAATGAGTCTAAAGTCACCATTTGGTTTTGGCCTGACAAAGACATTTGAGATGAATTGACCCTCTGTCGGTTCAACCATTTTTACTACCCCTTTGTCTAGCAGTTTGGCTATTTCTTTGTCGACATGGACCTCCTTATCAGGGCCTAAGACATAAGGGAAGGGCGTTCTGTCCTGACAGGGTACGAGGTCTTCGAACGGTATGGAAATCCCTTTCACCATGCCCAGTACCCAGGGGTCTCTAGTTATTCCCATCCACTGGCTGACATATCTAGATATGCTCCCAGCTACAAAGGTTTTAGCAGTGTGAATAAACATAAGGGGACTTGCCTGCTCCTCCAAGGGCCCTATTTCTGAAAACCCGGCTTCTTTCCGGCTGCTGCAGCGGGTGGGGCCGGGGGCCGAGGGTTGTGCGGGGCGCTGAACCGTGGTGCCGCGTTGTAGCCCATCTGCGGGAAGACTACGGGCATTCGGGGGAAATTCATCCCCTGTGTGCCCATGGCGTTGTTAGGCCTTTTAGGTGGGTACGGCCTTCGTTGCTGTGGCTTCGCAGCGGGTTTGGCCTTCCCGGGGGCGGTCTTCGGCTGGGACTTTTCCAGCTTCTCCGCCATCTTATGGGCTGCATCCACTTCCTTGATGGCCTCTTCAAGGTTACCACCGTGCAGGTATTTAGGATCGTTGCCTGCCTTCTTTAGGAGGTGTTCCCCATACTTGGGCATGATGACCGGCTTGAGGAGATCCTTTCGGCGAGTCGTAATAGCGTTGATCGTGCTGACGATCAGCTGCAAGCCATCTATGAATGGCTCTCCGCAGTCGTTCAACTTAGAGTCTGACGATCCTCGAGAGAGCCACAGTTCGATGACTGGCTGGAAAGCTAGCATCGCTTTCACCAGGTGCATCTGGAGCTTCTTCAGTGCTTCGTCCCTCTTGAGGTATTCAGCACTGCCAGGCCTGTTCAGCAGTGCCTGAAGTGCAGGTTCCAGGTCAGGTGCTACTAGCTTGGCCGCGTTGTCTGGCTGCGGATACGACCCGTGGACGAGGTCGAGGTCCGCCCGTGTCCTCTTCTCTGAGAAGAGCGACCCCAGGAAGTCACTCACTAGTGGCGAGAGGTCCTTCCCTTTCTTGGACTTCTCCTTCTCCTTGACGATCCTTTCCGTCATCAGGTCATGGAGCTTGCCCGGTGGCAGCGTGTTGGAAGCTGCTGGTTCCGGCTCCGACTCTTCAGCCACGTCTTCCTCTTCCTGGGTCGTGGCCTGAGCCTGACCCTGCATCATCTGCATCATCATTGATGACAGCATCTGGCCCATGAGCATACCCGAGTTGGGACCCTGAAACATGGCCGAGAGGTCGAACGGTGTCGCCGTGTTACTCCCAGCCCCGACACCGTGAGTGTCAGTTGTGTCAGTGCTAGGGTTCGTCTTCACCGGCGTCGCGGTGGCGGCGTCACCATCGGTGGAGCTCGTCTCACTCATAGCGTGGCTACGAGTAGCACGTCTACCGGTCTTCCTTCCACTCATTTTCTGTAAACAAGCAGAGAAAGCTCTATCAGTAAATTGAATAAACCCATACTTCTACAACAAGTTTCCTAATATATATATATATATATATATATATATATATATATATATATATATATTTCATCAGATATCTAACATATAGTTATACACTGATGGTAGCAGGATTCGAACCCACGCTGCCTTCATGTGCGCCGAGGGTGGGGTTCGAACCTGCGTTTTCCGACAGCGTAACGCGTCCGTGCGGCTAACTGCGCCGCCAGCAGGTAGCGAACCCACGAACGCCTTGACGTGCGCTGAGGGTGGGGTTCGAACCCGCGTTTTCCGACAGCGAAACGCGTCCGTGCGCCTAACTGCGCTGCCAGCAGGATTCGAACCCACGACACCTTGATGTACAGTGGCGCCGCCCTCCAAAAGCCGGCGAATGGAAGAACTATTCCAGCGCCTTAACCCGCTCGGCCATGGCGGCGAGGGTCCGGCCTGGCCGTGTATGAGGGGTGTCGCTCCAGCTCAGGTCGTCGGGGGACGCGGTCAACTGAGCGATTTCTGAGCGAATGTGAGCGATTTAGAGGCTACCAGGGCGAATAACTCGTCCTAGACTGATCTATGAGCTGCCGGGGGGCAGCAAATCGATCATTAATGCTCTGATAAGTGTAAAACTGGACAGTTTGGCACCAGGGGGTGCAAGTTAGTCCAGAGCTGGGTCAGCCCAGCGAGAGGGACGCCACCGTGACCTAGTTCCCGGCGTCGATCCGGGCACGAGGGGAGGCAGTACAAAAACCCTAAATAATTATGAATCTGCTGAACATCCGAGGTTCCGGGGGGAACCAAGTGCTGCAGAGTACTTTCATAAAGGTTCCCTGAAAAAGGGAGTGCTATATAACAAGAAGAACTGTACTTACCAGGCTAAAACAGTGGTGAACTGTAAGAACTGACTGTTGTTATTGCCGCGTTTTCCTGAACTGACTGACTGCGCATGCGCGACTCCACCTCTCGTAGGTTTCCGGAAACGCTTAAGGTTTCCGAGGGATAATCAATATTAACAGTTCCGTTACATATAACTGTTATTATCACATATATGCGAATTATGATACTTATCCTAATACTTATACCGTAAACATAGATTGTTAATATATGGTATAAAAGGTTAATTAACAGTTCCGTTACACATAACTGTTATTCATTCAACAAATTCGTATCGTATTACAACATCCGGTTTGTTATTCTGTAACTATATACACTATCAAATATATGAAATTGACATTCGAATCATACTATACATAATGTTAACATTATATCTATGGTTGTACCTCTATTATTAGGGGTTAGACATATAGTAATGTTATCCCTATAATAATACAATAGCTATAACTCCTTCCTAAATGTCTGGGGGAGTGGTGTAGAGGTACTTATTGTATAACCATAGTGTTGGGTACCGTCTGACGTGGCGGGTGAGTCGAGTCGTCAGACGTTCCTCAGGTTCCGGATAGGTGGCAGCACCGATCCGGGTCTGTGGGGACATCTGACGACGAACACCTGGGTTCCTATATAAAGCCCAGGGCTCAGCCGCTACGTCAGAGGCCCTTCTGGCCTCCAAGTATGTAGGACCATCTCTTAATATTTGCTAGCTGCCCTATTAACAACTATCGGGTAGCCATGAGTGTGTATTTTAATAAAGACTATCCGTTGGCATACACTTGAATCACCGTCTTACTCTTTCTCTCCCGAATCGTAAGACCCGAACCCCCAGGTCCGTAAGACCAAAACCATTACACAGGCTTATCCCAGTCCTCTCTCTTCAACAGTGCAGACTTCTCGTAGTCCTCCCTCATCCTTAGTCCAGACTTCTCGCAGTAGAACTGCCTCGTCCGTGACCTCCTCAGGCAGGTCAAGTGGCACCGGAACAGTCCAGGCTTATCCCAGTCCTCTCTCTTCAACAGTGCAGACTTCACGTAGTCCTCCCTCATCCTTAGTCCAGACTTCTAGCAGCTCTTCCACGACCTCGGAGAAGGCTGTTTTATCAAGAACAAGTCGTTCTAGTACCCCGGCTCAAGCAGAGTCCACTCGTCCTCGGCGTCGTCCATCAGCTGTGTTTAGGTGGCCTCCAATGGAAATGGGGCCAGAGGAATTGGCATCTTTCTCCCCCAGGAAGAAGGTTCCTTTGCCTGGTAAGCATAGATAAAGCTCTTTCTACTGTACTTTAGAATAGACCTCATTGGTTAAATTGTTATAATGTTAAAAAGTTAATAGAATGAAACCACTGACATGTTTTGCATGTGTTTCCGACAAGGTTTCTAACCGAGGTTTCTGCTCGGTCAGAAAACTCATATTTGAAAAGTAATCCATGTATGTACATCGTTTGAGTGTTGTGTGCTATCAACCTTTGGATTTACTCCCTCTCGAGAAAGGGGAGCTAAAGTTCAACTTTCACCTTTAGCATAGCGTTTCAAATAAAACATGGTTATACGCTGACTCTTCAAATGAGCTTTCTGACTGAGGTTTCTGCTCGGTCAGAAAGCTCCGTCAAATACATGCTACTATGTACCCTTTGTACTGTGACAGTCATCCCTTACATGGGTAAAGCTTCTGCCAAATGTATTTCTTACCGTACGAGTATCACTCCCCTTCTTTCCAAATTGCAAATGTTGTGTCTTTCCGAGATATTGTCATGGTATATTTAGACACACAGGAATTCACCTGATATGCTTCCGTTCATGTAACAGTTTAAAAGTCCTCAATGACGACGGGTACAAGAACTTCATGTTTGCTGATTTACATAGTTGTTTGACTGTGACACATGGGGTCCGATGGAAGAGGTACTACCAGAAAAAATTTATACCATATTTAACAGGGTATCGAAAAAGAGTTTAGTCTTCTTATATTTAGTCTACGAATTGTTACTATATTTAAGGATAACTCAGGGTAATCATTGAGTTTTTCTTCACATTGTTTTTTACAATGGGTGATAATTTGTCTGTGATTAAGAGTATTCTTATATTCGCCATGTATGTTTAACTTATATTAATATGAAAAGTCTATATGTCTTTATATTCGGAGAAGATCAAACTTTACAGAGCGTGTTCCTTTTGTGTCTCTGACCTTGATTTAAGTGTGAAGGTATTGGATTCTCAGCTGTTTATTTTCAGAACTTTTTATTCCATGGAACTATAGATCAGGGAATCTCTCATTATGACTTAGTTAGAATAAAAGATACAATTTCTATATACCTACAGCCTTATATTGTGGCTTAAAATTTTAATTTTGATATATGGTTAGTTATTGTTACCAGATTCCTGTCCGATTGTTCAGTGAAGATTTACCTGATACTTCGTAACATGATAAGCACTCACAGAGTAACATCCAGATCACTGCTTCATGAATGTGTAACAGGTATTAAGTTATCAAGGCATTTGGGGCATCATTCTTATGTCTTCAAGCATGTCAGGATATTTTCCTGCCTCATATGTTATTACAGTATTATACTTCATGGACATTTCATATAAGAAGAACTTGTGTTAGGTTAAATAATTTCTTATTGGCTGTGTTCTAAACTTTTTCATTGCTTATAAATGTGACATTTAAATTTGACACTGGATTCGGTCATAACATTTACCTGTAAAACAAACAAAGACTGATTCAATTCATGACAGTGATATCATTCAGCATCAGTCTAATTAGGCTTGAATAAAAGGAAAGTAGGCCTTTTCTTGAATGTGTCTTGTCTTGTCTATAAGAAATATCTTAAAACTTCAAACTTCTTTCAGGGTCAATAAAAAATGAACTTCACAAGTACAGCTAATTCAATGCCAAATGATGTGGGCCATGTCTCACCTCTGCGGTGCAAGTTTGAATGTGAAGGTTTCTGACTGGGAGGTGTCTGACCAGGAGGTTTCTGACTGGTTTCTGACTGGCCATGAAATTTAAAAGTTGGAAACCATAAGGAACTAACAGAACAGTTGTTCCTGCACATGTTGCAAATGAAAATAAATCTTATATTAATACCATCTATGAGGCTGTAATTGGACCTGTTGAGGAGGTTTCTGACTGGCTGACATTAAATTCTGTTGTCGTGATTAAAAAATACAGGTCAAGTTTTGAGTGAATTTATTGTAATTCATAGTAAACTCCATCTATTACTGTCCCTATCGATAGTTTAAAAACAAAACTAGGGCAGATTCACCTCTGCCAGTCAGAAATCTCCCGCAGGAAACCTTCATCTCTATGAGACAAAGGACCCAATTATATCCTAAAAAAGACTATCGGACACTAATTTTCTCCTGAAACATGTGCATGAATTATCCAAGAACTATTGTTCTGCCAGTCTTATAAATGCTGTTTTCTCAAAGATTTTGGCTTGTCCCAAACCGGCTGACTCGGTGCAATTCAAGCTACCCCCAAAAAAGGTAGTGTCTGTGGTAGAGATGCCAAAAGGTTGGAGCAAAGACCAAGTTTTGACTACCATAGGCCGTATGGTGTGGCGTGTACCAAAGAAACCTGTAGCATGTGGACAGGGTGATCCTCCAGAAGATCAAGCAGGTCATCCATCTGAGCCTATGGATAAAGGACAACCAAGCAATGTAGTAACAGAAGCCTCTGATGCTCAAACTGCTGAAGCAGACCCCAAAGACTGTGCAGATATGCTTCTTCATGGCATCCTGAAGATGAGTGGAACACTTCTGTCACCTTCAGTGAACAGGCAGATAGCTGTCCTTCTCAACAGAACACTCTACAGTCCTCTCCTGAAACACAGGACAGTCCTTGTCTCCCTTCTGTCTCTCCGGAGAAATCCACAGTGCAACTGGAGAAGTCCCCCTGTACTCCAAAGGGTGTAACCTTTAGGGGCCCTCTCACTTCTACTCCTGTTGGAGAAGCAGTACCTCTTAGTACCCCCTGCGTAGAGTACTCTGTTGACACTGATAGTCCGCTGGCCTCTCCTCTTACACTAGAAGACAGGAAGACTGACCATGACCAGGACACCTCTAACGAGGGATATGTACCTGCTTCAGAGCCTCGGTTGTTCACACAACCTAACAGGTCTCTCCCTGTGGATGTTTCCCACTATGATTCCACGTCAGACAAGGAAGAAACTCAGGCATAACAAGAGGTGAGCTGGCAAGAAGGGTTATTCCCTGAAGACCCTGTCTTCTGTCCCAGTGAGATATCAGATTCTTCTTGTAATTCTGACATGTACAGTTTGCTCGCCAAAGACCATGTGTTTTTACCTACAGACACCGAAAGGTCCTCTTATATAGGAGAGGGAGAGATATTGCCACAAGACCCAGTCTTCTGTTCTTCTATCACTTCACATAACTCTCATGATGAAGGACAGGCTCTGTTGGTTGGCCCCATGCAGGCGTCACCTTGTCCCAGTGACAACCAGCAGCATTCTGATACCCCTCACTCAGAAGTTGAACAGTCTCCCCATTGGGTCAATACCAGAACACGCTCCTCTGATGAGTCCCTACACTACGAGGAAGGACAGGCTCCGTCGGTTGGCCCCATGCAGGCGTCACCTTGTCCCAGTGAAGACAAGCAGCATTCTGATACCCCTCACTCAGAAGTTAAACAGTCTGCCCATTGGGTCGATACCAGAACACACTCCTCTGATGAGTCCCTACACTACGAGGAAGGACAGGCTCTGGTGGTTGGCCCAATGCAGGCGTCACCTTGTCCTAGTGAAGACCAGCAGTGCTCTGATACCCCTCACTCAGAAGTTGAACAGTCTCCCCATTGGGTGGATACCAGAACACACTCCTCTGATGAGTCCCTACACTACGAGGAAGGACAGGCTCCGTCAGTTGGCCCCATGCAGGCATCACCTTGTCCCAGTGATGACCAGCAGCGTTCTGATACCCCTCACTCAGAAGTTGAACAGTCTCCCCATTGGGTCGATACCAGAACACACTCCTCTGATGAGTCCCTACACTACGAGGGAGGACAGGCTCTGTTGGTTGGCCCCGTGCAGGCATCACCTTGTCCCAGTGACGACCAGCAGCATTCTGATACCCCTCACTCAGAAGTTGAACAGTCCTCCCATTGGGTCAATACCAGAACACACTCCTCTGATGAGTCCCTACACTACGAGGAAGGACAGGCACTGTTGGTTGGCCCCGTACAGGCATCACCTTGTCCCAGTGATGACCAGCAGCGTTCTGATACCCCTCACTCAGAAGTTGAACAGTCTCCCCATTGGGTCGATACCAGAACACACTCCTCTGATGAGTCCCTACACTCTGAGGAAGGACAGGCTCTGTCGGTTGGCCCCGTGCAGGCGTCACCTTGTCCCAGTGACGACCAGCAGCCTTCCGCTACCCTGTACCCAGAAGTCCAACTGTGTCCCCATTGGGTTGATCCCAGTACCCACGCCTTTGGTGAGTCCCAGGATGATGAGGGTCTCTCAGATATCACCGTGCAGGTGTCACCTTGTGGCAGTGACGACCGGCAACCACCTGATTCCCCTGATCCTGACTGTTCTCAGGTAGAACTAGACACCCTGGAAGCCTCAGTCCGCACCCAGACCTTGAATCTACTGAGGGAATTGGAACAAGCTACAAGTCAAAAATCCAAACTGAATAAGCTCATTCACCTGGTAGAAATAAAAGAACAGTTGAAACACTCAGATAGTGAGACAAAAAAAAAGAGTGTTCACTGCTCTATCTGGCGGTTCTAGAAAAAGGTACGGACAGAAATCGGCTATAGCCAGAGCCCTTCGCCTTCGCCGGAACTCTGTGTTCCCTGCGAAGCTAAGAAAAAAGGCTACATCTAGAAAGGACATCTCGCAGTCTAAGCAGAAGGCAGTGAATGAGTTCCTGCGACGAGAGGATAAGAGTTATGTGCTTCCTGACAAGAAGTACTACCGCAAAACAACAGGAGACTTTGTCCCAGTAGTAGCTCTTTGTCGTGGAGACAACACTCACTGTCTCACTCCCTAGTTTCTGCAAGGCACGAGCCAGAAGGACAGTGCGCACCTCTGTGTTTCTCAAGAGTGCCATCTGTCTCTGCAAGCCGCTGCTGAAGGCTGTGGACGCTTTGCCGACCCGCACCTCACAACTCCTGGAGTTGACGGACGCTGAAGTGGCTGCTTGTCTGCAGTTGATATCTTCCTCTATACTCAGCTTCAAGCGTTGAGAGACAGAGGAGAGAAATTACAAAGAGAGGACTGTGTACCACACCGTCCTGGTGAAGAAGAAGCTGACCTCCGACCAGTTTAAGCTCCACTTCTTGACTAAGCTGGAACCTTTCCAGGAATACCAAGCCCGCATGGAGGCTCAGTATGAGAACATCCGCACACTTAAGGAAACCCTTCTGGAAGACCATGTCTTATGTCAAATGCGGAGAACTGGGCGACATCTTTCAGAAGAGATATTTCCTCCGCCTTCTTCGCCAAGGACCAAATCACTCTGCACCCTATGGTTGTTTACCACAGAGTTCCCGAGAGTGAAAAACTAAAAAATGTGAACTATGTAGGTGTTAGTGAGGTGACTTCTCACTCATTCCCGACTACACTGACTTTCATCTCCCAGCTTCTTCAAGAGATAAGGAAAGTGGAACCCAACCTCAAGCACATCCACTTTGTTACCGACTCCCCTCTCAGTACAGAAAACCGGTACTCCTGTGAGCTGCTGCGCAGGGCATTTGGGATGTTCGGTGTATGGATCACATGGAATTGGCTAGAGGCAGGACACGGAAAAGGTCCATGTGATGGGAATGGAGGAGCAGTGAAGGGCATGGCTGACAGGATTGTGAAAAAGTCAGGTTCTATTCAAAATGCAGACGAGTTCATTGAGCAGGTGCAACCTGAGACAGTGAAGCTTTCTCTGCTTAGAACAAAGTCAGTTGAGAATCTGCCAGTAAAGTCGTAAAGTCTTGGAATTCACCCGCTGTCAAGGACATCCTTTTTTACCACCAGCCAACTGTCTATGCATACAAGCTGTACCTGAGAGGAACTTCATGTTACCAGCAATGTTGCATGGCAGAGGGCGACCTGCGGCCGATGTGTGATCCCTGGGATGCAAAGCCTGTGAAACAACCTAAGGCTACTACCGTGAGGAAGGTGCACAGTGCGATCAACTGGGGAACCAGAAGAGGAAGGAGGAGAGCTGCCCTTGGTTGGTGTCCAGGCCCCTCCTGTCTAACCAGAAGTTGACCAAGAAGATGAGATTGTGGAGGACACAGCTGGCTTCAATGTTCCCGGCATTACAGAGGAAGTCTTCAGCAGCGACAGGGAGTATGGTCATCTGGATGACTATGTCTTCAACCTCCGCCGTGCTGCTGAAAGGAGCCGACACCGGTCAGGGAAGCGAATTAAGAGAGACACCTCTTCTGCAAGAGCCTCTGCTCCAAACGCTAGTGACACCGATTGTGATAATGATAACGTTGAGTCCAAGGGTCACTCTTCGCAGGACTCCTCCTCCTCTGACTCAGATTCTGACTACAATCCTGACAAAGACTTAAGTGAATCTGAGAGGGCACACTTCGACAGAATAGCTGCAGCTCGGCGACAAGGACAATTCATCAACGAGTTGTTGGACGGTGAGACATCCAGTGATGACTGGGCTGTGACAGACACAATATCCCTTAGAAAATATGTCGACTGGGGATTTAACCGCGACATTAGACCCTAGGAAACCCGACTTTGTCTCTTGTAACGTGGACATGTATACTAGTGAAGGACAAAGTATTATTATTTTAACTCACAGTGGACCATGGTATGTAAAAGAAAACCTGTGTCTGCCTAACAGATGTCTTTTCTGAGAGAAGCAAGTGTTCTTTTATGACAAGGTCCTGCTTTATTAACCTCTTTCCGCAGAACAGCTAGTTTTCTTTTATAACCGGTATATACCTGATCAACCTCTTTCCACAGAACAGCTAGTGTTCTTTTAAAAACAGTCTCTGCCTCTCACTTTACCTAAGAGGAAGAAGAAACAGAGGGAAACAAAGCAAGGTTTCCGACCGACGAGGTTTCTGACCGACGAGGTTTCTGATCGTCAGACACAGACAGGAAGGAGGTGTCAATGGACCATTCTGGGTATTATTCATTATTTTACACATTTATCAAATACTTCGCCACACACGCTCAGAACCTGCTCACAAGCTCACAGCTCAATCCCCCCCAGTGTGTACAGTGAGCTGCTCTTACATCACCCATACCAGGATGCTGGGAGAGCTGGACCCATCCTATTTCTAGACATGACACACCGACATACCTGTGGGCGCATTTCTAGGCTGCAGGGAAATTCCACGATCTCCCTTCATCCTGATTGGCCCATCTATAAATAGAATCATTACCAGGTATGGCGACGCATCAGATCTGATCAGACCCAACCAGATCTGACCTGTTCCTACCAGGACATTTCATCACCCTGTGAGCTGCTCACCTTAGTATATAAGACTGGTGAGCAGCTCCCAACATCATCTTTTTCTACTCACATTATACCATGTACAACCTCCCTAGTATCTAGGACCTACAACAGGTTGAGCTAGGAGCTTAGGGGCAGAGCCTGCACGCTGGCAAGTGTATCATTGTTACCACCTATATGTACACTCTGTCATCATGCAATAAACAAGGATCAAAGAACTTCTCTGGATTCAGTGTTCATTACAACATCGACTTGTAACGGTTTGTTGACAATGGTGGAGAACTCCTCACAATATCCCACTACTAACCTCTTCTAGCCATGAGTAATAGTGAGACCACACCCAAGGAGCCAGTTTCTAAACGTACCTTTGCATCACCTGGGCTAAACGCGCCCAACCCACCTGCAGCCACAGCACACCATTTCCAGAGAGAAGATTCATCACCTGACGCCCTCAACCTTGATCCAGTTATAACTAAAGCCCTTCAACCATGCACAAAACAGACTGTGAGTACCGGCATTGAACAGTTTTCATCCACAATTGTAGATAACAATACTGGGGCAAAAACCAGCACACCAGTGTCTCTATCTGCACCAGGATTAGACATTTCCTTACCTGGACACTCACAAGCTGTCTCACCACAAATAAGGCTATCTGGTATAACGAGGCCTACATCTGAGACATCACAACTAGGTACACCGGACCATCTACATTTGGATCCACACCTGGAGGAGAGAGACTCAGATCTCCAAGCCACCCTCGAGGACATTGTACCCCCATCACCTGGCGGTAATACTCTGACACAGACAGGTACCAACCCAACCACCTCCGGCAGAAAGGAACACCCAACAACCTTTAGCTTAGGAAAGCCCTGTTGTTGTGGAATCAGACTCTGACACCTCCCTAGATGCTGATTACTGGAGACAAAGGATTGGCTCAGCAATATGTAGGTGGAGGACAGCTTACGAGGAGGGTGTAGGAAGAACAAATCACCCCACCCCCAGTTTTCCCCCTAGGCACCAAAGGGAAGAAGGCACCACCAGCTTCTCGGCTTACATCAACAGACTCTTAGAGCACAAGTGGCCTATTGCTAACAGTGATCACCCCAGAGCCTATCACCACCCATCCACATCCGAAGAGGAGGAGGAAGACCTGTTTTCCCCTCCACCTGTGTACACCCCCAGAAATCAACAGTGCACAAGGTCAGTAGATTTACTGGTCAGGCCCCAACCTAGACGCAGGAGGAGGACCAGTCAACCTCACCCCTTAGAAGAAGATCGCCCACTGACTACAGACTTCTAAGAAGTGTGGACGGTGCTACCAGCAGATCACACCTAGTAGCCACAACTCCTTTATTGGATAGAGGAAGCAGAGCACCCTATAACTCACCCCATCTAATGAGTTTGGGAGAAGACACAGCAGTAACTTTTCCCCACAGAGCCAATATCACTATGTCCACAAACCAGCCACCACGCTACAATCAGGACGACCAGAGAAGAAGCCTAATCAGGGAATGCACCCAAGCTGTCAGTGACTCCTTTTTTGAGTTACTCGCCCAACAGGTCAGTCTGCTAAAATTAAAATAAGTGGACAGGAGCAAAACAACCTGCTCACCAGAGTAAACCAGAGATTGGATGACATGGACTGCTGGAGGGAATGAATGGAGAGTGAGACTGCTGTCAGCTCCAGAAGGGCAGAAGAGGCCAACATGGACATCCTCAGGAGGTCTGAAGAATTCACGTATCAAATGACGGAGCAACTCGGCAAAAACATGGACGCTATGAAGACAGACATTTATAGAACCATACACAGCCAGTCGTCCACCACTGACCCAATGACAATCAACCAGACCACCTCCAGCACGGAGCAACGCCCAAATCCCCTCCACCACACGCCGCCGTACCCTACAGCACCAAGTTACAGCTCAATACAAGCCAATACATTGACTGGGATAGGGTATAGCCCATCTAATGCCTTCCAAAACAACTCCAGCGGCAACAGAGCATCTGCCAAGCCCACTTCACAAACAGTGCAGTATCAGACACCTAGCGCCAGTGCAGTAAATTCACACCAGATGGCAGCAGGAGTAAACACCCATTCATGAACCCGAACTGGACCGCTTTAGGTCAGATATACAACAGTGTTTACACACCTCCAGCACAGGTATCAGGTCACCAGAGCCAGACACAGCCTCCTTATGCCCCTGGATATGCCCAGCTAACACACTCCACACCTGCTGTGCCTGACTTAGGACAATCCGCCTTCAGCCAAAACACAAGGCCCTTAGGCATGATGGATAATGATAAACTCACATCTGCTCAGTTGGGCTCATTTAACAAGCCCGACCCCTTCGACAAAGCCTCACCATACAGGTCTGCAGGGAAGTTCCTGACCGACTTCAAATTCTTCATCAGAAATGTCCACCCCAAAAGGCCCGACCTACATGCCCCGTGTATGTACACCTTCCTCAAAGGCAGAGCGGCTCAGTGGTTCTTCACCAACATAATGGACAAGCCAATTATGCAGGACACCAATGCTGTGTATTAAGCTTTCCTGGCTAGATTCGGCACCCCTGATCCCACTACCCTGGCGGACAAGACCCTGCTACTCTCCAACAGCAGTTTAGATGAAGCTTCACAAATTGACTACCTAATCAATGGCCTCAGACCTGAACTGAAAAATGTTGTCCTCGCCAAAGCACCAAAAACACTACTGAAAGCTGAAGAAATTGCTCTTGAGCAAGAACTAAGCATTCAAGCAGTGAAACTTGCCCAAGCCCACAACAACTCAGCCGAGTTATGTGCCATAGGCTACAACAACAACAACAATAACAACTACAGGGACAACAGTTCTAGAAAAGACAAATTCCACAACGATCACAAAAAGGAAGATAGGCTACCCAGCGGAAATTACAACAAGCAGTATGAAAACAAGTATAAAAGTGGTTTCCAAGGAAACCCTAAACCTCCCAAAAGATCAGCCTCCCGAGATAACAGATCAGGTTCGAGAAACAGATCTGATTTTAACTCACCAGGAAGAAACAAATCCAGGGACAGATCAAACCAGAGGTCCAATTCATCAGAAAGCAGCAAAAGCTTTGTGTTCATACCTGTGAATGGACAAGCAAATAATTCCCGCAATGTCTCCTTTATGGTACCAGCAGACTTCACAATCCCCGATAACTGGGTCTCAGTCTGATGCCAAAAGTGATAGCCCTGAGAACACTCGTGATGACTAGGGTTCAGGGGAAGGAACTACAGCACCTAGAGTCCCCGCCCCCACCATAAAGGACCCGACCAAACAACCGCCCCCCATCACTTCTCATCCAATTGCTGAAGCAGAAGCAAACTCAGTTGACTCTCACACCTCCAGCACCCACTACACAGAACATATGGAATATAAGGAAGACCAGGACTCTTGCACTGACGATGATGAGGACGAATATGAGGACCACAGCCAGAGAACTTCAATTCGAAAGCTGATGATCAAGTCTGGAAATATGGGCAGCAAGGTAAGGCCATTTTTGTTAACACGGAACTGACTAATGGTGCAGTATCTGTTGACATAGATAACCATTTGTATAGAGCTCTTGTTGATTCTGGTGCCTCCCGGTCTTTCATTAGCCAAAAAATGGCTGATAGGGTATCAAACACACCCAGTTTCAGACATGGTAGACACTCTAGACTGACAGTGTTTCTGGCTGATAAGACCCCAGTTCAGGTAAGTCATTCCATGACTATAGACTTCCTCATCGACGGCCATGAATTTAGGACCAGGTTCCATGTAGTACCTAACCTAAATCACCCACTCATTCTAGGGGTAAATTTCATGACTAAATACAGAGCAAAAACATCTTTGGCCCTAAACCAAAAAAACCCACCTACATCAGGGCTATAAAAAACATATCCATACCATCGAACACTGAAGCCACCTTCAACGCTATCGTAACAGGGAACAACAGTTTAGTGGGAAAAACTGGAATAACTGAGAGTACAGGTACTACATTACCAGTATTAGTAAAGCACGCCATTGTTAAACCAAGGTCAGCACTTAGATTAATCCCAGTAACTGTAGCAACCCAAATGATTTCCCAATCAAAGTCAAAAGACACATGAATCTAGGTATCTTTAGGCCGTTTGACATGAAACATGCTGTCCCCATTGGCTCACTCAACAACGAGCACTCACTCAACAGCGTCACCTCAGAAAAGGATTTATTCCCAATAAATTGTGGAGAGGATCCCATGGACCATCTCCCAAAAGGTGATGAACCTTTGAAATACACGATCTGTGAAAAACTCAGCGACACTCAAAAACAACAAATTAGAAATGTCGTTGAATCCAACAGGCAAGCTTTCGTCCTGAATGAAAGTGCTATTGGTCTAAATGTAGAAAATGAGGTTAAACTGGAATTGATCTCAGACTTCAAACCATGCAACAGACCATCTTATAGAATGTCCCCTCATAAAGAAATCTTTCAGAAGGAGCTCTTAAAGAAGCACCTTGAACAGGGCATAATTGAGGAATGCACCAAGCCTTGTGAATGGAACTCACCAGCCTTCTTGGTACCTAAGCCACTAGGAGACAGATCAGTAGCATCTGGGTGGAGAATTGTAGTGGACTATAGATGGGTCTTTCTCATACTCTTTCCCCAGAGCCGACGACCTAATGCAGCAAATAGGCAGAACAGGCGCAAAATTTTTCTCAAAATTAGACGTCTACAGTGCCTACCACTAGATTCCCTTGGCAAAAGAAAAAGGCCACTGACAACCTTCTCAGCCAATGGCACGAGATACATGGCTAAAGTTCTTCCAATGGGACTCAAAACTTCTGGCCTATCCTTCATGAATGTAATGGAACAGTTGCTTATGAAATGTAAATACAGAAACGCTGTAGCATATGTAGACGATGTAGCCATCTACAGCCCATCATGGGAAAGGCACCTGCAAGATCTAGATGAAGTTTTGAAACTTTTCATCAAGGGAAACATAAAACTGAAATCAGAAAAATGTGAATTTGGTACTACCAAAATGGAATTCCTAGGTTTCAATGTAGACCGACATGGCCTATCACCATCACCAGACAAGATCGGCCCAGTCAAAACCTTCCCCCCACCCAAAAACATCCACGACCTGAGATGTTTCAATGGGATGCCACAGTTCTATAAAAGGTTTATCAGAAGTTTTGCCCACATCATGAAGCCACTTTACGAGGCAACCAAGGGCACCTTCAAATGGACCACTGAGTGCCAGAGAGCTTTTGAGAAAATCAAATCTGCTATCTGCACTGAGGCTGTGCTCAAATTCCCAGACTATACCAGACCTTTCATCATCTTCACGGACTCAAGCAACTACAGCTTGGGAGCCGTAATCACCCAAGTTGATGATTATGGTTTCTATAGACCCATAGAATTTGTGGGAAGAGGTTTGACGCCCCAAGAATCCAGATATGGGATAACTGACAAAGAACTACTAGGTATAGTTTTTGCAGTGAAAAAGTTCCACCACTATGTGGATGGAACGCACTTCAAAGTGTACTCAGACCACACTGCCCTAGTCTCCTTATTCAACAAAAAAGAAAACATCACAAATGGGAGACTGGCCAGGTGGGTTGATACCGTCATGTCATATGACTTTGAAGTCAGATACCTGCAGGGCAGAGCCAACATAGTGGCGGACTTCCTTTCCAGAAGGAAATACCCCCAAGCTCTGATGACCCAATTCCTATTAGAACCCAAGGAAAAATCAAACTTCCACCTAAGTCAGTCAAATTCTCAGATATCACAATGACAAAGGCCTTCAGATCCAAGGATCCAATTCCAAAAAACCTTGTCCTTATGGGACCTCCAAGGTCCATACTCAAAGGAGAACAAATTTGGGGTAGCACCAGCAAAAAACCAAGGGGTATCATCGCCAAGAAAGGCAGCTCTGAGAGAGAAAGCATCAATGCAATTTTCTCTGACCCTGAAATGTGTGTACTAACACGCTCAAAGGCTCAGAAAGCCAAGCTTGACATACCCCCTGCACCCAGCAAACCAAAGAAGTAAACAGACACGCCTCCAAAAGGTCAAGGCCACCAAACCAAAACCTAGGGGTCGACCACCCAAATCTAGGTCACCCAAAATATCAGTGAAGGTAGCAAACGCCAGGAGGGCCAAGCTATCCCACAAAGTACAACCCATGGCTGAGGCACAGCATCAGGACATTTTTGCCCTCTCCATGCTGCAATACATCACCAAGGGTGATTTACCAGATGACTCAAGCCTCAGCAAACAAATACTGCTTAATCATGGCCAATTCATAAATCTGGACAAAGTCTTGTTCAGAATCACCAAGTCCACCTTTGGTGACAGTCTGGAACCTACACTACAAATCGTAATACCAGAAAAATGGGCTGACTCGTTAATCGTAACCACCCACTGCTCACCCCTAGGGGGACACCTCAGTCCAACAAAAACCTATGCAGCCATCAGGTCCAGGTATTACTGGAACACAATGTTCAAGCAAGTGTTTGACTATTGTGGTACATGCCACACCTGTCTCACGACTGAAAAGAGACCCAAAAACCTGAGAACACCAATGACATTGAGAGATCCTGTATTAACAGCATGCACTCACTTGACCATGGACACAATAGGCCCTTTTACACCTGCTGTAGATGGTTCCCTATATATCCATGTGGTCACAGATCATGCCACTAGAAACATAACTGTATGGTCAACAAAAGAAAACAACAGCGCCGAAGTGGCACTAGGATTTTTCCAAAGAGTAATCTGTATCCACGGCACCCCTTCCGTCCTAAATACAGACAATGCCCAACAGTATGTCTCAAAGTACTTCACAGCCTTTTGTGAAAAGTTCGGCATAAAACATGTCACAGGATCGGCACACTGGAGTAGATCTCAAGGCCTCTGTGAGTGCCAACATCAGACAATAGAGTCCTCTCTATGAGCCTTCGTCTCCAAATCACAAAAACACTGGTCATCCTCCCTACAAGCAGTGGCTTTCAGTATCAACAATACCGTGTGCAGCGTGTTAGGATACTCACCAAACCTTTTGGTATTTGGCAAGCAAACACACCTTCCCACACAATCAGCCCTATCATTGGTAACATCAACCAATGAATTAACAGACAAGGAAAGTTTAACAGCCTTCCTACTCAGCCTAAGGGATGAGATCCAGTTAAAGGTCGCTGAAAGCATGATAAAGTACCACAAAAAGATGAAAGCTAGACACGACGCCACAGCTTCTCAAAGCCCATACAACACCCGTCAGCTCGTGTACCTACACATACCAAACCTGCTTGTAAAGAAGACCACCAAAAAGCTGCAACCCACCTTCAGTGGACCATACATCATCATGAGAATGACCTCGCCGGTCACAGCAGTATTAAAAAGGCTACAGGATGGTAAGGTACTGAAAAAATCAGTACACGTATCTAGGCTGAGAAACCCAATCACTAGAGCGAGCGCCAAGGCTGTAATTAAAAGGCTGCAGTCTGGCCCCATAAGCTCACTCTATGACCCAGATCTAGACACCACCCTCACTGGAGACCTAAAGTCACCAGTCACCAAAAGAAAAAGAGGTAGACCAGCAAAAAAGGGAACAATAACCTTTGCCCCCTGACCAACCAGAAAGGCAAAGAAAAATCCCTCCAAAAGGAAATAGAGACCTTTTTTTTCTGAAAAAATTATCTTCAACATCTGTATTCAGAGTACAGAACCCACCCAAACCCCACATGTATATATTTTTTTTTATATATCTTCAAAACAAACGAACTAAATTACACCAGGCACTATAGGCATAGTTTCTTCATACAAAAGATGCTCACTCCCTATTTCTCTTGAATTATTGAAATAGAGAAGCACTCATTTAGAACCCTTTAAAATTCGATTCCCCCCCCCTTATTTTCATATCCCCCTGTAAATTCTAAACATTTATACCAACACATCATAAGTTTACTACCACAAATCAGTGAGTGACATTTCCAAAAATTCTATATAATTCTTAAAGGCTCAGGCAGTTATAAACTGCATGAAACTGGTTGGCACGCCACATAAATTACCCATGGTCACAGCGTATTCTCGGTTTGTGTTCCCATTCCTTTGGGACATGCATGCACTGGTTTGATACAAGCTCAGGGCTCCTCAATACCCCAAGGTATTACCAAATGACGGCCTACTGTAGGAGAGCAGCTCCCTTGCATCCTGATCCGTGTTTATACCTCTATTTACCATTGGTACTGGAATGTTTGGTGAGACACATAATTATATTAACATCCTTAATTCCTGCGCCACAGGTGGCCAGGATAGGGATCCCACAAAACCTGATTTCATCATCGGTATTTCACACATCACCCACCCATAACCACAACAATATTGTGTCATAACTGACCACTCCATCCTGAAAGCTAAAGGATCATAATTTGCATAGGACTGGCCAGTCCACTAGCATCCATCCAATAGAAAGGCTACATGCCATTTTAGGGAGGGACATACCTCCGAGGGATGCCTGTGATTGAGAAATAGCCACCTCATAATCAGCATATAAGCCTCCTCCCACCCCAATCCTACCCATTTTACAACAACACACCAAACTTACCAAACGCAGTCACCATATGGACCAAGTATCCGGAGACCACAAGGCCAAAATGTGGTCATCAATCATTCTAGCATGACAATGATGGATTATGCCATCATGTTACCCAGATACCCATTACATGCCAATGGAAGTGTGCGCCCAGAGTGCTTTGTAAAATGCAATAGTTGAATTTGCAGTCCACTTCATACCTTTCTATGGCAGCCTGACCACTTTAAGTCTTACTTATTAACCTTTTGGCAACACCCCACCCACCACACACAAACTGTCCTACCTTAGACTGACCATTTACTTAATATCATTCAATGCCTCAAGGCACCAGAGATTAAACATGGACTCAACCCAGGGTGGACCATCCATAGTTTTCCAAGCCCACATGGTAATAAAAACAAGGCCACGGATCTGTTTGGGATCAAACTGACTAATGCGGAGCACTAACCTTTATTTATTGACCTAAGCTGCAAATACCTGCAATTTTCACCTGTTTAGCACAGCGCAAACAGGAGACAACTCAAGGACCCAACAGTGTCCTTAGCTACCTAATGTCCCCTTTTCAGCCCTCGTAGCAACCACCCTAGCCCCACCTTGTGGGACAGACTAAGCATATAACTTGCAGTCACATCGCACCACCTCGTGCACACACACATACTGCCTCAAAGCAGCCCTCCATGAGCCACCAAGCCACTACTCATGTGTCACAAACACATCCTTTTTGACAACAATGTCAACCTTCAGGTGCAGCCAGCAATCCTTAAAGTGTTCAAAATTACTCCAAATATAAGTCTAGTTGCCCCCACCACTGAATTGAACCGTCTCAAGTAACTCCCTAACCTTCAAATAAAAGTCAAGGTAGTACACATCTTTTTACTAGTCATAGATTAGCCTAGCAACCTAGTCTACCTAATCTCCTATTAAAAACATACCACCCCGAAACAAGCGCAACCCCACCATTCAAACTTGCATGGATTACCCCCCGTGCCTCTCAAAACCTCACAACTAAGCCAAGCAAAAACCCCCAACCCCCACCCCCCCTACCCACCAACGCCCCAAGCGTAGAACATGCTACCTTGATAAACAACTGACAGAATTCTAAAATTTTATTTTTTCCATAGACCCAAAGCCCCCTTGGCAGCACTCCTCATCCTTTGGATGATACACGTACAGACCTCAGGAGCACAAGGATACATAGGAAAACCAGCATCAATCTTTAGACCCAACTATGGTGTCCTTTTCACAGAACTACCACAAACACTCTTGTCAGGGTACATGGACTATCCCCTAGTGTTAACCCTGGACCTAAAATTTAATCACACCCTGCAGCAACCTGAAAAATTGGCCCCCTTGATCCAATCCAACGCCCCAAGTTTTGTGACAGAAACAGCCCAATCCCTAGACCTAATTCTGAATAATCTACTTCCAAATCACAAAACTCTCTAAAATTATTACTTAACCTCTTATCTAAACCCAATCCCCGCGCACCCAGGGGAGGCCCAGGACAAATCATAGGCGACATTTTATGAGCCTCAATAGGGCTCGGGACCCAGCCGGAGATAGACATACTTGATTCTGAAATGTCTGACTTGGAGCAAAAACTAACTACAAGAATGCATGTGGTTGAATTAGCCACACATTTCTTACTAAATATATCTGAATTCAATTACAAGTCCCTAAGCGTTTTCTCCAGTATTCAAAATGATACCGACGACGCACTGATCCAAATTGGCTGGAAACTCCAGCATTTAAACAGTAACATCTGTAACATTCTGTTAAACCTGGAGCGACAATCCAGACAAGACACATTCTATTCCATGTTATTTTCGGCAGCAAATTCACAAATTGAAACCTTGGCTGGCAACCTGCCTCTATGTTGGGGACATCATACAGGCAGGCCATGTCTAAGAAGTTAGCTGTCAATCATCCCCTGTTTTAGCCCTTACTCACAAGAGGGCATCCTAGTACCCCAATGGTTAACCTGTCTCTCCTATACAGATGTTTGGATATAGTCTGTGATTGGAGAATAGAAATACTCCCATCTAGTCGAGACCAAGAGTACTTCTCCCCATGATCTAGGGAGAATGTCATCAGACATGGCCAGCGGGTATCTAGCCCTCAAATACCTGCGGGGACCAGCGTAATTGAAACCCTCATCAATGTACAGACCGATTTAGATTCCTATTAAATTCACTAAACTCCTTAATGGATGGTCAGCTTCCGACCAATTTAATCCCTCATGACACAATGAAAGCGGGACTTAATAATCTATCTGAGGCACTCCACACCGCCTGCCAAGGTGCTATGGTTTTGAATGTGCCATTAGCTTACTATTACAAGAGAAGTGTGCACGTGCACTGGCAGAACCAAAACAAACTCCACATCACCGTGCCCATACCCATAGGACTCGGGGAAAACACCTATTCTATTTATAGAACAGAGGCTCTCCCCGTCCCCTTCGACACCACAGACACAGGGTCCCCACTTACAGACACAAGCTACCCACTTACATAGCCATGTTCAAAACCCACTCACATTACATTGAGATGGACCATACAGACATGGATATGTGTGATAACGGTGCTTTTATTAGCTGCAACCTACCCCTTCCCTTGCTATCACCCCGCCACCCCACGTGTGCTTTATCACTATTCTTAGACATACCCGACACTGTCCATCACACTTGCACATATGACAGCCAAAATTCCCCATATTATAAAACCCATATCACACAGCTTTTACATGTTAATTACAGACAAATCACCATCAGTCCTACAGTCCAACTCAGGCCAGGTGGAAATTAAAAATGCCGCATATTCAATAATATCAGTGCCATGCCTGTGCTCACTAAAGAATCATGGCAAGGTTATGCCCAACACTGATTTGTCCTGCACCCATAACTTCACATTAGACCCCATCGCTCGGGTACCCATTAACCTGCCACTATGGTGGCACTTTGGCAACCCGCGGGCCAATGTTTCCGGTGTAACCATAGCAACCAACCCACCTGCCTTAAGGCTACCCAACTTCCACCGCCTTAAGGCGCTGCACAATCATAAATTGCTTCCCCTATTCAAAAACATAATCAATTTGAAAGATGCTGCAGGATCAATCCACGATAAACCCTTAACACTGTCCATAAGCCAAATAACACACCTTAGATATCATCTAGAGTATTCACCATGGCTACACCTGTTATCACCAATCACAGCACTGACCTGCCTCATCCTCATGTGCCGTGTGCACATGAGGGTGACACGTCTAGCACATCTCATCAGTATTCACAGCACCCCAGCACCAAACTCAAGGAATTAATCAAGAAGTCCAACTCAGAGTGGCCATCGCCCACCCCTCCTGCAGAGGAAAAGGACACCAACATATGGATCCAGCTACCTGGCAGAAACAACACCATGGTGTCAATCACAGTCCTTGTGATAGCACTGATCGTGTTCAGGGCTATCTGCAGGAGATGCCTATGGCACTGGCCATGCTGTAGACAGGAGCCTTCAGGTAACACCGCCAAATTCGTGCTCAGGATCCATTCGGAGGGGAGAACCTTCAGTTTTCCCCTAGCAACCATGGTCTACGGCCGGAATCTGTGGCCTTCATCGATCATCACACCCAAAGACTCCACATCGGCTAACCAAGCCCCTAGGACGCCATCCGGATGCAGAATGGCGGAGCGAAATCATCATGATCATCGCGGGCCGCCTGAGGACCATCCGCCTGGAGCGGTACCCTAGATGCCCTCTATTCTGGAGAATTCCCCTAGCACTGATTTTCAGTTCCAAACCACACACTCTAACACTGGTCATTGAAGAAAAAGGGCAGCCGGACTACCAGCTGACCTCCTGTGATGGCGAGTCCTCAGCCAGTTTCGCTCCGATTTTGCCCCTTCGCCCCAGGAGGACATATCAGAAGAGAAAGCGCGAGCCGCAGCCGCCTTCATGTAAGGACAACCAAGTGGAGCTGGCTCTGCTGAACCCCAAGGAGGCCCAGCCTCCCAAAGACCTGTTCATGTTTGACCCAAACCTGGCTGAGAGGGCCACAGAAATGGTTAATGGTAGGTAAAAATTTCGACTCACACTTCCAAAATGGCCGGTTGCATAGATGACAAAATCATCCAGGGCCCCACACCTCAACCTTTTCAACTAGCGGCCACCCCCACCATCACATGACTTAGTGCCGCCCCAAGGTTATATCCAACACTTTTCGCGACACTTTTCGCGCCAAACGCGGCAGCCCGGCGCAATCTTGGTTGCGCATCAATTACCGGTCTGACAGACATCACGACGGTCACCATGACCACCATCGGTCATGTGACTGTCACACGTGGTGTCCCCATCACAACAACAAAATCAATATGTGTTCACACCTTGACTTGCTCAAATCGAACTTACCTCAGTACCCATTCGCAATCCCGCCACTGTATTTGTACGATGCTGAAATACATAAAAACAAATGAAGAACGATTAGACCAAATAACCTAACCCTCATTATTTTCAAAACACAAAGATAAGAGTTTGACTTACAATCCCCCGGACATGGTGATAGTGACACGCAAAACTGTCCCGTTGGGCATCACAAGGTCGACCTCATAGACCTCCATAGCCGGTTATATAACATTATGACATCACAACACGGACAGGTGCCCCTTTTATAGCATGCCCAGATGAAAACTCGGCAGCACAAGAGAATATTTTTAAATTTTTCTTGTTCCCCCAAGTTTCGGCCCAAAATAAGTTCTCCTACAATCAGCATCGACATAGTTTCCCCTTGAAGCATATGTGACAGGCAAGAGTCGACCTGAGCAAGTCAAACCTGTATTAACTCCATAAAATCACCTGATTTCTTTTTATTATGGCACGGCGCCAGCCCACCACTACCACCTGGTGGGATCTAGTAAACTAACACCAGCGCCCCTGGATACAGGACCCGCACTAAATAAATCAATTGAGCTCTGTACTTATGTTATACGTTAACAAATGATATTTACCCCGCGTCCCTTCCTGTGTTGACTATGGCCTGCTTGCAGACCATGACAGACAATCTGTGTTTGATGAATTGTTTTCTCTTCCTGTCTTTTCCTCAGCAGGCCCACCACCGGACACAGCCAAAATCCAGTCGGGACCACAGGCAGAACCCAGGACAGAGGAACCAGCACCACCGGTCCCAGAAGCTCACCAACAAGTAGACCCATCCCCATAAGACCAGCACAACCGAACTGCCTCGCCGTGCTGCCCCCATCAGGCACCATCATCTCCGGGTCCTGCAGGCCCGGGACCCCGATGCCCCCGGCATACAGGATGCACAACAATAATTTTTGCACGCATATGAGAGGGCAGACATCATCAGCAGCCCTCTGCACACCATGCCACCATAGACCAAATAGCTTCAGCTGTCCCTGCTCCTACGACAGGGTAGTCCCCATTAACTGGAACAGAGCAGCATATTCCCCACCCAGGACGGCATGGAGGCCCATGCCAGCTTGCTGGATTCCTCCCGTCGAATCACCCACAACCACAGACTCAGACAGTGGAGACTCAGCCATTGCTGAGGCCGGAAACCTAGCCTCAGTGATGGAGGATTTCGCAGATCTCTCAGTCTCCTTCAGGCCCATTAAACACAGAACCAGGCGGAGGGCTGAGGGCCGTTTTATGTACTTAAACGCCCGACAGCATGGCAACCTACCACCCAGTAGTTTCCATGCTGCAAAGCAGGTCAGAAAAACCAAATAACAATATTCCAATAAGTAATAATGAACTTTGGACGTTACAACGTGCTGTGAGATACAATTTCCCCGACCTCCCATACAACCACCCAAGATAACTATTTTTGAACAAAACTGACTCTTTACTTTTCATAAAACAAGGTCACCCTTTTTCATGCCTGCAATAGATTGGCAAAGCCCTATGATCTTATAGGTGATTTTTATAACAGACCTTTTATAATGTCACCTTAGGTGCTACAAGATCATCCCCATTCATACACCCTTTTTCAAGCTCAACCATGTATTGTATTTATGAGCTTTAGTCAGTAGCGTAATTAAGTTCATATTTAACCTTAGGTTCTTAAGTTTTGCACAAACTATGTAGAGCGGGGCCAACAGTCATATTGAATACTACCTTGACCCTGTCCTACATAAAATCTTCAATTATTTTTTTTTCTTCTTTCTCTCCTCTCTTCCCACAGCCAGTCCAAATACGACCTCGGTCAATTTATACTGGCTAAACATCTGCCCTTGGCAGCTTGAAACCGAACTTATCTTGGGAGACTCCCAACCTTTGTTCGACTTCCTGGTGCCAACTCCACATACTGTGTAAATGATTTTTTTCCCTTCCTTTTCTTACTGGTACATCATATTTGTAAATACTCCATATACCTCAGCTTAGACAATTATATTTTCATACTCCATTGTATCAATACATAGCCACGACAAACTCAGGTACAAACAGTATTCACGATGTGCCAAAAATATGTGTACCCATTTATTCCTGTAGTAATAAGTATCATAAGCTTTTTTTGATCCAACAATTAATAGCATGCTACCGGTATCTTTATTTTTTAAGTGCAATAAAGGAACCCCCATGTACACCTATTTCATCCTTGTACCGTATTTTCATACCGAAAATCCCTTTGTATCATGTACCTTGTATGCATAATACCCAAAATTGTCAATGGACTTGGCAAAAGCCATTATTATTAATGATTTTCCTCCCTTAAACCTCGTTTCAGGGAGGAAAGACGAATGGACCATTCTAGGTATTATTCATTATTTTACACATTTATCAAATACTTCGCCACACGCGCTCAGAACCTGCTCACAAGCTCACAGCTCAATCCCCCCCAGTGTGTACAGTGAGCTGCTCTTACATCACCCATACCAGAAAGGTGGGAGAGCCGGACCCATCCTATTTCTGGGCACTGACTCACTGGGAGTATCACAACACACCGACATACCTGTGGGGGCATTTCTAGGATGCAGGGAAATTCCACGATCTCCCTTCATCCTGATTGGCCCATCTATAAATAGAATCATTACCAGGTATGGCGACGCATCAGATCTGATCAGACCCAACCAGATCTGACCAGATCTGACCTGTTCCTACCAGGACATTTCATCACCCTGTGAGCTGCTCACCTTAGTATATAAGACTGGTAAGCAGCCCCCAACATCATCTTTTTCTACTCACATTATACCACATACAACCTCCCTAGTATCTAGGACCTACGACAGGTTGAGCTAGGAGCTTAGGGGCAGAGCCTGCACGCTGGCAAGTGTATCATTGTTACCACCTGTACAACTTGTACACTCTGTCATCATGCAATAAACAAGGATCAAAGAACTTCTCTGGATTCAGTGTTCATTACAACATCGACTTGTAACGGTTCGTTGACAGAGGTTTGCTTTGCCTGCATAAGGGGGACAAGAAAGGCTAGACTATTGCTGTCATTGATGTCATCGATCAAGCCATACCTCAAATTGAACTACCACAGGAGAAAGTCATGTCTTCACAGTGCACACTGCGAACATTGGACCACAGATGAAGGAGGTTTCTGACTTACTATATAGAACTAGATGTATACTAGATGTGAACATTGGATCATGGGGGAAGGAGGTTTCTGACCGGCTGAATAGAACTAGATACATGTACATTCATCTTAGATTTACCATCGTGGCAAGGTTTCTGACCAACGAGGTTTCTGATCATGAGACATACACAGGAAGTAGGGTAGCTTTGCCTGCATATGGGGGGGGGGAGCAACAAAGGCAAGACTTTTCCTGTTGTTGATGTCATTGATCAAGCCGGAGCACAATGGAAAGACCACTGGAGAAGGTGATCTCTGTGCAACACACTCTGCTAAGATTGGATCATGGATGAAGGAGGTTTCTGACCGCCTGAATTTGACAATATTGCAGTCCAACTGTAGGTTCAGAACTCTTAAGTGGGACTAGGCGGTCCACCTTATATTTGTAACACAGAAATTGACACATTGCTTGTGACCAATGGTTGCTGAACGAAACCACTTCATGGATACGGTCAACAGACAAATAGGGTTTCAAAAATGACTTCTCAAGATACAAAATGTTACTGTCATTTTTATTCAGTTTTGAAGAGAATGTGTAGAAATTTTTTTTTGTTGGATATACCCACTTGAGCAGGAGGGCTACTGGATCTCCATTTGACTTGTATGAAACTGGCGAAGCCAATAGAAAAAGGTTAATAAGCAGTGGGTCCTCTACTCATAAACCTTTGCTTTCTTTTCATGTTGTGTTACTAAGTGTAGGGGTATGGTATTTACACTTTACGTTCATGTACCCGTGAGACTCAGACCTAGGTCCTTCGGGTGTAGTGGGGGAATCCGGATGGCAGGTGGCAGCACCTGCCTCTGGGTTCGTATCCATTACACCAGGGGGCCTACCACTCGTCCGCCACACGTCACGTGGCCGGTCTGAGTTTCGCGGGCTTTTCCCCTATATAAGGCTGGTCCTAGCCCATGTTCTTCAGTAGTGGTTTACCCACTGCTCAACCAGGTCGTTACCCGAAAGGGTAACCGAATGCCCTAATAGCATGTAGTCCTCTGAGGCTGTGATCGTATGTAACAAAAGCTATGAAATAAAAGCTCGGTTGCCTACCCGGAAACTTTTCTCTCTCTTCGTTATGATTTAATCTAACTTAACGAGATGAACCACTACACTGGTGCCGTGACCAGTTGGTCTTCGGGTAAGCGCAGTCAGAAATGACTGAGCTGAGCCCAGTTAGGGGAAATGGCCCAAATCATGAGCTAAATTCCCCGATGGAGGATGGTGAAATCAAGTCACCACCCCAAGGTACAGAGTGGAGAGATCCACTGGAACACTACCCTGATGGGTTAGAGGATGTAAGAAAAAACTTACATGATGAACTGGATGAATTTGGAGACTCCTTATTCATGCCAGGAGGTACTTCGAAAC
Source organism: Acholoe squamosa (assembly GCA_949317995.1). NCBI lineage: Eukaryota > Metazoa > Annelida > Polychaeta > Phyllodocida > Polynoidae > Acholoe > Acholoe squamosa. The sequence continues at coordinate 18,970,034 of OX439051.1, forward strand.
CTGCACCAATGCATAAAAGTACTGCTCAATTTGGTAAACTACCATTTGAGGTACCAAAGCCTAGTGCAGGTATGTTTGAAACTCCATATAGTTCTCGAATTAAACACCAGAAATGTGGATTCGAAAGGAACAAAATGGACGAGCTTGAAGACATGAGAGCTGAATACGAGAAGATCCAGAAAGATCTTATTACACTGACTGGAACCCGAGACAAGATTCTGACTGAAAACAAACAGTTGATATCAGAACGTCTTGATTACGATCAAAGTTGTAGACGCCAACAACAATTGTTATTGGATCAGATGGAGAAAGAAAAACAAGATTTTCAACTCCAGCACGAACAGTATCGTGATGCACTATACACGGCGGATCTGGAATACAGAGCCTCGTGTGATGAGTTGAATAGAACTAAACAAGAGTTAAATTCAACTCAATCGGCCTATGGTAAGTACCAAGAAGAGCTGATGAAAATTGAATCAGCCTTCAAGGATGCTCGGAAAACGTATCAAAAACAAACCGATGAGCATGAAAAACTCAAAGGTCAATGGATACGTGAATCCACAGATTTGGCTGCCAAACAGACAAAGATGATGGATGATTATTCCGAACTGGAAGCTAAAGCTATCCAGATGTCAAAGTATCTAGAAGATACTGGTCGTGCAGTAGGAACTCTTGAATCAAACTTCACTGTTTCAGGAATTGCCCTAAACACGACGAGTAAACAGATGAACTCTTTGAGGGGCGATGACGGGGTAACAGAGACAACTTTACCTCGTTATAAAGGAGTAAAGAGTCATCAGGTTAGATTTACGGATAATACCTTTAAACCTCTTGGTTTAGGTACGGGAAGTAGTGGGGGTGACTCTGCGAGTGGAGCTAAACAAAGCCACTCGGCAAAAACCTCCACCTTTGACGGCGGATGGCCACAACAGTCACCTTTAGGGGGACCAAATGGCCCATATGCCCAGTATGGATGGAGTCAGTCCCAAACAGGAGCGAATCCGTCCAATGGTAACACCCGGAACATGTCCGGAGGAACAACCGGACAATCATCTGGGAATTCCAGTCCAGCTGGAGGGCAATCTGGATGTGACCAAGGATCCGGACCTTCAGGAGATCGTTCCAGAAGCAGACCCTCTGCCAGTGGGACTGGTTCCAATAATGGAAATCAATCGTATGGAACAGGAGGAAACACTAATCCCAATAGTGGTTTCTTTAGCTTTGGTGGAAATACACAACCCACCAATAATCCAGGGCAAACTCCTCAAACCGGCGGATACACCTTCTCACAGGTGCCTCCATACGGAGCAGGGGTATCAGGGGGTGGAGGAGGACCACCGTCCGGAGGCTTTGGAGGTACTTATGGTACGAATCCTCCAAGGAAAAAGAGACTCAGTCGCCGAGTATCTCTTTCTCCAGGGTTACAAGCACTGCATGACTCTAATGCAGCGATTGCTAACTTAGGTGTTGATTGTTACAATCAAGGTCTGGACGATACGGAGATCATGGAATGGAGTAAGGGTTTAACCCTTACTGGATCCACGAATCCGGCTCGTAGAGTAGCTAAGATACCTACCCCCTTTAATGCCAATAACCCTTGGAAGGAGGAGTATCAAGGCTGCGCGGATGTCTTTAACTGCAATGGATGGGGCAAAGCGGAAGCTCTCCCTTATCTAGTATGCTGGTTAAAGGAAGGCGACGGAAAAGGAGCCGTGGAACAATGGAGAGATTCTCAAATAGTAGGACTCTCGGCCCATATGAAATATGATGAACTCATAGAGATTGCTTCATATCTATATGGGAATATAGTTGGAGAAGATCCTTGGCTGACGTTCACTAAAAGAACGCAGAAGCCTAAGGAATCTGCCAAAGTGTTCGGCTTAGAATGTCAACGACTGTTGCATAAAGCCAGACCTCAATGGAGACTAGATGATGAATGCTTCCTAGATGAAATGTTTAAACAATTCATTGAAGGATTGCGGAATCAGGAACACAGGACAGTAGCCTGTGAAGCTTGGAAGAATGATGCCTCTCTGACAGATTTGTTCCAGTCCCTAGATCATTATGATCGAAAGGCCCGTATCTTTGCCGGGAAGGTACCTCAACGGATGTCAGCAATGATAATCCCGGAAGGAATACCCGAAACCGATTCATCCGAATCAGGGGAACCTGACGAAGATGAAAACGTTGGGGCCATTGGCCAAGGGAACCCCCGGTATAATCGGAACTGGGGAAAGAAACCGGGTTACGTCAAGAAGAAAGTGATTACTTCCAAACCTCCTGTGACTCAACCCGATACCAAACCTACTACCGGTCCGTCTTTATCAGAGGACCTGGTTAACAATTTGGTAAAGAAGATTACTGAAAATCTTAGGAGGCCTAAGCCTGATAGGAGTGTTGTGACATGCTTCCGATGTCAGGAAACTGGGCATTATGCTGCCGAGTGTGAGGCAGATAAGCCAGTTTATAGAAACACTCGTTACCGGAACAATCCAGGTAAGGAGGACTCAGTAAAGAAGGAAAACTGAGAGGGGGTGTCCATGAAGGCAACCGGATTACCCCCCGAATGAGTGATTGCCATGACTGCCAGCCTATCGCCACTTGCGGTACTGGTGAGAATCCTCTAGCGATTTCGCCCAGCAGTGAAGCTAAGGAGCCTGATCAGTTCCTTACTCATGAGGCTGGGGAGACTGATAGTACACCAGGTGTCAAGAACCGGCAGAAGAACACAGAGGGGAAACCCGATATCAGTCCAGAGGGAGCGGCCAACGAGTTGGCCAGGGTGGGGTGTGCCCAGTTCCCCCCGGGTCATCCTTGTCTCGAGTTTTTGAAGGGATGTGGATTTGACCTCAGCGCTAAGACGGAACTTGCTAAGTACGCAAGTAGTCCTACCTACTTGAAAGGTAGGAGGTGGTACGCAGTTGTATCTGTGAGTGGTAGATCCGCTGAGTTTCTTGTCGATACGGGTGCTAGCCACTCCTGTATTGCTAAGAGATTCTACGATCTTTTGCCTACGAATCATGAAACTTTCACAACGGAAGGAAATGCTCGTACGGCCGACGGTAGCATGATACAAACGTTCGGTAGAACATGTATGAGGTTCAGTCTACAGGAAGATAAGGACTTGATCCTTACTCCTACTGTGGCGAACATCGCGGATGATGGTATACTTGGTCTGGATTTTGCTGCATTATATGGAGCAAGGTTAGATTCCCAGAGGGGAATATTGGAAGTGAGAGACCCGTATCATCTCGAAGTACAATGTGTACTTAGGCAAGTAAGCAGTGTAGCCAGTGTAGCCCAGACTGTTAAGATACCACCGGGCACAGCCTGTGATGTCTTATGTCAAGCGGACAGACAGTTTTCAGGAAAAACTGGAGTTGTAGAGCCAGACATGGCCATGTTGTCAAGTATCGGATTGGAATCCGCCGACGTTCTAGTAGCTAACGCTGCTTGGACGGTGGTTCCTATATCCAATACCGGTAATAAGACTGTCTACGTACAGAAGGATACGATCCTCGGGTCGGTTGTCCTGTCTGAATTGGTAGAAGACTGTAAACATGTTTCGGCACCCGGAGCCCCTTCCTCACCCGAAAGGAGCCCGGAACTAGACACTCTAGTAGCCGAAAGCCATGTAGAAAGTGATGAACAACGTGAAGCTCTAACTGACTTGTTATACAAGTACCATAAAGCTTTTGCAGCACCAAGTGAAAAATTGGGGCATACCGATAAGGTACTGCATACGATTGACACTGGTGAGAATGAACCTTTTAAGATTCCTTATAGAAGACTCCCACTAGCCAAAAAAAGGGTAGCTGAGGAGGAGATAGCTAAAATGCTTGAACAGGATGTAATAATTCCATCAACCAGTCCTTGGTCTAGCCCTGTGTGCATGGTGACTAAGAAAGATGGTACCATCCGTTTCTGCATAGATTACCGGAAATTGAATGGTATGACCAAGAAGAATTCATATCCCTTACCACGGATTGATGAGACTATAGACTCCCTTGGAGGTAAGCAATGGTATTGCTCTCTAGACTTACAATCCGGGTACTGGCAAGTGGGTATGCATCTGAAAGACATGGAGAAGACGGCTTTTTCCAGTCATGTTGGGTTATTCCAATATAATGTGATGCCGTTTGGATTGTGCAATGCGCCGGCGACATTTGAAGCCATGATGGAAACTTTATTAAGTGACTTATTATGGAAGAAATGTCTCGTCTATCTAGATGATGTGATTGTCTTTGGGAAGACATACGAAGAATGCTTGGAAAATTTAGGTATGGTCCTGGAAAGGATCATAACTAATGGTTTGAAGCTGAAGCCCAAGAAATGCGATCTTTTTAAAAGATCTATTAATTACTTGGGGCGAATAATCTCAAATGAAGGGATTGAAGCCGATCCGGAGAAACTGGATGCCGTGTCAAATTGGCAGGCACCCACGAATGCGAAAGAAGTCAGATCCTTCCTCGGATTCTGTTCCTACTACCGGGACTTTATCCCAGGATATTCAAGGGTTGCCTTTCCTATCCAGAGTTTGTCCCACTGGACACCCGGGGTGAGAAAGGAACGATTCCCTTGGGGATCCGAGCAAGACGAGGCCTTTATGAAAATTAAGGATTTGTTTGCAAGTACACCTGTGTTGAAGTACCCTACGGAGAATGATCATTTCATTCTAGATACTGATGCTAGTAATGAAAGCATAGGAGCCGCCCTTTCTCAGGTCCAGGATGGGGTTGAAGTTCCTATAGCCTTCGCTAGTAACACGTTGAGTAAATCTCAAAGAAACTATTGTACCACTAAACGTGAGTTGTTGGCTGTGGTGGTCTATACGAAGAAGTTCAAGCACTTTTTGTGGGGGAGTGATTTCACTCTACGGACTGACCACTCTTCCCTCAGATGGTTATTGAACTTCAAAGATGCAGAGGGGATGATAGGTCGCTGGTTAGCGCACCTATCCGAATTCAGTCTAAATCACAGCCAGATTGAACACCGAGCCGGGGCAAAGCATTTGAATGCAGATGCTTTGTCTAGAATCCCAGTGAGGAAATGTGCAAATGCTGAGTGCACTGATTGTGGAGCACACAATGCTGTGTTGGCAGGGGTTCGAGTTCCATTCGAAACCCATCCGGAACATGTCTTGAATTGGTCCTTGGAGACCATCCAGCAGTTCCAGGAGTCTGATGCAGTCACATCACGTTTGATTAAGTTCCTTAATCAGGGTATCTGTCCTCCAAGACCCGAAGTGTCATTGGAAAACAGAGAGATGAGACGATTCTTAGCTCAATGGGCCGAGCTAGAAGTCCAGGATGGTATTCTGTTTCGATGGAAGAACCATTCTAATAGGAAGAAAACCTTGCAAGTTATCATACCTAGTGCTATGCGACGAGATATTATGTATTTCTGTCATGGACATAGAACTAGTGGACACTTTGGAAAGAAACGGTCTCTAGAACGTCTAACCAGACAATACTATTGGCCCGGCATGAGTACAGATCTCACCCGATGGGTGGAGACCTGTCCCGAGTGCTGTAAGAACAAACCAGGACCCGGGTTAGGCAAACTGCCATTATCCAAGGAACTGTTTGGTGTAAGGTTTGCTAGAATAGCTGTTGACATTATTAGTGGGATTCCCCCCACTCCTAGTGGCAACATGTGTATGATGGTCGTGTCTGATTATTATACCAAGTACACCCGAGTGTTTCCTCTACCGGATCATAAGGCTGTTACTTGTGCTATGGCCTTTGTAAAAGGGTGGGTGCTGCACCTAGGTGTCCCACTCATGTTACATAGTGACCAAGGCAGAGAATTTGAGTCTAGTCTGTGGCAAGAGATGTGTAATTGTCTGGCGATCTGCAAGACAAGAACTAATCCCTATAGGCCACAGAGCGATGGACAGGTAGAGAGATTCAATAGGACTTTGATCCAAGTATTGAAGTCTCTAGTAAATGAGCAGATGGATGATTGGGATGAACAATGTGAATTCGTGGTACATGCCTATAATGGCACTGTACATTCGAGCACAAACTGTTCTCCTAATCTCCTCGTTTTTGGAGAGTATTTGATTATGCCAGCAGATTTGGTGTTTGGCGTAATAAGAATGAATCCGGAAACCCCTTGCCAGGTGATGTTTGTAGAATCCCTATGGGATAATTTCAAACAAGCCTATGAGAGGGTTAGAGACGAGTTGCAGAAAACTGCGTGTTGGCAGAAAGTTGGCTATGACACAGGTCTAAAAGCTAGATTTTTTAATCTAGGGGATAGAGTACTGCGTCTACACCAACCTCTAGCCAACCTGAAATTAGCCAGCAATTGGGATGGACCTTTCACTATAACTCAGGTTATTAGCGATTGCACAGTGATTATTAAATCACAGCTTGGTAAATGTTACAAGTCAAATGTAGCGAGACTACGCCCATGGAGAGGGAGGGATACCTCCACCGAAATGTATGGCGATGGTCTATTGAAAGTAATGGAACAGAGTCATGTTAAGCAACTCGAAGTGGTACCGACCCGAAAGCGAGGACCCGGGCGGCCACGGAAGGTTGCAGACCCGAAGAGGGTGGTGCCCCCTGTCGTAACATCAGGAAAACAGGGGAAGATACAAAAAGTCTCGGCAGGCGCAGGTAAAAATAAGAGGAAAGGTCCTTCTAAGGCTAAGAAGACCTTGGAAAAGGCTCTTATGGATACCAGGTCAATAAAAGAGGCCTCAAAACCTCTTAGACGCAGTCCAAGGTTGCTAAAAACTGCCATAACCTAGCCTGTTAACACAACGAGTGTGTTGTCCTGTACTGTGTACTGTGTATGTTGTAACCTAGTTCAATGTATATTTGAGCCGGTCATGAGTTTCTGGAAAAAGTCCTATGACAATGTACCCATGGTTTTGGACGGATAATCCGGTGGATATGCTTATGCTATCCATAAACTCCATAATACCTAGCGAGTTGTCATGGTTGAACCCTGATTACTGATGGACGACCGATCGGGTATTGTATTGTTTTTATGTAAGGGGGCGTGACCTAATTAAGGGCACGCGGGAAAGTTGTTGACCCATTTTCGAATGGTCACGTGAGGCGCCGGTTTGATCATGCGCAGCGATTCAAGTTCGAGTATCCCGCCATATTGTCTTATTCCTGCGAAGGAAGAAGACGTGGCCGAGGGTGGTCTTACTCTTGTTGGAGTCTGATAGCCCGTGACAGCCATATTCCGAGGTGTGCCCTCGTTAAAAGGCACCTGCCTTTCACTGGGTAAGCAGTACTTACTGCTTATCCGGTGGATTGGGATATTTTATCCCCGAACAGCCACTTCTGTCGATGGCAGAAGAGGCCGTCCGCCTTGGCGGTGGTGCCGGTGCCAGCACCCCGCCGGAGTATGGAAGTGGTTCTCCCCAGAGTCCCACTAATACATACGACGATCAGCAATACGATGCTGATTGTGATCAGATGGATCAACAAATGAATGTTGATCAGTACTTCTCTGGAGTAGATGATAGCGACGTAGAATCGTTCTATGACGCATCCGACAACTCCAGACAAGTTAGTCCTGAACGCCGAGGTGTTCAACAACGAACTGATGTAGGTGAGCCTTATGTAGCCCCTCCATCCGAAGGTTTGAGTGGAGAGCCGGCAGGAGTCCAGTCTCATGACAGGGCTCTGATGCCACCTCCCCCTCAATTGCCGCCCCGTCTTGGTGGGAGTACCTCATTCGGTGCTTTGGGACCTGCTTCTCCGGTTGACAGGCCAATGTACCTAGAGCTGCCCCTCCCAGACAGTCCAGAATGGCACGATGTAGCCGGTCCCTATGACGGACGGATGTTAGCAATTTCTGAGGAAATGCTGATACCCACCTGTTATGGGACGCCCAGAGAGGTTGACGAGCGTGTTGTCAACGCAATCTGGGAATGTGCTCATCCCCAATGGGCTAATACCTTTCCGGAGTCCTGGTTGATGGATTACCATCAGATGGCCAAAGGATTGGTAGTCCACTTATGGTTTCGTAAAGCCGTCTGGGACACAGAAATGGCTTTCTGAAGGAATACCTCTTATAGGCCTTCCTACGTGTCTGACAAAACGGGTTACACCGGTGTCAAGGCAGATGAGGTCTCTAGATATATAGATAGAGACCAGATCCTAATGTTAGGCACAGCGGATGAGTATGAAGCAGCAGGTAACGCTGTTGTGGATTACTGTCCAGGGGTCCCCATTACGTCTCAAACCATTGAGGCGGAAGAGGCCCGTATTGGTGTGTCTCCACTAGACAGACTCGGGGTAATACAGGACCTCGTAGTATGTCTATTGGAGAGGCAGTATGCACTGGCGCATCCGGAGCTAGTACCCGGACCCGCACCCGTGCACGTAAGAGCCAAGATGGCCGATCGGATGGACCGTCTCATGTCTCCTGCTGAAACTCCTACCTTGGGAGACGCAGCAGTAGTACCTGAGAAGGCCCTACCTGATGCAGATGGTTCCCCTAAAACCCCCACCAAAGGTAAGGGTAAAGGGAAGCGGTCAGGAACCGAACCCTCTACCAGCACGAGTGTGGCCGACAGTAGCCGAACCCGTCGGGTGTCTCCACGCTCGGCCAATAAGAAGGGCGCTAAGGCTTCGGATGTCTCCGGCAATGAGACGGACGCATCCGAGCCTGGCACTTCTACTAACGGCAGATCCCGCAGGCGGAATAAGAAGAAGGTTGACCAACGCAAACCTAAACCTATCGAGGTAGACGTTCAAGCTGATAATACAGAAGCTTAACCGGCTGTCCCAACCATAAAAGTTGAGCTCGGTGTGCCAATCGTCAAGCTACACGACGTAATGGCCGATTTGAGTGGAGACGCTCAAGATGCCGCAGCCCAGGTTCTCGCGGGTCAACAACCCGTTGTCCGACCCGGAGGGAGAGGAGCCGGTTGACCCAGTTGTGGATGCCACTCCGACTGACGAGCAAGAGGCTGCTATCTAGGCTAACGCCAATAGCAAGTTTGCCGACTTCATTCCTCTACACAGGGGACACCTGAAGGGGAGTAAATCCGTATGGAGACTGCCCCCTCGGATCACCTGTGAGAAGCGTGAAGATATGGAGGAGTGGCTTCGCAAGAAGCTCTCCGATAGAAAGCCGGCCAATATGTACTGGATCTATTGGGAATTCCTTAAGAATTCGCCCAATGGTCTGTACAATTACGACCAGAAGGGCAAGCTCAAGTTTGCTCTGGATGAGTACTACGGGGAGGATCGTAATTGTCCCTTTCAACGTTGTACTCAAAGTGAGGGTGAGGTTGAATTCTTCATCGAGAAAGACGAGTTCCTTCGTCATCTCGTGGAGGTTCATATGCACCAGAGGCCGGAATATGTCTGCGACCGGGAGGTTGGCAAGAAATGTGCTAAATGCACAGGATGTGTCACCCCCCGACGCGGAGACATGGTCCGGCACTATGTGACTTTGCATGAAGAGGGCCTGGAGGCAGCCATAGATCGGGTGATGAAAATTCACTCTGAACTCTATGGTAACCTTAAGGGCCTCAATGCAGAGAAGTTGGCTTCCCTCACACCGAGTACGAAGCAGTTTGCGCCTACGGTTCCTGGTACTAACCAGAAACTAAAGGCTCGGTTTGCCCAGACTCCCGGGTCCGGCAAACTAGAGTACGCTCAGGAGGAGTACTATCTGTTGAACGAATGGAGGAGCAACAAGGCCCGCCGCCGTGGTGGGGCTTATGTAACTCCATCCGGAGAACAGGTCCGAAGCCGCAGGGATTACCGCCAGGGACCCTCCGCGGCAGATAGGAAGAGACAGGCGTCTGAATCTCCAAGCCGAGCCAGGTCACCACTGGAGGCGCTGGAGAGACAGACGAATGGGGGAAGGAAGAAGCCACATCTTCCATCTCCTACTGGAACTACTTCCCATTATGGACGAGCACCAACCCCACTAGGTGCACAGAACCCGACATTCTTTGGTGTCAGTGGACCGGGTGGCCAGTCCTCCTGGAAACACGCGCCTTTGAATGTCAAAGACCCGAAGCAGTACCCTGCTATGGGCCCACCCAGACCAGAGATGCAAATCTTTGATCAGTACGGGAGGGTCAAGCAGGAACTGCCGACAGTAGGAGGTCAAGCTCCCCGACCAACAATGAGTGCTGTGGTGAGACAACGTCCACCCGCGCCATTGTTGACAGCCAAAGACCTTAGAAGGGAATTGTAGCGGTTGCCCCTAGCTCAGGGATTACCAACTCAAGGCCCTTCTTCGACCACTGCTAGTGCGGCTACTACTGCGGTTGCTTCTTCGCATACGCGTGTAGCTGTCACTGCGAGTGGGTCTGGAGCACAGCCGAAGCCTCAGGGTCAGGTACCCCCACCTGGTGCTGTGGTTCATCGGCCTAAGCTGATCCAGACAGTGGAGACCTTCATCAAGAAGGAGGACAAATTGTCTTGCAATATTCAGAGCAAGCAATTTGAGACGTTACAGCACCATCTGGAAAACCTCCACCTGGATATGTATCGTCGGACCATGTCAAGCACTCTCCAGTGCATTGACGCGATCCAGAAGTCAGAGATCAACCGGATCTCGACTCAGATAAAGGCGGATGTTGCCAAAGATAAGCAGGAAGCTGCTAATCTGCGGCAGGAGGCCTTATCCGAGAAGGAAACAGCTTCTCAGATGCTCGACCTAGAACGAGCAACGAACATGAAGAACCAGCAAAAGTTCTTCAAGGTTTTTGGAGTTATCATGGATAACTGGGACGGCACACCTGAGCATGCTTTGAACCTGTTCGAAGCACGCCAAAAGGTGAAACTAACACCTGCTGTCCCCGCATTGGCACCTACGGATGGAGCCGGTGTGGACCCCCGCGTTCAGCCACAGGCTCAACAACCGGGTCCAAACCAGCCACCCGAGGAGAACATGGAACAGTGAAAACTGTTGAATGAAGATCAGACATAATTGTGTGTCCCGGGGTGCTATTACCTATGTATTGTTGGATAGGAAACCATTTTTTATCCAACCCGTATTGATTCGGGTACCAAACTGTACCCTAATCCGGAAACTGAAAACAGAAGAAGAAACAAACAAGTCACTCTGGAGGAGGAGTACGAATGCTGTAAACACCATAATTGTACCGTGCTATAATATAATGACTGTGCCTATTACAAAATCATAGACAATTTACGCTAATATGGACTTTTGAACTACAAACCGGATTTACTACTACACCACTACTATTTGTGAGCTAGCACTACAGGCATCAGGGTTTAGCTACGCCCATAAAGTCCATCAACAGTCTACAACTGGATCTACTATTACCTCCAAGTTAGCTAGCACTACAGGCATCAGGGTTTAGCTACGCCCATAAAGTTCTTTAATAATCTACAAATGGACCTCTTATTATCTCCAAGTTTACTATAGCACTTCAGGCATCAGGGTTCAGCTCGCCCATACCAAGACATCAGCAGCATCCGACTCCTGTTACATCCTCCAATCATGAAAACAAGTAACTTTGTTGATAATATTATATTGTATGTAAAATTGTATTTATAACTATAAAATATCTTTTATAAAGATATATTATTATATAAGGGTACTTACCTATAAATATACTGGATCTGCGAATCCTAAAAGTTGTTTAAGGTAATCCTAGACCTATAACTGTCTATATAGGTCATTCCTGGTCTCAATATATTAAGAGACTATACTTCTTCTGTAACTTGTAAATATAAAACACTAAGGTATAAACTGAGCTGCGTCTCAAAAGTATAAATATTTTTCTATAAAATAAGAGAAGGTCCAACGGATTTCTCTGAACTTAGTATTGTATTACTCAGGTTAATACCTAATTGTGTTCATATAGTATCAGATTAATTGTTCATATCTGATCATTAATATTCAATTCACTTTATAAAGTGGACAGAGTTGTTAATTTAAAAAGTCGAAAATTTTTTTCCCGGGTTTAATAACTGTAATACGATCATTATTTACAACCACCGGTCCTTTTCAGGACCCTACTGTTGTCAAAATGTTACTATAAATCTGTGATAATTGTATAATTATCATTTGTGGTTGTTATAAGCTACTGGTGGAAATGAAATGAACGACACTCGATGCTATTATTGTATAATTTTTCAGAAATAGGATAGTCTTATACTATAGCCTATTTCACATCGAGCAAGTGTAATTAATACCCCTTTTTAGTATTGTAAACAATCACTTACTAGGTTATTAATACACTGCGGTTTAATTACCCCCAAGTTATTGTCTAAGGGGGGCAGTGTAGGGGTATGGTATTTACACTTTACGTTCATGTACCCGTGAGACTCAGACCTAGGTCCTTCGGGTGTAGTGGGGGAATCCGGATGGCAGGTGGCAGCACCTGCCTCTGGGTTCGTATCCATTACACCAGGGGGCCTACCACTCATCCGCCACACGTCACGTGGCCGGTCTGAGTTTCGCGGGCTTTTCCCCTATATAAGGCTGGTCCTAGCCCATGTTCTTCAGTAGTGGTTTACCCACTGCTCAACCAGGTCGTTACCCGAAAGGGTAACCGAATGCCCTAGTAGCATGTAGTCCTCTGAGGCTGTGATCGTATGTAACATAAGCTATGAAATAAAAGCTCGGTTGCCTACCCGGAAACTTTTCTCTCTCTTCGTTATGATTTAATCTAACTTAACAAGATGACCCACTACATAAGTAACGAAAGGTAGAAAAGACATAAAAAAAATAAATAAAAAGATTATTGTTTAGCTCCTATGAAGTCATAGAGAGGGACCATGAGTGAGTAGTCGCGCTGGATTTCGCTCGCTGGGTTCTTGGTATTTTTGGACTGATTGAAGGCAAAGATTACTATAGGAACTGTCACAGAGTGATATGAACTATCTGTGAACCCGCTGGTACATGTGGATTTATTGATTATACTACGGGTTGGTCATAATTCTATAGTTTTTGCTGAGTTTCTTGGTTTTCTGTAACATGAAGTAGTGCCAACTGCTTGTGAAGTCAACATGGATTACCTAACTGAGACACCAACTAGATGCCATCATATGGAAGGGACACCTAATGCTAGGAAGAGGAAGTACTCTAGAGATTCTTCTGGTAAGGGGAGTCCAACACAAGGACAATTATCTAAAAAAATCAGCTTGGATGATACTCCTACATTGGTCTAATGGGACTATTTCCTGAATGGAGGTGTGTTAATGGGTAACCAGGGAGTAAAAAGGTCTACTGTTGTTGAACAACTACCTCCCCCACCAACTACCAGAGGTGAGAAAAGCTCAGTTGGCTCTAGCAGCCTAGAGAATGTAAATACCATAAGTGCTCTAGCTAAAATGATTGCTGAAATGAACACCAATCTAACCAATAGTATCAATGACTTGAGTACTAACTAAAGGCAACACAAAGCACTAGTAGCAAGCAATACAAACCGTTTAAACATACATGAGCAGCAGATTAACACCCTACAGGCAGAGGTGAAATCAATAAAGGCTGAGTGTAAGAGTAGATTTGAATATGCTACAAATGTGAGTGGGCAATTAACTGGTTATAAGGAGGAGGTGAAAAAAGACATGCAAAAGTATTCTGAAACACAAAAAGGCCTTAAAGATGAAATTGAAAACATCAATCAAAAGCTGAATAACCAGGAGCCTATAAACATTGATCAGTTAAAGGATCAGTTAATTGATGAATTAGACATTGATAAACTAGTAGAGTGTGCAGTATCAAAGAGATTACAGGAGAGTTTGCAAAGAGATGACAACTACATTACTGAAAGGCTAGATGAAGTTGATTTACTAAGAGAGAAAGTGCAGTCACAGCAGGTAATCATTGATGGTATGATTGCAAAACAATTAAGTGTGCCAGAAGTGGGTCAATCTACTACAGGCCTGAGTACTAAAGAGGAGACCAGGAATGTGTTAAGTATGTGTGCAGGTGTAGTCAAACAGCTTAGTGATGTAAAGCATACACAGCCTACTCTAGAAAGGAACATCATTATTAAAGGTATACACTACCAATTTGGTGAAAACCTGTATGCTACCTTTGATGGACTATGTGTCGCTATGGGTGTTAGTTATGACCCTTGGAACGATATCTTAGACATTAAACATACTGGAAATGGCTGGAGATCACCAATTAAAGGGTGTTTTTCTAACATGAAGATCAAAAGGGTTGTGTTAGATAACAAGTAGAAGTTGAAAACACCAGTAAAGGAAGACCAAGTGTGGATACAGCATGATGAGCCCAAAGAAGTGCGTGATCATAAAAGAAGAGTATGTGGGCTTGCAGTAAAAATGGGTTTTAGACCAAAGCTGGTTGAATCTGGAGTAATTATTGACGGAAGCTACTTCCCAAACTCAAGGCTACATGAGGTCAATGACTCACTGACCTTACCTGACATCTCAAATATGAACAGTACGTCTATCCTCAATAATAGCACAGATAAATCTGACAATTCTGTGAAAGAGAGGCATGAAGATGTCAAATCAACACCAGGAAAATCTGACCCTAAACCAGGTACCCGTGCTGCCACTGAGGCTGAAATGAAATCACCTGGTTCCATAAGCACTGATGATGAGGATGAAGATGATGATGAAGATAATAGCACAGAAACTCATCAAAGGAAAACAAGGGCTGGATTAGTTTACAGAGGAAAGAACAGCTTCCTAAGTAACTGGTATCCATGTTCTTTTGAGGCACATGTCTTAGGTCAGACAATGATGTTCAACAGTGTCAAACAGGGTTATTTCTTTTGTAAACTCAAAGAATTGGGCTATCATAGGCTAGCCGATGACATCATGAAAACCACAAGTGCTAGAAAAATTAAAAGCAAATGCAAGTTCTATAAAGCACCACCTGGTCACTATTGGCATAGTGTATCCGAAACCTACATGAGCACCCTGATCAGTGCTAAATTCAATCAGTGTGAAGGGCCTAGAAGGAGCCTACTGGAAACAGGGTCTATTGCCCTGGTGGAAGGGTGTAGAGACTTGATCTGGGGTGGAGGGTTTGTATATCACTCAGACTGTTATGACCAGGGATGAATTAAAGGGCAAAATCTACATGGAAAAATTACTATGCGCTTCAGGGATAGCATTAGAGATTATGAGAGGAGCAGACCACTGTTTGTATTATAAGTAGTGTTGCAACGTTAATCCTATGGCGTCAAAAATTGAGCTGTCGCCATAGGTACAGCATTGCGCTGCCCGCGAAATGGACGCAATGATATCTTTAATTTTGAGAAATTATACCCTTATTAGACCATGCGTTAAGTGCATATACTGAGTCAGAGCCATTTTTCCATTTTTTCTTTTTCTTTTCTTGTTATATCTTGAGAGGGGAGTGTATACCCTTAAGAAAGTAATTGGCCATAGAAGCACACATGTATAGTGCTTAGGTATAATAGTCTTGTGCAGCTAGGAAGTGAGTCACATAGAACAGAGCCATAGAACTACAAATGTGGTACAGAGTTGGTATTCTATTGATTGGAGATTCCAGGATTGTACTAACAGCATTTTTATTATTATTATTATTATTATTATTATTATTATTATTATTATTATTATTATTATTATTATTATTATCAATACACTTATCTTGTACTATGATATCTTGATACTCTGTATGAAACCTTCTTAACCTCATTCTTTCTTTTCTTAATTTTTATTAAACAAAATATATTTGTCTTCTATATCTATCCAAAAATCCCATCAACCCTTGCGATACCCAATCATAATAAAACAAAGTCCTATAACTATAATTAGGGTGGGTGGGTTTTCCTCTGTGCTGTGTATAGCTGAATTTAAGTAGGCTCACAGACCAGTCTCCTCTTCCACGAGGTTAATTTTGTGGAAAGGAATACACTGTATTATTTATGTACATATTGATTTGAATTCATTGTTTATTTGTCTTGTTATTAAATATCATTTGTGTACATTTTTCGTTTTCTATTACTGTATTCAACTCATGGTCTGTTTGATTAGCAAATTCGGAGAGAAGAGGGGGCTGGTTTTCTCTTCTATTAATTGTAGGAGCTTTGAAGACAAGTATAGTGAGGTATATAAGATATTAGATAGGAGTGACATTATCTGCTTATGTGAGACCTGGCTAAAACCAGGGTCTCCTGAGGGTTTGATAAATAAAGATGATAGGTTATTATATAGACAAGACAATAGGTAAAGATTGTGGAGGTGTGGGTCTCAGTGTGAAATCTGGTTTAGGTCAATACATTAAGATCATACCTGAATTCACTGTTCAAACAATTGAATTGAACAAGTATAGTGTGTATGTTATGTGTGCCAGGTGAGAAAGATATATTTCTTATCTCTATATACAGAATTCCTAATACAAATGTCCCTAATTTTATTGCGTTTTTGGGGAAAATTGCAGGTTTTGAATTTAATGGTAATAGAGGTAGACATGAGACATGGATCTTAGGTGACATAAACTTAAATATGTATGATGATACTGATGTGGGTTGTGAAAGCTTCAGATCCTTGTGTAAAGATATTGGTTGGAAAATTCTGATAAATGAAATAACCCGACCCTTCAGTGAAACCTGTATTGATAATGTAAATACCAATTGCCTTAATGTTATAGATTCAGGTACTATTTCGGCTTTGATTTCAGATCATGTGCCTGTTTATGTTTGCAGAGGGCATAACAATTTTACATATGAAAAATCGGTGTATAAGGGAAGGGATTATAGAAATTTTTCAGAAGATAATTTCAAAGATTTTTTAAATGCCTGTGATTGGTAAACATATGTAGAGGTACATAACATATAAACCATAGCGTTGGGTACCGTCTGACGTGGCGGGTGAGTCGAGTCGTCGGACGTTCCTCAGGTTCCGGATAGGTGGCAGCATCGATCCGGGTCTGTGGGGACATCTGACGACGAACACCTGGGTCCTTATATAAAGCCCAGGGCTCAGCCGCTACGTCAGAGGCCCTTCTGGCCTCTGAAGCATGTAGAACACCATTAATGATTATTAGCTACCCCCTTCATACTATCGGGTAGCCGTGAGTGTGCATTAGTAATAAAATCTATCCGTTGGCATACACTTGAAACACCGTCTTACTCTTTTTTTCCGAATCGTAAGACCCGAACCCCCAGGTCCGTAAGGCCACAACCCCTTACACTGGTGCCATGACCAGTTAATTCTGGTGTATAGCCCGGACGTTATAACGTCCGAACGGCTAGTACATGGGTTAGATAGCCTCGCTGAAGCTAACCCAGCAGGGCAATTAGTTGCCCAGGAGAATGGCAATGGATCGTTAGTGCTCCAAACCCATTCGAACTCCCAAGATGCGGAATCTGCATCTTGGAGAGATCCCGAACCCCACTATAATGATAGTGAGGAAAATCTACCAGACTCTGTACGACGTGAACAGTCCATACAGAGGCAGAGTAACTTAATAGGCCAACAATCACTTGTTGACGAGTTGAGCAATTCAATGTTCGAAGTTGGTGGTAGTACTAACCCAGAACATCCGGCACCAATGCCAAAAAGGGTAACATTTGGAGAACTACCTTATAGATTACCCAGACCCGGACTACCAATATTAGATTACAGCGCTATAGATGGCGACTTAACCTATGCGGTACCGGAAGGTGAGGAATTTAAACGACCGGATGTCCTGTTGTTAAATGAAACCTATGTATCTTTGAACGAGAACCTAAATACCTTGGTCAAAGCTAAAGATGAAGTATTCCATGAAAAACTTCAGCTGGAAGAGGACCTGACTGGCATGCGAAGCGAATTTGAAGCCAGAAGGAGTGAGTACATGAAGGAACTCGAAAATGAAGAACTAAAACTTCAGGAAATGAGAAAGTCATTCAATAAAGAATATGACAATAGACACATTCGTATCCAAACATACATAGATACAAACGATCAACTAAGTCTTGATAAGGCAAATTACGAATCCGAAATATGCCATTATCAGAGCGAGTTGGAGAAATTGAAACTTGAGTGTAGTAAACAAGCTGAAGACAATGAAACCATCCGAGTAGGCATTATAGCTTACAATAAACAACTGGAGGAAGATAGACAGAAACTCACGA
Source organism: Acholoe squamosa (assembly GCA_949317995.1). NCBI lineage: Eukaryota > Metazoa > Annelida > Polychaeta > Phyllodocida > Polynoidae > Acholoe > Acholoe squamosa. The sequence goes on from OX439051.1 coordinate 18,988,068, forward strand.
ATGAGCTTCAGGAATTGCAGACTACTGCAATAACCCTAGACAAATACGTAGAAGCTGCCCAATTGACTATAGGTACTATAGATCCAGCTGTGGTGTCTACAATGTTGGGGAAAACATCCAAAGATGCAACTCCAATTAGATACAACCCATTCATAGACGACGGGGCTGATAAGAATGTAGTATCCGGAATCTATAAGAAACCGGATGATACCGCAGGTAATGGAAATGCACCTACACCAGCAGCTCCTATGCTGGATACAATAGGTCCGGCACCGCCAATACCAGATTTGAGTCATAAAATTAAAGCGACTCACGATAGTGCTACTGGTGCTAACAATAATACACCCGTAGCACAACCGAGAGTACCGGGACCACTGAGACATATGTTAACACCACCTTCATATTTCTCCCAACCCGGCCACAGTACACCAGCAGGCCCAAGATTACCGAACCCATCTTCGGGTCAAGGTAATGGTCCTAATGATGGACGTTTTCCAAGACCAAACCCGCCACAAAACAATGTTAACGGCAGTACGTACCAACCAAGAACAACTTCCTATGGATATAGATATAATTATAATCCGGCAGGAAGTAGTAATTACCAAAATGGTAATAACTATAATCAGGGATGGAATCAAAATAATTCTTACCCTAGGTATGCACCTTCCGGAACAGCTGGAAATGCCGGTTATAGTGGCGGATGCCCTAGCTGTCCATCTGGGCACTATCCTAACAACGGTCCACCAGGAGGAAATCCTCCAGGCGGCCCAGGAGGATCCGGATCCGGAGGATCAGGATCGGGAGGAGATGGCAGGAAACCAAACAGAAGAACTTCCATGCCTGCAGGGATGCAAACCATCTTTGATAGAAGCCAATGTATCCAAAACCTTGGCATCGACTGCTACCGAAAGGGAGCAGATGGCATGGAAGTCATGAACTGGAGCATGCGAGAGGCAGATAGACTACGCGGATGTAACAATCCGGCACGTAGACAGGCACGGATACCCCCTCCATATGATTCCAATGATCCATGGAAGGATAGGTATCAAGCTTTTGTCGACGAAGTCAATTGTAGTGGCTGGACAAAAGAAGAAGCTCTGCCCTATTTGATCTGTTGGTTGAATAAAGGTGGAAAAGTAGCCCTCAATCAATGGAGAGCAGCATATGGAATATACAGCACCTATGATCAATTGGTGGAATGTGCCGCATACCTATTCGGATCAATCGTTAGAGAGGATCCATGGGTAAGCTTCAAGAAAAGGACACAGAAACCTAAAGAATCTCACAAGGTCTTTGGTTTGGAGCTACAGGACTTGCTATCAAAAGCACGTCCGAATTGGGCTCATGATGATGACTGCTATCTACAGGAATTGTTTATACAATTCTACAATGGATTGCGGGATCCGGATCACAAACAAGTAGTTTGGGATTCTTGGAAGGATGACACTTCCTTCAGTGACTTGTTCATATCAATCGATGGACATGATATGAAGAAAAGATTGGTAGGTCTAGGACCTAACCCGGTAAGAGCAGCCCCGTTCCAATACGGAGGTACACCTGCTCCAGTATACGAAACTTCCCAGTTAGCCCCAGTCGATTCGCATGAGGCTGAACAGGAGGACGAATATGTCTCCGATGAAAACGGAGAATATATTGGATCAGTCCAGGTAGCTGGAAAGTATTACCGACAGAAGCGGTATAGGAAGGCACATTCGAGAGGGAGGGGAGGATCCGTTGCTGGTAAAACAGCTTCCGGACCGACCCAATCTGGCAATGCAACCTCTATGGCCAAGCCAACTGTGGCAGCCGCTGTTGCTCCGACTAATATGATGGAAACATTAATAGCCGGATTAACAGAAGCTCTGAAGAGACCGAGAGTTGATAAATCTCAAAGGAGATGTTTCAGATGCCAGAAACTGGGGCATTATGCCCACGAATGTATGGCTGAGAAACCTGTCCCTCGTAGACAGGAGGGTGTCTCTGGAATAAGTACAGAGGAAAACTAAGGAGGGGTCTCCCGATGGGCAAAGAAGGGGATCCCAGTGACAAATCTTGCCATGATATCACCATCCGTGATGATAGTTCGCATGTAGTAGCAAACTCGCCTAGCACCGAGGTGGTTGTAGACACCCGGAAGGTTAGGGAAGCTGATATAACAGGTGTCACGGGAGCACAGGGGAAACCCAATATCAGTAACGAGGTAGGCAGCTATGAATTAGCCAGGGTTGGCAGTGCCCACCTGCCCCCGGGTCATCCTTGTCTGGAATACCTGAAAGGATGTGGATCGACTCCAGGTGTGAACAATGACGTTCCGATCATCACGGACATGCCCTCTGTCCTAAACGGAAGGCGGTGGTATGTTTGCCTTACTGTTAACGGAAGATCTGCCGAATTTCTCATGGATACGGGAGCTAGCCACTCCTGTATCTCCAAGAGGTTCTGTGATCTTATTCCGGATGAACATGATACTCTCAAATCGGGAGGAAGTGCTCAGACGGCCGATGGCAGTACCTTGCAGACGTATGGTAGAACTTGTGTAAAGCTACAATTGGATGGAGTACATGACTATGTCATGAGCGCCACTGTTGCGGATATAGCAGATGAGGGGATACTCGGGTTGGATTTCGCATCCCTGTATGGAGTTGTGTTGGAACCCCAATCAGGAGTGTTGAGTGTGAAATACCCGTATCCTGTAAAGGTTAGATGTGTACTGAGACAAGTGAGCAGTATGGCTAGTGTGGCACACACTGTGCGAATCCCTCCGGGAGTAGCCTGTGATGTGCTGGTAAGAAGTGATCCTGCAATGCGCAATAAGCCTGCAGTAATAGAACCGGATTTAGCTACTCTGTCAAGTATCGGATTGATATCTGTAGACACTATCGTAGCAAATGCGTCCTGGTCAGTAGTACCTGTCTCTAATACTGGAAACAGTACTATCTACTTGAAAAAGGGACAAGTTTTTGGAAACGTGACCCTTTCGGAAACTGTAACGGATAGTAAGTTAAACTTAAAGGTAACAGGAAATGATGAAATTTCGGAAGACTTACTCAAGTTGTATGAGGAAACTTCATTAGAAGATCCGGAACACCGGAAAGAGTTCTATTATATGCTCTGTCAGTATAGGACTGCCTTTGCCAAACCTGGTGAAAAACTAGGTATGACAAATAAGGTAGTACATAAAATAGATACTGGAGATGCAGAACCCTTTAAAATACCGTATAGACGGTTACCTTTAGCGAAAAAGAGAGTAGCTGAGGAGGAAATAAACAAGATGTTGGAACAGGATGTAATAGTCCCTTCCACCCAGTGGGCACACAATGTTGCATCAACATTGACAACCAGTTGATGTTATGTTGATGGTGTTGATCAACCTGTTTTCAACACTTTTTCAATATTTGTATTTCAACGTTGTCAACCATCACCATTTCAACATCCAGTCAACAGTTGACATATCAATGTTGAAATATTGTTGTCAACTCAACGTTGATTCAACATTGATTTGTCAATGTTGAATCAACAATATTGATTTCAATGTTGATACAATGTTGATTCAACATTGATATGTCAACAAAACAACTGTCAACGTTGTTTCAACATTGTTGAAACAATGTTGAGTCAACATAGAAACACAAACATTGAATCAGCGCTGATGGTTAGATGTTGAATCACAGTTGATTTTGAGTATGTTGTTTTAACTTTCAATTTCAACTCTATTTCAACCCTAAATCAATGTTGATATGCAAACATTGCAAACATTGTTTCAACGCTGAATCAACATTGATGTGCCCCAGTGGGCAATAGTCCATGGAGTAGTCCTGTGTGTATGGTAACAAAAAAAGACGGTACTATCCGCTTTTGCATAGACTACAGGAATACACTGAGCAAAACTCAGCGCAATTACTGCACAACCAAAAGAGAGTTGTTAGCAGTAGTCGTATATACCAAGAAGTTCAAACATTTTCTATGGGGAACGAACTTTACTTTACGTACGGATCATTCCTCTTTAAGATGGCTACTGAACTTCCGAGATGCTGAAGGAATGTTAGGCCGATGGCTAGCCCATCTATCAGAATATGGGCTTGAACATCACCAGATTCAGCATAGACCTGGAGTGAAGCATTTAAATGCTGATGCTTTATCTCGAATACCAATCCGGAAATGTGATAATCCGGATTGTACTGATTGCGGAGCTCATAGGGCAGTGTTAGCAGGGATTCGAAGACCATTCGTACCCCTAGTTGCCAGTATACTGGATTGGTCTATGGATCACATACGACATTTCCAGGAAGCTGACTCGATAACTGCACAGCTACTGCAATTGGTACCAAAGGGTATAGGTCCAGGTAGACCAGAGGTCTCTCTGGAAAATCGTGAAATGAGAAGGCTTCTTGCTCAATGGACCGAGCTTGAAGTCCGGAAAGGCGTGTTATATCGTTGGAAGCCATGTAATAATGGTGAGAAAATCATGCAAGTGGTGATACCACATGCCATGAGACATGACATTATGTACTTCTGTCATGGACATCGGACCAGTGGTCATTTCGGAAGGAAACGCTCGCTAGCACGACTTTCCAAGAAATACTATTGGCTGGCATGACAAGAGACTTGCAAAGATGGGTAACCACCTGTCCGGATTGTTGTAAAAACAAACCCGGACCCGGGATGGGCAAACTTCCCCTATCCCAAGAACTTTTCGGAGTAAGATTCGCAAGAATCGGGGTAGATATCATTAGGGGATTGAATACAACCGCTAATGATAATACCTGTATGATGGTAGTGTGTGATTATTACACAAAATACACTAAAGTATTTCCACTACCGGACCACAAAGCAGTTAATTGTGCCGAAGCCTTTGTAAAGGGTTGGGTACTAAGTTTCGGTGTACCATTAATGCTACACAGTGACCAAGGCAGAGAATTCGAATCAAATCTCTGGCAGGGTATGTGCGAATACTTAGCTATTTGTAAGACTAGAACCAACCCGTATAGGCCACAAAGCGACGGATTGGTAGAAAGGTTCAATAGAACCCTTATCCAAGTCCTAAAGTCATTCGTCAATGAACATATGGACGACTTGGATGAGCAATGCTATTTTGTGACACATGCTTATAACAGTACGGTACATTGAAGTACAAATTGTACCCCGAACCTCTTAGTATTCGGGGAGGATCTGATAATGCCTGCCGACTTAGTATTTGGAGTCGTAGGGATGGATCCGACTAATATGATGGAAACATTAATAGCCGGATTAACAGAAGCTCTGAAGAGACCGAGATGGCAGTACCTTGCAGACGTATGGTAGAACTTGTGTAAAGCTACAATTGGATGGAGTACATGACTATGTCATGAGCGCCACTGTTGCGGATATAGCAGATGAGGGGATACTCGGGTTGGATTTCGCATCCCTGTATGGAGTTGTGTTGGAACCCCAATCAAGAGTGTTGAGTGTGAAATACCCGTATCCTGTAAAGGTTAGATGTGTACTGAGACAAGTGAGCAGTATGGCTAGTGTGGCACACACTGTGCGAATCCCTCCGGGAGTAGCCTGTGATGTGCTGGTAAGAAGTGATCCTGCAATGCGCAATAAGCCTGCAGTAATAGAACCGGATGTAGCTACTCTGTCAAGTATCGGATTGATATCTGTAGACACTATCGTAGCAAATGCGTCCTGGTCAGTAGTACCTGTCTCTAATACTGGAAACAGTACTATCTACTTGAAAAAGGGACAATTTTTTGGAAACGTGACCCTTTCGGAAACTGTAACGGATAGTAAGTTAAACTTAAAGGTAACAGGAAATGATGAAATTTCGGAAGACTTACTCAAGTTGTATGAGGAAACTTCATTAGAAGATCCAGAACACCGGAAAGAGTTCTATGATATGCTCTGTCAGTATAGGACTGCCTTTGCCAAACCTGGTGAAAAACTAGGTACGACAAATAAGGTAGTACATAAAATAGATACTGGAGATGCAGAACCCTTTAAAATACCGTATAGACGGTTACCTTTAGCGAAAAAGAGAGTAGCTGAGGAGGAAATAAACAAGATGTTGGAACAGGATGTAATAGTCCCTTCCAATAGTCCATGGAGTAGTCCTGTGTGTATGGTAACAAAAAAAGACTGAATGGAGTAACGAAAAAGAATTCGTATCCATTACCGAGAATAGACGAAACCATTGACTCCTTAGGAGGAAACAGTTGGTTTTGTACCCCAGACTTGCAATCAGGTTACTGGCAAGTGGGGATGAATCCTTCAGATATGGAGAAAACTGCATTTTCGAGTCATATTGGATTATTCCAATATAACGTAATGCCGTTTGGTTTGTGCAATGCACCAGCAACATTTGAAGCAATGATGGAAACAATCCTAAGTGATTTATTGGGGAAAAGATGTCTTGTATACCTTGACGATGTCATAGTCTTCGGAAAAACATTCGAAGAGTGTTCTAATAACCTAAAAATGGTACTAGAACGTATTATTTCTAATGGTCTCAAGTTGAAACCTAAGAAATGCCACATGTTTAGAAAGTCCATAAATTATTTGGGCCGCATCATTAGTGATGAAGGAATAAAAGCTGATCCGGAGAAAATCGAATCAGTTACGAATTGGAATAGACCTAAAACACCCAAAGAAGTGAGGTCCTTTTTAGGATTCTGTTCCTATTATAGGGAATTTATTCCGAATTATTCTAGAGTCAGTTACCCATTACAAGCAATAGCTAACTGGACTCCAGGAAGTACCATGGAAAAATTTCCTTGGACGCATGAACAGGAATCTGCTTTTCAAAAGCTAAAATACCTGTTCACGAGTACTCCGGTATTACAATATCCGAATGAAACGGATCATTTCATACTGGATACTGATGCTAGTAATGATAGCATTGGTGCAGCTCTCTCGCAAGTCCAAAATGGGAGGGAGGTACCTATTGCCCTTGCCAGCAATACACTGAGCAAAACTCAGCGCAATTACTGCACAACCAAAAGAGAGTTGTTAGCAGTAGTCGTATATACCAAGAAGTTCAAACATTTTCTATGGGGAACGAACTTTACTTTACGTACGGATTATTCCTCTTTAAGATGGCTACTGAACTTCCGAGATGCTGAAGGAATGTTAGGCCGATGGCTAGCCCATCTATCAGAATATGGGCTTGAACATCACCAGATTCAGCATAGACCTGGAGTGAAGCATTTAAATGCTGATGCTTTATCTCGAATACCAATCCGGAAATGTGATAATCCGGATTGTACTGATTGCGGAGCTCATAGGGCAGTGTTAGCAGGGATTCGAAGACCATTCGAACCCCTAGTTGCCAGTATACTGGATTGGTCTATGGATCACATACGACGTTTCCAGGAAGCTGACTCGATAACTGCGCAGCTACTGCAATTAGTACCAAAGGGTATACGTCCAGTTAGACCCGAGGTCTCTCTGGAAAATCGAGAAATGAGAAGGTTACTTGCTCAATGGACCGAGCTTGAAGTCCGGAAAGGCGTGTTATATCGTTGGAAGCCATGTAATAATGGTGAGAAAATCATGCAAGTGGTGATACCACATGCCATGAGACATGACATTATGTACTTCTGTCATGGACATCGGACCAGTGGTCATTTCGGAAGGAAACGCTCGCTAGCACGACTTTCCAAGAAATACTATTGGCCTGGCATGACAAGAGACTTGCAAAGATGGGTAACCACCTGTCCGGATTGTTGTAAAAACAAACCCGGACCCGGGATGGGCAATCTTCCCCATCCCAAGAACTTTTCGGAGTGAGATTCGCAAGAATCGGGGTAGATATCATTAGTGGATTGAATACAACCGCTAATGATAATACCTGTATGATGGTAGTGTGTGATTATTACACAAAATACACTAAAGTATTTCCACTACCGGACCACAAAGCAGTTACTTGTGCCGAAGCCTTTGTAAAGGGTTGGGTACTAAGTTTCGGTGTACCATTAATGCTACACAGTGACCAAGGCAGAGAATTTGAATCAAATCTCTGGCAGGGTATGTGCGAATACTTAGCTATTTGTAAGACTAGAACCAACCCGTATAGGCCACAAAGCGACGGATTGGTAGAAAGGTTCAATAGAACCCTTATCCAAGTCCTAAAGTCACTCGACAATGAACATATGGACGACTTGGATGAGCAATGCTATTTTGTGACACATGCTTATAACAGTACGGTACATTGAAGTACAAATTGTACCCCGAACCTCTTAGTATTCGGGGAGGATCTGATAATGCCTGCCGACTTAGTATTTGGAGTCGTAGGGATGGACCCGGAACTACCTTGCCATGTAGTTTTTGTGGAATGCTTAAGAGACAGATTTAAAAAAGCATATGAGTCTGTCCGAATTGATTTGGAGAAAAGTGCCAAATGGCAAAAAGCTGAATACGATACCGATTTAAAGCATCGGAAATTCCAATCCGGAGACAGAGTTCTAAGATTACATGAACCACTTAGACACATAAAATTAGCGTCTAATTGGGATGGTCCCTTTACTGTAACACAAGTTATCAGTGATTGTACCGTAATTATAAAATCTGACCTTGGTCGACTTTATAAGTCAAATGTGGCTAGATTAAGGAAATGGTCTGGGAGGGAGACCTCCACAGAAATGTATGGTGAAGGTTCTGGAAAGATCCTGAACCAGAATCGTATAATAGACCAGGTAAAGAACACTATAGTGAAGCGAGGCCGTGGTAGGCCTACAAAGTGTTCCGAATCAGTGGCACCCACGCCAACACCGATTAAGCGTGGGGGAGTTAAAAAAGTCTCGGCAGGTGAAGACAAAAAGAAGAGGAAAGGTGTCTCGAAGGCTAAGAAATACCTAGAAAAGGCTCTTCAGACTGTCAGGTCCGATAAAGAACTATCCGAGAAGGGGAGATACGTTCATCGCAGCCCTCGAATTGCCCAGAGGACTGCAGTGACCTAACCTGTATACACAACGGGTGTAATGTTTACATTTAGAGGAACGGATGACAACTGACCCGAAAGGCTTATTTGTTGCCGCCGCATGATGTACCAATGGGTAGTGGACGGATAATCCGGTGGATTTGCTTAAGCTTTCCATAATCTCCACTTAAATCCCCAGACGAGTCATCGGCGTGAGCGATAATTACCTAAAAACAATCAGTTTGTTGATGTTCCGTTTGTAGCACGTGCGTTTCCGCATGACGTCACCGCGTCCAGTCTCTGCTGACCCCTCTTGACCTCGCAAACTCGCGGGGAAATGACGTCATGAAAGCTGGCCTGTCGCCATATTGTTTTTCGGTAACGTCTGAGACGGTCGAGCTCACCCCCCTCTTGGATTTTACCGGCTAGCAAACCCTCGCTGCTCCTCCAGAGTCTGTCTCTTAGTAGGCAGACTCCGTCTGTGTTGGCCCCGGCGCCGTAAAAGCCGGAAAAAGGAGTAGTTTACTCCCGTGAGTGATTCCCCAGTCATGGCTGAGGAATCCGTAGCTGCAGCCAAGGTATCCGGTGACCCGGATAAGCTGACTCCGTCCGCAGAAGCTTTTCCGGAAGCTTTGTCACCTGTTACACAGGAAGAGAGCGAGATGATGGATGTGGAGGAACCCACGGATCGCTCGTTCGAGGAGAAGCTGGCCTCATTCTCACTGAATGAGCCAGAGAAAATGCTGTCTCCACTCCCACCCGAGGGATCCGGAGGGGCTACGAGTGCTGAACCCGCAGCGACTGGGTCCGAGACCGCACAGGTCGACGGACCGAAGGACCAGTGGAAGCCAGCAGTGGCTGACCCGTTCCCGATAGAATATGACGGTCGCTACCTGTACGTCCACCCGGAACTACAGGCACAAGTGACCTATGCTGACGGTACACCAGTTAGGTTGGACCCGAAGGTGAGGATAGCTGTCAAGGGCGTTATGGTTCCCGAACAGCTGGAGAGGACGCCTCCCGAATGGCTCCGAGACTGGCCGTGGTTCCAACGGGGACTCATGGTGGATGCTGCTTTCCGCGAAGCAGTGTATGAAGCCAACAGAGCTTTCCTGCTCGGAGCGTATCCGAAGCCGGATAAGACCCTGTGGAACGTCAAGGTGACGAACATCGATTGGGTAGGCTGTGTCTCGGAACCCGAGGGGCAGACTTACCCACGTCCTTGTGCCACCCGGCCCCAGTACCGGACCACGAAGGAGTTTCGGGAAGCCGCTGCCAACTTTGAACAGTGGGACGACGGTTATTACATAACCGAGCAGGAGTTAGTGGATGTTCAAAACAATTCGCTAAACGGCATGGACCGAGGTGCAGCCCTTCGGACGGTTCTCGTCCGTCGAATGACTGCAGAACAGGAGGCCCAGGAAGAGGCTAAGAGGGCAGCAGAAGTACCCGCACCTCCTATCCCCGACCTGAAGCTTGCCACCCGAAGCACAGCTGGTTCTGCATCAGCCACCGGCAGTACTACCACCCCGGTAGAAGCCTCGACCTCCAGCGCATCCGGAACCCAGGAACCGGAGGAAGACTGGAAGGTCAGTAAGAACAGGAGGTCCGCTGCTCGGAAGCTCAAGAATCTACCGGATTCTGCTAGAGCCGAGCCGAAAGCTAGCACCTCAGCCACTGGTAGTACTGCCATGGAGGTTGAGTCGTCGGACGAGGAGTCGGAACACGAGTCCTCGGTTGAGTATGATGAGAAGGCCACCCCATCAACTCAAACCAAGGCTGAACGATGGGCTAACGCCAAATCCGGATTCAAAACCCGGATTCCGACGTGTTTCTCCGACTGTGCCTACGGAGTAAAGAAGGACGGCTCCACCCTATATGCCTGCCCGGACTCAGTTAATAAAAATAATGAGTCAGACGATGAAGATTGGATGTCTTTCGGACGAGGACCCCAATCCGAGCAAGGCCTATCGAAAGATGTGGCTCATGCTAAACCACACCGAAGGGTATTACACTTATACCCAGAGGAGAAAGCTGCGTTGGGCTCTTGAGAAGTGGTACGGTGACGACCAGAAGTCCTGTCCCTTCTCTATCTGCCAGGATGCGAGTGATGTCTCGGTCCGGACCTGGAGTACTCCAGCCCGGTTCCAAAGGCATCTGGTAGAGGCCCACTTCCACCATCACCCGGTTTACATTTGTGATCCGAGTTATGGTAAGAAGGGCAAGAAGTGCACTACGAAGGTTCAATATAACCGACGTAGGGATCTGGCGAGGCACCAGAAGAAATGCCACGCAGAAGGTTTAGATCGGGCTCGGAAGCGTATCATGGAGCTTCATCAGGAACTCATGAAGGAGTTCGACAGTCTGAGCGAGGATGCTTGGTCTAAGATCCGACCAGGGGACCAAGTCCTCTGCGAGGTTCCGAAGACCAAGGATTCGAAACTCCACACTAAGATAGTCCTGACTCCTGGAAAGGGTAAGCTGGACATGCACAAGTCTCTCTGGCAGAAATGCGAGGAATCCGGCAAGGAGGGAAAAAGAACTCGTGAAAGGAGCAGAAGGGACCAGAACCGTGGTGGTAACGGTAATGGTCAGACCACCACTCCAAAATCAGAGCAGATGACCGCTCCAGGTCTCCTCTGGCTCGGCACCCCCATGAGCAGGCTCAGGGCACTCCTGTGTTCAAGAAACCCGAACCTGCCAGATACGCTGGCGCCGTATCAAAGCCTGGGAAAGTTAACCCCCGCAACTTTCCGTCCTTGACCCAGGGACCTGGACCTGAGAGCCAGACCTTGGTCGTTGGAAAGGGTGGTCAACTTGTTCCCAAGAAGACCTCAGCATCTGCTGCTGCTGGATCCGCATCCGCTCCAGCCGCCCTCCCAGTTAACTTCACCCCGGAGCAGTTAAACCTTTATCTGCAGATGGGGCTGAAGCAGAACCAGCCTCCAACCTACTGTGTACCAACAGCAGGCGTGTCCGGAAGTCCCACATCCGGAAGTGGTCCTCAGGCCCCCAAAGGCTGTCGCTGCACCAGAGAAACCAAAAGACGCCATTATCATTAAAACCGGTAATGCGGTTTGAGAAGTCTCGCCAGGGGGAAGCAGATGTCCAGAAGGCCATCTACACCCACTGGGAGAAATGTGTCCGCGAGAAGGCGACAGAGTTCCATCAGGGTCTTCTTAATGATACCCTGTTGTGCATGAAGGAGGTTGCGGATGCTGAAAAGCAGCGCCTCGAGACCCTCATTCGGGACGATGTAAAGTCCCAGGAGGAAGCTGCCGCAGCTGCCCAAGAAAAGGCAGCAATGGACGTACACGTCTTGGAGAAACGTGTCAAAGAAGAAATCACCCAGAATACCAACTTGAACACCAAGTTCATGAGGGTATTCGGAGTCAATCTCGATTAGTGGGACAGCACTCCCGAGTCGGCTCTAGCTCTTCTTAAGAAGAAGCATGCGAAGAAATCCGCCTAAGCATGCTACGGGTTATTCTCTAAATTTTTTTCTCCACAAAATAACCAGATATAGTCTTTTGCGGAACCCTACAGGTCTGCGAATGTCTTTCATTAGTATATGAACACCTGTTCTTTGTGTTCCGGGTTCCTTTTATGACCAGGTTATTGTATGATTCAGGCCGTATAATTCTTATTGTACCCTGAATAGTCTATTCGGATTCAGAACTACACTTACAAACAATCCGATAGTAGACTTGCTGCTGTCAGACATATCCGGATGCCGGTTCCAGACTTCTGCTCCTATCTGTGCTAACCACTATACTAGGATGGACTTTACGATTCTGTGTTACCTCTACATTTCACCTATACTCCCGAATGGACTTATACTACATATTACTACTACTTCCGGACAAGCCTATATTGGACTTTTCACTTATGTCAACATTACTTAAATGGATTACGCTTCTACACTGTTGACAAAACCGGATCTACACCTTACTTCTACTCTACACCATTCGGATATACTTATGAACTATAGCACTTCCAGAGGATTGTGGGTAACCAGGAATCATAGACTTTAGCACGTCCATCCCGTGGTTAGCTGACCACACTTACCTCCTAGTATCCGGAAACTACAGCAGAAGACTCCAGCAGCATCTACCATTTTTATATTGTACATAATGTCACATATCTATTTTTCTATGAAATCATTTGTATGTGCATATTCACACTGTGGTCATAACCTACTATATATTATGATACGGGTACTTACATGTCTATTAGTACGGATCTCAGAGTACTGTTCATATTTATAATATAAGATCCGGTAAACTACACCAGAATGTACATATCTTTGTCCTGCGAGGCATGTTACATTATATATATTAATCTGGTGTTGTGAAGGTTATTTGGTACATGGTGATATCATATATATTATCATATTTATTACTACACCGTGATATTTTTTTCTTTTCGAGTGTATAAGTTATAAACGGTTCTATTCGTACTACTCACAGAATCCTTAACGGATTCAAATGGTTATATCATACTATGATGATACATGATTATATGTCATTAGATAGACTACATAATCAAATGTATTATTAATAACTACAAACGCATATGGATGTTATTATGTGATTTATTTAATATTAACAGTTCCGTTACACATAACTGTTACTATCACATGTATACGAATTATGATACTTGTCCTATTACTTATACTGTAAACATGATATGTTATCCTAAGGTATAATAAGCTAATTAACAGTTTCGATACATACAACTGTTATTCATTCAAGTAATTCGTATCATATTCCAACATCCAATTTGTTATTACGTAACTACATACACTATCAAATATATGTATATGACATTCCAGTCTTATTTAACTTGGTGTTAATGTTATATCTATGGTTGTACCTCTATTACTAATGGTTTAGACATATAGAAATGTTATCCTAGTAATATTACTATAACTATAACACCCTCCTAAATGTCTGGGGGAGTGGTGTAGAGGTACAAAACATATAAACCATAGCGTTGGGTACCGTCTGATGTGGCGGGTGAGTCGAGTCGTCGGACGTTCCTCAGGTTCCGGATAGGTGGCAGCACCGATCCGGGTCTGTGGGGACATCTGACGACGAACACCTGGGTCCTTATATAAAGCCCAGGGCTCAGCCGCTACGTCAGAGGCCCTTCTGGCCTCCGAAGCATGTAGAACACCATTAATGATTATTAGCTACCCCCTTCATACTATCGGGTAGCCATGAGTGTGCATTAGTAATAAAATCTATCCGTTGGCATACACTTGAAACACCGTCTTACTCTTTCTTTCCGAATCGTAAGACCCAAACCCCCAGGTCCGTAAGGCCACAACCCCTTACACATATTTTGATATTAAAGATAATCCAGATTTATTATGGGAAATGCTTGTAACTCCTATAAACCAATATCTGAACAAATATCATCCTTATGTTGAACGTCAAATCAAGAAAACTCATAAATCTTGGATTGATGATGAAGTAATAGATTTAGTATTTGAAAGGGAAGGATGGTTAAGATTATATAGTGTTAACAAGGGTACAACAGAGAAACAGGCTATCAAAGACTGCAGAAGGAAAATAAGAAAAATGATTAAAGCAAATCAAATTGGAGGAGTAATGCAAGAGTTACATGAATGTAATGGAAATCCTAAGAGGTTCTGGAAGCATATTAATGACATGTTTAAGAATAATAAATCCATTATATACCCCGATATGAAACACCATGAGACAGGGATTGATATTGCTTCTGATGTAGCATGTGAGTATGTGAATGAGTATTTTTGTAATATTGGAAGAGAGCTGCATATTGCAGCTGTTGGTGATGATCAATGTAAACTTGATAATGATCAAAGTATTGAAAATGTACTCATAAATGGAAACTTCACTGAAACAAACATTAAGGTGAATAAATGGGATGTTCATTACGCTATAAAAGAAATAGACAAAAATAAATCATCTGGGATTGAAGGCATAAGGGGTGATATATTACAATGTGCATTGCTATGCCTAATACATCAATCTACCCACCTGATTTAGATAAAGGTATTTTTCCAAGAGACTGGGCCTCTGCCCTAGTAAAACCATTACCTAAGGATGGAGATTTATCACAGGTCAAAAACTGGAGGCCTATTTCCCTCCTACCAATGCCATCAAAGATTATTGAAAAAATTATGTATTATCATTTACTGGTACTGGAACACCTTTGATCTCGTAAATGAATTGTTTGAGCATAGAAATAATGGGTACATAACAGGGGCCCTTTTCATTGATTTCACTAAAGCCTTTGATAGTGTAATTCACTCAAAATTGCTGGTCAAACTTAGTAAGCTTGGGCTAAGTAGGACAAATTTTATGTGGTTCAAAAGTTATTTAGAAAACAGGCAACAGAGAACAAGTAATGGTAATAAAATATCTAAAAAGAAATGTAGAAAGTATGGTGTACCACAAGGCTCAGTTCTGGGCCCCCTGTTGTTTGTTTTATATATAGATGATGTTGTTAATGTCTTGTCATCGTGTAAGATAAAATTGTATGCTGATGATATAGTAATCTATTGTGCTGCAAAGGACTCGGAGACCATTAAGAATATGATGTATAATGATGTTCAGCATTTCAAAGCATGGGTTCTAGAAAACAGACTAACAGTAAATCCAAATAAGACCAAATTTATGTGGTTATGTAGTGCATTTAAATTAAAGTACTGTCCTGATCCAAAAATAGAATTCAATGAGAGTACTGTTCAAACAGTGATCTTCTTCCCTTATTTGGGAGTCCACATTGATAGCAAACTGAGCTTTGACAAGCAAATTAAAATAGTTAAAAGAAATGTATGTAATAAATTATTTTGTTTTGCCAAATTAAGAAAATTTCTGACTCAAGATCAGAGTGTAAAGATATATTGTAGTACAATAAGACCAATTATAGAATATTGTTCCTTCATTTCAACTAGCTGTAATGAGGAAGGTTTGAAAGCTTTACAACACTTACAAAATAGAGCCTTAAGGATATGTCTAAAATGCAACATTAGAAAATACAATGTTAAAGAATTACATATGCTGTGTGATATAACTCTATTGGAAAAAAGGTTTGATATGCTTCTATTGTGTCTGATGTACAAAAAATCTAAAGATATAGAGCAAAGGCCACATGCACATAATACACGGTCACAAAATAAAATTGTTTTTGAATTACCAAGAAAAATTTCCAGGCATTACAAGAGATCTCCATGGTATAGAGGGGTGGCGCTCTGGAATGTCCTACCTGAGAACACCCAGAAAGCCAGCACTAAAGTCAAATTTAAAACTGAAATACTGAAGATAGATAATTTGAGGCAGAAATTGAAAATTGGTTACAACTAGTATATGAAGCAGGTGTAGTTACCGCGCCGCTTCCAGATAATTGTGTTGAATCCTAATTACCATTATGTTACTGCCTAATACACTAACATGAATGTCAAATGTTATGTAAACCTTAGCTACTATACCAGTACATTATATCTTATACTATCTTATAACAAAAATGCATGTGTGTATGTTACTATGATCAGTCGACCAGCTCCTGAACTCTGCAATGTTGTTGATCTTGTACAAATTGACTATTGTCATGTTTTGTGTTTTGTAGTTGCTGTTTCTTATTTTGTTGTTGAAAAATCAAATAAAATTTGGTCTGCTCTATAGCTTCACTTAAATGAACATAACAGTTCATTGATACAATGAGCGAGTCCAAAAAAAAAAAAAAAAATTTGGAGAGGTGTTCCTTTCAAAGAAAAAGAGGAATAGGTGACGTGAGACGGGTGAGACAAGAACACAGCTTAAATGTTAATTGTAGATCGGGTGTGCGTTTTCCTGACTATTAACGACTACCTGACCATATTCTTGTATACTACATGACCAAGATTTCAGCTTGCATGAAGAGGTTTCTGACCGAAGCCATAGTGCAAGGTTTCTGACCGATGAGGTTTCTGACCAAAGCCACTAACGAAGGGTTTCTGACCGATGAGGTTTCTGCTCGGTGGTTTTTGGCTGTAAGAGAGAGGAAGGAAAGGGCTTTCTTTCTGTTAGTATGACTAGGATGTACCTAATACATGCCTCTACGAGATGGAAAGAGAAAACAGATTTATCTAGCGAAAATGTCACGGAGACGGAAAAGAGAAAAAGAGGGGACATTAATTTCTCTTTTAAAGTTGGCCTCAGACTTTTTTTTAAACTGAAAAACACATATATGAAGCATACAGAAGAGGAGATCAGGAAAACAATCTCTTCTGGCAGTGAAGAAGACCCCTTTGGCTTATTAGTTTGAAGTTAAATATTTTTCTTCCTCTTTCTGTGGACCTTTTAAGTCTGCCGGTCAGAAACTGGTCAGAAACCTTACTCAGCTCTAGAAGAATTCTTCAGCCGTAGGAAAAATTGGGTGACAAAACATATTTAACTTTTTTTTTCTTCTTCATACACATGTAAGAAGTAATATTCTAAGCTTTGTCGAAAGAATTTTTCAATTTGGAGGACTTGGGTGTTCGGTCAGAAAAGTCTAGAGAGGAGAGACAAAAACAATGAGACAGGGAAAAAAACAAAGGACGCCCTGTGCTGCTAATAGAACACCGACCCACCTGAAGAAGGACAGGAGAAGTACCCCTGGACCGTGAGGAAGAGGGAGGAAGAGAAAAAAAAGTACCTTCCTGATACCAAATTTAAACTAGAGGCTGAAATTACATTCTGTAAAGGTCGGTCAGAAACCTCGGTCAGAAACCTTGGTCAGAAACCTCAGTCAGAAACCTTGGTTAGAAACCTTGGTCAGAAACCTCAGTCAGAAACCTCCCCGACGGAGTTGCATCACATTGGTGAGACAGAGCCATATGGGTATGCACCACGGGGGTCCAGGTCACATGACCATATATGGGCATGCACCATGTGGGGGTCTAGGTCACGTGACCAAATGGAGGCCTGTGATTGGCTGCATCTCAGGTGAGTAATATGCTGTACTTACCTATAGTTGCATTCCGATGCACTATATATATACTACTAGGTTTATACTATAAAGATATCGAAAAGGGTATCTCTACTTCTATAGCTATTTGGTGGTAAGGTATTTATAAGTCTGTGAAAGTTGTACAAAATATATGATGGAAGAAACTCTGGGGAAGATGTCTGGGTTGTGAAGTGTTTGAAGTTTGCTTGTTTGTTTTTATGAATACAAGACACATAATCTCTTAATTATGTCTTTTTCTTCCCTTTTCTGAGTAAAGGCTAGATAATCATTACATAAATGTTGAGATACTGAAAGTGAAAGATGAACAGCCAGGTCAATATAGAGGTGCAGTAAACATAGTCACAACATGTACTTAGGGAGAGTTCATTTTTTAACAATGGGGGGGGAGTTGGTGAGTTTTAGTTTTGACCCCTGAAATTTTTTTCCGCCACCCCCTCAAGAGGTACCAAAATCTTTTCCACCATCCCTTCAGAAGGGGTCAAATTATTTTCGCCACCCCCCCAACATCGCCTTATGTAGTACTCCATTGTAGATCATCATGCCACATTCATTTTTAATATCTTACTGAGGTATGAGTTAAATAAGATCACCTTACAGGGTGATAATCATCTATTGGAATGCATGAAATTGAAAAGGTAGTGTTATGCTTCACTTTAGCTAAGTGAGACATGTTGTCCACATCACATTTCTTCACAATACATCCACAACGGCCCAGCACAAGGTGTCCAAAAAATGTACTGTCCACAGACTATTTTTGAAGAGTGTCCATAAGATACAATTTGTCCACACCCAACAATGATGATGTATCCACAAAATACACTCTGTCCACAACCTATCATCACAAAGTGTTCACAAAACACATTCTGTCCTCATACTTTCATCACAAAATGTCCAAAACCACTTTTAGTCCACAAGATTTTAACACAGAGTATTCACAAAAAAAACACACTGTCCACATTCATCTTGAACAAAGTGTCCACAAATTACAAATTGTCCACAATCTATCATCCCAAATTGTCCATAAACACATTTGACCACAAGTTTTGATCGCAAAGTATCAACACAACACGTTCTGTCCACAGTGTATGGTTACAATTTGTCTACAAATTCATTGAGTCCACAAGATATATACACAAAGTGTCCACAAATTATATTTTTTCCACAGGCTAAAATGTGTCCGTATAGATGGTTAGTGTGGAAAATGTGTGCTCTGTGGACATTTTGTAGCACATTGTGTGTACATTTTTTAATGTCAACACCCCGTGGTGCCTGGCAAGAATGAGAACAATTTGTGATGGTTTGCTGTTGACAAAGGGTGCATTTCAGATATTATTAGGTACAGCAAGGACGCATAGTGGGTACTTTCTTAACAGTGAGACCACCCTGATTATGTATCTAAATGTTGCCAAGCTGGCACTGCTGGGCTAATTTCATACAGCATGATTTTCTTTAAGGGGGTCTTAAGGGGGAGATTCCACAAAATCAGTTTTTCATGGAAAATAAGTGTAAAACACAACAAACCTGCACATATTATGTCATGATGGGAAGCATAATTAGTGCCTTTATCAATTTCCTTCCACCCTGTAAAATTTTGTTGTCTATGGAATGTGAATGGAACAAAAAGCTTCTTTTGCTATGAACATCATTACAGGATAGAAATTTGTTATATGTGTTACTTCTGGCGAGTTCAGTTTAATTTTGGAGGGATTTCGGAGGGCTCTTTTTTTCTTTCTTTTGATGATACTCACCTGTTTTCGCCCATTTTCCCCTGAAATTTACATGGCTGAACAGGTAAGTGTCTAGCACCATAGAAATAGCCAGGAAGTTGACCTTATGTGCTTTGTGTTATGCTAGTCTTTCAGAAAGCATTCACACTATATGCTAGTGGTCCCAAAATGACCAAAATTCAGATTTGATTTCTCAGCTTCTGAATTACTAGAGAGCCAAGAGTTTGCATATGTAGTAGATGATCAGGATAAAATTACCTAGCATTCTTGGAAAAGGTGTGTACACACTGAAAAGCAATTATTGAAAAAAGAAAACTGTACTGAATGATATTTTACTTAGAATTCATAAAACTTGACAGTTTCACCTTTACCTAAAACACCTGCATTAACTTTTACAGATTCTATACATCATGTTACTTTTGTTAGCTGAGAGAAGACACTATCATTCCAGAATTATCCAAAATACCAAGATTTTCAACAAAGTTTGATGGATTTCATTCATGCGGTAGTTTGATAGACCAATTTTAAATTATCTATACTGAACTTTATGTCAGAAGTCTCTGTTGAACAATTGTGGAATGTCTGAAATGTTAAGATCTATTGAAAACTTAAGTTGAAGATGAGGGAAAGCTTCATTAGTCAATATATATATAACAATATATGCTTTATAGCCAGTTTTATTATGAAGCTAGAGTAGCCGTGGCACCTTAAGGGCATTTCATCCCGTTTGGCTTTACAATGAATATTTTTTTAAAATTTCTTTTTATATGTTGACAATGGAAGGTCTTTTACACATCACTCATTGGGTATAAGTGAAAATTGACTGCAATGTATTTAATTAGTTGATCATTACTGGCATAGATGAATGTATAACTGGCACCCCTAACCTTAGCCATTGCAATGCCATTTTATGAGGCACCTGTGTCATAACTACCATAAAGAGGTTCTGCCA
Organism: Acholoe squamosa; assembly: GCA_949317995.1. Lineage (NCBI taxonomy): Eukaryota > Metazoa > Annelida > Polychaeta > Phyllodocida > Polynoidae > Acholoe > Acholoe squamosa. Next base: position 19,008,625 of record OX439051.1, read on the forward strand.
ATCTATTTTTATATCTAGATTGAGATAAAGGTAGTCCAAATATTTTTAAAAACAGTCGCTATTGCCATCTAAAGGTATTAGTAGTTGTTAAATATTCTGGAAACTGCCAAGATCAAAATTCATCTTCCTCTAACTGATTTCATGAGACTAATGCAAGATACATACATTGAGGACAATGATCAATTATAGCAGCTTTTGAGTTCGATTAATCCGCCTGCATATATATAATGCCCATAATCTCATTGATGTTATAAGACTGTCAAGTTTCCTTCATTACATCTGGATGTAAGGGGCGTGTTTCTTAGACTGTGACCCAAACTCTTTGCTTATACACCGTATGCTCTTTCTCTTTCACTCTCTCTTTCGTTTTATGTAAACAGGATGTATGAACATGAAGGTGATGTAAGTACTTTCTTTCATTTTCAATATAAGACACGACACGCCACTTGTCCACTCATTTTTGGACATCTTAATCATACACCGTATTCTGTTTCACTTTCTGTCTCTCTAGATATATGTAAACATGATGTATAGAATAGTCAAGTATTCTTAAAGTAATGAAATTATTGCTAACCTAGGGTTGACCATTACACAATGGCTTGGCACAAGATACTACAGACCTCAGAAATGCTCTTCGTTGCTGTCTCCCTACCTCCCTACCTCCACCTTGGATGGATAAGTGACCCCCCTCCTTTCTAACTGCCCAAGGAACATCACTCTTCAGAATTAGATGGTTTCACCTTTAGCCCTGCTACAACTAGTTGATATACTACCTAAGCCCGTAGATTTAGCCATGCCAGGCAGATAAATTAAAAGAATACCTGTTTCTAAGCAAATAATCACCATAGCATAGCTGCCTCAGAAGTGATTTAATGCAGTGTCATTACTAATGGCTACAACTTGCTTTTACATTTGTATGCATATCTTAGGATTCAGGAAAGTGCTGTTGTACTAAGGAAATCATGTCCATATAATGTGAAACTTGCACTTTTTGAAATCCAATTATAGTGATTAGAGATGTGTGTAACGGTTCATTCTATATGTTGAATTGAGTGGCTCTTAGGCTTGCTTAATCACTTCAAGCAGCACACAACATGAAAGGTTCGGGTTGGGCAAAGCCCTTAACTTCACATCTGTTCGGTTGGACTTTATTCTGAGAAGGAATATAAACATTGACTGGACTAGGTCCAGTCCCCTTCTGCCGATCATCCGGCTCCTTAGTAGGAGCTGGATGCGACGGGTATCCCGAAGCGACACCTGGTTGGCATAGAAGGAACAAGCACCAGTATATATACAATGATGCCGGCCCTACACCACCCCCCTAGACTTTACCTAGGGTAAGTGTTACAATAGACTGTTTTAAACCTGATGATATGATATATGTGAGCCAGCAAGCAGAAAGGACAGTTACTGCGGGATTTAGTACCAGATTTAGCCACCAGGGGACACCACTATGGACTAGAATATGAAAAATATGACTAAAACTGTTCTAGGCTACTTTTTTATGGAGAATTCAATAGTTTTTCATAAAATGTTCTATTTTGGGTGGAAAGGTTCCAAATTTGGCATGTAAAAAGAATGTTTTTGGGCCAAAATAAGCCTTTTTGTTGATGTCTGTTGCCATGGAAACAGGATTTTCATTCTAAATAGGAAAATCAATGATCCCATGTGAAGGAACATCCCACAAAGTTTACTATGGTGAAAACAGAATTAAAATACCATTTCTAGATCAAAAGTTATGGGCAAAAGAAAAAAAATATATGCTAATTTAGCTAATTAGCATAAATTATGCTAATTAGGTATATATCTCATGACCAATTAGACATAGAGCTTATTAACATTCTTGAAATGGTCACACCTACCCATATCTAGCAAGCCATTCCTCCAAAACTAACAGGAGTATCTTCTCATGCTATGTATCACTGTAAAGCTATTGATTTGAATTTTAAAGTTGACTTTTAGCCTGGAGCACCCTTTCTCCTTGCCTCTACACATATGACAATTATTTACACAGGTAAGTCTACGATATAGTAGTTAGAAAACTAATATAACAATAGAGGGGCATTATAAATATTATGTACATAAATAGGCATCGTCACATATAACCCGAAGTAACTATGTATAACTAGATAGGAAGTGGCACTTTATGTACCATCGACCTATATTATGAAGTAACAATATTACAAAGTTATACTAGTATTGACACACATTATTAAACTTATACAGTGTTTATAGACATGTAGTATTATTAGACGTATCCGAGAGTGGATGAAACTATAGTGTTTCGTATTAACCTGAAAATTTTTTTATTTTGTTTTAAAATTAATAACGATATATACAAACAATTATAAAAAGTTAAGAGGTGTCCTACCAGGGTAGTAGAATCACCCTTACAATAATAATTTGACTTCCGGCGAACCTGGAATGACTGGTTTTTGTAGCTCCATCCGCCGACATGTTTGTGGTGGCAAGCCACGTTGCTTTCATGGTGTGCCCTGATGAAGATGTGTAGATGGAGCCCCCTTTCGAGTGGTGGTCCAAGAGTGGTTCGGGTAGCGTCCATCTAGCTGCAGGTCATCATTCCAGTCCGTAGGATCCGGGAGGTCATCGGAGAATAGTCTGGCATACAAGAGATGCCTTTACCCTCGGGTATGAAGTAGCCGGCAGATGGACACTTACAAGTCGGTAGACTCGTCGTCCGTGTCCATCTTCTCAGCCGACTCTGGGTTTGAAGCCGAGCTGCTACATTCCTGATCGAGGAGCTTAAGGTTACCGGTGCTCGGGTCCACGTCCAGTAGACGCGAATCCAAGTCACCCAGGCCCTCGGAAGAACTGCCTTCCACTGCTCCGGTATCTGCATCCGAAGGGATGGCAAGAAATGACAGTTTGCCATCCCAGTCGTCCAGATGCTTGCCAAAGCAGAGGAAGAACTTCAGGTCCACCTCCTTGTACCTGGTGATGTACTTTAAGTTTTCAGGGGTGTGGAACTCCTTAAGCTTCTTGGCTTCCCTTCTCTTTTATCCTCCTCATGCTTCTGTATCTCATAAAGGAGATTGAAGGTGGCTTCAGTCATATCCCACCAGTAGTTGATAGACTTCTGACGGTGAAGTCACTGCCATTGGCTCATGAGGTCATTCTGGATCCTACATATATGATTGTCGCTGTGGTCAATGAAGGTTTCTGGATCCTCGATTCCAGCCAAAGTATTTGCCACCAGCCCCATGATGGGGACCTGAGAGTCCACAGATGGAGAAGTGGCTGGTACCTGAGCGGGTGGGTGTACAGCAACAGGCGGGACTCGCATCCACCACGGCCCCTTCTCCCAGCCTTAGCCCTACCCGAGGAGGTCAGGACTTGGGATTCCGGGCCTGCAGGTCCCATCACAGGGAACTTCGCCATGTACTCCCGGTATGCTTGGGGCTGTGCATCACTGTTTTCTTTACCGGCCCACCATGCACCTTGTCAAGTCATCGGGGCTACTGGTGTCAACACCTGGAGGGCGTTGAGCTCCAGCAGTGAAACCGGGTGGTGGCGGTGGTGGTACGGTCTGGCTGACCACATTCGAAATTTGGTAGCCAGGCATATCCAGCGCCGAGACTTGCTGTCTGGACTGGTGACAATCAGCCGGGTTAGCTGGTCTAGACTGATCCTTAGTGCCAGTGGGGATCACGGATCGGTCCGCACGGGTTCGTTTTTGGGATGTGGATGGGGTTTGGGTCCCAGCTGTTCCCCTCAAACGAGCCTGCTTCTCCTTCTCCCTCTTATCATAACCTATCCACTTTTTCAGCTTCGCATGCCCTTCAGTTGGAAGCTGAAACTTTGAACCTGAGGGGTTCACTGAGAAGTAAGTGATGATGTTTCCACTCTTCCAGGTGCAGAACTCGGGTTCAAATGCGAGTTTCCTCACCTGGTTCGCCGGGGGCTCAGCCGGGTTCGCAAGTAGCTCATTAAAGCACCTGACTGCACACTTTCGTGTCTTCTCCAGGCCAGTTCCCTGGGTCTTTTGCAAATGCAAGGCCATGTGTTTGTGCCTTTTGGTCACGAAGGTGCCATCACACAACTTGCTGGGTCTATCACCAGGGATACAGTCTATCACCAGAGGTTTCTGACTGAGGTTTCTGACCGGCAGTTACAGAGAGTTAATTTAGCCTCCAGTTTGAAATTGGTCACAGAAAGGTACTGTTTTTTTTTTCACTTTCTTTTCCTTCTTTCCTTCTATTTCTTTCCCTTAACAGGCTATTTTGGGGCTTCAGGGCTGGAATCTGTTTTACTGGACTCCTTTCCTTTACCCCTGGTACTCCTTTGGCTACTGGTGGTGGTATCAGTCTCCGATGAAGTACCTGACTTGAGCTGGGCCTGCTGTTTAAGCTGGGCTCGGCAAACTGCAGTCAGCTCCTTCTGCTGGGCGGCAAGCTCACGACGCTTTTCCTCCACAGCAGCTTGTTGACGGGTGATGTCTTCGTCCAAAACCCAACTGGAGTGAGAGGATCCCTCTTACCAGACTCACTTACCAGACTCCCAGGAGGAATTGGCCCATTGGAAAGTTCGATCTCGCCGTTTCCAGTATTTTGGCAGTTCCTTTCAGGGATCACACCTTTTGCCCTTAATGTGACCCCTCTAGTTTTCCTCATTTCTTGCTTCATCCTCGACCTCTTTGATAGCCATAACATGAGCAATGTCCCGTCTCTTGACGTCTGTAGCACCGCAACCGAGATCGATCCACACTCAGTTGGGGCCATCTCATGGTCATGGCTTCAGTAAAGGATTTAATCATTTCTTTCATTATCTTAGTCACATCCATTTGTGATGGGGTCGCTACAGAGGTAGTAGCATTAGATGCTGTTTAAGTGGGTATCGAGGAGGACCTCAGACCTCGAGGGTTCGTTCCTTCCATAGAAGTGGGTTCAGTTTTGGGTCTGACATCCTGACCAGGAGCTTTCTTACTAAACATTCGTCTCTGTATATGTCATGTCTTGTTTGACTTGCACAGCAGAAATGCTTCCATCTTCTTCTTCGATCTCTATTACCTCAACATCGGAATCACCCCCATCGGCCTGGTGCATGGAGGAGACAGGACCTGTTGGGGTCATAGCGGTAGCAGCTGCATTCTGCAGGGACTTTACCTGCCATTAAGGTTCAAACTTTATTAAGTCGTCTATTACCTCAAAAAGGTCGGTCAGCCCAACATTCTTCCCTTTCCAAGCTGCCATGGTGGCTTGTTGCTATTCCTCTTCTGTGAGTCCTTGTATAAACTGAGGTAATAGGTCATTGATGAAGTACTCCTCATTCAAACCAACAGTAGGACAGGCTTTATGCAGTAGGGCCTGCAGCTCGAATCCGAAAGCTCTGAAAGTCTCGTGAGGCTTTTGGGTTCACTTCTTAAAAACCATCATAGGGTCCTCGGTTACCAAGTTATACAGAAGTACACTTGCAAACTCCACCAAATCTGTGAAGGTGCCACGTTCATTGTATACCTTGTTCCATTCGGCCACTGCAATCTTGCCTGGTCTGGCAGTGCCTCTTCAGGAGACCATGCGTTACAACACATGTCATAGGAGAAATTCGAAAACCATTCCTTCCATGTGGTAGTCCCGTCGTAGGATTTAGGAATAATGGCAACTCTTCAAGCAGGATTGCTGGTGCGTACCAATTTTCCAACTTGGCTAACGCTCCAGTCGCGAATCATTTCCTAAAATCGCGTATTTCATAAATCGCGTTTAGAGGAGTCATCTTTATACGAGATGTCAAGAAATCCATCCTCACTGGTACAAACTGTGTCCGAACCCTGATAGGATCCACCGTTTTCATCAGTGTAGGCTCCCAAAGTAACACCTCCTACACTAAATCTCAAGTTCTTACGTCCACCCCATCAGATTTATGACCAGGTTGATACACACCCTCATCGGTGATGTTCACCCTAGCATTGTCATTGATGAATGGACCGTAGTCAGGTAATCTATGTCTCACCAGGGCATCTGCAGGTGTCGAAGTTGTCATTGGTGCCAAACCTTTGACAAAAGTCTGGTCAGAAGGTATCTCTTCATCTTCCTTGAACTCTTCTAAATCAGTCCCATCAGCCACATCACAACATAAAGTTGTGGTAGTATCTGTATGAAAAGAATTTTCATCAGTATCGATATGAACATTTTCAATGTTTGAGTTATCGTCAATGGGTGGACTGTGTCGCCAGTTTCTGTTGCATTGTAGTCAACTTTGGTGGTGGTACCATATTCTCTATACTTGTTATATAACAGTCTAGAGCATTTTTTTTCTTAGTTAGCTGAGCTATATGTAAACACAGCTCCTGCTGGTGAGTTATTAGGTCCTCATTATTGTCCTTTATCTCCAGCATTACCTGTTCATTGTCTTCGATCATAGCATTTTGAATCTGTACTATTTTTTCGTTTTCAGTTTTTCTAAGATCAATGTTCTTTTTGATCTTATCCTCTTCAACTAACAATTGGTTACATTTCTCTTCTAGATTGGCTTCCCATTGTTCATGCTTGATCTCTAGTATGAGCTTCTTGTTTTCCAATTCGGCTCTAGTTAATTCGAGTTTCTTTTGGATAACTACATACTCTTTTTCGAGAAATCCATTTCTAGCTTCCTTAATTTCTACATTTTGTTCAAGATTGTTCAAAGTAAAAAGTAAGATCTGTTGTTCGTTTATATTTCTTGCATTGTTTTTCGAGATTTCGTAGTCGCAATGCCTTGCGTTCAGAGTTTTCCAACTTTTTCTGTTGGTCAAGTCTCATCATCTCGTTTGATTGCTTGTTGTCTCAAGTATTCTTTAGCAGTTATTCCTTGGCTTTGACTTCCACCTATACCAAATATAGATGTCCATAAGCCTTCCAGGGTGTTGGTGTAGCAGTACTAGCGGTGGTAGCGGCTTGTCTTTTTTTTGAAACAATTTAAACTTTTATTAGCCATTAATTTGTACATTACATCTGATGTGATAACAAAAATGTTCCTCATATTTGCAAGTCGACTTTATAACATAGGTTTTAAATATAACATCATATAATTGATGTGTCAGAGATAGTCAATATGGGAAAAAAGGTAGGCGTCATTCTAAGAATGTTGTCATGACAAAGCCATAAAAGAAAATTACATATACTATTCATACAGTTCTAAGTAATAGTAACATTATGAGTTAGTATGAACAGCAGCATTATTCCCTACTTTAAATGTACCCTCAGATCACGAAATATACCAGTAGCACATTCACAAGATTACATGTATAACATACTATGGTGGTTAGCCCAATATTGGCAGTAAGTTTTGACTAATCTTAATTGATTGGTTAAAGCTCATTTGTACAATTAAGCTTAAATTTGTCTCGGGTCTCAAATATTTCTGATATGAGTCGTTAATTTGTTCCAAGTTTGAGCACATTTGATTTCTGGTGTTAATTTGATGCTGTGCAATTAATTTTTTGATATTTTAATACCGGTGCAGCAGCAAAAAGAGTTTCTCTTACCTTGGGTTCAATAAAATCATCATTGCAAGATCTTTTATGGGCCAAAAGCTTGATATGATAGTCTCTCCTTGATATCAATTTAGGTAATTTAGCAATTATCATGTACAAAATCAGTAGGTGTTAATATGTGGAAATCAAAACATGTTTTAAGACATTTACTTTGCAAACGCTGTAGCTCCAGCAAGTACTCTGCTTTTGCTGTGCTGTACAATATATCACACCGAGATATTTTTATGAGGCAACATTCATGAGCATTTTGTTGTTAATGACAATATTTGGTTTTCTCAATTCATTCAATTTCATGGCAGAGGCAAAGTTCATGAGTTTTGATTTACTTTCATTCATAGTTGATTTATTACCTGAGGCCCAAATATAGAACTTGTTTAAAGCAGTTTTTAATTGCAATTCCAAATAATCTTAATTCTTGCCGGAGACATACAGGACTGAATCATCAGCATGTATACAATAATGTTTTATGAATGTCATTATCAGAGATGCAGCTAGAGTAATTTTATTTTGGTTTCTGTTTCTTAGTATATTATCGACAAGAACTGCTATTGTATCAAGAGTCGATTTGTTTTTTTGGTAACCACCTTGGAATTTTGACTAAATGATATAACTTGTTAAATGAGAACTGATTTTTGTGTGAATTAGACATTCTAATATCTTCAAAGGTACAGGCAATATGCTAATAGGTCTCAAATTAGATACATTTGAAGGATCTCCACCTTTAGGAAGGGGGGTGACTGTGGCAACTTTCAAACTATCAGATACTGGTATGTGTGATAAGATTTATAATTTTAATAAATTTATCTGGGACCTTGATAACAGCCATTTTAAATATATTAGTAGGTAGATATTCAATGGAAGATGATTTTGATACATCGATCTCCTTAAGACACATTATAATTTCATCATCAGTGAATGACATATCAGGCATATCAGTATAGCACCTTTGCCCTGTGAATTGAAATTCAACATCATGAAGCTGAGCAAGTCGAGGACCTATATCTGTGAAAAAATTATTAATTTAAGAGATAGTTTGTCCCATATCATTTACTAGATTTATTGTTTTAGTTTTGCCTTTTTTTGTCGGTAGCATGAGACTATATCCATGTTATGTCCCAAGATATAGGGTTATCAATAAAATAAAGTCTTAAAATGTAATGCTGAGTTTGTCATGTTTGGCCCCTGACCCCCAAAGGTGGGGCAGTTCACAAGAATCACCCATATAGAAGTAGTGAATTTTGATCATTAATACACTCTAACAGTTCATTATTCATCCATGGGCTAGGTTTATCTACTACCTTGAATTTCTTTACTGGACACTGTATGTCGAGCATATATTTTAATTGATTTTCTAGAATATTCCATTATTCAGTGGGGTCATTACTATTATCAAAGTGACTCCAGTCACAATTTGACAAGTCAAGTAAATATTTTTCCTTATCAAAATTACCATATGATCGTCCCAAAAAACTTCAAAAACCTTGTTTAACATACTGATTGTCTTTTAGTACATATACAGGAAGATGGTTAGACAAGTAAATATTCAACGGTCCTGACGATACAATATTTGCACAATTTGTAAAAATTAAGTCAATACATGTATTAGCTCCTGATGATGTGGTCACCTGGTTTACAAGTTTGACTAGATAAAAATTATCAAAGGCTTTATATAATTGCCTTTTTTCCCTCGAGTTTCCTATTACGTTAACATTAAAGTCACCTAAAACATAGACTTCATACGAATCCAAGTTATCAATCTGTAGAAAAAGTGCTTGTATCACGTTACAAAACTTAGTCAGATCACCAGATATCCATGCATATGTATCTCAAATCATCCATGGTTGCACATGATTGCAATTCCTAACAACTGTCCCCTCCTCCCCCCAATATCAAATTCCTGTAACCACTGTCATATTATCAAAATTTACCATTGCTGGTACTGAAAACACACATTTAGAATACAGAAGATTGGCTCTCAGCCTCATAATGTACTGCATGCCTAATAGATTATCCCAAAAGCCTTGGACAGCCTACTTGTTTGAAAGTAAGTGCAAGGTGGTTTCATCCACATATTGAGAAGATGAAAGAGAAGGCTTGGAATATGATTGTACAATTATCAGGATATTATCTCATCTGTTACCTCTTCAGAGCATCAGGCCCAGTGTTATCCATCCTTACATATCCCTGAACATTACATTCTGGTTCAACATCTCTCACAGCAGTGTGATCCCAACAGCTGGGGATTATGCTGCTGGACACTTCTGAGAAGGCATGTTGATCTGTTATAGTTCATTATCCCAAACATATGAATGTAATATATAATGAATAGACTTGCACTCGTTGGCTTCAGGGGGTGATAGAAGCATGAGCCGAAGGCGAATGCTTCTATCACCCCAATGAGTGCAAGTCTATTCATTACATATTGCATTTATACCTCGATTTCCAGCATAATATGAAGAATTTACCTTAATTTCGATGAAAAGTTTTGAGTCGATCGAAACGCTCGAAGGTGGTCTCCGCCATTTTGGATCGTCGTCTTCCTCAGTCGCTGCGTCCTATATACAAAATGTTACGTTGACATATCACCGCCAGGCATACCGGACATGGGCGGGGTATGAATACAAACCACTAAACCAACCTCTGGGAGGAGAGAGTTCTACCTGTTGGCTTCGCATTTGCAATCATGGTGACACAATCTCTGATGTCTCTCTTTGAAGAGAATGATTTTGTAGATGTGAAAATAGGAGAGGAGTGGATCACAGGTGTTGTAACCAAGGTTATATTTAAGGGATGGAATGAATATGATATTACACTTCTGTCTGATGGTACAGTAGTCAGAGAAGTGGCAAGGAACATGAGGAAATCTGATGTTGTAGTTCAGACTTTGACAGTTGACGAATCCTTTGAAGAAATTATATTGACACCTCCACAACCAGAGCCTGAAGCCGGTCCGTCACATGCACCCATACCCACTCCAGCTCCAAAGCCTAAAAGGTTTGCAAAATTACTTGAGGAGGATGTGGCAGCTATAGAAACATCTGCAAAGGTGAAGAGAACCATAGACCAGACCCGCTGGGGAGTGAAAACTTTCCGCGGTGAGTTTGTCTTTGTTTACATATCATTGCTGTCAACATCTGACAGCGAGAAAGTAGTCCGTGCGCTATGTACATAGGGAGCGGTTATTATTTTAATCAAGTTCCAGGATTGTAGTTGACATGATATCCGCTAGGTGGCAGCACCTTCTATGGAGTTTAACATTGACAAAATGAACTATACAAAGTAGGATATAATATTTGTTAATAACAGTCCATTTATCCAGCTATATTAGAATCAATTCAGTGAATAATAAGTGCAATTTTGTTTTTATTTAAAGAATGGCTTATCGAGGTTGGAGAGCCCCCAGCTTTTGAGGAACTAATGCCCAATACCTTAGCAGGTCTGCTAAGAAGATTCTATGCAGAGGTTCGTCAACAAAATGGTAAAGAGTATCAGAAGAAATCCCTTCTAACAACCACCCCCTACTCAGTAAACTACAATATCATGTCTGATGTACAATTTTCTCAAGCCAACAGCACACTCATTGGTCATATTAAAGTGAACAAAAGGGCTGGACTTGACCTGTCAACTAGCTACCAGCCTATAACGGATGAAAAGAAAATGTACAGTAGTGGGACTCTCTCTAACAAAAATCCCAGCGCCTTACAGTATAAGGTATACTACGAAATGGCATTACACTTTGAGAGGAGGGCCAGGGAAGGATTACATGATCTCAAAAAGGAACATTTTGTCTTTGAGAAGGATTCGAACAACAATGAGTATGCTACCCTATCCTTCAATGCACTAGAGAAAAAATCACCAAGGTCTCAGTGACAAAGAGGGTGAACATGAGATGAGAATGTATCCTACTGGAGATCCTGACTGTTCAGTCAAGAGTCTGAAGAGGTACCTCTCGAAATTGCATCAAGAGCTCGACTCTTTCTTCCAGACTCCAAAGCCGAAGAATTTTGCTCTGTCTACTACATGGTACAAGAAGACCCCAGTTGGTGTGAATACTATCAGCAAATTTATGCCTACCATAAGTGTGAAGGCTCAACTAAGTCGGATGTATATACTAACCACTGTATAAGAGCCACTTGTATCACAAAGCTGAGAAAAGAAGGTGTCCCATCTAAGGACATCAAGGCTGTTACTGGACATCGTGCTGAGTCTTCCATAGATTTCTACTCGAAGACTCCTGATGATGTCCGGGAGGACATGTCCCGAATGCTAGCTGGAGTCCCCAAAAAATCAGTTGGAGTCCCCAAAAAACCTGTGGGAGCCCTTACAAAATCTGTCGGAGGTCCACAAAGCGTTGATATTTCAACCTCTCAGACGAATGTCATGCATCTCCAGTCTGCCCACAACACTGGATCGATCTTCTCAAATGTGTCGTTTGAGAATTGCACAATAAATGTGAATGTAAACAAGTGAGGACTCACCCCAAAAAAAAAACTCATTTCCTAACACGTTTTCTACTCACAGACTCTATGTATTCCCAAATTACATTCCTATGTGTTCAAAGACAAATGAAGTCTAATTTATCATATGACGTTTATGTGATTTGAATATATTTTTCTATCATATATTTCTATTTATAGAGAGAATCTGTTAAAATATTGTTAACCTTTTGGTGCCCAGAATTATTTGAAGATTTTACATTATTTCACAATTATATCACTTAGTTGATAAGCCCATGTGTTATTTTGATCTTCTCTTTTGATATTGACTCTGTATTACATTTTCTGAATACTCATAACTTAGTGAGGACTTTCAGTTAAGGACATGGAGTTTATTGGTCTGGTTTGGTAACCATAGTTACCAAAACATTCCATTTGTTGTCATTTGGTAGTATTTGGTCTCTCTTGTGTAATATACAGTCTCCCCCCATACATAATACTTGCAATTCTGAGGCTTTCCACCTTTCGACCTAAAATAGAACATTTTATCAAAAACCATTGAATTCTCCATAAAAAAAGTACCCTATAGCAGTTTTATGCATATTTTTCCTACTCTACCCCATAGTGGTGCCCCCTGGTGACTAAATCAGGTACTAAATCCCGCAGGAACCCCCATTTCTGCTTGCTGGCTCACATGTGTACTACCACTCAGGAGACATAATGTGCTTGTAACAATGCATGATCTCAATGGATAAGAACATTTCTTTTAGAATCTAATGAGAGTTCAGGACATTGGATGTATATGATCTAGCATAATATTGGTTTCATGTCTGGTCTTAGCCTAGTAGAGGGCGACCCTCTAATGATAAATATAATATGACAGCACATTTTCAAGTTTTGACTCCCTGTGTTTGATATAATGAAGATAGAACAAAATGGATGGTTGTATTGTGTTTGGGAGGTCATGGTGGTTCTATAGAGGGTCTAACTTTGCAGATTGTACCAGTAGAAGTATCTGGATGATGGATTCCTTCAATATACATGCATTTAAGCCCCATTTAAGCCTAAAACCGCGCTTTAAAGCGCGCTTGGGCACCTAGGGGTTAAAATAAATTTATTGTTTGTTCTAACTTCTTGTTACAGGTTTTTCTATATATATTACAGTTTAAACATCTAGGCGGGAAACGAGTTTGGAATGACAAAAATAATAACCGGTTCCTTCCGAAAATTCACACCAGATGGCACCCACATCGCATCTTTATTATTCTTCCAACCGACAAACTTGTGCATTAGATACTTTCCGAGAAATTAGACAAAATCCAACACTGTCAACTCGCTGTCACCATTGTTTTCAATCAATGTCGAATACAGTTCTTATATAGCTAGATATCAGAACTCATATTATCCACTTTAGGAACTGAAATCAGTGCCTAAACCCGATAATTGTGGTATAAGGTGTAGTGAATTACTAGTTGATCCTGATAATACTACTGAAGGCCACTGGCACACAGACCTTGATTATCTTCTACCATTCCACATAACTGGACATGGTGGTGAATTGGTCTAGCTTATAGAAGAGGGAAGTGTCATCCATACTGTAAACATTTCTCCTATCATATCTAGAAAGCACCTGAGGCTACTGTTGTGCTTCTGTCACCTTCACTTGAATCTCTCTCTCTCTCTCTTTCTCTCTCTCTCTCTCTCTCTCTCTCTCTCTCTCTCTCTCTCTCTCTCTCTTTCTCTCTCTCAATGGATCCTATGACTGGAGATCATCTTCCTGCTTTTGCCAATTGAAAGCCATCTTTTGAAGTGACCCAGGGTTTAAACATTGAGCTGCTCACCACAATGCTATCTTTTAAACAACAATCACAGACTTGACCACTAACTCTGTAATTTATTTTGCAGGAAGGCTTGATTAATGTGGCCGAGAAAAAAAACATAGTATGTTGAATGGCTGTGATGGATGCATAACTTCAAATGGACAGAATACTTAATGGGGGATCATTGGATGTGTGACCACCATCAATAACGTCTGACAGATAGAGAGATCAAGCTAGCCATTCTAGAATATTGGCTGGCAACCTGCCTGTATATTGATACATGATACAAGAAGTTACCAGTCAATCATCCCCTGTTTTTGCCCTCACTCATAAGGGGCACCCTATCACCCCACTGATTTACCTGTCTCTCCTATACAGATATTTGGAATATAAAATGTGATTGGAGATCTAAAACTCCCATCTACTGGAGTTCAAGTGAACTATTCCTCAGGATCTGGGGGAAAATAACCTCCTCACTATCTCTAACTTGAGCTATCATAAAGATAAACATTCCATCTTGGAAGTATGAATGCATGGTATGAATAAATACACATTCACTACCTTGTTCTTGTGTTATTGTGGCCAATAATTTCACACAACTAGACTGATCTTCTGGGATTGATCATCTCTTAACCCAGCCATACTCTTCTAATGCTGTAGGTTTACTTTAAAAAAATTATCTGTCATTTGAGGTCTGTTGATCTTAGAACTCAACGATCTTAGCACTCATCATCCCCAGTAAGGGTAAGTAAGCCTGTAACTCCTATCCAGATCTCTATTCTATTTAAACAATGCTCTAGCATAATCATGACTATAGAAGCTCTTTACCATCAAGGTCACTTTTCCCAACCTACACTTCTATTGAGAATTGTATGTTGCAATTCATTTCTGAGGCGAATCCATACACTTATCTGTGACTATCTCCAGAGATTCGGACATGGGGTTCTATGTAAGACTGAGGTTGCTAGGCAACCACATGACAACCATTTACTACCTATGTTCATACTGTATGATGTGCACAAGGGAGCTATATGCAATTTGAAATCAGTGAACTATGTCCTTGAGGGGAGACTATGCACAAGACATAGTATATGCCTACAGGTTAGAATCTAGGCATTGTTGCTATGCAAAACTGCTATTGCTAGGCCACCACACAACCTAGCAACCTTTTATCACCTTTATTCCTAGTCTATGATGGAAGTCACTAAAGAGTTACATGCAAGTTTACATCAGGGGAGTATGTTGCTGAAAGGCAACCATTCAGGTATGCACATCGGAGCATATTTTCAGGCTTGGTTGCTATGCAAAGCTACTGTTGCTAGGCAAACACACCACCTAGCAACAAAACAAAAGCACCACTGTATTCTACTAAGCTGGTTTATAGGGGGTAGGACCCACCAGATACTTTCTAGACTGCACATATATGTAATTCAAAGTAACATTTGAATCTATTGTTGGCCATTTTGAATTTCAGCCATTTACGGCCTCGCCGTTAAATTTTATGAAGTAGAAACATGTATATTCTTAATCAGCACCCTTTTTTACATTAGAGTCGGGACAATTGATAAAGATTTAGCATGGAAAAACATCCATTTAGATAAAGAAGGAAATTATTGAAATGGAACAGCATCATATTGTCTCACGGTAGTGTCTTCACATCTAAAGCAATAATGTTGTTCATAGTCAACAAGAAATGCTGCAAAATGTCTCATACTACTCAGAAAGATTTGGCCTACATAATTCATATAAGATATTATGGTTAGATGGGGATAAGAGCAAGTTTTATACATGTATCTGGAGTGCATTTAAAATTTTCAGTTAAAAAGGAACTTTGTGATTTCAATATTCCATCTTCCCGGCTGTCTGGTACACTCAAATCTGAACTTAAAAACATGTATTAGTGCTTAATGAAAAGCTTATTATGTCTTCTTTCCAATGACACCAATAGCTTCAGGATCCAGACAAGGTAAGATAGTCTTGAGCTTAGGGATTGAGCACAGCCCTTGAATAACATGGTAGCAAAATTGCCCCAAAAGTGCTACGAACCTGCACAATGTATGAATAATGAGCAAAAACCGGTAGTGCATCCCAAGATAATCAATGTTAACATCTTGAATCTTGTTCAGGGGACCCTAAGGATCAAAAAAATACCTGTTGCGTTGGGATGTGGGGGGGTGCATGGTGGGCCCTATCAGCCCCCTGCCTAATAGTCTATATGAAGGTATATTCTAAAAATCTATACCTTTGGATAGCAAATACTTTAAACTTAAACAATATTAGCTTCATATAGACTTAGTACTTCAAATACAAGAGAAATTAAACTTTAAAAGTTTTCTTAGAGGGCAAATATAATCCAGGCTGAGTAAAACCAAGCCATTGTCTCCCTATCAGGCTAATCCCCTCCAGTCACACCTAAAACAATGGACAGGTACTTAAGGTGATTGAGTTAGAGGCAGGGGCAGCTTATCAGTCTTATCGATTCCCATTGTTTTCTGTGGGTGGAGGGCAAGATTAGAGATTACCCACAATCCTCTGCCAGATCCAAGATGGTCGTCGGGGGCCAGTTACATAACTAATTTCAAGATGGCCACCTCCATACAGCAATGGCTCTGTTCCCTATATGGGCAGTTGTCACCTTAGGAGTTCAAACTACTTTTTCTGTAAAGGTGTCGGCAAACGTTGTGTAACCATCTTCGGTTCCGATAGTCAAGCTTCGGCCTGAACCAACCGTAAGTGGTGGCGCCTTTGCTTCAGAATCTAAGTCGCTGAAGTCAGATTCAGTGGACTCAGCACAAGTCTTATTGGGTCGGTTTGTTATGATTTGGTTCGGCCTCCGGGGTCGTGCACTAAAACCAAGACTGGTCAGGGCACCAGTGTAATGGTTTGAGTTCTTATGTAACTACGGTTGGGTTCGAGATAATATCAAGCAAGACCAGACAAGTTAGCTCGGGTTAGTGCAACCGGCACATGTTTATTCATGAGTCACATGAGTTCGAAGTAGTGCTATAAGGATAGCTCAATGCTTAGCAGGTGTTGTTCTGGCCATAGCCAGAAGCCGACTGACCTCCCTACGCGGTCCCAGGTAGGGACTGGAGCAGCGACGACCAGTGCTGCCACCACTCCATAGCAACCAGAGATCGAAGCGACCTCTGGTCCTACCGTTGGCAACAGCCCCAACTGACCTGCCCTCTCGAATAGGGAAACAAAACTATATAAGTCGCTCCATGAGCCCCTACACTTTTCTCATTCCCTTTGGTATTATAACACCCAAAGCACATGCTTATTTCAGTTAGGGAGTCATCTTTTAACAAGAGAGGTGATAGTGGGTTGCGAGGGGGGGGGTCAAATTCTTTTTTGACCCCTTGGTGGGGGTGGTGGATTTTCCTGCAACTCTGAATGAGGACAAAATAATCTAACCTGTCTTCAGCAAAATGGCATGCGTCACTAGAGGTCAAAATGGCTTGGTTTTCAGCCCCCCCCCCTCTCGCTTTTTACCCTCACGATGGGGGGCACAAATTCTTTTTATGTGCATCTGCATGTTGTCAAAAATGATTACTCCCTTAGGTTTGATGGAATGGGCAGGATGAAGGTACCACATACCAATGTTACTTAGCATTGTTAACATGTGATGACAAATTCGTCACTTTTAATGAATGAAATGTTATTAAGGAACGATCGATTTTCTACGTTTCCAGCATAATGACCAGCAAGAATGGTATCACATGGATGTGACACCCCTAAATCCTTTAATCTTGGTAACGCTGGTTATGTAAATATTAAGGGGGGCGAGGTTGCATACTCATAAATACGTTCTGGATTACAGACCTTTCTTGTGGAAATGAATAACAGGTGCATCCCCTATCTATATATAGCATACTTAGTCATTGCTGGTCTTGTGGTATGTGGTACAACACCCTCTTTCCTAAGAAAATGAATGTGATCACCATGGAGGGAGGGGGGTGTACAAAAGAAAAACACACAAAAAATACAATGCCTGAAGCAATAATTGTGAGTTTCGCCTTCACTTCTTGTGAAAGTACAATCTAATTCCCCAGGAAGCCAAAAACTCTATATATGTTTTGTCTTCACATAGCCTTTAGGTATCATGAATCTCTGGGCAGCGGCTGTGTTAGGGACTAGTGCAGTCAACTTACCAGTTTCAGAAGTAAATTGCTTTAACCAATATTTGAAAAATAAGGGCCAGTGTTATAGATGTAAAGTTAATGAAGGAAATTATAAACCATAGGAATAGCTGTTGCTAGGCAGTCACATACCCTAGCAACAAGTGAACCACGGCAGTAGATGCCTTTGTGTCTACTGAATGGGGATAGGTAGCACTTAATTAGAGCTAGGGAAACTGTAATGTGTG
The DNA here is from genome assembly GCA_949317995.1 of Acholoe squamosa. Classification (NCBI taxonomy): domain Eukaryota; kingdom Metazoa; phylum Annelida; class Polychaeta; order Phyllodocida; family Polynoidae; genus Acholoe; species Acholoe squamosa. The sequence continues at coordinate 19,026,739 of OX439051.1, forward strand.
GTTCTAGGGAAATTAACCATAAGAATTGATGTTGGTAGGCTAAAAGTGATGAAAGTAGGCCAATATTTTACAAGATAATGCCCTGCACAAAATTTTGGACCTTTACCTTCATCACATCCAGAATTATGAGGGTTTGCCTATCTTCCTACGTATAGGACGGTAGGTCAAAGGACACTACTATCCTATGAAAGTATTGTTTTTTGGGATGCCATGGAAATGGCAATTCCTGTTGGAGTGTGCTTAAAGAAACAGGCTTATGTGGGTCAGAGTCAGAAAAAGTGTACCAAAGAGGGGCAAACACTGCTTTCTCACCTTCATGCAGCTACAGACTGAAATATAGCTAACCCAACCTTGCCTTTCATTAAGAGGAAACATTCTAAGCTTTCAGAAAATTGTACATTTAGGCCTGTCGGGCAAGAATTCCTCAAGTAAGGGTGCTGCAAAATTCAAATGCGTAATAAATGCGTGAATAACATCTAACATACGATTATTCCTGACAAGAGAATTTAGGGCTTCACATATAATGGACCCGTAGGATATTATTGTGTGTGATGTCATAAATAGCTAAGAACAATTTTATGGAGCATAATATTTTGGATGAGTTTGAGTTTCAAGGACCTAGAACTGTTGGCTACAACTTTTTACTTATTTATCTATTAATTTTGCCTATGGAAGTAGACGTTATAAGGTAGTCAGGTGTCCTACCTGTAGGGCAGTCTATCCCGGTTTATGTTTCTCTCAATGCCAGAAGAAGAATCATGATTAGGTGTTTTTTTTTACAATAGTAATAGTTGTACGATGTAATAGGGGTAAGAACTCGTGGCATGTGTATTCTAAAATGAAACTAACTTCGTTAGGCTCTAGTAAATGAAAACAGACCTCAACAATTTTCTCTAGAACCAACCTTATGATGAAAACGTCACATTCTTTCCACAAAGCTGTATTTGTCGCATTTATGATGGTTGTACACAACAACCTAGGTTTGACAAGCAATCACAGCAAAACTACATGTTTAGTATCAGTCATTCTGTGGGGCTGCCTGAGTATCATGATAGGCTCACCTGGAGCCTCCTATCTAACAGACCATACTCGCATTGAGTCTGCCACAATGCCATGCATTGGTAAATAGGATCAGCTTGAGTTTGAAACAAGGCTCAGGCATGGTGCCATACTCAGTCTGATCCTAGCTGGTGATTCAAGCTAAGCAGGACTCTGGGGCTTTGCAGAAATAATGGGGTCAGAAGAAATGGAGACTGAATCATATCAGCCTTCTAACAGCACAACTTTCAGTTCTCCTTCCATTATGAACATTGGTAATATCTCAGGTTTATCCTGTATCCAGCGGGCTTCTGCCTCCAAGAAGAAAGAACTATTTTCTAAACCAAGGGAAGAGGATAAGATCATAAAGGAAATAGCTAAGTTCCAGAGCGAATATGTTTATAAATGGGTCAGGTCGCCAGAAAGCAGTAGATTTTGTGTTTTTTGGGTCATTTTGGACTCTTGTGGCTCTAGAAAAAGAAGTTGTGAACCAATCTTGCCTTACATAGACTTATTTGATAGAGGACACTTAGGGCTACCAGAAAGAGGTAAATTTGTGGTCATCCATCAAAAACTCTCAGACTCATAGCCTGCCGAAGTGGAAAAAAACAGCCAAATTTGTTCTTTTTTAACTTTTTGACTGGTGAAGCTGGTAAGGTGGGCCAATATGACAAACACATTGCAGCTTTGACCAAACATTTCACCCCAAAACTAGATAGGCTATACCTGACGAACAAGATACAGCATATGGAGCAAGAACCTGAAGAGTCCATAGACAGTTTCTACATAAGAATCTGTGAGAAGACTGATAGAATTAATTTGGGGGCCCTAGAGAAGTCAGAAATTGTAGATCTAATTAAATTGTCACAAATAGTCAAAAAGTGGAGGATCCACGCATTAAGATGAAGGCGTTGCGAGACGAACTTTCCTTGAAGCAGTTTTTGTCAGCAGCCAAGGTATCTGAGCATACTGACCTAGAGTTGAAGGACCTTGAAAAGTAGCAGGTGGTCCCAGTCAATAAGGTAGGTCTACATAAACCTCAAGACAAGGATGTTCCAAGCCAAGAGACATGTAAGAGATATAACACATATCATGGGAAGAAATGCTTCAAATGTGGAGGGAAATACCCCCATGAGAAAAACTGTCCAGCTGAGGGTAAGGAATGTGATAAATGTCACAGAATTGGTCACTTTGCAAAAATGTGTAAAACCAAAGTGGTAAATCAAGTTGAAGTTGAAGCTAATGGGGGGAGACGACCCAGAGAGTGACAACTATACAACCATCCCAGTGATTGCCCAGGTAGGTGACCAAAAGTCATCCTTACACAAGGTTACAGTTGATATCCACAATCATGATGTCCAATTTCTACTGGCCTCTGGAGCGGAAGTGAACATCATTGGAGAAAAGACATATTATTCACTACAACTTTCAGGCCTGCAGACACTGAGTAGGAAATTATGTGACTATGGGTCCAAGAAAGAACTACCGGTAATGGGGATGTTCAGCGCAAGGATCAAAGCACCACAAACATTGCTTGCCACTACTTCTGATATATATATGTCATGAAAGGTAATGAGGTAAACTTGTTAGGATGTGCCACAGCTGAGAAGTTAGGTCTCATCAAGTTCATAAATAAAGTTGATGTGAATAGTGTCGAAAGAGACTATGCAGACATATTTGAAGCCATTGGGAAAATGAAGGACACCCAGGTTAAGTTAAACATAAATGAGGATGTGAAGCCAATTGCACAGAAAACACACCAGGTACTGTTCCATCTACGTGATAAAGTCAGTAAGGAGACTCAGAGACTTAAAGAGCTCAATATAATTAAAGAATCATCTGAGCCAACACCATGGGTGAGCCCAGTAGTTATTGTCCACAAACCAAACAATGAGATTCGTCTATGCATAGATAGCAGAGCTATCAATACGGCCATTGAGCGTGAACGCTACCCAATGAATACCATAGAGGATCTGATAGTTGAGATAAATGGGTCTCAAGTGTTCTCAAAAATTGATCTCAACAAAGGGTATCATCAAATTGAGTTGGCTGCAGAGAGTCGCTATATAACCACTTTCACGACTCACGAAGGCCTATTCAGGTGCAAACGGTTATGTTTTGGCATCAACGGAGATTTTTCAGAAGGGCATATCGGATATGATATACCTGGTGTCATGAACATGTCGGCTGACATTATATTCTTCAAACGATGAGCATGAGAAGACACTTCGCAAGGTTCTTCAGAGATTAAGGGACAGCAACATAACGGCAAACAGTGGAAAATGTGAGTTCTTCAAAGACAAGATCACCTTCTACAGACACATCTTTTCTAAAGATAGGGTAAGTCCAAATCCTGCGAGGATCTCTGCTGTGGTAAATGCGTTACCACCAAAGAAGTCAGAAGATGTTCGGAGTCTTCTTGGTATGGCTCAATATGTGGCGAGGTTCTGTCCTAACTACAGTACCATCATTTACCCCTTAAGAAGGCTGACTCACAAAGATGTTAAATGGAAGTGGGGTTCTAAATAGGAAAAGGCATTTCCAGAGCTCAAAGAAGCTATGGCCAAGTGCAACATGGTCAAGTATTTTGATATTCAGCTAAGAACAGAACTCGTTGTGGCTGCAGGTCCTATCGCAGGCGGGCCATGATGGTAAAACACAAATTGTGGAGTTTGGCAGTAGAGCTTTGTCGGATACTGATTCTTGGTGAAACCCTAACAGTAGTTTGGGGATGTGAGCATTTCAGCCATTATTTGGAAGGGTCAGACTTCACCGTTGTCACCGATCACAAGCCACTAGAGGGTATAATCAAAAAGACAACAGCTCAGCCCACTGCCAGAATATATCCTCTCATGTTTAGATTACAGCCATACAGGATAAACCTTCAATATCAGCCAGGAAAGTCAAACCCTACAGACTACCTCTCCCGACATGTCAGGTGGGCACATATATATCATCATGGAACATATCTTTTGAAAAAAGTTACAAAAAGAGTGTATCATCATGGAACATAATTTTTGGAGAAGTTTATACCAAAGAGAGGGGTGATGTAATGTCCATGGATCAGCACGGGAAAATGAGAACGGGGCTGGTGGCGCCCTCTCTGTGTATAGCGCGGAAGGAGACCGGAAGGGAGGACAACATCGATTCGGTAGGGACCCGGACAGGCGGGAACACGGACATCTGATGTGAAAGACACGTGGCTGCTGAGTTTTAAATGTGAGTAACACTGAGTTAAATCTGATGCAACTATATTACAACGCAATGAACTATGGTATTGAATAGAATTCAGATTTCTGTGTCATGCACTGGTCTTTAAGTGACATTAATATACATACACATACTAAAATTACATTTTCAATACTGCATAATCAAAAAAAAAATTATTGTTCAGGATTCGGCCAGACACAAACAATGAACCACAGGACCACCCACAACACTGACACTGACCACCCCTAAAAGCCTGCTGAACTGGCCGAGGAATACCAACACTCCCAGATCGCCACTAATACTTGCACCAGGAGCTCATCGGGGGTCTGATTGAGGCCCATGAACAGATTCAAGAGAAGTTGCAGGCATGCGTCCATTATGTCCAAGGTCCTCTTCTCACCCAGAATCAAAGAAAAACGTATCACTCTGCAGTGGGCAAAGGACCAGGCCGACACTCACGAAAAACCCTTTAGACCGGCCAAACACCCACGAGTTGAACCAGGTGGCAAAAGTAGAGAGTGTGCTGGCTTCGTTAGACCCACAGAACTCCAGTGTGTTGCCTGGCAAGGATGAGATCAAGACTGTCAAGAAAGTTAAGCACCAGAAGGTGTACCTCAATGATTTCAACCATGTGCTTCACAAGGAAATACTAGGAGATACACGCTCAAATATCGGTCTTCCACACCACCTTCTAGGACATCCATGATGATCTCCTGAGTGAGAAGGTCTGCCTATAACCAGAAGCAGCAGAACTTCTTTATCAGGTTTAAGGCTGTCAACATAAAAAATGACTGAAGACATGTCTGTCAACACCACCTTTTATGGATTAGAAGAATCCAGAAGAATGTCCCAGAGCAGTCTACTGTTGAGTACCAAGTGTGGAAGAATGTTGAAATTGAGTAAGAGTCAACAGGTGTGGACGGAACAACGAAAGTCTGCCATAAGGAAATTCAAATGTGGGATCATGTGACCTAGACCCCTATGGTGTGGCTCCAAAATGGACCAATCAGAACCCTCACTTTTGGCGGGAAATTCAAAATGGTCACCTGACCCAAACCCCCTGTGGTGTGCCACCAAAATGGCGCCCTTTGATTGGCTGGCTGTTTAGGTCATGTGACCTCTATTATGCAAATAAGGTCACATGACCCTAATTGAATGGACCAATCAGAGGTCATCATTTTGGTGGGAAATTTGAAAAATTTGGTGACATGACTCTATTTTTCAAAACTTTTTGCCAAAAAAATGGAGACCTCTGATTGGTTGGCTTTCCACCGTCGTACCGTCAGTCAGTTGTATGCAGCAAGCAAGTAGTTACGTGACCTTATTAGCATAAAGAGGTGTGGTTTATTATGTAGATGAGGGTGTGACTATAGTGAGATTTTTTAATTAAAAGAAAAAAAAGGCAAACCCACCCCTACCTTGGGTAGGGGTGGGTTTGCTAAAAGTAAGATTTACATAAGGTAGTTCAATATTAAATAGAAATACAATAGAACCCACATATGAAGTAGTATACATTCCACTTTTCATTTTATTTCATTTCATTTTTTTTCACATACAAACTATCTTGGTGTCTTATCTATACATGAATTGTGATATTGTGGGTGGTCTTTGTTCGGTTCATATATGTTGTCCGTGGTGAATCTACGGTGGTGTCTGGTGTATATATGTTGTTTCTCATTTATCTTCTGTGTCCTTTGACATTACAGCGTTAGAAAACACAGAAGATGCTTGTTCAAAAGGAAAAACTCCTCCACGCTTCATTCTGAAAAGCTGCAACTCGTAGTCCAGAAAGTTCAATTTCTTTAACATTTCCGTCAGCAAAATTTTGCTCTGTGGACTTAGATTCGTACCTTCTGATGCCAATGGGCAGGTAGGAGAATGTCTGAAAAGCTCCATGGCGATGTCATCACTTTCTAACCATGTGTGTATAGCGACTCCACATTGGTATCATTGAAAAAGGTCCTTACCTCTGATGTAAAAAAATCCATGGGCGGCGAGTTTCTCTGTGAAAGGACGGGGTTTATTCCACATAATTGTGTCAAAAGTGTTGAGTCTCCTTGATAAATTGACGAAATGTACGTACTTGACCATTCTCTAGGTAGGTAGGTAATGTGGTGTGAGCAATGATGACGGTGGTAGTAGCTGTGTCGAGTGTGGACGTATCAGTGGTAGGCGAGGTGGTAAATCAGACAGCAGAGACTTGACGTAAGTGGTTCATATAGATGTGCTTAATCCCCTTTCCAGCTGCATACTCTCCATCTCCACCACCATGTTCCTGTGTAGTGACTTAAGATGTGATTCCTGTGGTGCACACCTCCGACTCCTTTACATAAGTCACCATGCCCTTCCACATTACTCTCCACGTATCATCTATTTTTCTTTTTTTTCAAAGTGAAGCAATATATATATGGCTACTCAAACCTCCACATGTCATCCATCAGCACTCGAATGAGCTGATGATGTGTACTGTCAGGTTCAGCTTGCCACATTATCAACACTTTGAAGGCGTGGAGAGACATTTCTTGTACCCTTCTATTAAAAACTGGTCGGGTTGTTGTAATCCAATTTGTACGTCTTGGAAAAGCTCTGCGTCTTAAGTAACAGATCTTGTCGATGAACACTCATGTAGGCGTGGTGGAGTTCTCATGAGCATGAGCCGTAGTTTTAGACCACCAAGTTTGGAACATCTCCATACACATATCCTGCACCGTCTTGATAAGGACCATCTCCTGCAAATCCTCATAGGCGATGTCCAAGTAGATTCCCAATTTCCTCCAAGATCCAATTAACAGTCTTCTTATATCATGAAGCAAACGATAGCTATATGTAAATTTTATTTCACACATGACATCCTGTACACTCACTTCACATATGTCAGAGTCATATAGGGAGGGGTTATTTTCAAGACTCATCCCGTCTGCAAAAAACTTCAGAAATCACTTGAAGAAGGCGGGTAGGTGGGCAGGTAGGCAGGCAGCCGGCGGGTAGGTGGTGCTGGTGATAGTAAAGGCAGTGGTGGTAGGTGCGGTCGTCGTAGTGGTCAGCAGTGATATATCCTTCCAAGAGAAATTGGGGTGCTTTATATAGGTTAATATAAGCCTATTTCCACCTGGATACTTATCACCACCTTTTCCTTTCTGTGTAGCATCTTATCAGCATGAGCCTTTTGAGGAGGAAAGGCGCTGTGACAAGTGTATTTGCTGAAATTAGGGGTGATTGCTTTCATTCTGTGTAGCGACTTATCTTTTAGATCTGTTGACATAAGACAGGTGGTAAGGTATTGTAATAACTGTATTTTGGTGGGATTAAAGGGAGTTAAAACTGTGATAATTAGCTTAATCCACTTTACAGGTGTGAGGGAGGCTCGCTCTTTAAGGTATTATGAGATTACTTAATTTTTACTTCTCCCTTTGTTAACAGGGGGTGTGTAATTGCGACCAACTACTCTTTGAAGTTTTCTAATCCTCTTTTGATGAACTTTCATCTGGATCCTCCAATGGTTTGGTTTACCTGTGGAGGGCAGGTGAAATTAGATTTATAGATACCCTACTGAGTGAGGATCTCTGTTATCATAGGATTAGAGCTCTTTTCTAAAAGCTATCAAAAGCCGACTTTGATCCTGCTGGAACTTTCTTTTTTTTCCACCTACTCTTTGATGATCTAAGAATGGAGTGAAGTTTTTATCTGGATTCTCCTATTGTTTATTTCCCCTATGGAGGACAGGTGAAAATTGGATTTATAGGACTCCTACCGAGTGAGGGTCACTTCTGTTGTGACTACAGGATTAATCCTCTTTTCTAAGAAGAGACGTCAAAGCCACCTTTCATCTATTCAAACTGCACTAAGTTGCTAATCTCCAGAGGCGTATATAAGGGAAGGAGAAAAATTTCATTCACTCACACTCTCTTTGCAACCCTCACCATGAGTAGAAGACTGTCTAAGCTACAGCTCTCAAGGAAGACGAGAACGACCAATAAGACTTCATTGTCTTCTCCTGCTGCTGAAGATGCTACTACTGCAGTTGCTCCTGCTTACAACCAACGTGGTGTAACGGGTGGTGGTATTACTGCTGCTGCTGCTGCTGCTGATCGTTAGTCAGTCACGACAACTTAAGTATGTGGCTGGCAATAAGGTATTCATGTCATGTAGCATAAAACTCTATTAGAGGTAGGAGAATGCTAAAGTTAGATCTGGTGACTGTACCAGGATGTGAGACAATTTAGTCACAACTGGATACAAGAAGGGGCTTAACTCCCAATAGGATGTAATGTGAGGGCCAACTCATTACAGGACATTGAAACAGGAACTCCTCATACCAGGAGAGTCGGGCTTCCCTAGCCCACTTAAAAGGGTCTATATCTCCTCTTTCCTATCCCCTCAGGATGTGTGTGGTGCACATATGCGCGGGCACTGACACATTCCTCTGTTAAATTATCAACCTGTGAAGCACGGGATAGCCACTTAGTGCCCCTAAAGTGCTGTAAAAAACAAATCAATCAATCACGACATTGAGTCATGCCCTTAGCAGGATGCACTTTAAGCAGGATGTAATCAATACCTCTGGGAGGCAGAGCCATAAACTTGATCCTATAACAGGATGTAGCCACAGCCTATAAAGCCTAACATCCCTGCCTGATTAAGAAAGGGGAAATTCATTCATGGACACAGTGCTGGCAAAGACTGCTTCGTGATACTGGGTGACTGATTGCCAGTTCTATATGGACTTAGCCCTTTGTGAGTACGTGGAGACAGGGCAGAGCCATTGGCTTGGTGTTACTGCATATGGGATAGGTGGTTTTACTGGTTGGTATTGCGTGTTGGACAGTAGAACATTGTGACTTATGAGTCATTAGATGCATTCTCCGGACATTACCTCAGGTTGATATGAAATGGTGCATAATGTGTGTTAATCAGTAAATAAAGCCTATGATATATAATTACCTCTTAGAGTGCTCTCTTGGACTATTACGTAGTACAGGCCTTGCCTGGCAACTACTTCGGTATGTGGAGTTGGGAAAGGATTCGTTATTACCACTAACAACAACAGGAAGAATTAAGGTGAGCTTTTAGACCTTATGCTACCCCAAATCCCCCCAACAAAGCATCCAGAATACATAGTGGAGAATCCAAACAGGGTGATGCTGATAATGACACACTGACCACACATTGACATTAGAAAAAAGCACCAATCATGAACTTTTACATGGAGTATGTCGACTGAGGAAAGGGAAGGAGAGAGAGAGCCAAATCCAACCGCCACACCAGTTCTCATACCTGAAAGGCACACACGTGCCAAGGGTCCAGCCCTTGAGGTTTACTTGGACACTAATAGAGTCTTCATAGGTGGTAAATGGTATACACCTAGAGAGGCTGAGAGACTATTTGGCTGGCCACAGAACGTACAACATGTGCTGCCAGTGAGGGACTTGGACAATCAGTCGGCAACCCAGTCAAGTAACGAACGGATCGATAGCCTACCGCTGTGTTCACTTGGCACTCACCCCTCCAGTGATTGCAGAACCACAACAAACTCCTAGAAAGGAGGTCTTGTGTAAGCCTAGTGACAAGGTTGGACAAAAGTACTCAGACAGAACACTTGTTTCTCAGAAGTTAGTCCGACACCAGGATAAAAGAGCGGTACAATCAACCTCGTGAGAGGCAGCCGTTCATATACCTGGATCTGGAGCTGTTCGACAACTGTCATTTGAAGAGAGCCCCACAAACCAAGGGGGTGCGATCTCTGCACAGCAGCTCAGGGTGTCAACAGGTGTACTCCAGCAGTACACTAGTGATCTACAGAGACGTGATAAGTATTCTTCTCCTGAGGCCTTCGAAGGTGCCCCAAGTAGTCCTATATATACCAGGAGCTAAACTTACCAACGGCCGACACCCCTGCACACAACAACCCCACAATGCCGGAGAACGAGAATCAAGGACCCTGGCTGAACCTTCGGTTACCAAACTTTGGTGGTAAACCAGATGAATTCGTGGATACATACTTTGATTAGATTGATTCACTTAGCCAAATATATACATGGTCGGAAGCACAGAAGCTGGCCATGGCCCTACCCGGCCTGGAGGACAGGGCAGCATCATGGGCTAAGCTGCTTAATGCAACAGATAAAGACACATATGACCATTTAAAGGCGAAAGTATGCGATATATTCAGTGATAAAAGACCGACATGGCAGAAGCATAAAGACATGTTCTCAGTGAAACAGGGAAGAGGACAGACTGTATTGGAATATGCAGGATTATTGAGACAACACCAGACCCGTACTGGCATTACAAAGGAAGTGCTACTGGCTGCATTTATTGATGGCTTGGAGACCAACATCGGAAAGCAAGTAGCTATACAGAACCCAGCTGATTTTGAACAGGCAGTTAATGTGGCATGTAGAGTGGAAGCTGTGGAGAGACCTAAGAAGACAATGGCAGTTATGCAGGCACCTGAAATGATGGGGGCTTCCTCATTAGCCAATGGTATAGGACAGCCGTCGAATGTAAACCAACTGGCAGGGGCATTGCCGGCTGCGATGTCAACAACATCTGCAAATGGTGGTGAAAATGCATCTGAGGGTGCCACTGCGAAGCCATGGCAAACAAGGCAGTCACACCCTGGAAGGGGTGGATTCAATGCTCCAAGGGGGGGGGGGCCATGGAGCAACACATGGAGGGGGCGGTAGCCATCAGTGGAACCATCAACAGAGAAACCGGATGGAAGACGGCACACCCTACTGTGTTATCCATGATTCAAACACCCACTCTACAGAGGCCTGTTACTGGCTAAAAACCAAGCTGCAGAAAGAAGGACCAAAGGCAAATAGAAACCAATATGGCCAGGGCCGTTTTAGAAAAGGAAACGGCCAGAATGGCCTCTCACGGAAGGAGAGCTTATTTCATGTGAGGCGCGGTCAAAGGAAGTAGGGGAAATTCCAGATAAAGACAAGCCAGTACAGATAAAGCTGAAAATAGGGAAATCATGGCAGATGGGGGTGCTAGATAGTGGTGCATCTCATAGTTTTATAAGTAAAAGTCTATTAGGTCAGTTACCAGCAGAATGTATTGTTGAGAGATTTGAAACAGGGCTTCAATCCTTGGCACTAGGAGACTCCTTGAGGACAGAGATTGTGAGTACAGTTAGACTTGCATTTCATATAGCAGAAGTTCCAGTGGTTTTTGACTTTCAGGGGGTGAGGAAACTTTTGTATGATATAATTATAGGGAGAGATTTGTTAATTGCTACCCGTTCAGATATGGATTTTGGTAAAAAGGTGATGAAATTTTTTCAGGGGATTGCAGTGACATCCTTGAGATCCTATGTAGTGCCACCTATGTCAGAGCAGATTATTCCAGTAGGTTTAAGTTCGGGGACTGAAAGGTCAGAAATGGTTTTTGAACCAGCTCTGACAGCTCCAGTACTTGTGGAGTGCTGTACATATGATGGGAACGGAGTACCATGGATAAAGGTGATGAACCCCACAGATAACAGTGTACAGATTTCAAAAGATGTCATATTGGGGTATGCTAAGAAGGGCTACTATATGCCAGACATTGGCAAAGAGACAGTGGAATGTTTGGTTGGAGTGACTGGTACACCTAGACCTGTGCTAAATACAATGGAGACTAACAATATACAGGATGCAAACATAGAAGGTGTGGAAGCACAAGGGGAGGAAGAAGGATTTGGGGCTCTGGATCTGACAGGATCATGCTTGGATGAGGGACAGAAGAGGTCTCTTCTCCAAATGTTGAAAAGGAACAGAAAAGCATTTGCCTTTTCTATGAAGGAAATAGGTAGGTGTGACCTGGCCCCTATGAAGAAAAGGGTTGATGAATCACAAGGCCCACCTCCCTGTAGACCATTTAGACATTCCCCAAAGAAGATGGAAATCATAGATGCTCAGGTTCAGGAACTTTTGGATCTGAATATAATAGAAGTGTCTGACAGTTTGTGGCATAGCCCACTAGTAATTGTGGAAAAGAAAGCGGAAGATGGTGAGAAACCAAAAAAGAGGATGTGCTTAGATTTGAGATTGATGAATCAGATCTGCAAAAAGGAGACAGTGCACTCAGGGGAATCATGGGGAAGAATGTTTTGGCCTATCTGGACGATATTATCGTATTTAATTCAACATTTGAGGAGCACCTGGAGAGCCTAGAGTTGGTGCTTCAGGCATTAATTAGGTCGCAACTTACCTTGAAACCAAAAACGTGCACGCTGTGCAGGAATGAACTGGAATTCTAGGGGCATACCTTGTCATCTGAAGGCGTGAAAGCGCAGCCACGGTTGTTGAGGAAAATAGGTGAGTTCAGAAGGCCAAAAAATTTAAAAGCTAATCATACTTTAGAGAGAAACGAAACTGGATTCCAACAGCGGTGTGCGATGACCACTTAGAGCTTTTCGTAAAGATAAAAACCCAAGGTGTCAAAGAATGGATCCCCCTCGCTTGTTGTCAGAAACGATATGTTCATGATCAGAGAACTCTGGGTCTTTTCAAATCCGAGTGGGAGGCTGATAGAATTCTAAGTCTCAACTTACATTTGCTACGATAAAAACTCAATAGGTGAAAGAAAATCAAAGAAATGGAGTGCAAAGGGTGTCATAAAAAAACAAAATGTTCAAGAACCCAAAGACTTCTTGGATGTTTTTTTGAAACGAAAAACTACGGAGTGACGGCGAGTGCTTAAGAGTTATGAAAATAATAAAAAAAATTAGAAAAATTAAATAACTGTAAAGAAAAAAAAATGAAGATGTAGATATACCGGTGAGATTGTAGTGTAAGGTAAATAATATAGTAGGGTTGTATAGATTGTCATGAAATAAAGCTTGTATTTTCTGGTGTATATCTGTAACGTTGAGAATGTCATAGTAAATAACTAAATGGGTTAGAATCAAAGTTTAATTCAACATTTGAGGAGCACCTGGAGAGCCTAGAGTTGGTGCTTCAGGCATTAATTAGGTCGCAACTTACCTTGAAACCAAAAATGTGCACGCTGTGCAGGAATGAACTGGAATTCTAGGGGCATACCTTGTCATCTGAAGGCGTGAAAGCGCAGCCACGGTTGTTGAGGAAAATAGGTGAGTTCAGAAGGCCAAAAAATTTAAAAGCTACTCAATCAAATTATTACCATGACTATTTCCCAGGTGTATCAAAGATATTGTACCCAATCTACCAATTGACAAAAAAGGGAGTCAAGTTTATTTGGTCGCCAGAGTGCGAGGAGGCTTTTAATACTGCAAAAGCATGGTTCAAAGGACCACCATTGTTGATACATGCCGACCCCAACAAAGAATATTTTTTGCTTACAGATAGTTGTGACATCGCAGCTGGTGCAGCTCTTACACACAAAATTGATGGCATTTACAGACCCATATCGGTGCTGCTGCTGCTGCTACTGCTGCTGCCACTGCTGCTGATAATGTCGGAGCTGCTGTTGACGGTGGGTCTTATACATCTCCTTACTGGACACCGATGTTTTATACCCCCATTGCTGCTGCTGATGCTGCTGATGCTGTTACTACTGTTGATGCTGATGCTGCTACTACTGTTGATGCTGATCCTGATGCTAACACTAATCACTATCACCCTCACGCTGGAGAAGTCCGTACTGGTGCAGTTACAGGTGACATAGACACACACGATTGCACTCATACGGATTATTTGGAGACCCACCACTTGGTAGAAACAGAGGAAGAGGAGGAGGAGGAGGAAGAGTTGACTTCTCCAGTGGTTGCTCAAGAATCACCCGATCTACTCACCTCCGCTATCATGAAGTCTCTAAGAACCACTGGCTTCTGCTATACATCAGGGGACACCGACGTTGAGCAGAGTCGGAGCGAGTTTTTCCTTACCTCTCCGACTTACTCACCCTCCACAACCACGACCGACGGTGTGAGGTTATCCTCTTTCAAAAGTCCTGAGTTACCGACGCGAGTGTTGCTTCTGTTGCTGGTTCTGCTGTTGATTCAGCTCACACTGATGGTGCTTCTCTTCTTACTTTGAAACCCTCTACTGGTATCAAGAGGAGTTTTACCATGGGTGGCGACCAGGCATCCAAGAAGAGAAAAGGGGTAGTGAAATGTGAATCACCTACACCTTCCACAGTCACCAGATTGGAGTTCTTCATCGAAAGTTTGAAGCTGGAGATCTGGCTCGACAGGGTTAGGATCTCCAAGGGACGCTAGAGCGCCGTAAATTGCACCTCAATGCCCAACAGAAAAGTAAACTTCACCACTGAAGTCCTCAAGCTAATAGCGACCATCACTGACGTCCAAAAGGAGGTACGGATACGCGACAGAGTGGTTTCCCAAGGACTACCCAATTACAACACATGGTTCGTCTTCCTGGATCCGGAAAGCGCGCTGTATGTTGCTGTCAGCTACTACAAGGGTAAGAACGTCTTCCACGTGCGCAGGTACAAATGACCCAAGACAACTCCGACACAGGATGGTGTGACGCTTTCGACCAAGGGACTGAAAGATCTGGGTGACAAAAAAGAGATTATTCTTGAATTTCTTGATAAAATTTGATTGAGACGTGTGTGAGCTAGTGCTGACGTATGTTATATATGACATGAATGTAGGTGTATATACTTTGTGTAGGTATGTTGCGTATATAGGTGTACAGGTAAATAGATAGATAGATAGATAGATAGATAGATAGATAGATAGATAGATAGATAGATAGATAGATAGATAGATAGATAGATAGATAGATAGATAGATAGATAGATAGATAGATAGATAGAAAGATAGCTAGTTAGATAAATAAAAAATATTGAAAAAAAACTCTCTTCACATATAAGTAACTCAGTGAAAATGGATTATCATATCTGTGAAAAGTGTTTCAAAAAAGTTAAAAGGGTGTACAATTACGACAGATACGTGGAAAAATGTAGGGTAATACCTAAATTTTGTCCTCTATGCGGTGAAGGAGATTGCAAAAAAATCACCTGTCGATGCAAATCTCTCGACGGAGTGACTATTCCTCCAATAATACGCACTAAACCAGAGGGTGATGAAATGTTCACCAGGAAATGGCAGCAATACAAACAGGAGTCAGGGCACACGGGAGTCGCGTGAGTTTAACAAACTTAAGACTACCAACCGGTGATTTGAGTGACCCTGTAGATACTATGCGTCAGATTCACATCACGCAAAGATTCAGATACAAAGTGGGTTTGTCAGTAGGGTTAATTTTACAACACAGAGAAAACAGAAACAAGCTACGCTGCCTCCCAAAACAACGCGTCTCTTTTACAACCCCTCCCCACCATAACTAATTCAGAAACTTTGGAAGAGCTTCTCTCCCTCATGGAAAACATTGTCACTTCTGAAGAAGTACAGAAACTTTGCGACTCTGACACCAAGTCAAAAGTTCTTTTACCCACCAATTTGAACATTTGCGTTTACATGGGACCCAGAGAATTCCCCATAGGGGGCAGGGTTACCCATTCGGGTCGACTTAAAAAGAGAGGAGGTGTGTTAGATTTTCCCAACAGGGACAAGTTATGCGTCTTTCGCTGCATATCCTTTCACTTGACAAGACCGGCAAACACGCTTCAAAATTGTTGCATCAGTGCGATTTCACTGCAAAACCTGAAACCTTTCCAGGTTTGATCATCAGGGAATTACCCACTTTAGAGAACTTGTTCGATATACAAATAGCAGTTTACACCACCCGTAAAGTGAGGGGTCAGAACCTGAAAAACCGAGTTACCCTGATCCCCTGAGGTAAAGTCAACCTACACCTGTCCGCGACACACGGTTTGCATGTGTCCATCGTTACGGATTTCAATGAATATGCTGGCATCTACGAATGCCCCGAGTGTAAGTCGCGTTCACGATTAAGTTCTTACTGAAAAGACACAGGAACCAACTTTCCCCTTGCAGAAATACATAGGTGGAATCTACCTAAATTCAAAAAATGATTTTCGAAGCACTAGCAGATTTTTCCATTTTTCCTCCCGACGGAAATTCAAAAATGTACTCTTACAAAATTACCTTCGATTTCGAAGCTTTCTTCAAACCGGCCGACCAAACACGTGTCAGTCCTGTGGGAACACGTCCCACTGTCGTCTAGCGTCACATCCGACTTTCCAGGTTGCGAAGGTCCGTTCTGCTTCGTGAGACAATCCGACACAGATTCAGACCCCTTGTTGGATAAAGTTTTGAATTACATAAACGACACCATTAAGATCATCGGGGAAGCAGTGCTAGAACTTTACCGGCCGACGTTATCGAAGTTAGATGAGAGGATAGCTGAAACTCTCCACCTAGAGGAGGAGTTTAGTCCTCCCGGCATCGACTTCAATGAAACTCGGACAAGACACCCTTTAGTTGAACTGAAGAAGAGACTTTTGAGATATCTCCACCAAGTTACTGTCGTAGGTTTCAACTCGGGGCGTTATGACTTGAACAAAGTACAGCTTCTCTTGAGAACGAAGAATTCAGTGTCATAAAG
The DNA here is from genome assembly GCA_949317995.1 of Acholoe squamosa. Lineage (NCBI taxonomy): Eukaryota > Metazoa > Annelida > Polychaeta > Phyllodocida > Polynoidae > Acholoe > Acholoe squamosa. The sequence continues at coordinate 19,043,454 of OX439051.1, forward strand.
AGAAGTAACCAATACTTGGCGATTTACACTCGGCACACTGTTTTCTTGGATATAGTAAACTATTTGGCACCTGGTTATAACTACGGAAATTATCTACTAGCTTTCACCAGAAATCAGCACAAAGGACACTTTCCTTACGAATGGATGACATCTACCGTGAAACTGGAAAACAGAACACTACCACCAAGATCTGCATTTGACAGCAAACTGACTGGCACCAAGATGTCTGAATCTGACAATGCCGTATGTGAAAAAGTTTGGTCCGAACAGAACATACAAACTTTCAGAGATTACTTGATCCACTAGAACAACAAAGATGTGAAACCCTTCATAGAGGCACCGAATAATCACGCTAAATTTTTAAGGGAGCACAGTATGGACATGTTCAAAGACGGCATCTCCCTTCCGGGTACGAACAACGAAAACCTGATGAACGCTCCTCAGCGATCCTTGATAGGCAGTTACCACGGAAAAAAGATTCTCTTGGGAACGCCTCTTCTTAAGTGGTATTTGGATCATGGTTTAATAGTCACCGAAGTGCACCTGTTCATAGAATGCTTTCCTAGTGTCATACTAGTGATTGGCATGATCAAGTTGTCATATGAGAAATATCATAAGACTAGTGGTATATAGTGTAAATACATTAAGCTCTCATAAAATAGTGTTATTTCCAGTTGTCACTGGTTTATTCAGCTTTAGGCAACATGTAAGAAATATCAATCATACAGTAGTTAGTATGTAGGTAATTTGTACATACAGTAAATATACAGTAAGTTATAAAGTATAATGTTCTGTTCCACTCCACCTGTGAGGTATTAATAATACAATGTCCAGCATAGTTCTAGGTGGGTTCCCACACCTAACTCCTGGCCTGCTGCTTAGAGGAATAATGTAATAATGAATAACTTTACCCTCTGGTGGAAGTCTTGAGGAAGATACCCCCTGGCCACTAATGATAGAAACCAATGCCTGTCTAGCATAGTTTCACCATAGTGCAGTGGTATAGCAGGTAGCAGGAGATGACTGGAGATGTTACCTCTAGAGCGGTTCTTGGTGTTCTGTGCTCCTGGAGGTGCAGACAGGCTATTTGTAGCAAATCTTGGAAAAGCACCTCCAGACTGACTGGGGCCAGTAGCATCTGCCTAACTCTACAATTGTTAGAGGGGAGCCTTTCATGTGTCACTGAGTGCACAAAGGACCCCCATGGGCGCCGCTGTGTCCCCCATTGTCTTGGTCGGTTCTGTAACTTCAAACCCTCATAACTCGGTCGTTTACGCAGCTACAGCCGCCATTTTGCGCATGCGCGGAGTTGAATATGCCAAGTTTGAACTGCCCACTGGATAGGCGCATAACTCCCGCCGGTTTGTCTGTAGTGCACTCGGAGCTCCATTCAGTCTCCATGGCATAACTTCCTTAATAATGGGAGTTCCGCCTTGATCTTGGGCTCATTCTGACCTTCTAATTATGGGCTTTCCATAAATGCTCTAGCTTGCTCAGGAGCAACGCTAGAGCGACCAGACGGTTATGGCGTCGTGCTTATGTAACCCATTGTTCAGTTATTAGAGTGCTCAGACACTCATGACGGCGTCAGCGGTGCTCAGGCACCCGTGACGGCCGGTTGCATTCACTTACAACTTATTAGTTTGTGCACTGGACCATGAGGTCGCACACTGAGACCCTCATTTTTATTATATTGTGCAGTGAACAATTAGGTCGGAGCCTTTGATGTCAGAGAGTGTGTTTGTAACTGACCTGGCTGGTGTGCAGTGGGGCATGAACGCTCTTATACAAAGTTTGAGCGCTCTTATAGCTCTTAGAACCTACCTATGTATTAATTTCATAGATATCCTTTGATTAATACAAAATATGTTACAATTTATGGAATAATAAAATGGTATATCATAGAATACTCCCTCTCCCCCGAGAGAATGCGAAACTCCGTCATTTCGCCGAGGGAATGTACAATTTATACAATTTTTACCTTATTTTGGAGTTATATACTGTTTGTAAGAGGATTTGAAGTGATGGGGAGTGCTTCAAATGCAATTTTTGTGGTAGAGCTTTGTCAGTATAAACAATTTTCTCCTGGGTATAAGTACATTTCCGAGTTTCTATATCTTACCATACCTGAGCTTATTTGCTTATGTAACATCAATTTTGGGTACAATTTTCCATTTTCATGTACAACATACAATTTGGCAAATAGTGTGCGATTTTGGCATTCAATGTTCAATTTAGCGTGCAAATTGAACATAAATGACAATTTTAGTGTGCAAATTTACAATTTCGCGTGTAATTGCGTTTAATTGACAATTTTAGTATGCAAATATATAATTTTTGCGTACATTTGGCAATTTAAGTGTGCAAATATATAATTTTCGCGTATATTTGGCAATTTTAGTGTGCAAATATATAATTTCGCGTACATTTGGCAATTTTAGTGTGCAAATATACAATTTCGCGTACATTTGGCAATTTTAGTGTGCAAATATATAATTTCACGTACATTTGGCAATTTTAGTATACAAATATATAATTTCGCGTGCATTTGGCAATTTTTGGTGTACAAATATATAATTTTTTGCGTACAGCTTGGATACACATAGAAATGTTGATTTCTAAAAAAATATCTGATTTCAGTGTATGAATTGGGTACAGACATACAGTATAATGTGCAACATACAATTCAAGTGTGTAAATTGGGTACAAACTTACAATCTAGTGTGCAAATTGGGTACAAGCGTACAATCTGGTGTGCACTATACAATTTTGTGTGCAAATTGGGTACAAACGTACAATCTAGTTTACACTCTACAATTTTTTTTTTTTGGGATTTGAGACAAATTTTTCCGAGGACCGGAAAAACAAAGTACTTTATGTACAATAGGCTTGTTTGTCTCTGAGTTACTCTTTGATTTTGCTTTATGGGTGTATTAATTGGCAATTTCGGCAGTGGGCCGCTGCTTAATTGACTTTTCCCTAGCCTTCTTGAGTATGTGTCCCTGAAAGAGATTATTTGGTGAGTATCTTAAGTAAACATTTTTCATGTCAACAATTTTTCTCAACAATTTTTTTTTTTTTTTCATTCATTTTTCAACAATTTTCCTGGATACCTAAAGTGTGTTACTTTAAGTAAATCTTGGCATAGTATACAAGTGCTAGTGGGTACAAAAACTGTCTTAGTTATCTACCTGCATTCATGTATATTTGTGTTGGATTTGTACAATTTACAATTTTTAAATTGCAATTTCGCAATTTTGCGCGTATATGCGCGCATTAATCATCGATTTTGTGAGAATACCATAGATTTTCATATTATACATCAACAAGTGGCTGTGTATATTTTTTTTCTAAAATTTTTTTCTAATACTTTGATAATTTCATTGACAGTGGAGGTGTGTCAGGAGTGAGATGTGAGTCTCCTCCCTGATGTGCTCATGCAGTGGTGGCACTTGAGGTGTTAGGTGCCAGATTCTGGCATGTGTCTGTGGCAGTGCCTAGCTTGGTGTCAGTGGACAGTTCAGGGTGGGGGGGGGGGGTGTGTGTGTCCATTTAAGGAGTGGGTGGCTGGTATTGGAGTATCATTTCCTCTCTGGAAACCTCTGCTGTCACACCATGGCCCACCTTCAAACTATCTTTGCTTTGCCTGTCTCCCAGGTGATGGTGGTGGGGAGTCCGGCTAGGGCTCTGGTGGAGGCCAACCAGACCATACATTATGGTTACATAGTGAGGAATTGTAGAGAGATCAGTGAGCATGGAGATGTGTTGGTGGACATGTATTCCTGCCAATATTTCTTGGGCTCAGCCTTGCGTCGGGGGGCCACTGTGGCCCTTTTGGCTAGGGCCTTGAGTAATCTAGGGTTCTGGCCCATGGACTCGAACTTCGGACCGCGGGAGCGAGTCTTGTGGGATTATTTGTTGGCCGTGTCCTTCATCGATCTCGCGGCATCTGGGGATCCATCCATGGCCGCCGAGTATGGACTGGGGATGATGGAGGCCCGGCTCGTTGAGTGGGAACAGGATCACGGCCATATGTATGGCTCGGACTCGGACTCGGACTCTCCCATCGATGTTGAACCCGAGGATCTGTGGTAGGATCCCGACTGACTGAAACCTAGGGTGTAAAAACCCGCCATCCCAAAGGCCCTTTTCAGGGCCGGCAAATTGTCCGAAAAGTTCTGAATACTGTCTCTGATATGTTGTCTCCTGGTGGTGGACTGGGGGCAGTCTAGGCTGTGGGCAGTCTAGGCTGTTTCCACAGTCACCGGGGAGGGCTGGTGGTTTAGAAAATTAGCAATAGTCTGCATGTTTGACCTTGCGGTCTCCTCCTGTTGGTTGTCAATAATTATATCTGTTGTATTTTCCAGTGCTGTCATGGTCACCGGGCTGGTGCCACAATCATTCTGGAGAAGCATGGAGTAGTACAGTCCTTTGTTTTTAAGGGCTGGTATGGTACTGAACCTAGTGCGCCAAGGTAGGTGTATCACCTGAGGGAGGTGATAAGCAAATTCTCCTCTCTGTGTTGTTATAACTGCTGGTCCATTCCAGGTAAATATAGCCTTAGGTAGTGGGAAGGTTTTTACCACTATATCCTTATAGGTCGGGGCAGCTGCTGATTTAATCTCATCAAATTCATGTGGTATTGGCCTCAGGGGTAGCGCGAAGTTTGAGTCTCCACAATATATTTTAAAATATATTGTGGGATTTGTGCGCTTGGCCACATTTTTCTTGCCACAGTGTTTCTGTGCAAATTTCTTAAGGTACTTCATTATTCTGTAGGCTGAGTAGATGGTCAGGGTGAATAATATAGCAATTATCAGGGTGTGAGTTTCCTGAATTGTGAGAAAAGGGGTGTGGGTTTCCTCTGTAGGGGTTAATTTGGTAGGATTCTTATCTGGGAGCAATTTGTGTAGGGGCAGCTCGGTGACTAGTCTGAATGCTTTGGCTGTAGGCAGGTAGGCTACAGTCCCTCCTAGTCTGTACAGTTTGAGTAGTATGTATACTATAAAAATGTGAGCTGATATCCCTAGGATGAGTGCTAAGCTTTGGAAGATTGGATGCTCTGTAACTCGACGTAGGTATGATTCCTCGTAGCGCGTTTCCATTTCCTTATTAAGGTTGGAGGCATCTTTTAATAATGTTTTGGCAAAGGGCTCTAAATTTAGTTGAGTAATATCATCCATGATCGGATTTTCCTGTAGTTTTTCTAAGGTTCTAGAAAGGTTTACTACTGGGAAATTTGGAAGATTCTCTCTTTCATCTGGTTTGGTTTCAGAAATTTGGTTAAGTGCTGCCATGAATGGTAAATTAATTGTCTTGAGAATGTAATGAAATGATAAGGTTGAGTTACAGGGCAACCTTGTGTTTGGAAGAGAAAATTCTCCTACACTGATTGTGCACCCACAGGGTACACCTATGATTGAGTAGGACTGGGCTTTTCGAGTTTCAGACGTTTTACCATGGCAGTTGATAAAGTAATGGGGTTCATTAGTAGTGACCAGATACTCATCTTCAGAAATGGAAATAGCATGGGTGGTAGGTGCTTGCAGTGGTGAAACTGTAAACTTGCAATGTTCCTTAATCTGTTGAGCCTGGTTAGTAAAAATGGCTACAGGGCATGTAGGCCTGTGCTTATAAATTCTACCATTTACATCTCTGCATACCTTTACTGTAGTACCTTCACATGCCTGCATATCTGCTGAGTCCAATTCGATGAATAATGATTCGTCGTAAGATACTGCTAGAAACTCAGTCGTGGTTTGTAATTTGGTGACTCCTCTGGTGGGGGTCTCCTGTGTGTCTATAGGCATGGGTGATGTAATCATTTGGTACAGTTTGAAGGTCGAGGTGGTAGATTGAATTATAATGTCCAGATGAATATATATATGGTGAGCTGAGTATGTGTATGAGGTCAGCTTCTGTGAATAATAGAAATCTAAGTCATTAATCGCGACTTGTGCTCCAGGGTGTGTAATCCTAAGTTTGCTATTAATGTCAATTAAGTATCTAGCAAGGTCTGAGGGTGGTACTATATCAGGGGTTAGGATCCCTGATGATAGCATCCTCAGGGCTGCGTTAGTCCTTTGCAGTGATTGAACTGTATTCATTCTTGCTGCTATGTTAATTAATGCATCATTTAATACTTGCATCTTTTCCCTTTGAGTTTTCTCGTGCCTTGAATATGAGTCAAGTGACCTGGACATGTTAGAGGCCCACAGGTTGACGGTGTCACCTATGGTGTTGATTGTGCTGTCCAGTACCTTCTTATCTTGGATGTATGCTTTAACAAACTTATCTTCTCTGTCTGTGATCTTCTCAATGAGACTAGCTGCTTCCTGATCTTGTTTAGCAAATTTCCTTAGTATTTCATCTATGTTCTTGAGCTGTCCCATTACTTGGTTTACATCTTCTACTGTGGCTAGACCTAGCACACCGCGAAACAGGGGTGCTAGAAAACCCAGTATGGCCTCTCTTTTGGCCTTGTCCAATGTGTTTATGGGGTTGGATAGGAACAATTTGATGGAGGCTAATGTTTCATTTATCTCCTTGTCTGCAATTTCCAGCAAGGTGTCAAGCTCTTTGGCTTGTTGGATAATTTGACCAGAGGTATGATCTTGTAGAGTAGGAGTGGTCAAATGGAGTATTCTATCCCTTATGGATCCTTGGGTAACGGGTGCCCGAGGTATCTTGTAGGGGATAGCTAACAAAAGTGTTGTGGTTGTATGTCCATTGACCAATGGTTGAGGGCTAGGTTTAAATACTACTCCTATGTTTTGTCTCACCACAGGTGTATAACCTGCAGTAAGTGGTTCTATAGTATATAATAACAGCATAGTTAGCAGTATGGGTGAAACTCTCAGTCTCCCCATGGTGCTTGTGTAAAGCAAGTTTGCTGTTTAAAGTCTTGTCAAATTTGTAGTGATTTGGTGCTGGTAAAGTCTAAGTGTATGGTGTAACACTTTAAATGAAGTGGTTCGAACTGTACCTTTGCAAGATTGAGCTGTCTTGGCAATATGTCCGGTGAGTCTATAGAGATTGACCAGTAAATGGTAAGGTCAGGTTGAAGGTGAAGTAGGTGTGTTCTTTATCCTAGTGCAGTCTCTCCTAATGGAGAAGTGGGCTGGCTAATTCCCAAGTGGGGTCCTGTAGACTTGTGTTCCAGACTGCAGCTGGATGAAGACTGATGGTGGGCTATGGTCCACAGTGCTTCTTATGTAGCCTACCCTACCCACATCCATTGTGGGCCTGGTATTTGTTTCTCTGGAGTCATGTACCTAATCTCCAGTGTCTGCAACTGTGGGGTTCTATTGTGTAATCTGTGTACTGGTAATTAGCTCCTCCTGTCATCCAGGACAGCCATTCATGACCGTCTAGACAGTTGTCTGAGTGTAGCTTATAAGGTCAATTGATCTCTATAGACTGCTGTGTTGGCATAGCGCGCTCTTTCATGTGGGGATTAGGCTTTAGACACTCCATTGTCTTACCCTTACTCTTCTTAGACTTCATGTCTGCTTTACTTGGAGGGTCCCAGTCTTTGACCATTCAGAGGCAATAACCTACTGATATATTTACAAATTTGATTGGCTTTATATACATATAAGTAATTCATTATCAGTCACACATGTCTTATGTGTGGATGAAGAGAATTTGTAATACATTTTGAAAATCTTATGTTCTTTTGGTATCTCAATTTGTTTCTAATTTCTTGAAACTGCACCACACCTAGATGTTTTTCTTAGTATGTGGTGTGCAGGCCTAGGCTTGATAGGGCCTATGCCTGTGGTTTCTTTTGTAAGGGTGATATCATTTTTGTTCCTTACAATTTTGTTGTAGTATTTGGCTTCATGTGGAATAAGCCTGTGTGCAAATTCATTATTTCTGACAGCCACAACCTTTTTCAGTCTGTCTATGTGCACTGGTCTGGCCACCAATAGATTGGTGTCCAAGTTTTTGAGTTTGGCACTTGTCAAACTAGGTCTATCCACTACAACATATGGTCCCATAAAAAGGGGTTGAAGTTTCTTACACTCTGTATTGGTCAGGATTCTTGGTATGTTTAGGTACACCATGTCGGTGACCTTGATTTCCTGTGGTGTAAGTTTCTTATCATATCTATCTTTCCTTTCCTTTTGTAGCTTGGCGACCCTTTCTATAGCTTTCCTCCTAGAGGTATCTTGATTTGTTATCATGTTAGCTACATGGTCTGCTACGGTGGATATGTCTTCCTGTATTCCCAGCCCTAAGTCCATTGGGGTGGCTGGGTTTCTTCCATGGAGTAGGAAGAAAGGGGTGAATCCTGTGGTTTGGGATTCAGTGTTGTTTAATGCAAAGGTTATCGGTTCAATATATGAATCCCAATTGTTTTAGTGCTTTGAGCAGAATGCCCTGAGCGCTGTGCCTATGCTAGCATTGAATCTCTCTACAAGCCCATTTGATTGTGGCCTGTATGGTGAGGAGAATTTATGTTTGATCTTGAGGTGTTTGGTCAACTTTGTGAACTTTGCACCTGTATAACATGTTCCATTGTCTGTTTGAAGAGTGGCTGGTGTTCCATGATGACAAATTATATTCTTGTAGAACTCTGCTGCTGTTGTTTCAGCTTTTAAGTCAGTAGTAGCCCAAGCTGTTGCATATCTGGTAGCATAATCTATGCAGACTTGTATATGTTTGTTTCCCCTGGCAGTTGTGGGAAGTGGTCCCACCGCGTCGAGGTTTAGGAACTTCATTGGTGAAGCCATGTACTCTCTCACTGTCATTGGTGTTTTGTGTGAGTGTACTTGCCTTTTTGCTGTGAGGCATGTGTGGCAGGTGGAAACATATTTTGTTGTGTCTGCTAGCATAGACTTCCAATATACCCTAGGTCGGAGTGCTGACAGCATCCTACTTGAACCAAGATGGCCGCCAGTAGGTGAGTCATGGAAATACTGTAGTGTACTTGTTACCCATTGCTGTGGTATAACAATTTGAAGTGGTACAGTATTGGTTTTTCTCCAATTTATGGGGCATATATGGACTAGTGTACCATTTACCAAGGTGTATGTCTGGCCTTGGTTGATGATTCTATTTCCTTGTGCTTTTGGTGCAGGCAAGGTTCCATCCTCAAGATATTGTATGAGGGGCAATAGGTCCTTGTCCTTCCTTTGTTCCAAGCCAAGGTTTGTCCCTGAGATGGATGTGTCGGGAATCTGATCCAGTAATTGATTTATATCTAGCACATGTTGTTTTATTCTGTCTCTGTCTTTTTCTTTTTCATCAACTATTGGCCTATCTTGTGCCTTTTGTTGGGGTGTGTCACTCTTGTTTTGGTGTGTAGGCTCCTTTGGAGGGCCTATTCTCGCCTTGATGGGAGTGGCAACCTTTTTCTTTAAAGGCACAATTTGCTTTTTGTCATTCTTCTTTGTCTCAGAGTTCTTTGATTTAGTAGATGCAGTGTCTTTTGTGACATTTTTCCTGGCAGGTGGGGTTTTGGTAGGTTTGTTTCCTGTGACCTTTTTCTCATTCAGAATAGTTTGTGATTGTGTGGGGGGTTTTGGTGTGCCCTCCTGAATCATTTCTCTAGTCTTTGAGCGTGTGGTCATAGGACACAAATGGTTTGATGTTTCCTCTCCCTGCATTGGTTCAAAGAATCTGACTGATTTGGAAGTTGCTTGAGTAATAGCATATATTGTGTCTTCTGAATCTTCATCATCTGAGTCAGGTGGGGTGAAGGGTGGCTCTTTAGGGGTTGCCTTCACCATCTGATTGAGTGATGAGAATTCAATAGGCTCGAAGTCATTATCTGGAAAGAGTTGTGAGTATTCTCTCTCACAGTGGCAAAACACATAATGTGTAGATTGCTTTAAGATACCCCTAATGGGTGTCTCTGGCCTTTCAATGGTGTTGGGTGGATCATCCCTTTTGAATGGTACTTTCTTTGTTACTTTTGCAAACTTGGTTCTATTGGCTGCTCTAACTCTCCTTGGTGGGGGTGGAGGGTTAGTCAGGGGTCCAGAGTCTGGGTATTCTCTTCTAGACATAGCATCTGGTGGTGTGTTATCATCACCTTTCACGTGTTGGATGGTGAATGAAAATTGCTGTATGTCTAGAGCCCATCTGGCCCATCTATGTGTGAGTCCTGTATTGGTTAATAGTGGGATTAGGGCTGCATGGTCTGTGTATAATTGGAAGTGTCTAGTCTCTAGATAGTGTCTGAAGTGTAATACTCCGTACACTACTCCCAGTAGTTCTCTCTCTGTGGTATTGTTATTTCTCTCATGTTTGGAGAGGGTTCTACCTGCAAAGGCTACTGGTCTGAGCACTCCTTCATTACCTCTCTGTGAGAGTACAGCTCCTAAACTCACATTGGAAGCATCGGTTGCCAAACTGAACTCTTTCTCATAGTTTGGATATCTGAGAAGAGCATTGGTACAGAGGGCATGCTTTAATGTTTTGAAAGCATTATCTGCCTCCTCTGTCCAGACAAATGCTTTGAGATGTGTCTGTAGATCATATAATGGTCTAGCAATTTGGGCATAACCTTTGATAAACTTTTTGAAGTATTGGCATAGGCCTGTGAAGGATCTGACATTTTTGACTGATTTTGGTGTTGGGAAGGTTTTGATTGACTCCACCTTTGTGGGAGATGGTTGTAGTCCCATGGGTGTGACTCTCATTCCCAAGAAGTATATTCTGTCTATGAAGTATTCACATTTTGATTTCTTCAGTTTGAGTTTACCAACTCTTAGGTTGTTGAACACATCTTCCAGGTCATGGAAGTGTTGTTTGATTGATGGTGATAATACCAATATGTCATCTAGGTATGGTAGGGCACATTTGTATTTGAGTTTGTTCAGAATTAATGTGACTAGATGGCAGAATCCCGCAGGTGCGGTCGCTTAACCCATCGGCATCCTTTCGTAGACATATTTTTTGTCATTTGCTATGAATGCGGTTTTATGCTGGTCCTCCTGTCTTATAGGAATTTGAAAAAATCCCTGTTGGGCATCTAGCTTACTGAATACTCTTGGTCTGAGTGACCCTATCATGTCTAGAGTGTCATCGGCCCGGGGTGTAGATAAGGCTTGATTTATCGTGTTTTGGTTCAAATAACGAAAATCTGTGACGAGCCTATGGCCTCCCGATGATTTTTGTACTAAAAAGGATCTGGAAGCCCAGGGGCCCTCAGCACATTCTCTCAGAATGCCTTGTTGTACTAGCCTTTCGCACTCTTCCCCTATTGCGGCCTGTTTTTCTGGTGTTTGTCTATATGGTAGGAAATGACATGGCACTGCCTCAGGTTTTACATGTATTGAGTGGGTATACAGGTGTGTAGCACCAATGTCTCCATCTTTTCCTACAAATATATCATCATACTTGGTCAGCAGTGATTCTAATCTATCATGCTGATCTTTGGATGTGAGCACAGATTTTGGTGGAACATTCTCTTCCAATTCTGGCTCGAGGTCATGTGCCTCACTATGTATAGCAGCTATTTCAGAGAGTCTGATTGAGTTGGGTTCAGGGTCAGCATATGTGGACTCACAGTCTGACTCTGTGTCACTGAATTGAGTTACATCCTCAGGCCGTATGGCTGAGATGGATTGATCAGTGTGTGGGGTAGTGTCTGACACCTGTTGAGGTTTTTCTAAATCAGATTCCTTGACTTCCTGAAATAGAGCTATGATGGCACCCTTTTTGATTTTATGTGGGCGCCTGCTGGTGTTGAGTAACACTAGGGGATGTTTGTTATTTTCCCTGGGGGTTACTGCTGCCCTTTGAACTAGATATGGGGCATTGTTATTTCTTTGGAGGTTATCTACTACTCCAGTTTTGCCTTGCAGTGATTGAGTAGATGTGACTTTACCCAATACTGCAAGTTCAGAGAATGGAGGGATGGTAAAATCCCTCACTGCCCTAATGGGTTTGAGAATTTGTTCAGGATCAACATTAAATTCAATTTGAGATTTTGTAGTGCTTAAGAAATCTGTGCCGAGTACCACGGGCTGTGTGAGGTTGGGTATTACAGCGAATTGGTATTGGAATCTGACACCTTGGATTCTAAAGTTCAGCATAGCTGAATGTCTAACATGACACACTGATCCATCTGCCAAATGGATGTTGATTTTAGATTTCCTCAGTTGGATATGGAATCTCTTCTGGAGATCCATGAGGAATGATTGTCTGACACAGGTGATAGTAGCACCTGTATCAACCAAACATTGTACATCTGAAACATCATATAGATTTGCATTGATACAGCCATTTTGAAGAAGTACAATAGAAAGCTTGGTACTCTCACCTGTATCCTTTGATGATGAATCTGGTGGGGTGATGTGTATCACTGATGGACGTCTCTGTCTGTTAGATGGTAGATTGGCACTAGCAATTGTCTCTGGTTGGATCTTTGTTGATCCTGATTGATTGTTTGTATTTGGGGTGTCACAGTGCACTGGCCCATCGGCACTGTGACATCCTAGTTTTCCTGGTTCTGTGGGGTGGTTGAGATGCTTGCCACCAGGAGCTTGGAGATTTGATCCATTACATGAGGTGGTATTTGGGGGTTACTGTGTTGGTTCCCCTGGTAACCTCTTGTGTCAGGTTTGTAATCCTCCTGGCGTGGGTTGGAACCCTGGTTATATTGACCAGAGTTGTTGGATCCCTGGTTGTTGTAGGACCCAGAGTTGTTATAGGATCCACTGTTGTAGTTCCTATGTGGGCTATGGCTTCTACTGTTGGATCCTTGATTATAGGATCCAGGGTTGTAGCTTCTATGTGGACTATGGCTTCTACTGTTGGATCCTTGATTATAGGATCCAGAGTTGTTTGAACCCTGGCTGTTGTTGTAGGATCCGGAGTTGTTGTAGGATCCAGAGTTGTAGTTCCTATGTGGACTATGGCTCCTACTGTTGGATCCTTGATTATTATAGGATCTGCCATTACTTGGGGTTCTGTCTCTCCTATCACTGTATGAAGAGTTACCATTGTTGGAGTTGGAAGAGCTGTTGTCTTTCCTACTGTTGTGACCCCCCCGGTTGTTGTTGTTGCCCCCTCTACCTCTACCTCTATTGGATTGGTAGTTGGGGTCATAGTTGTTTCCTCTATATCTACCGGTAGGGTCTCTTGATGTAACCTTAGCTTCCTGTTGCCTTACATGGGCACTAGACATTAGGTTAACATCTTCATCTGCACTAGTGCTGATTTCCTGGACCTTCTTCTTAGTAGGCTGTGGGTTAGACTCTGCCTCCCTTACCTTCCTAGATCTTTCTTGGGTCTCAACCTCTAGGGCTAGGTCTAGGGCTTGGTCAAAAGAGTCTATTTTCTTGTTCTCAAGAGCTACAGAGATCCAGGGCCTCATGCCTTGGGTAAATGCCTTGCTTAGGATTTCATCGCTTTGGCGTTGGGCATTACACACTTTCCTGAGATGGCATGCATAGTCTAGGACAGGTTCATCTACCTTTTGTGCATGGAGTGCTGTCCTTGAGATGATATTGTCTCGAGTAGCAAAATACTCTTTTAATTTATTCACTACATTGGTCCATGTCAACATATCAGGTGTGGCACTTTCCCTGAAGGATTCAAACCAAGCTAGTGCTTGTCCTTCAAGGTACTTGGGTAAATATGTCACCATGGTGTCACTGTCTGTTACTTTGTACTTATCCTTTAGATATTCTGGGAATTTGTGATCAATAAATAATGCTGTTGACATGAGTGGTGATGGGTGTGAGAAAGTTTTGGGTTTTGTTACCTCATGTAGCCTGATCTTTCTGTCATCCTGTTGTTTTCTGTCTATGAGTTTGGTCATGTTGGACACCATGGAGATTATGATGTCATCCTTGGATCCAGAGGCAGATGGTGTGACAACAGATGTGATGGCAGGTGTGGGAGGCTGTGGGGTCTGGGATGATACCATCTTCATGAGATCTGCTATCTGTTGTTGTTGTCTCTCTAGGGACTTCCACTGATCTTCCATGGCCTTCTGTTGAGCATCTATTGCTGCATTCCTCTCTGCCAGTTGTTGGTTGAGGATCCTCTCCCTTTCCTCCTGCTGGGACTTGTTGGTCTCTAGGGCAGTAACTGCATCTTGGATGGCCTTCTCATAGGCCCTTATCTTCTCAGCTGTCTGATTAGGTTGGGGGCCTTCATCGGTGTCCATGATGGAGGGTGTGGGAGAAGTGTCTCTGGAGGAGTGGCTGTCAAAGGCCGGAGCTGGGGTGGAGGATCTAGATGAGGGTGTGGACCCACCCCCTGAGGCAGATCCTTCTTCCCCTGAGGTAGATAGCGTGAGTTGAGCGTCCTGTAGAGATCCCTGGGAAATGTTGGATCCCTGAGAACTGGTTGTTCCCTGAGTAGACAGGGTGGGGGGGGTGTGGGATCTACTGAGTGTGGGTCTGTTGTATTGGAGGCTGGTTTGCCTCCTGTGGGCCTCCTAGATCTAGGTGGGAGGGAGACCTCTTCAACGTGTGGGAGACCTCACTGACGTGTGGGAGACCTCACTGACGTGTGGGAGACCTCACTGACGTGTGGGAGACCTCACTGACGTGTGGGAGACCTCACTGACGTGTGGGAGACCTCACTGATATGTGGAAGATCTCACTGATCGTGTGGGAGATCTCATTGGTGTGTGGGAGATCTCACTGGTATGTGGGAGATCTCACTGATCGTGTGGGAGATCTCATCGATGTGTGGGAGATCTCATTGATGTGTGGGAGATCTCATTGATGTGTGGGAGATCTCACTGCTGTGTGGGAGATCTCATTGATGTGTGGGAGATCTCACTGCTGTGTGGGAGATCTCATTGATGTGTGGGGGATCTCACTGATGTGTGGGAGATCTCACTGATGTGTGGGAGATCTCACTGATGTGTGGGAGATCTCACTGGTATGTGGGAGATCTCACTGGTATGTGGGAGATCTCACTGGTGACCTTGGTGGGCATGGTGTCAAGGTCACTGGGTGGGTGGAGTGGGGTTTACTGTGTGTATGATTGTTTTCAGTAATGTTGCCAGCTTAATTTTTAGAGAGCATTGGGTAATTTGGGATCTTAGTAGGATGTTCTCCACCACTTTGTCATACTAGTGATTGGCATGATCAAGTTGTCATATGAGAAATATCATAAGACTAGTGGTATATAGTGTAAATACATTAAGCTCTCATAAAATAGTGTTATTTCCAGTTGTCACTGGTTTATTCAGCTTTAGGCAACATGTAAGAAATATCAATCATACAGTAGTTAGTATGTAGGTAATTTGTACATACAGTAAATATACAGTAAGTTATAAAGTATAATGTTCTGTTCCACTCCACCTGTGAGGTATTAATAATACAATGTCCAGCATAGTTCTAGGTGGGTTCCCACACCTAACTCCTGGCCTGCTGCTTAGAGGAATAATGTAATAATGAATAACTTTACCCTCTGGTGGAAGTCTTGAGGAAGATACCCCCTGGCCACTAATGATAGAAACCAATGCCTGTCTAGCATAGTTTCACCATAGTGCAGTGGTATAGCAGGTAGCAGGAGATGACTGGAGATGTTACCTCTAGAGCGGTTCTTGGTGTTCTGTGCTCCTGGAGGTGCAGACAGGCTATTTGTAGCAAATCTTGGAAAAGCACCTCCAGACTGACTGGGGCCAGTAGCATCTGCCTAACTCTACAATTGTTAGAGGGGAGCCTTTCATGTGTCACTGAGTGCACAAAGGACCCCCATGGGCGCCGCTGTGTCCCCCATTGTCTTGGTCGGTTCTGTAACTTCAAACCCTCATAACTCGGTCGTTTACGCAGCTACAGCCGCCATTTTGCGCATGCGCAGAGTTGAATATGCCAAGTTTGAACTGCCCGCTGGATAGGCACGTAACTTCCGCCGGTTTGTCTGTAGTGCACTCGGAGCTCCATTCAGTCTCCATGGCATAACTTCCTTAATAATGGGAGTTCCGCCTTGATCTTGGGCTCATTCTGACCGTCTAAATATGGGCTTTCCATAAATGCTTTGATATTTGACCTAGCTTGCTCAGGAGCGACGCTAGAGCGACCGGACGGTTATGGCGTTGTGCTTATGTAACCCATTGTTCAGTTATTAGAGTGCTCAGACACTCATGACGGCGTCAGCGGTGCTCAGGCACCCGTGACGGCCGGTTGCATTCACTTACAACTTATTAGTTTGTGCACTGGACCATGAGGTTGCACACTGAGACCCTCATTTTTATTATATTGTGCAGTGAACCATTAGGTCGGAGCCTTTGATGTCAGAGAGTGTGTTTGTAACTGACCTGGCTGGTGTGCAGTGGGGCATGAACGCTCTTATACAAAGTTTGAGCGCTCTTATAGCTCTTAGAACCAACCTATGTATTAATTTCATAGATATCCTTTGATTAATACAAAATATGTTACAATTTATGGAATAATAAAATGGTATATCACTAGACATCCCTTCGCCGGTTTTTCAGACAAAGTTTCCGCGGCGCAAAGACGAGGTGACGTAAATGCGAATGATAAAATTCTGTCAGACTGTTACAAGTTGATGGGAAACACCACGTACGGTAAAACAATTTGCAACAAAGAAAAACACACCACTGTGAAATACACTAGAGGTCGAACCTTCGAATTATTGACTAATTCGTGGCAGTTCAAAAAGGGTAAGGAGTTGAGCACAGATTTCTTTGAAGTCGAACTGCAACTGAAAACAGTCAGGAACAATCTTCCTATTTAAATAGGATTCATGGTGTAACAGTATGCCAAGTTGAAAACATTAGAGTTCACGTTCGACTTTTTGGATAAATTTATTGATCGACATGATTACGCTCTTTGTCAAATGGACACTGACAGTCTTTACATGGCTCTTGGCGGTGAATCTTTGGACCAACTCATGAAACCCGACCTGAGATAATCATACTTTAGAGAGAAACGAAACTGGATTCCAACAGCGGTGTGCGATGACCACTTAGAGCTTTTCGTAAAGATAAAAACCCAAGGTGTCAAAGAATGGATCCCCCTCGCTTGTTGTTAGAAACGATATGTTCATGATCAGAGAACTCTGGGTCTTTTCAAATCCGAGTGGGAGGCTGATAGAATTCTAAGTCTCAACTTACATTTGCTACGATAAAAACTCAATAGGTGAAAGAAAATCAAAGAAATGGAGTGCAAAGGGTGTCATAAAAAAACAAAATGTTCAAGAACCCAAAGACTTCTTGGATGTTTTTTTGAAACGAAAAACTACGGAGTGACGGCGAGTGCTTAAGAGTTATGAAAATAATAAAAAAAATTAGAAAAATTAAATAACTGTAAAGAAAAAAAATGAAGATGTAGATATACCGGTGAGATTGTAGTGTAAGGTAAAGAATATAGTAGGGTTGTATAGATTGTCATGAAATAAAGCTTGTATTTTCTGGTGTATATCTGTAACGTTGAGAATGTCATAGTAAATAACTAAATGGGTTAGAATCAAAGTACAGTAAAGGTGTGTTGATAGTTGTATGTTTCAATGACCTAGTATCATGTGATAAGCCTACATTAGCATTCTTGGAACATATACACTGGCTGATCTCATCTGGTGTCATACTTGTCTCATGTGTACCACTCAGTGTGCTTACTTCATCCTTTTAGCTGATATCATCAGTCATCTGTTTGTCTCCCTATCTGACATCAGTCCTACATCATACTTCTGGATGATGTGAGACTCTGATCTCAGCCTTTAGATAAGCATATAAAAGCAGGTCCCTCTCTTCCCTCCTCAATCACTACATCCGATCTGCGCTGTTCACATCAACCCTATGGACTACCTTTCTAATATATACTGGACTTTGTACCTGAGGACTAAGAGAAGGTAATATTCTTTGTACAGGTTATTATACCAGATTACCCTGAAGGTTATATCCATGCTAAGGTTGGACTACTGAATGTTATTGCACACAGTTATGTTCAATGGACTCTATACTGAAATGTTATATTACCTGAGGACATTTGTGTGTTACTATGTACTACCATGACGACCATAGGAAATAAGTGTCTACCAAAGGGGATAAGGCCTCCTGTGGCTACTTCAGCAATAAACCTGTCAACAAGTCAACTTGTAACAAAGACTTTGTCTGCAATCATTGGCCAAGGCCACCATATTCGGTACAAAGAATTAATCTTCAAGGATCCTCAGCAAGGACTAAGCAAGTCATCATGTCACTGATTGGTTCCAGGCACAGGGAATCAAGCAGGATGTTGGATCCACATAGTGTCAAGACTGAACAACTGGTGACCCTGTGGCGCTCAAGAGGTGGGTTTGCTGGACATTTAACTAAGAAAATTGATATGGTGATTCATCTGATGAACAAGGATGCTGGACAGCCTGAACTCCAAGTTGCAGTTGAGAAAATGGCAACTGCATTATCAAACTTCTATTCAGTGCATCAGGAGATCATTGATTTAGTAGTGGACATTCAACCTGATAGGGCCTCAACTGAAGAGGCTGTGTATTCCCAGCTGGAGGGAAGGTTTGTTGACACAAAGAAACAGTATGACATTCTCCTGGAACAGCAGAGACTGCAGGACAGTATTTATGCTCATGACAGTGTGTCTCAGGTTGGCTCTGGTGCCACTTCAGGGCATCAAGGGCATCAAGCACACGAGCTAAGGCAGTTGCAGAACGGGCTGCTTTTGAAGTCAAGGTAAAGCTCTCTGGGAGTTACAAGAGCTTGAGCTTACCCAGCTACAACTAGGACAAGAAGTTGAAGAGCAGCGAGCAGAGGCACGCCGTCGAGAAGAACAACAGCGAGCAGAGGTACGCTGCTTCGGGAAGAGGCTGTATGTCAGCAGGAAGAGGCTGAACATCAGCACAGGCAGAAGGATCTGTGGCTGGAGCGTGAAAGGAAGAAAATGGAACTACGCCGTCAACAACTACAAATGCAGTCTGAACTTGAGGCTGCAGCAGCTGAAGAAGATGCCCTGACCAAGTTTGTTGAGTATCCTGATTATGTATATAAAGGATCAAAGATCAGTCAAAATATTCCAGATAGACATTTTGGTAATAGCTTTGCTTCTTTGTCTAAAAATACTGTTACTAGAAATGATACTGATGTAAAGTTGCAGTGTGGGGGTATATTCACTTCAGCTAATGACAATGGGGTTTCTCATCATTCGGGGGGTCCTATAGGTACTAGTACTGCCAAAAAACCTACCACCTTTAGTTCAAATGAGAAAGAACCAGAAGTGAGGAAATCAAAGCTCAACCCTTTTGCACCTGAATGGTCAGGATCACCTATAACAGGTTACAATGATAGAAGATCAGATGAATCATTCACCATTGGACAAGTAGCTCAGATTGTGAAATCACCACAAGCTTCAGATAGGAATAGATAAGGTATAAATCAAACTCTTGGTGAAATCCAAGAGAAAAGTCAGTTAGCCTTAGAATCCCAGATAATTCAACGTCAGATGCCAGATGTTATGCGTCTACCAAAGACTAGCCTGATGGAATTTGATGGGGATCCTATGAAGTACTGGACCTTTATGAATGCCTTTGATGCTAGTGTAGATAAGGCCAATATTGAGGCTAGTGATAAACTGAACAGACTGTTAAAGTATTGCACAGGAAAGGCATCAAAGGTAATACAGCCATGTGCATTAACGAGCCCTGTCAGAAGGCTATAAGAAGGCCAGAAGCCTGCTGAAACAGAGGTTTGGTAATGACTTTGTGATCTCAAAGGCATGGGTCTCAAAGATAACCGAAGGCCCAGCAGTGAAGCCAAATGATGGTAAAGCTCTTCAGGACTTTGCTGATGATGTTAGGGGCTGCATGGAAACACTTCAAGCTATGAATAAGCTCAAAGAGGTAGAATCTCAAGATAGAATAGTGAAGATCTTGACAAGACTGCCATTGTATATCCAAACTCAATGGCGTAAGGAGGCCTTTAAGATCCATGAGAGATTTGGGGAATACCCTAACTTTGAAGAATTTTTCCAGTTCCTTGAGATGGTAGCTGGAGAGGCTAATGACCCAGTATTTGGGAATGTAGGGTCAGTCACCAAGGAACCAAAGGGTAAGCCTTCCCAGTCCAAGAAGTAGGGATCAAGCTTTAATGTTAGTGTGACTGATACTGACACCTAAAGCAATGATGTGGAAGCCAAACCTGTAGATCAGACCAAAAAAGAGAACATGCCCAAGGAATACAAGTGCCGTATATGTGATGCTGATCGTCACAGTGACAAGTTTAAGAAAATGTCCCTGGAAAAGAGATGGGAAGATGTGAAAGAGAAAAGACTATACATGTTTCAATTGTCTTGACTTTGGCAATCACACTTCTAAGGAGTGTAAAAGACCAAAAGGCTGTCAAGAAAAGGAGTGTAAAGGGAAACTCTGCATTGCTTCAGCAACCAGCAAAGGTCACCAAGTCAGAGTCCTCAAAGGATGAGGAACAAAAGGAAGATCAGAAGTCAAGCAGGTAGAAGCCAAAAGTTATGCCTGTGGGTAATCAGATATTGTAAGCTCAAAGGTCACCCTACCTATAGTTTCAATGTATGTCAGAGGAAAGGGACAGAGCAACTAAATACGTACCCATGCCCTGCTTGATCCAGGAAGCAACAAAACCTTCTGTTCAAAGGACTTGGTAAAGCAACTTGAAGTAAAGGGAGAAAAGACCTCCCTGTCATTAGAAACTCTTGGTGAGGGTAAAGATATGGATAGCCTTGAAATCTCTCTTGAAGTCACAGCAACAACAGGGCCAAAGGTAAAGCAGAGTAGTTCAACTACCACGAGTCTATGCCCTGACAAAGTTCCCAAAGCTTAGGGATAGTATACCATCTTCAGGAGATGTAAAGAAATGGGATCATCTTAAGGATCTGACAGTATTCCAGAAAGAGAAGTCAGATGTCACTCTTCTTATTGGTCAGGATGTCCCAGATGCTCTAATCCCCCTTAAAGTGAGGAGAGGAAGGGAAAATGAACCCTATGCCACTAGAACAATTCTAGGCTGGACACTCAATGGTCCTCTACAAGGTGAGAACCAAGATGGATCTGCTCTTTGCAATTTCATTTAAGCTGACCAAAAGTTGAGCAGTTCTGGAAATTGGATGTGACTGAAACTTTGGCTGGTAGCCTCCAACAGATGTCTCAAGATGACAAAAGGGTTCTGGATGTCTGGAATGGGTCCATCAAACTAAAAGATAACCATTATGAGATGGACATACCCTTTAAGGTCACACCACCAGATCTGCAAGACAATAAGAAAATGCCAGAGAAACGCTTACAGAGTCTTGGCAGAAGATTTTCCAAGGATGCCGATCTTCATAAGCTTTATAAGGCAGGTATAGAGGATTTAGTTCAGAAAGGATATGCAGAACCTGTCAAGGAAAATGAAGATGACAGCAGTGTCAAGTGGTACATTCCTCACCATTCTGTCACAAGTCCAAATAAGCCAGGCAAGCTTCGGATTGTCTTTGATTGTGCAGCAGAATATGGTGGCACATCACTAAACAAGCAAGTGCTGCAAGGCCCTGATATGACAAACAAATTGATTGGAGTGTTGATTTAGGGAAGACAACATAGCAACCATGGGTGACATAGAAACCATGTTTCATCAAGTATGTGTGTCTCCACAACACAGAGATGTACTAAGGTTCCTGTGGTGGAAAGATGGCAATCCTGATCTTTCCCCAGAGACATACAGAATGGCAGTACACTTGTTTGGTGGAGTATAGAGCCCTAGCTGTGCAAGCTTTGCTCTTAAGCACATGGCTGAGGACCACAAGACTGAGTTTGAAGAAGAGACTGTCAAGACTGTAATGGAGAACATTTATGCTGATGGCTGTCTCAAATCAGTATCAACAGTAGATCAAGCAAAGAGATTGCTGGATGAACTTTGTCAGCTTTTAAGCCTTGGAGGTTTCCGGCTGACCAAATGGATCTCTAATAAAGAGGTCATAGAATCAGTTTCCCCTGAGGACAGAGCAAAGGAGGTCAAAGATCTTGATCTGGACTCAGAGGCACTTCCAGTGGAGAGGGCACTAGGTGTCCAATGGGACACACATGATGATGCATTTGGCATTAAAATCAAGAAAAAAGAAGTGGTATTCACCCGAAGAGGGCTTCTCAGAGTGGTCAGTTCTGTGTATGACCTTTTAGGTTTTGTATGCCCATTCATTCTCCAAGCAAAGAAGATATTTCAAGATGAATGCAAGAGAGATAAAAGTTGGGATGATGAACTGGAGCCTGACAATGCAAAGAAGTGGAAAAGGTGGTTGGAAGAACTGCCACATCTTGAAGAGTTCAAAGTGAGACGTTGTCTTGTGGCACAGGACTTTGGTAAGTATGTGAAGATCCAACTTCACCACTTTTCTGATGCATCTGAAGAAGCTTATGGCACAGCATCTTATCTTCGTGTGGTAAATGAAAAAGGACAAATCAACTGCTCCTTCCTGTTAGGCAAATCAAGACTTCGATCAAGCACATGACAATTCCCAGACTAGAGTTATCAGCAGCTGTGATTGCTGTGAAGATGGACAGCTTACTGCGAAGAGAGCTTCGTCTGGAAATCACAGAATCCATCATTCCCAGACTAGAGTTATCAGCAGCTGTGATTGCTGTGAAGATGGACAGCTTACTGCGAAGAGAGCTTCGTCTGGAAATCACAGAATCCATCATTCCCAGACTAGAGTTATCAGCAGCTGTGATTGCTGTGAAGATGGACAGCTTACTGCGAAGCGAGCTTCGTCTGGAAATCACAGAATCCATCTTTTAGACTGACAGTATGATAGTCTTGCGGTACATCAAGAACACTACCAAGTGGTTCCAGACTTTTGTTGCCAACAGAGTAGCAATCATCCAAGTCAATGGAGGTATGTAGATACCAAATCAAACCCAGCAGATGATGCTTTGCGTGGCCTCAGTGCAAATGAAATTCTGTCTAGCAAAAGATGGAAACAGGGGCTGGACTTCTTGTGGGAGGATGAGTCCCAGTGGCCTGGTTGTTCCTCAAACATCCCCTGACCTGCTAGCAGATGACCAAGAAGTGAGAGCATGTGTTGTAGTGCTGATCACTTGGAACAAATGTTCAAGCGGTACTCAAGCTGGTATCATCTAAAAAGGGCAATTGCATGGCTGATCCGCTTCTGTGATTGGCTGACAAAAGGAAAGCCTAAACTGACTCCTAGCCTAACTGTTGATGAACTTCAAAATGCAGAGAGAAGCATTATCAAGTATGTACAACAAAATTGTTATTCAAATGAGTTCAGAAGCCTAAAATCAGGCAAGCAAGTGTCTCATGAGAGCACAATCTTCAAATTAGAACCCTTCAGAGATGAGGATGGTATGCTCAGAGTGCAGGGCAGACTTCAAAGTACACTGATAATTGACTCTGCCAAGCACCCTTTGATACTGCCTAAGGACCATCATATTTTTTTTTTAGAACAGATTTAAACTTTATTTGGTCTTAAGGTACATGCATCATGTAAACATAGGCACGCGTTGTATATATCGCTGTCCGTTGGATATAACATCATCATCATTTTGTATAGTAACCTACATACATTAGATAATATATTACATAATTACCCTTATTATAAGGTAATTTATCATGATATTAACATGACCAAACAGTTTATGACCAGATCGTCATTTAGGAAATGTTGTTATGATCTGACCATTTAAATTCTTACCAGTATTCATAGAATTGTAAGTATAATAACAATATTTTGAACAATTTGGGGCACTCTAGGTCTACTTTAAGTGCAATAATGATTGTTTCCCTCCCCCTGTCATTATTATTGTTATTTACAACATGCATTGGTACAGTTAGATTCTAACTAAGTTATACATTGATTGATAGAGTTGATGTCGAACACCCTAAGTATGGTTTTAAATAGTCGTTTAACATTGGACGTTATGGTATAGGTTCCTAGATATTATTTCATTTACACTTTGTATGATTGTTTTACAATATAAATTATACAAGCATTTTAATATAATAAGGTCTTCTAGCTTCTAACATGGGAGTATCTGTTTCTCTATGTACAAATTTGGTAGGAGTCAATATATGGACATCTAAACAGGTCTTTAGACACTTATTTTGCAGTCGCTGCAGCTCTAATAGCAGTTCAGCCTTAGATCCATTGTATAATATATCACAGTAATCAATAACTGGTATTATATGCATTTTATACATTCTTATCCTTGCTGTGGTAGATAGATATTTCCTAGTTTTATACAAGATTAATGATTTGAACCGAACATTTCTTATAATGTTTCTCAAATACATATTAAAGTTCATTTCTTGGTCTAGGGTAACTCCTAGGTATTTGTATGATTGGACATTCATTAAAGTTTTCCCGTTTAGAGCAATTTTTGGCTTATGTATTCTTTTCAACTTGATTGCTGAAGCAAAGGTCATGATTTTTGTTTTAGATTCATTCATTGTAAGTTTGTTAGCCGAAGACCAAAGAGAGAAAGAATTTAGTGCAGTAGAAAGTTCACTTGTTAATACATCTAGATTTTTTCCTGATACGTACAGTACTGAGTCGTCTGCATATAACAAGGTTTTATGTACATCATTTTCAGAAATGCAGTCATTAATATACAATAAGAAGAACAAAGGACCCAAAACTGAGCCCTGTGGTACTCCACATGTTAAGTTAGCTTATTCAGAGCGTATATGGTTGGCTATAGAACATTGTTGTCTCCTTGATAGGTAATTTTCAATTAAAGTTAGATTTCTATTTCTGACTCCATATTGTTCAAGTTTTTTAATAATATCAAGTGGTTTACCAAATCAAAGGCCTTTTTTATATCTATAAAAGCAGCCATTGTTACATTACCTTCATTTTTATTTTTTAATACATCGTCAACTAATACTAAGATAGAATCGAGTGTAGATTTACATTTCTGGTAGCCTCCTTGGTTTTTCGATAATATATCAAATCTATCTAAATGTTCGCTTAATTTATTGTGTATGAGTCTCTCAAGAATTTTGCCTGGTACAGGTAAGACACTAATCAGTCTGAGATTTGACACGTTAGACGGATCTCCACCTTTTGGTAATGAAGTCACCATAGCAATTTTCCAGCTATCTGGAATTTGGCCTGTATTTGTAATCAAATTAATAATTTTAATGAATTTTTGAGGAAACTTTATCATAGTTTTTTTAAATATATCAGTGGATAAATAGTCAATGGCAGATGACTTAGATGTGTCTATGTCAGACAAACATTTTATGATTTCTTCATCTGTAAAATTCATATCTGGCATGTCTACCTCACAGCGAGTAGCTTTGAAATTAAAAATATTTTGGTGTTGTCTAGGTCCAATCTCTGCGAAAAAATTATTTATATAAGTAGATGTATCATTCATCGAGATTACATGGCCATTTTCATCTGTTAGCATAATTGATTTGTTATTGCCTTTTTTTGAAGGTAAGATGTCTTTCATAGTACTCCAGAATTTTTTAGAATCGTTCTTAAAAACTTCAGACAAATTGGAATAATAAGCCTCTTTAGCCAGTTCTATTTCTCTGTTAAGTTTGTTTCTACACTCTCTGGCCCTGTGCCAGGAGATGATATCCATGTTTTGTCTAGCTAATTTTAATAATACATTTTTGTCGTTGATCCTTTCAAGAAGCTCATTTGACATCCATGGACTAGGCTTATCTACAACTTTAAAACTTTTAACAGGACATTGCAAGTCAAGCATTCTCTTAATCAAATTTTCTAGTATGGTCCAGCAAACATTTGGATCATTTGATTGATTAAAATAATTACAATTACAATTTTCTAGGTCTGAATAAAATTTTTCTAAATCTAGCTTATTGTATGATCATCTGAGGAAGGTTCTAAAATTCTTCTTTACATGTATTTGGGATTTTAGAATATGTACCGGTAAATGATCAGACAGATGTACGTTTAGTGGACCACTAGAGGTGATAGTATCACAGTTTAAAAAAATCAAATCTATACACGTATTTGTACCTGATGTGGTTGTGACCTCATTAACGAGTTGTACCAGGTGAAAATGATCAAATGTTTCTATAAGAAGCTGTTTCTCCGGTGTGTTGGTTAATATATTTACATTGAAGTCTCCAAGAATGAAAATATCATATCCATCTAGATTATCAATTTGTAGAAGTAAAGCTCGCATAGTATTACAAAATTCCATAAGGTTACCTGAGGGTGGTCTGTAGATATTACACACAATACATTTTTTGTTTGCACCTTTGGCTGATAATAGCCATTCAACTTCTATGTTTTCATTAATTCTGTTTAAGGCTTTAGACTTGTCTACTGAACATGATAGACCCTCATCAACATATGCACACAAACCACCACCTCTATAGATACTGATACGGTCTTGGCGAAAGAGATTATATCTTGGAAAGCTATATAATTTACTACAATCCATCTCATTTAACCATGTCTCAGAAAAAAGTATAATATCTATAAAACTATCATTTAATTCTTCTTTGATCTAGTAAACTTATTTCTCACACTCCTAGCATTCATATGTACAATTGAGAAACCTTTTCTAAATTTATTTTTTAAAGACATGTTAATTATAAATAATCATAAATAAATTCGACTCTGTCGGTAAACATATTCATCATACATAAGTGTTCGATCTCTCTACCAAGACATGTTACTATGAACCAAGCAAATCTATGCCACGCGCGATAAAAAATTTCATACCCCCTCCCTCCACAGGCTTACAGCTCTTGTGGCTACCCATGAGAATCAATGTATGAGTTTTGCAGTTAAAGTTTAGGGGCTATTACATACTTTCTTCTTAGGAACTATTAAACATGTATATAACAAAAGCATTATTATCAATTCAGGAAATTATTATTCTTCATCTGGATTTCCAGGTTCTTTGGATAATTGTACATGAATTTTCTGTAGGATTTGTCCCATCAGATTTTCACCCTTGATATTACCAGACTTACATTGATTAGCCTGTCCGAAATGCATCTTCACCCCCCATATCGGGTGAAAGCTAGCTTCATACAAGTTCTTATCCCTTGTGGAGATTAGATAGTCTCTCATACATGGTATAGAGAATTTCTCTTTGTTTATTTCTTGCATGACTGTAGCAGCCATTTTGTTCCATTCCGTTTTAGGTCTAATTTTCCTGGCTTCACACATAATTTCTACCGGATCTTCTAACTTCTTCAGGGATAGGACTAGGTTCTTCTGACCACATGCTTGGGCTTTGGATACTTGGTATGCCTGCTCA
Organism: Acholoe squamosa; assembly: GCA_949317995.1. Lineage (NCBI taxonomy): Eukaryota > Metazoa > Annelida > Polychaeta > Phyllodocida > Polynoidae > Acholoe > Acholoe squamosa. Next base: position 19,070,622 of record OX439051.1, read on the forward strand.
GAGCTGTTATATTCTACCCCTCTATAGGACATCTGACAGTGGTAAAGGTTAGATAGTTTGTGGTGATGCGATTGAACATAAGCCCGTCCGGTGTTTCAGCCTCATTTCCTCTCTGCATATTTAAATCTTGGTAGGGTAGTTGGTGGAGTTGATTATGTTCGAACGGTTTCTTGTCTATTATGATCTTATGCTGTCTCAACTGTGTGTTGTACCCCTGCCTTTTTGCCAAGTAGTGCATTGCTCGTAGATCGTTAAACTCCCTCTGTTCTGTCACGCCTAGCTCATCCCCGATTGATACATGTTTGTATAAGAACTTGCCTTTTAGGTTCTTCAGAAGTTTCATCAGCTTAGCCTTTGTATACGCATTGTTGAACACTATTTTAATCGGACGGAAGGTCTTCTTGTTTATATCATGGGCGCCGCAATCTTGGTTTCTTGTGATAGGTGTGCCTTCACGACTGCAACTTTGTATGCTTTCGGTGCCGAAGTCCGCGCGCACGTCCCTGAATAGTTGGTTGACCTTTTCCAATAAATTTTCATTATCAGATTCCTCTAGACCTTTAACTACGACAATTTTTCTCTTGATGTCCTCGTCTATTTTCTCAAACCTCTGTGCATGTTTTAGTAACAGTTCTGTTTGGGCCTGAATATTCTGCGTGTGAGCCGTCATGGCGTCTTCTGTCTCCTTGACAGTGGTGTATACTGTATCCAGTGTTCCTTCTGTGGAGGTAAGCCTAGTTCTTATACCGTCCAGAGTAGAATTTATGGTCGTGGTGGTGTTATTTAGGGTATTTATAGAGTCTTTGAACCCATCGAGACTATTCTTCATGTCAAGTTGCAGCTCCTCCACCGTTTTGACTCGTTTGTCAATAGAGTTGACAGCGGCAATAACATCCTTCAAGGTGGCTTCCGGCGACAACATTTCTATTTCTTTTCCTCTCCTCCTGGTCTGAGCCCCTTCTCTAGTGTTAGACATTATGTCTGTGGTTTCCTGGAACCTTTATGTAGCAGTATGTCAAGTTTGACTCAGTTCCTATATGTATATCCTAATATATTTGCCAAAATTCTGCAGCCCTATTTTTAACGCTCAACCCTGTGCCGCCATCTTGCTTCTATCTACAAATCTTGCTTCTATCTCATATTGCAGAGCTTATTGTGCGACAAACACATGAATGGACCTCCAGACACAGGTAGAGAGTATGTACTCTCAAAGGTCCGAGAAAAATACTGGATACCACAAGGACGTCCCTTAGTGAATAAGGTATTGCAGAAATGTATCATATGCAAGAAACTGAGAGGACAGTTAGGAGTTCAAAAGATGGCAGAATTGCCAACAGACAGAGTCACACCTCACAAGCCTCCCTTCACCTACACTGGTGTGGACGGTTTTGGCCCATTTTATGTAAAAAGGGGCCATAGTCAAGAAAAGAGGTATGGCTGTCTTTTCACCTGCTTGACAACCAGAGCAATACATGTAGAAATCCTCAGTTCAATGGATGGTGATTCTTTCATCAACTCACTAAACAGGTTTATCTCTAGGAGAGGAAAACCTGAAAAGATAAGGTCAGACAATGGAACCAACTTTGTTGGAGAAAATAAAGAGTTGCGGGAGTCAATTCAAAGGTGGAATCAAGACCACAAGACACAGGAAAGTCTCTTGATCAGAGAGATAAAGTGGGAGTTCAATCCGCCAGCTGCATCCCACAGTCTGGAGTCTGGGAAAGGCAAATCAGGACAGTATGCAAGGTACTGAACTCTATACTAAAAGATCAAGTCCTTGATGATGAGAGATTGAACACAGTATTCTGTGAGGTTGAATACGTAGTCAATGGTAGACCACTCACTCCAGTGTCAGATGATCCAAAGGACTTGAAACCTCTCACCCCAAATGACTTGCTTCAGTTAGGTGTAGGGCTTAGAGCACCCCCAGGAACCTTCCGAAAGGAAGACGTGTACAGTCATAGGTGGAGGCATGTACAGTACCTGGCAGACCAGTTCTGGAAACAATGGGTAAAAGAGTATCTCTCTACACTGCAGCTAAGACAAAAATGTTTAGACACAAAGAGAAATATCCAAACTGATGATCTTGTATTAGTTATGGATGAGAATCTAGCTAGAAATAGTTGGCCTCTTGGGCGTGTTGTTAAAGCTTTCCCAGGTAAAGATGGTCTAGTTCGATCTGCAGAGGTCAAAACTGCTACAAATGTACTTGCCAGACCTATTGATAAGCTTTGTTTGCTTGAGTCAGTCACATCATAGACATATCATTGAGTTGTGTTTGTGAATAAAGGACATCTGATGTGATGTAATATTTGATTCAGAGTAACCATGCTCATTGTGTGAATCCCATTGTGTTGTATCTATAAGAAAAGGATACATGAGACATTGCTATTGCTTATCGTGTTGTAACTATGTAATAATCATACCCAAGATACTGTTTAACATGTCATCAGTTATACAAGGTTGTATACTGTACTCATTCCTGTATGGTTAAACTGTTTTTGTTTTTTTTTATATAATTGGAAAGGCTAAAAGGGATTGTAAATGTTCACTTCTAAGGTTCACATTTAAGGGGCCGGGAATGTAGTGTAAGGTAAAGAATATAGTATGGTTTTATAGATTGCCATAGAATAAAGCTTGTATTTTCTGGTGTATATCTGTAACATTGAGAATGTCATAGTAAATAACTAAATGGGTTAGAATCGAAGTACAGTAAAGGTATGTTGATTGTTGTATGTTTCAATGACCTAGTATCATGTGATAAGCCTACATCAGCATTCTTGGAACATATACACTGGCTGATCTCATGCCTGCTGGTGTCAAACTTGTCTCATGTGTACCACTCAGTGTGCTTACTTCATCCTTTTAGCTGATATCATCAGTCACCTGTTTGTCCCCCTATCTGACATCAGTTCTACATCATACTTCTGGATGAAGTGAGACTCTGATCTCAGCCTTTAGATAGCAAATAAAAGCAGGTCCCTCTCTTCCCTCCTCAATCACTACATCTGATCTGTGCTGTTCACATCAACCCTATGGACTACCTTGCTGATATACTGGACTTTGTACCTGAGGACTAAGAGGAGGCAATATTCTTTGTATAGGTTATTATATATAATATACCCACATCTGGTATACCAGATTACCCTGAAGGTTATATCCATGCTAAGGTTGGACTACTGAATGTTATTGCACACAGTTATGTTCAATAGACTCTATGCTGAAATGTTACATTACCTAAGGACATTTGTGTGTTACTATGTGCTACCGTGACGACCATAGGAAATAAGTGTCTACCAAAGGGGATTAGGCCTCCTGTGGCTACTTCAGCAATAAACCTGTCAACAAGTCAACTTGTAACAAAGACTTTGTCTGCAATCATTGGCCAAGGCCACCACAGAGATAATATCCTTTGTTGTTGTATTAACTTCATCTACTTCATCCACCGACTTACTACGTGTATCAGTGTTGAAAAAAACAAACAAGCCAATGTGTACTTGCGATCCCATTTTCATTTGGGAAATAATAGATGCATCAGATGTTTTGTTCTTTAAGGCTCAGTTGTTAAACCAAGGTGTTCATAAAGTGTTCATTTCTGATGATGTATTTGATTCATTGAGTGTGTGTTTCAAAGATGCATTTCAAAGAGTGGTTGGTAGCACTACAGATAGAGCTATAGGAGTATATCAATTCTATAACAAGAACACATGTGCTTTCGTCAAAAGGTGATATATGATAGAATTGATCAACACTTTGCTTTCTCTTTTGCAAGAGAGCTCAGACTTCTTGAGAAAGATGTGTCATTGTTCAAAGGGAACATTTGACTCTTTTTGTCAAAAGTGTGGCGACTGAATGTTGTGTAGTAAAGTTCCTTTCCCCGGTGTACCAGTTGCTGAACTCATGTCCAGCTGCTTAACCGAGAAGTATCATGTCCAGACAAACTGAATGGAGTACTTGGTTTACCACTTCAGTGGATTTCACTTGTAATATTGATGAGATGTGGATGGGAAATAAGGCTTACACCTATCCTTCATTTCAAGAGGGTACTTGCTCCAAAGTTGTACACCAAGATTACACAACATACAGTCTGAATTATGACAAACAAAAGTTGTATGTAATATGTAAAACTCAATGTGTGGGATCTGTCATGTTTCTCTCCGATATTCGTCTATATTATGTAGAGAGTGTGAATTTGTATTTAGCAACTTGTAAATAATAAAGTGTACATATTATTTATCAAAATAAAAAAAAATAAAATAAATTTGTTTGTTAAGTTTTTATTTTTCCTAAACCCTTTACTAAAAAGAAAGGGGCCCAACCCACCCAAGCCCCCCAACCCAATGGTTCCCCCCAAAGGCCCCCCACCCCAAGGGTTTTTTCCCCTAGTTTTTTTTTTTTTTTTTTTTCTTGCCAAGCTGTCAGCTTGCCTTTTTTTATTCATATAAAAAATACCTCACTATAGTCACACCCTTATCTACATAATAAACCACACCTCTTTATGCTAATAAGGTCACGTAACTACTTGCTTGCTGCATACAGCTGACTGACGGTATGACATGTGGACTACCAACCAATCAGAGGTCTCCATTTTTTTGGCAAAAATTTAAAAAAAAATAGAGTCACATCACCAAATTTTTTAAATTTCCCACCAAAATTACGACCTCTGATTGGTTCATTCAAATTAGGGTCATGTGACCTTATTTGCATAATAGAGGTCACGTGACCTAAACAGCCAGCAAATCAGAGGGCGCCATTTTGGCGGCACACCAGAGGGGGTTTGGGTCACGTGACCATTTTGAATTTCCCGCCAGAAGGGAGGGTTCTGATTGGTCCATTTTTGCAGCACACCATGGGGGGTCTAGGTCACGTGACCCCACATTTGAATTTCCTGCCAAAAGGGAGGCCTCTGATTGGCTGCATTCCCAGTGAGTAATATCCTTAGATTAGCTTTAGTCCCGTTCCGATACATTCTATACTACTATGATCACGCAGGGTCACCACAGATGACAACAGTCAGGATTACACAGGATCACCACATATGACAATGGTCGTGATCACACAGGGTCACCACAGATGACAACAGTCATGATCACATAGGGTCACCACAGATGACAACAGTCGGGATTACACAGGATCACCACAGATGACGATGGTCGTGATCATGCAGGGTCACGCCGGATGGCAAACAAATTTTTTTGGGGGGGCGGGGGGTTCTTTTATTCATCAATTTAAACATCATTGATTTAGCTGTTCATTGTGGTCCTCTCCATCCATGCTTCTGTTGTTGATAGATGCTCCCCTGAATTACTTGTGAAAGTCCCTGTTTAAAGACAAGGAAATAATAGACATCAATACAGTACTATATCACAAGTTTATGAAATATGTGTATAGCTTTTATTACATCATAAACAATGATTCACACAAAGAGGGTGCATGGCAAATTCTATGCAAACCTCTATTCCCCTCTCCTGGTAAAACATTAATGGATGGACATTTATTGGTGGCGGAGGTCTCAAAAATCCACCATTAGATTTACCAATTGATGTGAAAACCAGCCAGTGAATATCACTTCTGCCTGCTATTCTGTAAATCAGAAGTTAATGTAATTAAACAAGGTGTACAAGACCTAACTGACAATATCAGTTCCTGTATGTATCACAGTAAACTGTATATTGTACAAATTACACTAGGAATACTAAGAGCCAACTCACCTCACATATGTTCTCCTTGCCAGTCTGTGCCTGTCTGTTGTGAAATCTGGGTAAGCTTCTTTGTTCTCAGAAATTTGGAGGGAAATTTGAAATGGACGAATCAAAACACAGTGAACTAGGCTGGTGGTCACTGTCTGTGATAGCTGGTCATGGTGAGTGAGACTGCTGGTGACATTGTGAGGATGCGTCATGCGTTGTGAGAGATGCTATGATTTGGATTAGACATGGTATGTTCCCCTATTATCACCCAATGCAATAATGTAATGCTCTATCACTGTTCTTACCTCTTTCCAATATCGTGAGGAAAATGTCCCGGATTCAATCCTAGTGAATCATAGGAATGAGCGACCTGACCCACATTATTCTGTTAATCTCGAATTAGCAGATTCATTGTTTGAAACAGGCGGTAGTCAAGATTTGAATCATCCAGCGCCTATGCCAAGGTAACCTTTGGTGAACTTCCTTACGATATCCCAGGACAATTACCACCACTAGACTGTAGTGCAATAAGGGAATGAACAGGAATGGAAAGACTTGGAGAAACAGTTTGAGGATACAAAATTAGAGGATCCTCTGAAAAAGGAAGCGCCTGGGGAATTATTGAAGAAATATCAGAAAGCGTTTGCCATACTGGGTGAACCACTTGGTAAAATCGCAAAGGTATTGCATACCATTGATACTGTAGATGCGGCTCCATTTAAGATCCCGTATCGGAGGTTACCTTTGCCGAAGAAAAAGGTAGCTGAGGCCGAAATAGCTAAGATGTTGGGGCAGGATGTTATCATTCCCTCTAACAGTCCTTGGAGTAGTCCAGTATGCATGGTGACTAAAAAGAATGGGTCTATTCGATTCTGTAAAGACTATAGGAAATTAAATGGTTTGAGGAAGAAAAATTTGTATCCATTGCAAAGGATTGATGAAAGAATCAATTCTTTAGGGGGTAATAAATGGTTTATTACCCTGGATTTGCAATCCGGGTACTGGCAAGTTGGAATGAACCCGGATGATATGGAAAAGACAGCTTTTTCTAGTCCTATAGGCTTATTCCAGTATAATGTTATGCCTTTCGGCTTATGTAATGCTCTGGCAACCTTTAAAGCCATGATGGAAACTTTGTTAGGTGATATACTATGGAAGAGATGCTTGGTATATCTTGATCATGTTATAGTATTCGGAAAAACTTTTGAAGAATGCTTAAACAATCTCAAGCTAGGTCTGGAAAGAATAATATCTAACGGTTTAAAATTAAAACCGAAGAAATGTAATCTGTTTAAAATTTCCATAACTTATTTGGGCCGTATAATTGCTGATGATGGCATAAAAGCTGATCCCGAAAAAATTTGGGCAGTAACGGACTGGGGGATACCAAAGAATCCAAAGGGGTTCTGTTCATATTACAGAGATTTCATACCGAATTATTCTCGGGTGAGTTACCCCTTACAGATCTTAATTATTTGGACCCCTGGTAGCAGAAAGGATAAGTTCCCATGGGGAACCGAACAAGAACAAGCCTTTGAAGAATTAAAAGCCTTGTTCAAGACCACATCAGTGTTGTAATGAAAGCAATGGGGCAGCCCTCTCCCAAGTCCAAGGTGGAGTGGAAGTCCCGATAGCAATTGCTAGCAATACACTGAGTAAAACGCAGCGAAATTATTGCACTACTAAGCGTGAATTATTAGCTGTTGTAGTGTATACCAAGAAGTTTAAACATTTCTTATGGGAACCAACTTTACATTGCATACAGATCATTCCTCTTTGAGATGGTTATTAAACTTCCAGGATGCCGAAGGAATGCTGGGGAGATGGTTAGCACATCTGTCAGAATTCAGACTAGATAATAGTCAGATACAGCATCGTGCTGGAAATAAGCATATAAATGCTGATGCCTTATCCCGAATACCAATTCGGAAATGTGATAATCCGAATTGTACTGATTGTGGGATACATAGAGCAGTAACAGCCTCAATTCGAATCCCTTACAAAACACGTCTTGGCAGCATCTTGGACTGGTCCTTAGAAACTATAAGGAACTTCCAGGAGGCTGACTCGGTTACTGCTAAACTCCTACGATTAGTAACAAAGGGTATATGTCCAGATAGACCAATAGTGTCACTGGAGAATAGGGAAATGAGGAGACTTCTGGCTCAATGGACTGAGCTGGAAGTCAGGAAAGGAATTCTGTACCGTTGGAAACCATGTAATGATGGCGGAAAACAGATACAAGTTGTCATCCCATCTGCTATGCGCAGAGACATCATTGTCATGGACACAAGACGAGTGGTCATTTTGGAAAGAAACGGTCTCTTGCCCGTCTCTCCAAAAGGAACTACTGGCCGGGTATGTCACAGGACTTACTCCGAAGGGTGGCTACTTGTCCGGATTGTTGTAAAAATAAAGCCGGAACCAGACCCGGTAAGTTGCCCTTATCCCAAGAGTTATTCGGGGTACGGTTCGCCCAGGTGGGAGTTGACATTATTAGCGGGTTAAATAAAACCTCGAATGATAACACGTGCATGATGGTGGTGTGTGACTATTATACGAAGTATACTAAAGTCTTTCCACTACCGGGTACCTCTGATGCTTCACAGCGATCAGGGGAGGGAATTCGAATCCCATCTCTGGCAAAGTATGTGCGAATATCTCGCCATCTGTAAGACAAGGACTAATCCATATAGGCCACAGAATGATGGACTAGTAGAGAGGTTCAACATAACCCTTATCCAAGTCCTAAAATCACTCGTAAATGAAAATATGGATGATTGGGATGAACAATGTAACTTTGTAACTCATGCTTACATTAGTACCATTCATTCGAGTACTAACTGTTCTCCAAATCTGTTAGTATTTGGTGAGGATTTAATAATGCCCGCGGAGCTTATGTTTGGTGTAGTGGGTATGAATCCCAAATTACCATGCCAAGTGGTCTTTGTGGAAGCATTATGAGGTAGGTTTAAAAAAGCATACAGATTAGTCCGTCTGGAACTGCAAAAGAATGCTCGCTGGCAAAAAGCCGGATATGATACGGGTTTGAAAATAAGACATTTTAAACCCGGGGATCGTGTTCTATGATTGCACGAACCACTCAAGCATGTCAAATTGGCATCTAATTGGGATGGTCTGTTTACAGTAAACACTGTAATTAGTGATTGTAGCGTATTGATACAGTCGGATATAGGGAGGATGTATGAATCCGATGTAGATAGATTGCGTCCATGGTCGTGGAAGGAGACCTCCGGTGAGATGTACGGAGAAGGTTCCAAATCTATATTAAATGTGGATAGGGTACCTTGTTTAGAGAAATTGCCAAGGTGGTCCCGGGAGACCAAGGAAGGTAACTGATGAAGGTGGACGGAGGAGGAAAGGGAAATTGGTGGCTACGAAATCCCTAGAGAAAGCTCTGAAGTCTGCCAGGTTGAATATGGGAGCCGAGAATGGTGTAGTGCTCCGCCGCAGTCCATGACTTGCCAGGGCTGCAGAAACCTAAGCCGTTACACAACGAGTGTACTGTCCCGTAATCTGTTTCATGTTGTACTTCATTTAATAATATTCGAAAGGTTGCTATTGTGAGCCCCGGGTGATGTACGAGTTGGTGTTGAACGAACAATTCGGTAGGTAAGTAGATACTACCTACAAGCTTCATATTAATCCCTTGAGAGTCTCCCAGTGATGAGCGATAATAGCGGAACTGTCCGGACTGTTATCACACATGCTTGTGTCACGTCAGAATGGTCATTCCCGTGTGACCTCTCGTGATCCCGCCTAGTGGCGGGATAATGACGTCAAGAACGAGAATTAGGCCATCTTGAAAACAGGGGTAGAGTGAGTCGGGCGTGTTTACTTCTTATTTTTTTCTACCAGTTTTTCATAGTGACTGAACTGCTTTTATCGGTGTAGTCTTACTACAATGGATGCTGAGTAGGTGAGTGACGGGTGGGAGTGCTCTCTGAGAGCCTAACACTCATCAGTCTTCTCAGCTTAATATGGCTGAGAAAACCATGGTGAAGGCCAAGCGGTCCAGCAAGCCGGGTCACTTGACTCCCGAAAGCGTCCTCCCGGATGCCGACTTGCAGCAGGGTGCTCAGGCTTTGTCCCAAGTCACCCAGCGAGAAGAAGTTTTGATGGAGTTTGATGATGATCTTGAGAACTTCAACTTGGGGAAGGACAGCACACTGGTTATACCGTTGCCATCTTCTCCAAGCCGAGACAGTACAGGGGGAGATCGCCCTCCTGTACTGGATTCATCACCCGAGTCGATGGAGAAATCCGGTGGCGTCACTGGTGACCCAGATACTGATACAGGTGTCGCATCCAGCAATAGAAACCCAGACGATGGATTTCGGACCCTAGGGCGCCACCGAGTGAGTGAAGAGCATTATCCATCATTCAATGGCTGATATCTCTTTGTTCACCCGAGCCTGATGAGATTGGACGAGGACGGGCGTCACATTTGGATCGACCAGGAAGTCCGACGGAGTATACTGGAGGTTATACCTGAACATATATACTTGGAAATCCCTCAGGAATGGCTGACGGATTACGGATGGCTTCAGAGGGGACTCATGGTCCACTATAAATTCCGGAAGGCAGTTTATGACACTGCCATGATGATGGAGCTTGACCTCATGGCACAACCAGATCGTAGCCAATGGGGGATAGACGATCTCAGACAAGTGAACTGGGCTGGACTCTTCATACGCTATGAGAGCCACCGTTATCCGAATACGGATGCTCAAGAGTGTTCTTTAGTAAACATATCAGAGTACTGAAAAGCTGCAACTGAGTTTGATTCCTAGACTATTGGGTATTCTGTCCTGGAATCTGATATTAACTATCCTCGGAAAAACAGTCTGTTGACATGGACACGAGCCGAAACTATTCGCCGCCTCATCCAGGATCAGATCAAGAAGGAGAGGGTCGCTGTGAAAGCAAAGTATGAGGAAAGTGAGAGGAAGGTCTTGACGATAAGGCCCCTGTAGCTTCCCCCATTAAAAAGATTGTCATGACAGGCAAACGGGAGGACATCCCAACAAAGAGTCCTCATGCAGGGAAACCGGTTACCAAAACTAAGGTAAAAGAGCTGGAGAGCCCTGCCGCCCCAGATGAGGAAGGCTGGACTAAAACCACGGTCAGAGAGACCGAGGAAGGCAGAGCTCCAGAAACTTAAAAACCTTCCGGATTCTACTTTGATCCAGCAGCATAGTAGGGCTGCCGAACCAGTAGAGACTAGGAAGTAGATGAAACGGAATCTATTTTGGAGTCTAATGCTTCTGATGAGTCTGATGACAATATAGTCCCCCCGACTCTATCCGAAGCAGACCGATGGGCTATTGCCAAGGGTGGTTTTAAGGATCGCATCCTGACCTGTATGGAGGACTGTGTTACTGGCATTACCAAAAAGGGTACCATTAAATACGCGTGCCCTAAAAGGTATAACAAGGATGGAAACTCTGATGACGAGGATTGGATGCGTCTAACAGACAGCGATCCTATCCCAAACAAAATGTACCAAAGTATTTGGCTTTTGTTGAACAACTGTGCCGAGACTTATTACAGTCCGGTTCAGAAGTAGAAACTCCGATGGGCCCTGGATAAATGGTATTCCAGGACCCAGAAGACATGCCCCTTTTCCATATGTATGGAGAAAAATGACATGGAACAGGAATGTACATGGGACACTCAGATACATTTCCAACGTCACTTGGTGGAGGAGCACATGCACCACCACCCCAACTCTTGTAATCCGGATGAGGGTAAGAAGAGTACTAAATGTACAAAGCATGTTAATTTTAAACGCCGGGGCAACTTATGTCGCCATGGAAAATCAGCACACGCTGATGGACTGAACAAAGCCCTTGACCAAGTCATGGCTTTGCACAAAGAGCTTATGGTAGAGTTCTAGAAGATGGATAACGAGCGTTGGGCGAATGTGAAGCCGAGTGATCAATCATTCGGCGTCACTGACACCACGCACGGTAAGAAACTCATGGCGAGGTTTGTCATCACTGAAGGGTGATGCAAACTGGATCTCCATGACAAGGAGTGGAATGAGTGCTGTAACTCGGGTAAGAAGCTGGTTTATTCCAGCCGAAGCAGGAAAGAAGGCCAACCAGAGGAGTCTCCTAGGCAGCCGGATAGCACCCGTGGTCGAGGGGATCGTTCCAGATCATCCCTCGTCCACCACGATGCAGCTTAGTCACCAGCTGAACCGACCTTCAAACATCCATCACAGGTGTCAAGAGGTCCAAAACATGATCCTGGCAGGTTAGGCTTATATAAAGCCGCTGCTGAAGCAACACCTGGCAAACTTGACCCCAGCCAATTTCCTGAATTGGGGGGACATGGTCCCGAAAGCAAAGTTTTGACACCTGGTAATAAGGGAAAGTTGCGAAGGAAGCCGTCTGCATCAGCAGGTAGTCCTTCAGCCGGTGGTACAATTCAGCCTCTGACTAGTACCGAGCAGATTCAGCATCATTTGAAGCTGGGTCTGCAGGTTCATCTACCCACAACCTCGGATGGTGTACCATGTGTCCATATGGGACCAGATCAATCCGGACCTGCTCCTTTAGATAAGCCTGTGGATGGAGCCAGAGGGACTAATCCCCCAGCCCTACAAGCACCAGCAAAAGTGGAGAAGAAACCACCTGAAGCACTGAAGGACAAAAGAGTCATTAACTGTGGTAGGGCAGAGACCTGGTTTGAGAGTGTAGAACCAGGAAAGGCTGAAGTCCAGAGCATGATTTACTAAGCTTGGAAAGGGCTTCAACGTCAGAGGGCCATTACATTCCATCAGGGAATGATCAATGACACTCTGATGTGCTTCTGGGAGCTGCACGAGGCCGAAAAGGAACGTGTAAAGAAAATGGTCAAGGATGATGTTAAATATCAGGAAGACCTCACTGAGAAGGCACAAAATCAATCGGAATGTGCAGTCCAAGTCCTTAAAAAGAAACTGGACGTGGAAGAGATGAAAAATGTCCAACTTCACAGTAAGTTCATGACAGTTTTCTGTGTCAACCTGGACGATTGGGATGGCACTAAAGAACATTCCCTGTGGTTGCTTAAGGATAAGTACGGGAAAAAGTAACTGCGATTCTATGTAAAGTAGGATCCGGATAGTATATAGGCACTTAGTCCTATATGCCATGTTTAAGTATTAATCCCTCCGGGCTGAATACCGGATGTTCCTGGACTGCTGATTCAACCCTGAGTGTGATACCACTATAAAGATGGATATGAGTTCTTCTATATAGCCTTCATATACTCGCCTGAACTATTCTCTAATATACTGTAGATGAGTGAGGAAACATACAGCATAACCGAGGATAATGCTGTTATGTTGTCCGAATCATCATATTTTCAATATCTCAGGACTGTAGTACATCGCAGGGGATTAGGGTAGCTGCCCTATCAACTTACATATTCTATAATAATTATGATTGACAATAGCACATCCACCCCTTGGTCAGCTAACCACTAGGATTACGTTTACTCGGGACGTCAGGATCATCAACCCAGGACTCATGTTTTATATCTGAACACTTGTTCTAGTGATAGAACCGCTAATTATTTTACTGTGACTATTCGTATTTAGTTACGGATTTACCTCAAGGACTGTGACCAGCCTGATTGTGTTCATCTATGTAATTCATTTATGGATCTGTGATCCGGATGACTGAGTCATTATTGTTGATATATTGATAATATGTATGTACGGGAAAAAAACCAAGGGTGTATGATAACTGTAAACTATAAATTACTCATCAGTATCTTCTATTCCGGATAAATGTTTATGATGTTACTTAATACGCATAGAACCATACTGTTATACCTCTATTATATGTTGATAGATATAACTATAGCATGACCCCATTGTTGGTTTCAAATAGTTCATTTATCCCCTAAGTTTTATCTAGTGGGGGTAGTGTAGAGGTATTTGTATAATATATGTTATGGTCCTTTGGCGCGGTGGATGACTCAGCCAGCCGGGCTCCGCCCTCCACTTGTCGGATAGGTGGCAGCACCTATCCGGGAGGTGAGAGGGTAGCACAGTGTGGCGCCACTGTCTCTACCTGTAAGGGGGACAGGGCTCAGCCGCCGTGTCAGAGTTGGCTTGGCCGTCTCTAGGCTAACATCTCTAGGAGCTGCTGAAAGTACCCGATATATGATGGATGCTTTTCTCGCTACCTCCGGGTAGCCGTAATCTGTGTGACGCAATAAATCCTGTTCGCATACACCCGAATCACCTTTTTGTTGACTCGTTTGTCAAACCCGAAAAGCGGAACCACCACACATATATAGCCTAGGATCATGTATAATAACATTTATTTTCAATGCCCCATCCACAAAGCAAAGACAGCATCAAACTATAGAGTTATCCTAGTCTGTTAATGCTGACATCCTGGTGATGAATCGTCATGATAAGTTAAAACTGACAGGGGCTTGTGAAAGATCACGCAGGTTCAACTAACGACTTATATGATATTGGTGATGATTTGCCATGAGGAGTGAACCCTAACGGGGGCTGGTGAAAGGTCATGCAGATTCAACTCACGACTTTTGTAAAATCAGTGATGAATCGCCATGATGAGTGAACACTTAAGCGGGCTGGCAAAAGATCATGCATGGCACAAGGTCATGCACTGCATTATCACTAGAACAGTGATTCACCACTCATCAACAACTATGACAGGAGATGACGACAATTTGCTGGGAAGGCAGGCAGAAGAGTTTTTGAGTTTGAAAATAGTTATTGGTCAATCAATCATAATCACATACATTGTTCATGATGGACAAAGGTAAATACAATATTAGCAGAAGTAATATGCAGAAGGGGAGCAGGTGTGCATCTATTACCCAATAAAGACTGGGGGTTACCCTAAGGTTTATTTGGGAATAAATTCACACTCCCTCCCATTCAAAGTGGCCTTTCTTCCTGTTATAACAAGGTGTCAAAAGATACCACTGCCCTGCATTATTAAATCATATACCCATGGCTACCAAAATAATTGGACAGCAGACCTAATAGAGGAGCTGTGCATCCATTGGACTGCCATGCCTATATAACCCAATATATGCATGGCAAGGAAAAATCCCTGTCCAACCACATCTCTAATCACTATAATTGGATTTCAAAAAGTGCAATTTTCATAATATATATGGACATGATCTCATTAGTACAACAGCACTTTCCTGAATCCTAAGATATGTATAAACATGAAAAAGCAAGTTGTAGCCATTAGTAATGACCCTGCATTAAATCACTTCTGAGGCAGCCTCTGCTGCCCTCCTACTTCTCCCACAAACTCAAGTCTGGGAAATTTATTTCTGTTATTCCCCTCACGCAATGGTCATTGTTTGCTTAGCAACAGGCATTCTTTTAATTTATCTGTCTGGCATGGTTAATCCATGGGCTTAGGTCCTATATCAACAAATTGGTTAATCCATGGGCTTAGGTCCTATATCAACAAATTACAGCAGGGCTAAAGGTGAAACCATCTAATTGTGAAGAGTGATGTTCCTTGGGCACACAGTTAGAGAGGGGGGGTGAGGTCACTTAGCCATCCAAGGTGGAGGCAGGGAGAGAGTGGCTAGCAATGAAGAGCATGTCTGAGGTCTGCAGTTTCTTGTGCCTAGCTGTTAATAATTTGATTACTTTAAGTAACACTTGACCATTCTATACATCATGTTTACATATTACTAGAGAGTGAGAAAGTGAAACAGAATGCAGTGTATAATTAAGATGCCCAGAAATAAGTGGACAAATGGTGTGTCGTATCTTATATCGAGGTGAGAGAAAGTACTTACATTACCTGTTATCTTCATGTTCATACATCATGTTTACATAAAACTAGAGAGAGGGAGAAAGTGTAAACAGCACATGGTGTACAAGCAAAGAGTTTGGGTCATGGTCTAGAAACACCCACCTAACATCCAACGTGGCAGGTTAAAAACAGATAGATGTTGTGTGCCTATGTGCTATTTATAACATGGCATGCCAGAGGAGAAGATCTAAAGTTTTTATGTGTACTAAAAATACCCCATTGAGGCACGTTTTCCCCGTTGGCCCTACAGAAACTAAGAACTTGGTACTTGTACTTGGTTTCTTGAATAGTTGCCCGGCAGCTGTGAGCAGGATGGTGTGCAATTGATTCTGTATTAGAACTTAGGCCCCTCTCATGATTGAGATTATGGGCATTATATAAATTATTATTGAAAAAAAGATTCTATGTACCAAATGATATTTTACTTAGAATTTATAAAACTAGACAGTTTCACCAAGGATTGTACAGTAGCTTGCATTAACTTCTAAAGATTATGTACATCATGTTACTTTTCTTAGCTTAGAGAAGACACTAACATGCCAGAAATATCCAAAATACCAAGATTTTCAACAAAACTTAATAGACCAATTTCAAAATATCTATACTGAACTTTATGTCAGAAGTCTCTGTTCTACAATTGTGGAATGTCTGAAATGTTGATGATGAGGGAAAGCTTCATAAGTCGATATAAATATAAGAATATATGTGACACCACACAGGGTGTTGACATAAAAAATGTCCACAGAATGTGCTACAAAATGTCCACAGAGCACACATTTTCCACACAAACCATCACAAAGTGTCCATGTGGACACATTTTAGCCTGTGGACAAAATGTAACTTGTGGACACTTTGTGTATATGGCTCATAAATTAGATGTTTTGATATGACTTTTGGTCCTTCTGCTGGCTCTATTTCTATGGGGACTGTTTAAAATCCCTTTTTACCCAGGAAAACAGCGTGTGGGAACACGAGCTTGGCGGGAGGGGGTTGTGGTGGGTGCCGCAAGGTGCAAACTTCGTTCTAATGGGGGATGGTGGGTGACAGACACCCAGGTAGCCCCTGCAAATGCTAGGAGCAAAGACGCGGGTACACGCACACTGGGGGGTCTTGCCAAATAGGAAACGTGAACCAAAAATGAAAACGTGCAAGTTTTTGTATTGTTAAAAGATTGTTTTGATAATCGTTTGGATGAAACGTGCACGTTTTTTTACACCTCAAAAAGAGTTTCTCATGCATTCTTCTGTACATTCTTTGTCAATACTATGATAACGATTTATGACATTCTCGTTTTTCTCTGCACTCTCTGAAAAAAATTACAGACTCACTTCCTCGTTTTCTTTTGGCAAGACCCTCCTGGCGGCGAACACAGACCTGCGGTAGGTCACGTGACATACAGTACTAAGCTAGCCTGAGGGAGGGGGTTTATTCCAGTAGGGTTGGGGGGGGAGGGTAGCTGGCACACTTTTAGTTAACTATTTCTTTATTCAGTCTACATCATCAATTTTACCACATCATGTTAGTGGTGTATCTCTAGTTTTCCTTCTGGTAAGAAGTGAAGTGGTATTGTGAACTCCCATTTGTTTCTGAAATGTAATTCGAAAAATGAATTGATTAAAACCAGAATACAATTTAATAATATCAATAGCACTTTAAATGATGACACCAAATCCATACCTATGTTGAGTACCGTAATCTCCCGCGTAGAAGACGCGTTGCGCGTAGAAGACGCTCCCCAAACTCAGGGTATGCTGGTTCGCGTAGAAGACGCATCCAACCCCTCTGAATTGATTTGTAAAAAAAACCCCGTACAAGACGCCCCCCCAACTCAGCAGGGGGGGGTTCGCGTATAAGACGCACCCCCCCACCCTCCACCCCCAAAAAAATTGTCAACCTGTTGAGTCTATGCTGTCATCGGCACACGGTCGGCGTCTTCCCCGCCGAGCAAATCTACAGCGACCGGTCTGCCGCGGTGCAGGCTCTATGAGTTCAAGCTGTCATCGGCAAACGGTCGGCGTCAAACCCGCCGAGCGCGTCGACACCTCCCGGTCTGCCGCGGCGCTAGCGCTATGAGTCTATGCTGTCATCGGCCCACGTGTTCCCTACACCCCACCGAGCAAATCTACTGCGACCGGTCTGCCGCGGTGCTGGCGCTATGAGTTCAAGCTGTCATCGGCGCATTTTCCCAAATGAGATGTTGGAAAACCCCGCGTATAAGACGCACCCCCAACTTGAAGAGATCCTATAAGACGCAGTAGGGATTTGTTTGGCGTAGAGGACGCGTCTTATACGCGGGAGTTTACGGTAGTGGAATTCATTGGCTGCAATGTCTACACTGAGAGTGATGGGAGCTAGTCTACACTTCAATTTAGCCGAGCCATTTGGCCACTTCGAGACACCAGGTACATCGGCCTCCAGGGTGGCACTAATATAGACCAGCAGGTGTAATGACAGTGCCCGCTCCTGAGGACCGGGTGACAGCACTGAGTCGGCCTCCCCTGCTACGTCCTCCCGGTTTTGTCTCTTCCAGGGCGGCATCACATGCATTGACGTTGTGCGTTGTCAACCCGATACTCACTGCTGCCTACTCAGCACCCTAGACAACGTGATATGGGACATGCAGTTGTGTGGATGTCTGACATACAGACATGCAGAGCCATGGGCTGTGGGGACAACTGCCGAGCTGGTCCCTGAAAGCTGAATATACGCTGAACAATAATGCTGAAATGCAGAAGGAGGCAGGAACGTTTATGCTGGCCTACCCTGGAACCACACTAAGATGCTAAGCCCAATATTATGGCCACCCCTGTAAAACATAATTATTCTGAAAAGAAAAAGATAAATTAGAATTAGACGGTCAGTAGTATTTGGCAGTAAATATAAGTGTGGAAACTCTAACGATGATACTGTTGTATGAATTAAAGATTATAGGTTATACTTGTAGACAAACCATTTGCACTCTTGTATGGGATGTACGAGACTCCATTGGGATCTCATTCATTTTATAAGATTGATTTTCTACATGTTAAATCCTAATAGTCAGAGACAACCTACCTCCTGACCTTGCTTCTGTGAATGCCGTTTTAAACTGTCAGTGGAAAGTTCCCAGGAGAACAAAGAGCTTTCAAACTTCCAAATGGACCAATCAGGGAAGAGGAAAGATATGACTATGCACTCACCTGAGTTTGAGTTCACCTGAGCGAGTCTGCTCAGAAGCTCACTCACACCCACCCCCAAGCACCCCTCCTCACCCCATCCCTCCACTTTTGCTGAGCATACCTGGGTGAAGGTGAGGGAGGTGTGAGGGAGTTCGCTCACACCTCACTCCTTCTCACTCCTCGCGCTATAGCTCAGAACACCCTTGCCCAGGTCTCACTCATCCTCACGCCAGCATAAGCATATTTGCTGGGTAGCCATTCTGTTGGGTTGGTTCAAGAAACACGTTTTCAAAATATTTTCTCAAAAGATTTATGAGATATTGTGTGAAATAAAAATCTAAGTAAAATAATTGACCTTTCTCATTGGTTCTATAAAAAAGCACCCATAAATTGACCCTTCTAGTTGATTAGATCATTCCTTACATGGTTGGGTATATCTACTTGGCCATTTTTTTCATTTTGTGTAGTTTTTCCTGGCAACGGATGATCACAACTCATCCACTCCCAAATTTCTTATAACCAATGTCTCAGCTTAACCTATGATATCCAACGATTACTTTTTATGTGCAGATATAAAAAACGAATTGAGTAGATTGCTGCAAAGAGCTAACAGCAGGCCACAATGAATAAGCCACTTCTTTGAATGAGGATTACAGTGACTAATAATGGGCTCATATACATGAATGAAATATCACAATAAAGACCAGCCTCTGCCCTGCGATCTGCCAGTATCTGCTATAGAAATTTACACATAGAATACATGGTACCATAGGGCTGATGTAGCATGACATAGCTATCATCCGTTGGCAGACAACCTATTGATATGGTATTGGCACGGTCAAGTAGGCTGTCTACTAGATCATGAGTGTTCAGATTTAAGATTCCCAATTCAGCATATGTTTTGCCCAATACCCCAACTACTTACACAGAAAATGATTTGTATCTTTTAAAATATTCTTCAAAAACGCTTTCCTAGCTGAAAATGAAAGGTTTCATAAGAATGAGCAATATATCCTGTGGATAAGATGAATTTTGTGGATACTCTGTGGTAAAATCTTGTGGACTAAAAGTGTTTTTGGAGATTTTGTGATGAAAGTATGTGGACAGAATGTGTTTTGTGAACAATTTGTGATGATAGCTTGTGGACAGAGTGTATTTTGTGGATCTAGGGCATATAGCCTTGAACTCAAATGGCCACCTGTCATATAGCCTTAGGTCATATGGCCCAAATGCAGGAGGCCCAGTAGTCATCTGGCCCACTGTCAGATAGCCATAATGTTACATAGCCCCCTGTCAAATGGCTGAAATGTTTTCATTCATGATCATGCTTATCTCATTATTATGGGATAGTCATGAAGTAAAGTCAATAGCAATTTCTTAACCTTCTTTCACCATACATTATCATACATCATAATACGTGATCATATGTTATCATACATTATCAGTACGTTTTCATACGTTATCAGACAATACATAAGCAAATGTCCACAACCAGTAAATAATTTGAATACGGGCAGCCCCACCTTGGTGAATACGCTGTAAAATTGTTCACTGGAGTGGACATTTGAATTTGTTATATGGCCCGCGGGTTTAAATTGCTTTTAAATAAAGGATTTCAACAATATTTACTGGTTTTGAAGGCATAGACTCGTCCCGGTTTGTTTTGATCCGCCATGACACCTTGCTCGACGAAATTGGTCACTTGATACAGAGCTAGCCGCTACTTTTAGTTTCGATATAAACGTTCCTTGCGCAGGGCAATATCTTCTTTTTTAACATGGCCCTAACACTTAGATATACCTTAAACCATTCATAACATATTATTTAACTAGTTCAATCATTCTTTTTTTGCGTAATAACCATACCTAAATACAAAACTAGTTAGCTCTGTATAAATTTCAAAATGGCGCTGCCGAATATGCGAGGATCGTATTCCACCCCCCCATTGAATATGGAGTAAGTAGTACTAATCTATAGTGTCGTCGATATTAGCCATATAATAAAATACATTATCAGTCCCTCTAGAACTTTGCCAGACCCTCTAGAGCGTTATCTTACATTATCAGTATGTTATCATACGTTATCAGAATGTTATCATACGTTATCAGACAATACACTACATTATCAGTCCCTCTAGAACTTTGCCAGACCCTCAAGAATGTTATCATACATTATCATACATTATCAGTATGTTATCATACGTTACCATACATTATTACACAATTTCTGTGATTCTCAGTGCTTTTCCTAGATATTCCCATGCACATAGCTGTCGATATTGCATGGCATGATGCACGCATCATGACTTTTGTAAGCTGTGTGGTTATCCAAAGATAAAATGCACCCAGTGCGGTTATCCATGGATAACATGCACACCTTACATGTCATATGTTACATGTTAAAACCTACGATAATTCCATTGCCAAGGGCAGGGGTCGAACCCATACCCTCCTGATTGAAGACCAGCTCCCTATCCATTGCGCCACAGTAACTGACAAGAAATTATGTGTGTTTGCCTGTATATGTATAATGCCATAGCCCCTACCTGGATAGAAATGACCCCAGCAACTCTCACATGCGCAAGGTTAGAATAGCATTACAATTATAGAGGATATACGGTACTGCTGGATGCGTTCATGTCAAGCCAGCAGCTGCTGGGTGCCAAGGTATGTGTACCAATAGTATAGTAGCCAGCAAGTAGCACTCCAAACCCCAGGTGTAGGCGTTCAAGCCCCAGCCTGGTTCATCTTTTTCGCAGTCTGGCACAGGTGTTGGTGGGACGAGTCCTACTCACGGCATATGTTTATTTATGGCTGGTCTGGGGAGGAACGATTTTTTCAAAATATGTTTATTGATTTCCTATTGATTATCTATTGATAATTCATGTAATAAAATAAGTAATCAATGGATATGACACATGACTGAAATCCAACAATAACATGCAACAAGGGTTTTGGAGGGTCTGGAATAGTTCTGGAGGGTCTGATAACGTATTGGAGGTTCTGATAATGTATGATAACGTATGGTAATGTATGATAACATACTGATACTGAACAAGTAATCAATGGATAATTCATGATGCACATGTGTGTTAGTGAACAAGTAATCAATGGATAATTAATGACGCATGTGTGTTAGTGAAGGATAATTACATGAGGGCGTAGCCCGAGTGTAATTAGCCTTTGCTAATTCAATCCCTATCCTGGCCTTGTAAATTTCGTGGGTTTTAACATGTAACATATGACATGTAGGGACATGAGAGGCGTGCAGATAACCGCACGCCTTACAAAATTGATGCTACAGTCTTCATGCTGTGCAATATCGACAGGTATGTGCATGGGAATATCCAGAAAAAGCACCCAAAATCACAGAAGTCATGGAATAACAAAGGATAATTACACGAGGGTGCAGCCTAAGTATAATTATCCTTTGCTAACACACACAAGTCATGAATTATCCATTGACTACTTATTTTATTACACGATATCAATAGATAATCAATAGAATATCAATAAATTCAAGTTGAAAACAAAAATTGTTCCCCCTTCCCGGGACTCAAAGCCTGCCATAGTGTGTTTACATACTGCGAAAAAAATATACGTCTGGACCGGGACTCGTCCTGCCTACCTGTAGACGCTGAGTGCAATGCGCTAACCACTACACCACGGGGTCTCACACCATGGCGCCCGGCTTGGGTTTAAAGGCATCCAGCAGTCATCGCCGTTATGCAAGCAGCAGCAGTAGTGCTGGGGAGGGGTAAGCGAAAACGCGGACAGCTTCTAGGGAGGTTTAGCGACGACGGCATATGTCAGTCAAATCTGATTTTACGTAGATGTGGCAGTGCTGTAAGTATGCTGCATGTCTGCGTTAAATTGCCTACATAGTGGCTGCTAAACCTGCCTACTAGTGGCATTCTAACCAAGCAAACACACACTTCGCTACAGCGAAAAAAAATATACGCCCGGACCGGGACTCGTCCCGCCTACCTGTAGCAGCTGAGCGCACTGCACTACCCATTAGACCACCGGGTCTTGCACTCCGGCCCCCTGCAGAATTTGGTTTGCTACTGTGCGCGACTGGCCTGGTTATGGGTCAAGGTGCTGGACGCCTTCACACTACACTACTGCTGGGTGGCTTTATATCAGGGAGACCTGGTTCTAGCCAACCACTTCTCGTCAGTCCTTGTGGCGCAATGCATAGGGAGTTGGATTTGGGATCTGAGACTGCAGGTTCGACCCCTACCCTGGAAATGAAATCTTTGTAGGTTTTAACATGTTTTAGCAATATCAACAGGTATGTGCATGGGAATATCCAGAAAAAGCACAAAAAAACACAGAAGTCGTGTAATAAGGTACGATAACATATGTGATAACATATTCGATCATGTATGATAATGTATTCGATCACGTATGATAATGTATTCAACCACGTATGATAATGTATTCGATCACATATGATAGCGTATTCGATCACATATGATGAAGTATTCGATCATGTATGATTTGGGTGGTGAAATTACTGGAATGGTAAGGTAGGATATGATAACGTATGTCATCACATATGATAACTTATTCAATCATATATGATAATGTATTCGATCATGTATGATAATGTATTCGACCACGTATGATAACGTATTCGATCACGTATGATAACGTATTCAATCATGTATGATAACATATTCAGTTACTTTTGGTGAGGTTTACATACACGGGTGGTAAAATCACTGGAACAGTAAGCTAGGATTAACAATGATAACGTATGTGATAACGTATCTGATCACATATGATAATGTATGATCATGTATGGTCATGTATGCGTTTACATATGATCATTTATGATAATATCGTGATCACATATGACAACATATGGTGAGGTTTGGCTATGTGGGTGGTGAAATAAAAAGTGGAAGAGTAACGTATGATCATGTATGATGATTATTTATGATGATACATATGATAAAGTATGATCACGTATGCGATCATGCATGATCATGTATGATGACATTTGATACATGGATGGTAATGTTCAACCAAATTTCGGCCATCTGAAAGGGGGCTATGTGTCCATTTCAGCCATTTGACCTAGAGCTATATGACTTAAAGGCCATTCAGCATTTCGGCCAAATGACATCTGGCTATTTGTCATGAGGCTATGCGTCACTAAGGCCATTTTGACGGGACCTGTATTTTGTGGATACATTGTCATTGTTGGGTGTGGGCAAATTGTAACTTATGGACACTGTGAAAAAATAGTCTGTAAACAGTACTTTTTTTTGGACACCTTGCGCTGGGCTGTTGTGGACGTATTGTGAAGAAAATGTGATGTGGACAATATGTGTCACGTGGCTAAAGTGAAGCATAACATCTGCACCCACACAGGTGCCACTGCCCCCATAGTTTATATCTAGAGCAGTGGTGACAAGATACCTGTTACTTTTTCAACTTTGAACAGCTCTCAACCATTCCCTTTTGAAGTTATCATCATTCTGGATTTTTAACATTGCATTACTGCACATCTTATCTATCAGATATACTATTTGCCTAATATGTGAAACAATCGATTTAACTTTCGATGTATCACCTACTCTAATGTCACTAAATTAAGCTTCCTCACAACGACAATATGAACTATTCGAAATCATCTGTAAAGAAGGCGATGCGGGGCACACCTCCTTTTTGTCAATACTTATTATTTGTCTCTTTTATGTCTCAAAGCTCAAGTTTCTTTTATGTCTCAAATCTATTCTTGAATATGGGATAATGAAGAATGGGACAGTAATAGCTGCATTGAGTAAACAAGGACGAAACTGCATTGAGTCTCTCGCTATCATAAGACATCCGTGAACATATAGTTGGTTTCGTTTGTTGGTTGTTAAAAATGATCACTCTCTCATTTAACATGGTAGTTCCCTCACCAGAGTGGGGGCTCCCACTTCAAATTGAAGGCAGACAGTCGTAGCAAGTTGGGAAATGGCGCTGGTCGGTTCTTTGTACGTCACAGTAACAAGTAGCTTAGACACAATGGGAGGGGTCACTGGGAGTATTGGCCACTAGCTGGTCTGGAGGTGGTTCTGGTGACACACACTGATAACAACTGATAAGATGGGACCAGCATGTCCATGGAAGTGGGTGTTAACCAGGGACAAGGTACCCATCATGGTATGTCTTATCAGTGGGTTTTACCTCAACCAGCAAAATTCAAGATGGTGGCTCCACTAGGCCTCCATACTGAATCCTATAGTCTATGGGTAGACTGTGACAGGCCACCCCCCTCTACCCCCCTTGAAACTAAACTACTTTGTTTCTTCAGTGTACATTTCTATAGAGGATTAGGTGGTTTATGGAGCTGTGGTATTCCTTTATCAGGGTGATACCAAAGGGGAAGAAGGAACTACCCAAACCAAAAAATACTGCTGAATCCAGAATTTGTGATCATGATTCTCAGAAATAGACCAATAGTACCCAAAAATGAGGTTTGATTATGGAAATATTTCAAAATGTACAAAAGTTATATTGAAATGATTAGAAGTCTTTTGAGATAGATAAATGTAATCCAGAGTTTGTACCTCAGTGTACATGTCCAAATGTCTACCTATCTTCCAATCTGACAAATACTCTAACTGTGCATTGCTCTGCCTATCCCACATACTGCCTATCCCTTAGTCTACCTATCACTCATACTGCCTATCTCTTAAATCCAAAGCATCCTGAGCAATGTAAGGCTATCTCCCAAAAGGCCTAAATACTAAAGCTTACTCCTTACCTTACCTATTCTCCTCTCTAATCACCTTCCCATAGTTAACCTATTCTCAATCTGCCTATCATTCATTTTACCTATCCCTCATGGTGACTATCCCTCAGACCCTCATGGTTAAACTGCAATGTTCATCTTTTTATTTAAGCCTCAATAGTTAGCAGTACATTGCTTATCATGTCTACTATTTTGATCTTACCTATCCTTTATAATACCTATCATAAATCCTACCTATCCCTCATTGTGTCGATCCCCCAACTGTGAATATCCCTCATATTTGCCTTGCATATCGGTCCCTAGCACCCATGTTTTCTTTCTTTTACATTTGCTCATCTTACAAGGTACTGTCTGTGCCTATCCCTCAAACTGCTTATTGCTCATACTACATATCCCCCTTGCTACCCATCCTTTTGAATAGCGGTACCTATCCCTCATGCTCTCCATATGGCTTTCTTACCTATCTCAGCTCAGTCAATCTAGCCAGCTCTCTCTCTCTCTCTCTCTCTCTCTCTCTCTCTATATATATATATATATATATATATATATATATATATATATATATATATATAGAGAGAGAGAGAGAGAGAGAGAGAGAGAGAGAGAGATAGGGATAGGTATTCAAATGGATGGATAGCAAGAGGGATAGGTAGTATGAGCAATAAGCAGTTTAAGGGATAGGCACAGACAGTACCCTGTAAGATGAGCAAACATAAAAGAAGGAAAGCATGGTGCTAGGGACCAATATGCAAGTCAAATATGAGGGATGTGCACAGTTGGGGGATAGGCTCAAAGAGGGATAGGTAGACTTTATGATAGGAATTATGAAGGATAGGTAAGATCAAAATAGTAGACAATATAATCAAAGTACTGTTAACCATTGATGCTTAAATAAACAGATGAACAATGCAGTTTAAACATAGGGTCTGAGGGATAGTCACCATGAGGGATAGGTAAAATGAATGATAGACAGATTGAGGATAGGTATACTAATGGTAAAAAGGAGCAGATAAGCTAATGTAAGGTTAGAGGTAAGCATGAGAATCCAAGCATTTTAAGAGATAATCAGATTTAACTCTTGATGTTTTAGATTGAATAGATAGGCAGGCTGAGTGATAGGTACACTAATTGATATGCTGTATGTGGGATAGGCAGAGCAATGCACAGACACAGTATTTGTCAGATTGAGAGATAGGCATCATTTGTGTATGCGGGTTGACGTATTAACTTTGATTGAGATGTATCTTTAAAGATTTCCAATTATTTTCAATGTCACTTTAATACATTTTTTAAAACATTTCCCCCATCAAACCTCAGTTTTAGGTACTTTTAGTCAAAGTCTGAGAATAAAGACTACTAGATTTTTGGATTTAGCAGGATTTTTTCGTTTAGGTGGTCCCTTCACTCCATTTGATATACCTCCCATAACGATACATAATAGCTCCATAAACCCCCTTATCCTACATAGGGCCCAATAGTGAAGACATAAAGTAGCCTTGTTTCAGGGGGGGTAGGGGTAGAGGAGGGTTTGCCTTCACTATAGGACTGTATGGAGTAACCTATCCTATACTGTACCATCCTTGAAGTAATGTCTAAATTTAGAAATTACAAGGCTCTGTGAGGATTTGCATACGTTTTAGCGCGCAACCTAACTTACAGGCACATCATTACCAGACCTTACTGCGGCAACATCAAATCAGCAAACCCAACAGACGTTATTCTACATCTTATCACCTATAGGTAAGTAGGTAAGTAGGATTTATTGATACGTTGTGGCATGTGATTTTCACTTTAAGAGAAGAGTGAAGTGGAGAAAAGGGGGGGAATTTTCTTGAATTACTACTTGTGAAACTTTGTTTTTCCTGAAAGTTACTATTTTGAAAATATTAATGCATCCCAGCGGTCTTGCAAAGAACATTCAATTATAATTAATTCAGCGAAGAAATTTCAGACCAGGAAGGAATACCATAATTTCGCACTACCAAAGTTGTCCCTCAGAATTATTTCTTATGACTTTTTGATAGAACAAACGTCTTTAGAGGGAAAAGTCTCCCCAGGAAAATGAAACAATTAAAAAAAAAGGGGGGGAGGGTCGTTTATCACTTGCGATTTTATTTATGCTGAAATGTGTAGAGGTAAGGAGAAAGGGGGCTCCGTGCTAAATCAACTTTAAAATTCAGATCACTGGCTTTTCAGTGATATATTGCAAGAGAAGATACTCCTGTTAGTTTTAGAGGAATGGCTTGCTAAACTTAGGTAGGTGTGACCATTTCCTGAATGGCAATAAGCTCTATGCCTAATTATTCATGAGATACATATATAATTAGCATAATTTATGCTAATTAGGTAAATTAGCTTAATTTTTATTCTTTTGCCTATACTTTTTGATCTAGAAATGGTATTTTCATTCTGTTTTCACCATGATAAACCTAGCGAAAGATTCTTTCAAATGGGATAATTGATTTTCCTATTTAGAATGAAAATCATGTTTCCATGGCAACAGACATCAACAAAAATGTGTATTTAGGTCCAAAAACATTCTTTTTACATGCCTAATTTGGAACCTTTCCACCCAAAATAGAACTTTTTATCTAAAATCATTGAATTCTCCATAAAAAAAGTACCCTATAATAGTTTTAGGCATATTTTTCCTATTCTAGCCCATAGTGGTGTCCCCTGGTGGTTAAAACAGGCACTAAATCCCGCAGGAACCCCCATTTCTGCTTGCTGGCTCACAAATATATACCGAAAATAAGAAACTAATATTTGAGTATCTAAAAATTCAGGCAAGAAGGCAAGATGTCTTAATATGTGCATGCATTGCCACTTAAAGGGACCCCATCTGCGAAAGAGCCAGACAGTAAAGGTAACTTACATTTACTCCATAGTATCATAGCACAACACTAGGGGACTCTGCAGTCTAGGTACCTCTCTAAGCAGTGTGCAGAAGGTAGACTGTGCTTGGTTCCTATATATTAAAGCAGGTCTATGTATGTACAGTTTCCTGCAGGGTTTAAGGCCCAGCATGTGCTTGGTCCCTCAGTATAACAGGAGTAGATTTGTTTAACCACTCACAGCAGTGTGCAGAAGGCAGAATGTGCCTGGTGACTTCATACTAAAACAGGTCTATGTATATATATACATGTGGCCAGGTGAGGGAAAGCATGCCTCCTGGGGGGAAATGGCTTTTTAAGGTTTAAGTCATGGGCTTTAAAATAAGATATCTTGAGCTGAAATATCCCGGTAGTTTTGCTGTAATTGCTTGTCAAACATAGGTTGGTGTGTACAAATGAAAATAGGAAATAAGCTCTAAATGCATTATATCCTATCATAAACACTAAAAATGCAAAAGAAATACAGTTTTGTGGAAAAATAACCACAGAAATGTGATGTTTTTGTCATAAAATTGGTTCTAGAGGGAATTTTTTGAGTTCTGTTTTCGGTTCTGGGTTTCTGAAGGAATTTCAAAACAAGGTCGTGGCAAAAATTCCCAATTGAAATAGGGGTGTGGTTTCCATGGCAACTAGAAATTGCCTTATCTACCAAATTTCTATGTTTCCATGGCAACCAACATTCCAAAAATGGAACATTTTCAGTGGAGATGGAACGATTTTAAGCATACCACTGGATTCCTAATAAATTGGTCTAAAGCTTTTTTTAGCATATTTGTCAGTCTTTTACCCATATTCTGCCCCCTGGTGGCCAAAACCAGTACTAAAAATCCCCCCAGAGGCGCGTTCTTCCCCGTTGGGCCACACATAGAGTCAGACTGGGTAGAACTCTGCCATGACTGCCATACACTGGATGACACATATACTCTATTATTTCAAACCTTCTTCATATATATGTATCTGCAATCATGTCATTACTTTTTCATACTTGGGAGCTGTTTGCCTCTTCCCCCATTCCCACCCTTCCCTCCTAAACTTTACCCCCCCCCCTACATTCCTCCCCACGTTTGTTTTTTTTTAACGTTTGCAAACGTTTTTATGTGCTTTGGGAAAACTTTTTTTTAACGTAAAAGTAAAATATATTTTGACATTGAAAAGAACGTTTTGCAAACTCAGGAACCAAAATAAAACGTGTTTTTCTTTTTACGTCAAAAAAAACTTTTTCTGCCAAGAGGATCCTTCCTTTATTCCTCCCATCCTCCACTCGTTTCTACCCTTCTCTCTCCTTTTTTTCTATATCACTCGATCCCCTTCCTTCCTTCCTTCCCATCCCTTTAGTGCTTCCTTCTTTCCTTCTTCCCTCCCTTCCTCCCTCCTCACTCCCTCCCTCCTTCCCTCCCTCCCTTTCCCCCTAAATAGGATTGCTTCATGTTTTGGTACATCCCACCCTATTTACAATACTCCCTCCCCCTAATATCCCTCCCTCCCTCTGTCCGTCTTTAATCTAGAGCAGGAACCTGGGCTATGCCTTTCTAAATATATCTTCAGCTATATTTAGCATTGTGTAATAGTTGAACTACAGGCACTGGTGCATGGCCAATTCTAGGCTACACTCTCCTAAAAGAGAGCTGACACCACACAGACCTGAGTCCTAGGGCATTAAAGGAAGAAACAAACCATATGTTAACGATTCCCTGTCACAATCTTTTCCTTGAGTTCCTTGGATCAGGCCATTACTTCCCTGACTTAATTGTATTTCATTAACTAGACAATCTATTCTCATTTAATTGTATAACTGCTCACATCTATAATTATGTGACTGTCCCAACCCATCAATATCAATATGGTGAGGATGGGGGGGCATATATCAAAAGGGTCCTTCATAAGGGGTGAAAAATAGACATCAGCATCTGTTTGAGAGTGACAGAGACTGTTGAAATACTTGCAGGGATTATGATTCTATAAGCAAACATACAATTGACAGTTCTGGCATATTTGCCAAAGCATTCCACAATTGTTTTTAATTCATGGAATGGGCCTTTTGTGATATTAGTTGGAGGAGGTCTGAAAAATACTTAATGGTTCGAAAAGGTCTATTGAGCACCAGCCATCCATCACCCCTATACTAGGTGGCAACACACAAATGAACTATCCCAAAGGTATAATGTGATAGCCCTGGTTTAAAAATAGCAAAGCTATACTAGTGTAATGGTTCTATCTTATACCTGCTGTCTGTTTGTTCGGAAAGGATCATGAATGCAAGAATGTCCAGTTTAGAAGGCAACAAGATTTATTCAGTATCCTACTATACAGTAAACTAAGGGTATTCTGAGTAGGTTTGTTATCATTCAGATAGCTCTGATTTGTGACTACCAGGTAAGGCCTCGGAGTCAGGGAGATCTTAAGGTGTTCGTACAGAATCCGGGGGGATTCTGTCTAACTAGCTTCCAACCCGACTATTATTTAGCCATAGGGGTTGGGTGGCGACCCCTCGTGTTTGAGCCAGGAAGCCTGGAAGACAGTGCTGCCACCATCCGCCAGGCCTAACAGGCCTCAACCCGAAGGGACAATCCGCTCGGAAACTAGTCAACCGTAAGCCATAGACACTAATACTAAACCTTGCCCCTACACCAGTGAGGTGATGTATGACCAGGTGGTGACAGAGTCTGGTAATCACATTATGCGTACCCCCCCCCCCCCACTCAGTAAGCAAAGGAAAGGGCTTTTTTTTTAAAGTGTTTTATTAAGGTTCACAGAAATTATGCAAAAACATAACCTGTCTCCGAGCTCGGCGAAGCCGTTATGATGCTCGGGCCTTCTTCATAGGTGACATGGAAGATTCATACATAGCTGTCATAAGAGGACCCAGCACGCAATCATAGTTTATCATACAATTCAAAAAGAGTGTATACTAGACAAGTATGGTATATTTATCATTGATGTAACATTTAGGATAATCTCTTTTAATTTCTTCTTTAAATACCTCTTTTTCCTTAATCAGTGTATACTTTATCTTTAGCTTATTCCATCTTCTAATTGCCTCCTGATGGAAACTCTTATATACAACCGGATTCCTGGATATCCTTTGAATGTATCTCAGGCCTAATTGCTGTCTAGTATTCCTGGGTCTAACATCAATAACATTTGGTTGATTTTGAATACTATATGCATAAATTAAAAGATGTGTGTCACGTCTATCTTCTAATTTCTTACATTGACTCATATCACGAAGCTCATTAGTAGTGTGAAAGGGGTTCTTTTCTAACCTAACCTTGTAGGCAATTCTTAATGCCCTGTTCTGGATTAATTGTAAATCTTGGGCATATGTTGCTTGGTGGTTGTCCCATATGATATCGGCATAGTCAAATATTGGTAGGATCTTACTTTTATACAACTTAACTGCACCTGGTACATCAAGATATCTCCTAATCTTTGCTAACTGGTGCACCCTAAACATGACATTTGATTTGGTTTTTTGCCTCTGCTTATCAAAAGACAATTCATCATCTATCAATACACCAAGGTATTTAAACTCCTTAACACGTTCTAGTTGCTGATTATTTATATCAACCTGGTTGTCATTCGTATCATCACTATTTGGACCAAAGTGCATCCATTTTGTTTTATCCTTATTGATAGTCAACAGGTTGGAACAACACCATTGGTTCACAGCAGGAACCATCTGCCTCATCTGTCCAAAATTATGCACTGACATCACAGCATCATCAGCATATAAGACAGTTGAACACAAGGGGAAACATGTTGGCAGTTCATTTATATATAATGTAAACAATATGGGACCTAGTATTGACCCTTGTGGTACCCGATACTTCACTGCCTTTACCTGTAATACAGAATTATTTACCACAACCCTCTGTGTTCTGCCAGTTAAGTAGCTGGAGAACAAACTACAAGTATTTCTTGATAAACCCAAGTCTTTTAATTTATTTATCAGCAATGGATGTGACACAGTATCAAAAGCCTTGGAATAATCTAAGAACAGGCTATATGTGTCCTTATTCTTATCTATGGCATTATACAGACAGTTTAGGTATGTGATAGTTGCAGTTAATGTGGACCGTCCTGGCCTAAAACCATGTTGAGTGTTGGTCATAATATCCCTTTCCTCCAAGAAACCTCTTAACCTATAGGCCATTATTTTTTCAAAAATCTTTCCCGGTAAGGGCAAAAGACTTATAGGCCTAAGATTAGTAACTAGTTTACAATTCCCTTTCTTGGGTATAGGTATAACTGTGGCTGTTTTCCACAGATTGGGGAAGGAACTACTTTGTAAGCATTTGTTAAAAATAAGAACCAGTTTGCCAGGATCACATAAAAATACCTTCTTTAGGATAAATGTTTTGACATCTTTGATGTTGGATGACTTACTGCAGACAATCTTTCTAATTACTTTTAACATTTCCTCTGTGGAGATCATTGTATGAAGTAGTTCAATGTCTAAGGGATTATCTGCAGGCATGGGGGGTATATGTACAGTGGGATGTCGCATAGCAAGGTCCTCTCCTATGTTTGAAAAATAGTTATTTATATAATTAGCTACATCCCCATTGGGTATATCAGCCTTAGTGACATTGTCTATCAATCTAATCAAACTGGTTTTGCCTTTCCTCGGCAGTAGTCTTTCTATAGCTTCCCAAAAGGCTTTTGGGTCTTTGTTGTCCTTTCTTATCAATTTAGTCATTACTGTTTTTTTGCTGTGCAGTGAGGCCATTTCAACCTCATTACGCTTTGCTTTAGCTATTTCCTCATCAACCTTCAATTTTGTTCTCCTAAATTTCTTATACAGTTTGTCTCGTTCCCTCATAAGACTGATTACCCTTGGAGTAAGCCATTCATCAGTGTGAGCAGGAATGGTCATCTTTTTTATTGGTGCAGTCACTGAGAGTGCTACCTTAATATTTCCCAACAAAATACGCCATAATTGATCTGGTGTTTTGCTATCATTAAATTCAGTCCAAGCGGCCCGTTGATATCTATGTATGAACATCTCACTATCAAACCTTTTATAGGTTCTGGCATGTATTGTTTTCTTTTCAATTTTGACTCTTTCATGTTTCAATGTCATAAAGATGGGATAGTGATCACTATAGTTGACATTGATTGTACTGGGTAGCCTGAGAGGGGGGCATTATATTGACCTTATGTTTGGCAGGTTTAAGAACCATTATAGACATTGCTTATCAGGTTTCCAATAAACATTGTGTGAAACTGTTGTCAATGGCAATACTAATAGCATGTCCTGCCATGTGGCCAGTGATAATCCTTATGTGTACAGGGCCTAAAAGGGGACGACACAACCTTATGGAAATTGTAATTTTTCATCCTATCTCCATAAGCCTGGTGTAGATTGGGCTCTATATTCTATATATGAGGGCTTAGATTAAAACTCAAGTCTTTTGTGATATATTTTATCATGGTCAACAAAAAAGGAGACAAATACATTTTCCACCATTTGCCATGGAAGCCACTATGTTGGATAAAATATAGGTTTCCAGTGGGGGCATGACCCCAGAAAATTCTGAAATCTACAGATGAAAGAGCTAGTCCCAGTGCCAATATCCTGTACCATACTCTGTCCCACCCCCAGGATCATGGAAGGCCTACCATACCTGGACCTAGCCCCCAGTATCGTGTACCATATTTTGCCTTAGCCCCCAGGCTCACATGCTCTGTCCATACCCCCAGAATCATGTACTATATAATGTACCCAGTCCATGCCCCCAAAGACATGTACCGTACCCTACCCGCTGAACAAGATCTCGAGAATTACTCAGGAATTTCTCGAGTCCCGACTTGTGAATACAACAAGAATATATTAGGGTAGGGTGACCATGAGTCATCCACCTGGACCCCTCTGTAAACTATAATTTATTCTAGGCATCGTGCTGTAGGGAGCTAATGTCAAGGGGATAATTGAAATTGGACATGAGAGTGATCCTGACACATTGAGCTTCGAAGCCAATAAGCTTAAACTTTCACATTTGATTTCAATAGGGCATTACAAGTCTACATTGGCCAATGGGTGCATTTTTTATTCATATGTACCATGAGTCAGCCTCTGGTACCTTGAGTCGGCCACACCATTTAGTAGTAAATAGATGGAAAGGGCCAATTTCTTATTTCCTGCTGATTGATAGAGTGTGAAGGTAGTGCACTAACCAATTTCAGATAGGGTTAAGCATATCATCAGCCATTAGAGTGGTGTGGCAGATTTTTCCTTATTTACTAACAATTTCATTTCAAGGTGCCTGGGAAAAGGTAAAAAGTCCATCTTCAGCTATATGGATATCACCTGAGAGATGGTATCTTTGAGACCTAGTGATGGGAGCTAAACTAAGAATTACAAAAATGTTAAAATAATAAGTGCTGCATCATCCTGTATTCCATCAATGTAAACATCTTAAAATCCACTGTTGTGGCCTTTTGTTAGTTCAATGTTGTACCAAAGACATGCAAAATGGCCGACTCAAGGTACGTGAAAAACTCAAGGTCACTTTACTCTACATGATTTTCCCTGGAAATTTGGACACGCCATAACATCTTATACTCAAGAAAGTTCTCTAGTCTGGATCTCAAGAATGGCTAAGGATTTTTTGGGAAATACTTGGGATATTCCCAGGAACTGGACATGTGTTTTTTTCTCAAGTATAAGATCTTCTGGCGTGTCCAAATTTGTGGAGAAAATCACATTCTCTTGTAAACGTTCCTAACTCGAGTCCTGTTCAGTGGGTATGTATACCCTGTCCACATCCCCAGTATCATGTAGGCCTACCCTAACCCATCCCCCAGACTCACATACTAAACCCCCAGTATCATATACCATATCCTGCCTCAGCCTCCAAACTCACATACCCTGTCTACACCCGAATATCATGTAGCATACCCACTATACACCCCCAGTATCTTGTACCATGCCCTGTCTCTTCCCCCAAGCTCACACACTCTGTCCATGCCATCAGAATCATGTACCATAACGTGTAAATCCCCTGGCTCACATACCCAGTCCATGCCCCAAGTACCATGTACCATACCATATGTATACCCTGTCCACACCCAAAGTATCATGTAGGTCTACCCTGTCTCATCCCCCAGACTCACATACCTGTCAACACTCCTAGTATCATGTACCATATCCTGCCTCAGCCTTCAAACTCATGTACACCCCAATATGATGTAGCATACCCTCTCTACACCCCCAGTATCTTGTATCATACCCTGTCTCTTCTCCCAGGCTCACATACTCTACCCATACCCAAATTGCTCAAAACTAAATGGGTCCTCACTCAATAGCTGCCAATCCTGCTTCAGCCTTCCACCTTGGACTTGGCACACCATGACTCTGACTCCAAAACAAACATTTGGCCCTTTCTGCACATGACACTGGCATAGCCTCCCATGCCAGCCCTTCTGCTTTCAGGTGTTTTGTAAGGTTCATTAATCTGGTAAAGACATCTGGTGGGTACAACCTGAACCAATGGAAATCTCGGTGCTGAAGGTGCAATTGCAGGAAAGCCATCTGGTGTCATAAAACAGAAACACCTCTTCTAGTAAGACCACAAATCTAAAGTCATTTTTTGGTTCCCAGAAATCCTATAGAATGCATTGAGTTATCTATGCTACTTCATATTGTGAAGGAAGTAGAATAGTATGGATCATGCCTATGATAGACTCTCATCGAGGGAACAAATTTGTACTGAGCCATGTAAGACTGGACATTTCTTCTAAGTGACTATATGGTATGATATCACTTGAGGGACAATGACAATCATGTAAGAGTACACTCAGGTCTGGCATTAAAACCATTGTATCCATGGAAGATTTCTAATAAAGGTTGCCGTGTCAATTCCTTTGAAGGTCATAACTCTTAGCAATATTCGTGGCTTAGCCCTGAGACGGACACACACCATGAGTCGGACACTTTTGGATTGAAATTGAGAAATATCTGGTCAATATTAGGATGAAAATGAATAGATATCAAACTATGAAAATTAAAGTGTTTTCCTTGGTAGCTGTGAAAATGGTGTACCTTTAGAAGATCTGGATCACCGTTTCTCAGTGTGGAAAAGTCAGGGTGTATACTATCATTTCCGAATGAGATTAATCACAGCTATTGCAAAAAAAAGTGTTCTTGTTTCCTCTAATCTGGGTAGTTTCCTCATGTACATGCTATATATAAAGATACCAGATGAAAGCCCCATAACATGAAGAGGAAACTTGCATGAAAATAGTTATCAAAACTCGGAAGATAACTATTTACACAAAAGGAGATCATATAATTTCACCCAGAGTCGGACACCTAGTTTACCTGCATTCGGACACCTATTTGAGTAGTTTCTAATATTTTAGACAATGTATCAGCTACACATTATCATGAAATATAAATACAATCATGTTGAACCAACCGGGTCATTCTGTGGCTTGAGAAAATGAGATTACCAAACAATGTATCTTGTCTTAAGAATCGCCATAGACATCATAGCAAACTATAATGACCTCTTATATTATAGTACATGTGTTTAATTTGTTCTCATGTATCGATATGTCTTAATTGATATGTCTTAACATGTTAATGTTGATCATTGGTAACACAAAATTAGGTTTTTTTCTCATTTATTGAAATCTTAGGCATAATATTCACTGTTTACATTACTCTTGAAAATAAATGAGTTCCGCATTGCCCATATCTGCAGTCCCTTAGTATATGATAATATGAATATAATCTTAAATGACCCACCCAAATTCAACCAGAAGGTCACATAGAATGCCTTATCAACTAGAAATTGCAAAATCATTCTGTTTTCATAATTTTACCAATATTTCTTTTGTCTAATTCTAAACCAATCAGCAGTCAGAACACCCTTCAGTGCAGTCCTGAATACCATATGACTCACAAGAGGGCAGCATTTACATCCACGTAACCTTAATTAGGCAAGGGGTCTTCAGATTAAACTAAAACTTTTTTTCCATGAAACCTCAAACTCTCTCCTATCATATCCTGAAGTGAGGTGGTAACAGCCTTTCTCAATGTCAAGATATGAGCGGGTCCATAATTATGTGTACATCACAGTGAAATTCCTACTGGTTTTCAGTGCTGTTTCCGAGCAGCGACTTTTATCATCAAAGACTCATGCACTAGACAAGTGAAAGCTCTAGAGCTGCCAAACTGCATATATGTATTGAATGCAGTCACATGGTGATGAAGAGGGCATTGCTTTTGCAAGATATAGTGTGGCATTCCCCAGAGAAAATCACAAAATCATGGAAAATATCATATAATTGCTGAAAAATGATTAATATTAGGCCTATGATTAATTCAACTTTTATGAGATGATATCCTATCAGGGGATCATTTCTTTAGATGTGCCTTTTCTGATGTATGCATTTATAAATATTTATTATCAACATTGTACCAATATGTGCACTCATGAACAAATTACTACGTATTAATTGGATATTCGCTCGGTCATTGAAATTTTGACTGAACACCGCAAACCGGACCAAATTGCTAGTGGTCCCTATGGTAGGCCCTAAATGGACATCTGTGCATAAAAAGCCATAGAAAGATTGAAATAAGACTAAAAGTTAATTTTCAGCTGAAAATTTCATTCTGTTGGTGGGTTATGTCTAAAAAAGTGGTGTTCGGGGCAATTTGTAGAAACTGCAATATTTTGGAAATTAGCCTATCTCCGCAAACAACATTTTCTAAGGTTTTTCTCATATATGCACCATTTATGTGGCTATTTTGGTCATATTCCTACAAAACTAGCCCTGCTTTAACAGAAAAATGACTTTAAAATGTGATCTGAAATATGAAGGCAAAATGCCCATACCTCCTATAGGTCACGGGGAACTAAATCCATTTCCCCTATGTTTCTATATAGTGTAACACACAAAAACAGCTGCCTATAATGTTCGTTGGTAAAAATTTCAACCATAGCACGGTTAACTCATCCCTCATACTCAATGTGACAGAATGTTGAATAGGCTAAACCCTGAAAATCTTAAATAATGAAATGATATGTGCAGTGAGTGCCATTCTACCCTATTTTGGGCCTAAAAATCTCCATTGGCCAGATTAACTTTTGCATGCCTCATAAAATCCCTAAGGCCTGGCATAATATAAAAACACACCTACTATTCCATTTATTAACTATTTGGGAACACCTGT
Source organism: Acholoe squamosa (assembly GCA_949317995.1). Taxonomy (NCBI): domain Eukaryota; kingdom Metazoa; phylum Annelida; class Polychaeta; order Phyllodocida; family Polynoidae; genus Acholoe; species Acholoe squamosa. The sequence continues at coordinate 19,109,145 of OX439051.1, forward strand.
GACTTTTTTCATAATTTTACCAATATTTCTTCTGTCTAATTCTAAACCAATCAGCAGTCAGAACACCCTTCAGTGCAGGCCTGAATACCATATGACTCACGGGAAGGCAGCATCAACGTCCACATAACCACAAGGAACATTCAAATGCTGACGGGGTCCCTTTAAGATCAATGAAAGTGTTTGGACCTTTCCCAGGGGAAACTGATTTAATTACCCACAGGAAAATAACAATTTTTTTATTGTCTGTTCGGGAGGTTAATACAAAACAGTGGTAAATTTGCTCCTGTGGAGCAATCTACCATGATTTATTTCTCATTTTTACATCCCTTTCAAATGTATTCCACACACTGTAATAGCACCATATTTAGGTGTCTGCAGACCATCTATTGTTATCTTCAGCTCATACAAGCATAGAAAGGGTTTCCATAGACCTAGCTATAGGCGTTTTACAGTGTATTTCCAGTGGATGGACTTTTGGTGTGCACTCCAAAAGTAGGAAATTAGGTATAAATCAGACAATTCCTTAAAATATGAGCTCAATTGTGTAGAGGCAAAGAAAAAGGGGGCTCTGTGCTAAAAGTCAACTTTGAAATTCAGATCACTGGCTTTTCAGTGATATATTTCAAGAGAAGATACTCCTGTTAGCTTTAGAGGAATGGCTTGCTAAACGTAGATACGTGTGACCATTTCCTGAATGGCAATAAGCTCTATGCCTAATTGATCATGAGATACATCTATAATTAGCATAATTTATGCTAATTAGCTAAATTAGCATAATTTTTCATTCTTTTGCCTATAACTTTTGATCTAAAAATGTTATTTTCGTTCTGTTTTCACCATAGTAAACCTAGTGAAAGCTTCTTTCAAATGGGATAATTGATTTTCCTATTTAGAATGAAAATCATGTTTCAATGGCAACAGACATCAACAAAAATGCCTATTTAGGCCCAAAAACATTCTTTTTACATGCCTAATTTGGAAGCTTTCCACCCAAAATAGAACGTTTCATCTTAAGTCATTGAATTCTCCATAAAAAAGTACCCTATAATAGTTTAAGGCATATTTTTCCTATTCTAGCCCATAGTGGTGCCCCCTGGTGGCTAAAACAGGTACTAAATTCCGCAGGAACCCCCATTTCTGCTTGCTGGCTCACAATTATGTGAACATCATCATTTTTGAGATAATTGATTTTTTTGGCCCCAGTCATCCGACTATGCCACTTTAAGCATCCCACTGAATACTGACTTTATGTTATGGAAGATACTGCATAATTGGCGTGCTCAAGGCGCGCTCATTATTACTCTAATCAGACCCAGAACATGGTTCTAGGTCCGTGGACCCAGTAAAATCTTAAATGTTCATAAAGATCTAACTTAATGACTTCGGCCATTTGTTGTATCATTAAAAAAGCGATGTTTGAAAAAAATGGGAAGTACGTATTTCTGATTCAAAAGTTTGATAATCCCTATGTTTAGTACATAAGTTAGATATAATTGCTTTCCTATGATCTAATAGTAAATAAAACTTAAAAGAACAGGTAAGGCTGTTATAAAGGTCGGAACTATCCATACAATGGTACTTTTATAGTATTTTATAATCAATAAGAAGATGAAAAAGGACATTGCTATTTTAGAGAGTTATGCTATTCTGTATACACAGACTTTATAAGATTAGAAAATAATTTTTAACAATGCTTCCATTATATTATTCTCTAGCTATTTGCATAGGCCCAGAGCACCACCGCAACCTTCCGGTTTCTATTTGGCTTGGGAAAAAAGCCGCCAGAGGATATATCCTTACACAGCATACTATGAAGAAAGGTACCACATTGAATGGTGTGAATGATGGTGGGATGGGTTGGGGGTGGGGGTGGGGGGTCACTAACACTTTGCTTTAGGGACCAACTGTGCCATTTCACCGCACCCTAAAAAACAGCTTTTACAGCTCCTAATTTAAAGGGGGTCAGATTTGGGGCACCTTTTTTTAGGACACTCAAGTTTTCCTTTAAAGGAAAACGTTTATTCAATCAACAGCCCCCTTTTTCCCTTTTCGACATGTTGACAACCACCCCTCCCGAGTACCACAGTTTGGTGAGTGCCCCTGGGGGATGAATTTGCACGGGTAGATGTTTTTTTTTTCTTTTATTTATATTTTCTAATGGTGGTCGGATACGTAGCATCCTCTTCCATGACATCCTTTGCTGCTGTGAAGTATAGATCCTTGGTACAAACACTCAATTCATGACCCTATGTCAATATTTACATAAAACAATGTAAATGCTTGACTCAACCAAATCTCATGTCAGACTTGAATTCTAATTGGTTGCCTCTAATGGAAAAAAAATGCACCTTTTTTCAATTTAGCCATTGCCAGTTCATCTTTGTATTATATAGATCTATTGCAGTTATATCTTTTGTGAAGTTGAGGGTCTGCTCCTCCAAATGATGAGGTTTGGTTCCAAAATTCAATAAACGCCATTTTGAAAAAAGAGAGGCCAATCATTATTTCAAAAGCCTACAGGTTAGAGATACTCTGATGTCATACAAGAACTTTATTCTTTGAGAAGATTTTGTTTAGTAAAGATTTCATCTTGATAGCACTAAAATTAACATCAGGAAGCGATACAAAAAAGGGTATATGCTAACAATCTGGAATGGATTTATTGCGTTTGGGAACCAAACTCTTCAAGTGCCACTGATCGACGTGTTTTCATTTTGTCAGTTATTCTTAATCTTTCAGCACTAGGTCATAATTTCGAGGATCCTCCAATTACCAATTACATATATTATAAAGGACAGAATAGCCACAGATGTGCTTCAATTCAGTCTTTAAAAAATGCCGTGCTTATAATTATAAGAGCTTGCCCCCACCGCCTCTATTCTGCCATTTGATAGCCCCCTCAAAAACTGCATTGTTTTTACACCCTTTTGCCAAAGAGTCAACTGACAGTCCCAGCATATCTGCACAATCTACATATGTACTACATGTGCATATTTTGGTTCACTTTTCTAATCCATAAACTTGTATTAATAATCCCTTTTTTCTAAAGTTTTTGGCCATTGACAGCCCCCTTCTTTTCTTTCTTAGACATGTTGCTACATGCTACAGTTGGTACCCAAACCTAGACTTAACAACCATGGGGACATCACAATACAAAATTGAAAGGGGTAGGTGTCGGGTTGAGTAGGGTTTGTCTCAGGTGCCCAGTCTTAAGTGGGTAGTAGAAATAAGTTGTGCACATTCGTAAAGTTTACTGTAAGATAATATTAGACAAAATTTAAAAGAAACTTTCTTATCTCATGTAACATTAAAAGTATTGGGCCTGGCTGACTATATCATGCCTACCCACAAAATGCACCCCTTTCGTTTCTACCATAAAACCCTGCATTCAAGGGGTAGCTTGGAGACCCTTTTCAGTGGCATAGATGGATATGTCTAAGCTGGAGAGGTGACTCTCAAGCAGGGTTTCGACACCTTAATGGTATGGTTTATGGAAGCAGCCATTCTTAAACCAAAGATGATGCTTATAACACCTTCCAAGGTTAGTGGTGCGACTCATATGTGGATGCAGTGGGGTCTATATATATATATATATATATATATATATATATATATATATATATATATATATATATGGTCAATTATATGGTCAATTGCACCGAGATGGGGAAAACCCCATTTTTCACCATGGGAAGGGGGTAAATGTGACTAAAGATTGAACGTTTTGGATATTTTTCATTTCCATTAGGTGGGTAAGGTCAGGATCTTGCTTGGAAACTATGGTTTTGCCCATGTATCAATAATATTTAAAGCAGCAGACTACAAAATATAAGCGTTTTATGGGGGATTCCATACGTTTTTTTCATGGTGCTCCCACTGGTATGGGGCAAAGTAAAGAGAAAATGCATTGGAAATGTATAATCTTTTTTATATTTCCACTAGTCCCCAATATTTAACATTATATATAATCAATTCATAAACTATTTCCCTCATTTGCCTTGAGTTATTGCAAAAAACCATGTGGTGTAGGTAAAGTGGAACCATACGTGCCTCATTATTTAATACATGATAGTGGGGAGAAATAAATCATATTTATTTAATGCAAAAATATAATTAGAAAGTCTTAGGTGTCAACTATCAGTCATTAGGTAAAGAATTTTAGATTCATTAACATTATACCTCAGTATTGCCATATTTGAAATTGCAATGTGATTTGGTGAAGTTTTAAAGGAACCATACGTGCCACATAAGGTGATTCCTCCAGTGCATAGTTATGGGATTTCCTAGAGATGCATTATCACTGTCTTATGCACCTATCTACATGTAAATATTACAGTCCCATTATATAACTCAATGGAAATCTATGGCAGTTTTTCCATGTCAGGAACTGTATGTGCCACATGGAACCATACGTGCCACAATATGTATTATGCCTGAAATATCATGAATTAAGAAGTTTTGTTGTTATGACAGATTACTATTATAAAAGGACAGTGCCCAGCATCATGCTAAAATGATATCATATGAAAGTGTTCACTGGATGGTGGAAAAAATAACTCCCCAAAAATGAGCCTATTTGGACCAGAATTATTATGTCCATGATATGCTCAGCGATACAGGGCTTATCTTGGGGCAGGGTACGCCAGTCTTTCATAAGCCGTGACAGGCCAAACAAAATATTCTACAGGGACATTTAGACCTGTTTTAATATGTGTAGGGCGATGGAAAATGAAGTTGTGGGCATGAGTAGGCTTACCCTTGATGTGATGTAGAGGTGAGGATATTTGCTACCTTCTCAGTGACAGAAGCAGGAACTTTGTCTTGGTAGCTGACTGGTAGAGGACAGGATTTCGTCACTGCAGCCAGGATGGCTGCAGCAGCTGCAGTGGCACAAGTATTCCTAGACGGAGTCTATACTACAGGTACTGACTCTGTTTAAGTGATGTCCACAACCAGGATCTGACTGACCTGTGGCTGTAATTGTGGTGTTGTAGGCTGTGTAGCAGCAGGTTAAAGGTCATTTGTAGCAGAAAAGATTTCATTGTTTTTGGGACCGGATGGCGAGGACGTATTCCTCGAGGCTTGTAACACGGTCACTAATATTGTTCGTAGAAGTAGTCTTTTTAGCCTTACCGCCTGCTTTCTATTTAGGTGGAGCAGCAGTGGATGGTGTAGTACTACTACACAGTGATAATATCGGATTAAATATGTAAAGTTTATAAGGCATATTGCTATGACTACAGGTGACAAAAAGTATAGTGTGTTACCTGTCGCGACCAGGGGTTGAGAGTTGCTCAGTGATTAGCAGAAGGTGGAGCCACTGGGCTGAGTCCTTGAGAGTCTGGTGAGTACTTGGAACCACCACCAAGTGGAGTATGAATTTGCCTGTCAGTCTCATTACCCGCAATTTATCAATTACTGATAATTATATATTTTCGATAGAGCTCCATTACTTTCGTAGGAGGTAGATAAGGGCCAATAGATGGTAAAACAGAGGAAAACTCAATTTTGTCTAAATATCAGTTACAAGCTTGTTGCACTGAGGCAACGATTTAATACCAACTTAAGCCTGCTATGGGTGCAACGAAATAACATTTCTAAAACCCCATTGACCTACTGGCCCGCACTCCACATGGTCCAATATGAATAATGATTATTCGACAGTCAAGTAGAACCATAAACCATTAGCTGATTTTGACCACAATGAACCGGGGACATACGGTCATGTACATTTGGCTATATTTTGCCTTTAAAGTGGCCTAAAATGGCCGAAATGGCGAGGATATCAGTCCGATTACGGTTATAAATCTGGTTTAACAATTAATTACGGTATAATGTTCCTTTATTGCCAAGATTTATACCGTTTAGCAGGTGATGGAGGAGGGTGTTGACTTTTAAAGAGGGGTATGTATAATCAGAGTGGGAGGACTAACTCAGGTGTCTAGTGACACACGTCTGAATTAAGATTGATATCTTTTTATTTACTGGCTAAGACTATCTCCAAACATGGTATTGGATTTCATCCATCTAAACTAAACAACCATAAAGGGAAAGGCACAAAGAAACACAGCTAGTATATGACAGCACCAGACATGACACAAATATGGGATAATATTTCACGAGAGTATGTTAATAAGAATACAATGAAGATTAGATGAGGCAGAGTGTTTAACCCTTTATGGTCTTCATGATGCCTGCACGTTCATCTTCCTAGGTTGTCATGATGCACCAATGCAGCGCTGGTATAAAGTCCATTCTGTAGACACCAGCGTTGCATTGAACCATCATTTCGACTCTTTGGCAGTGTCACGACCAATGACAAATATGAAATTTAGTCCTGGAGGTTGTTTCACATTAGCGGTGAATTAGCACTATTTTGAAATAACCTCCTTCATGATGCAGCAAAGAGAGGGTTAAAATGCATCAAGGCATCTGCAAGAAGCACCTGGCGAGGAAAAAAGAATGAATGTATAGATCAAACAATGATGGAGCAGATTTTGATTCTGAATAGATCATAAACCCACCTAAACAAACATCCTAAATGTTTTGCTCTACCATTTTAGCCATCCTTTCATTATAATATCCCAACTTCAAACCCACAAGGACTAGAGCGTCAGAAGTTTTCCATCATTTATTCTTCCAGACTTTTATCATTTTCATCTGCCCCTAGACATTCTGGATATTCGCAATAATCCCGAAAACACATGGTATTGGTTTGGTTCATTAATATGGGACATTGATGTTGGTCGCCTCTTGTTTTCTCTTGTGCAAAATTCAGTTTTCCATTAAATCCTATTGTTAGGAACAATATCATTTTAATGCCCTCCACATGTAGGGGGGGTCAAGTGTTATTTCATCATGATCATTGTCTAGATATATCAAGATAACCTACTTGTGAATCAAAATTTTCTAACGGCCAGCAAGAAAGTGTGTTTTATGTTGCATGTTCCAAAAATCACTAGAGAATACTATTAACTCTTACGTGCCCAGAATAGCAAAAGTGCGCTCTAAAAGTGCCAATCTCAAACAAGCACTGGTCAGGGATGAGGGGGGGGGGTAAATTGTTACGGTTAACCACCATATATGGGTCTTGAATAAGTGTCTATTACTTATAAGAGATGCCTAATTTTAGTTGAAAGGACAGAATTCGGCTTCTATGAAAAATAAATGACAAAAGAAATATGGCTTATAGGTAAGGATTTACGGTAAAATTGGTGCAGTAATTTATGACGATATGGCAGCGGATATGGGGCATGCACGGAGCTAGCCAGAGAACGTAGCATCCTACATGCAATAATACACCTTGAACCTTAAACTTTCATCAGGAAAATAAAACAGTACCACTTACCTTAATCTAAGTAATATGATCCTATATATTGTACACTGTTAGACCGCGGCAACAGCACCTAGGGTAAAGGCACCCTGAGTCGGACAGATACCTACAGTTGGACAGCTTTTGGATTGGATTACATAATCAGTAAGAGGATTTCAGGTATTATATGAAGTAGACATGAAAACTTAGCTATCATACTCTCTACCAAATACAGCACTACAAATACAAGTCCCTTTCTACATAGTTTTACAACTGTGCAAACCCAGGGTGTTTTTGTTATATTTTGTTGATAAAGATTGGTAAGTAAATGGGAAACTTGGTTTGATTCATCAAGCTGCTGTGTCTTCACTGAAATGTTTACATGATCTACCTATATATCAATGGAGACATGTACATTTTTACCTATAATCTAACTTGTCAAACCTGAAAATATCCCTCACATTACATTGTGGGAATTATTCTTGTATTGCCTCCAGAGTACCCCTACAGTCGGACACTAATTAAACTCTGCCTGGGACACAATAATATCATAATTCATATACTTTTTTTTTTTTTGGACTTGCTCATTGCATTAATGAACTGCTATGTTAATTTAAATAATGCTATAGAGCAGACCAAGTTTTATTGATTTTTCAAAGGAAAGTCACAAATGAAACAATACAATAACTTCATGAATCTTGACAAATGTCAATATGAACACAATCAGCAGATGGAAAAATAGGGACTGGCAATATTCACTCAATAGGTTATTTACATAGAAAGTACAGACAAACAAATTAAAAGCAAAAAGAGATAGATAGTAAATAATATGTCATACATAGAGATTTGTGTGTCTACACATTATTTCAGTACATCATGATTACAGCTAAATACACCTTGTCTTTAGTTCAAATATGTGATAATTAGAGTTGGTAGTATATGCTGTTATATGCATATGGGAACATCAGCAATATCAATATGGATGTAAACATGAAAAAGGATATGAATGTGAGTATGAATATGAATATGAAGCGGCGCAGTTTCCACACCTGCTTCTCATTATCAATTATAACCCAATTTCAGGTTCAATCTTATATTTTCTATCTTCATCACACCCTCTTTGAATTTTACCTTTGTCGTAGCTTTCTGAATCTCCTCAGGTAGAGTATTCCAGAGAGCCACCCCTCTGTACCATGGCGATCTTTTATAGTGTCTAGTAATAACCCTAGGTAGTTCAAAAACAATCTTCTTTTGAGACCTTGTATTATAAGATTGTGGTCTATTTAACACAGTCTTTGATTTCTTATACATTAAGCATAATAATAGCATGTCAAATCTTTTCTCTAACACTGGAACCTTACAAGTTTCATGCAACTCCTTCACACTATACCGTCTAATATTGCATTTCAGACAAACTCTAAGAGCTCTATTTTGCAGTCGTTGTAATGCTGCAAGACCATCCTCATTACAACTAGTACTTATAAATGAACAATATTCTATAATTGGTCTGATTGTACAACAGTATATCTTTACACTTTGCTCTTGTGTTAAAAACTTTCTTAACTTAGCAAACCTAAATAGTTTATTGCATACATTTCTTTTAATAATTTTAATCTGTTTATCAAAACTAAGTTTACTGTCAATATGTACACCTAGATATGGAAAGAAGGTGACAGTTTGCACAGTGCTGCCATTGAAGTCTATAGTAGAATCCGGACATCTTTTTAATTTATGAGCACTACAAAACCACATAAATTTAGTTTTAGTTGGATTTACTGTTAGTCTGTTTTCGATAACCCAACGCTTAAAGTTAATTATATCTTCATTCAAATTCTTATTAACCAAGTCTACATCTTTGTTAGAACTATAAATCACAAGGTCATCAGCATATAGTTTAATCTTGCATTTTTTTAAGACCTTAACAACATCATCAATATATAGGACAAACAACAGGGGACCTAAAACTGATCCTTGAGGGACACCGTAATCAATATCTTGGTTTGAGGACAATTTATTACCATAGCTAGTTCGTTGTTTTCTATTTTCCAGGTAACTTTTAAACCATAGAAAATTAGATTTACTCAAACCAAGTTTACTGAATTTAATTAGCAATTTTGAATGTAATACACTGTCAAATGCTTTAGTGAAGTCTATAAATAGAGCCCCTGTTATCAGACCATTGTTTCTACATTCATAAAGCTCATTAACAAAGTCAAAAGTGGCATCACCAGTACCTGTCCCTTTTTTGTAACCATATTGGTTTTCACAAAAAGTACCATTTTTCTTCATACTTTCACATAAGTAATAATACATAATTTTCTCAATGACTTTAGACGGCATTGGTAGTATTGATATGGGTCGCCAATTTTTTACCATTGCCAAATCCCCATCCTTAGGTAATGGTCTTACAACTGCCATTGCCCAACATTTTGGAAAAATACCCCTGTCCAAACTAACTTTTAGAATGGATATTTCATCACAATGAGAATCTTTTGTGATATACCTTTACTCTCAAACATGGATACTTAATCTGTATTTGGTTTTACCACCACACCTATATTCAATCACCACTCCATCTGCCCATGGAAGTCATGTGCAGTTGGGCCTACAGATTGTCCTGTTAAAGGTATGCATAATTACACATCTCAGAGTGTTCTTTGGAGGAGTATTGTATTAGCTAGCAGTCGAAAATCATAGAAGTGAGCCAAATAGAATTAAATGGCCATTTTGGGGGTCGCCAAGCCCCTGAGCTTAGGATTTTGATTGTTTTACTAATTTTCTTTGCTAATTTTATTTGGCCCGATGAGTTCCTGATGTCATATATGGGTTTTAGTGGTCCAAAGTCAATATTTTGGTCGCCAGGGGGCTAAAACTACCTAAAATTGACCCATTTTTGCTTGGAAAATCAATAGGATTGGCATATTTGATTTTTATATGTGAAAATAGGACTAGTTATGTGTCTGTCCACTTCCATTATGTAAAATATAAAGTCTTGTGGTGAAAAAAGACCAAAAATTGTGTTACTTGGTAGAATTTTTCTATTCTTCTGGAGCATTTAACCTTTTGTAAAGTGGTCTGTCCGGATGATAATTTGGCCATTTGGCCTCCCCCCATTAAATACCTAAAAGTAAAAGGGGTCCAATTATGCCTTAAAAGATTTGCTCCAGGTGGGGTGTAAAGCATGTCAAAAAACTATGTTAGTTATCAACCCCCCACATATCCCAAAGGACCTAATGTATAAGATCATGGATTACTGCCCATGCTTTATAGTAGCAGGGATGGCAAGTGATTTTTGTAACCAAGGTACGAAGTATGTTACTTATTACTAAAAAGAATTGGCTCAAGACCATGCTATTTTAAGAACAACCTTAAATCGGATAGTTGCACAAATAAGTATGATATGTTATATGTGCCATTGATAATGCAGTGACACACGTACCATTCTCCTTGGCCCTTCTTGATTTGATTTGATGACCATTCAGTTGATGAATATTCCCTCTACTAAGACTGTATATAAATAAAAGAATTGCAAACAAACAATGACAAAAAGAAATAACACATGTATAGGCCTTGAACATTGGGTATTACAGTACTTTCCTTTTTTCCCAATTATATCACACATTAGCATAATATAATAGTGATATAAAGTGCAGGTGTTTTTATTGTGTCAAAGGCCATTTAACAAATTTTCTTATTATATTAGTTTACTATATTATACATTTGTATCAAAAGTGTCACATTGAAATATGATCTTTGACTATGAAGGTACTCTTAGTAACCTCCCCAACAAACACCCAATCTTACATATTGTGATTGTCGTAGATTTTCTCTCTTCATCCACCCCTTCCACTGATATACTATATTACATGCCATTACACATTTGATGTAGAATTAGTTATACTAGTGATTAACCAATTACAATACATCTGAAAGATAAATTACAGATTTTTCTTCCTTTAAGATGTACATACTGGTATCATTGCACTGAGTGTCCCCTGTAATCTATTGTAGTGTGTGTATTGTGGAAGAGATGGAACACCGCCGTGGTCGACACAAAACCACCCTAGATGGTTCCAGAGTCAGCAGAAATGTGTGTAGGGGGGACATTATCTATATCCTTTTAGAGTTCTCCTGAATATTCATGAATATTTAACCCCAGGATGGAAAAGCGATTAAATTTTCCTTTTAAGAAATAAGTTACAAGCAGTTGTTGATCTGCTAGACATTACTAGATTATGTGACAAGTAAGCCCAATTGGACGTTGAAGATATAAATGCTAAAGCTGGGCTGAACAGGTAAACCTTCACCAAAATGATACCAGAAAATGTGGTCAGCAGGCATGTAAGACTATGTATCACCTCAAGGTTTGTTTTTTCATGATTCAGATTGAACCTCACATCCGCCTAGTTTTACGGCCTGCTGACCAGCAACAAGTTATATCGAGTGGGCTAATATGATCCACCATATGGCTGCATGTTTGTTGTATGTCTCCATAGCACTGAATGCTCTCCGATAAAAATGTCTAACTTTTGAATGCTCTCTCTCTCTCTCTCTCTCTCTCTCTCTCTCTCTCTCTCTCTCTCTATATATATATATATATATATATATATATATATATATATATATATATATATATGATTTCTCTCTCTCTCTCTCTCTCTCTCTCTCTCTCTCTCTCTCTTCTTTTATTCATCATTTTCTATTACTTACAATGCCGTATATTGTGTCTTTATCAGGTAACAACCATCTGTGAAAATGCTGCTGACAAAAATTGGACGGATGGGTGCCCATTTAGGGAGGAGCTCTTCTCTGTCCTATAATCTCCATCAGAAACTCAGTACCGCCCTTACTGAACCTAACAAAAACAGTAAGTTAATCTGCTCCATGTCAAAAGAAAAAGGAATGATTAGTTTTAACTAGAAATACCCATAACTATATCGTGAAAGGTGATTCCAACCAGATGTTTTATCAGAATTACAATCTAAAGAATTGTTGTGTTCAGGTAACTTAGCTCAAAGAAATTATGGTAGGTAGGTCGGATTTATCTTTCTTTTTTAGCAATTTTTTCAGGCATTTGGATGCCCAAACCTACGGTGAATTAGCAAAAACTTGCTAAAAAAATAATGATCTCTTAAAATCTGTAAAAACGTTGGTTATTTTGAGAGATCCATCTTTCTCATAGCACAAGCTTTAATTTGATGCAAAATGTGCCTAGCTTTTGACATTTTTACAGCATTATTCTGACTTTTTGGGACAATTTTCCTAAAAGTTTATAAAAATTATGGGTCGGGCCCAAAAGCTGGGCTTGGTTGGGATACCTGATCGCAACTTCTTTTTAGGCCTAATGAATCTAGACATGAATACAATAGTTCCCGAGTTTCTCATTGAGCTCTATTTCTACGACTAACAGCATCTCAATATTTTACATACAGTTTGCCTGTGTGGCTTGTCAATTACAATCATAATGAATTCAGACATGAATACAGGAGCTTAATTCAAAACATCCTGGGATCACGACCCCAGTGATCTTAGGAATAAATCGGCCTTATCCTATTAAGCGATCTTAAGAGTTGACTGGGTTCACATATCCTAGCCAGCACTAAGATCGCATCGATCTTAGCCTCAGCCCTCCTACACTATTCCAAGAAGAACTGACTAGGCACAGGGGTAAGAGTCCCAAAATAAAGGAATAGCTGTGGAGTCACTCTTCTTCACAAGAGTGCCCATACCATTGTTCCCTGTCCCCATATGGGCTAACAAAAGAGCACAGGGTGCAGTTGACCCCCATACAGTATTCAAGAGTTGTTCCCATGAATGTATGATTTATGCTTGCCTATTAGAAGCATTGTGCCCTCCCCCCAGGACAAAGAGAGAGAAGGGAAGAATTACCTTACAGTGCACTTAACGCATGAGTAGCCCTAAGAGCCCTCAAGGACACTCAGCAAACGTCCTCCCTCCTCTCTTTATGTATGCAGCAGGCTATTCACTCTTTTGATCAGGAGTGTTCCCTGTAAGTGCTCTTGTACTCAGGTGAAACCACTATGCATTTCTTTCACTAAGATCGCAGTGATCTTAGTGGTGGAAATGGAATAGTGAAGTGATCCCAGGACTAGCTATTCTGGACAGGTCTGCAACCATCGCATTACATAGGGTAGACCAGCCAGGTCTTATGATATGTGCCTACACTAAGATCGCTGGGGTTGAGATCCCAGGATGTTTTGAATTAAGCTCCAGTGGTGTCCTTGTGGTCCACTGGCCTGTATTTCTAAGCCTAACAGGTTTGTGCCTACAAATATCTGTGAATACCTATAATTATTTGCTACCAATGTTCTATTAATCTGTGTATCTATCACCCTTCATTTTGTTTGTAGGCGGTAGGAAGCGGGTAGCCGTACTTGGTTCTGGCGTGTCAGGGCTGGCTGCAGTGAAGAGCTGCCTGGAGGAAGGGATGTTACCAGTCTGTTTTGAAAAGAGGAGCACCATAGGTATTGCCTTTGTATATATCTTGTATTTGCCTTTATAAACTCCTTTGAAAGCCATACCATTCATTAAGAAAAGGAGAGTCCATAAAATGAATTTCGCTTTTGAATCAGAAGGCATTTACTTTTGAAAAGTTTAAGACTAGATCTACTATTACACCTATGCTATTTACCTAGGGCTACTCCTAATTTACTGGTAAAGCAGAGGCTTTTTGGTACATACTTTTTGTTCACGGACATTGTTAATTTTTACTGATTGAATCATTTTAAACTTCATTCTAATCTCTCGATAATCAGGTGGACTGTGGAACTTCAACAAGCATGTCGGCAATGATCAGTCTGCTTCCGTCTACGAAGGCCTGCTCATGAACATGAGTCGAGAAATGACAGGCTTTTCTGACTTTCCTGTCCAGGAAAACATGCCAACATTCCTCTCATCCCATCAGTTCCTCAGCTACCTCAATGAGTATACAGACCACTTCCGGCTGCGTCCCCATATCAATTTTGACACACAAGTCCTCAAGGTGGCACCACTGACACCAGACGCCAATGACGGAGGCTGGCAGATTACTTTCAAGAAAACCCCGATGGAGGGAAAAAGTGGAATACAAGAATTAGAAAATGACCAAACAGCACTAGATTTAGATGAGAATGATGGAACTGTTGAGGTCAGTGACTTTGACGCAGTTATTGTTTGCACGGGAGCCTACTCAAAGCCAGTTTTTCCAGATATTCCGGGACTTGACACATTTGAAGGGAAAGTAATGCATGCTGGACACATGAGAACATCTGACGTAATGAAGGACAAGAATGTTCTTGTAATCGGTAAGTAGCCAGTGATAATTGTGTTCTCAACGACAATCCTGCTTTGTTTACTTGTTAATAATTTGAAGAATAAAGAATGAAATTTTAGTCATAATAAGCCCTACCATTTTCTTTGGGGAAAAAAAGAGAAATTGTCTTTCTGTTTTCCGATTACAGATGGGATCTTGAAGATATAATTGCATACAGAATTTTTACTTCGCAGTAGCATATCATACAGAATTCTTGAGGAGAAACAGTGACTAGTATGACTTTCGCATGAGACTATGATTTCTATCATTTTAGGCAACCAGAATTCCGCAGGTGATGCAGCAGTGATGGCTAAACATGTTGCCAAACAGGTAACTCTAAGAGTTTTGTTTATTTTCATTTCATTGCTCATGCTGAACTTAATCTTCTAGACCTGCTGAAGTATTGATTCTGATATAAGAAGACAGAATATTCTGAAAAGAAGAATATCAAATAAAAGACTTAGACTGAAGCTGAGAGGGTGGTTATTGACAGAGTGGGTCTAACACTTAGAGGCTATAGCCAGTCTAGACAATCTTGAAGAAATATTTCAAAACTTTATCATTGCAGGTGACACTTTCTGTGGGTGACAGTGGTGCCTACATCCTGCCTCGATACCTCCACAATGGACGCCCGCTCGATGTCAGCACCTCTCGTATGATGTCTATGTACGCACCAAAATGGTGGAAGAACCACAAGTTAGAGGCGCATGCTAATAGAGGGATCAACCATAATGAATATGGACTGTCCTCCAGATACGCACTCACTAATGGTGCAAACATTATATCGGTAAGGTTTTTTCCACAAATCTATACTTGAACTGGTTCCACTCTATTGGTTGGGTCCATTTTCTGTGACAGATCTTTGTATGGCAAATGTATGGAAAGAAATCGCCAGATTAGCAGAAAATGGGCCCGACCAATGCAGTGCAACCAGCCCTCAAAAAGAATGTATAATGAAGCCCAGAAGTCATGCAAGAGTAAGCACGTTCAATCAAAGAGTTATTATCGTTGATTATTGATTGTCAATATAGGTAGTGCTGGAATTATTTGAAGATAAAAATGTATAACTTGTTCTGTACTAACCACTTTAAATCCAACTTGGTGCACATGAAAATTAGAATTAAATGCGTCTTTGTTGTTGGAACGATTATCTAATCTTTGGTATCAGTATCATTTTCATGTATTTCCTTATCCTATGATAATATGCAGAGTGATGACCTTGGCCCCGCAATCAAAGCCGGTCAGGTGGCAGTCCGTCCCGCAGTGAAGGGGTTCGACTCTGGTATGGCCACATACAGTGATGGGAGGAGAGATGGTCCTTATGACCTGATCATCTGTGCCACCGGGTATCTCCCTGACTTCACACATGTACAGGCAGATATGGTGAAAGGTATAGTGGCCACATATTCTGCCAATTTTGTACTATTACAGTCAAATTGCACAGTATTATATGCCGCCAGAATCTCTGCATTGTATGTCTTTATGGTTCTTGAGGTATCATTTTGACGATTTGGGTCTATGAAGTAACAGTTGGATTCATGGTTGGTGCAAGAACCTTGCATGCTAGGGTTCATACAATCAATGTGCTTACCCATCTCTGAGTAAATGTAAATCTATCCCTCAAGAGCCAACGAAGTATTAGAAGTACATTAAAGCCAAATTTTAGATATAAAAACTGAGTCTGATATTTGAGACTGCATCAAATACACAATTCAATTTCAATCTGCATCAGCCATTATACCTGAGCTCCCTCTCACCCCTTACAGGTACGAGTCGATTGAACTACCCTATCTACAAGGGGGTCTTTCCAGTCAGTTCAGACAAACCAACAATAGCCTCTATTGGACTCACCCAGAACTATGGGGCCTGCCCTCCAGTGTTTGAGATCCAGTCTCGTTGGGCAGCTCGTGTTCTCGCGGGTCGATGTCAACTTCCAGATCCAGCTGACAGGAAGGCATTCTGGGAGGATCGCCGCAAGATGTACCTCAATCAAAGAGGGAGGACGAAGGTGAGAATGAGTCATGGGCTTTTCCCTTTACTTTTTAAAACGTTCAAAACATAAGAATAAAAAAACATTATGTATCACGAGAATAGACAATTTGAAGTAGAAAGAATAAAATCATGTTACATACTTTATTTTTTTCAAATATAAAGGAGTCTGGCTGGCAAATCCTGGATGAGGTAGCAGAGGAAGTTGGCGTCCGGCCAAAGTTTTGGCCCATCTTCAAGCGCAGTCCCCGCTTGGCCTACCAGTTCCTGTTTGGCCCTGTCCTGCCATGCCACTTCCGGTTGTTCGGCCCAGCAGCACGTCCAGAAGCATGGGCGCAGTCTTTGGCTACATACGACAACCTGTTCAATAACAGAACACAGGAGAATGTCAAGAAGACTGACATGGTCTTGTCAACAGCTGACACTACTTTTAGCCATAGATCATAAGTGTATAATAAATGGTAATTACTTTACAACGATGAGGGGTGGGCATAGAAAAACGGGATGGGGGGCAGAGAAGGGGAGCCTGAATATGAATGCCTGGGATCCCAAAATTTGGCAAGACCTACTTGTGCACCATTTTCCTAAGATCAACCTCGGCTCATTCAGAGCTCGGCTCATTCAGAGCCAAAAATCACTGACAACTACTCTGTTAAAATTCTGTATAGGTAAATAGCTAGACATCGTCACGCTCAAATTAATGACTTACATTGGGTGCGGTGGGCACACCTCCCCTCCCCCCCCCCAAAAAAAAAAAAAAAAAAGAAAAGAAATCATTCACTTCCTACGCCTCTGGGTTGTATCCTGATTGGGAGAAAACGTCTTGAAGAGTGCTTTTTAAATGGGAAACACATTTCACCCTTTTCGCTTACTGAGGTAATACGAAGTTGTTAATGCCGTCCTAATGAGAACGGGGAAGTGGAGGAAGGACAACTTATGTGGACCCATGTGTTCCCTCGAAATCATTCATGTTAATTTATCCTCACAATGGTAAAGGCAAGCAAAAATGTATAGAATATGAACCAAAAACGTTTCATGTCACCTTTAGTGCTCAACATGATTGGTACAGCAACACTGTAAAAGGTTTTAAACGCCTATAAGAAGTACTATAGGTTTAGGGCATGGTATATACCATCTTTGATCTGTTTATAATACCTATGGGAGTCTTGCTTTGCAAATCTACTGTAGTTCCAAGTGGTGCTATTTTGATATCAATTTTGATTAATGGAGCAATTGCAGTGAGCTCTTACCAACCAAAACCTTCGGCCAAGCAGACAGGGTCATCTATTATATAGGTGAAGCCTGTTTTTTTATATTGCGTTCAATATGGAATACCACAGACATGCTGGTAGCTATTTCGGGTTGGTAGAAATGAGAGGGAATTCAGGGAAAGCAATATATATTTGATATATTGACGATAGGTAAATGAGTTTTAATATCTAGCATGGAAATAACAAGTGGATATAAGGATGTGCGACTGCAAATATATTTAAGAGAAGCCGGCACCCTAGTATTTATTTTATGTGAATAACTTCATCCCATAGAGATAGCATTGCAGGGCCGGATTTTGATAATTTTTCCTTATTTAAACCCTCTAAAAACATAAAATAAATATAGAACTAAACTCCCCTGGTGTCCTTGGTGGCCGATCCACCCTTCGGGGGGGGTCTCCCCCAAGGGTGATAGCCCGATGGGAAGACCCCCCCCCCTCGTGGTGGATTGGCCACCTCGTACACCACGGTTGTTTAGTTCTATCTATGTATTAAGAACACACCATTATAGAGAGTGCATACGACACTGGGGCTGTAAGGCCAATAGTATGAGTAAAAAGTTAGAAATAACATGTGAGCGTATGTAGCACGACTAGCAGCCTGGAGGAACAGAGTTCGCTGAGTATTCAGTGTCTGCACTAACTGATCAGTAAAGGGGTACACTCCTGTAGGGTATTGAGTGTTTGTAGTTCCATGAAAGTTTCGACTTGAGGTTATTCCTGGGTAGATTAAGCCCCTATAGGCTTGAAGGCCTGGGACATAGGTCGCAACTGGTAGCCTAGATTATGTCCTTATGAGGTGCGGCATATATCTCACTGTAACTGATCCAGCAGAGCAATGTCAGGGAGGAAAGTCCAAATGGTGTCCGGTCGAGAAAAGCCAAAACAGCCAGTAGCCAGTGAGTATATAAGGCCTGTGTAGAGGTGAGGGAATGTGAATTGTGAGCAAGGCATTGGGATTAGCAGTTCGACCTGGAATCAAAAGGGGAAGATAAATTATCTATACTCGACAGCTTTACAAATTGGAATAGATTGAAAGCTTTAAAAACTTGTTTCATGAGGATGATTACACCTCCTGGAGTGCTCTCTAGGGATCTTAGATTATGTAAGGTCCATAGGGGCACCACTTAATGATACCTAAGGATAGGAAAGATCGACCCCACCGATCTTTTGGATCATTCTTGCGACATTTTTCTTTCAGTTACTATTTTTTAGGATAGGGGATTCACCATTTAGCCCCTCTCTGTGTCAGCTGTCATAGGAAAAGTTCCCATTCTGTGCTGATATATTGTGCATAGTGGAGTTGCGGCTTATGGGAAATGAGCTGTTTATGATATTGAAGAAAACAGTGTTAATACTTTTGAATATCTAGACTGGTGATGGGTTTAAATAATGTCATGTATACATACTTCTAAGCATAAGCATATATATTTTCCTTTATTAGCATTATATTATTATGTGCAGTAGATAATATAGATGAATCTTACAACCCCACAGTAATATCAAAGGGTTCACACTTATTTCATGCAGGTACGTGATAGTGTACGAAACAAATAAAACTGAGTAAAACTGACCGATACTGTCATTTACTTTATTACCGTTTCAGTGGTTACTCATTTAAATGATCTGTAAATGCTATTGTAGTGAGAATATCAAAGCTGTCCCGTTGACTACAACTGATGCTGTTAAATAAAATATCAAAGACACTAAACTTGCTTGTGTTTGTCAAAATGTTTAGAAAAATGCCAAAGCCACAATTCCATAATTTTGCAAATTCTGCTCACATGTTAATCTATGCCCTGTGGATCCATGACATGAAGACTGCATGAATAGATAAAGGCAGGGCAATGACAATCATTGATTTAATTTTGCATCAATGTAGAGCCCTCAACAGCAGCCTCGTGTGTGCCAGTCGACTCTCATGGCGGCAAGCGTGTGAGAGCGTCTGGCAAGACTCGTATCTCAGACACATCACAAGGGGTTCGCAGGCAACCAGCAGTCACCAGCGGATCTTCAGGATCCCGGATAAACCACACTGGCCCCAACCTTTTCCATAAGTCTGTGACTCTCCTAGATCTTTGAGATTGATATTTGCTGACTGCCCGTAGGCCTAAGATGTCGGTGGATTTTGACTTGATTTGAGGTAAGGTTAGTGTGGTTATTTCCACACTATATGCCACTCAGGGAGCTCTGTACAGTGTGGGATAGTTATAAAAGCAAATGTTTCGGCCCTGCGGGAGGACTTTCCATGCACCTCTCACGCATTCAATCCTTAATCAATCCTTCTAAAAATTTAGATATACATGCATCCAACCTTCCTTTAGCTTCGCTGAAAGTTCGGGGATCCTACGATTATTTTAAGATAGGAAAAAAATGAAATTTATTAACACAGGCCAAATTCTGCATGGGCAAGATGCAGCCCCAGTAGCTGAAAGGTCTCATAATAGAGAGGAGCCGGTCCCTAACATCATATGCCTAGGTTGGCAGGTCTAGGTAAGGTGTTATGGTTTACAGTTGTATTTTGGGATGCTTGATAAAGTCTATGACACACAGTCATAATTACGGTACTTCATTCTAACCTTAAAGTGAATAGCTTTATGAGTCTATTGTCATCGTCACAACGACTTGAAAGAGACATAATCCATATAACCATGATAAACAACCTTCAAATTTAATTTCCGACAATGCCCCAGGTAGCAAAAATGGTGTGGCCCGAGTCTGGGCCAGAGCGGGCTCCTGATGTGGGCCACACTGGGTTGACACAGTGGGCGCCCGATGGGTTTCGTCCTCAGCAAAGGGTCTGGGCCACACTGGGCTAACCGATTCGGGCACAGATCTGTTTGAAATTGGGCTCACCGATTTGGGCTCAAAGTGAGTTTAACATGGGTTTTTGGTGTGGCCTAAAGTGGGCTGCCCGATTTGATGAAAAATTAGTGGTGACATGTTAAAAATTCTTTTTGAGAAATTTATCCAAAATATTTTCTTTTTTTTTAAAGGTCAATAAGCAACAAATCCTTGAGCTAATCTAACCCCCCCCCCCCATCACCAAAGCAGTAAATGCAATATCTACCCAAGTGGAAAGGCAGAGCAGTACCATTCATTTGAATCAAACTCATTCAGCCAACACAAGGCACTTTGATTCATTAAAGTGACATTCTGGCCTCAATCTTCCCCTACTAATTCCCTATGTAGGAGTAGAGAAGAGAGCCTTCAAGTTCATAATGACTGTACCTCTGCATATTTGCTCTTGTTCCAAGTTCAGTGCAATAGAAATGGTGTTGCCATTCCACTACTACTCAGATGACCTTGATTTGCACTTTTGACTAGAAACATCTAAGTATTTCCAGACTATGAGAAAGTCTGCACATTATTACTTCAGATCTGATTTAGTAGTCTATTCCAGTTGTCCTATGTCTAAAAGAAATAAGTTTGGTATGGGTAGTAGAATTCTGCCTGGAGTGCTGTGAAACCACTTTGTAGTGAGTCTGCCATTGACTGGCCTACAGGGGCAGGGGATATTTTTGGTTTCTCAATTGCCTCTATATATAGTCCTCTTATACCTGGCCAAGTGTGAGACCTGTTTGCCTCCACACCACAAATACACCTTGCAAGCCTACTAGTACAAAGAAAGACATGAAGCTGTTCTTTCCAGGACTAGTCAGTGTTGCCTTTTACATGAAATATCTGGATCCCTACTATGAACCTACCTGTGTATTAATGGTATAGGGAAAGTGTCCTACAGCAGTGGTGGAGGGAAGGGAGGGGGGAGGGCAGGGCAGGGTGAGAGGAGGGCAGGGCAGGGTGAGAAGAGGGCAAGGCAGGGTGAGATGACGGCAGGGCAGGGCAGGGTGAGAGCAGGGCAGGGCATGTGAGCAAAGGAGATGCCAGGGCAGTGCAGGGTGAGAGTAGGACAGGGCAGGGTGAGAGGGCATGGCAGGGTGAGAGCTGGGCATGGCAGGGCGAGAGCAGGTCAGGGCAGGGTGAGAGCAGGGCAGGGCAAGGGTGAGAGCAGGGTAGGGCAAGGCGAGAGCAGGGCAGGGCAGGGTAAGAGCAGGGCAGGGCAAGGCAGGGTGAGGGCTGGGAGTGAGAGTGAGTGAGTAATAGATGTTTAACACCATTTCGACAGCTAAGGTCATATTCATGGTGAGATCCTCATTACACAAATTCACAGAGAAATGTGTCAGTGCCTGCGCATATGTGCACCACACACATCCTGAGGGGATAGGAAAGAGGAGAAATAGACCCTTTTAAGTGGGCTAGGGAGGCCCAGGGAGGGCAGGGTGACAGAAGGGCAGGGCAGAGCGGGGTGAGAGGGGAAAAGGGCAGGGCAGGTTGAGTGGAATGAGGAGGAGATGGAAGGGGTAGGGGATGGATAGGGGAGAGACGAACAAAAAAGAGAGAGGGAGGGGGAACACTCATCACAGATTTTAGAACAGTTCAGAAGATGAGGCTGCCCTGTCCAAACCCACTCTCACCCCAGACTGGGAAGACTTTATGCAGCTAAGTACCCATCTTGGGATGCCCATTTTGAAACCATCCTGGGCCCAATGTGGTTGCCCATTTTAAAGCTGACCAGTGCCCAAAAGTGGGCGGCCCAATGTGGCCCAGACCGTATGCTGAGGACAAAACCCGTTGGGAGCCCAAAGGGCTCAAGTGGGTTTGCCCGATTTGGGCTGCCCTGTGTGGCCCTGACTGGAAACCCAGCATCTGCCGAACCTAAAACCCATGTACTGAATACTGCCCGCTTTGAACCACCTTATCCCGGGTAAAACCAATTTGGCCCCGAGCGGGCTTGCTACATGGGTGCCTATAGGCCTAGGCTTGAAGGGTTCTTTTCTAGAAAATATGCAAATCATTTTGTAACTACCAGTGACTTTTCCTACGCTCACAAGGAGTCCAGATTTAAATTCGCATAGAAATCAGTTCAGTAGTTGCGGAGAACGAGTCAATTTAATTTCCGACAATGCCCATAGGCCTAGGCTTGAAGGGGGTCGTTTTTACAAAAAATTCTAACCATTCTGTAACTACCAGCGTCTTTTTCTATGCCTACAAGGAGTCCAGATTTAATTTCTCATAGAGATCAGTTCAGTAGTTGCGGAGAACGAGTCAATTTAATTTCTGACAATGCCCATAGGCCTAGGCTTGAAGGGGATCTTTTTTAGAAAAAATTCAAATCATTCTGTAACTACCAGCGACTTTTCCTATGCCTACAAGGAGTCCAGATTTAATTTCTCATAGAGATCAGTTCAGTAGTTGCGGAGAACGAGTCAATTTAATATCTGACAATGCCCATAGGCCTAGGCTTGAAGGGGGTCTTTTTTACAAAAAATTCAAATCATTCTGTAACTAGCAGTAACTTTTGCTTTGCTCACAAGGAGTCCAGATTTAAATTTTCATATGAATCCATTCAGTACTTGCGAAGAACGAGTCGATTTAATTCCCGACGTTGCCCATAGGCCTAGGCTTTATGAGGGTCATTTCTACAAAAAAAAAATTCAAAATTTTAGCCCCCCTGCGTTTTATCTCTTTTTCTACCCTAAGGCTAAGATCAATATCTATTTCTGGTCCCTCCTGTCAAAATTTTAGCCCGTCCCCCCTTCTGTTTTAGCTAGTTTTCTTCCCTATGGCTAAGAGCTGTCTATTTTCTGGTGCCTCCTGTCAAAATTTTAGCCCCCCCCTACGTTTTATCTCTGTTTCTGCCCGAAGGCTAAGATCTATATCTATTTCTGGACCCTCCTGTCAAAATTTTAGCCCCCCCCCCCTTCCGTTTTAGCTAGTTTTCTGCCCTATGGCTAAGATCTGTCTATTTTCTGGTGCCTCCTGTCAAAATTTTAGCCCCCCTGCATTTTATCTCTGTTTCTGCCCTAAGGCTAAGATCTATATCTATTTCTGGTTCTATTTAGCTGCCCGGCCTGTACAGATTGGCCTGACCATATCTAGAATAGCAATTATAAATAGGGAGGCTCTGATTTCATGTCTGCGGTAGTAACTGTTATCAGCATAGCTGAGCCCGATACCAGGTTTGATTGACATGATGGGCGTTTAAAAATCCTCAATATAACGTAAGTCAGTGGTGACATGTTCAAATGGGTGTTTTACAACATGGTTTATCATGTTTTACACCACTCCACTGTATCTATATGAATTATTGATGCAGTATATAATCATATATACTTTTCATAATATTAAAGCGGTACTTAAAGGGGAGTGGTCATTATTAATCAATAGGGGGGTGGTGGGTTTTCGCCGGGACGCGCGGATATTTTTTATGCCCCCGCCCCCCTCGACAGCAGTCCAATTGTTTTGCGCTTCCCCTTAAGAGGGGTCAAACCTTTTGTACCCCCCCTTCAAGAGGGGTCTGAAATTTTTACGCCCACCTCAAACCCACCAGCCTCCCCTGTTGGTAATTAATAACCACTCCCTAATAGCGGACACCCTCTGACTATTCATTAGTTTCTACATAAATTATAGCTGTGGCCCTTCAATTTTGATCAAGAGTCGTTTACCTATGATATTGTAGCGGTAGCACTCTGCTACTGCGGGGCTCCGCTACTGTAGGGCTCCTGTGGGGCCCTGTGGGGCCGTTTGGTTCGGCCAGGTGCCACTAGGGGGCGCGTTGGCCACGGCCACTATATAACGTGACCGCAGGGCAGCGGCCCCTCAGTCGTGACTCATGCTCCAAAAGGCACGGGTCGGACCAGCCTACCTCGCAGAGCCACGGCTATAGGAAGGACGTTGAGCATTGATCTTAGATGCTAACTGGATGACTAATAGATGACCAATTGATGTTCCATGATTATTTCATGAGTCGTCGACTCTTTGTACCACTAGTTATTGTTCTAGAAAAAAGAAGGGACAGCCGTCTCTGTTGTCAACCGTACTCGGGTAGCTGTCTTGTTGTTCTTTCCCCTCGGCAACCAAAGACCGTTACAATATCAATGAAATTATGCATTAATATCATGTGCATTAAGATGTCAATAGGAGGAGACTGCATGGATGTCATAATCCTCTTTCTATCCACTTTTCGATATGAATTTGTGGATTTAAATGATAAATTCCTATATAATCCTATATGGATTTTAAAGCTCTGTATCTCCAAAATATGCCTGGGACTCCCATGTTTTTAATGCATATTTGGTTTGTACATATAATTCTGGGATTCTGATGAGAATGTGAATGTGTAATAAACAGTTTAAGAGATAGGCATAAGAGAGTACCTTGAGAAGTGAGCATATTCAAAAGATACATTGGTGCTAGGTAATATCACAGATGTGCCAGTCAAACATGAGGTATGTGAAGAGTTGGGGTATAGTCACCATGAGGGATAGGTAAAGTGAATGATAGGCAGATTGAGGAAAGGTAGACTGATGGTAAGAATGTACAGAGAAAATTAGGTACAAAGGTGAGGGGTAAACTTTAATCCTTTAAGCCATTTGAGGGAAAACCTAATTAAACTCTAGATGTTTCGAGAGATAGGAAGTATGAGTGATAGGTAGACTAAGGGATAGGCAGTATCTGGGAGAGGCAGAGCCATACACAGGTAGAGTACTTGTCAGGTTGAGATAGGCAGACATTTGGGTATGTAGATTGAGGTATTGACTTTGATTAGCATGTTGCACCTATAAAAAGTTCCAATCATTTTCAATATAACTTTTGTACATTTTTAAAATATTCTCATCATCAAACCTCCTTTTAAGGTACTTTTGGTCAAATTTTGAGAATCAAGATCACAATTTTTGGATTCAGCAGGATTTTTTGGTATAGGTGGCCCCTTGTTTCCATTTGATATCACTCTGATAAAGATTCCTGACATCTCTAAAAAAACCCTTATCCTACATACGACTGAATACTGAACACAAAAGGGAGCCTACTTTTAAGGGGGGGGGGGGGGTAGAGGGGGAGGCTGTTACACTGTGTCCATAGGTAAAGCTCTGAATTTCACCTCCTATCTATTGAAGCTTCTTGCTATAAGGGCTTTAGACCTTTCAGGGGTTCAGGGATATTAATGCAGCATGGCCATTGGTCACAATGAGATAGATAGCTGCATTTAACACTTTCTATACATGTTTGTGTAGCCAGTGACAGGTATGTTTTATACGCGCCCCCCTTCCCCACCTCCCATAAAAACTTGGATTTTGGCCAGAATGTGTGTACTGACACCAGACACTGGTTACATACTAAGAGTAAGAATTTTACACATTTTTCTCTGAACCTACATTGGTGATATATAACAAAATGATTGAAGAAAGGTCTGTTACAGGCAACATTTGAATGCACTTAACCACTGTTAAAATAACTCTTATGCTTAGGGAAAAATATAACATTTTTCTATTTACTTTTTTGAAGCTGTCAGGAACAGTCAACAAACATCAGTCACCTGTTCCGGCCATCTAACATAATCTCAGTGCCATCATCATTTGCCACACATTGTCTATGAAGATGTGGAGAATAGCTACAAGTGACAGGTAACTATCACAATGACACTTTGTGCTGGAAATAGCTTTAGGTCACAAATCATAGAAAGTGTGCATATGGGGCCTCACATGTCATTCGCCCAGACATGTGCCCAGAATCATGAAAAATAATTCTTATAAGTATGCTTCTTTTATAATAGCAAGGACACATCTGACATAAATGATAATGTGATCTTCTTAATCTACAAGTCGAAATAGTCTGGACCTGAGATTTTCATGGAGGTATGATGATTGTTTCTGTAGGAAATGAAGCCCCCAATATGGCTTGTAACTTAGGCCCCTAAATGTCATTCGCCCAGACACAATTTCGCCCAGACAATTTTGGGCCCATTTTACCCCCCTGGAGCCCAAAATATTCATATGGGACCATCAAAACCCCTATGTAACACAAAGATCTCATCCAGCCTGACACTTTGAGCCAAGAAAATAGAGGGGGAAACTAAAATTCGAAGAGTAGGGGCTGGAATACCTCCAAATTCCTCATATGCAAACCTTCTATGATTTTCAACCTTTAGATTACAGATAAAGCCTAAACATGATAAAAATTTAAAATAAATGTAAATTACCTGGAGCATTGGTTACAAAAGAATGTATTAGAAGTGTAATATGTTTTGAACTAGGACAAGGTGCATGTCACCTATTGTGAACGGTGGGACCTTTTCAGTAAAAATTGTGTACTTATATCTTGATATGAAAACACAGTTTCTATTCTATATTTCTGTTTGATTGTTCAGAGCTGATATAATGCAGTGGAAAGTCAATGCAAGAATACAAACAGTAGTGTCAGTTTCAAGATGTGACAATATCATCATTATTAACTCCCATCAATGTATAGCCCCTTGGTTCTTGTCACTGAGGATCGAGTGTAATTGGAATTTGAAGAATGTACTGCCCCTTGATTCTTGTCTCCAAGGATCAAGTGTAATTAGAATTTGAAGAATGTACTGACCCTTGATTCTTGTCTCCAAGGATCGAGTGTAATTGTACTTCATGGATTTGACAGCCCCCTAGATTTTATCTCTAAGAATGATTTCAATTATTACTCCACGCCAATGGCAAAAGATAACAATTTTATTGATGTATGTACCTGCAATAAAGGGATGAATCATTGTTGTCTCAATCTATTTTAATGTTGGCCATTGCCACAAATAAAGGCTGGTTGGTAGTTCGGAAATATGTATATTTTAATAGTTGTAAATGGGGGATTTTGAAGCTCAGTATACATATTCTTTGCGAATCGATGAACTCGTGCAATGTTCGTTACCCATTATATCATGTACACATACTGTTATGTGAATTGTGGGATGCTTGTATAACATAAAGAAATAGAAAATTTAAAGATAGTAAAACCCTGCATATACTATAATACCTTGTATATAAGGTGCACCTCACAAATAGGCTCACCCCCAGGATCAGGAGATAATACAAGGTGTTCCATGCATATAATTTAGACCAGTTTAGTAGTAATTTTATGTAGATTATTCTCACCTATAAAACACAAATCCAACTTCCCCAGTCCTCTAAAGTGCACAAGAGGTCCATCCTAATGAATAAGGTAACCTGTGGTATGGTTAGTCACAGCTATACACTTACGCATCTCTGAGGCAAATCCAGGAATATTCACGTCTCATATGCTGACTATAGCTTATGTGTGAGGTATTACAGTATACATACACAATAGTATCATGTAAAATAAATAGGGTACAGTGGCGGATTTAGATGGGGGCTGCGGCGCACGCCCCCTCCTTTTTGCCAGTATTTAAGAGTTTAACTGCATATTTTGGAACCCAGACTTTGCTCAAAAACAGGGGGTGCACCCCCCTCCTTTTGGGGTGCGCCCCCTCATTTTTCAAATCCTGGATCCACCACTAGGGGTATATTGGTATTCAAGTGTTTCTGAACAATTTGAACCATTTGCTGCATTTCTTGCCTTATTACCTAATCATATTAATTTGAAGTTTTTGTGTTTGAAGTTCCATGAATCTTGGTTTCGTGTCATGTTCCCATGTTTCCCATTCACACTGTAAAATGATGACAATAAAGCTGAAAATGCACTTTCAAATATTGATTTTGTGTGCTGTTATATGTGAAAACCTTGAACAATTCATGTCCATTGTCCCAGTATACCAATGAACTACATAGAATATGTTACTAGTTTTACCTCTATTACTCCCTCCTCCCTTCTCAAAATGTCAAGGTCTATATCAAAATAATTTATAGCCTGCTAGAAGAAATCCCTTTTTCATTATCTGTGTACAAATGGACACAGAAGTGAGAAAGGGAATCCATAATCAGAGATATTTTGGATATAACTGAAAAGGCTACAGAAGAGAGCACACCCAGGTTGTTAAAAAGTGGCAGAACACAGCATCTGCTGCTTCATACCCAATGCAACAATTAGCACTGCCCCCAAGTGGTCAAAATGGCTGGAATGAGTACTCCCAGACTGTACTATTGATACAGTTGGGCGCCAGAGACTGACTCAACAGTCGAGAGATGCTGCCACCTGGCAGCTGTATATGAAATTATACGTGGAGAGCTGCTGGTAGATCTGGATGCCCAACCTGGTACCAGAGGTCACTACCTCACTCGCAGTAACCCCTGGTCTTCTGCGCCATGCATTGTGGGATATAGCTTGTGGTGGCTAATGAGATGCACATATTATTGGGCAACACAAGAAGTAGACCCTGTGTTTAGTACATACCTAAACATGTATTGTGTCATACCTGCATATAGGTGTAGTGGTACAGGTGTGCATTGTACCAGGAGTATAGATGTTTCATCTAGTATACTTACCTGACAACAATACATCCCAAACACAATCACCCTGTGACTATGCATTCAGCTAAAGAAAACTTGGACTAAAGACCTAGCCTATGTGGAAATATAAGGTGTTTGTCTACTACAATCAATCAGCCACACTAGCTCATGCAGTAGAGAGTTGGACTCCTATGTGAGGAAAGTGGGGTCAAGTCACCATATGTCAATACTATTTTTATTGAGATATGTATTTAGTGAGACATAACTAAAAATATCACCTCTGCTTAGAATATTTTAGTTTTTATGAGCAGTCGTTCATTACAATTATTGTAGTGATATTGATATCTAACAAAATCGCAATATAAAAAAGAAAGACCAGATGGATATCAGAAAACGTTTTTTGCATGAAGTTATTAGAACCCCTGGAAGTCATTTCTCAGACACTAAGTTTTGGGCACCCTGAAATCGTACTGACCTGGCCAGGATCGGAAGCGAATTCTTCATTGTACAGGGTCAATCACTATGATTACAGCAGATACAGAGGGAAAAGGCATGCACCTGTATAGGCTATTGTAGGTAATGCATGATCACCAAGGGTCAATCACTACGATTGGACTGGATCGTAGGGGTGGTTGGAATTGGAGGGAGAGGGGCAGGATTGTAGTGTTTGAGAAATGGCTAGCAGGACCTCTGAATTTGAGTCCTAATTGATAACCATCATACCAATGGGATTACTATACACAATATTTTGGCAGCATACAGCAGTACCTGTCAAACTACGCCTCCACCTGGTGTCTAAATCTATCAATATAGGCTCTCCTAGACACCTTCCTATATGATGCACAGGGCTAAAGACTATAGTCTGGGACGCTAGTACTTAACTCTGTGATCAGTTTGTTGGATGCCAAAAGCAAGGAGTTGGGTCACTTCATAGCGCGCGAACATCAGTGCCATTCCGGGGTTGAAATGTACATGCCAATCACCCTTAACAATCAAGGTGGTGCCAAAGTCTCACCCAGATCATGGACGCCACTTGTTTCCTAAAATGTACAAAGACTTATGCAATGTGAGGTTGGTCACTATCAGTGAGTGAGTAATAGACGTTTAACGCCATTCCGACAGCTAAGGTCATATTCATGGCGAGAACTACATTACACCATTTCACAGAGGAATGTGTCAGTGCCCATGCATATATGCACCACACATCCTGAGGGGATAGGAAAGAGGAGAAATAAAGACCCTTTTAAGTGGGATAGGGAAGCCTGGTCACTATCACAAGAGAATCTACGAGAAGAAAGATGTCATGTCTGCACCCCGACATACTCCAGATTCCTAGCTATTAGATCGCCCTCTTGTGTCGTGTGTGAGAAACATATTGATAGCTTAAAATGTCCCATCATAATTTTAGTTGCCTTGGTATGGATATTTCATACATTCCTCAGAGGGCTTTCAATCATAAGATCATCATGTTTATCACTTATGCCCCACCCCCTCAAAAAGGGGAAAAAGATGTTGCTAGATCAGTTGGGTAGGAGCAATTAAAATGTCAGATTTCACATCTTTAACTGCTGTAAAACGACATTTTGAATAAAGACAACAACTTCCAAATATGCCTATCTTACTGAATGTGCCTGACACTGGGGCCTGGTATAGCGACCAATCTGAAGGACCTCTGGGCGCAGATATGACGTCAACCTTCTCGCCATTGCAATAGGGTTGTCACGCAATTCTACTAAGCGATCTATTTGTGGACGAGGTACCATACGCCCCCTACACACACTTCCATAAAGCATGTACCATAAATTTGCACAATAGACAATGTGCACACCGCCAATGCTCTGTCGAGGTAAGAGGAGGCCCGTCCTATAGTTAGATATGTTAACTCCAGAGGATCTGCAGCTTACGTTAAGCCCCCCTCACCACGGTTTCTGGCCTTAGGGAACTGAAAAAAAAAATTCTCAAATATTTTAAAGTTACCATCAATCCCAAGTTAGATATTAGAGTGCACCATTTGAAGTAACCTTATAGATATTTCAGGAAGGCATTTCTCAAGATGGTGCGACTAGATCTAGACCCCTTCAAGTCATAGTGATAGCCCTCAATTAAATGCTATTACAGCCCTGCATCTAGTGGTCACTAATAATTGCACTGGTATGACACCCATGTAATTACTGCTTTAAGTGCTGATCGTACAGAGTAGTTGTAGTGTGTTCCCTACGATCAGCCACTCTGTAGGCCGAAATACCTGCCTGCTCACAGGCAGGATCCAAGATGTATACAAGTCTATAGTGGCACAAACACATGGCTAGTCTGAACTATAAGTACTCACTGTCAGTTCCTGGAAATTGTCCCTCCTATTCACAAACATGTAGTTTTCATGTACATCAGCTTATATCAGACCTCTCAACCCTCACGCATCTGGCGTGAGTCTGACACATTTGGGGCCTATCTCACTCTCTCATGCAGATCAGGCTCTTTCTTACACATTTTAGGCTTCAAAAAATCAGTATAGGCTTGTAGAGTGAACTTGGACTTTTCCTCATTGTTTGGTGTAGAAAACTCAGCCAATTTGTCTCCTTTTTTCAAAATTTTCTTGGAGGGCATGACCTCCCAAACACCCCAGTTTTAGTTTATTTGTGACATTTCCCGTAATGTTTAGAAATTTCAGAGCGCCCCGGCAAAGTCTCACTCTTTGGCTTCATCAAAACTTGAGAGCTCTGTATTATATTGACTGAAACATGAGATATATCCAATAAGTCTGACATGTTTATCTTGAGCTTAGATATCACTACCTCAATGGCCTCCATTGTCAACATTCTAGAGGTGCTACCTGGTGTTAGCTTCCTTTTGAAACATAGGGCTAACCAACCAAGAATAGTATAGTCATTTTGACACTAGGTGGCTACACCTGGCTTCAAGATGGCCGGCAATGATTTGGAGTTAGGGAGGGAGATTTGAAAATCACCTAGATTATTAATTATCACAAGTATTTCAAGTGCTTTGTGTATTGTGAATCTTTGGATATACATTGAGGGAAGTGTTGGTGGAAGCATTGGACCTGACAGTAAGTACTTCTGTGAGAAATGGCCACTCTGCCAGATTGGCTGACCAAACAGACTACAACAGACACACTTGGTCTCTGAGGTTCCCTCAGAGTGTCTACGGAGTACCACTCTGATATTGAGGGTTTCAAGTCATACTGGTTTTGTCTAGTACCATCTTGAGAAATGCCCTCCAGATTTCTGCTTGGAATTTGACAGCTACGATTTAGCCCTATAAAATCACTCATGTTGGCCTACTCAAATAGACCCATCTATTGGCCACACTTCATTTGTTCACAAGGATGGCATTTTTGTTGGTGTGTGAGGGGTGCTGTCTCTTGGTGTTGGTCTTTTGTCTTAAAAAATGGCATACATACTTTGTGGAAGTCCTGATGAGGGAATGTGGACCTAGACTCCATGGCAGCCAACAGTGGCGACACATTTATGGCAAGCCTTTTGGGTAAACTGGACATAAACCCAGTTTTTGTTACATAAACCCAGTTTTTGTCAACATAAACCCAGTTTTTGCTACATAAACCCAGTTTTTGTACTGAAATCCCTCCTTTGTAGACATAAACTGGGTTTACTCAAAGTATGGGTTTCTTGCACATAAACCCAGTTTATGTAAGCAAAGTATGGGTTTCTGTGCAAAGCATGGGTTTCTTGGACATAAACCCAGTTTATATAAGCAAAGTATGGGTTTCTTGGACATAAACCCAGTTTCTTGCACATAAACCCAGTTTATGTAAGCAAAGCATGGGTTTGGCCTAATATCTTGGATTACAGGATTTTTGTTCTGAGACTTTGGCCGGCCAGAGGCAAAAAAAAGTCGCCAACTTAGGGAATGATCATTTTTTAACAACAGGGGGGCTGATGGGTTCGGGCATGGACTCGCGAAAAAACTTCTGCCCCCCCCCCCTCTCAATGGTTTTTTTTTTACCCCTCCAAAGGGCCGAAAATTGCATGTGAATGTGCCATTTTAACCTATAATAACGCACAGGCTTTTTCTCTGAAAACAGGTGAACTTATTTTGACCCCCCCTGATCAAGGGGTCGAAAAGGAGGGGTTTCTCGCACATAAACTGGGTTTATGTGAGCAAAGGAGGGGTTTCTCATACATAAACTGGGTTTATGTGAGCAAAGGAGTGGTTTCTCGCACATAAACTGGGTTTATGTGAGCAAAGGAGGGGTTTTTTCACACATAAACTGGGTTTATGTGAGCAAAGAAGGCATTTCTGAAGCAAAAACTGGGTTTATGTGAGCAAAGGAGGGGATTCTCACATATAAACTGGGTTTATGTGAGCAAAAGAGAGGTTTCTGGAGCAAAAACTGGGTTTTTGCTAGCAAAGGAGGGGTTTTGAATATAAACTCAGTTTATGTGACATAAACCCACTTTATGTTAGGAAACCCCTCCTTTGGCCACAAAAGATGGGTTTCCCTTAGAAATGCAGTTTTGCCCACATAAACTGGGTTTATGCTAGCAAAAACTGAGTTTTTGTGAAACTCCTCCTTTGTCCACATAAACTGGGTTTATGTTACGAAAACTGGGTTTATGTAGCAAAAACTGGGTTTATGTAGACAAAAACTGAGTTTATGTAACAAAAACTGTGTTTATGTCCAGTTTACCCAAATGGCTTGCCATACACGTTCCTTTTGACTCAGTCAAAGACTCAAGTGCTTTGTGTATTGTGAATCTTTGGATATACATTGAGGGAAGTGTTGGTGGAAGCATTGGACCTGACAGTAAGTACTTCTGTGAGAAATGGCCACTCTGCCAGATTGGCTGACCAAACAGACTACAACAGACACACTTGGTCTCTGAGGTTCCCTCAGAGTGTCTACGGAGTACCACTCTGATATTGAGGGTTTCAAGTCATACTGGTTTTGTCTAGTACCATCTTGAGAAATGCCCTCCAGATTTCTGCTTGGAATTTGACAGCTACGATTTAGCCCTATAAAATCACTCATGTTGGCCTACTCAAATAGACCCATCTATTGGCCACACTTCATTTGTTCACAAGGATGGCATTTTTGTTGGTGTGTGAGGGGTGCTGTCTCTTGGTGTTGGTCTTTTGTCTTAAAAAATGACATACATACTTTGTGGAAGTCCTGATGAGGGAATGTGGACCTAGACTCCATGGCAGCCAACAGTGGCGACACGTTTATGGCAAGCCTTTTGGGTAAACTGGACATTAACCCAGTTTTTGTTACATAAACCCAGTTTTTGTCAACATAAACCCAGTTTTTGCTACATAAACCCAGTTTTTGTACTGAAATCCCTCCTTTGTAGACATAAACTGGGTTTACTCAAAGTATGGGTTTCTTGCACATAAACCCAGTTTATGTAAGCAAAGTATGGGTTTCTGTGCAAAGCATGGGTTTCTTGGACATAAACCCAGTTTATATAAGCAAAGTATGGGTTTCTTGGACATAAACCCAGTTTCTTGCACATAAACCCAGTTTATGTAAGCAAAGCATGGGTTTGGCCTAATATCTTGGATTACAGGATTTTTGTTCTGAGACTTTGGCCGGCCAGAGGCAAAAAAAAGTCGCCAACTTAGGGAATGATCATTTTTTAACAACAGGGGGGCTGATGGGTTCGGGCATGGACTCGCGAAAAAACTTCTGCCCCCCCCTCTCAATGGTTTTTTTTTACCCCTCCAAAGGGCTGAAAATTGCATGTGAATGTGCCATTTTAACCTATAATAACGCACAGGCTTTTTCTCTGAAAACAGGTGAACTTATTTTGACCCCCCTGATCAAGGGTCGAAAAGGAGGGGTTTCTCGCACATAACCTGGGTTTATGTGAGCAAAGGAGGGGTTTCTCATACATAAACTGGGTTTATGTAGCAAAAACTGGGTTTATGTAGACAAAAACTGAGTTTATGTAACAAAAACTGTGTTTATGTCCAGTTTACCCAAATGGCTTGCCATACACGTTCCTTTTGACTCAGTCAAAGACTCAAGTGCTTTGTGTATTGTGAATCTTTGGATATACATTGAGGGAAGTGTTGGTGGAAGCATTGGACCTGACAGTAAGTACTTCTGTGAGAAATGGCCACTCTGCCAGATTGGCTGACCAAACAGACTACAACAGACACACTTGGTCTCTGAGGTTCCCTCAGAGTGTCTACGGAGTACCACTCTGATATTGAGGGTTTCAAGTCATACTGGTTTTGTCTAGTACCATCTTGAGAAATGCCCTCCAGATTTCTGCTTGGAATTTGACAGCTACGATTTAGCCCTATAAAATCACTCATGTTGGCCTACTCAAATAGACCCATCTATTGGCCACACTTCATTTGTTCACAAGGATGGCATTTTTGTTGGTGTGTGAGGGGTGCTGTCTCTTGGTGTTGGTCTTTTGTCTTAAAAAATGACATACATACTTTGTGGAAGTCCTGATGAGGGAATGTGGACCTAGACTCCATGGCAGCCAACAGTGGCGACACGTTTATGGCAAGCCTTTTGGGTAAACTGGACATTAACCCAGTTTTTGTTACATAAACCCAGTTTTTGTCAACATAAACCCAGTTTTTGCTACATAAACCCAGTTTTTGTACTGAAATCCCTCCTTTGTAGACATAAACTGGGTTTACTCAAAGTATGGGTTTCTTGCACATAAACCCAGTTTATGTAAGCAAAGTATGGGTTTCTGTGCAAAGCATGGGTTTCTTGGACATAAACCCAGTTTATATAAGCAAAGTATGGGTTTCTTGGACATAAACCCAGTTTCTTGCACATAAACCCAGTTTATGTAAGCAAAGCATGGGTTTGGCCTAATATCTTGGATTACAGGATTTTTGTTCTGAGACTTTGGCCGGCCAGAGGCAAAAAAAAGTCGCCAACTTAGGGAATGATCATTTTTTAACAACAGGGGGGCTGATGGGTTCGGGCATGGACTCGCGAAAAAACTTCTGCCCCCCCCTCTCAATGGTTTTTTTTTACCCCTCCAAAGGGCTGAAAATTGCATGTGAATGTGCCATTTTAACCTATAATAACGCACAGGCTTTTTCTCTGAAAACAGGTGAACTTATTTTGACCCCCCTGATCAAGGGTCGAAAAGGAGGGGTTTCTCGCACATAAACTGGGTTTATGTGAGCAAAGGAGGGGTTTCTCATACATAAACTGGGTTTATGTAGCAAAAACTGGGTTTATGTAGACAAAAACTGAGTTTATGTAACAAAAACTGTGTTTATGTCCAGTTTACCCAAATGGCTTGCCATACACGTTCCTTTTGACTCAGTCAAAGACTCAAGTGCTTTGTGTATTGTGAATCTTTGGATATACATTGAGGGAAGTGTTGGTGGAAGCATTGGACCTGACAGTAAGTACTTCTGTGAGAAATGGCCACTCTGCCAGATTGGCTGACCAAACAGACTACAACAGACACACTTGGTCTCTGAGGTTCCCTCAGAGTGTCTACGGAGTACCACTCTGATATTGAGGGTTTCAAGTCATACTGGTTTTGTCTAGTACCATCTTGAGAAATGCCCTCCAGATTTCTGCTTGGAATTTGACAGCTACGATTTAGCCCTATAAAATCACTCATGTTGGCCTACTCAAATAGACCCATCTATTGGCCACACTTCATTTGTTCACAAGGATGGCATTTTTGTTGGTGTGTGAGGGGTGCTGTCTCTTGGTGTTGGTCTTTTGTCTTAAAAAATGACATACATACTTTGTGGAAGTCCTGATGAGGGAATGTGGACCTAGACTCCATGGCAGCCAACAGTGGCGACACGTTTATGGCAAGCCTTTTGGGTAAACTGGACATTAACCCAGTTTTTGTTACATAAACCCAGTTTTTGTCAACATAAACCCAGTTTTTGCTACATAAACCCAGTTTTTGTACTGAAATCCCTCCTTTGTAGACATAAACTGGGTTTACTCAAAGTATGGGTTTCTTGCACATAAACCCAGTTTATGTAAGCAAAGTATGGGTTTCTGTGCAAAGCATGGGTTTCTTGGACATAAACCCAGTTTATATAAGC
Organism: Acholoe squamosa; assembly: GCA_949317995.1. Taxonomy (NCBI): domain Eukaryota; kingdom Metazoa; phylum Annelida; class Polychaeta; order Phyllodocida; family Polynoidae; genus Acholoe; species Acholoe squamosa. The sequence continues at coordinate 19,146,296 of OX439051.1, forward strand.
AAAGTATGGGTTTCTTGGACATAAACCCAGTTTCTTGCACATAAACCCAGTTTATGTAAGCAAAGCATGGGTTTGGCCTAATATCTTGGATTACAGGATTTTTGTTCTGAGACTTTGGCCGGCCAGAGGCAAAAAAAAGTCGCCAACTTAGGGAATGATCATTTTTTAACAACAGGGGGGCTGATGGGTTCGGGCATGGACTCGCGAAAAAACTTCTGCCCCCCCCCTCTCAATGGTTTTTTTTTTACCCCTCCAAAGGGCCGAAAATTGCATGTGAATGTGCCATTTTAACCTATAATAACGCACAGGCTTTTTCTCTGAAAACAGGTGAACTTATTTTGACCCCCCCTGATCAAGGGGTCGAAAAGGAGGGGTTTCTCGCACATAAACTGGGTTTATGTGAGCAAAGGAGGGGTTTCTCATACATAAACTGGGTTTATGTGAGCAAAGGAGTGGTTTCTCGCACATAAACTGGGTTTATGTGAGCAAAGGAGGGGTTTTTTCACACATAAACTGGGTTTATGTGAGCAAAGAAGGCATTTCTGAAGCAAAAACTGGGTTTATGTGAGCAAAGGAGGGGATTCTCACATATAAACTGGGTTTATGTGAGCAAAAGACAGGTTTCTGGAGCAAAAACTGGGTTTTTGCTAGCAAAGGAGGGGTTTTGAATATAAACTCAGTTTATGTGACATAAACCCACTTTATGTTAGGAAACCCCTCCTTTGGCCACAAAAGATGGGTTTCCCTTAGAAATGCAGTTTTGCCCACATAAACTGGGTTTATGCTAGCAAAAACTGAGTTTTTGTGAAACTCCTCCTTTGTCCACATAAACTGGGTTTATGTTACGAAAACTGGGTTTATGTAGCAAAAACTGGGTTTATGTAGACAAAAACTGAGTTTATGTAACAAAAACTGTGTTTATGTCCAGTTTACCCAAATGGATTGCCATACACGTTCCTTTTGACTCAGTCAAAGACTCAAGTGCTTTGTGTATTGTGAATCTTTGGATATACATTGAGGGGAGTGTTGGTGGAAGCATTGGACCTGACAGTAAGTACTTCTGTGAGAAATGGCCACTCTGCCAGATTGGCTGACCAAACAGACTACAACAGACACACTTGGTCTCTGAGGTTCCCTCAGAGTGTCTACGGAGTACCACTCTGATATTGAGGGTTTCAAGTCATACTGGTTTTGTCTAGTACCATCTTGAGAAATGCCCTCCAGATTTCTGCTTGGAATTTGACAGCTACGATTTAGCCCTATAAAATCACTCATGTTGGCCTACTCAAATAGACCCATCTATTGGCCACACTTCATTTGTTCACAAGGATGGCATTTTTGTTGGTGTGTGAGGGGTGCTGTCTCTTGGTGTTGGTCTTTTGTCTTAAAAAATGACATACATACTTTGTGGAAGTCCTGATGAGGGAATGTGGACCTAGACTCCATGGCAGCCAACAGTGGCGACACGTTTATGGCAAGCCTTTTGGGTAAACTGGACATTAACCCAGTTTTTGTTACATAAACCCAGTTTTTGTCAACATAAACCCAGTTTTTGCTACATAAACCCAGTTTTTGTACTGAAATCCCTCCTTTGTAGACATAAACTGGGTTTACTCAAAGTATGGGTTTCTTGCACATAAACCCAGTTTATGTAAGCAAAGTATGGGTTTCTGTGCAAAGCATGGGTTTCTTGGACATAAACCCAGTTTATATAAGCAAAGTATGGGTTTCTTGGACATAAACCCAGTTTCTTGCACATAAACCCAGTTTATGTAAGCAAAGCATGGGTTTGGCCTAATATCTTGGATTACAGGATTTTTGTTCTGAGACTTTGGCCGGCCAGAGGCAAAAAAAAGTCGCCAACTTAGGGAATGATCATTTTTTAACAACAGGGGGGCTGATGGGTTCGGGCATGGACTCGCGAAAAAACTTCTGCCCCCCCCTCTCAATGGTTTTTTTTTACCCCTCCAAAGGGCTGAAAATTGCATGTGAATGTGCCATTTTAACCTATAATAACGCACAGGCTTTTTCTCTGAAAACAGGTGAACTTATTTTGACCCCCCTGATCAAGGGTCGAAAAGGAGGGGTTTCTCGCACATAAACTGGGTTTATGTGAGCAAAGGAGGGGTTTCTCATACATAAACTGGGTTTATGTAGCAAAAACTGGGTTTATGTAGACAAAAACTGAGTTTATGTAACAAAAACTGTGTTTATGTCCAGTTTACCCAAATGGCTTGCCATACACGTTCCTTTTGACTCAGTCAAAGACTCAAGTGCTTTGTGTATTGTGAATCTTTGGATATACATTGAGGGAAGTGTTGGTGGAAGCATTGGACCTGACAGTAAGTACTTCTGTGAGAAATGGCCACTCTGCCAGATTGGCTGACCAAACAGACTACAACAGACACACTTGGTCTCTGAGGTTCCCTCAGAGTGTCTACGGAGTACCACTCTGATATTGAGGGTTTCAAGTCATACTGGTTTTGTCTAGTACCATCTTGAGAAATGCCCTCCAGATTTCTGCTTGGAATTTGACAGCTACGATTTAGCCCTATAAAATCACTCATGTTGGCCTACTCAAATAGACCCATCTATTGGCCACACTTCATTTGTTCACAAGGATGGCATTTTTGTTGGTGTGTGAGGGGTGCTGTCTCTTGGTGTTGGTCTTTTGTCTTAAAAAATGACATACATACTTTGTGGAAGTCCTGATGAGGGAATGTGGACCTAGACTCCATGGCAGCCAACAGTGGCGACACGTTTATGGCAAGCCTTTTGGGTAAACTGGACATTAACCCAGTTTTTGTTACATAAACCCAGTTTTTGTCAACATAAACCCAGTTTTTGCTACATAAACCCAGTTTTTGTACTGAAATCCCTCCTTTGTAGACATAAACTGGGTTTACTCAAAGTATGGGTTTCTTGCACATAAACCCAGTTTATGTAAGCAAAGTATGGGTTTCTGTGCAAAGCATGGGTTTCTTGGACATAAACCCAGTTTATATAAGCAAAGTATGGGTTTCTTGGACATAAACCCAGTTTCTTGCACATAAACCCAGTTTATGTAAGCAAAGCATGGGTTTGGCCTAATATCTTGGATTACAGGATTTTTGTTCTGAGACTTTGGCCGGCCAGAGGCAAAAAAAAGTCGCCAACTTAGGGAATGATCATTTTTTAACAACAGGGGGGCTGATGGGTTCGGGCATGGACTCGCGAAAAAACTTCTGCCCCCCCCTCTCAATGGTTTTTTTTTACCCCTCCAAAGGGCTGAAAATTGCATGTGAATGTGCCATTTTAACCTATAATAACGCACAGGCTTTTTCTCTGAAAACAGGTGAACTTATTTTGACCCCCCTGATCAAGGGTCGAAAAGGAGGGGTTTCTCGCACATAAACTGGGTTTATGTGAGCAAAGGAGGGGTTTCTCATACATAAACTGGGTTTATGTAGCAAAAACTGGGTTTATGTAGACAAAAACTGAGTTTATGTAACAAAAACTGTGTTTATGTCCAGTTTACCCAAATGGCTTGCCATACACGTTCCTTTTGACTCAGTCAAAGACTCAAGTGCTTTGTGTATTGTGAATCTTTGGATATACATTGAGGGAAGTGTTGGTGGAAGCATTGGACCTGACAGTAAGTACTTCTGTGAGAAATGGCCACTCTGCCAGATTGGCTGACCAAACAGACTACAACAGACACACTTGGTCTCTGAGGTTCCCTCAGAGTGTCTACGGAGTACCACTCTGATATTGAGGGTTTCAAGTCATACTGGTTTTGTCTAGTACCATCTTGAGAAATGCCCTCCAGATTTCTGCTTGGAATTTGACAGCTACGATTTAGCCCTATAAAATCACTCATGTTGGCCTACTCAAATAGACCCATCTATTGGCCACACTTCATTTGTTCACAAGGATGGCATTTTTGTTGGTGTGTGAGGGGTGCTGTCTCTTGGTGTTGGTCTTTTGTCTTAAAAAATGACATACATACTTTGTGGAAGTCCTGATGAGGGAATGTGGACCTAGACTCCATGGCAGCCAACAGTGGCGACACGTTTATGGCAAGCCTTTTGGGTAAACTGGACATTAACCCAGTTTTTGTTACATAAACCCAGTTTTTGTCAACATAAACCCAGTTTTTGCTACATAAACCCAGTTTTTGTACTGAAATCCCTCCTTTGTAGACATAAACTGGGTTTACTCAAAGTATGGGTTTCTTGCACATAAACCCAGTTTATGTAAGCAAAGTATGGGTTTCTGTGCAAAGCATGGGTTTCTTGGACATAAACCCAGTTTATATAAGCAAAGTATGGGTTTCTTGGACATAAACCCAGTTTCTTGCACATAAACCCAGTTTATGTAAGCAAAGCATGGGTTTGGCCTAATATCTTGGATTACAGGATTTTTGTTCTGAGACTTTGGCCGGCCAGAGGCAAAAAAAAGTCGCCAACTTAGGGAATGATCATTTTTTAACAACAGGGGGGCTGATGGGTTCGGGCATGGACTCGCGAAAAAACTTCTGCCCCCCCCTCTCAATGGTTTTTTTTTACCCCTCCAAAGGGCTGAAAATTGCATGTGAATGTGCCATTTTAACCTATAATAACGCACAGGCTTTTTCTCTGAAAACAGGTGAACTTATTTTGACCCCCCTGATCAAGGGTCGAAAAGGAGGGGTTTCTCGCACATAAACTGGGTTTATGTGAGCAAAGGAGGGGTTTCTCATACATAAACTGGGTTTATGTAGCAAAAACTGGGTTTATGTAGACAAAAACTGAGTTTATGTAACAAAAACTGTGTTTATGTCCAGTTTACCCAAATGGCTTGCCATACACGTTCCTTTTGACTCAGTCAAAGACTCAAGTGCTTTGTGTATTGTGAATCTTTGGATATACATTGAGGGAAGTGTTGGTGGAAGCATTGGACCTGACAGTAAGTACTTCTGTGAGAAATGGCCACTCTGCCAGATTGGCTGACCAAACAGACTACAACAGACACACTTGGTCTCTGAGGTTCCCTCAGAGTGTCTACGGAGTACCACTCTGATATTGAGGGTTTCAAGTCATACTGGTTTTGTCTAGTACCATCTTGAGAAATGCCCTCCAGATTTCTGCTTGGAATTTGACAGCTACGATTTAGCCCTATAAAATCACTCATGTTGGCCTACTCAAATAGACCCATCTATTGGCCACACTTCATTTGTTCACAAGGATGGCATTTTTGTTGGTGTGTGAGGGGTGCTGTCTCTTGGTGTTGGTCTTTTGTCTTAAAAAATGACATACATACTTTGTGGAAGTCCTGATGAGGGAATGTGGACCTAGACTCCATGGCAGCCAACAGTGGCGACACGTTTATGGCAAGCCTTTTGGGTAAACTGGACATTAACCCAGTTTTTGTTACATAAACCCAGTTTTTGTCAACATAAACCCAGTTTTTGCTACATAAACCCAGTTTTTGTACTGAAATCCCTCCTTTGTAGACATAAACTGGGTTTACTCAAAGTATGGGTTTCTTGCACATAAACCCAGTTTATGTAAGCAAAGTATGGGTTTCTGTGCAAAGCATGGGTTTCTTGGACATAAACCCAGTTTATATAAGCAAAGTATGGGTTTCTTGGACATAAACCCAGTTTCTTGCACATAAACCCAGTTTATGAAAGCAAAGCATGGGTTTGGCCTAATATCTTGGATTACAGGATTTTTGTTCTGAGACTTTGGCCGGCCAGAGGCAAAAAAAAGTCGCCAACTTAGGGAATGATCATTTTTTAACAACAGGGGGGCTGATGGGTTCGGGCATGGACTCGCGAAAAAACTTCTGCCCCCCCCCTCTCAATGGTTTTTTTTTTACCCCTCCAAAGGGCCGAAAATTGCATGTGAATGTGCCATTTTAACCTATAATAACGCACAGGCTTTTTCTCTGAAAACAGGTGAACTTATTTTGACCCCCCCTGATCAAGGGGTCGAAAAGGAGGGGTTTCTCGCACATAAACTTGGTTTATGTGAGCAAAGGAGGGGTTTCTCATACATAAACTGGGTTTATGTGAGCAAAGGAGTGGTTTCTCGCACATAAACTGGGTTTATGTGAGCAAAGGAGGGGTTTTTTTCACACATAAACTGGGTTTATGTGAGCAAAGAAGGCATTTCTGAAGCAAAAACTGGGTTTATGTGAGCAAAGGAGGGGATTCTCACATATAAACTGGGTTTATGTGAGCAAAAGACAGGTTTCTGGAGCAAAAACTGGGTTTTTGCTAGCAAAGGAGGGGTTTTGAATATAAACTCAGTTTATGTGACATAAACCCACTTTATGTTAGGAAACCCCTCCTTTGGCCACAAAAGATGGGTTTCCCTTAGAAATGCAGTTTTGCCCACATAAACTGGGTTTATGCTAGCAAAAACTGAGTTTTTGTGAAACTCCTCCTTTGTCCACATAAACTGGGTTTATGTTACGAAAACTGGGTTTATGTAGCAAAAACTGGGTTTATGTAGACAAAAACTGAGTTTATGTAACAAAAACTGTGTTTATGTCCAGTTTACCCAAATGGATTGCCATACACGTTCCTTTTGACTCAGTCAAAGACTCAAGTGCTTTGTGTATTGTGAATCTTTGGATATACATTGAGGGAAGTGTTGGTGGAAGCATTGGACCTGACAGTAAGTACTTCTGTGAGAAATGGCCACTCTGCCAGATTGGCTGACCAAACAGACTACAACAGACACACTTGGTCTCTGAGGTTCCCTCAGAGTGTCTACGGAGTACCACTCTGATATTGAGGGTTTCAAGTCATACTGGTTTTGTCTAGTACCATCTTGAGAAATGCCCTCCAGATTTCTGCTTGGAATTTGACAGCTACGATTTAGCCCTATAAAATCACTCATGTTGGCCTACTCAAATAGACCCATCTATTGGCCACACTTCATTTGTTCACAAGGATGGCATTTTTGTTGGTGTGTGAGGGGTGCTGTCTCTTGGTGTTGGTCTTTTGTCTTAAAAAATGACATACATACTTTGTGGAAGTCCTGATGAGGGAATGTGGACCTAGACTCCATGGCAGCCAACAGTGGCGACACGTTTATGGCAAGCCTTTTGGGTAAACTGGACATTAACCCAGTTTTTGTTACATAAACCCAGTTTTTGTCAACATAAACCCAGTTTTTGCTACATAAACCCAGTTTTTGTACTGAAATCCCTCCTTTGTAGACATAAACTGGGTTTACTCAAAGTATGGGTTTCTTGCACATAAACCCAGTTTATGTAAGCAAAGTATGGGTTTCTGTGCAAAGCATGGGTTTCTTGGACATAAACCCAGTTTATATAAGCAAAGTATGGGTTTCTTGGACATAAACCCAGTTTCTTGCACATAAACCCAGTTTATGTAAGCAAAGCATGGGTTTGGCCTAATATCTTGGATTACAGGATTTTTGTTCTGAGACTTTGGCCGGCCAGAGGCAAAAAAAAGTCGCCAACTTAGGGAATGATCATTTTTTAACAACAGGGGGGCTGATGGGTTCGGGCATGGACTCGCGAAAAAACTTCTGCCCCCCCCTCTCAATGGTTTTTTTTTACCCCTCCAAAGGGCTGAAAATTGCATGTGAATGTGCCATTTTAACCTATAATAACGCACAGGCTTTTTCTCTGAAAACAGGTGAACTTATTTTGACCCCCCTGATCAAGGGTCGAAAAGGAGGGGTTTCTCGCACATAAACTGGGTTTATGTGAGCAAAGGAGGGGTTTCTCATACATAAACTGGGTTTATGTAGCAAAAACTGGGTTTATGTAGACAAAAACTGAGTTTATGTAACAAAAACTGTGTTTATGTCCAGTTTACCCAAATGGCTTGCCATACACGTTCCTTTTGACTCAGTCAAAGACTCAAGTGCTTTGTGTATTGTGAATCTTTGGATATACATTGAGGGAAGTGTTGGTGGAAGCATTGGACCTGACAGTAAGTACTTCTGTGAGAAATGGCCACTCTGCCAGATTGGCTGACCAAACAGACTACAACAGACACACTTGGTCTCTGAGGTTCCCTCAGAGTGTCTACGGAGTACCACTCTGATATTGAGGGTTTCAAGTCATACTGGTTTTGTCTAGTACCATCTTGAGAAATGCCCTCCAGATTTCTGCTTGGAATTTGACAGCTACGATTTAGCCCTATAAAATCACTCATGTTGGCCTACTCAAATAGACCCATCTATTGGCCACACTTCATTTGTTCACAAGGATGGCATTTTTGTTGGTGTGTGAGGGGTGCTGTCTCTTGGTGTTGGTCTTTTGTCTTAACTAATGACATACATACTTTGTGGAAGTCCTGATGAGGGAATGTGGACCTAGACTCCATGGCAGCCAACAGTGGCGACACGTTTATGGCAAGCCTTTTGGGTAAACTGGACATAAACCCAGTTTTTGTTACATAAACCCAGTTTTTGTCAACATAAACCCAGTTTTTGCTACATAAACCCAGTTTTTGTACTGAAATCCCTCCTTTGTAGACATAAACTGGGTTTACTCAAAGTATGGGTTTCTTGCACATAAACCCAGTTTATGTAAGCAAAGTATGGGTTTCTGTGCAAAGCATGGGTTTCTTGGACATAAACCCAGTTTATATAAGCAAAGTATGGGTTTCTTGGACATAAACCCAGTTTCTTGCACATAAACCCAGTTTATGTAAGCAAAGCATGGGTTTGGCCTAATATCTTGGATTACAGGATTTTTGTTCTGAGACTTTGGCCGGCCAGAGGCAAAAAAAAGTCGCCAACTTAGGGAATGATCATTTTTTAACAACAGGGGGGCTGATGGGTTCGGGCATGGACTCGCGAAAAAACTTCTGCCCCCCCCTCTCAATGGTTTTTTTTTTACCCCTCCAAAGGGCCGAAAATTGCATGTGAATGTGCCATTTTAACCTATAATAACGCACAGGCTTTTTCTCTGAAAACAGGTGAACTTATTTTGACCCCCCCTGATCAAGGGGTCGAAAAGGAGGGGTTTCTCACACATAAACTGGGTTTATGTGAGCAAAGGAGGGGTTTCTCATACATAAACTGGGTTTATGTGAGCAAAGGAGTGGTTTCTCGCACATAAACTGGGTTTATGTGAGCAAAGGAGGGGTTTTTTCACACATAAACTGGGTTTATGTGAGCAAAGAAGGCATTTCTGAAGCAAAAACTGGGTTTATGTGAGCAAAGGAGGGGATTCTTCACATATAAACTGGGTTTATGTGAGCAAAAGACGGGTTTCTGGAGCAAAATCTGGGTTTTTGCTAGCAAAGGAGGGGTTTTGAATATAAACTCAGTTTATGTGACATAAACCCACTTTATGTTGGGAAACCCCTCCTTTGGCCACAAAAGATGGGTTTCCCTTAGAAATGCAGTTTTCCCCACATAAACTGGGTTTATGCTAGCAAAAACTGAGTTTTTGTGAAACTCCTCCTTTGTCCACATAAACTGGGTTTATGTTACGAAAACTGGGTTTATGTAGCAAAAACTGGGTTTATGTAGACAAAAACTGAGTTTATGTAACAAAAACTGTGTTTATGTCCAGTTTACCCAAATGGCTTGCCATACACGTTCCTTTTGACTCAGTCTGGCGCTATATATCGTCACTACAAATTAATACATTGTCGCTGTAAAGTCTGATAGCCGAGGTGATTTGCCAAAGTCTGCGCCGACCATCTTGCACGTCTCAACCTCCAACTAATGGTCCTTTCAGCACCGCTTGTTCCTTGCACCATAAAGCCCGGTTGTGCTTCTGGTCTAACGAAGGTCTATAAAATGTTGTGGGAGGGTACAGCCTTATGCACTTGAAATGATTGATTCAATTAATTAAAACTTCTATATATAGACTGCAGCAAGGGGATGCCATGGACTGAGTTGCCCTACTACAGTGCATCCATATATGGGGATATATATATTGTAGCGCTCCGAACCCCTGTTGTCTTTGCTCTATGAAAAGGACCACGAAGACTCCGTCAACTAGGATATCAACACTGTTTATTGCCTGGCTTCTGGCCACACCATCTAATCCGTCGGTGAATATCGCCTCTCCGTATTTACGCTTGGGGGTAAGCCTTGCTATGTGTCTCGACCAGCGCGTAACCCGGACTGACTGTCGGAGAAACACAACCACTATATATACGCTTACCATTTCACCGACGCTGGCACCGTTTGGCGCGGTGCCAGCGCCGGGAAACACTCCCCCGAGCACCGCCAGGGTTGCTCGCTCCTAACGTGACTCCGGGATCGGCGGGTTCCACGCCCCCATGCCAGGATGGTTTCGCTTCCACCGCCTCCCCCTCGGTCTACGCCACACTCTCCCCAGCTAATCAACAACTTACGGGGTAGAAGTGCCAAAATACCCTCCTGCGGATGGGTGTCTAATTTTGAATAAAACTATTACACCGGTCCCCTAGGTGTCTCTGTTATTAATAGTATACACAAGGGAAAAAGGACATAGTCATACAGTGATAAGATAAACTAGCCCGCTCCTGCGAGTGGCTTCAAACATAGTAAACTGACTGCCGTCCCCTATGCAGTATATAGTAACAACAACTTGGTAACATGCCTTTACACAATAATACGACGTCAACTGGTAGTGGTCTGTAGATACCCCGCTGCTTCAACTCCCCGAGTAGTCCCACAGCTCCGGCAGTGACCTCCTCCGCCGCCCCGTCGGTGACCCATCAGACGCCTCCACCGGCGTCCTCCATCGCAGCCTGCAGCTCCTCGGCCGTCCTCCGACTGCAACACAAGGTGAGTAGCCCCTTTTAGTATCATCTCCCACCTTCCATGCTTCGTCTTGTTGTGTCCCCCTAGCGTTAGGTGAGGTTCCCCCGAGGACTTAGGCCCCCTACCGACCTGTACTGGTCCGTCCGCAGAAGCTTCCTCCGCCTCCCTCTCCGCCTGTACTGGCCACCGTCCCGCCCCCCTTCTCCGACAGCAACAATCCTGACCCGGTAGCATCTCCGCACCTTCCCCTATACTGGGGAGGGCCCTCCTCCCTTCCTTGGAACCGCGAAAGGTTGACTTACCCTACTGTTTAGCGGACTGGTGTTCCCCGGGGCTGCCTCTTGCCATCTCCCCTTCCTTCTCCTCCTCCTCCTCGGGACACTCCTCCTCTTTCTCCGTCTGCTTCCCCCGAGGCCAAGCCTGACCGCACCGAGCGCACAAACCGGACGGTGTGGCATCACCATACTGGGTTCTAGTCACTTGCACTAGCTCGTAATCTCCGTTGGGTAAGCTTTGTATGGCGGCTGACATGATCCCTCCAGGCACCACTTTAAGGTCAGGCCCCATGGTCACCGGCTGGCGCAGCCTTGTTGCATACTCCCTCAAAGCTGCCGGCCCGGTGAAGTCGTTGTGCCAGGGCATGGAGGCTTCTGCACACTCCTCCTCTCCTCCTCCGCTCCGACCCCCCCCTTCTGGTATAGCTGTAACTCCAATTATCCCCTGTGTTGGTGCCACCCCGCCGGCCTCCATGTCCACCACGGGTGCACCTGTTACCACTACCACCCTATCCCGTGTAGTTGGGGGCAGGTGCAGTTCCTGCGCCATACTTTCCACCACCGTTTCCGTGCCAGCAGGGACCAAGACCATCGTATCCGCTGATTCCCCCTCGGCCACCGTCTCTACTTGGAGTAGAAATTCCCCCTTGGGTGACTTAATAACCAGCCCATCCATGCCCACAGTAACAGTTCGGGGGTGGCGTACCAGACGGGGGGATGTGGCTTCCGCATGTCCTCTCTCCCCCGACGGTTTGGCCCGATCCTCCCCTGCCCTCCTCCGTGCTCCCGCAGGCGGAGTCTGCATAAGTAGTTCCTCTGTGCTCCGCCGACTCGCTCCCCCCACCCCAGGAGATATAAACACCTCTTCCATAAGGTCACTGAGTCCACTCTCCTCTCCTATCACCTTCTTCTTCTGGGAGGACTTACCCCTCTTCTTGTCTTTCTTTGGTGCTGTAGCGGCCCTCCTCTCCGCCTCCTCCTGCACCTGTCTCTCCTGCTCTAGTTTAAGTTGGCGGGCCCGCTCCGCCTCCTCCTCCCTCTGAATTCTGGCCTGCTCCTCTCTCCTCCTACTTTCTTCCTCCGCCTTCTTTTTCCTCCCCTCAGCCATGACTTTCTTTTCCAGTTCGGGGCATCCCTTTACCAAGGGGGGAATATCAACTTCCTCCTCACCAGGATTTTCCCCGTTGGGGGTCTTAGTAGCCTGGGGGAGATCCACTCCTTTGGGATCTCTGTCCTCCACCTTAGCTGGCGATTGGGGGATGGTCTCTGTTTCAACTAGCGTCGGCTTGGGTCTATCCTCCGACAGTTGGTACGGCGGGGGTTTGTCTGGGCTGCTATCCAAGCCCCCTGTTATCTGAAAGGAGTTTTCTTTAGTAGGGGACGAGTCAGCTTCCTCCGCACTGTTGGCCCCTGATACATCCTCATACTCCTTCGTCTTAATAAGCGATCGGGGAATAGGTTCCCCAGCTATTATAGCTTCATATTCTCTCTCTATGCTTGGTATGTCCAATTTTTCCACCGGCAGGTCCCTCTCCAATCTATTTAATGTCTTAGTAGGTGTCTCGGCCCCTTGGCCGAATTTTTCCATGATTCTATCTAGTACAAAACGGAGCTTTCTGTCCTCCTCTTGGGACAGCAGGTATTTCCCCGACTCCTCCTCCCGCTTGTCCACCAGACTCCCTTCCCCTTTTTTCTCGTCTTCCCTTTCCACTGCTGAGTCTTTGCGGGGTGATTTTCTAGGTCGTTTCTCCGGCGCACCTCCCTCCCCCTCCAGAGGCCGCTTGGCCCCCTTCCCCGCACTTCTGGTCACCACCCCGGTGTCAGGGAGGCCCTTCCTCTCAGTGGGGCTGGGTAGCCCGACCAGACCCTCCAGAAAGCGAGAGGCCTTAGCGACCTCCTCCTCATCTTCTGAGCCCAGACGGATCCCTGGTGATAGTAGTGACGATATGGTCGATGCCGGGGTCGCCCCGCCCCGTCCCTCGGCTGAAGTTCCGGGCTTGGCCACGTCCCCCGCCTCTCCTTCCCCGGTGGTACTCCCCTGAGCCGATCCGGCGGCAGCCTCCCCTGTCTCGCTTGGAGTGTCCTTGGCCAGCCCCACAGGTAATAATTTGGCTTCCCCCGGTGGGCTCCACGGCCACAGCTCCCGGTGGCCACGCTGGACGTGCCGGAGTAAGTCAGAGAGTCTATCCTTGGATACCATATGTTCACACCCGGGGCACTGGTAGCCCGGTTGATATTCACTGTGCGAGTTCAGGTGCCGGGTCATAGCATACTTGGTCTTAAACGCCCACCTCTTCGTCCCCCGTGGGTCCAGTCTGCACTTCTCACATCGGAAGCGGGGCACCTCCACCCCGTTCACTGTCTCCATTGGCAGAGGTTTCTCTTGCTGCTTAGGTCCCATGATCAGGTATTCTGGTGTCGGCCAAAAACTAGTCGGAATTGACAGTCCCCACCCTGCTCCGTCGTATTTATGGGCCCCCCGGCCATCACTCTGCCCTCTTGGGGCACCGCCCTCCCCCTCCTGTCGACCAATCAGGGGCGGGTCCTTCTTCGGCGCACGTGCGTTCTCAGCTCCTCTTGCAGCGGACCTGCTCTCATCTTTCCCACGGTTATTCCCCTTCTCCGCCTGGGGCCCGTGGGAACCTGCCTCTTGGCGTTTCCGGTCCCCCTCCGACCTCCTATGCTCCGAGCTGCTTCTCTCCGAGTGGTGCTTCTCGGAGCTCTGCTTTGCCGACCCTGCCCGCCTCCTATCCCCACTCCTGCCCTTTTGTCTGTCATCGTCTCTCCGGCGACGGCTCCCCGACCTGCTTGAAGATGAGTGTGGAGGGGACCTGCCAGCCCTCTCCCTCCTCCGTCTGTCCTTGCTTCTGCTGGAGCGTTCCTTCTCTTTCTGGGTTCTATTGGCTGTAGACTTATCCTCCCCAGCTCTGGAAGTACTTCCCGGTAGGTGACCTCCGTTCCCGCTTTCTGTTATACGCTTCTCCTCCCTCCTGAACTGTTTCTTTTCTTCTCTAAAACTTTCTTTGAGAACCACACGCCTGTTATCGTCTGCCATGGTCACCCGAAGTTCGTTACAATTTAAACTTGTGACGTCACCGGCGGGCTGGTTGCTTGGAGACGGGTCAACCGGCGGGAGATGTTCCTCCCCAGGGGGCAGCACCCCTACGGCGCACCTCCCTATAGGGGGCGCCCCCTCACCTCCTGCGGGGTTCCCGCTAGCTGTGGCAGGGGGTCCCACCCTCGGTGGCCGATGCCTCGTGCGTTCTCCCTGAGCTCTCCCCTCCTCTCTCCTCTCATTCCGCAGGTTTTCCTGTTGAGCTTCTTCCAACATTTCAAAGATCCTCCACTTTTCCTCATGCTTAGCTATCACCCTCAGCCTCTCGGGGTCACGCCGGGCCGCCTCCCACACCGCCTCCTTTGCCGCGTTGCGAGCCATCCTAGCCTCAGACGCCCCGGGGTCCTCCCCCTCCACTGGGCTCTCCGGGTCATACGCCGGCAGATCATCCAAAGGGGGCTCATCATTAGGAGCATATCCCATCCAGTGAGACATAGCTGCCTGCTTCTCCCTCCCCAGGAAGCTGGAGTACCAGTCGTCCCCCATTTTGCTCGTTTTCACCGAATCGGCTGTCTGTGAAGGGCCTTCTGGACTGCGCCTCCGCTTACCGCCCTTGAGCACCGTCCTGACTTCGCTGGTTCCCTCGTCTAGGGACTCATCTGACGCGGATGAGACCTCTCCGTCGGACACCGCCCCCTCCTCCTCCGCCGGAGCAGCCTCCATAGCCCGCTCCATGGCCAGCTCCGCTTCTCCTTCTACAGCCACCTTCAGAGAGTCGAAGTGCACTATCCGGGTTGTCCTCTCCTTCTTAATGCGGTAGACTGCCTCCCCTATCCTCCCCACCACCTCCCAGGGTCCCGTCCAGTAACTTTGCAGTTTGGGGGACAACCCTCTTTTCTTTAGGGGATGATAGTAGAAGACCTTCTCTCCTACCCCTATCTCCCCCGCCTTAGCTCGAGCGTCGTAGTTGCGTCTCTGCCTCTCCACCGACTTCCCCAAAGTTTCTCTGGCTACTTGATAGGCTTTGGTCATGAAGAGTTGCAGCTCCGCCGGGTAACCCCCCTCCCCTCTTGGTTGGGCCAACGGGTATATCAGGTCCAGGGGCACCACTGTCTCCCTACCCAACATCATGGCGTTAGGCGACAGCCCGGTGGTTGAGTGTGCGGAGGAGCGATAAGCTGCCATAACAAATGGGAGCCGCCTGTCCCAGTCTCGTTGATCTGAGGCTACCACTGTTGCCAATAGCATCTCAATGGTCCTGTTGGCTCTCTCCACCATCCCATCACTTTGTGGGCGGAAGGTACAGGTCCTGTTTTGGCGCACTCCCAGCAGGGCGATGATTTCTCTGAATAGCCCCGACTGGAAGTTCTTCCCTTGGTCGGTGTGGATCTCCACCGGCGCCCCCAGCCGACAGACGAACTCCTCCACGAACTTCCGAGCTACCGTCGGTGCCTCCTGATTAGGAATAGCATACGCCTCCGCCCACTTGGTGAAGTAATCCGCCGCCACTAGGATGAACCGGTTCCCCGCACTAGACGGTGGCAGGGGACCCATTACGTCCAGTGCCATCCTCTGAAGGGGCAGCCCGGCCCTTACATGCCCCATGTTAGCCCTGTGTGGGGCCGGTGGAGGCTTCCTCCGGGCACAGGGTTCACACTGAGAGCACCACAGGATTACGTCCCGCCGAAAGTCAGGCCAATAATATCCCCCCTGCAGGCGGCGTAACGTCCTATTCTGACCCAGGTGGCCCGCCAACGGTTCCCCGTGCACCGTCCTCAGCACCTCCTCTCTTTCACCGGCGGGGACCGCGATTTGGAAACACCTTTGCCCTGCTCGCGTCTCCCACCAACGCCCTAGAACCCCTTTTTCTTTGGTTAGCCGGCCTAGCTGTGCAAACCAGGCCCTAGTTTCATAGTCCCAGCCTCGGCGCTCACTCTCATCAGGTAAGTCATTGGTAGCCATCCATCCTGCAACTTTACTAATCATTTTGTCTTTCTTTTGCAGCTCCTCCCAGGATTCGGCCGCTGGAACATCAGGACCCTCCACCGTCGGCGTATCCACCCCCGCCCGCGCAGACCGTTGTGATCGCGTTACTACCCGGCAGAATGTGGCCTCTTCCTCCTCCTCCCTCCCACACTGGGAGCAGGGTCGCCGGGAGAGACCATCCGCGTTCCCATGGAGCCTCCCCGGACGGTGGTGGATGATAATGTCGTATGTGCTGATTATCTGAAGCCACCTGGCTAGTTGCCCCTCCGGTTCTTTGAAGTCTAGCAGCCACCTAAGAGAGGCATGGTCGGTTCTAACCACCACAGGCCGCCCCACCAGATAATGACGGAATTTCCGGAGCCCAAAAACAATGGCCAGCAGTTCCCTTCGTGTCACACAGTAATTTCTCTCGGGTTTAGTTAGGGTGCGGCTGCCGTACGCTAGGACCCTTTCACCGCCCTCCTGCTCCTGACCTAGCACCACCCCCAGCCCTGTATCACTGGCGTCGGTGTCCATGACCAGCTGGCCATCAGGTCGGGGAAAAGCCAAGATGGGGGCCTTGGTTAGTCGGTCCTTTAGCTTTGCGAAGGCCTCCTCACAGTCGGGGGTCCACTTGAACGTCCTGCCCTTCTCCGCCAGAGCGCTCAAAGGCTTTGCTATGGAGGAGAATTCGGGTACAAACGCCCTGTAATATCCTGCTAGTCCCAGGAAGCTGCGGACCTCCGACACTCCCGTCGGCGTGGGCCAGGACTCCACAGCTTCTATCTTCTCCGGGTCAGTGCCTACCCCCGCTTGACTCACTACGTGGCCCAGAAAAAGGACTCCCCGCCGCGCCAATTGACACTTAGAAGGTTTAATCTTGAGCCCCGCCCCTTCCAGTCTCTCCAACACTTCCCCCAATCGGTGCAGGTGTTCACTGAAGGTGCTAGAGAACACTACGATGTCATCCAGGTAGACTAAGCAGGTTCTCCATTGGAGGCCACGCATGGCTACTTCCATAACACGCTCAAAGGTGCCGGGAGCGTTACAGAGACCAAAGGGCATTCTCCTAAATTGGTACAAGCCTCGGTGGGTAGAGAAGGCTGTCTTTTCTTGGTCCTCCTCCTCTATATCCAATTGCCAATAACCACTGGCTAGATCCATGGAGGAAAACCAGGCCGCTCCGGCCATGGTGTCGAGGCAATCCTCCACCCGGGGAAGAGGATAGGCATCCTTCACTGTGGCAGCGTTTAATTTCCTATAATCGACGCAAAATCTCATAGTCCCATCTTTTGTTCTTTACCAGCACAACGGGTGAGGCCCACGGACTGATAGATTCTTCTGGAATCTCCGCCTCCAGCATCTTGTCCACTTCTTCTCCGACCAACTCCCGTCTGTGAGGGGCTAACCGCCTGGGAGGCTGTTTTATCGGGGGGTGGCTGCCGGTATCAATGCGGTGCTTGGCGAGCGTGGAATGGCCTCTGTCGTCTTTTCCCACCTGGAATGCCCCCAGATACCTCCGGAGCAGCTCCGCCAACTCCCTCCGGCGGTGAGGCTCAGTGCCCTCTACCAAATCAGCTATTACCGTCTCCTTCTCTGACTCCCCTGGACCCTCTACCATTCTACACCACTGTCCTCCTCCTTGGGCATGTTTCCTCTGGTCTATTCTTTGTAAGGCTCCCAGTGTCATCTCCCGGTAGATGATGACTGGCTCCCTTCCGGGGTTGAGGACCCTAACCCACGCCTCCCCTTTTTGCGGTCGCAACAGACTCCGCCCTACCAGAAATGGCGGTTCTCCTTTATGGCCAGCCAGGCCCTCTACCAGCCCTTCCTCCCCCTCGTCCCACGGCCCGTCCACCGCCCCTTCCAGTATGGTTTCTTCTCCGGCGGCGAGGACTGCAGCTCTCACACTCACAATGCGGCAGAGGTGGTCTTCCTTAGTCCATACTAACCGTTCCCTGGCCACGTCAATCACCATACCATTATCTCGGAGGAAGGCAGCCCCCAGTATCCCTTCCGTGCCTATGTCACCGATGACGAAGACGACCTCCGTTGCCCTTCCCCCCAGCGTCAGTTGTGTAGAAATTTCCCCTTTTAGTGCCATGGGCCTGCCATCCACCGCATACACAGTTTCCCTGGTGGGTCTTTCTCTCCCTTTTTTTCCGTGCCTGTGCCACCATCCTTCGGAGAGTAGGTTAAGCGATGCCCCGGTATCCACCAGTAGTTGCACCGACGCCCCTTCAAGCTCCCCTTCTACTATCAATCCGCCTCCGCCTCTCTCCTTCCTTCCCTGTACTATATTACGGGGGCCATGTTCACCGACCTGTACCCGGCCCTGGGTAGAGGTCGATATTAGTTTTCCGCCGGCGCTCCTTCCCTCTTCTGTACGGGCCTGTCTTCGCCCCTCCTACTCCTAAGGGGGCACTCCCTTTTGAAGTGACCCTCCTGCCCGCAGCCAAAGCAGGCTGTACTGCTCTTCTTCTTCCTTTCCTCCGGAGGGGCCTGCCCCAGCTTCTTTACTAATTGCTCCACTAATTCAGCCATCCGATCCATTTTGTCGGTGTTAGTCTTAAGATGTTCATTGACTGACGCGTCGGCCACCCTCATCTTGTTGTGATTAGCCTGCTCCACCGCCAGATAAGCCTCGGCTCCGACGGCCGTCATCACCGCCATTTGTAAGTCCTTTGGCTGGGACTGGTAGACCCACTGCCTCAGGGGATTACTCAGGCAGAGTAAAAACCTGTCCAGTGCCAATGTGTCGGTCGTACGGGCGTCAGCCTCCGGGTAGGCTAGCCGTGTATACTTCATCAAGTCCTCTTGGAGTTCCTTAACCCCTCCCCCGGCCTCCTAGTCCTTGTCCGGAGAACCGCCTTATACGTCTCCTCCTGGTTAGTGGGCTCGAACCTCTCCACTAGGGCCCTCCGAAGTTCGGCATAACCCTCTTCCGTGGCTGGTTTCCGCCCAGTCAACAGACGACGTGCCGCCCCCGTCAAGCTCAGGCCCAAAAACATTCCTGCCTCTGCCGGACTCCAACCGTTGACTTTGACGCATAGATCAAAATGGTTAAGGTAATCAGCCAAGTCCGTTGTACCGTCATATTTAGTGGGCTTCACAACAGGTTTACCTTTGGAACCTCCTTCCCCGTCGGCTCCCCCATTTCCTCTCAACTTCTCCAACGGCTTCCAACTTCCTTCTCCGCCAAGGCCCTCTACCGGCGGTGCCCGGGACGCCATCTCACCCTTCCTGTCCAAGTTTCTCACCTCCTCCTTCAACGTTTTCGGTAGGTGTCCTCTCTGTTTATCCTGTTTACATAACAGCTCCTCCGCCGGCCTATCTGTTCCTTTACGTCTGATAGTTACTTCCTTGTCCACTACTTCCAAGAGTGTTCCTCTCACCCCTAGTGCCTCCACCCCTTCCAGATCACCAAAGTCCGGTTCCTCTATCAACGGATCCATTTTCTTGTGCGTGGGCTCGAACCACCGCTGTCACCAATGTAGCGCTCCGAACCCCTGTTGTCTTTGCTCTATGAAAAGGACCACGAAGACTCCGTCAACTAGGATATCAACACTGTTTATTGCCTGGCTTCTGGCCACACCATCTAATCCGTCGGTGAATATCGCCTCTCCGTATTTACGCTTGGGGGTAAGCCTTGCTATGTGTCTCGACCAGCGCGTAACCCGGACTGACTGTCGGAGAAACACAACCACTATATATGCGCTTACCATTTCACCGACGCTGGCACCGTTTGGCGCGGTGCCAGCGCCGGGAAACACTCCCCCGAGCACCGCCAGGGTTGCTCGCTCCTAACGTGACTCCGGGATCGGCGGGTTCCACGCCCCCATGCCAGGATGGTTTCGCTTCCACCGCCTCCCCCTCGGTCTACGCCACAATATATATATATATATATATATATATATATATATATATATATATACTACAATAATAGTGATACTGTCAGGACTTAGGGTGCACCATTAGCCTTTAGAGGGGTAATTGGGTTTTACTTAGGGGTGTACAGTTGGACTTTATATTGCAAATGGTGTTGAAGAGTAAATAAAAATCCTTGTGACACAATATAGTGTGTAAGTCAAACATGGTGGTTTTAATTAAAGAGTCCATGGATATAGGCTTTGATACAATTGCTAGATATAAAAATGCTAGAAATCTAAACAGAAATTCAAAAATTCATTGATGAAGATTTGGGGGTGCAGTTTTTACTTGGGTACGACTTATACACAGGGTTAAAGATATTCAGAGTATGAACACATTGGATTGCAATGACACATTATGATTTCTCATGTAATAAGGATTCATAGGTTCTGAATTGGACCTAAAGGTAACTAATCCAGCACACATCTGACCTGCCCAATATTTTTTTCCCTTTTCTTTGAATTCAATGTTCAAGTAGACCAGACTTTGAATACCTATTGGACCATATGAACAGAGACCTGGAGGTTAATTCAAAAGTTGCTGGGATCGCAACCTCAGCGATCTTAGGAATTATTCTGCCTTATCCTATTAAGCGATCTTAAGATTAGACTGTGTTCACTTTTCCTAGCCAGCACTAAGATCGCATCAATCTTAGCCTCAGCCCTCCTACACTATTCCAAGAAGTACTGACTGGGCACAGGGGTAAGAGTCCCATAATAAAGGAATAGCTGTGAGGTCACTCTTCTTCACAACAGTGTTTATACCATCATTCCCCATCCCCATATGGGCTAACAAAAAGGTGCTGGGTGCAGTTGACCCCGTACAGTATTCAAGAGTTGTTCCCATGAATGTATGATTTATCCTTGTCTATATTAGAAGCATTGTGCCCCCCCCCCAGGACAAAGAGAGAGAAGGGGAGAATTACCTTACAGTGCACTTAATGCATGAGTAGCCCTAAGAGCCCTCAAGGACACTCAGCAAACATCCTCCCTCCCCTCTATATATATATATATATATGCAGCAGGCTATTCACTCTTTCGATCAGGAGTGTTCCCTGTAAGTGCTCTTGTACTCAGGTTAAACAACTATCCAATTCTTTCACTAAGATTGCAGTGATCTTAGTGCTGGAAAAGGAATAGTGAAGTGATCTCAGGACTTGCTATTCCTGACAGGCCTGCAACTACTGCATTAGATAGGGTAGACTGGCCAGGTCTTATGATATGTGCCTACACTAATATCGCAGGGGTAGAAATCCCAGGATTAACCTCCTGTTCACTCTGATTGCCTGGAACCCACCTGGTTATGGTATCAGTGCGATGCACTCCAAATCCCAAGCACAGGAGTTTGCGTCATGGCCTGGCCAACCTTATTGTCTTTATAGAAGATATAGCTTTAGTACTGAGTGCCACTCGTAGTATACGTTCTCTTTTCAATGATTGCATCATGCATTCTGATGCATTAATCGTGTAATAAAATAAGTAGTTAATAGATAATTCATGACTTGTGGGTGTTATCAAAGGCTTTGATAACACCCACGCGTCATGACTTATCCATTAATTACTTGTGCAATAACCCTACTCTAACACCTTTTGTACTTCTTCAAGAAGCCTTTGGTTAGAATCTGGACATGTTAATAAATGAGAGAATCATACAAAGTCTCTCCATACATTTCCAGTTAAAACCGTTCAGGGTTCTATGGGGAATCATACCCTGGCCACTGTGGCAATAGACAGACTCGCTATCCACTACTCCATGCCAAACGGTACTAGAAACCAATGTATATGAAGGATTTGAATAAGCTGTTTGACATACCTGGGAATTTGCACACACTTTTTATGTAGAATCCAATGGTGGCATGTTGAGTTATTAAAATGTATGTATCCTTAGATATCCTATATCATCCCTCCATGCCAAATGTCTCCATGATATTAAAAGTAAAGAAGAATGGATCCAATGAATTTTCCACCGTAAGCGAGTCGCGGTCCGCCATTGCCAGCGTCTTCTTCATTTGTCCTGTGACCTACATCTGGGCCACTGACACATTTCATCGGACAAGGCGGCAGACACGAATGGCTGACCTCCCCTCTTTGCGGGTTGTGGATTATTGAACCCATAAACCCACTTGTGCTGTCTCACAACATTGATTAAACGCTAATCATTATCATCTACAAACTTTTTTTAACCAAAAAGCCAACCAAGCTCTACCTGTAAACACCATCCCTTTTAGATCCGGCAGGGAGAAAGTTTACTCACTTACCCCCTGCCCCCTCCAGCAGCGACCCCAGGTTCATCTTTGGATCCCTGCTGGAGGACACAACCTCGCCACCTGTATTTAGCTCAGCTGCTGGAGCAACTCACCCTGAGGGGCAAGGTCCAGTTCCTATTTTAGCAGCAACCAGAAGGTGTCAACAAAATGCAACACCCCTAGGTATTCCAACACCTGGAGCTGGCTTGGTATTAAAGACACCCAAAGCCAGCCCAGGGCATCTTATTCTCTCCACACCTACACCCTACGAAACTCAGTGTCTTGGCTATTGTTACCTATTTATTAAATAAAACTGGATTCACCAATTAAACTTCTTTGGACTCCGAGTTACTCACTTTATGACTTGTAATGCTCCGTTGACAATATGCTACCATCGATTCTAAATACATGCATGTGTTCACATGATTGACTCTTTTAGTAAATGATATTTACTTTAAGTTGAGGAAATTTTCCTGTACCACTAATGTAGGAAAGTAATAATAAATATACAGGCACCAAATTGTCTGTGTTTGCCACTCCTCGCTACAATCTTCAGGTGTGTTTGTTCATCAATATGAGTACCAGTATCAATCCCTCCACAGTCCAAAAGGAAATGAAAAGAAGAAAAACAACAAAAGGTAAATGAAAAGGAATAAACGAAATAAGACCACAACGTCAGTGTGGAAGGGTGTCCTTTATTGTAAATACAATACAGTCATGGTCCAAATATCCAAGGACAAAAATGATATGCACTTCTAAGTCTTTACCATATATAAGGGAAAAGGCAACACCGTGGTGGTTGTGATCTGTCATAGTATGTTATGAAATAATACCCGGACACTAAAGGGACATCAGCTGTCATGATAAGCTTTAGCCAATGACTGTTTGGAAAATCACAAACCAGAGCAAAACAGAGGGAATCATAAACCATCATGAAAGAATGGATACAACATAACTGATTGATTGATCTATTCATACAAAAAGGTTCACTGAGATCGAAACACCCAGACAGGACCACTCCCATATTCTTTTACTGTCTTCAGGCAGTGTTAGATGAGGGCGAACATAGTAGTGACCAAGGAGGCAATCATACAATATCCCTTGAGAAAATCATACACTTGTTGTTTACCTTAGATGAGTGCAGAGGATCGAGTAGTAAAGGAACAGACAGTATGTAACTGGACACAAGGGGCATTGTATGGGTCATAAAGAGGGGGTGGGCGGGGGGGGGGAGTTAGAGCAATTCGAATGTGGATATTATGAAGAGCGTCCCTTGACTTCACAAAACATGTTTTAGGGGGCGTCCATTATCAGGCTGTGATTTAACACATAAAAGTACTGAAAGTTACAACATGTAGTTTCATGTAGAGGGGTTTCATGAAAAGTGATGTAGTAGAGGTGAAAGCTTATGCAGGCCATATGAAATCAGGGAATGAGTATGACCATGTCTTCAAATTTTAGTCCTGTTTTTAAAAGCTCAAATTTTAAGTGGTGATGGTGGAAATCATTTATCAATTTCTGATGATGAAAAGGTCCATACAAATATAAAAGATGATTTTCATATATCGATGATGTATTGTACAGACTATAAAGCATATATAAATAAGAACATAGCAAGTGCAATGAGACCCTGTGATTTGAATTCTTCCCCTCCATTCCAAGTCATTCTATTGCAAATTCTGCATACCTTATCTTCTGCCTGAGTCTTCATTAATGGATAATGGTAAAAGTGAAGAAATATTAGTAGGAATTTCAGGCATATCATGGGGATTTTATAAGTTTTTATACTAGATCTATGTACAGTTATCACATGTTCTAGGTCTATGTATATTTCACATATACAGTCTTTTGATGTTAGATTCTAGTTAGACCCATGGAATGCATTGCTGAGTGTGAAACAAATTTGGTTAACAAACAGCTGTTTTTTCAACATGTTCTCATGAGAGTAACTATGGCAGGTGTCAGATACTTTTTAGCAAATACAAACGACTAATGTTTGGCTGTCAATAAATATATCTATTTCATATGAATAACAACTCTCCATAGACCTAACACTAGAGTGGCATACGCCACCCCCCAGAGGCATAACATGTCTCAATCCACACTGCTGGTCGATAATTTACATGCTAATTCCATCGAATTAAAGCATATAACATGAAATAAGCAATAAGCTCTTAGCATCATTGTGTTCATTGTCATCAATATAAAGGGTTAAATGCATATTTGAAATTTTCTCAAATCAATTGGCTGAATAGCTATTATTTAGACAGCCTTTCCCTTGCATCAGAAATGCTCTTCACTTTACAAAGAAAGGCAAAAATGAAGTAACACAGCACTTCTAAGAGTAAGGGGATAGGGGAGTCCTAGGGATAGGTTACTAAGCAAATCTATTGTTGCTAAGCAATCACCTGCCCAGCAAAATATTATTGGTCACAAGGAAAAACGTATTTCAACATTCTAGGGCTATGAGGCACATTCATGGGCATTGTTCAACAAACAGTGACATGGAATGGAAGGAGAGAATTCAGAAACGCTGGTTCTCATTGCATTTGCTTCTAATATATCTATGTTTTGAATATCACCTTTTATCATTGTATGGACCTTTTAAACATCAGAAAATCATAAATGAATTCCACCATCACCATTTTTATGGTAATATCTGGAACACCTCTTTACCTGTCTTAGGGGAATAGGTATTGTTAAAATCTTTGTATGACTATTGCTAGGTAAAAGTGGTTGTTGCTAGGTAACCACTTGTCCTAGCATCAAGTGGTTAATTGTGCTCCTTGGACCCAATAAGAATTTAGGGGTAATAGGTATCATCAAAATCGGTGTATGATTGGTGTCAGAACCCCTATCTGAGTGGGAAGGGGTACATTGCTAGGCAAAAGTGGCTGCCGTTCCTTGGACCAAACTTAGGGGGATAGGTATTGTTGAAATCTTTGTATGACTAATCTTAGTGTCAGAACCTCTGTATCAAATAAGGCACTCTATGAGGGAATGCCTTTCTTTATTCAATGTGGCTAGTTGGTGCTTAAATGTCATTTTATGGGTATGGGATTCAGGGATTACATGCCACACGTACAGTATCCCTATACTTACAATAATGACTCCCATATCACACCTGACTTGGGTTCACCCACGTTCATAATAGGCCTATATGTGCCACTATGGATTAGAGGAGGTTTCAACCAAAGAGTAGGTCCTTACATCAGATAAGCCAGTAATAATGATAAGTGGTAGGTCTAACCCTAGAATTACCCTATTTACTTCAATCGGCCGCAGATATAAGGCACATGTAAGAGGCAAATGTCTCAGGGCCAGAGATGAATATGATATCATTCCCTTTGACCTGTGTTGGATGGTACTTTCACCCTTTCTCCATAACATAAAGTTATCAGATTGTTAACACCGTAAAGGCAGCATGGTCCTCCAGGTCCCATGGCCATTTTCACATGCTGCCCCACCCTAGCATTGAACCAGTGCACTATGTTGACCTTTGGGTATGTAGCAACTCCCGGACAGGTGATAGTTGACATTGATACATGAAACTGGCACTTGCGAGTTAAGCACCTGAGTCACATTACTGTATCATGACAACAAAATGGGTATCAAAGCTGAAACATAGTGCAGCAATTAAATGGTTAATATTATGAGCCACACCCTTCCTTTGGTCTTCACCTCTCTTTTTTAACCCCTCCCCCTATTCTTTATCAAGTAACAAAAGGGGTTATCATGTTCCACAATTAGCATATAAAACCTCCACAGCAGAGGCGTTCCACACTGAGTATTCTAGGACACTCAATGCAGATGGAACTCTTCTTAACTGCCCCTTTAGTATATGGCTAGGTAAGTGAACTTATAAACATTATATCATAATTGGTCCTATGGTGATTAAGGTGGAACCCTTTTTCTCTCAAATATGACCTTTTTTATTCCAAGGTTTGTAAAACTGTTGTTTGTTTTTTTTCGTTTTTTTTTCTTTTTCTTGGTGGGTAAATTCCGTGGATCGTATATAATCAATTCTGTTCCTGAATCGAATTTTTCACGCTGACTTTGAAATCAAATGTATATAAGTTTGTATTTAATTCTTTCAAAACGGTATCCTACACAGACCTGACAAGTAAAACAGCAAATATTTCCTCATATTTTCCAGACTAGACCTCCTTTGAAAATGGAATTCTCTGAGGTCTTTCGAGACATCTCAGAACGAGAGGTGAATTCGAGCAGTTCAAATGAAACAATTGTTGTGGTTGAAGTTCCGCTTGAAGACTTAAACTACTTCACTCTCCACCCCGTGCTGACATACTGTTACCTTACAGTGATGTCTGTGTCCACACTGGTTGGACTGGTGGGAAATATTTTAGTAAGTATTATCAAACTTCTTCTAAGATAATGGGCTACTTTAGATTAGGACAGGCGAAAGCAACCGTGCCTCATGGTAGTTGATTCGAAGAGTTAGGTTGGTGGGTTGATTTTTTTTCTTTTTCAATAAGAAAATGAATAATACATACCCTTTTTTCCCCTTTGTACGGTTCTAGCATTTAAAAAAAAAAGATTTCCCAAATACTTTATTTCATTTAGGTTATATCAGCAGTGTTTGTGCATCGTAAATTGAGGACCAAGGCTAATATCTACATTGTGAATCTTGCCATTGCCGACTCTGTGGTGGCTTACTTTGCACAGGTCTTCAGCATCATAGGTAAAATATAGCATAAATTACAAGTATAATTATTTTGGAATTTTAACGGCCAGTGTGCTAATGATTAAGGTATACTATGTTAAATCAGTAGTGAATCCTGCAGTGGCATTGTCCTAAGGCCCATTGTGGCGAACCAAGAACTAATGATCTTATCAATAATAAATTATTGGTCCTTAGAAAAATAATGCCTATTTCAGGTCTTGTAGTTGGGTACGGCTACTTCATAGACAAATACTGGTTGTGCCACCTGGCGGCAACTCTCTGTCTTCTCTCTTGCTCCTGTTCCCTTTGGAACATGGCCACCATTGCAGTCAACAGGTATTTGGATTTTATATTTATCATTTTAGGGACCACATAAGACCAAATATATATATATATATATATATATATATATATATATATATATATATATATGTATATATATATATATATATATGTATATATGTATATGTATATATATATATATATATATATATATATATATATATATATATATATATTATGTGGCACTTATGCTGTAAAAGGCACCAATGAGTCTCTCTCACACTTTTTATGATTATTACAAACCATTTTAATTCAATCATCATAAGTAAGTTATTGATTATTATTAATTATTCTGAATTCCGCTTTTTAATCACTCACCAACATATCAATTGACGTTGTCCCATCAACAGATATATCTGCATATGTAAGCGTAACCTCTATGAGAAGATGTTCAACTCGTGGACAAAGTGTATCCTGATTGCAATATCACTCTGGGTGATCTGTGGATTACTTGAGATGCCAAACTACTTCAGGTCAGCTAATGGTCAGGGCGTGACCCAACCTTTTGATTTTCACAATTAAAAGCTTTTTGTTTCTTTCTTTTCCATTTGCACAAACTGCGAACTGGTATAAACCTAATCACTTATCACAAATTCACATTAATTGCAACTTTTTTTATTATTCAAAATTTCCATATACAGATTTGTGTAGCTATTCAAGAATACCCCAGGTAGCAAGGATACACCTGGCCAATTTGGGCCAATGTCGGCTTATATTGGGCCAAGCATGGACAAGCATGGCCCAATGCTCCATTGCTGATTGGGACACAACTGAACATCTTTAGACATTTCTATGTAGCCTATGGGAAAAATCCTCATAAGTCTAGAGTCTGTATCACCTTTCATTGTTCCAGTTGGGGTGGTCATACATTTGATCCGAAGACGATGGCTTGTAGTTATGACCGTACGGCTAACTACAGCTACACATGGTTCTTTGTAATGGTAGCCATAGCCCCACCACTGGTTGTCGTCCTCATCTGCTACTCTAAGATATTCATTCAGGTAGGTATGTAATGGGTATTTTAAACCAAATGGAAGTAGGTATATTCAAATAAATTGATTAAATGACCTCTTTTTTTGCCTGCTGGTAGGTAAGTGAGCATTCATTATTTATGGCAGGGGGGATGACAATCTGTCAGAATGAATACGTCAGAAAAAAACTGACCCCCCCCCCTTTGGAATGGGTTGAAAAAAAAGACCCCCCCCCCCGCTTTTTAGAATGGGTTGGAAAAAAAATGACCCCCCCCTCAGAATAGATTGAAAGAAAATGACTGCCACCACATTTAACTACGTTCAACAGCGGCTACATCAGGCCCATTCATTATACAAGGTGATATTAGCAGCTTTTGAACCATTTCAGTTATGTGTCATCTTTTGAGCAGTCAAATTGTGAATGCACTGCTGTTGATTGATTAACCTCTAGGTAAAACATCAATTTGAAGGCTCCTTCCTTAAGGGGCGGCTAGCATGGGCTACTACTGATGCAGCTAAAATATGTATGTCTTAGCAAAATATTCCATGTGACCTACTCCTGACCAATGGAAGAATTGTTCTGATTGAGGCACTTGGTTCTGGTTCTTTTTCAAAAATTTTGTATACGGTACAGAAATAAACTTTTGTAGTTTGTCTTTCTCTTTACATTTCATTGTAATCTCAGTTTTTATATTAATTTGAAGGGTGTTATAGACACAATTCTTGACAGGGTTGATTTCATCAAGGGGTGAAAACAAGAGTGAAATCTAGAAACTCTGATTGCAAGTTGTGGTGATTTTAGCATGTAACATATTTTACTACTGAGAACTTTGTTTGTACCCTGTTCATTTTCGTGATGTGTATGGTGTAGCACCACAAAGTGCTGTTTGTGGCGTACCATACCCTTCCCAGCACCCCTTTAAAGGAAAGTATTTATTTTCATCATGACATCTTTTGAGCAAAAGAACAAGGAACATTGTGTCCCAAATTGGGCCAAATACTTCAATCTCAAGAGCTGAACAGTGTTACACCCCAGGGAAAACTGTATACATATACCATAGTGGTAGTGACTGGTCTCATCCATCATGTCATATCATGTCAAATTTTAATATGGGTACCTGCCAAAAGATCTTTCACAAATCTGTGGGAACCAGCGGAAAAATTGCGATGCCCTGATTGGTCAAGGAGTGGTCATGTGAGTTGGTAACACAGGTACCGGTACATCTTATCCATGCTAACTGCCCTTTGACACACAAAGGAGTAAGACTCCCATCATATAACATAATCAAATGGATTTGAAATAGAGGTAGCTGGTAACAAAATGTTGGGCAGAATTATATCTAGAATTATTACTGAAAACAAAATAGTTAAAATTCGCGACGTGTGGCAAAAGTTTTTGTTCCTTTGTCATAAATTTGCATCATATTGGCATATACTCCCCATCAGGAAATTACCTGGCCCTCAGGAATGGGTTGAAAAAAAATGACCCCCCCCCCCTCTAAGAATAGATTGAAAAAAAATGACGCCCCATCTCTGAATACCTCCAAAAAAAATGACCCCCCCCTTCATTTGGTCATCCCCCCTGCCATAAATAATGAACACTCCCTAAGAGATGTTTTATATTGGTGTGTATTGCTAGGGAACAGGGCAATAAAGGAGCTAGAGCTTGGGTTAAGTATTACTAAAGGAATTTCCCATTAAGCCCCTCCCTTCTTACCCTGAAAGGAATACCCAAATGTTGCAAATGGTTGTATTTTAGAGCTGGGACTCTGGAAAAGGTTCTATTTTAGAAACTGGAAGACAATGTCAAGACTTGGAGGTTGCCATACAAAAGGTTAACAAAAAATCTGTATTGATATTTCACCATATCTCTCCCCTTTATAGACCTCCATGGCTGGCTCCAACTGACCTTCTGTTAATTTTTCTTTCAGGTGCAGGCAAGTCGTCGTGAGATACAGAAGTTTGGTGATGGTGCTGGAGGAGGAGGGGGAGGCTGGACCAAGTCAGAGTTGCAGCTGGCTAAAACTCTCTTCATCATCTTTGTGGTGTTCCTGTGCTGCTGGTCACCTTATGCCGTAGTAGTACTGGTAGACATCAATGATGAATGGCCAAAGGTCTGTTGAACACAGCTATTGTATACATATATAGAGGCAGACAGACAGCGACTGTGATTGAATTCTTTATCAATTCAATACCACTTGTTAAAAGAGCGTGTTTAGGTTTGGGTGAAAAGGTTTGTTTTTATGTTGAAAAACACTTTTCAACGTATCTGTAACGTATTAAAAACACTTCTTTTTTCAACCTTTCTACCT
Organism: Acholoe squamosa; assembly: GCA_949317995.1. Classification (NCBI taxonomy): domain Eukaryota; kingdom Metazoa; phylum Annelida; class Polychaeta; order Phyllodocida; family Polynoidae; genus Acholoe; species Acholoe squamosa. The sequence continues at coordinate 19,176,790 of OX439051.1, forward strand.
TTGATGTAATGTAGATGTTTGTTGGCTACGTTCACTACATCAAAATTACATTTCTTTTTACCTAGAAATGAAAATAATGTTTTTCATAGAACGTTAAAATAACGTAACTGTACAGGTTTTGATTTTTGTTACGTTCAAAACATACAGAACTACAAGCCTAAAAAGAACTTTCTTTAATAATTAACTTTTTTCCAAGAGGGATACATTTACCCAAGTCTCCTACATGAGCTTGATATGTGCCCACCATGGTTAACGTGCAGCATTTGTTTTATTCCACCCTCAGGTAGTGTACGTCATAGTGATTCAACTGGCCCACACTAACAGCTGCCTTAACTCCATCATCTATGCCGCCAACAACAAGGACTTCAGGGATGGCTACCTAAAAGTCATCTGCTTCTTTATGAAGTTTGACCGAGAGGGCAACATGATAACCAGCAGTTTTAGAAAGAGTAAAACTAAAAGTGCAACATCTGTGAAAAAACCTCCAGCAAGTACAGTGTCATCCACTGCAACGTCCCGGTCTACGTCTCAAGTGACACTTGTTACATAAATTTTGAATATGGATCCGATTATTCAAGAATCACAGAAAGGTGTGTTGTGGGTCAAATGGGTGTCTCAGAAGATATTGGGAGTCTGATTTATGATTTTCTTTACGTATATTATATTGAAAGTAACGATGAATCAAATAGAGATTCCCAAAAAAATAATTAAAGTTGGACTGGCTCTTTGAACCATGAAAGAGTATCTCCTATTAATCATATTCATTTAAGCCTCTATCTATTGATTTTATTCTATCTATTTATTCTGGCATTTAATTATCATCTTATTTTTATTTCTATATATTATTTCTCCTCTTTTACGTGACGACTCCCAAATTTATTGTCTGTTAAGATAACCGCAGGATTAGAAGGTTGTTCTTTTACTTAACAGAATACAGAAAAGTGCTTCGCGTATCTCTCCAGCACATCTAAATAAATCGTTCACCAATACAACACTAGGCAATGCACTGATTCCGAATCTTAGAATTTGATCAATAAATAATAACATTAAACAAAATGTTTAAAATTGCATATCATAGAGTTATGCCCCATGAGAAAGCAATTTTGAGGGCCAATGACAATATCCTTTTCACATGGTCACGTTCTAGTTGATATACATAGTAATAGTTGGCCTGTATATTTTTCTTAAACATTTTCTGTCAAAACATGTGGTAGAACCACTTACATGATGTATCAAGAACTGTTAAGTGCAAACTTTGGAAATCATGATACTGAAGTATAGAAGAGACTAGAGTTTATTTTATACCCCACCACGACATACATATCCTACCACATTGCCTGATTTCAGGGCATACGTATATTTACCAATTAACACTGCTATACACAACTCTACCTCACATCTTTACAGTAGTTTGGATACTGCAGAAATCTAGAGTAAAGTGCTAGATATTATGATTTGGGAGGAATTGCCACTTGCATAGCATAGCAGTTGATTACATCTATGTATCTTGCATGTGGCCCACTTTGCTGACTGCTGGTTTCAAATCACGAAACTCTCACTTTCAAACAAGTTTAAAGTCTAATAGATTAGTATCCCTTTCCATAATTATGTTATGAATGACAGGAACAGTCGGTTTTCCTATCTGTATTCGGTCAGGATGTGCAATAAAAACCCGGCTAACACAACTGGTTCATGGGTCTGTCTTTGGTTCACGGCTAAAGCAATTGGTTCATGTCTTTACCTTTGGTTTGAACCCTCAACACAGCTACAACCCACTTAGGGATGAATCTTTTATTGCCAGCTTCGGGGGAGGGCTTTGTTAAAGTTTTGTGGACAGGCAAATCTTTTTCTGACTCCCCCTCTTCCACAAAAAATACGGTTTGAAGTTTGAAAAAAGTGAGATTCTTTCTTCTTTTTTTTTTATATATACCAGGCAAGCAAAAACACCCCTCTGCAGGGAAATTCATTATCAAAGTGGCCACTTTCTGACTCCCCCTCTTCCACAAAAAATACGGTTTGAAGTTTGAAAAAAGTGAGATTCTTTCTTTTTTTTTTTTATATATACCAGGCAAGCAAAAACACCCCTCTGCAGGGAAATTCATTATCAAAGTTCATATCATGATCTTTAAAATGAGACATCATTGGCTTAAATATTCCTAGGATTTATGTCAAAAGCCCTCCTGAACATAGGTCCTTATTCATATCTGAATACCATAATAATGTCTAAAAACACAATAAATCAGCCTTTTTCATAAAAATACATAAAAATTTGATGATTTTTATCATAGATTTTGATCTAGGAGGAATTTTCCATTTTTGTTTTCAATTTTTTTTTGGGTTTTTTTTTTTTTTGGTGAGTATCCCTGAAAATTTGCATAAAAATCCACAAATTTTGATTATTGATATGGTCGCATTGAAAATATCAAAAAAATTGAAAAATTATGTGATATTTCTGTAATGGTTCGTATTGACTTATATGTTGGGTGGCTCTTTGGCTCGCTTACCACTAGAAATACCAACACAACACGAGTAGTTCGGGTTGGGCAAAGCCCCAGAAACCCCTACCTCTCGGGTAGGACTTTATTCCACTCTAGTCTACAGGTTAGGCTGCGCGTCTGGACTGGACTAGATCCAGTCACCTTCTGCCGCTCGTCCGGCTCCTTAGTAGGAGCTGGACGCGAGGCATGGTGCCGCCCCCTCTTGTACCAACGGGGTATCACAAAGCGACACCTAGCTGGCATAGAAGGAACAGGCACCACACGAACACGTCTCTCGGATGAACGGCACTAATATATATACGACGATACCGGCCCCTACACCACCCCCACTAGACTATACCTAGGGTTGGGTGTAATTAACAAATACCTATTGTTAGCTTTATACAATAATATTATACACAAATAGGTAAGTCTATATATACACTTCGTATAGGATATAGAACATTTAGGGGCATTATAAATAATATGTACATAATGAGGCATCGTCGCATATAACCTGAAGTAGTGATAATTAATAATAACAAATAGGAAGTGGCGCCTTATGCACCATCGACCTATGGTGATATGTAGTAACAGTGTTACAATAGTGTTATTATTATAAACAAGACGCATTAAAAAGTCGTAGACGAGTAATCAGGTGATATGAATAAAATTTTACAGTATTAACTAACCGACCCGAGGTGGGGTAGATAACCCGAGAGAAAAATTTTGTTTGTTTTAATTACAAGAATATATATTTGGTATAAAAATATATTTATACAAAAATAATAATACTGACAAATATAGGTGTCCTACCAGGGTAGCAGGATCACCCTTACAATATACCGGACTTCCGGCGAATCTGGAACGACTGGTTTCTGCAGCTCCATCCGGCGACATATGTGTGGTGGCAAGCCACGTTGCTGTTGTGATGTGCCCTGATGAAGATGGGAAGATGGAGCCCCGGGTAGGTGTGGTAATCCCTTTTTGGTGTGTCGGGTTTAGCGTCCATCTTCGCTGCAGGTTACGTTCCAGATATCAGGAGTCCAGCGTAAGGAACAGTGCCTCTGGCATATTAAATGCTTTTACCCTCGGGTACAAAGGAGACACCGTCAGATGGACACTTAAAGATCTTCCGGATCCGTGTCCATCTTCTCAGCCGACTCCACTGAGGCAGATGGAGCCGAGCTGCTACAGCTGCTCGTAGAGAGCGCCGCGGAAGCCTCGCTGGGCGTATCGCCCTCCAAGCTCAAGGCCCTCATCACCGCGGATGGACTGTCCATTGCCTCGGATGCTGGTGGAGCGACCGTGGCAGTTGTGACAGTCCGGGTGACAGTAGGGGGCGGGAGCAGGAGAGCTGCCGGAACTGGCGGAGCAGCCGGGACCGGTGGAGTGGCCAGAACCGGTGGAGTAGCCGGGGCTGGTGGGGCATCCGGGGGTACATCTGGTATGAAGATAAGGGACGACGGTAAGCCGTCCCACTCCTCCAGATGTTTCCCGAATGCCAGGAAAAACTTGAGGTCAGCCTCCTTAAACCTATGGATGTATCTGGCGTTTTCAGCTTGGTGAAACTCCTTAAGCTTTTCGGCTTCCTTTTGCTGACGCCGGCAGGATTCGAGAGCCTCTTGGACTCTGTCCTTCTCCAGCTGCCTGATCTTGTCTTCCTCCCTCTTCTGGATTTCGTATACCAGATTGAGGGTGGCTTCAGTCATCGCCCGCCAGTAGTCGACTGACTTCTGGCGGTGCAGTGCCTGCCACTCCGCCATCAGCTCATTCTGGATGTGAACCGTTTGGACATCTCTGTGGTCAACAAACGTGTTCGGATCCTGAAGACCTGACAGCGTATCCGAAATTAACTCCATCAGGGGTACCCGAGGGCCCGTTGGTGGAGCAATGACTGGTGGAGGCGCGGTGGCTTCCACTGGGGCAGGCGGAGTACCTGCTGGAGGAGCAGACGGGCCCTCAACCGTAAGACCGCCCCGGCCTCGGCCACCGCCCGGGGAAGCTCGGGTGGACTCCAGCCCACCACGGCCTCTACCACGGGGTTTGGTCCGGCCCAGGGAGGTAAGGACCTGCGACTCGGGTCCAGCTGGTCCCATAGCGGGGAACTTCGCCGCGTACTCACTATACGTGGGGCGCTTGCTGGAAGATCCCTCTCCGGCCCACCAAGAAGAATACCCAGATGGGGGAGCGAAGAGTTCGCCCCCACCATCCTGGCTGCCAGTGGCTTCGCCCGGGCGTTGTTCCGCGGGTGCAGGTGTAGAGGTGGTGGTGGCTGGAGTCGCCGGTGTGGCTGCCTGGCTACTCGACCTATGGGCCTGGTTGCTAGGCATATCCAGAGCCGAGACTTGTTGTCCCGACTCGCGACGATCAGCTGGGTTAGCTGGTCTTGGCTGGTCCTTGCCACCCGAAGGGCTCACGGACCGGTCTGCTCGGGTCCTCGTGGAAGCACCGGTAGCTGTTGTTGTGCCTCCGCCGGGACCCTTAGAGCGGGCTTTGGCCTTCTCTCGCTTATCATCTCCTCGCCACTTTTTTACCTTCAGGTGCACCTCACTGGGCATCCCGAATTTCGTGGAAGAGAAGTTGATTTGGAAGAAGGTCAACAAGTTGCCGCTCTTCCATGAGCAGAATCCGGTCTCGAATGCCTGCTCCTTGACGTCTTTAATGCTCAACGAGGCCCAGTTAGCTAGGAGCTCGTTGAAGCACTTGATGGCTCGTTTCCTGGTTTTCTCCAGGCCGATGCCATGGGCCTTCTGCAAGTGCAGAGCCATGTCTCGGCGCCGGTGAGTGCTGAACGATCCATCACAATGTTTGCTCGGGCGGTCCCCAAGCACACACATCATCACAGGCTTGTGGTGCATGTGATGTTCAACAATGTGGCGAGCGAAGCGAGGCTTCGTCTCGAACATCTTCTCACCCGTGAGAGCCAGCTGGCATGACTCGAATGGGCACCGTCGGCGGCTGCCGGTTGGTCCCCATTGGGTCATTGCCCACTGAACTTTCGTCCGGGCCTCGTAGCTGTAAATCGACCCCAATTTGGATTTCAGCTGGTCAATCCAAATGAGGTAGAATTTACCTACAGGCGTATCCGAGGGGCCGGATTTCATCCACACCTCGTCATCGCTGTCACCGTCCTTATTGACGGCGCCGGGACACATGTAATGGACCGTGTCGTAGGCACAGTCCGCGAAGCAGCGAGGAGTCCGTTCTTTGAACCCTTCGGCTGCATTCTTCCACATCCATTTCTGATTGTCGTCTTTTGGGACATCCGTGGTCATCTCTTCCCACGTTGTCACGGACTCCAAATCAGATTTGGCAGACTCGGGCAGTTCTGGATCGCTGTCGCTATCCTCACTGTCCGTGTAGATACCAGCTCCCCTACGGCTTGCTCGGCTGGTGGTGGTAGTACCAGCCGAAGCCTTGGCAGAGGATTTGGCGCCTTTTCCGCTGGTGCTGGCAGTGGAAGCTGCAGCCGAGGTGGCTACTGTGGTGGTTGTGGTTGCGGTGGTGGAGGCGGGCGTCTTCGGCTGACCCTTACCCCTCGGCTTGGTGGGGGGTGTGGGTTCTGCGGGAGACGCTTTCGCTCCGTTCTTTTTCTTCCGGCGCTGAACCTTGGTGGGCTGCGCCGGCATCTCAGGGCTGGAATCCGACTCTCGTCGATTCCTGTCCTCTGTACGAGGGCTCCTCCTTCCGCTGACCGGGGAGTCAGAGTCGGAAGAGACCTTGGTTTTCTGTTGGGCCTGCTGTTTGCGATGGGCCCGGCGAGCTGCGGTGAGCTCCTTCTGCTGCATGGCAAGCTCGGCTCGCTTTGCCTCCACAGCAGCCTGTTGGCGCGAGATGTCCTCATCCGAGATCTCGCCAGGTGCCTCCGGGATGTCGGCAGCTGGGTCGGTCTCGGTTGTGGACCTCTCGACGGCGATGCGGACATCCTCAGCCTCCAGATCGCTCTCAGTGAGAGGACCCTTAGGCGCAGGTTTACGGGTCAATCGCTTGACCCGGTCGGTTTCCACCGACGACAAGGTTACTGTGGAGTCTGTATCCATATCGGATTCGGACTCCCTTAACTCTGAGGCCTTTCGGGTGATGCCCTCAGAGATCAAGACGGCTCGGGCCAGACTCTCGTTCACCGCCATATTCTCCGCTAACTTCAGATAGTTGCGGAGCCAAGAAACTGGCATATTGTCAGCCAGCTCGTCACTGCACGAGTCCATTACCAGAGTCTTGAAATCATCTGGTATGGGCTCGGGCACACCCTGCTCCACCGCCATTGGTCCACATCCGAACATGGAGGCGTGCATGGGGATGTAGGTCCCCCAGGAGGTGTACACCACACCGGCCTCGCGATCGACGTGTGCCATACGTTCGATCCGAGTCTTGAATCCCGGAGGATACATTGGAATGTCCAGGACATCCACTTTGCTACCCGAAGCGGCTGCTGCAGACGAGCGCTCCGGGCGTGGTGGTGGTGGAGGTGGCATCTTCTCCCGGTCGGTGGCCTCGGCCATAGCCGAGAGCGTCCGGGCGGCCTCCTCTGTCGAAGAATCCATAGATTCCTCGACCCGAGACGGGACCTTCGGGTCCTCGCCTAGCTCCAACAGAACGTTGGCAGTTTGACGCCCGGCGTCAATCGTCCCCTGTGCCATGGCACTGAGGGCGACTTCCAAATAATTTGGCGTCTGTGTTGGACTCCTCCCGAAGGATTCGTCCAACAAAAGGTGATGTTAGACAAGCTAACCGACAGCTAGGGGCCTGTAAACCGCCAACAACAACTAGAGCAAAAACGGGTGGCGTCTAACCACCACGAGTCCGCTCTAGTTATGACCAGTATGACGTCACGTATCTCGCCTCGCGAGATCCCGCCGTGGCTATCCGGTGACCTAGTTCCAACCTGTCCCGCCGCACCCGCGGCGCCACCTAGGGAACTAGATCCGAACTAACATTCGACTCGACATGCGGGACGCGGCCTACCACCCGAGTGCTATCTGCTGGAGTTTGGCGGTGTATACAACGCTTCAAAGCGAATGTACCGGTTAATCCGACCGCCGCTCACGGGATACAGCTCCCCGGGGAGGGCACGTTCGGCATCTCCAGCCGTGGACGTATGTTACCCGCCCATGGCGGACAACACGCAGCAGCTCGTTGTGTACTGAGTTAGGTTACGGCAGACCTCAACCGGGGACTGCGTCTAACGCCTTCGGTTAGCCTCTTATTTTTCCCGGCTTTACGTACGGCCCTCTCTGGATTCCGCCTAGCCACAGCGGGCACCTTCCCATACGTAATGCCTTCACTCAGCGAGACATTTTTCCTTTTCTTACGATTAGGTCGTTTCCTGGCCTTCGTCTTCTTTTTCACCATACCCTCGTCTCCCGGCGTCTTTCTCGGCGGGCCTCTAGGGCGTTTCGTCGGTACTACCACGCTCGGTCCGCTAGGGACAGATACAGGTGGTTTGTAGCCGAACTCCCTCTCCGCCTCTTCGCGTCCCTTCCAGGGCCGAAGTTTTCCGACATTTGTCTTCCATTTCCTACCAGTTAGGCAGTCCTCCATCATCACCGTAGATTCGGAGATGACACGAATTATTTTAAACGGACCTTCCCAAGGCGTTACGAGCTTCAGCTTCTCCAGCGGCTCATAATACCTTAGGACTTTGTCCCCCACATTAAAACGAATTCGTTTAGCATTGGTGTCATAACCCACCTTCTGCCACTTCGCACTCTTCAGCAGTTCTTTACGAACGGCCTCGTATGCCTGTTTGAACCTGTCCCTTAATGACTCCACAAACAACACAGTGCAGGGCGCCTCCGGGTCTATACCAACCACACCATACACTAAGTCGGCGGGCATTATGATGTCCTCGCCGAACACTAGCAGGTTGGGAGTGCAATTAGTGGATGAATGGACAGTGTTGTTGTAGGCATGTACCACAAACTCACACTGTTCATCCCAGTCGTCCTGGTGGGTATTGACCAGGGGCTTTAGCACTTGTATGAGGGTTCTGTTGAAACGCTCTACCTGCCCATCCGACTGTGGTCGGTATGGGTTTGTTCGGGTCTTGCAAATGGCTAGGTAATGGCACATTTCCTGCCATAGCTCCGACTCGAACTCCCTTCCTTGGTCGCTGTGCATCATAAGGGGAACACCCAAATGTAACACCCAGCCCTTCACAAATGCCTCCGCACACGTGGCGGCTTTGTGGTTAGGAAGGGGGAACACCCGAGTGTACTTGGTATAATAGTCGGTCACTACCATCATACAAGTATTATCTCGGGGCGTCGTTTTAATTCCACTGATGATATCTATCGCCACTCGAGCGAATCTGACACCAAACAATTCCTGGGATAGGGGTTGCTTACCCAGGCCGGGTCCCGGCTTGTTTTTACAGCAATCCGGGCAAGTGGCGATCCACCGAAGCAGGTCGCCTCTCATACCGGGCCAGTAGTAACGCCTTTGTAGGCGCTCTATTGACCTTTTCTTACCGAAATGGCCACTTGTTTGATGGCCATGGCAATAATACATGATATCCCTCCTCATCGGGGTGGGTATCACTATTTGCAACAGCCTACCATTGGTGGGGGTTGTCTTCCACCTGCACAGTATGCCGTCTCGGATCTCTAGCTCGGTCCATTGGGCTAGCAACCGCCTCGCCTCCCTATCCTCTAGGGATACTAGCGGCCTTGCCGGTTTAATACCTGACTGTAGGTATTCCATTATGCGAGTTGTGGTGGGATCCGACTGTTGGAACTTTTTGATGGTTTCCGGGGACCAATCAAGATAGCTGCACACAGCCTCCTCCCAGGGGATACGGGGGGTGGTATGATTAAATACCAACCCGGCTACCACAGCATTGTGGGCCCCGCAGTCATCACAAGTGGCATTCTGGCACCTTCGGATGGGTCGTCTCGACAAGGCATCAGCATTGATATGTTTAGTACCGGGTCGGTGCTCTATCTGTTTATGCTCTAATCCGAATTCGGATAGATGAGCTAACCATCGTCCTATCATCCCCTCGGCGTCCTTAAAATTAAGGAGCCACCTAAGGGACGAATGGTCGGTTCTTAAGGTAAAGTCACTTCCCCAGAGGAAATGCTTAAACTTCTTCATATACACCACCACAGCGAGGAGTTCTCGTTTGGTGGTACAATAATTTCGCTGTGTCTTGCTTAACGTGTTGCTAGCAAATGCTATCGGCACTTCGACTCCCTCTTGGACCTGAGAGAGAGCTGCCCCAATTGCATCATTGCTCGCATCGGTGTCTAAGATGAAATGTCCCTCGGGAGTGGGATATTTCAACACTGGTGTATTCCTAAACAAATCTTTTATTTTATTAAAAGATTCTTCTTGCTCGCTGGTCCATGGGAATGGGTCCCGTGCCCTACCCGGAGTCCAGTGAGCTAGACACTGCATGGGGAAGCTCACACGAGAGTAATTTGGTATGAAATCACGATAATAGGAACAGAATCCTAAAAATGATCTCACCTCCTAAGCACTCGTGGGTCTTTCCCAATTCTCTACGGCTTCCAATTTTTCCGGATCCGCCCTCACTCCGTTAGGAGTAATGATCCTTCCCAAGTATGTAATGGTTTTCTTAAACAAATTACACTTCTTGGGTTTAAGTTTAAGACCGTTTGATAGTATCCGGTCGAGGACCAATTGCAGATTCGCCAGGCATTGCTTGAACGACTTGCCGAACACGACCACATCGTCCAAGTAAACCAGGCATTTCTTCCACAAAAGATCACTCAGTAAGGATTCCATCATAGCCTCGAATGTAGCGGGGGCGTTACACAATCCGAAGGGTAAGACATTATACTCGAATAGCCCCATATGACTGGAGAATGCTGTCTTCTCCTTGTCATCGGGGTGCATCGGTATTTGCCAATACCCGGACTGTAGATCCAAGGTACAGAACCATTGGTTCCCGCCCAGGCTATCTAAAGTCTCGTCTATCCTTGGTAAAGGATACGAGTTCTTCTTTGTTATACCGTTCAATTTCCGATAATCGACACAAAAGCGGATTGTACCGTCTTTCTTAGTGGTCATACAAACAGGGCTAGACCAGGGACTCGAGCTGGGCACGATTACCCCTAGGTCTAACTGTTTTTGTATTTCCTCTTCACAAATTAACTTCTTCTTTAGAGGAAGTCTACGATACGGAATTTTAAAAGGTTTCTCGTTGCCCACATCTATGGTGTGCAACACCTTATCGGATCTACCCACCGGTCCTCCCTCCCTACCAAAAGCACTCTCGTACTTTTGTAGGAGTTTCGACAGGCAATCCTTATCTTCCGTATTTTCTAAATCGGACTGATTAATCAGCTTTTGGAATTCTTCATCCAAAGGATGCTTACTAACAGGGTTCAGTGGTTTATTGAATTTTGCTTCGGCGACATGTTCTACCGAGCTCATCCTCCCAATACAGTCGCCTCGCCTCAGATAGACTACTGAACCACTTCGGTTAGTCATGGGTAATACAGTCCAAGCTGCATTAGCCACTAATGTATCCACTGAGTCCAACCCGACGCTCGACAAGTACACCGTATCGGGTTCATAGACTCCAGTTTCATTCCTCTGAGCCATGGACCCGCCACAAAGGACATCGCAATTGGTACCCGGTGGGATCTTCACCGTATGTATCACTGATGCGACCGAAGACACCTGTCTCAATACGCATTGGACATGCAAGCCATACGGGTTCCGTATACTCATCATACCGTCCCTCGGGTCCAAGACGGCCCCGTATAAACTTGCAAAATCCAGTCCGAGGATTCCGTCATCACTAACCTCTGCTATAGTTGGCGAAAGAACGAATTCTTTGCCTCCTATACGGATAGGCATAAACGTCCTACCAAATGTACGCATGCTGCTTCCGTCGGCCGTGCAAGCATTTACCCCCGTTTTGAGGTTCTCATGGCTGCTGGCCACCGAGTCGAAGAACCTTTTGGACACACAGGAATGGCTAGCTCCAGTATCCACCAAGAATTCTCCTACCCGGCCTTCCACAGATATGGGTACATACCACCGTCTCCCCCCTAAGGGTGAGGGGTTACTGGTAAACTGGTGAAAGTCTCCCGAATCACCAAGATTCAATCCGAGTCCTCTCAGGAATTCCAGACACGGATGACTTGGGGGAAGGCGTGTCCCACACACTCGGATCAACTCTTTGATCCATCCTTCCTCTCCCCTAGTGTGGCCACTCGCCTCCATACGCTCACCCTCATACATATAAACACTAGGGTCCCCGGCCCCGGCCAAGGTGCAGGGGTGCGCACCCCCGGCCACCCGGCCTCCAGGTGTAATTGATTCGAAATCTTCCACCGGGTCACCCCCGGTAGCATTTTGGCATTCGTTCTTCCATGGGGTCGTATCAGATGCCGTTGATACAACCCCCACTAGTTTTCCACATCAGTGGAATCCGTAGTGTTCTCCCTTCCTTCGCCGTTGTCTTCGGGTTCATAGAAGGCAGCCATTACCGGTTTAGCAGCGGTACATTCTGACGAATAGTGTCCCATGCGTTGGCATCTAAAACACTTTACAGTTCGGCGATCCACTCGGGGTCTCTGCCGACTGGTTTGGATGGCATCTGTAATTTTCTTACACATGTCCTCCATAAGTTTGGTCATGTCCGGGGACTGACCCTTCGATTTATCGGCGCTTACTAAAGGTTTGGATGCCTTCTCACTAGCCTTCGGGTCACTCTTGACCTCGGGTGGTGGTCTTGAGTCCCTTGGCTTATTGAAAGATTTCCTAGGAATATACTTCCTGCCCGAAGTATTCTTCCTTAATTGGACCGAACAGAAGGTTCCGTCCTCCTGTTCGATTTCAATCAATTCAAAATCATCTGAGGGGACTTGCGCCTCAGACTGCTGGACTACTGATACCAGGGGAGCCGAGCGGCTGGCATTCGGTATGTCACCAGCTAACATTGTTCGCTTCTTCACGGCCATATCTATACCATTAAATATGTCGTGAAGTGTTACGCCTTCTTTCCAGGCATCCCTGGCAGCAACCTGCTCATCTTGGTCTCTCAGACCCTTGACGAATTGGGTAATCAGATCGTCCATATACCAGTCCTGGTTTTCAGTACCGGGTCTGGCTTTGCTTAGCAGGGCATGGAGCTCCATACCGTATGCTCGAAAAGCTTCGTTGGGCTTCTGCGTACGTTTCTTGAAACGGACCATCGGGTCCTCCTTGACCATGTTGCATAACAGTCCACTAGCAGATTCTACCAACTGCTCAAAACTTCCAACGAGACCGTACCAGGTTCGCCATTGCTCTACAGCCATGCGACCCGGGCCGCCCTTCAGACATCTTACCAGATGTGGCTTGGCCTCGTATGGGGTCCACCCATTACAATTCATCACGTCGATGAAGTCTTCAAACCACTCTTTCCATGGTCGAGTACCGTCATATTCTTTTGGAATAACGGCTACCCTTCGGGCAGAATTATGAGCATACATCAATCTAGTGCATTGCTGTTTGCTCCATTCAACCGCCTTTGTTTCATTCAAGGTTCGGTTGCTCCCTATACCACCGAAGCTCGTATTGCCCGGTGGAGGTGGTGGTGGTGGCTGAGTATACGTCCACTGTGGGACACTGTGGTTCGTATAACCCGCGCCACCCTGGTTAGGGCCAGGACCCGAGGTACCACTGTAGCCTGTGGGACCCGGGGTACCGCCCCCTCCTTGTGTGCTTTGATAACCGCCGCTCGAAGGCTGGTTACCCGTCGGATGACTGCCATCGTTCGATGGATTGGGTTGGTTGCTGTCATTACCAGCTCCCAACCCCACACTGTCACTCGGATCCACATGTATGTGGAATCCGTTAGTCTCTGCACTGCTGTCAGAGGCTTCCCGTGGTACATAGTCCGGGTCCAAATTGTGGACTATGGGGACTTCACTTATCCGGACTCTACTAGTTCGGCCATGTTTATCTTGGGTTCTAATATAAACTCCCCCTTGATCTACATTCCGCGTCGCATTATCATTGACAAAAGGATTATACGGCGGATGCTTCGGCGTAGAACAGGAGACAGGGTCGCCCTGTTTAACGAAAGTAGAGTTCGGGTTTGTGTCCTTACCCGCCGGAGGGGCATTCGCTTGCTCCTGCTCTTGTAAATAACTCTCCATGGCAGACTTATTTATTGTGAGGGTAGCTAGATCTGTGGTCAGGTTTCGCTGTTCCTCCCTCAGCTGTGCGTTTTCTGCTAAGATTTCGGATCGAATCTTTTCATTTTCCGCCACAGCTCGGTTTCGTTCTTCCTGAGCGGCTAAGGCCTCTCGCTTAAAAGTATCCTTTAGTAAGCGGTACTTTTCACCTTTTTCTTTCTGAGACCTTTGATACTCGTTGGTCTCCTTCCTTATCTCGGCTTGTTCCGAGACCATTTTGGCCTCTGTCTCCGCCTTTCGGAGTTGAAGTTTCTTCAGCTTCTCCTCCATAGCATGCAACTCGGATTGTAATCTGTTTACATCCCGGGCCTTAGCAACTTCTTCGGCTCTAGCCTTTTCGATTGCTCTAAGTCTATTGGCTTCTTCGAGTTCCAACTCAGCCAATCTTTTCTCTTTCTCGAGTTCGTCTCTCTCCTTCCTTTCCAAACGATGGGTTGCCGAAGTTAGACGATACTTTAGGTCAGATTCTTTTAGAATCGCCTCCTGCTCCTCGGAACGTAATTTTCCGATCCGAGACTTAGTTTCCTCTTCTATTTTTAATTGGGCCGCCATGAATTGTTCATGTTGCCGCTTAGCTTGTAACTCTACCTGTTCTTTGGCTTTCAAATAGGCCGGGGTAGTTTTATACCCAGGGCCCATCCGACGTCCGTATATAGACCTGCGACTGCCTCCAGGATTAAACATGGAGTCAGACAAGCCTTCATCTAGCGATCGGCCTAAGTGATGCCTTTCCGAGCTTTTCGGTTCAGCACCCCTAGGCTTATTCTTCGCATTTATGCTTGGGACTATTGCGTCCCTTATGGCTTTGACATCATCGCTGTCATGGTCCGACGATGTCATTAATGGGGGTACCTCGTTTGCACCATCCGGTACTGCTACTGGGGGGGTCGCAGTACATTTTCCAGGGCTTTGTGCCACTGGCGTACCCAAGTTGCTAGCCGAGCCTGCTGGTACAATAGGACACAGCTGGCGTCTACTAGTTATAGCTTGGGACCAATCACTCAGGTCTAAAGTTGGGGGTTTTACTATTCCCTTGAACAATCCCGTATCCGGTACTCCCATATGGGGTGTACCCGGATACAAGTTTACGATACCATCACCTGTGGCACCGTCTATCAGACCAGGTGTCGAGAAAACAGTTCGGACACCCGCCGGATTATACATTTGTTGTTGACTGGGTTTCCAGTCTAACAACAGATGCTGGGATGTAAAGTCATCCTCTTCGAATCCCTCTAGCCCAGGGCTTGGGGGATCCGCTTCGGGTTTCCCGAGGCTTTCGGCCAATGTGGCCGCGCACCACCCCCGAACCAACTGGTCACGGCACCAGTGTAATGGTTCGTATTGACTTATATGTTGGGTGGCTCTTTGGCTCGCTTACCACTAGAAATACCAACACAACACGAGTAGTTCGGGTTGGGCAAAGCCCCAGAAACCCCTACCTCTCGGGTAGGACTTTATTCCACTCTAGTCTACAGGTTAGGCTGCGCGTCTGGACTGGACTAGATCCAGTCACCTTCTGCCGCTCGTCCGGCTCCTTAGTAGGAGCTGGACGCGAGGCATGGTGCCGCCCCCTCTTGTACCAACGGGGTATCACAAAGCGACACCTAGCTGGCATAGAAGGAACAGGCACCACACGAACACGTCTCTCGGATGAACGGCACTAATATATATACGACGATACCGGCCCCTACATTTCCAAATCTTCGTAAACCAAACTGCTTTTGTTTTTGCCCAATTTAGCTAATTCTCAGTTAGAAATTGGAAATTCAAAACTTCAGCATACTCCAGCATAGATTTGTCTTTTTTTCGTTTTGTTGTTTTTTGTTTGTTTTTTGTTTGTGGGGGGTCTGAATACTAATGACACACTGTGATTGCACTGTGCCAAAAATGGAGTTCAAATTCTTGCTGGAAGGCCTGGAGTAGTTAAAGATACTTAGTTTATATGAAAATCGTGCCACCTAGTGCCTATACAATATGTATAGCAGCCTTAGGAACAGGATAGGAAATGTATTCGCAGCACTGTGAATTTCCAACACCAGGTGGTAGCACCATACAGAGTGTTCCCTCGTTAAACCTTTCGGGGAGAAACGGTATGATCGGAAGTGTGTCCGTGGTACCGGTGGTGAATATGCGAAAGCCTACTGCTCATATTTTACAAGCGAAAATTGCGCCGCGTTAGCGCTTCTCCCCAAAAGACCGTGTTCCCTCATAAGATAATTATGAGTACAATAGAGACCAGTGATTTATCGTTTTCAGATCATCATCGCTCTTAAAGTTTCTCCTATGACTACCTCTTTTTATTGTTTGGTCTTGTTCCCTATGCTCTCCTCTAAATGTTGGGGAAGTTTTGTTTCAATATTGTTGGTCATTTTCTCAAAAGAATGAAACATGTGAAAATAATAGGGTGTTCTGGTTCAGAGAACTATAGTTTAAGGTGCCCTTTCTTTAGAATTCCATAAATAAAAATCTAGCCTATAAAGTCCTGATTTATTTGCTTTTCTAACATCAAGATACATTAAAATAAAATAATCCAGAGTAATAAAGAGATATTGTTAGCAGACCGGGAGTAATTGAACCAGGATATGTACCTTTAACTCCCCTGCTCACACAGGAGGAGAGTCAACCCCTACCTGCCACCAGATGTCAAATTAAAGAACTACCCTATCTATCCAGAGGTAGCAGGTGTGTTACTGGTGAGAATACAGCACAGTAGAGACATGGTGTTAGTAATGTGGGAACTAGTTTTCATGGTCCACCATTCAGCTCTATACCAGATTGACTTCACAGGCTCCAAAACAGTGGTTCTTTTAAGAATATTTTTCACCCACTGGAAGTGGGTCTCTAATGTTCTCTACTGTACTCTCTTGTACATTTCATACTCATATAGATCTGACCAATGGTCCTTATGTTGGAACTCAATGATTCATGAAGAATTTACAAATTTGGTCAATTCTAGGTTTTCAGAAGAACTCAAACTAAGCCAGATGGGATCATTGTCTTCCTTCTTACACAATGGCAAGCCCATTAAATGCAGCCAACACAAAGCCCAAAGTGTTTTTGAGGTAGATGTATCATTGAATGATTGTCATATTTGGTAGTATACCGGTATTTGTATTATGGGATTTCCCTGGCCATGCAGCTGGACCCAGATATGCTGGTATTCGTTCTTGAATTTGCCACCAGATGTCCTCTATATTGTGCAGGCAGATCGCAGTGGGGCCATTGTTCAGCTTTCTGTGCATCCAGGATCCACAAGGAATAGTGTACCCAGGATACACAAGAAATTGACCAATCAGGAGCAAGCACCTGCTCAGCAGATGCATCTGCTACTTTCAAGATGGTGGATGTCTTGGCCACTCAGTTCAGCTTATTTCATCACAGATATCTGCTAGTTTATGATAGATGAAGTAAATTTAAAGGCAGCAACATCATCTTTGAGCTTATATAAATTCTAGAATGCAGTTTCATTGGAAAGTCAGAAAAAATTTACAATGATTTACTCTCTAAGCATCACTGTCCATACTGGACTTAGCTGTTTTGGGCACTGGACTGTTTACCAACAAAGGGACTGCTTGTGTATCCAGGATACACAAGGACGCCTTCTGTAGGCCTATCTAGGATCCACATTAGGGAGTGATAATTTTTTAACAACAGGGGGGGGCCTGGTCTCAAGGGGGTAAATCTTTTTCAACCCCCCCGCATAAGGGACGATAATCGCGAGCAAACGTCCCCTCTAGGTGAAACAGGTGAAATTATTTTGACCCCCCTCCATCAGAGGTGTTGAAAAAATTCTGACCCCCCCTCAAACCCAGCAGCCCCCCCTCCCCGTTGTTAAAAAAGATCACTCCCTTAGACCCCTGCAGGCCTAGCTAGGCCTACTCAGGATCCACAAGGACTCTCAGCGAAAATTTTTCCGTCCCCCCTCGGAGGGGTCTGAAATTTTTCTGCCTCCCCCTTGGAGGGCTCTGAAATTTTTTCTTCCCCCCTTTTATTCTTTAGTGGCACGCGGGATTTTTCGCTCAAAAGGGGCAACATTTTTTTTGTCCCCCCTAAGAGGGGTCTGAATTTTTTTTACCCCCGCCTAAGGATCTCCCTTCTGTATCCAGGATCCACAATAGACTCCTTCTGTATCCAGGATACACAATAGACTCCTTCTGTACCCAGGATCCACATTAGACTCCCAGAAAAAAACATATTCCTGATTTCTATGCATCTATAACATAACTGACCCAGTCAACAAAAAAATGTTATGTAGTGGTTCGTCTTTTTGGTTAGATGTTAAATCATAACAAAAAGTTTGCAGGTAGGCAACCGAATGTTTATTCTGATCTTAGTTACATACGATCACAGCCTATAGAGACTACATGCCGGATGGCATTCGGTTACCCTACACCACCCCCACAGTAGAAGTGTGCTGAGCAGTGGTAGGACCACTACTGGAGAACTACTGTAGGAACTGCCCTAATATAGGGGAAAAGCCAGCGAAACTCAGACCCGTCACGTGACATGTGACGGACGAGTGGAAGGCCCCCTGGTGTAACGGATATGAACCCGGAGGCAGGTGCTGCCACCTGCCATCCAGACTCCCCCATCACACCCGGAGACCTGGGTCTGAGTGCCGCGTGGATCCTGGATACAGAAGCAGTCTATTGTGGATCCTGGATACAGAAGGAGTCTATTGTGGATCCTGGATAAAGAAGCAGTCTATTGTGGATCCTGGATACAGAAGCAGTCTATTGTGGATCCTGGATACAGAAGCAGACTCTTGTGGATCCTCGATACAGACGGAGATCCTTTTGGGCAGAAAAATTTCTTTTTTTTTTATTAGAAAACAAAAATCAGAACCACAAAAAAACTTTTTGCCCCCCTCCCCTGCCATGGAGAAGCTGAAAATCAAGAGCAGACACACACCCCCTCCAATTAATAGTAGGGCTGAAAGAATTTAGTCCTCCGGTCACCTGTATTTTCTCAAAGGGGTTGAAAAATTTCCGACCCCCTCAACCCCTAATTTCCATAGAGCATGAGTAATCAAGTGATTTGTGCATTGAATGGACAAGAATTGGCTAACAAAAACATCCACCATCTTGGACAGCAGCAGATGCATCTGCTAAGCAGGTGCTGGCTTCTGATTGGTCAGTCCATTGTGGATCCTGGAACCACTATTCCTTGTGTATCCTGGATCCACTGAAAGCTGAACAACGGCCCCACTGCAGTTGGCTCCCCCCTGCTGCACACTGCAGCGGGGCCGATGTTCAGCTTTCACTGCATCCAGGATGGACTCCTGCTCGCCCATTAGTAGTCCATCCTAGATGTACTCTGCCTAGCTAATCAGCGGCGGCCTGCTGGCGCCTTACTCTGCGGCCGCCTCACCGCCCATCTTCTACACCTTAGATGTACAATGACTGCTTTGTACATCTGGGATGTGGAAGGAACATGTTCTACACCCTGGATGTACAATCACAGCTCATTTTGATCATTTTTCAACAAGAGGGCGGGGGTCGGTGGGTTTGCGAGAAGATGGCAGTACAAAATTCTGACCCCCCGGTCAAGTGCTTGAAAAAATTCTGGGGGTCTAGATGGGGGGTCCCCATGTCACATGTCGATTTAAAGAAAAGGCAATGTCACATGTCATTAAATTTCTAATTTCCCGCCCTCTTGTTGAAAAATGATCATGCCCTTAGGGACTAGAATTATTAGGTAGTGCATGGGTGGTGCATTTGAGGGGGGGGGCGTAAAATTTTTAGTGGCCTCCCGAGGGGGAGTGTAAAAAATGTTGTCCCATCTTGAGGGGGGCGGGCGGCGGCTGCGATGTACAAAGCAGTCATTGTACATCAAGGGTGTAGAAGACTGATCTTCTATATCCCAGATGTACAAAACAGTGCTTGTACATCTAGGGTGTAGAACATGTTCCTTCTGCATCCCAGATGTACAAAGCAGTCATTGTACATCCAGGGTGTAGAACATGTTCCTTCTACATCCGAGATGTACAAAGCGGTCATTGTACATCTAGGGTGTAGAAAACTGATGTTCTACATCCCAGATGTACAAAGCAGTGATTGTACATCTAAGGTGTAGAAGATGGGGCCGATGATATACACGCGAATAAGCGCTCACCTCCTCGAGGTGCGAGCAGTGGCCTTATTCTCACCTCGAGGAGGTGTACCACATCGAGGTGAAAATAAGAATCCTTATTCTCACCTCGAGGAGGTACTACATCGAGGTGAAAATAAGAATCCTTGTTCTCACCTCGAGGAGGTATACTTTTATTCACACCTCCTGGAGGTGTGGTTTGCAAATTTATTCACACCTCGAGGAGGTGTGATCTGAAAGGGGGGGGGCCCCAAGAAATTTCAAATGACCATGGGGTGGGGGGTTAAAAAATGTTGAAGTTTTTGGGGAATGGTCATTTTTAATAAAAGGGTAGGATGGCGCTCTTGCAGGGGGGTTTAAAAGTTTCACCCCTTTTTAGCAAAAAAGGGGCAACATTTATTTGTCTCCCCATGCCCCCCTAAGGGAGTGGTCACTTTTTTTAACAACAGGGGGGTTGGGTTGAGGGGGACAAAAAAATTTTAGACCCCTCTAAGGGGGGCCCCTTTCGAGCGAAAAATTTTAGACCCCTCAGAGGGGGGACGGATAAAAATTTCGCCACGCATGCGCAGAATTTCACCAACCCCCCGCCCAAGCTGGCAATAAATGACTTGTCCCTACTAGAGCAGGGTGGTTTTGGGGGATAAAAAAATTTGAGACCCTTCTTTAAAAAGATCTTTTTAACAACAGGGGGGTTGGTGAAATTCAGCGCGTGCGCGGCAAAAAAATTTCCGCACCCCCCTCGGAGGGGTCTGAAATTTTTCCGTGCCCCCCTTTTATTCTTTAGTGGCACCCGGGCTTTTTCGCTCAAAAAGGGCGACATTTTTTTGTCCCCTCCTAAGGGAGTGGTCATTATTTATCAACAGGGGGGTTTGAGGGGGACATAAAATTTTCAGACCCCCCTTGAGGGGGGCTAAAAAAATTCACCCTCTTTTTAGCAAAAAAGCCCGCGCACTACTATAGATCAAAGAGGGGTGAGAAAATTCTCCTCGCCTCCGGTGCGGGGGGGCGCAAAAGATTTTGACTGCCGTCGAGGGGGGTGTGAAAAGTTTTCGCGCATCTGTGCGAAAACCCACCACCCCCCTGTTGATAAATAATGACCACTCCCTAAGAGGCGTCTAAATTTTTTGTCCCCCCCCAAACCCACCAACCCCCCCCCCTGTTGGTAAAAAATGACCACTCCCTAACAAAGGGAGGAGTGTAAATATTTTGGCCATTTTGGGGCCGGGAAGCCCCCCTGGTATGGCCTGCTCAGGCTGCTGTACCTCTACCTCCTCGAGGTGAAAATAAGGAACTTTGTCTTCACCACGTCGAGGTGAGAATAGTGCTGCTATTCTCACCTCGGCGAGGTGCGTATAAGGGGGGGGGGGGGGCAGCAGGCCGCCGCTGATTGGCTAGGCAGAGTACATCTAGGATGGACTACTAATGGGCGAGCAGGAGTCCATCCTGGATGCAGTGAAAGCTGAACATCGGCCCCGCTGCGCTCGCACTTCTGCACGTAGCACAGGTGCTGCCCTCACCCGGCTCACCTGGGCAGAAGTGTAGAGCTTGTACTGTAGTGTAGGTACCTGTACGGACATAGACAGTTCTTGAGTCTAGTGCTGACCCCCGACGACATGCCCCCTCTACCTACAAATGTGGCATGGACTGCAAAAAGGGGTCTTAGGGCCCCCTGCACTAAGACCCCTTTTCGCAGATCGTGTCACAAATGTATGTTAAGGTATGATTTATTAGGCCAATTAGGGCCATCCATAAATGATCTCATATAGCGGTGGGTGGGAAGTGGGGGGGGGCGGGGGTCCAAGTATCCTTAGAATGGCTATACACATTTCTATAGTAAAGGGTAAGGGAGTGAACAAAAAAAAGGTTGCCCCCCCCCCCTCCTATAAGAGTCATTGTCTTTTTAGGTTTTTTTTGCCCCCCCCCCCAGGGGCAGATAACCACGCCCTTTTGACCGAGTGTGGGACTGGGAGAGTGGTGGGACAGCAGGACCAGCCTACCACCTAGGCTGAGGAACTCTACCTCTGTTAGGCCTACTCCGTACACACTAAAAAATGTGTTTAGTTTTTAAACACTTTTCCCCATATCTAAAACACTTGTAACACTTTCCTAAACATTTTTTTTTTAGGAAAAACACTTAAAGGCGCTCTGAATCGAGGACCTACGTCCGCCGACGTTAGCACTGTGGCGGACGTAGCCGATTCAGAGCTCCTTTAACACTTTCTCAAAAAGTGTTTAAAAAATCAAAAGTGTTTTGATCAAAATGTGTTTTAGTTGGAAAAGTGTGTAAATGATTCTGAGAAAAAAGTATTTAGGTTCAGAAAGTGTTTAAAATGAGTTTCAGGCAAATTAATGTCCTAGCTATTATTTCATTTTCCTAATAAACTCATGGTCCCACTTTTAGGATTTGTGAGTCCTTCCCACCGCATATTGCTGTCTCTCTGAAGGCAGAGAATATCAAATTGATGTTGATAGCAAGTTGATGAGTGCTGATCATCCATAAATTTTATTAACATTCTGTGCTAACCACCCTGGGCCTATGGTCAAAATCACTTCAAACACTTTGATTCACAGAGTTAGTCAGTGAGTTTAGGACTGGGATGTATGTATTAATCCTGAATGTTACAAAATGGGTGTTTATCATGGGTTACTTTGGAATCAAGTAAATGAGAAGGTAATTTTTAGACATTTCTTTTACAAATCAATTCTAATATAAATTGTCAATGTCATGTTCTATCAGGATGTTGTGTATCATTATCATTTATACTTAAATTCAGACATTTGTGTCCATTTGAATGTTACAGTGGTACAATCATAGGTGGCACCTGCCACATAGTGACGCAGCAAATCTGTGTCAACTTTTGTCATGCTCTGCCAGCCCTCACAATGCGCTCTTAGCAATCGATGCATGGGTGATCACAGACCAAGACAAGATATGACGCATGCATGAACATCCCAGCCAAATTTGTGAAGTTGAGTCAACATGGGTGAACCTTCACCAACAATGACACATGTGTCATCAAACATTATCACATATATTGAAGCACAGACTACTTTGTGGGTGAGGGATACGCAGGGGAGGGGGGGTGTTGGGGACAAGTATTGACACATGTTGACACATGCTCACCCAGTTCCCCTCACATATTCATGGAAATGAGTGAAGATATGTGAAGCTCGGATTTGCTGGGGAGTTGGATTGGAACCAAGTATTAAAACACTTTTATAAACACTTTTGCAGCAAAAAAATGTTTTGTCTTTTAAAAAAAGTGTTTAGATGATGATAATGTGTTTTACCAAAAAGTGTTTAGGTAAAATGTGTTTTAGTTTAAACACATTTTTAGAGTGTAGGGGGCCGTCCATTAATTATGATACGTCAGACCTGTTTGGCCATATCCAACATACCCCCACTCCCTGTCACACTTAGTCACATATCAGCCAACGACCCCCTAGAAATTATGTCACACTTGGCTGGACCCCCCCCCCACCTTCAGCCATACTATTGACTCAGCTCAGCTTCCAATAATAATATCTTTATCTGAATCTTATTAGAATTTTACCTGAGTAACAGGGATTCAGGGGTAAAATAAAATCTTTCCTGCACAGTGCTGACCTTCTGTAGTTCCCTTCAAGCTTACATATTTAGCTTGTTCCATAGTTTAATAGTTTTTACAAGTTTAATATGGGTTTTAAAATTAAAGGCCCTCTGAATTGGGGACCTACATCCGCCGACGTTAGCACTGTGGCGGACATAGCCCATTCAGAGTTCCTTTAATTTTTGAAAATATGATGTCACACAATCCTTGACACCCCCCCCCCCCCAAAGAGGTAGAATCCAGTATAAGAGATCCCACTCCGCCATATTGGGTGACGAGAGATTGAGTCTTGGAAGCGCGTTACTGGTAGGAGAGGGCTCAGCTTGCACCAGGGTGTACTTGTGACAGCTCCCATAGAGCGCAGTGTTAAACAACCCAAATTTACAAGCGATTTTGGAATAATTATCCATGGAATTCTAGGATTAACCAAATATGTACGGGCAGATATTGAATTGAAAAAGCCCATTATCTACTTCATTTTGATAACAAATCAGATGTGTGACTGTGAGAACTCCCTGAATGACAGAATGTTTTGACTGTTTGACCCCTCCATGCACCACCTCTCCTCCCACAATGAGCAAAGTGTGCGGATCGTAACTTCACTTTTCACTGTCCATCATCTCCATGTGTCTAAACTAGACAAATTAACATTAATCAAACTAGGTACGATTCATATTTAGGTCTTTCTTTGTCATATACTATGATATGGAAGTTGTGGAAGGAATACAAATAATTATTTTGATAGGGAGAACATGGGTTGTTTTCAAGTGTTTCGGTAGAAAATGCCCAAAATTAACAAGTTACCTGGGCTATACAAGGTCCCCACGACAAGACAGTTCACATAAACCATATCTAAACCTTAGGATAAGCATCTTTGAGTCCTGCCCTTTCACCCAGTGCTTGAATTTATTCCAATATTCCAAGAATTAGTATTTTTAAATAACTTTTCAAAATGTGATGTTTAACATTGCGCTCTATGGGAGCCTTGCGCTGCTACACCCTCACGGCACACTGGATACCTTGCCCTTGGCGCGCCGAGAACCCCGTCACAACGTAAAACCTATGGGAGGCAGTGGGACTGCTCCATCTTACTAACCCCAGTCAAAGAGCTATAACTATTTACATGTCTACGCCCCAATATTCATCCGTCGGTCTTTGGTGAAAGCTGGGGCGGGAAAATACCTTCGCGTGGATCTTTGTCTGGCGACAGCAGACTCTGTGTTGTGCGCAGGCGCAAAGAGCATACCGGAAGTGTTGGAAACTGAGACAAGAGAGAAGAAAAGTTGTCAAAATTGTCGTCATCAGTACACAAAAAGGGCGGCTATTTAGCCGTTCGTGTACCAGGTAACTTCATTTATACCTCTCAACCACTGCTATTTTAGTTTTGAACCCAGCGAGTGGGTAGAATACGGCGTCACGTAGATGAGCTTTGACAAAGACCCGTTTGAAAAGTGCCTGGTTCGGTCTCGCTCGTCGACTAGTCAAGTGTACCTACTCTAGACTCTAGTGTCTGTACCAGCGCTGGGAATCATAAACTTAGGGAGTGATCATTTTTTAACAACAGGGGGGGGGGGGCTGGTGGGTTTGCGCGTGGACGCGCGAAAAGAATTTCGACCCCCCCCTCTTGAGGGGGTAAAATTTTTTCGACCCCCCCATAAGGGACAAAAATCGCGCGCGAACGTCCGCTTTTAGACTATAGTAACGCGCGGGGTTTTCCACTGAAAACAGGTGAAATTATTTTGACCCCCCCCATCAGAGGTATTGAAAAAATTCTGACCCCCCCCCTGGTCAAGGGGTTGAAAAAATTCTGACCCCCCCTCAAACCCACCGCCCCCCCCCCTGTTGTTAAAAAATGATTTAATTGACACAATTTTTTTCTCAAGTTGTGTCCAGTGGACACAGCTGCCAAGCTAGGCTTATACATTGTCATTGAGTAAAGGGTTGGGCACATGTCGGACATGATATTTTCCTGCTGGACAGAATATTGATTTGCTCTTGCCACACTGGTTCTAAACTGATTTTTCAAGCCCTGTCAACAATGGGGGGTTGCATATTAACTAAAAACAGAATGGAGTGTGCGTACAACAAGCAGATACCACGAGTGGATCCGTTGCATATTCCATGAGCTAGGCTAGCGCTAGTACATATTTTCTGTTAGCCAGTCTGGCGAATTTGCCTCATTTTTGATTAGCCAGATATGTAATCAATTAGCCAGATTGATCTGATCAACCTTCATATAATATTAGAACATATTATTTCTAGGTACATGTACCACAGAGAATTTACAAAGGTAGTGATATTTCAATATGATCAGACCTTTTAAATATCCCACTCCACTTTTGAATGGGGGTTTACATGCAGCTCAGTTCGGTGATAGAGCTCCACATAGATATGAATTTAATATAAGGCTAGGCATTAAAGGGTTCATCCACGTTTCTGAAATTTTTTGGTATTTTTTTTCATGATGGAAGAAAGTGCAACAGTGTCTCTTCAGAAAACTGTGTTTGAAAGGGGACATGGCCAGCTACTCCCAGAAACATTGAGTAGGAGCTGAACTATAGGCTAGATTTGTGTATAGCCCTAAACAGATATTAAGCAATTTAATCATAAATCAGAAAATGTTTGATCAAGATTTTTAAAGAGAAAAATCACAGAAATGTCATATTCATTTGTATGAAGAGGGAATGCATATGACTGGTTTTGTCATGTTATAAGCTTTCCAATGGTATGCTACACTCCATATATCATATTCCCAGTTGTGAATTGGGAGAAGGATTAGCCAGTCTGGCGAATCCAATGGGAAAATGGCTAGCCAAATTGTAGTTTGATTCGCCACTGGCGATCTGGCGAATGGCTAGCGCGAGCCTAGATGAGCATCGTTATTTTACCCCCTCGAGAGGGGGGGGGTCGAAATTTTTTTCGCGCGTCCACACGATCTAGTCTACCTTGGATTCATCTTGCTTGATCACAAAATTGGATCCAAATTAAACTCTTAACTATGGCAGAATTCTGGGTCTAATTTGGTACCTTTGACCAGTCATAATTCCACTTTAAATTGACATAGAGACTTCATTTAAAAAGTAAATCCACTTCTTTTCTCAAGATCTATCCATTGCCCATTAGATAAGTTTAATGGGATAAAGTGTCTCACTTCTGTAGGGGCAGTATTTCCCTGTACTCGGTGGCAGACCCCCAGGGGCGGGTCTCCGGGTAATCACTGCCCCCCCTAGTGTGTATCATACCAATCCAGGTGTGGATGGAAGGTGGAAATGTCAGGCCAAGGGGAAGTAGCTCAGAGGAAGAGCAGCCGCTTCGAAGTTGGAGGGCCCCGGGTTCGAGTCCCGGTTTCTCCAAGAACATTTTAACTGACCTCTACACTTCTATGGATTTTGTGTGTCTGACTTCTACGCACTCTGTCCACCCTCTAACAACCACTGCTACACGACTATCTCCTGAGTGACAGTGACACTGTAACTCCTACATGACCATCTCCTGAGTGACAGTGACGCTGTGACTCATACGCGACCATCTCCTGAGTGACTCTACACAGTGTCAGAGTCTTGAAAACGTAAACTCGGCGATGAACTTGGCCGAAAACGGGAAATAAAATGCTTATAAAATAACTTCAAACTGAGGAGGCAGGGATTTAAATTTATTCAAAAAACATTCTGTCGATTCAGAATTTTGATTAGATGTATCAAATTCAGGGTTGCCATGAGTCAGGAAAAAGTCAGGAAAAGACATTTTTATTTCAGGGTCAGGAAAAAGTCAGTATTTGACATGAAGAGGTCAGGAAATTCTGGGATTTTTGAAAAGTCAGGAAAAAGTCATGATTTTCAAGAACCAAGGACAGTTTTCTTTAATTTTTGGGAGTACCATAAACTCTAGCGTAGAAGACGTGTCCTCTACGCCAAACAAATGCCTGGTGCGTCTTATAGGATGTACTGAAATTGGGGGTGCGTCTTATACGAGGGGTAATTTTACAATAGAATAGTACTAAATTTACAAAATTGAGCCCTAAGAGGTGCGTCTTATACGCGAAAATGCTTCTGCTGATTTTGGGGTGCGTCCTATACGCGCACTGCGTCTTATACGCGGGAGTTTACGGTAGTTGGTTAAGTCTGGGAAAAATTCAGGTTGATATAGCTTTCTTTGTCAAGGGCTCACAAAAACCCCCAAAACAGGCCATGTGTATTGTTGAATTTCAAAATTTTCTCAACCTGCCCACACCCCAATTCTCATCCTGCTATCACACCCACTCTGCCACCCCGATTCTCATCCTACTCAGTCTCACAATTTATCCACCTCAATCAAGAAGCTTCAATAGATAGGAGGTGAAACTCAGATCTTTACCTATGGACACAGTGTAACAGCCCCCCCCCTCTACCCCGCCTTCAAAGTAGGCTCCCTTTTGTGTTCAGTATTGAGTCCTATGTAGGATAAGGGGGTTTATAGAGATGTCAGGAATCTTTATCAGAGTGATATCAAATGGAAACAAGGGGCCACCTATACCAGAAAATCCTGCTGAATCCAGAATTTGTAATCTTGATTCTCAAAATTTGACCAAAAGTACCTAAAAAAGAAGGTTTGATGATGAGAATATTTTAAAAATGTACAAAAGGTATTGAAAATGATTGGAACTATTTATAGATGCAACATGCTAATCAAAGTCAATACCTGAATCTACATATCCTAATGTGTGCCTATCTCAACCTGACAAGTACTCTACCTGTGTATGGCTCTGCCTCTCCCACATACTGCCTATCCCTTAGTCTACCTATCACTCATACTACCTATCCCTTGAAACATCTAGAGTTTAATTAGGTTTTCTCTCAAATGGCTTAAAGGATTAAAGTTTACCCTTCACCTTTGTACCTAATTTTCTCTGTACATTCTTACCATTAGTCTACCTATCCTCAATCTGCCTATCATTCACTTTACCTATCCCTCATGGTGACTATCCCCCAACTCTTCACATCCCTCATGTTTGACTGGCACATCTGTGATATTACCTAGCACCAATGTATCTTTTGAATATGCTCACCTTACAAGGTACCCTCTGTACCTATCTCTTAAACTGTTTATTACCTATCCTCCTTGCTATCCATCCTCTTCAATACCTACCCCTCAAGCTCACTTTATAGCTTTCCTACCTATCACAGCTTGATCAGCTGGGATAGCTCACAACCAACCTTCATTTTGATCTCTTAGTCAACCTATCCCCTAAGGAACAAATTTAACAGTCTACCTCACACATACATCTACCTATCACTCATGCTATATATCATTGAGGTTACCTATCCTTCAGGCTGCCTATCCTTCATGGTATATAGCCCTCAGTTTTTTAACTTGTCAAGTGGGATAGCATGAACGATATGCAGCATGAAGGATAGGAAGAGGGGAATAAACAACATACATGTAGGATAGGAAGTTAGCTAGTCTAATGATAGCCATGGTGAGGCATTTTAGAAAAGCATGATAATTCAATGGCCTGAGGGATATGTAAGGCAAACATGAGTGATATGCAGACTTGAGAATAGGTACAATGAGCGATAGGTATATTTCACAAGGCATAGACTATAAGAGCTACTATAAAGGTAGAAGGAATGGCATACAAGGTGAGAGATACATAGATAGCTGGTTAGGTAGGCAGAGGACTATATACCATGAAGGATAGGCAGCCTGGAGGATAGGTAACCTCAAGGATATATAGCATGAGTGATCAGTAGATGTATGCTTGAGGTAGACTGTTGGATTTGTTATTTAGGGGATAGGTTGACTAAGAGATCATAACAAAGGTTGGATGTGAGCTATCCCAGCTGATCAAGGTGTGATAGGCAGGAAAGCTATAAATTGAGCTTGAGGGATAGGTATTGAAGAGGATGGGTAGCAAGGAGGATAGGTAATAAACTGTTTAAGAGATAGGTACAGAGGGTACCTTGTAAGGTGAGCATATTCAAAAGATACATTGGTGCTAGGTAATATCACAGATGTGCCAGTCAAATATGAGGGATGTGCAGATTTGGGGGATAGTCACCATGAGGGATAGGTAAAGTGAATGATAGGCAGATTGAGGATAGGTAGACTAATGGTAAGAATGTACAGAGAAAATTAGGTACAAAGGTGAGGGGTAAACTTTAATCCTTTAAGCCATGTGAGGGAAAACCTAATTAAACTCTAGATGTTTCAGGGGATAGGTAGTATGAGTGATAGGCAGACTAAGGGATAGGCAGTATGTGGGAGAGGTAGAGCCATACGCAAGCAGAGTACTTGTCAGGTTCGGATAGGTAAACATTGGGATATGTAGATTGAGGTACTGACTTTGATTAGCATGTTGCATCTATAAAAAGTTCCAATCATTTTCAATATAACTTTTTTACATTTTTAAAATATTCTCATCATCAAACCTCATTTTTAGGTACCTTTGGCCAAATTTTGGGAATCAAAACCACAAATTCTGGATTCAGCAGGATTTTCTGGTATAGGTGGCCCCTTGTTTTCATTTGATATCACTCTGATAAAGATTCCTGACATCTCCATAAACCCCCTTATCTTACATAGGACTCAGTACTGAACACAAAAGGTAGCCTACTTTTAAGGGGGGGGGGTAGAGGGGGGTGGCTTGCACTATAGGACTCTATGGAGTAACATATCCTAGGGAACCTATACTATTCTTGCCTCAATCTCATCACCCCAAGGCAGAATGTCTAATTTCTTAAATAAATTAGAGTTTGCATAGCCTCCACATTGAGGTCTAGAAATCATACCTGCAAACTCCTCGGTTTTTACGATTTTCTCAGTTCTTTAAAAGATATATCTTTTGCTAGGTATGGTTGGGTTACCTGAAACAAACACTTTTTTTTTTGCCTCACCTGTACCCCTGTACTTTCTTTGAGTTGGCAGGTATGAGAAATGCACCAGAAGGCATCAAATATACTCTAGAATTTAAAATTTCCTTAGGGACAAACCCCGCTACACCACCGGTTTTATTGGGCTTGCACATTGACTGCTCTTCACATTTAGTCACCTCCCATGGTGAAAATGTGCCCCTCCCCTTTTTCAAAAGGGAATGGGGTGGTGGATTTTAGCGGGGAGATGAAATTATGACAGCTAGCCAGAAAGTTTAATGAACTAGAACATACTGTAGATTATAGAATGTGCATAATGTCAGGGTGTAGCTTCTGTGTGTGTGTCTATCCTTATACCATGGTTATGGCTGATTTGCATATTTTTGCGTTCAAGTTTAATGATACAAGGAGTTCATGTATCCAGGCTATAAAGAACGATGTTGACACAGGACAGCGACATACATTGACAGCGAGTTGCCTCGTATTCTTTACCATAGTGGACAGTGGGCTGCGCGTCTACGCCGTAGTGTCAACATCCCCTGCCGCGCTGCAGTCCTGTCGTCTGGGGTATAGAGAAAGAACTCCTCTGAGACGAAGCCGTGGCGAAACGAACCATCGTATTTTCGCCATTTTGAGGGAATATAGCCTTAAAATCATCTATTGAAACATGGAAATAATAAGAAGAATGTCTATTCTTGGTTCTGTGAACACTAGGATGAATCACATGCTATATAAATGGTGGAAATTGAATGTTATTCTCAGCGGACCGCACGGCGTATTGACAAACAGAAATCCAATATCAGAAGCCCTTTCTTCTCGTCTGCGTCAACTCGCATCACAATTCATTGATTTTAAAGGTAAATACTTGATATAGAGGTCTATGGGGGGTACCCTGGTATAAAGACCATATTTAGCATTTATGTATGCACGCGTTGATGTTAGCCACTAGATACAATCAACTCAGGCTTCGCCCTCGTTCATTGTATCCGTGGCTAACATCAACGCGTGCATAACATCAACGCGTGCCACTGGATACAATCAATGCATGCATCAATAAATGTTATATATCCTCTAACTATAGAACAGTATGACAGAGATGCCAGTTGCTAAAATATTTTTGTAATTGTTACAAATTTAATACCCAAGCATTACAGTGTCATAGGGCGAAATTATGATTTTCAATTATTTCTACATCTAAAGGTAAAATGTTCCACTATATTGAGCTAAATTATCAACATATCTGCTGCTTGGAGAAATATTTTGTTCAGGGGGGATGTATGTCTGTGTGAGTTTATCATCATTGGACCTTTGTGTGATACATTGATGTGTGCCCATCAAGTAGAGCAGCCATAGCTATATATCTTTGGCAAAAAATATCATGAAAGCCCCAAAAAGGGAACTGGGCACTTATTAGCTCAAATACAGGAAAACAATTTTGAACTGTAACAATTTTCTAGCAGAGATTGTTATGATTTCTGAGCCAGAAATTAAAAAATGATTACAATTTAGAGGTATTAGAACTGGTCATCTTTGGAATGAAAACTTAAATTCATCAAGTATACATGCAGTATAAAGCTTATCGGAAAGTCGGGGAAGTGGTTCGTACACAATGTACATAAGTCTGCTTTATATGCATGAGTCTGCAGTCCCTTAAATTCCTGCACACAGGCCGCAGCTTGTACATAAAACAGACCCAGGTGGGTGTAGGTGGGCTTTGGGTAGGGGTTAGATCTGACACATACCGAATATATATGCAGTTTCAGCATCACAGTGGTGTGTGTGTGTGGGGGGGGGGGGAGGGGTCTTGGATGCCCCTAGGACCCATAGCATTTTTTGAATCTTTAATATCCATTCATTACAAATCAGTTATGCCATTTTAAATCTTTTTTTTTTTTTGTTTTACTTTTCCACAAATTCAGAGTGCGGCATAACATGGGTGTGGCTTAGGGAGTGGTCATTATTTATCAACAGGGCAGGTGGCGTAAAAATTTCAGACCCCTCCCGAGGGGGAACTACTAAAATCTGGCCCCTCTTGAGGGGGGGGGGGCAAAAAAAATTACCCTCTATTTAGCAAAAAAGCCTGCGTGCGATCAAAGAGGGATACAAAATTTCTCTGCACCTCTTGTGCGGGGCGCACAAACAATTTTGACTTTTCGAGGGGGGGCGTAAAAAGTTTTTGCATGGATTCATGAAAACCCACCACCCACCCCCTGTTGAGATAAATAATGACCACTCCCTTATAGTGTTGCCGAAAACTCTTTCTTGAGGCAGGCCACATTGTCCAAGACAATTGTTGTAGACTTTCTGCACAAGTATGACTGGGCCTCTAGACATTTAGTCTAAGATAGATTGGCGGTTTGCCAGTTCCGGCAATTGAACAGACTTTCATGTAATGTGAGACAATACGATAGATCCTGGTGCACTTCAAACCAAGATAGAATTTGAAAGGGCAACATCCCTTAATGATACTGTCCCTACGCCATGGCATAGAATTATGGAATGGCAAAATTTGTTCTGAAACACAGGGATGTAAGATTTCAGGGATTTTCAAGTTCCAAAGTCCTATACATTACTATATATAAAACCTATATTTTAAGGACTCAAATTGGGTATTTCAGGGATTTTGGTGCTCAGTGACTTTCATCCCTGGAAACACTAGAAATAATCATTTTAAAAGGTTATTGTCGTCATTCCCAACCTTCGAATTGTCCCAAAATCTGTCCAACAGTCCTATCAAATTCTGTTGAATTGTCCTGTAGAATCGTCGGCTGGCGAACTGTCTATACAGATTACAGAGCAAGAGTGGCGGACGGTGGCCTCCACTTCTGAAACCAAAAAGCCCTCACATGAGTCAGGTCGTAAGGTCATGGTACAGATATATTCTGATAGTCTAAATCTAGTATAATTAATTCATACTTTGTGTTTTGATAGGAAGACGATGGGTTACGATATAAACCGTTTCCAAGGTGACGTGGATGAGGAGTTACTCTGTCCTATATGTAGCGGTGTGCTTGAAGAACCTCTACAGGTAAGCTGGAGTAAAATTTAATTCTGACATTTTCCACAGTGCTGGTTAAGCAAGTGATTTCATGCATTGTGAGGACGACTTCTGAGCATTCAAGAAATTGACAATTGATTATAAAAAGGAGTTATTGCCAACAATTAAGTTTCAAAGTTTCCAATCCTTTTGAAGTTTCGAGAATCTTTATACACATGTACCAAATGTCTCACTCTGTCTTCCTGATGTGTACCATAAATCGTCTTGTATGAACCACAGCTACCGTAATCTCCCGCGTATAAGGCGCGTCTTATACGGGGGTTTTAGTTCTCATTAGGTCTTTGAATTTTTAAAATTCATTCTGTAGAACCAAAGTTTTTTACCTTTAGATGTAGAAAGAATTTTTCATTTTTTTGAGAATTTTCCAAAACTCTAGGTGCGCCTTATACACCGGCTGCGCCTTATATGCGGGAGATTACGGTAGTACCAGAATCCAAATCAAAATGAGGCTTATAGTATCAGCCAAAAGAAAGGGTGCAGCTTATAGGAGGGTATTTGACACTATAGGTCCCTCTTAAATTGGGGGTGCGGCTTA
Source organism: Acholoe squamosa (assembly GCA_949317995.1). Classification (NCBI taxonomy): domain Eukaryota; kingdom Metazoa; phylum Annelida; class Polychaeta; order Phyllodocida; family Polynoidae; genus Acholoe; species Acholoe squamosa. The sequence goes on from OX439051.1 coordinate 19,210,550, forward strand.
TACAAGGGTTTGGCTTATACTAGAGAATTTGCGTTAGTTCAAAAGTTCACTAGTCCAGTGATCAGTAAATGTAAAAAAAGAGACATACCGTAATGACCTGCATAAAAGCCACACTCCGTGGATAAGACCCACCCCCCAAACCTAATAGAAACCTATAAGGCACCTCTCAGCCCTCTGGGCCTTGACATTTTGTCCATTTAGTGCTTTATCTAGTACAGTATCTATCTCCCTAAGACGCACTATATACACAGGATATTATGGTAGATCTCCCAAAGTGACTGTATTTGCCATTATAAGAGCATACCACCTTTTGGCCAGTTTTTTGGACTAGAAAGTAGGAAATAATGCCAAGATTTTGGTGACAATTAAATTCTTTAATTACCAGACATAGTGCAGCGATATTTTCTTCCATAGGCCTACATGTGCACTTTATTAGTTAAAATACGGTACTTTCATCAGTTGATGATTTGCAAATCGGATTTTGGTAGTCCTGCTATCCTATCTTTGGAATTTTTTTTCTCATTTCCAACTTTTTATACTATTTTCAGGCACCAGCATGTGAGCATGCCTTCTGTCAAGGGTGTATTCATGAGTGGTTAACAAGACAACCGACATGTCCCGTAGATCGAAATCCAATCACACCGAACCAACTGAAACCTGTCCCGAGGATCCTCCGTAATCTCCTGTCACGGCTTTATATAGCTTGTGATAATGCATCCTTCGGTTGTACAACGGTAGTCAAACTGGACCTTCTACCGAACCATCTGTTAGAATGTGAACACAACCCTAAGAAACCAATACACTGTGAACAAGGCTGTGGGCTCATCATACCCAAAGATGAAATCAAAGTAATTGAACCTTTGTTTTAGTACTGGGTAACTAAAATGTCAGTCAAAAACTAAGCATTTAATCCAATACATTTTAAGTAAGGGTTTCAATGGCTGTTTCTGAGTGAGTATTTTCATCATGTTGATATATACGATATAAAAATCCAATAAATATACAGCCAGTATGACAAACAAACAATCAAATGACCATGTTGTCTCATCCAGGAGGGTCTCGGCAATTGATTCGTGTACCCACATCAGAAGGATGGACATTTCCAAAATTGATTTTTTTTCTCACATGTTATATCATGGGTGAAAACTATCTTGAGTTAAATTGCCACCATACTAAAACAAACTGATATGGTATCATTTTTAATTGTACAGGACCACAACTGTGTTCGAGAGTTGCGAGGACTGGTCCAACAGCAACAGTGTAAGATCCAGGATCTGGTACAGGAGGTCGGTGAACACAAACTTCAACTCGCAGAACACAAACGTGAGATTCAACTACTCAAAGAGTACATGCGGGCCATGCGAGCCTCCAACCCCCGCGTCAGGGAGATCCAGTCAGAGATGGAGAACGATGACGTAGTGAGGTGAGTGATGTTAGGTTTTATAAAATGCCTTATAATAACATGAGTAGACCAATGAATATAGACATTTTTGGCTGTAACCTTGCATGTTATAGTACTACTTCTGCCAGACAGCAGGAATTTACAGTATCATGTAACTGATTATAAAAAGACATGCATAAGTTGAGCCTTGTAGCTCCTGCCTCATAGCAGATGTATACGTCGCCATGTTTACCCAGTCGAGATCAGTGTCTTATTAATTGACTAGGTCTTTATGTACATGTATATTGAAATAGAGAATAATATTATGCTTTGAGAATTTTTTCAGGCCAGTCTCCTTGCATTTTCTTCTTTGTGGTGAAAATTTCTTGATAAAGTTTGAAATTGTAGCTCAAATTTCATAGATTTTACTTTTATACTCAAATGATGTACTATAAAATACACTTCTATATTTCTCATATATTACGGATCACAAACTTAAGATGGCTTTCCGGGCTTCCCTAACCCACTTAAAAGGGTCTATTTCTACTTCTTTCCTATCCCCTCAGGATGTGTGTGGTGCACATATGCGCGGGCACCAACATATTCCTCTGTGAATTGTGTAATGTAGTTCTCGCCATGAATATGACCTTAGCTGTCGAAATGGCGTTAAACATCTATTACTCACTCTCACTAAGATGGCTTTCATTTTGCAGGTGGGTTAGTACTTTACAAACGGCACGTGTAACCAGATGGGGTGGTATGATCTCGACTCCGGATGCTGTCCTTCAAGCTGTCATCAAACGGGCTCTTATTGATAGTGGTTGCCCAGCACACATTGTTAATGAACTCATGGAGAATGCGCATGAGCGCCGGTGGCCCCCAGGGTTAAGCACACTCGAAACGCGACAGTTAAATCGGAGACAATATGAGAACTATGTGACAAAAAGGATACCAGGAAAACAAGCGGTGCTAGTGATGGCATGTGAAAACCAACACATGGCAGAGGACATGATCATGGAGCCAGGACTTGTCATGATATTTGCGCATGGCGTAGAGTGACATTAACCATGTATAGGCTTAGGTTGTCTTGTATAGTAAAAAGGTTTATATATTTATATATATCGTTATATATGTTAATTGTATATGTGCTTCTTTAGACTGTTCCTCAGAGATTGGCTCAATGTCATTACCTTTTTACTTGTGGGAATTTTCTGATATTTCTCAAAATTCTCAATTTTTTGGGGACCAAAGAAAATACGTAAAATTGTCATTTCACTGGGTCAAACAGCAGACTAAACATTTTACTAACAATTTGAGTACCGGTATGCATTATCAAAATGTGACTTCCAAGGCTAGGTTTTCATGACAACTTACCATTTGAAAATATTTATGAAAATTCTGAAAAATGCCTTCTCTCCATATATATATATATATATATATATATATATATATATATATATATATATATGCATATATATATGCATATATATATATATATATATATATATATATATATATATATATATATATATATATATATATATGCATATATATATATATGGAGAGAAGGCATTTTTCAGAATTTTCATAAATATTTTCAGAATTTTCATAAATATTTTCAAATATATATATATATATATATATATATATATATATATATATATATATATATATATATATATATATATATATATATAGATCTTATTCTTCTGGTCAACCTCTGAGGGATAGACTTCTCCACCATTACTCACCAATTTTATTTTATCTAAAAGTTCTGTGACTGCTAGATCTGAGGAAGCTGTAAAACCAGTGAAAGATGTACAGGGATTTCACTAATGAAGAGCCACTTGATTTCAGTGTACCGGTATATGCTCTCTAAATAGAATTCAAAAACAGATTTACTTATACGTAGTCTACTGTTTATATCTTTTAGCTCTCATTCAGTACATTACATACAGTGTCTATCATTTGTTTAAAATCTTTAAAAGAGTCGCACGCTGCCAGAACGGCTCATGTTCATTTGTTTTCACAACGCACCATGGGACTAACTGTCTGGTGCCGCCTTTGTACATAATGGCGATGCTCCATGAGTTACTTGCCAAGGTTGTTTTTATGTGTTATGACTACAGAAGGACATGATGTTTTAAATCTCTGTGGGCTCTTAAAAAGTTAAAAATGTCTGGGAAATTGTTCAGAATTAGAAAAAGTGTCTCATTCAACATCAGCAAAGAACAGATCATTTAGATACATGTATTCTACACTCATTCATGAAAAACGATTTCCTCCCATATAGATAAAGAACGATGTTTGAGAAGTACCTTATTATTATATTGTATGTTGCCTGTATGACTGTAAATGTGAAGGTGTATATGGGGTGCTTTGTTATGCGAGTTATATGCATTATTGGCGGAGATTTACATGTGATATTTAGTGAATAGTACGTAAATGCCTGGAGTTAACTCGGAGAGAGTTAAATCGTAGCTAGCGTCATGCAATTATCTATTAACTGTATCTTATTTCCTTGTCCTTTGGTCAAAATCCCAACAGTAGCTTAGATTTCAGAGGTGGAAAATATTCTGACTTTCCAGATTTTCCTTTTTTCTAAAGTCTGCTGGTCAAGTTTACTTGGGGTTATATTTAGGTACCTATTTGGATGTTTCAGTCAATTTTGAGACTGATTTGGTTTCATATTTGGCTGCTGCGATATTTACTAGAGGATATTTAATTTCATACTTTGAGTTACGCCAATATGATTTACGACAAATTGTGTGCCTAATGTTCTGTTTCTTTTTCTTTTGAACAATCAAACGAAGTATTGATTGAAGAGATTTGTCCTAGTGCTTAGGTTAGACTAGATTATAATTAGGTCTACAGAGTGTCCAAAACATTTTTGAAGGACTATATGAGATACTGTTATATATTTATTGCTGTTAGAAATCCTAGAGGGATGATGATATCCAGATTAGACTATATGGACGTTGGCTGAGGGGCTGATTCAAATTCATTGCCAGGTAGAATTGCAACTAAGTTGAGGGAGACATGAGTTAGGGTGATATAATTGTATGCAAATCAATCATTTACATTGTATTAAGATTCATTTCATTAAGTATGACTTGTATTCAAGAGATGGTAATGTTCTAAACAAATATAGAATTAAAAATAGCAAATTTGCTCTCTATTATGACATGAAACACTTATGAGTAATTAAAGCATGTTGAATTGATTAGAAAACTTTATTTTTTACTGTTGTGGCTAGGAGTATAGATAGAACCTACGTCTATATGAAAAATCAATGTTAGTACCGTATTCAACATATTAAGCGCCCAGTGCACTAAATGATTTATTTACGGCACTCTTTTAGTTTAACTGACTCTAAAATCTAGGGAAAAAAGTGGCCGTTTTTTAGCTTTATGAAATCCGAAAAAGAGGAGTGGGTGCTTATTATGTAGAATATATCATCAAAAGTCTACCACATTTGTATCTCTAAAAATCTTCACGTTGGAAAACACAGGAAGCCGGATTTGATATAATATTGTTTTGGGTCTGTGGGGAAATTGTGTAGGGAGGTTCATCACTATTTAAAAAATAAAGTCAATCTTCATACTTCCGAATCACTAAGCTATTTTCAAATTGAAGGCCCCATGTACATAAATGATAAATAATACCGTTAAACCTCACATATTATAAGCCGCATGGGGCATTTAAGGCGCACGCTGAGTTCTTGGCAGATCTGTAAGACGCACCCCCTCTTTTGGGAGGTTCTATACGGCGCAGTAAGCCGCCACAAGGTCTTGATGTACCAACACCAGCAGTCAACATTTGGGTTGTGCTGCTACACTCCTGCATTATATTGACATCATGAGAATGCTTCAACAGCATAGGGCTGGTGAGATGCACGAATGCAGAGGTGGCAAGTTTCCTTATACAGCTGCATTCAAGCATCATATCATTGATAATGAAAAGTGCATTTTGCAGAACCTTTGAGTTGATAACTCACAATTGAAGAGTCGTTTCTCCACAGTAATTGCCAGTTCTCTCATTCCCTACATAGCCCACAAGTACACAGCTAATGCACTAATACTAAACTGCTGTAATTCTGTATAGCCCTATGTATTACCAAGTTGTGATAAAAGAGTGGATATTGTAACACAGTGGTCAGTGGATAAGAAGAACATTCTCCAAGTTCTGATAAGGGAGAATTTCCTAGGTTCACAGGACACCAAACTAACGCAACACGGGCATTTTATGTAACTCTCCTACATACAAATTGCTGTTATAAAGCTGCATAATGATGAATCATGCTTGCATATGTTCATGTGATTATTAAACATGATTTTGGCATGAGTTATGTCTCACATGTGTTTTAGAGGATTCTTATTGTTGATATATTTCCCAGTAGTGTCAAGTTAAAGATAATGTCATAAGGACCATACATATCAGTAACACAATGGCACCCCGTGTTAAAGAGTCTGCTGAGATCGAGGGAAGGCTATAAGACACTCAATGGGGCTGGGCCTGTTTTTGTGCAGTTAAAAAATAATTTGAAGTTTTTTTCCCCCCAAACCGGTGGTTTTAACATTCTTGACAAGTGTCATATAATCTAACAAGTATATGGACGACCTTGTTATATGCGAGATATGCTATCAGTATAATCGTATATATATCTACCTGCCTTGTGTCGACTAACCTTTCAATTCCACAAGTCTTAGGTTCAACTAGTGACATCAAACTCCATTCTTGGTAAAATGTCTTCTTGATTATTTTCAAAACCAAGTATGAGTTGGTAACCAGTTTCAGTAAAGATAATTACTAGATTTATGATTGTACTTGAGTTGATATGGAGGTTGCTTATTGATTGATTATTAAGGCTAGTCCATGACATTTTTTTTTTTTTTTTTTAGTTTTAACATTGGTATTTATTAAATCTGGTGATAGTTTCAACCAAATAATGCGGAATTATCTCAGAAAACAATTTGGGTCTGCATGGTGTCTTCATAAGTTAAAGAGATTGATTCATTCTTATCTTTATGCATCCAAAAGCTTTGTAAAAACGATATAAACCCCTTTAGTTTTGAGATGATTTGTCATTGAAATAGTGTTTCTCCAATAGGTACGCTTTATACCATTGCATGCTTGTAGCAGTCTGAAATAAAAAGGATGTAGAACAGGAAAGGATCTGTTCTGTGTAAGGGCATTCGTGCTACTTAATTCTCACATTTAAAAGTACATTTGTTTCATCATTTATTCTTCATAATGTCAATCATCCGTTATTTGAGTTTTCGTTCGTAATAATTTGAGATTTGTATGTTGGCTATTGAGTTTTGAGAAGATAGAAGGAGTTACTAGCAATTATATCTGAAAACTATGGGAATAATGATGGACTTATGTTAATAGGCTTGTATAAGGAGTCAAATGTCAGAGTAAATCAGTGGGAGAAATGACCATTGTACTGTATCAAAACAATGTGTTTGTGAAATGAGAGACAAGTTGACTTCTTGATGTGATTCATGTGTATAGTGTATATTAATTAAACACTATGGTGCATCAGTTGAACTTATGTTTTTCTTTGGTAATGTACATGAAACTAGTGTTTGTTACTATGTGTACCCCTGTGTGTGGATACGCTATCGTTTAAGCGCTGCCAAGCCCTATAGCGGCTTACAGGAACAGCCCACACTAGGGGCGCAGGTCTGAGTGAAGCTTATACGTGGTGTTAGTGGCTTATATCATACTAGCAACCTCCTGAGTTATTTTTTTTTAAAGATACATCTGGGTCAATCTTGTGATTCAGATCCAATGAGATCTCATCTTAGGCTGGAGTTTACAGTTCTTAGATGTGTAAGTCTCTTAGATTATCATGTAATTACTAGCATTTACAGTAGTCATATAACAGTGATGCCACTTTTCGTGGTTTACCAGAAATTCCTGGTGTTTAGTGGGGATTTTCTGTACATTAACTACTGATCATGCCAATTGGCATTTTATGGCCAAAAATGGGTGATGCCAATCGCATCACATGGCACACAACTGATGATGCCATTTGGCATCATTTTGAAAAGAACCTGTACAAAAGTATTAAATTTTGAGACAAACAATGCTCTGATTGGCATTATTTTTTCACAAGTTATAGATAATATAGGTTCCTTCAAAATTTGGCATCATATTATCCTCCCATTGTTTTTTTCTAGACCCATACTGTTATAACAGGGAACAAGCCTCGTCTTCTAGAGACACAGCATGCTGGGATACCAGTAGTGTAAGATGTGGGAATTTTGGGCCTGTAGAGAATTGTGTTATTTTAATTGAAAAGGTGAGTTAGGGGGGTTTCGAGAAAATGGATATCAGGGAGACAGAAAGATATGAAATGTAAGGCGGGTCAATAGTGAAGGTACTTTTATTTAAGAAAACAAGTCGTGTTAGAATTATGAAAATAACGTTGACATAGTGGAATAGACATGGGAGAACAGTATTTGTATGTAAGGATCCGGCTCTAACTAGAATCAGTAGAAGGGGCCAGAAAATTTCACACTCTAAGGTATCCAATATCATCGGGGGAGCAGAGTCCAGGAGGTGTTTGGTAAAAGTAGCCGGTGTCAGACGATTATATAAGACAGGTGCAGAGCCAGGAAGGGCATGAATTGTCGGGGAGTAGCGGGAAGCACAGTTCATCTTGGAATCAAAGTGGAACATTGTATAGTCATCAGCTCACAAAGAGAAATTATATTTTCTGGAGGAAATCTACTAGGCTGGGTACTTTTAGTTTGAAGTGTTCTCTGGGGACTTAAGGATTCAATGGAAATCAAATAGATCTACACCTCTATCTAACCAATACCATCATGAATTAACTACAGATACATATGTAGGGGCACGGTTTAGTAGTAGTGTTTATGGCTTACGGGTTGCCTAGGTTCCGAGCGGAGCAGCCTTTCGGGTTGAGAGCCTGGTACGCCTGGCGGGCGGTGGCAGCACCACCCTCCGGGCTGCGTGGGTTAAACACGAGGTCGTCACCCAACCCCTGTGGCTATATAATAGTCGGGTCGGAACCTAGGACGAGGAAAATCCTACCGGATTCCCTAGGAATACCATCTGAACTTTACTGACTCCGAAGCCTTACCTGGTAGTCGTAAATCCGAGCTTTCCGAACAGTCCCTTTACCATACGGAATCTATTTAGCTCCCTGTAACTTAGGATACTGAATAAAGACTTGTTGCTTTTTGAAACCGGATATCCTTGTATTCGTGATCCTTTCCGAACCATCAACGGTCATACATTACACTGGTGCCGTGACCAGGATCCGGTTCTCGGAAGTGCGCAGCCCTGTCTGAACAAGGCGAGAATCAGTGTCCGGAAGGTGGGTTTCCAGGAAGCCATGGTGCCCCGGGCCTAGCCTATCAGGAATATAGGGATCCATCTCGGAATGAGGCCGAGACATTGGATTCCGGGAGTGAAGTTTCTACGGTAGGGTTGGACGCTACAACTGACGACCATCTGATCGCGCCGGCAAACCAAACCGCGCCTAATATAAGATCATCGGATTTATTGAGAGATGGGGATTTTAGTAGTCCTATCACTTTGGCCCAAGTCCCTGGTACTGAGCCACGAGGACGGGGGAGAGGTCCGATTCACCTTGTGCCCTTGGCTGGTCAAGGAGTTTTTTTGAACCACCTAAATTCGGCATCCCTATCTGACTCCGTTTTCAATCCCGGTGGGTCCAGTCAACCGGCTCCTGTGAGTGGGGCACACGTGGATAGGTACCGGGAGGAAAGGAATAAGTATGAATCAGAAAGGACAGCTCATGCGGAATGGAAGCGGATGAGCGATCAGGAAAAATCCAGGGGTGAAAAGCTGCTGGAATATCAGAAGAAAGAGACCGAGCGGAAACAGAATAAGGTGAAAGAGTTGGAAAGGGAGGTCGAAGACCTCTTAGGCGAAATTGGGGATTTACGTAAGAGTAAGGGATTGTTAGAATGTACCACGGAAACCTTGGAACGAGAGGTGGATGTCCACCGTACTCGACTCCGAGAGATCGAGGCTATGATTCAGGGTAAGAAAGCCGAATATGAAAGGTACGGGAAGAAAGTTGAAGAAGTTGAACTGCAACTGAGTCTGGCGACCTCCACCCTGGAAGCTAAGACTTCAGAGCAGGATGAGACTTTGGGACAATACCGAACGGGGCTAGATGTCACCGGTAAGCACCTTACCGATTTGAAAAACCAAATCGAGGCCCAACATGAGATTTATGAAAAGAATCAGAAAATCATAGAGAAACAACAGAAAGAACATGTGGCCCTTCGGGAGAAACATATTCAGGAAAACGATCGATTGATCACTGACATTCAGGATAACAATCGGGAGTTGTATCAGGAGAGAGATGATCTCATATATGAAATTACTAAACTGCGGATGATGCAGGAGGGGTCCGAGGATTCCGAGGAGGAAGAACCGGATCTCGAGGAGTCAGATGAGAACGAGGGAGCATTGGAGGATCCCAATATCAGTTGTATCCCACGGGATGGCGGGGAGGAAGGTCCACCGATCACCTCTACCCCAAAACCCATTTTGAAGAAGGGGTATGACCCCTTTGTGAATAATCAGGCCACCCGGAATGTCGTAGGGGACAAATATGTTCCCGGCAATGATAAGAACGTTTGGCTAAGTGTGGGTCAAAAGGATGCCACCTTCACCACCGATGGTGAATATCAGTACATCGACACCAGGGGGCAAGCCCCGACCCCGAGTCACTTCAATCACGCTCCTCCAGGGGGCGCCGGGGAGCTAGGCGATATACCTAGCCAACTACAGGACAGCAGTCAGTCTATTCCGAACAATCAGACCTATAGGGTGGATAGTCAGGCGTGTAGTACAGATCAGAACAACAAGGACACCCCGTGTGATAGTGGGACTTATCACACCGGTGCTCAGGCTCCTGGGGGTATAGGACCCCAACCCGGTATGAATACAGGGTATGGGTTTACCTTCTGGAATAGTCCGAATAACAGCCATCCGGGATCTGGTGGTCCGGGACCCAATGGATCTGCTGGGGGTGGTAAGAAAACCAAGGATCAGAAGATGTTAGATTGGAGTCTGGAGCAATGTACTAGGTTGAAAAGTAGGGAGATCTCAGCTAAGAAGAATCAGATCGAGACTAAGTCCTTCGATGGATCAGAACCATGGAGAGATTGGTTTTCGGACTTCAGGGACGACCATGAGGTAGATGGATATGATGAAGATGAATCGTTACCTATACTGGTCAGATGCCTGAAAAAGGGGCCAGGTAGGATTGCAGTCGATCATTGGAGAGAACAGTATAAGAATAGGGGAACGTACACTCAGTTAGTTGAGATTTGTAGTTCCTATCTCGGGAATATAGTGTCGGAGAATCCGATGACTCAATATAGGAAGAGAATTCAGAAGCCGGGAGAGTCGGTTCAGGTTTATGGATTGGAACTTCAGATATTACTACGGAAGGCTAGACCTAACCTGGTAATGGATGATGATTATGTGAGTGATGAATTGATCTCACACTTCGTGCGAGGACTACGAGAAAAAGACCACCAGGACTGTGCTTACCGAGCATGGGGTCCGGGTGCGACTATGAAAACGTTATGTGATGCCGTAGCCAATTTGAATAAGAAGAAAACTTTTCTTTCCGGATTTGTCCCTCGGGAAACCGCCAGTATGGTACTCCCTGATCTGAAACCAGTAATTCCTACTGCAGCAGCCGCTGTCTCGGAAACTGAAACAGAATATGAGACAGTAGAATATGAGGAACGAGACGGAACAATCTCAGCACTGAGGTTCCCTAAGAATGCCAAGAAGTTTATTCCCAGAAGGACCTTGACTACTCAGCCAAGGCGGGGAGTTCCCGAGAGTCACGATAAGAGTGTTTCCGAACCTAAGGAAACTATAGCTAAGAAGGACGAGAGTAGGCCATCTGGAAACCTAGATATGAAGAGTATGATGGAAAGTATGCTGAAGTCTTTCCGGGAGGACCTTGAAAGTCACCGGTATAGTAGGCCGAGGTATGATAAGTCCAGGATCAGATGTTATCGCTGTCAGAAAATGGGTCATGTAGCCTATGAATGCCAGGCTGCTGAGCCAGTTCCCCGGAATATGTCGGCAGTTGAGGAGATGGAACCTAATTCGGAAAATTAAGGAGGGTTGAGGATGCGGCGGATTGCTCAACCCGGAACCTTGTTGTATGCCAGAGTACTGTCTCTGATAAACCGTCTGATGAATCCGAAATGACTACACCCGGGGGGGAGGGATCCGAGATTGATCTCCTCGCCCCTCCTATGGCCGGGGACTCCAACAGAAGTGAGGACACCGAATTAGTAGAAAAGGAAAGTACGCGCGTTGGAGAAGAGGAAGGGTGGATAGAGGTATTCACATGTGTATGTGCAGCACACCTTCCCCCGAACCATCCATGTCTGGAGCATCTGAAAGACCATGGATTGGATCTCGGCATTTCGGAAGATTTTGATAGGTTTACCGGAAACCCTTCCCCCCTGGGAGGTAGGAGATGGTATGTGTCTTTTACGACCCAGGGTAGGACTGGGGAATTTTTGGTCGATACGGGGGCTAGCCACTCGATGATCTCCAATAAATTCTACAGCCTCTTGCCGGACAAGAGTGAGAACCTCATAAAGGGGGTAAACGCTTCTACGGCCGATGGGACCCGTATGCAGGTTCTTGGTAGAACATTTATGAAGGCATCTATTGGTGGGAAGGAGTTTGTGCTCTCTCCCACTATAGCCAATATGAATGATGATGGGATACTTGGGTTGGACTTCGCGAGTCTATTCGAGGCAGAGTTGAACCCGTGTATGGGGAAGTTGAGGATTCGGAAGCCCTATGATATCCAAGTGAAGTGTGTATTAAGACAGATAAGTGCAGTAGCTAGCGTGGTGGATACAGTAAAGATACCCCCGGGTGTCTCCTGTGATGTTCTTTGTACTTCAGATAGAAAACTGAAAGATCAGGAAGGTGTATTTGAGCCAGATGTGGTTCATTTATCCAGCATTGGGCTTGAATCAGTAGATACTCTGGTAGGAAACCCGTTCTGGAGCGTACTACCGGTAATGAATCGAGGAGATAAAACCATTTACCTACAGAAGGGATCCAAGCTTGGGTCCACGACGTTAGTAAATGGGGTACGAGATGACATTCGGGAACCCGAGCGTAAACTGGTAGGGAAAGAGAAAATGAATATGGAACTGGATAACCTAATAGAGGAATCCTCTCTGGAAAATAGCTATCAGAAGATGGAAGTTCGGAATCTGGTACGGAAATATGAGGATGCTTTTGGCTACACCGGTGGTCCCTTGGGCCGGAATGATAAGGTATTGCACCATATCAATACTGGAGAGGCGGAGCCCTTCAAGATTCCGTACCGCCGATTGCCACTTAAGAAGAAAATCATTTGTGAGAATGAAATAATAGACCAGTTGGAAAAGGGAGTGATTGTGCCTAGCACCAGCCCCTGGTCTAGTCCGGTAGTCATGACCACTAAGAAAGATGGAAGCATTCGCTTCTGTGTGGATTATAGAAAACTAAATGGGCTAACTAAGAAAAACTTGTATCCTTTACCCAGGGTTGACGAAACCTTAGATGCCCTGGGAGGGAACAATTGGTTCTGCACCCTGGATCTCCAATCCGGGTATTGGCAGATCGGAATGGAGCCTAGGGACATGGAGAAGACAGCGTTTTCCAGTCACTTAGGCCTGTTCGAATATAGGGTTATGCCCTTCAGGTTATGTAACGCACCTGCTACTTTCGAAGCCATGATGGAAACTCTCCTGAGTGATATGGAAGAAATGTCTGGTATACCTGGACGATGTAATTGTCTTTGGAAAGACATTCCGTGAGTGTTTGGATAATTTGGAAGAAGTGATCAAGAGGATAGTATCCAATGGATTACGTCTAAAACCTAAGAAATGTAGATTATTTCAGAAATCAATCACTTACCTAGGTAGGATTATATCCACCGATGGGATTAAAGCTGATCCGGAAAAAGTAGAGAGTGTTCAGGACTGGGAGAGACCAAAAACTGCTAAGCAGGTATGATCTTTTCTTGGGTTCTGTAGTTACTACAGAGACTTCATTCCGGGATACTCTCGAGTAAGTTTTCCTATGCAGAGTATCGCCCATTGGACACCTGGGGGAGTTCGGGAACCATTCCCATGGGGGAATGAACAGGAGGAATCTTTTAGGAAACTAAAAGCCCTATTTACGGATACACCGGTATTAAAATACCCAACCCCTTCAGATCACTTCATATTGGATACGGATGCTAGTAATGATAGCATTGGAGCCGCACTGTCCCAGGTCCAGGACGGTGTGGAAGTTCCGATCGCATTTGCTAGCAACACTCTGAATAAGGCCCAACGGAATTATTGCACCACTAAGAGGGAACTTCTGGCTGTGGTGGTGTATACTAAGAAATTTAAACATTTTTTATGGGGATCTGATTTTACACTAAGAACTGACCATTCATCTCTCCGATGGCTCCTTAACTTCAAGGATGCCGAGGGGATGATAGGCAGATGGTTGGCGCACCTGTTGGAATTCGGGTTGGAGCACAGCCAGATCCAACATAGGTCAGGGAAGAAGCACACCAATGCGGACGCCCTATCTAGGAAGCCAGTCCGGAAATGTGGTCAAGAGAGTTGTGGTGATTGCAGACAGCATAACGCAGTAATTGCTGCCACGCATATGCCACTCCGGGACTATCCGGGAACTTTAATAGAATGGTCACTAGAGATCATTCGCGAGTTCCAGGGTAAGGATCCCATTACCAAGAAACTCCTGGAGACAGTTCCGTTAGGAATCAAACCTGTCCATCCTGCTATCAGTATGGAGAACAGGGAAATGAGAAGACTCCTAGCCCAATGGGCTGAGCTAGAGGTCAGAGACGGAATCTTATGTAGATGGAAAATTAGTCCAACTAAAAAGATTCTTCAGATTGTTATTCCGGGCGCTATGCGTCGGGATATTATGTATTACTGCCATGGCCACGTGACAAGTGGTCATTTCGGAAAGAGTAGATCTCTGGAAAGACTTACCCGGAGATACTACTGGCCGGGAATGAGTGGAGATTTGCTAAGGTGGATCGCCACTTGTCCCAAATGTTGTAAGAATAAACCCAGGGAAGGGTTGGGAAAGAACCCATTAGTTCAGGAATTATTCGGGGTACGCTTCGCCAGAATTGCAATTGACATCATTAGCGGGTTTAATACAACCCCTAGGGATAACACTTGCATGATGGTTGTTTGCGATTACTATACGAAATATACGAAGGTATTCCCTCTGAAAGATCACAAAGCCATCACTTGCGCGGAAGCATTCGTGAGAGGTTGGGTGTTGCAATACGGGGTCCCCCTGATGCTCCACAGTGATCAAGGAAGGGAATTTGAATCAGGGTGGGAGAAACCCCGTGTTCGATTATGTTTGTAGAATCCTTACGGGATAACTTTAAGAAAGCTTATAAACTAGTTTGGAATCAGTTAGAGAAATCAACAAAATGGCAGAAAGTGGGCTACGACACTGGACTGAAACCTAGATTTTTCAGGGTGGCGGATAGGGTCCTTAGATTCTATAAACCCCTTGATAGATTGAAAGTAGTGTCTAGCTGGGATGGCCCACATGTCATAACTCAGATAATTTCGGAAACCACCTGCTTTATAAGAGATCTGTACGGGAACGTACGACGGTGTCATGTCGAAGTATTAAGGCCGTACAGAGGCAGGGAGTTAGCTGAAGAAATGTACGGGATAGGCCCGAACGTTATGGAATTACCAGAGGTTATTGACTTACCTGAACTAAGCGAATCTCCTGGCGTAGAGGATCGGAATGAGGATATGGAAAAACCTGTAAAGGAAGTAAAGAGAAATAAGAAGAAACCAAAAAGGATGCCGATGCTCGGCACCCGAAAGCGAAGAAAACGTAAGAAGAATGTAACTGAATCGAATGAGAATGATGCTAAGAATAAAAAAGTCTCGGCAGGAGAAGGGAAGGCAAAGCGGACCGGGAATCCAAAGGCTAGATTGGATCTCGGGAATGGAGCGGAGTCCCCCAATGCTAAAAATAGAACTATTAAGGAGGGCTTTCGCCGTAGTGCTAGGATTGCTCAGAGAAGCGGTGTTACCTAAATAAGCCCGACAATAGATTCTAATAAGTATTGAATCCTGAAACACAACAATGTATAGTCCTGTTTTTGTGTATGTTTACACCCTTAAATGTTTGTGTTGTTACTCGTTATGACAGAGAGTGGTGTCAACTATGTTGACAGCACCTTCGGAATGCTTGTCAGTTTGTAATGAAACCGCTCTAACCTGCTCTGTTGTCGGCTCCTCGAGGTTCCAGTGGGTAGTGGACGGATTAATCCGACGTATCAGCATAATGCTATACGTATTCTCCATGTGTGCTCCAGATGATATCGAGCCGGGAAGACAATATGAACTCTGACAGACCGTTTTGTTTACGGATGCGTGGAAAGCACGTGGCACCGCGTGACCTAATTACCCGGAACGAGGGTACGACCCTTGACCTCAGGTTTGGGGTTTCTCGCGCGAGTTGACGCCATCTTGTTTAATCAAGCGTATACGCCGAGGAAACTCGACGTACTTGATTTTGCTCGGTAGCTTTTCCCTGCTGTAAGCGCAATACTCTGATAAATACGAACACTAACTAAGATTATAAGGTCGAGGAGTACGTCGAAGTACTGCTGGGCTCAGCTGGTGCGTCTGAACTCCGTCTAAATGGCGGAAAAGATGCTGTCGGAATCAAGTATGGAGGTGGATATGGAGGACCGCTCGGGAATGAGTCCGATTCATCCCGAAGAGGAGGCGGCTCTGGAGGATAGGGAAGCAGCAAACACGCTGGTATGTCTGGATCTGAACACTAGTGGAGTGGGAACTGCGGAGATGCCTCCACCCCCCTCCCCAGCAAAATCCGTACATTCAGAATCAACCGAAGCCATGATGGACCCCCCGGAAAATCATGGTAAGATTGACTATTCGTTGGGAAGCATCGCGTGGCCGAATGGCGATACGATCTTCCTCGAGAAGGTTTATATCTGGAATCCGAAAACATCAAAACCGGAAAAGATTCCTGAGATGTGGAGGAACTTGATTAAGAAAGCTATCCCTGAAGATCTATCGATTCCGGACATATGGTTACTAAACTATATGGATTTTGCCACCGGTATGAGTGTGAACCAAGAGTTCTACCGTACGGTGGCATACGTTAAGGACAAGTCGAGCCGGGAACACCCGGAAGCCACTGTTGAGGAGCATGCGTCCCTGTTCTGGTACAGGATGCAGCCATCATGAAACCCACCGAGCCCTGTTAAGATTGATTCAGGATCGGACCATATGGATATCGACGATGGAGGTGAAGCTGTGGGAGGGGCTACTGCTAAGCCTACCCGCAGGAAATCCTCCGTCTCATCTGACACACTTTCTGAAACCGAGCTGCGAGCTGAAGACAGCCGGATTAAGAAAGAAGTCGTAAGAATGCAGTCAGAAGCCGAGGAGAAGCTAGAGCAACAGGAAGAAGTGTAAAGAAAACAAAGAGAACAGTTAACTGAAATAAGTACCGGGCTAAGTGTATCAGTAGAGGAGACCAAAGCCCGGATGCAGGCCCGAGTAAGTACGAAGGGTACTGTTAAGGAAAAAGAGGGTTGGAAGCAGAGTCTAAGTAAGAAGACGAAAGCCCTGATTAAGAAAAAGGAGAAAGAGGAGAGGGAGAAGCTTAAGAAGAAGGAAAAGATGGATAAGAAGGCGGAGGAGGAAGAAGCCGGAAACGAGGCAACTCGGGTTGCGGCAGCCACAAGTCCGAAGCCAACTGGCGCTATTCCGAAGACTGCTGTGGTTCCGAAACCTGTGGCTTCCGGCTCACGGGATACCGCAGAGTCAGATACGTGGGATTGGTCTACGGACATAGACCATCCCGAGCTGTATGATGACGAGGAGGCGCCCACCCTCGATGAGAAGAAGATCTGGAACAACGTCAGGAGTGGATTCATGCACATGATTCCCAAATCTCTGGAGGAGTGTAAGCGAAACACTTGGTATTATAGCTGCCCTCCATTCATTAACATGGATGGGGAGAAGGATGATGAAGAGTGGATGAGGTACACTCGTCAGGACCGGAATCCGAACTATTTTTATGTGAACTGGGTCGAACAGACTATCGACAACGGGAATAAGGAGTATTACGATTTCAATGCCTACTGTAAGATCAAGTGGGCCATCGATAGTTGGGATAAGGATACCAACACCACCTGTCCGTTTATTATCTGTGCTAGGGGAAGCGATGAACCCGAAAAGTTCAGCTCCCATATGAGATTCATCCGTCACATTGTTGAGGAACATATGCACCATCACCCGGTGTATATGTGTTATATGAATAAAGGTAGGAATAGCGCCATCTGCTCGGGACTAACCAGGTTCCGAAAGAGCGAGCTAGTCCGACATCTGAAGGATGAACACCAGATCGGTGTGAAATCAGCTCTGAAGGCAGCTTTAGATCTGCACAAACTTCTGATTGATAAGTGGGACTCCTGGAAGAAAACCAACTTCCGGAGTCTGAATTCCAAAGTCAGTAGATTGTTCGGAGAAATGAGGGAGTACCGGGGCGACAGCGCCTATCGGGACTCCAGTAAGGCCACATCCGCAAAACGTATGAAGCCACAGCCGGGTAAGATCTCATTCCATGGGATCCAACGCCCGGCACCTGACCGTAGGGATCGCAGTCTGGAAGCATCGTCTCCTCTGTCTTCATTGAGAGGCGCTGCCCCACCTGTGTTCGATGTGAATAAGGACAAAGATAAGGACTTTCCGGAAATGGGACCATCCGGACCTGAGAGCCAGACCCTTAACCAACGGGGTAGGGAATGGTCCACTGGTATCGGAAGGGGAACACCCAAGTCTACATCATCTGGAAACCGTACTGTCGGAAACTGGGCTAAGCCAGCCCCACCACCCGTCGGAAATGGCAGAGGTGTCACAATCTCAACCCCCCAGGGAGATGTGACAACCTCCTCTGTAGCATCCGGAAGCCTGTCTGAGAACCCCAGACGTCGGAAACACTCTGGATCCTCAGACCATTCTGAACGCGAACCACTACCTGCGTTCGTATATTCAGGACCCAGTCAACTATGACATTGCAAACATCTCTCCGGAAAGCTTTCAGATTCAAAAGAGCTGCAGGATTGACTGGCAGAAACGCCATCATGCGATGTCCGTAGAATACCTGCAAAACGTTGTATGCTCTGTGATGTATCTGACTGAATCAGTCCAATCTCTGGAAATAAGTCGGATCGAATCAGAACGAGACGTAGAACATAAGGAGAAAATGAAAGTATTAGAAGCTCAGGAGGCACTTCAGAAGAAAGCAGCCGAATTCTGGACTGTTGAGGTAGCTAAGGCCAGGAGTGAGGTGGACTTCCTGAATCAGAAATTTTTTGAAGCCTTCGGAAAGAGACTGTCGGATTGGGATGGCACTCGCCGTGAGGCCAAAGATATGATCGATCAACAGATTGCTCTGTATGGGTTGGAACCAGAACAACCCAAAGATTCCGGAAGCAAATAAGTTTGATAAGATTAATCTGTAGAATTTTATTTTTAATATGTTTAACACGAATCTGAATGGTATGATGAGTGCTGAAACCTGGAATGGATACGAGGACTGGCAGCAGACGATTACGATACGTAGGGCCCATTTATAAGCAGTTCAATACGACCGGAATGGACATTCCAGAACCTAGGAGATGGACGATCCTGTACTCAGACTCTGAAAGGTTCCAAGAGGCCCTGAGCTAGTACCGTTAGACAACTATATCGAGATGATGGGACGACCATGCATACGGAAAACTCCAAGGGTGATATGAAAACTATGTTATTATTTATTTCTATATGTTTGTACAGTTTCCTGCTACACTGGTAGGTTACTATTTAATTAAACTACATATATCTGGCAATTGTTAAGACCAGATCGTTATCACCACTACGTGTTCAAGGTCGTATATGTGTTTTTTCCGGTGCTATAAATGTATAAAACTATTTAAAATGTTATTAATATTATTCATGTATCATACTTACCAAGGTATCCTAGGTTATTCGTATAATACATGTATCCTAATTAGAATCTGTATTGTAAATATCAGGTTCATAGCTAAAAATTCCTTCCATTCCGAACCTAAGGGTTACATATGTTATTTATACCATCCCGTATGGGTTTAACCCTAAGAATATGGTATCAACTTATTAATCTAGTTCGGATAGTCAAATAAATACTCCAGGTTAATATGGTATATACGGAAGCAGCTGTATTAAGTCTTCCATTTCTTACTGTATAAACTATGATGATTAACACCTTAAACTCTATATGTACTGTGTAAATAATAACACTGAAACAAACATCTGATTAGATGTATTTATTACACTTATAACGTACATACTATGGTGTAAATGTGTTTATATAACCATATCAATACTCATCATATTTCCATGTTTATACTTTAATGTAGAGTCAAACAACCTGTAAGCCAGCCGTGCGCCCTTGATATTATATTGTTGTTGTAAATACTATAACTTAGTTTCTACCCGTTATGTAACACCTTGTTACAGTCTTGGTGGGGGTAGTGTAGGGGCACGGTTTAGTAGTAGTGTTTATGGCTTACGGGTTGCCTAGGTTCCGAGCGGAGCAGCCTTTCGGGTTGAGAGCCTGGTACGCCTGGCGGGCGGTGGCAGCACCACCCTCCGGGCTGCGTGGGTTAAACACGAGAGGTCGCCACCCGACCCCTGTGGCTATATAATAGTCGGGTCGGAACCTAGGACGAGGAGAATCCTACCGGATTCCCTAGGAATACCATCTGAACTTTACTGACTCCGAAGCCTTACCTGGTAGTCGTAAATCCGAGCTTTCCGAACAGTCCCTTTACCATACGGAATCTATTTAGCTCCCTGTAACCTAGGATACTGAATAAAGACTTGTTGCCTTTTGAAACCGGATGTCCTTGTATTCGTGATCCTTTCCGAACCATCAACGGTCATACATTACACATACGTCCCCTTGGACATTGAGCTTGCTCTTCCTTACTTTACTATGAATATTTTAAAGGACTATTATTTGGATTGTTCAATGAAGTTATAAGAATTTATGAAAGACTTTGTCAATGACTTGAGATCACATCCGAGGTTCTATTGTGTGAAGTTTATGAATTAATTAGAAGTTATCAGGAAACAACAAGAGTTTGAGAGCCAATTCAATCTGGTGTTGGGATGGTGTTTAAGAACTGTGAATGAAATATACCAACATAATTTGTAATGGAATTATCCTGAATCAGTGCAGTTGGAATTGAAATGAAATGACTGGAAATACCTTTCTGATATATACGTGCGGATGTGAATAAAACTTCAGACCTGGTCTGCCCATTGTGTCTTCTTTTCGTATGGGCTTTGAGATTTAGACACAAGTCTTTACCACTTGATGCTAGTGAATTCCCCATATACCAACTAAAATTAGCTGCTTCATGGTGGATGACTCGGACGTTATCGCGTTTTTCTATAATTACGGTGGAACTCTTTATATAACAGGGTAACCAACCCACAAAACTCCATCCCATTCCTCCACCCTCCTATAGCCCAAAGGTGTCCAAAATTGTACGTTTTCCTTATTTTTGTTGGTTAGCGCGTGGCATCTCTGATTTAATACAGGCATAAATCTACATGTGTTCAACTTACCCATAAATATTTCAATTACCGTAAAAACCCTACGTACAAGCAGCATCTCTAGTTCAGGACTTTGTTATTAAGCCACACCAGGGGACTGAAAAGGTTTTCCATTCCTTCCCATAGTTTATATAATGAAAACCCGCATATAAGACGCACCCTGAGTTCCTGGAGCTGCTACATGCTGCACCAGGGGACTGAAATGGGCTATAAGCCATGGCTTATATGCAGGGTTTTATGGTAAAGGTAGGCTAGATAGATTCTACTTTTTTCTTTCAACCGCTCCTGTGCTGTAGGGTATCCAACTTAATATT